>CM039089.1:44870235-46120235 GCA_022113865.1 Chimonanthus praecox | reverse complement strand
CATCAAATAGAAAGATCTTTTTTATTTTATGATAGAATTACATCCTATACTAAAGAGATTTTTAGATTCTCATTTACATGTAGAAGATCAGAAGGTTTTTTAGTATGTTAAAGACACATCTTTTCAACAATTGTAAGAAAGCTTCAGTTTTTTAAAGATCTTCCCTAACTATCATTAAATTGATAAACCTCCACTCATTCAATTTTATGTAATGGTAAGGCACTTCTTTATATATTCTAGCATTCAAGCATATGCTTAAAATATCGGCTTAAGTTATTTTATTTTTATATTATGATATTTTAACTAGTCTATTGAAAATAAACTTCAAATATAATATAGACATAATATAAATATTTTTTAATATAAATTAAATAAAAATCCAACTCTAGATAGTAAAAAATGAATTGCTAATCATAACAAAACTAAAGAAAAAACTTTTGAGGAATTAGTTTAATGGTCAATTCCCACCTTTATTTATAGGAAGTTTTTGAGAAGTTGAGATCAAGCCCCCCCTTAGTTCTGTAACTGACATGTGCGGATTGGGAGGTTTACACATACCTCAAGAATTAGTTAGCTTAGAAAATTCAGGAGAGATCCTTGAATACCTTGATTTAAAAAAAATAAAAATAAAGAAAAATGCATTTGTCATAAATTAATTAGAGCAGCCAAAATTATAGATATCACAATGGGGTGAGTGTAGTCATTATGTTAGATCATGACTAGTATGACCATATCTTGAACTCAAGAATAAAATGGAAAATAATTAAAAATAAAATAATTTACTTGAAAGCACAATGCATACATGGTACAGGCCTTTGCAATTGCGAACTATTTTCAATAACATAGCTAGCAGAAATAAATATCTTAATTAAATATATTTTTATTACGTAAATTTCTTAGAAGTACACAAATTGACGTGAGTGGTATAACTGGATGCTTGTTTTAGGCTAATGTAAAAAAACAGGAAAAAAAACCTGGAGAAAATGAGCATGCTTCTAACTTGGGGTAGCATATATTATTTTTCAACACAGAAACTATGTAGGTAATTGAATTCTATTATATTGATGTTTAGTTGTACAGTAATTTAAAATTAAATATTACTTTTTAGTCATATTAGATTTGTATCTATAAAAATAATGTTCAATCTTACAAATTTCAATGTATTTCAATATGATAGCAAATAATCACTTTTGATTTCAATTTTATATCATATAAATATGATGGAATCGATTGGCCTACTATATACCTTGTGTCAAAAATATAATTTTTATTATTCAAAAGCTATGTGTATATTTAACTTGATTAATTCAATTAAGATGATTTTTGATAGATTACATATTCAAGAGAAAATCTTTCTTCTTTCTAACTAAGCCGTCATTATCCAATTTATGGACCTCATGCTTAGGGGTGGGTTAATACACCACATACATGTGTGTGGGTGATCATTTTACAACTTTGTCACGACTTTAACTTTCACATGTGAATAAGTATATATAACCGGTTTCACCTTGGTGAATCTACCCATGTGACTAAGTATATATAACCTGGTTTCCCCATTTGATATTAAATCTGGGGCCATTGTAAGACCCATCCTCTCTAAGACAATATTGTTTGTTTTGGGCTCAAAAAAAACACACACAACTTTGTATTGAGCTTAAAACCTCACTCTCAGGCCCAAAATACGTTTTGCCTCTCATATTCCCTCATACTTCCCAACTTTTAGGCGATGTAAGACTTTTCTTCTCCCTCACACACTCCTAGACTCTTTCTCACTCTCTCTTTTCAGTGCCCAACGCTATTGGGCCTAGGGCGTCACAATCTACTCTTCTTAAGACTAGAGTCGTTCTCGACTCGGCCGCATCACACAGGCAGAGGGCCCACACAGGCATAGGATTGAACTTTGCTCTGATACCATTTATAACGACCTGTCCCCCTTAACACATTATTGTCCGATTTGGGTTCAAAAACACCCACACGGCTTTCCCTTCGGCCCAAGCCCCACTCTCAGGCCCACAACACGTTGTGCTAGGTGGAGGGGTGTTCCCTCTTATATTCCCTCATACTTCCCAGCTCCAAGGTGATGTGAGACTTTTCTCCTCCCACACACACGCCCAAGCTCTCTCTCTCTCTCTTTTCGGTGCCCATCGCTATTGGGCCTGGGGAATCACAACTATGCAAAAATACTCTTTCCCATCACACCCACATTCTATTGAATTGAATTCCTGCCTAATTTGAACATATTTCAAGTTGATCTCACTGTTAGATTGAAAATTTATCTAAAAGTGACACTATTTTGACCATTGACTTTTTAAACTTTGAAAATAATGAACTTTTAAGTTCAATATATGAAAAATGTTATCTTAAAAATATATTTCAAAGCTCCTGTTTCTGCGAATTGAACTTCACCCATATGTGTACATCTGGATGCCATTCTTGGTGGCATCACCCAAGTGAAACAATTCTATATAAAGAAAGGGGCAATGTGCCTCACAAATCATAGGAGTGCCTCAATTGTATTTTTATTTTTCTCGAATAATTGAATGATTTTATCAAATTTCAATCCAAAGTGGCTATAATTTAAAATGCAATTTGATCGAGATCCAAGAGAAAGAAAATTGTGGATGTGAGATGGGGATGTGGTGTCAACAAAAAAAAATTAATGAAGGTTTAAGTCAGACATAAGATGTAATTAAGTACAATCCCAACTAGTGTGGTGGCTGTGGAGCAGAAAAGCTGTACAAATGAAGCTCTTAAAGTAGACGAGAAGAGTTCTGACTTTTAGAACCGTCATTTGTTTCTAATGTAGTCTATCGTTAAAATTAGGCCACTTAAATGGGCTGTGTTGGAAAATTTGACAAGTCTCTAATATAGAGATTTCTCATAGAAAAATATTCAAGGTAAAATTCTTCAAAATTAAAATTTAATTTTTACATTTTAAAAATGAGTTAGAACATAAGGAAATCAATTAAATTTATTAATCAAGCTAGCCCAATGTCTAGAATAGTCATGGGGGTGGGGGTGGGGGTGGGGGTAGGGGAGGTTGTTGTAGCTCTACTAATTTTTTTTTATTCTTAATAACTCCTACCTGGGCTGGATCAAAATATTAGGCCCAGAAATAAATGTCACGCATGCTCTTTATATGTGGACTCAAACATGTACCATATATTTACCCGTTACAAGAACAGATCATACAAACAAATATTTTCATCACAAACAGATGATATCATTTATACCAAATCAGAGTTGCTAACAGAAGCATAGCGGTTTAGTACATATTTTAACTAAGTACCACAGACGACGATACTTAATACAAAAAAGTGGTTTAAACAACCCATATAACAAAAAAAAAAGAATGTATTTTCCATCCGTGGGAGATACAACTAACAACATCATCTTTAACATCTTAAGCTTGAAATGGAGGTTTCTCCTCCTCTGGTAAATCTCCTGAAATGTGAGTATTGTGAACTAACCAGCCTAGTGAAAAGAGCATAACAATGTAGTATAATGAATATCAGGTTAGCCAAAATTAATATCATCATCATAATAGGTTTATCATGCCAATATATCAAATTATCTTCATAATTGCTGACATCCAACGTATCACCTAGACACTACACTGACTATAAGCATTAAGTCCCGACACGGTCAAAATGTAGAATCTTGCAAGTACATCTCCGACACACTTGGGTCGGTACTAACATACCTGGGCTAACAACTGACACACCTGGGCCAGTATAAGTAAACCAAGACTGGTAATCGACACACTTGAGCCGATAATAGTTCAGTAGTTAAGGGTACGTGGAAGCAATATAAATATCATCATAGCTCATAAGCATTTCATCATCATAATCACAATTTAAGATAAACATCGTTAGTATCAATAAGCATTTTTCACAATAGTGCATCATGTCTAAGCATATAAGTAGGTTCATTAAGTCTGATCTTTGAAACCACTCATTACAATAGATCCTCTTAACCTGATTTACTCCCACTGCAATTGTTAAGTCTCCTCACCGAAAGTATGGGGTATCAAAATATCTGTCAAATATGCAAACAGATATACAATCAATAATCAATCAATATACACAGATACAATACAACACATATTCATAGTATTTCAAGTCCCTCTATCCTATTTTCCAGAAAAATTCCAAGGGAAATGGATCTGAGTCTCCTAAATGGGTTCCTATCCATTTTAAAATAATTAGCAATATAATAATGTGCTCGGACCACTACACATATTGCCTCCTAGAAATGACCACGGAGACATATTGAGTTAGGCCTAGAGATATAGGATGATCAGGCCACTAGTCATATATTGAGTTAGGTCTAGAGATCACTCAGTGTCCGAACCCTTCTTTTCTACCGAGCAGCGAAGTTAATCGCTCAGCTACTGATAGCTATCAGGCTGCGTCAGCCACAAATAGAGAGTATCGGCCTGAAAGTGAATACATAATATATATATATATATATATATATATATATATATATATATATATATATATATATATATATATATATAATAATAATACAAACAAAAGAGTTAGTATCATTTTTAATTTAATGGCCTTCAAGATAAATTAATGAAACAAATAATATTCCAATTTTACAAATTTAGAAAACAAACCAATCTTCTCATTTTAAAAAATTTCATAATATTTAAACAATATAGTTTCGTAATTAAAGAAATACCATGGTCTTGAATAATCATTTTAAATCAGCAATAAAATAGAATGAAAACATATTAGAAAGCCTAAAGTAGTGAATTAGCAATTTAATAAAATAAAGAAAAGAAAGAGGAGGAGCAGTTGTTAGACTTAACTTTCATTCAAAATAATGATACTGAAAATAACACAACATAAATTAAGTTAAACAAAATAGCATTACTTTAATAAAATAAATCAAAGTAAATGAATGAAAGTATAAGATACCTGCAAATGGTGCTACTGGCCGAAAAGGTGGTGAAAAGTGAGAGTTAAGAGAGTAAGGGTCAAGAAAGAGAAGTAAGGGACGATGGGTTATGGAAGTTTTCTGAAAAAGGTTGAGAAGCTAGATGAAAAGAAAAGAAAAAGAAAGGGAAAAGGCAGCAAAGCTTGAAAAAATCTTACTTCTCATCTACTCCTCAAATAGAAAAAAAATTAAAAAGGTTATATGGCTGCATGAGAAGTCACGTAGCTACCTATGATATTAGCTTTGATGAATCACCATAGTAGATTGATGATTCATTGCATAGTTACGGCTTGTGAGCAGTAGATGAAAGATAACTTATTTTAATATATATATATTTACTTCAGTCGATTTATAAAGATACAAACTTTATCATGTTACTGTAGCTATAGATTTGTAGCTTTCAGTATTCATAGCCTATATATTATTATTTTATCATAGTTATATTTCTATTTCATTTTCTCACTAATATTTAACTAAAAAGATTTATTCAATTTGATCTATCTAATCCAAAATGTTGGGTTTAAAATATTTAAATACCATATAATTTTGGAAAGTTATAACCCATTAAACTTAATTGATTTAAATAAAAATCACTTTCTAACACTATTCCCTTAAATTAAGTTGTATTTATTTAAAAGGTTTAAAACCTTAATTTTACGATGTAGAAAAATAAAATGATAGATTTAAACATAGATTAAACACTAAGTATCTTAGAATTCTCTAACTTCTAGAATTATTTTTAAATAACTATTTTCATAAATAGGGACCTTTTCTGGTCAAGTTAAATATTTCTGAAAAAAAATACAAATTATAAGATCTTATAAACTTTAAATTTAAAATAATTAACAATTTGTGAATTTGAAAATCTAATTAGCTTAGTTGAAATATTTTTCAATTAAACAATGATCAACACCACCAAATAGTAATAACTATGCAAAATTACAATTTTGCCCTTCAACTTAAACGAGTTGGATCGATAAGCGACTGAGCTCTGATTGGGCCAATCCTGGACTTTTCACAAAGCCCTCACTGTAATCTTCATGATTAGTAGGTCAGATCATGATTTATTAAAATAAATCATATTCATTAAGCCTAATTCGGGTGAGGGTATTACATTCTACCCATCCTTAAGAAATTTCGTTTCAAAATTTAAAAATAAACCTCATATCTTTTTATTCTGTGAATAGAATAGGGTACAACCTCCTTATTGTTGATTCTAGTTCCCACGTCACATGTTGTATGTCACGATGTTGCCATAGCACTTGCACTAGTGGTACGGACTTCCATCTAAGTACTTGACTCCGAGATCCTTGAATCTCAACTAATACCTCTTTGAACGTTAGATCTTCCGAGACTTGAATGTCCTCGTAACTTAACACATGGAATGGATCAGGCTCGTACTTTTTCAACATAGATACATGGAATGTACTATGTACTCTTGTCATAGTCTGAGGGAGATCTAGTTGATAGGCTACTTCACCTATTCTCTTCAAAATTTCAAAGGGTCCAACATATCAAGGTAATAGTTTCCCTTTACGACCAAAACATTGCACGCCATGTCGTGGTGCCACATGTAGGAATACCCGGTCACCGACTGCAAACTCCAAAGGTCTCCTCCTTTTGTGAGCATAACTCTTCTGTCTGCTTTGGGCTATCTGGAGACGTTGTCTAATCACTTCGACTTGTTCAGACGTCTCATGTACCAAGTCTGGACCCAACAGTGTTTTGTCCCCTACTTCTGTCCAACATAGAGGTGACCTACAGGGTCTACCATACAGGGCTTCATAGGGCTCCATTTGTATATCAGTGCAATACCCTGACCCAGATTAGGCGTAGTTTAGCTTAATAATTTTTTTTGGACCGGTTAATCTCAAAGATTACGATTAGGACTTTGAGAAAAGCCCAGGTGTGGCCCAATCCAAGCTAAAATGCTTAGTGATCCAGCTCGTCCAGCTGGACGGGTAAAATGGTAATTTACCGCTTATTGTTATTATTTTATAAATTGTGTTATTATGTGATTATTATTGGTTGATATGATTCTCCTTAGTCAAGGATTTCTATTTTTGATTTTAAAATAATTTTATTTTCAGAAAATAGTATTTAAAACCGTCCGTCAAAACCCCGAAAGGGAGTAATAAATATTTTAAATGATTTTGGAGATGAAATAAATTTTGAAACAAGTAGAGTATGTTAGAACGTTTTAAGTATAGTCTAGTTATTCTTTCAAACCCCAAAAATGAGGACTTTAAATTGTTTTGTTTAACATTAGTTAAATCATGTAAATAGTGTTAAATTAAGGTTTTTATTTAAATCAATGATTTTAGTTGAGTTTTAAATCCCAAAATTTTGTAGTGATTAGAGTTTTTAAAACCCAACTTATCTGTAAGGTTGGATTAAATTTGTGAGTTTTTAAAATCATGCTTTTAGTTAAAAATCGGCTTTTTATCACATAAAGGACTTATTTGCAAAATCAGTTTTTGTAAAGGGCTGATCTGCAACCAAACTACCGAACAGTGGTTACACTGTTCAGGACGTCGGCTACAGCTACATGGAATCGCATGCAGTGGCCCGATGGCCACCATCTACGGATCAAAATGGCTATAAATCCCACCCTTTCTCAGCTGATCAAACTCCCTCTAAAATCTCATCTCTTCCTCTCTGTCTTAGTCTCAGCTGAAACTAAACCCAGCCGACCCTCTCATTGTTTCCCAGTTTTCAGTTACCGTAGCTTAGAAGGAAGTTTTTCAAAAGACCAGATTTTCAACCCAGGAACTCAAATGAAGGTAACCACTGTATTCCTCTTTCAATTCCAGTCGGTTTAGAATAAAGAAAAACCAGTTTTGGCTATGTTTTGAGTGTGTAAAACCAGTTTGAAGTTTAAGGAAAAACCTGATTTTTAGTGTATCAGTGTGTGTTCAGTGTTAAAATCTAATGGCCGGTTTAGTTTTAAACCTCCAAACTACTCCCTATGGAAAGAGGATTCCCGGAGGAGTCCATCGGACAGCCTAGATGTGGAAACCGAATCTGGAAAACCCACTGTTGCCGGATTCGTATTTCATACAGTGTCTGTCGTTACTGTCTGCTGGTGTAGACAGTGGAGGAAGACAACTCTCGGACGATCCGAGAGTCGAACATTGGACGGTCCGAGGGTCACACCCTTCGGACGGTCCGAAAAGAACCCTTCGGACGTTTCGAACTTCACCCGAAGCCCGGAAGGGCCCGAGGCTAGCCAGACTCGCCCGGTTGTTCCAAGCCGAGTTCGGAAGGACCGAACCCTACTCGGTCGATCCGAGTCTCACTCAGCATGATCCGAGACACCAGACCCACCAAGACCAATTTTTCGGATTTTATCGGTTCGGAAGGACCTTCGGACGATCCGAAGTCAGACCCTCAGTCCGAGGTCAGTGACTAGTTTAGGCAGTGGTTCGGATGATCCGAAGCCACAATACCTGGTTCCAAGGCTTGTTCTGAGGGACCTAGTTTGTAGATGTGAAATATTGTTTGTTTGTTTGTTGTTGCATATGATGTTAGTACCCATTTAAATTAAAAATGTACTAACCCTCTTCTCTTATTACTATAGTGCATATACTGTTGTATTCACTTCCAGGCCGACTCTATTGGTCGGGCATTGAGTGAATTCACTTCCAGGCCGACGCTATATTTGTTGGGCACTGAGTGACCTCGAGGCCTTACTCAAAATGTCAGATATGATCCTATCCAGAAGACACCAGAGAAGTGACCCGAGAATCTAGACCTAACTCAATAAGTCAATCTGGTCAATCTGGTCATGCCCAAAAGACAATATGAGTTTGGAATGAGCACCTTATTATTCTTATATTGTGGATTGTTGTAACTTAAAATGGTTAGAAACCAAATAGGAGACTCAATTCCATTTACCTTAGATATTTTTGGGAGAACAAGTATGATTTCGAAAATACTTGTGCGTATGTATTTAATGCTATGTATGTTGACCTGTTAATGATTGTGCACTTTTTTGCTTGTTTGAATTGAGACCGCGATACCACACATTTGCGATGAGGGAACTTAACTTTGCAGTAGGTGTAAACAAGTTTTTATTGAGATGAGTCTTGAGCAATGAGTGGTTTCAGATTTGATGAACCCACCCATGTGCCTAGATATGATGCATGCATTGTTGTAAGAAGTGTTATGTTAATTGTGAAATGCTTATGACGTTGATCATATGAAATTTGTAATACTGCTTCCACGTGCCCTTGACTATTGAACCAATATCAGCCATGTGTGTGAGATGGTTTATGTCTACTGGACCATGGGTGTCGACAATTACTGACTTGAGGAGTGTCAGTATCGGCTATGTGAGAGCCGGAGATGTACTTGGAAGGATGTATTTTGACCGTGTCGGGACTTAATACGATGGTTTCAGTGTAGTATCTAGGCGTTATGTTAGATGACAGCAGTATTGGAAAGGATGATGAACTATGGGAATGATGATGATATTATACTTGTTGTTGAGAATTTGTTATTACGCATGAGATATCATATTACAACTGTTGATTATTTACTAACCTGATATTTACTTAAACTGCACAGTTATTGTAATGACCCGACCCGACCCGATTTTTAGGAGTTTTAAGGTCTTAGTAGCAATGGGGTGAGTATGGGCCCTGTGGTGGGTCCTGGTTTGCCAGATTTTGAGTTCGGAGACTCAGAGGGCAATTTGATAATTTTGAATTATTTAATATTTTGTCACAATTAAAAGTTTGAAAATCACACGTTTTTCCCGTTTGTCATTTGATTTTTTCGGGCTTTTAAAATATTTTTGAAATTTGAGATTTTTAATTTGTAGGAAAAAGAAAAAACCCAACCTAAAACCCTAAAACCCCCTAACCCTTTAAACCATTCTCTTTCGTGCAGCACTGTAGCATGCGGCTACAGTGCTGCCGCTGCTTCTCTCTCTCCCACCTCTCTTTCTCTCCCTCCTCTCACCTTCCTCTCTTCCTAACCCTAACCCAAATCTCTCTCCTCTCTTTCCCCTCCCTCAAGCCTCTGCCCCTCTCTCTCTCTCTCCCTTTCTCTCGGCCTCTCCCCTCTCCCATTTCTGCCGATGCTTTGCCCTCCTTCTCCCGCACCTCCATCTCGTCCGAGCAGCCCCAGTTCCGATGCTGGGACCCAGCACTCTCGCCGCCGTCAGATCTTCGGCCCAATCGCAGGTACTTCTTTTTCTTTCGTTCTCTTTTCTCCGATTTTCCCTCATTTCCTTCCTTTTCCTCCCCTTTCCTTTCTTTTCCTTCTTTTTCTTTCTTTTCCCTGTTTGGCGGGGTTACTGAGCTAACCCGGTCGAGTCACCGAGTTGACTCAGCTGGGTTCGGTTCTGGGCTCAACAGACCAGGCCCAGTTCCCAGTGTTGGGCTCGAGTTCCAGGCTCGATTTCAAGCAAGACCCAACCTTCAGCCCGGCCCGTTACAGGCCCAATTCGTTTCGGCCCAGCCCGTTTTAGGCCCGACCCAAGCCCTTCCTAGGCCCATTTCAGGCTTGTTTTGAGTTCGTTCTTGGCCCATTTCAGAGATCGTTTCTGGACCGTATGCAAGACCGTTTCAAGCCAGGTGGGATCGTCTCGGCCTTGCGGACCCGTCTCGATTTCTTCGGCCTTGTAGCCCGTGCATCGCTTCCCTCAACCTTGCAACCTGTTTTATATCTTGGATTTCGAAAGACACACACAGGTGAGGGAACTTATCACCGCTTTTAGCATGCATCTATGCATCTTACTTCCCTATCAAATGTGCTGGTACGAAATGCGACGAATGGAGGTCCTCGGTATTACGAGCCACTAGGCAAGGGAGGGCCCCATCCAGATGTATTTGTACCCGATGCCCGCAGAGGCATAAACAAGTTGATTATCTAATGTCATAATTGATTGCTTGTGTGGTGACATGATTGGATTTTATTTTAATTTATAATATGTTAAAATGCCAACATGCGAATATATGTAATATGTGGTGGTATATGTCTGATTATGGTGTGAGGTATTCTATTGATAATATACCATATGATCATGTGATAATTAGTTTGGACTGCTAGACGTTATAACATGCTTGGAAGTTAAATGCCAACCAGTGATAAATAGTGATGCGGTGAGGGACAGCTCCCGCTAGTATGACTTGTAATCCTCGATTGACTGAGTAGGCTGAGGAGGTGCTCGCCTGGTCATTGGTCGAGGGATGATGCGGTGAGGGACAGCTCCCGCTAGTATGACTTGTGATCCTCAAATGACCGAGTAGGCTGAGGAGGTGCTCGTCTGGTCATTAGTAGAGGGATGATGCGGTGAGGAACAGCTCCCGCTAGTATCACTTGTGATCCTTGAATGACCGAGTAGGCTGAGGAGGTGCTCGCCTGGTCATTGGTAGAGGGATGATGTGGTGAGGGACAACTCCCGCTAGTATGACTTGTGATCCTCAAATGACCGAGTAGGCTGAGAAGGTGCTCGCCTGGTCATTGGTCAAGAGATGATACGGTGAGGGACAGCTCCCGCTAGTATGACTTGTGATCCCCGAATGACCGAGTAGGCTGAGGAGGTGCTCACCCGGTCATTGGTCGAGGGATGATGCGGTAAGGGACAGCTCCCGCTAGTATGACTTGTGATCCCCAAATGACCGAGTAGGCTGAGGAGGTGCTCGCCTGGTCATTAGTCGAGGGATGATGTGGTGAGGGACAGTTCCAGGTAGTATGACTTGTGATTCCCCGGTGACCGAGTTGGCTGAGGATGTGCTCGCCCGCTCATTAGTCGAGGGAACATGTGATGAGATATTCCAGGCTAGGACACTTGTAGGGTGGGGACAGCCTGCGATGTGATATGATGAGATATTCCAAGTTAGGACACCCGTGGGGTGGGGACAGCCTGCGGTGTGGTGTGAGATGATGTTCCAGGCTATGACACTTGCATGGTGGGTACAGTCTGAGTTATGGTGTTCCAGGCTATGACTCCTGCAGGGTGGGTACAGTCTGAGTTATTGTATTCCAGGATAGGACATCTGTATGGCGGGGACAACCTGTGGTGTGATGTGGTAGTGTGTTTACCCGCGATTATGACTTTGGAGTTCGTTGTTGAGACTTGTGTTGTGGGTGTTGACTCATTAGAAATTTATGGGCGCCTAACGAGTGAGTTCGGCCGGCTCACTCGGTAGAAGACCTATAGAATTCTATGAGGGTTGGATACGCCAGTCGTGTGGAGACTAACAGGTGGGGTCCGAGGTTATATGTTTGATTATCGAGACTCTGGTGTTCGGTTGAGGAGGCCATAGATGAGTCTGGTTCGCAGTCCATTGAGGACTGTGAGGTGGTTACTCCCGTGTGGTAGTCAGTTTGGAACTCTAGTGAATTCGACTCTTGGGTTGGTCGTGGTATGTGTGCTCGTTGTCATGAGAGAGTCATAGGTCTGGTCGAGGAGTATGGATTCCTGGTCCGGTTGGAGATCAGTCTGTGTACCTGAGGGTGGGTGGACTGCAGCGGATGCATAGAGTTGTATTGAGTTGGTTAGAGAATGTACTGGAGGCCCGACAGATGTGGGGTCGTGTGTTAGGGGTATGGCAACCGCTTGCATAGTCATGCATGTAGACATCATAGACGTTGATGTGTTTATATGATCATATACAGTGTATGGTCGGTGACATATGATGCGTGTGTTACCCTCACTGGGCATGTAGAGCTCACTCATTGCCTGACAGGTGCTTCATAGAGGAGGGGTCACCGGGGTTCTCAGTTGGCCGTGGGTGTAGAGTTTCAGCTTTGTACCTTGTCATGGTTCCATTTTGTAATTGAGGACTTGCTAATGTATTTGAGATATGTGTATGTTTCTTTGAGTTGGATGAATGTAATAATTGAATGATATTATTGTTTCCAATTATGATTATTACTTTATTGGTACTATCGGTTATTGATTTGAGTGTGGGTTGCGGGAGCGGTACCTCCCTTTATTTAAAAAAAAAATATACCCCTGATTAGTATTAGATCGATTTCGAGACTTTGTATCAATTTAACGTACTCGTAGCGGGACGAATCGTTACAGTTATATTTCCTTCACTGGGCTAGTTAGCTCACCCCACTCACCTTTCACGAGATGAACCTGAGGAGGAGAACCCTCTATTTGAAGCTTAAAGTGGATAAGTTGCGGCGTTGCTTTGGGATTCCCAACGAGGGGAATACCCTCGTATTTGCTTTTTGGTTCTTGGAACCGTTAGTCTTTGTAAAGTACCGGGTGTGGTACTTGATTTGTGTTAATGTGATGTACTAGGACTACCTTTTATCTGTAGTTACTCTGATGATGTTTTA
Organism: Chimonanthus praecox; assembly: GCA_022113865.1. Lineage (NCBI taxonomy): Eukaryota > Viridiplantae > Streptophyta > Magnoliopsida > Laurales > Calycanthaceae > Chimonanthus > Chimonanthus praecox. The sequence continues at coordinate 46,106,981 of CM039089.1, read as the reverse complement.
ATGATAATTCGATGTTCAGAATTTTATGTGGATTGATGTTTGTGTTTGTGTCTCTTGGGAAGGACTTATGGTATATACTTGAGTCCACATGTTGGGATCATGTGTAACCTGTGGGCCTAACTGTTGATCCGGTCCAGTTAGAATGCTTGATTTAGTTTAGTTTCAAAAAAAAAAAAAAAAATCAGTCTCGTTCCGGGCCCACCTTTCGGGTCGGGGCGTGACAATTAGAGTGATAATTGTTGTTGTCTACAAACTCAATCAATGCTAAGTGGACTTCCCAACTTCCTTACATATCCATGACACATGCCCTTAGCATATCTTCTAAAGTTTGGATGGTTCGTTCTGATTGACCATCAGTCTGTGGGTGAAAAACAATGCTAAAACATACCTTAGTCCCCATTTCTTCCTATAATCCTTGCCAAAATCTAGATACAAATCTAGGGTCTCTATCAGATATAATAGAAACATGTACTCCATGTAATCTAATTATATCTTTTAGATACATTCTAGTCAGGGTAGTAAAAAAATCATTCTTTTTAATGGGTTGACTTTATTAGTCGATCAACTATCACCCAAATAACATCGTTTTTCTTAAAAGACTTTGTGAAACCAGTCACAAAGTCCATATTGATATGTTCCCATTTCCATTTAGCCACCTGAAGAGGTTGCGTCTTTCCACCAGGTCGTTGATGTTCTGCCTTAACCTGTTGACAAGTTAGACATTTAGATACAAAATCTGTCACTTCCCATTTCATACATTTCCACTAGAATAGTCATTGCAGATCGTGAAACATTTTTGTACCACCAGGGTGTACTGCAAATCGAGAACGGTGAAAGTGATCAAGTATTTTTTTTCTGCATTCATCTGATTTTGGTACAAATAGTCTATCTTTAAAAGTCAGACTTCCATCAGACCTGATCTTTTATTCTTCCAAAATAGCTCTTCCTAAAAGCTGAGCCACCAAATCTTTTGCTTCTAGATCATTTGTTGTCCTTCCATCATTAATCCGACTATTTCGGGTTACAGAACCAAGTTTTGAATTCTTGCTAGCCCGTTTCCTTCGATCAGCTCCAAATCATAGTCAGATAAAATTTCTAACATCTTCCACTACAAGGATGTCATACATGTTATGTTGCCATGTGATTTCCTGCTCAAGGCGTCAGCCACCACATTAGCCTTTCCTGGATAATAAGAGAGACTGAAATTGTAATCTCCTAAATATTCCATCCATCTTCGTTGTCTCATATTTAGATCCTTCTGAGTAAACAAATATTTGAGACTATGGTGATCATAACATACATTAAATTTCTCACCATACAAATAATACCTCCAAAGTTTTAATGAGAAAACAACAGCTGCCAGTTCCAGATCATGAGTTGGATAATTCTGCTCATATCCCTTCAGTTGTCTAGAACCGTAAGCTACTACCTTTCTTTCCTACATTAAAACACAACTTAATCCAAACTTAGAAGCATCACAAAATACATCGTAACCTCGTCCTTGTTCAGGCACTATCAGTACTGGAGAGGTGGTCAATTTCTCCTTTAATTCCTGAAATGCCCTTTCACAAGCTTCACTCCATTCGAACTTGACATTTTTCCTCATCAATCGGGTCATTGGTACCTCAATCTGGGAAAAGTGTGGGATAAATTTCCTTTAATATCCAGCTAATCCCAAAAAGCTTCAGATTTCAAACAAATTCTTGGGGCTTTCAAATTCTTTATTGTTTCTACCTTTACTGGATCTACCGAGATTCCTTCTGTTTATACTACGTGTCCAAGAAATTGTACTTGAGTTAACAAAAAATCACACTTGCTTAGCTTAGCGTACAACTGATGATCCCTAAGGGTTTGAAGAACAATGTGTAGATGACGCTCATGTTTTTCCTCAGATGATGAATATATCAAAATATCATCTATAAAAACTACCACAAATTCCCTCTAGTATGGTCAGAAGACACGATTCATCAGATTTATAAATATGGCTGGTGCATTGGTTAATCTAAATGGCACTACCAAAACCTCATATAGACCATACTGCATTCTGAAAGTAGTCTTAGGAATGTCTTCCCCCCGAATCCGCAACTGATGATATCCTGACCTCAAGTCAATTTTAGAGAAGCATTTTGATCCTCTCAATAGATCAAAGAGATCATATATCCTAGGCAATGGATACTTGTTTTTTATAGTTACCTGATAGAGTCGTCGGTAATCTATATACATTCTGATCGATGCATATTTCTTTTCACAAAGAGAGCGGGTGAGCCCCAAGGAGAATTACTTTGTCAAATAAAACCAAGGCTAAGAAGCTCATTTACCTGCATAGCTAGCTCTCTCTGTTCAGCTAGCATCATCCGATAAGGTGCCATGGAAATAGGAGATGTTCCTGGCTGTAGATCAATACAAATTCTATTTCTCGCGTGGAGGTAGCCCAGCTAACTGGTCCGGAAACACATCTATAGACTCACACACCACCTGAGGTACATCAGACTCTTCGCCACCTACATTTTCCCACCCCATACTAGCCACCACACTACCAGAATATGCGCTAAGGCCAGAAAATTTACTTCTCATCATTTCATAAGATATTAATTTTTCTATGAACCCTTCATTAGTTGAAGAGACCTCAAAAATTCTCCTTTGAGAACAATCAATCAAAATTTGATAAACTGATAACCAATCCATGCCTAAGATGATGTCAAAGTCCGTCATTTCTAAGATTAGAAAATCACAAGACAAATGTACACCGCAAATTCTTAAAATGCATGACTTACATTTTTTGTTTACTAACGCCTTTTTACCAAAGGGTGACATTACCATCAAAGGGTTACTTACTTTTACACGTTGCAAATCCAATTTATCACAGCAAAATCTTAAAATAAAGGAATGCAAAGCACCGGTATCAAAAGGTACTCGTGCCAAATAACTAAAATGGATTAGTGTACATTCCATCACCGTATTCTCCATCGGCTCTTCTATCTGAGTCCCAATCGTTTAGACTCTCCCCTGGGTGGTCTGAGGACATCATGTTCTCTTCCCTGCCCGTTCTGTGCTGGTCCATTCCAAGGTGCCACCGAGCCTCTAGAAGTTTGTTGAGAAACTCTGCCAAAAGATGATTGTGTAACAGATTGAGCTGGCCCCGTATTCTGTGAAGGTACTGCTCTGCCAAGATAGGGGCAATCTCTAAGTATGTGTCCTGCCTGTTTGCAGTGATAACACGTCATCTATTTTCCCGTTGGGCAAGTCCTGGTTGTATGTCCTGGCTGATTGCAAAAATAGCACACCAGTTGTCGTGTGTCAGCTTGACTTGTTTGTCCTGCTGCAGGTTGGCTTTTCTTAAAGAATGCCTCTTCTGGGTGGCCTTTTTTATTGAATGAGGGTTTCTGGAAGCTTTTGGTACTTTTATTGGTAGACTCTATGGTTTCCACCTTCGAAGCACGCTCGATAATCTTCTCCAAGGTGTTGAAAGTCACACCAGCCACTTGCCGTTGCAAAAACTGTCTAAGTTCATTTTTAAAGTGCTGAATATTCTCCGCTTCATTTGCCGCTATACAAGGCACATACTGCATTAGCTCAATAAACCTTATGGCCTATTGGGTCACTGTATCAGACCCTTGCTGGATGTTGAGAAATTGCCTCTTTTTTGCTTCCTGCCTGTTTTAAGGTAATAATAGGCGAGAAAAACAGCTGAAAATTCTTTCCAAGTCATTCGTTCGTGATTACAAACCAGACTTTTTGCTTCCCACCATTCATAGGGATTTCCTTCCAGTCGATAAGTTGCCAACGTTACTCGCAGATCATCTGTAATGGCTAGGGTATTAAGGATCTGGCCAATCTGGGTCATCCAGTTATTTGCCCCATTCGAGTCTTCAATTCCCGAAAAGCTAGTCGGGTTCAACCGTTTGAATGCTTTTAGAGCTGTAGTGGCTCTCTCTTGTGGAGTCCTAACAGGAGGACGTTGTATATTCTCTGCAATCCTTTGGAATGACTCCATTGCTACATGAATAACCTCATCGGGTACATCTTGATTGATACGAGGTTGAGTACCTGTCCTCCAGCCTCGACCTTTAATATTTTCGAATGGTCCTGACATTCTCCTATCGTTCACATTCGTAAATATCACTAAATAATTTGATTTTTTTTTATCAAAATAGACCATATGAGTTGTGTAAATCAAAAACATATGTCCAGCATACAAATAAACATAACTCAGGTTTTATTTGTTTACATGAGTTAGTAGGGTTTGTAAAACCCTCAATACAACACGCACATATTTATATATTGATATTTTCTTACATTTGTTTCTTCCATCCCTTCCCTCACATCTCCCTATCTAGTCATCTGTAGAGGATTCCACATTTGCATAATAATTTAACAAGATGTTTTCAGGACATGCGGCTGATATATCTCCCAACACTCCACAGGTTAAGTGTAGCACTATCCCTGAACCTCCAATGTAAGTACAGTTTGTCCTTTCCCTTCCATGCCCACAAAATCCACATACTGGGCAAATCACATTAATGGGATAGTGACAGTAGGTGTTATCATGCCCTTCCTAATTGCATAGCTCGCAAACATATGCCATCATATTATCAGCATTGGGAGTGGATGGTGTATATTCGGGATAGTCTATTTGCCCTACTGATGATGACTCTTCTATAGCTGGGAATACTCCAACATTTTTCATTTTGAACACTAGAGTTGCCGGTGGATGAATCCAGTACTATTCGGCAGCTAGGGGTTCCCTTGTCCCAGATCTTAGTATATTCCTCGTTACTTGACATATCTGTAGAAAACAATTCATCGATATTGTTAGATAATGTCAATAACATATACAATCATAATCCAAAAATAGGTTCTAATCATGTATTACCCATCATAGTCCTAGAGTTTGAGCCAACACTCTGATACCAAACTGTAACGCCCCGACCAGGAGGTGGGCCCGGAATGCTACTAATTTTTTTTTTCTTTATCTTTGAAAACTCCTAACTGGGCTGGATCAAAAGATTATGCCCATAAATAAATGTCACACATGATCTTTACATGTGGATTTAAACATGTACCATATATCTATCCGTTAGAAGTACATATCATACAAACAAATATTTCCATCACAAATAAATGATATCATTTATACCAAATTAGAGTTGCTAACAGAAGCAAAACATTTTAGTACATATTTAAACTAAGTAACACAAATGGTACTTCATACAAAAAAGTGGTACGTGGAAGCAGTATCAATATCATCATAGCTCATAAGCATTTCATCATCATAATCACAATTTACGATAAACATCGTTAGTATCAATAAACATTTTTAACAATAGTGCATCATGTCTAGACATATAAGTGGGTTAATTAAGTCTGGTCTTTGAAACCACGCATTGCATCAGATCCTCTTAACCTTATTTACTCCTACTGCAATTGTTAAGTCTCCTCACCGAAAGTGTGGGGTATCGAAATATTTGTCAAATATGCAAATAGATATACAATCAATAATCAATCAATATACACAGATACAACACAACACATATTCATAGTATTTCAAGTCCCAATATCCTATTTTCTAGAAAAATTCCAAGGGAAATGGATTTGAGTCTCCTAAATGAGTTCTTATCCATTTTAAAATTACAATAATCAACAATATAATAATGTGCTCAGACCACTACACGTATTGCCTCATGGAAATGACCGTGGAGACATATTGAGTTAGGCCTAGAGATATAAGATGATCAGGCCACTACTCATATATTGAGTTAGGCCTAGAGATATAGGATGCTCAGGCCACTACTCATATATTGAGTTAGGCTTAGAGATCACTCAGTGTCCGAACCGTTCTTTTCTACTGAGCGGCGAAGTTAATCGCTCATCTACTGATAGCTATCGGGTTGCGTCAGCCACAGATAGAGAGTATTGGCCTGAAAGTGAATACATATATATACATATACATACATACATATGTATATATATATATATACACATATACATACATACATATATATACATATACATACATACATATATATACATATATAATAATACAAACAAAAGATTTAGTATCATTTTTTATTTAATGGCCTTCAAGATAAATTACTGAAACAAATAATATTCTAATTTTACAAATTTAGAAAACAAACCAATCTTCTCATTTTAAAAAATCTCATAATATTTTCATAGACTAAAATCAATAAAATATTTTGATTTAATATATATATATATATTTAAACAATATAGTTTCATAATTAAAGAAATACCATGGTCTTGAATAATTATTTTAAATCAGCAATAAAAATAGAATGAAAACATATTAGAAAGCCTAAAGTAGTGAATTAGCAATTTAATAGAATAAAGAAAAGAAAGAGGAGCAGTGGGTGTTGTTGGAATTGTGGCTTAATTCATCAACGTGCAAGTGGGGTCTATGTGAATAAAATTCAATCAGGACCATGGCTGGTTTCTTTCGAAGGTATCAAACATGGGTATGGACAAGAAGTTTGATTTAGATCGGTGGTATTCTCTACAGAAACATGCATATACAACTCTAAGTGGGGTCTTGGTCAATTTATAAAGTCCTAAACTTGTTAGACTTAACTTTCATTCAAAATAATTATAGTAAAAATAACAAAACATAAATTAAGTTAAACAAAATAACATTACTTTAATAAAATAAATCAAAGTAAATGAATGAAAGTATAAGATACCTGCATCGGGTTTGGGACCTTTTGATGAGAAAATTCAATCATAACAGTTCTTCATCGGACATCGTTTATGACTTTTCTGATTTGGTTAGAAGTCGGATGAGCCGTTTGGAGAAGTTGGCTGCCCTTCTTATGGTATCTGCTCTTGTTTGGTATGTTTAGTCTGAGAGAAATGGTAGGATTTTCAACAATTCTATGAGATCTAACAAAGCTACAACATTCGCTATCTTATCTGATGTCAAATGTCGGGTGCTTTTCTTGCTATCCAAGAAAGACCTCTTTAAAATGTATAGCGCCTTCTCTGCTCAGTTTGATCTCCTTACAACTGTTATTTCTCACTTGAGATTAAGTCTCCCCTTTGTCAGGATTCTTCCTTCCATTGAGGGTGGTGTCGTCTTCATTGGGACTCTGCTGCATAACAGGAGCATCATCCTTGCTGCCTATCATCTGGGTCTTCCAATTGCTGCATTGGGTGCTATCTTGCCACCTAGTATTAGTCCTATCACTTTGGAGGAACTGCTTGTTTTTTGCCAGACTGTTCTATCCTTCGCAAATCATTTACCATCTGCAATGCATTAACAACGAGATCTACAATACTCTGACTAATCCATCTAACGCTGCCTCGGCCATCAAGAATCATGCATTTGCTATTGTTCATTACCTGTGTTGGTTGACATTCATGAAGTTCTTCCAGTTTCGGTGCGATGCCTTCCAAATGACGTGTTTTCTGGAGCTTCAAACTTGATTTGACTATGCAGGTCTTCCAGATGCGCAGTCTTTTACACACGAAAAAGGTCACGACTCGGTCACACAAATTTACAACTCATGACTCATTCGAACACAATCATGGAATTGACAGTTCGATCTGACTCTGGGAAAACAAATTTAACTTATAGACCAACAAAATTGATCACCAAAAAGTCCAAGAGATGTTTATCTAATTTGACATGGTAAGTTTATTTCTATACGGTGAACTAAAGCCAATTTCACTCAATAAGAAAAGCAACAAAGGTCTAAAACTCAACTAGGTTGAAATTTTCTTGAAAAAATCACAAGCACAAGGCTTCATAAAGAATTCTTGAAATTTAAATTGCAACTAAATTAAAATGCAAAATTAAATAATAAAAAATTCAAAAAAATAAGATGGATTTCACCAAGGAGAACCAAACATGAAGATAAAAACCTTGAGTAAAAATATAAAAATAATTACCATTGGACATGTGTCCTTATTGCATTTTCTTTACATAATTATTACATCATTAAATAAAATAAAAAAATTAAATAGGGTAAGGAGATGGCATCCAAGGTTGTGAGGATCCAATCTTCTAATCTTCAGCCTTGCTTTCTAAGAGAAGGCATGAAATGAATCATTTGATAGTAAATGAGGAGGTGGAGTCACAATCCCTTGTTCCTAGCAAATGGGCCTTTTGAATAGATCTTTTCAAGCCCAAATTGAAAGAATAAGGCCATAATCCATGTATACACCGCATGGGTCTCTCATTTTTTCATTTTGGACCCCACTTTGCTTCTTAAAGGCTCTCCTCGTGCCACCTTCAACTTGTTTATGGACCTTGAGTGCCTATTTAACAAAATCTTCAATTTGATATTCTAATTTATCTTCTAAGATGGTTTTATCATTCCCTCCGCGTTGGAAAGAATTCATCCTCGAATTTGTTGTTCGAGGCCCTAATCCATGTATGGATTGTGTAATTATGCCAATATCTCAATGCTTGCACAAATGTAAAGAATTCAAGGCCATATGTGGAGTATCTCCATTTAGCACATTGTATCTTGCTATTAGAATAAGTCGCAGGTCTTTTTCTTTTAACTGAGTACAACTTCAATTCCATTCTTTGATACGTTGCAATCAACTTCAAATTACTTCTAAAATCTAGCACTATTAGAATTGGACCTTCCATCATTCTCTGCTTGGTTACTTTGAAGTTGGCCTCTGCTTCTGTAGTCCATTAGAATCCAGGCTTTTATATAGTTGATAATTGGTGCCATGGTTGTATTTAAATCTGTTGTGGGGTCCAACCCTACCACCGACTGGAAATAAAAATAAGAGACGTAGAGATGTGGGACTCTCAAGTCCAACATCGGTACAAAAAAAAAAGAGCGTCGTGAGAGAGGCAGCAAGGTTGCCCAAAGAGAGCAAGAAAAAGAAATCAGTGTGTCAGCCGAGAGAGAGAGAATTAGAGAAGAGAGAAGCAACAGATCTGATCCGAGACAGAGATTTGAATCGAGGCTGAGAAATCAAGAGAAGAGATATGAGACGGAGAAGAGAGAAGAGTTGTTCTTTTCTTCCTCCATCATCCTGAGATCTAATAGTGATCTCAAAAAAATTAGTATTTTCTCTTTGCATTTCTAGAATCTTAGACTTTGGACATATGTGTGAGAAGATTGTACTCTTTGATTTGATATAGTGAATTAACTCAAATTTGTCTCATGATTTTTCCCTCTACACTGGGGGGTTTTCCACGTAAATTTTGCATGTTCCTACAATGTGTGCTTGATTGTTTTTTGAGTTGATTGCTTCTATCATCATTACTATTATAGTGACTACTTGTAGCGACCTGACCCTTAAATAAAGCCATTTTTGAGATTATTTGATTAGTTTGGCACATGTGTGGTGACACTTGACTAGTGTGGAACCAAGTTTTGCCCAATTTGAAATCCAAAACTTAGGTTTGGATTGTTTGAAAAACTTGCAATATTATTAAATTATATATATATATATATATATATCAATTCGAATCGCGTGTGGGCCCCATGGGACCCACACACTCCTTCCATTGTGTTACCCCCTTGCACAAACAAAAGAAAAAGAGAAAAAGAGGGAGGACGAAAGAAAAATGGAAAAAGAGAGAGAGAGTGCAAAAGAGAGTAAGGGAGAAACAGAGAGAGCAAGCGAAACAGAGAAAGAGCAAGAGACATGGAGAGGGAAAGAAAAGAAGAAAGAAAGAGAGGATGCTAGAGAAAGATAAATTCAACTACACAAATTGTGGAAATAATTACTTCTACAAAAATGAAAAGGAGGATGCAAGTTGTTCATACACTTTTGTTTTAATTTTGTATAATAATTACTTGAAGCTAAACAAAAATATCCTTTACTGCTTTTTTTCTCTCTCTAAAGAAATTGTTCATCTGATTTTAATATTCCTACAAATTGAGGCGGGCTTGGGACAAACCAGTTTTGGACCTTGTAGGCCTTATAATCACCAATGATTTCTCTTTCTATGGTTTGGATTTAAAAATCATTTTTTCCTTTTTCTTTTAAAGGAAAATCCAAACACCAATATTAAATCAAGATGAAAGTCTATAAAATTTATTCGTATTATCCTTACCTTGGAGAATGAGCCATTTGAGAGAGTGGAGAGCGTCAAAGGAGAGACTCGAAAGTGGAGAGTGTGACTGCTGTTATGGAAATGTCAATCGAAATAGAGAGCGTCAGATCGAGGAAATGGAGAGACTCGAAAATGAAAAGAGTACATGCCGCAATGGCAATGCCAATTGAAATAAAAAATGTCGTCTGACGAAATGCTTGAGAATGAGAAGGAGGGAAAGAGAAAGGGAAGAAGGACAACACAGATGCTTAAGAAGAGAGGGAAAAAGAAAGGAAAGAGAGGTTATATTTCGTCCTCGGAAAAGAGTCCATTGGGGCTGTATTTTGTCGCTGGAAAATAGAAGGAAGAGAGTCCAAGGAAAATGGGGAAATAAAAGAATGAAAGAGGGTTGAAGGAAAAATAGAAAAGAGAACCGATGGAGTCATTAATATAAAGGGGTAAAATTGGAAAAAAAATTATAACACAATATTGCCTGTATTAAATTCTTAGTGTCCAAATCATCCCCCTAAAAAAACCCAATAAAACTACTGTGCCTTGTGAGAATAATAACATTGACTGTTGTTATATTAGCATTTAATTTCTTAAACAATAAAACTCTTTTGCTCTTCTCTGTGTCAAATGTTTTTATATGAGCATTCGATTTCTACATTTGGCAGTACAATTTTTAAGATATGCTAAAAGGTAAATGAGATGGATAATGTAAAAATCAAGGTTGTTATTTTAAATTTTAAAGACAAAAGTTGATAAAAAAATAATAATTTAATGATAAGAGCATGAGAAATTGTAAATAGTAATAGGGATATAGTACTACATATAGAAAATGGTAGTTTTTCTATCCTTTTTAATATGTTTTCCCTTTACATGTTTAGAAAAGAATGAGTTGTGTCACCTAATTGACTTTTGATAGTCACTTGACTGACTGACCCAGTATTTGAAAAACTATATATATAATTAAGCAATAGAAATTATTATAATATCATAACAACGCCTCTTTGAATCATAATTCTTTTGTTAGAACCTCTTGAAATTTTTGCCAATCGTTTTCATTTCAAACATCATGCATGCGCAGCTGGCAAATAATAATTATCACCAAGAACTAGTAAAATTAATAAGCAATGAAATGAACATGCAGCTCAGCCTTGTAAGATCCTACTAGACATGAAACTTCGGAAAATGATAAGATAGAGAGAGAAGTCTTCTACTGTTACCGGCCTGAGGGTTACTTTCGAACAGTATGTTATTTTTATACCGGTGTTACCTTTGTTTTCTTTGATAAATTACAATGGAAAATTTAGAACATAAAATTTTACACAAAATAATTAGTAAGTAATATCCTTTAAATAAAATCTAAAAATATACCTTATAACAATATTATACTATTTTCTATGAATTTCTTCATAATTATGACTTAAAATAAAGTTCTTGAACTTATATTCAAACTGTAAAAAATGAGATGAAGAAAAACACTTTCTAAATAATTTTAATAAATGAATTAAAAGTGGCAACACATCTCTTCTTAAAGTTTAATAATTTTTTCATTGGTGATGTAAAATACATAATATAATAAGTTATTATTATGTTTATAAAAAATTCAAGTCAACAAGTCTCATCTAAAGATACCCATCAGTCATCAATCCCCCAAATCCACACCATCAGTTGCATCCACGTGTGACACCACCATCCATTTGCCTCTCTACATGTGGTGTTCCACATATGACACAAAATCACAGGAGCACGTACCACAATCACTACCCCTGCCCCTCCAAACTATGCCCACTCGGCCGATACGTGCCATGATGTCAAAGCGTCACCCTCTACCCACTATGTACAACTACAACGTGGGTTTCCACAATCTCAAACTTGCGGCCCTTAAGATTGGGATTCTCCTGTCTTCAATATGGTTTCCCACTATCTCAAAGATGCGGTACTTGAGGTTGACTTGCGCGTCGCGTCCACAATGTGAGTTCCGCCAGTCTCAAACATGCGACCCTTCATATTGGGATTCTCTCGTCTACAATTAGGTTTCCCGCAATCTCAAACATGCAGTACTTCACATCTATGTGGGCTGCCCCCCCATGGACACATAACTCATTCTTCCCTCTTTCACTTTCATCCCAAACGACTCACATAGCACACTCATGTTTATATTTCTCATTATCACACATGTCATTATAAAATCACAAACCTCTCATTATATAATCTCAAATACTTCATCTAATAATCTCAAACATCTCATCACATAATCTCAAGTATTCTATCATATAATATTAGTAATTGGGTTTCCCTAAACCCAATATGGTTTCCAATATGGTTTCCCTCACCTAGTACTCTGATGGTGGGTTAAGATCCTCTACAGGAAGGCGATGGTCCACACCGGAGGAATCCCGAGCTCCACAGAAGCAAACATCTACACAACACGTTTATCAATTCTCAATTCCGACAAATGAGGTTCAAATTTAACATTTACAGTAGAACCTCTAAGTTTCTCGAGTCCCCAAATTTCCCCAAGCTAGTCATGAGCCTCACCGGGGCCCTTGGTTTGATTACAAGATGAGTTCCCCAATTATTTGGTGCAATTATCTCAATTAGGGATCTTAAAATTTCCCCCAATCTTTCTCGTCCTTTAAGGGTTCAAGGCTTGCCCAAGTAACTCTAACAAAGTTGGGGCCTTGACTCTCAAGGGATTCAAACCCTATTTCACCACAGGGATGGGAACTCCAATCCTCTCCCAAAACAAATTTCAAAACCCCTTTTTCCTCTAATCTCCACCTTAATCGAAACAAATCTTCTTCCACTTAATTCAACAAAACCCTCACTGCAACCTTCATCCTATCTCTACTCAAGCCTCAAAACCATTTAATCGATGAGATGTATTTTACCACGGAAAAAATGATGGAAAAATTGGGGGAAAGGTGAGGCACATGTTCTGAAATACTTTTGGCGGTCAGAGACTTGGATAAAATTTTTGGTTAGTAGAATTTTTTTTCTTAATTTTGATTTAACAGTTTCAAATGTATAATGCATGTATAAAAAAAAAAAAGAAATTAGTCTCTTGGATAAAAATATGTCAAATCAAAACTTTAAGTCTCTTATCAATAATCTCACTCTATTTTTATGAAATCAGGCATATGGATTCTAATGAGGCAAGTCTATCCACGTTTTATGAATGGTCAAGTGGCATGCAGTTAGTTGAGAATGATAGGGAGCAAACGTATTTATGTGATGAGACACTTGGGAACGAGTTTCAAAATGAAAATGAGCTTGTTGCGAAGTGTTTTCCAAGTCGAGAGGAACTTATAAAACATGTTAAAAAGTTTGCTATTGCACATGGATTTGCAACTAGCATTAAAAGGTCATCTATTACAGACAAATTGGTAATTCTTGGTTGCAATTGAGGAGGCACATATCGTTACACACATAATATAAAAGATGATGAACGGAAAAAGAATACATCATCTCGCCTTGTGAATTGCCCATTTGAAGTGAAAGGGAAACAAAATGCTGATGAGTCATGGAAGTTGACAATAAAAAATTTGGAACACAACCATGAAAGGGCAAATGTATTAGTAGGTCATCCAAGTGCACGACGCTTTTCAGAGGAAGAGGAAAAAAAAATCAAAGAAATGCAGAGTAGCTGTAATGACCCGACTTGATTTTTCGGAGTTTTAGGGTCTTGGTAACAGTGGGGTGAGTGTGGGCCCCATGGTGCGGTCCTGGTTTGCCGGGTTTTGAGTACGGAGACTCAAAGGGCACTTTAGTAATTTTGAATGATTGAATATTTTATCATATAAAAAGTTTGAAAATCACGCGTTATTTTTTCCGATGTTCGACGTTTGATTTTTTAATGAGTTTTAAATTATTTATTTATTTTTTAAAAATTTAAGATTTTATTTTATTTATAAAAAAAATAAAGTCCTATCTTAAAACCCCCCCTCCCCCAAAACCCTAATCTGCACCGTTCCGCGCGACACTGTAGCAGCTCGCTGCAGTGCCGCCGCACCCTCTCTTTTCCCCCTTTTTTTTCCTCTTCTTTCCTCTTCCATCAAACCCTAACCCTAATCCCGCCGCCGCCGTCCTCATCTCCCTCCCTCTCGATTCTCTCTTTCCCCTCTCAATCCTTCTCCTCTTCTCTCTTTTCCCTCCTGATCTTTCTTCTTCCTCGTCTGGATCTGCTGCCGACCTCCCTCCTCCTTCTCTGGCGTTGGTTCGAGCTCCTCTGGCCCTAGACGAGTCGGATCTCTTCCCTCCTCGACCGAAATCAGGTATTTTCCTCTTCCCTCTTCGATTCTTCTTCTTCTTTCTTCCCGATTCTCTTTCTTCTTCCCCTCTTTCCCTCTTCTTTCCCTTTCCCCTTCGGCTGAGTCACTCAGAGCCGCCAGTTGACTCAGCCGGGTCTTGATTTTGGAACCCGGTAGCCCGGTCGAGCCCGCCAGATCTGGCCCTGTTAGCCAGACCCGGCCCAGCTCGCTAGATCTGGCCCAGCCCGCCAGATCCGGCCCAGTTCGCCGAATTCAGCCCAACCTAGTCAGGCCTGACTCAATCAAGCCCGACCCAATCAGGCACAGCCCGGCCCAGCCAGGCCCAATTCGGACCCGACCGGTTCTCGGGCCCATTTACATTCCAGGCCTAGTTTGACCCGTTTCATCCCAGTTTCTTACCCTCCTATTCTTGTTTCAGTAGATTGAGCCCATTCAACCCCCGTACTCGTTTTATCACATTGGATTTCAAGGACACACACAGGTGAGGGAACTTATCACCGCTTTTAGCATGCATCTATGCATTTTACTTCTCTATCAAATGTGCGGGTACGAAATGCAGCGAATGGGGGTCCTCGGTATTATGAGCCACTCGGCAAGGGATTGTTGATACCATTATGTGGCGGCCCCCATTCGGGTGTATTTGTATCCGATGCCCGCAGAGGCATATATAAGTTGATTATCTGATGTCACGATTGATAGGATGTGTGGTGACATGATTAGGGTTTATTTTTATTGATACTATGTTAAGATGCCAACATACGAACATGTGATATGTGGTGATATATGCCTGATTATATTGTGATATGTCGTGTTGATAATATGCTATATGATTATGTCATAGTTAGTTTGAACTGTTAGACATTATAACATGTTTGGATGTTAACATGCTAGCCGTGATAAATAGTGATGTATACACCTGATTGTCATGTGATGAACAATGTTAATAATGTGTAGGCGTAGAGGTAATTGTGCATACATATAACTAATGTATGTAAGAGGCCGGTGGGGCATGGGTACTAGGCTACATCAAGATCTAGAGACTCCCCCTAGTTTGTTTGGTGGTTAGGGTGGGGATATTATGTGGGACCACGCAGTTGACGTGTGGTTGGGATACGGACTCCCTTGTGATGGGAAGTGGGTAGTTGTACCCCCTTGTATGGATCACATGGTCGGTCCGTCTTGTGGTTCTCAGACACACCTATGAGAGAGGTGTAATCTGATTTAGAGAACAATGTACTTGGGAGTCCCAGTTAAGGACTAATTGGGAGGTAGTTATGTTAGCCCTAGAGAGAGTCCATCGGGTTGAATGTTGGTTCACTCAGGGTAGTATTGGAAGCCTTTACCGTCACGGTACCAGAGTGCAGGGTGGACGAGGCATCCCCGAATGACCTAGTAGGCTGAGGAGGTGCTCGCCTGGTCATTGGTCGAGGGATGATGCGGTGAGGGACAGCTCCCGTTAGTATGGCTTGTGATCCCCGAATGACTGAGTAGGCTGAGGAAGTGCTAGCCTGGTCATTGGTCGAGGGATGATGCGGTGAGGGACAGCTCCCGCTGGTATGACTTGTGATTTCTCCGGATGACCAAGTAGGCTGAAGATGTGCTCGCCCGCTCATTGGTCGAGGGATGGTGCGATGAGATATTCCAGGCTAGGACACCTGCATGGTGGGGATAGCCTGTGGTGTGATGTGATAGTGTGTTTACTCGCGATTGACTTTGGGGTTCATTGTTGAGACTGTGTTGTGGGTGTTGACTCATTAGGAATTTCTGGGTGCCTAACAAATGAGTTCGGTCGGCTCACTCGGTAGAAGACCTATAGAATTCTGTGAGGGGTGGATGCGCTAGTCGTGTGGAGACCATCAGATGGGGTCCAAGGTTATAGGTTTGACTATCGAGACTTTGGTACTTGGTTGAGGAGACCATAGACGAGTCTGGTTGGCAGTCCGTTGAGGACTGGTGAGGTGGTTTCTCCCGCATGGTAGTCAGTTTGGGACTCTAGTGAGTCTGACTCTTGGGTTGATCGTGGTATGTGGGCAGGTTGTCGTGAGAGAGTCTTAGGTTTGGCCGAGGAGTATGAATCCTGATCCGGTTGGAGATCAGTCAGTATACCTGAGGGTGGGTGGACCGCAATGGATGGACACATGAGTGAGTTGCCATAGAGTTGTACTGAGTTGGTTAGAGGATGTACTGGAGGCCCTACTGATGTGGGCTCATGTGTTAGGGGTAGGGCACCCGCTTGCATAGTCATGCATGTAGACATCATAGATATTGATGTGTTCATATGATCATATGTAGTGTATGTTGGATGACATTTGATGCGTGTGTTACCCTCACTGGGCATGTAGAGCTCACCCCTTGCCTCAAAGGTACTCCATAGAGGAAGGGTCGACGGGACCCTCAATCGGACTTTGGGCGTAGAGCTGCAACTTTGTACTTATCATGGTTTTATCTTGTAATTGAAGACTTGCTAATGTATTTGAGATATGTGTACATTTCATTAAGTTGGATGAATGTAATAATGGGATGATGCTATAATTTGTAATCATGATTGATGCTTACAGTTTTTGGTTTACTGGTGGATTGCTATGGTTAGTGTGGGTTGCGGGAGCGGTATCTCCCATCTAAAAAAAAAAAAAATATCCAAAATTGTATTGGATTATTTTAGGAGTTTGTCTCAGTTTTAACGTGCCCGTAGCGGAATGGGTCGTTATAGTAGTAACATTCCACCCAATCAAATTTTGACGACGCTTAGGAAGGAAAATCCAAAACTTAAAGCAACATCAAGGGATTTGTACAATATGATGTCTTGTACCCCAATTGAAGAGGTTGTACCCCAATTGAAGCTTTAATAGAATATCTTGTAAAATGTGGTTTTCATTACTGGCTTGACTATGACAATGAAGGTCATTTGTCACATATTTTCTTGGCACATCCATTGTCAACTAAACTTACTAAGAGCTATAGTAACGTTTTTTCTAATGGATTGCACGTACGAGACCAACAAATATTATATGCCATTGCTTAATATCATTGGCGTGACAAGCTTCAATTCTAGTTTCTTCTCACGCTTTGCTTTTATAAGAAATGAGAAATTTGAAGATTACGTATGGGCCTTGCGAATGTTTAGAAATGTTTTAGGTGCTGATCCTAAGCCAGTTATTGTGACTGATAGAGATTTTTCCTTAAAGAAGGCGATTGATTTGGTATTCTCTGATTCTGTTCATATTTTGTGCATTTGGCATATTAACAAAAATATTTTTGCTTGCTCTAAACATCTCTTTAAGAATGAAGAAGTATGGAATGCATTTATAAGTGGAACTCATTGGTAGAGTTCCCATCCGAAGAATCATTTTATGGAGCATTTGAGATGTTCAAAGAAAATTTTAAAGAGAATGTTGAGGCTTTAAATTATTTAGCAAACACTTGGATTCCTCAGAAAGAACATTTTGTGAAGGCATGGATAAACAAATATTTGCATTTTCAAAATCGAGCTACTTCGAGGGTAGAAGGTGCACATGCTATTTTGAAAAAAAAAATATATGTATCAACCAATGACCTTGATATTGTTCAAAGTAAGATAGGTAATGCCATTGAAAATCAATATTAAGAGATCAGGGCTCGACTTGAGTTTGAAAAAATTCAGATTCCTCATACTTGTAATATTCCTTTCTTTGCCGAAGTAAATGACAATGTATCACATTTTACATTGAATGAGCTTTATAAGCAATATGCTTTATTGGAGAATAGTTCATTGCCATCCATTTGTACAGATGAATTTACAATGACAATGGGCTTACCTTGTGCACACAAAATGAAGTCGACGGAGAAGTTACATTTAGATAAGATCCATTCACAATGGAGAACCGATAGCCAATTATTGAACAAATTGGATATTCAAATAAATTGGGATGTTGATCATTTAGATATCTTGTTTGATGATCTAAAAAAGAATTATGTAAAGTGGTCTTCATTCCATCAAGAATCTTTCCAAGATGTACTTCATAAGCTTGCCAACAATACGATGCCTTTCAATCATGAGCCTATTATTCAACATTCAAAAGGACGTCATCCTAAGGCCTCAAAGTCCAACAATTCAACAAGACGCGATCCCTTTGCATTTGAAATTGTGGAGAATGCAAGAATATGTAAGATATGTAAAAATGTTAGTCATAATAGTAAAACTAGTCCAATTCAAGTTACTGCACATGAATTGGAGAGTATAAATGACTGTCATGAATCACAAACAGTTAGTATCTCTCAATTAGCTCAAGTAAGGGACTATTAGATTATAATTATTCATATTTTTCAATTTTATAAAATAAGTTGATAAAGATTAACATTTATTCCTTTTCCACAGACAGATATATCTTGCGACTTCTATGAAGAATCAACATCTAACTCTTCTCAATTGAACTAAGTAATTTCTTGACTCAATTGATAGAGATATGCATTATGAGATTTATATAATTTTTATATGTTCTAATATGATTTTTTAATATGTTATGCAGGACTTCTGGTGATAATTGTAAAGAAAAGAAAAAGAAAGAAAGATGTAATGTTATATGTTGTGCAAATTTTAAATTTATAACTCGCAAGCGCACGAACCATTTTGATAGTATAGCGATTAAGTGCGAGGTCGAACCCATCGGAACTTAGGAAAATATATCCATGAAAATACACCATTGAATTATATATTTTAAGAACTTTGAGAAATATGGAGATAAATCATGAACGTGGAATTGTTAATCTAATCTATGAATTTTAATCTTAATTTAGAAACATTCTAAATTTAAACATGGAATCTAACAATTTAACTAATTTTAATTAAGATGGTGGAATTAATATAAAAATATAAACAATCTTAATCTAATTTAAAATACAAAATTAAAATGCAATTAAATTATTTCCATTCTAGTTCATCAATTTCACGAGTTTTTGGATTTATAAACAAAAATAAAATTAAAGACACCTAAATTACATCTGTACATATTTACAGTGGAACTGGTTCAAAGAATCAAGGAGGCATTATTTTTCATATTTTAAAAATAAAACAAAGGCCTAGAATACGGAGCTCACGTAAATTACCAATCATGTATTCAAATTTTTCATCGATAAATATTCCAACAATTAAATCCATGGATTTCATTAAATTAAAAATCTCAAATTAAACCTTAGAATGAATAGAATTTAAACTTTATCTTCAAATCTAAAATATTTCATCGCACTCTTAAAATAAGAGCCTTAGATCGAAAAAGGAAGTCTATTCAATCTAAATTTTCATCACATTTAATTTGAAATAATTAAAATAAATCCACACATAAACTTAATTAAAGAATAAAAATAAAATCAAATAATCATCATACATAAATTGAATAATTGGAAAACCATAGACTAAATATTTCATTACACCTCAATTTTATTTATGAAACATGAATTTAGACTTACATATCAATGGAATTTTAAATAAAAAGAAATACAATGAAAATCAAAATCCACCAACCTTAGAACCCAATGTGGATTGAAAATCCCACAGTCTTTCTCCTTCTCTTCTTCCTCTCCTCTCCTTTTCTTCAATGCCCAAGTTCAGTTTTCTCAATGGGAGAGGGCTAGTATTTATAGATGAAAGGAGGTGGAATGAATGGATTGGATTCAAAGATTTAAATAAATCAAGGGACACATGGAGGGCGGATTTGATTTGTGCTAAATATGGAATGACTTAAAAGGGGCAAGGAGCTAAATTTGTATAAGGAAAGTGGGTGTAGAATCCCGTTTTTTACACATATACCATCTTGCAGCTCAGTTTTGACCTTGTTAACTTCTGAATCAGGAAAAGTTGTAAACTATAAAGTTGTAGATCTTGAACTCTTCTTTCCAACGCAAAAAGAATCAAAGCAATCGGATATTGGAGTGGAAAGTTATGATCAAAATACTGAACATATATCAAACCTTCCTTATTTTTCTCCCTTCCTTATTTTCTTTCTCTTTCCTTAATCCACTTGCCAAATTCGAAAATCCTCTTATATTAGCTTGTAAATTTCGAATTTACTCTTGAGATAATGGAAATAGTATTCACACATGTGGATTTCTTCATGGGCTTTTCTTAATGGGCTCAATAATTGGGCTTGAGGTCCATAATAACTCATAATGGGCCCAGGCTTTATATTTAAGCATTTTTTCTGTCATCCTCACTATTAAACCTGCAAAACACAAAATTATACTAATTAGATAAAATTAAATAAAATGAGGTATTAACAATAATAAATTAGGAGTAAAATATGTATCTATTTTGCACTCATCAAATACCCCCAAACTTACATTTTGCTAGTCCTCTAGCAAAACAAAAACTAAAAACTCTAAAAACAAAAATAAAAATCCTAAACTACACCACTTTCACTGGCACTCTCGATTGCATTTAGCATATGCAACAAGCCTTTAAACCCCTAGCTTACCACTAGTGGACGAGTTATAGTCTCGTGAGGGCTTTCAGTGATGATACCCACAAACATCAAAAGTCAGCAAAAATATATAAATCAAAAATTTAAAAATCATACAACTCCAAAATTATTTCACAAAATTTATACTCGGAGTGTAGTGTGTGATAGCCAACATTAACTTAACCTTCTTTTTCAAATACACACAAGTTTTGTAACCACCAGCTGAAAATGCGCTTCGACTTCAAATCTCACAAAAGTATATCTCTCAGAAAGATTTTCGCTCAGATTGGGTTAATTTCTCTCAAAAGTATATGTGAGCGGAATAATTTCTCAAATACAAATATCTCACATATTTATCATCAAAGAACGACTAAAATCAAAGAAAAACATAAATCTCATGAAAGGATGCCATTTTCCTGAGAATGTTGAAATAATACACCATAATTCTTCATCATCTATTCTCCACTTTAATACCATATTAACTGAGGATCAATAGGACTTCATGTAGGACAAAACGTGGCTTGGGACCGGGTCATATCAAAAAAGGATAAAAAGACTCTAAAATTAATATTTGAACAGAAAAGGTAGAGGTCTTCAAAATTTTATAATGGGATATTGCTTCCTCTATCTTCTTTTTAGCACTCGGAATCTTCAAAGCATTTCTTTTCTTTTCAAATTCAAATCTGTTTTTTTTTTTTCACCTTTTTTTTTTTTTCACATCCTTCATTTATGATGTATGGATATTCCCTTTCTTTTCTTTTTTTTCATTTCCTTTGATGCTTTTCTAACTGCCATAATTTTCTTAGAGTACCATCCCAATAACAATCATCTCTAACCTTTTCCGGGCCCTAGAACAGGTCATAGATTTTTCAATGTAGGCTCAAACTCCACAACCGGAGTTGGGTATGGATAACATGGTTAATCAATAAAAATAGGCTAAATTTACATTCAAGGCTCAAAAGTGGGAACTAACATGATAACATATGACAAAAAATAGGTAGGCTTCAAAGGCTCAAACGATCCAAAACAATGGCCTATATCACTTCTTAAGCTTCATATGAATATTTAATTGTTTCAAATAAATTCAGAAAAATCTCTGGTGTAATAATCCAAAATTTGATGTCATTCTCAGTAATTTGACCAAAAGAAAGAATAATGAGATCTAACAACAATAATGATTATGCGCACATCAAAGAAAATAAAGATTTACTTATAACACTCAGATAAATCGAATGGCTCAAAAGCTCACTGGGTATAAGTCTCCACTGGTATTCCTCCAGTGATCACTTAACTCATGAATATTTTTTTTCAAGCTAATATTAATATGGCTAGTGTAAAAGTTTCCAAGCATAAATTTCATAAAATTCAAATGAAAAAGCATGATATAAAAATTTTAATCCACATATTAATGCCAAACAAAATCAAATTTTTTTTTAAAATTTTTTTTTACTCAAAAACAAAACATAAGATTGAATTTTTTTTTTTTTTTTTTCAAATTGACTCTAAAACGGACACAAGATTGAAAACAGACACAGTGTAACCCCCTAATACCCCCAAACTTAAATTGAACATTGTCCTCAAGGTTCCCTAATCTACAGTGATCAGTTGCAAATTAGAAGAAAATATCAGAAACGAACAACGAAAAATTCAGAAAAATATCTGAGAGGGCTCTCTTTATTCAAAACCTGCAAAAACAAATAGATAACAAAAACACAAACACACAACAAAGACTCTATACGGACTCAAAACACAAAAACTGACCCAACAAAAGGAAAAACCTAAACTAGTCCAACACAAACACGTACTGACGCACAAACAAACTCAGACATAGAATGACGGGTGGAGGGATGGATGGATGGGTATGGGTGGGCGGATCATCCTACTCAATCCTGGTAGACAGGATCATCCAGTGGGATCTGAACTTCTTCCTCTGGTTTGTGAAACTCTAAGAATGGTTTAAGACGCTGACCATTAACTTTCCAAACATGGCCATTCTTAGGATGCTTAATTTGCACAGCCCCATGCGGAAAAACAGCATGAACAAGATATGGACCTATCCACTTTGACCTTAGTTTACCGGGAAACAGATGCAATCGAGAATTATACAACAAGACCTTTTGACCAACTGTGAAAGTTTTTCTCAGAATATTCTTATCATGAAACAACTTCATCCGGTCTTTGTACTTTCTCGCAGTGTCATAGGCATCTCTCCTAATTTCATCCAGTTCAGACAACTGGAGCTTCCTATGCTGCCCAGCCTGATCTAGAGCAAAATTCATATGCTTAATAGCCCAATATGCTCTATGCTCTAACTCAACTGGTAAATGACAGGCTTTCCCATACACTATCCTGTAGGGTGACATTCCAATGGGCGTTTTGAATGCAGTACGATATGCCCAGAGTGCATCAGTAAGTCGCAAAGACCAGTCTTTCCTTGATGGATTAACTGTCTTCTCCAGAATACGTTTTATCTCTCGATTTGAAATTTCTACCTGCCCACTTGTTTGCGGATGATAAGGAGTAGCAACCTTATGCATCACCCCATATGATTTCATCAATGTTTCAAACGGGCGATTACAGAAGTGCTTACCCCCATCACTGATGATGGTTCGTGGTATTCCAAATCTAGAGAAAACATTTTCTTTTAAGAAACGGAAGACAACTTTATGATCATTGGTTTTGCAAGCCACCGCTTCAACCCACTTACTGACATAATCTACCCCTACCAAAATGTAAAGATTACCAAAGGAATTAGGAAATGGTCCCATGAAATCAATGCCCCAAACATCAAAAAGTTCAACAGGTAAAATTGGATTTAACGGCATCATATTTCTACGAGACAGACTACCTAATCTCTGACATCTATCACATGACACACAGTAGGTATGGGTATCTTTGAACATGGAAGGCCAGTAAAAACCACACTGCAAAATCTTCGCACTGGTCTTGTTCGAACTGAAATGACCTCCACAAGCCTGATCATGACAAAACTTAACAACACTGAGTTGATCGGACTCCGGGACACAACGACGAATGATTTGGTCCGAACAATATTTGAACAGGTATGGATCATCCCAGATAAAGTATTTGACTTCTGCCAGAAATTTTGACTTATCTTGCTTAGTCCAATGCTCAGGCATCAAACCAGTGACAAGATAATTCACAATATCTGCAAACCACGGTAATTGGGAAACTGACATGAGCTGCTCATCAGGAAAAGACTCAGTAATAGGTAATGGGTCATCAGAAAATTCAGTTACCAATCTAGACAAATGGTCTGCTACCACATTCTCGGAACCTTTCTTGTCTCGAATTTCAATATCAAATTCTTGTAGCAAGAGGACCCATCTAATCAAGCGGGACTTAGCATCTTTCTTAGACAAAAGATACTTGAGAGCAGCATGATCAGAGTAGATGATGACCTTCGAACCCACAAGGTAAGATCGAAATTTGTCTAATGCAAAAACGACTGCCAACAGTTCCTTTTCCGTTGTGGAATAGTGCAATTGAGCATCGTTCAATGTTTTGCTTGCATAATGGATAACATGAGGTAACTTATTGACCCTTTGACCTAAAACAGCTCCTACTGCATAGTCAGAAGCATCACACATTATCTCAAAAGGAACAGACCAATCAGGAGGTCGAATTATCGGAGCAGAGGTCAATGAAGTTTTCAATTTTTCAAAGGCATGGACGCACTCATCATTAAAATCGAAATTTGAATCCTTAGTCAGTCTACAAAGAGGTCTGGAAATTTTACTGAAATCTTTGATAAATCTCCTTTAGAAACCAGCATGACCTAGGAATGATCTAACCTCTCTGACAGTATGGGGTCGTGGAAGACGAGAGATCAAATCAACTTTAGCTTTATCAACTTCTATTCCTTTGTCAGATATAATGTGACCTAAGACTATGCCCTGTTTCACCATGAAGTGACATTTTTCCCAATTGAGTACTAGGTTCTTTTCTTTACATCGGACTAACACAAGGGTTAGATGATGTAGGCATTGGTCAAATGAAGAACCAAAGACTGAGAAATCATCCATAAAGACTTCTAAACATCGCTCTACCATGTCTGAAAATATGCTGATCATACACCGCTGAAAGGTAGCAGGTGCATTGCACAGCCCAAAAGGCATGCGACGGTAGGCAAAAGTACCAAATGGACAGGTGAAGGTGGTCTTCTCCTGATCCTCAGGAGCAACACAAATTTGGTTATAGCCGGAATAACCATCGAGAAAACAGTAGAATGCATGACCGGCCAAACGCTCAAGCATCTGATCAATGAATGGAAGTGGGAAGTGATCCTTTCGAGTCGCAGTGTTCAGTTTTCGGTAGTCAATACAAACTCTCCAACCCGTTTGAACACGGGTAGGAACTAGCTCATTATCCTCATTCTTAACTACCGTCACACCAGATTTCTTTGGGACAACCTGTATCGGACTCACCCACGGACTATCAGAGATAGGGTAGATGATACCCGCCTCGAGAAGTTTTAAAATTTCGGCTCTTACCACGTCCTGCATTACCGGATTTAGTCGTCTCTGTGGTTCTCTAGACGTTTTGGAGTTCTCCTCCAAGTGAATTTTGTGCATGACCACAGAGGGGCTGATCCCTTTAAGATCGGCAATGGACCATCCAATAGCTTCTCTATGTTCTCTCAAAATAGCAAGGAGTTTAGACTCCTGCTCTGAAGTTAAATCGAAAGCTATGATGATAGGTAAAGTTTCTGATGGTCCCAAGTAAGAATATTTTAAAGTCTCAGGGAGTGGTTTGAGCTCTAATTTTGGTGGCTTCTCGACAGAGGGGACTGGTACAGATTGACTCAAAGGGAGAGGTTCGAATTTCCTTACTCTAACATCAACATATGGAACTTCATTCAGTAGAGCGTTCACCTCTTGCTTACCACTTTCATTGAAATCTGTGCCAAAGGTGGACAGTGACTTCTCAAATGGATCGTCGCAAATAAAGTGAAGAAAGGATTCTTCGACAGAACTCTGAATCAAATTAACCTCATACAGGTCATCTGTGCAGGGAGGTTGTTTACACAAATTGAACACATTGAGTTCTGTCTTCAGATCTCCGAACGACAACCTAAGCATACCATCTTGACAATTGATAACAGCTTTAGCGGTGGCCAAGAATGGTCGTCCAAGAATAACCGGAATATGTCCACTTTCGTTCTGAACAGGTTGTGTATCCAACACTACAAAATCGACCGGAAAGTAGAATTTGTCTACTTTCACCAGAACGTCTTCTATCACACCTCTCGGGATTTTCACAGAGCGATCAGCTAACTGAAGTGTGATAGTAGTGGGTTTCAACTCACCCAACCCTAACTGCTCATAAATAGAGTATGGCAGTAGGCTGACACTGGCTCCAAGATCTAACAAGGCCCTGTCAATTTCAAATGTACCAATGGTGCAAGCGATGGTTGGGCACCCAGGTTCCTTGTGTTTTATTGGAAACCCTTGTTGGATGAGTGAACTCGCATTTTCCGCTAAAAATGCCTTTTGGGAACATTGGTTTTCCGTTTCACCGTACAGAGGTCTTTCAAAAATTTGGCATAGGAGGGTACTTGATTTATAGCTTCAAGTAGAGGTATATTGATACTGACTTGTTTAAATACCTCTAATATGTCACTATAGGGTACTCCTTTGTTAGGATTAGCTAACCTCTGAGGGTACGGAGCTTTAGGCACAAAAGTATTTTTAGTAGGTTGTTCCGGAGTATTTTGGACAGAAGATGGACTAGGTGGGTCCTTTTGATGCTTTGGTTGACCAGTTGTCTGGTCTTCCTGTTGTTTAGGCAGTTCGACCTTGTTATCTACCTATCTCCCAGACCTCAAGATAGTAATGGAGTTAGCGTCGTCCGAATTAGATAACGAAACCTCATTTTGTCCCTTGGGATTTGGGATAGGCTGATTGGGAAACTTACCTTTCTCTCTATCTCCTATCGCGGTAGCTAACTGCCCAAGCTGTGTTTCAAGCTTGTGCATAGCCTGTTGGGTGGACTGCATGAACTGGTGCAACGTATCCTCAAGAGAGGGCTTACGTTGTTGAGATGGACCGGACTGATAGGATGGATTTGGCTGGGGTGGATGATTTTGAGATGGATGGTATGGTTGGTTGGGTGGTTGGTACTGGGGAGGTTGATATGGTTGGCCTTGATATTGAGGAGGTCCTTGACCTACCGGAGGTTGATTCTGACGCCATGAAAAATTTGGATGATTCCGCCAATTAGGATTGTATGTGGCAGAAAACGGGGTTCCCTGCTGTCTTCCAAAATTATTGAGTGCACTGGCCTGATCGGTTGGGCACTCAGTATTTGATCCTATGGAAGGACAGATTTGGGCAGTGTGTCCTAGATTAGAACACAATGTGCAAACCTCAGCATGTATTCCTAATGATGGGTTCATCGCCTGAGACATAGTTAAAACATCAACTTTTTTCGTTAGGTTTGCGATCGCAATCTTAACGTCAAAGTCATTGTTAACTTCGTACAAACCTCCTCTCTTCGATGTTTGTGCTGAATTCTCTCTTTTGGAGAAGTCCCATCGCTGAGAACTTTCTGCCAATGATTCTAAGAAATTCCATCCATTGTTTGCAGTTAGCTGTAAAAATTCCCCACCCTTCATAGACTCGACCATTGTGCGGTTTAATGTGGTTAAACCATCATAAAAGAATTGTACGAGTCTCCCTATTTCATAGCCATGGTGGGGGCATTTACTCAACGAATCTTTGAATCTTTCCCAGGACTCACAGAATTGTTCACCCTCCTTTTGATTAAAGTTTGAAATTTCTTTCCTGAGGGCGTTAGTTTTTGATACAGGGAAAAATTTGTTCAAAAATTTGTTGGCCAATTGATCCCATGTTGTGATGGAATTTGCTGGTAGAGAATTTAGCCAAGATTTTGCTTTTTCTTTGAGAGAAAAAGGAAATAAACGAAGTCTAATGGATTCATCAGTGATGCCTTGAAGTTTGATGGTGGCGCAGATTTCTAAGAATTCTTTAACATGTAGGTAAGGGTCCTCACGATCAAGTCCATGGAATGCGGGTACAAGATGTAACAGGGCTGGTTTCAGTTCAAACGCCACATTAGTTGCTGGAACAACTATGCCAGATGGTGTGTTGGGCGTGACTGATGAGAAGTAGTCTTGGAGGGTTTTCTCTTCGACTCTTTCTTCTGCCATGTTAGGTGATGGTAGTGGTGAAGGTGGACTGTCTATGTCTATGGCTGAACTGGACTGGGCTCCGGACGCAACGATCGGTAAATCGACGGAAAACGTAACTCGAACCAAGCGATTGTTAGAGTCACGAACCCAATAATTCATACACAGACACGATCATTCACGCTCAATCAAATCCACACAAAATATGACCTATACCTAGACCGACACAGGGATCCTAATGGACATGAACAACCCTAAACAATGGTTCTAAATTGATTTTAATTGGGTAATGCATGAACCAATGTTTACTAATCTTTTTTTTTCGAATTTTTCTATTTTGTGAATGCAAGCCTAAATTACCAATGCAAGATTCAAGCAAATATGAAAACAATAAGCAAACAATTTAATTGAATGCATGAACTAGCAACCTAAATGCATGAGAAAATTAAATATGCAAATTTTTTTTTTTTTTTTTAAAAAACAACTCCAAGACATCCTAATAAAAACTATATGAATGCATGAAAATTAAAAATTAAAGAAAAAGATTGAATGCGTGTACCTTGGCTTTTTGTTTTTATTTATTAGCAAGCGCAATTTTTATTTTGTTTAGCAATTTTTTTCGCAAGAATTTTCAAAGCACCTGCATATAACAAAACTCAAAACCATGGTGAAGCATTTAATCAAATAAAATATGCATGAATCCTAAACTAAATGCAGATTTCCTAATGTTATAACTAGTGGAGGAAATTAAATGATTGTAACGTAATTAAGAATTCTAAACTAAATTAAGACCAGAAAAATTTCTAAATTAATATCCACCAAATTAATCCAAATCAAATTTTCAAGTAACTTCAAAGTTGTTCAAAATTTTTTTTTTTTTTTTCGACACTGTAACTGGAACATTCCAAATTTAGATCTACGTTTTTAAAAATAGAACATGACTAAATTGGATTAAAATTCTAAGATTAGAAAATGCTAAAAATAAAAACTAAATATTTTTGGAATTTTCTAAAAATAGAAATCTCCAAAAATAAAAAAAAATTCTAAATTTAGCAGTGATTCCAAATTTAGATAATCTCCTGATTATTTGTATAACTTCTAAATAAGGTAACCTTCTAAAATTAGAATTTCTAAAAAAAAATAGAAACTGCTAATTTTAAAGAGTTGCCAAAAATAGATATTTCTAAAATACGCATTATTTCCAAAAATAAATAATTCAATGGCGATTAGTTTTAAGATCCCCGGCAACGGCGCCAAAAACTTGTTGTGCAAATTTTAAATTTATAACTCGCAAGCGCACGAACCATTTTGATAGTATAGCGATTAAGTGCGAGGTCGAACCCATCAGAACTTAGGAAAATATATCCATGAAAATACACCATTGAATTATATATTTTAAGAACTTTGAGAAATATGGAGATAAATCATGAACGTGGAATTGTTAATCTAATCTATGAATTTTATTCTTAATTTAGAAACATTCTAAATTTAAACATGGAATCTAACAATTTAACTAATTTTAATTAAGATGGTGGAATTAATATAAAAATATAAACAATCTTAATCTAATTTAAAATACAAAATTAAAATGCAATTAAATTATTTCCATTCTAGTTAATTTCACGAGTTTTTGGATTTATAAACAAAAATAAAATTAAAGACACCTAAATTACATCTGTACATATTTACAATGGAACTGGTTCAAAGAATGAATGAGGCATTATTTTCCATATTTTAAAAATAAAACAAAGGCCTAGAATACGGAGCTCACGTAAATTACCAATCATGTATTCAAATTTTTCATCGATAAATATTCCAACAATTAAATCCATGGATTTCATTAAATTAAAAATCTCAAATTAAACCTTAGAATGAATAGAATTTAAACTTTATCTTCAAATCTAAAATATTTCATCGCACTCTTAAAATAAGAGCCTTAGATCGAAAAAGGAAGTCTATTCAATCTAAATTTTCATCACATTTAATTTGAAATAATTAAAATAAATCCACACATAAACTTAATTAAAGAATAAAAATAAAATCAAATAATCATCATACATAAATTGAATAATTGGAAAACCATAGACTAAATATTTCATTACACCTCAATTTTATTTATGAAACATGAATTTAGACTTACATATCAATGGAATTTTAAATAAAAAGAAATATAATGAAAATCAAAATCCACCAACCTTAGAACCCAATGTGGATTGAAAATCCCACAGTCTTTCTCCTTCTCTTCTTCCTCTCCTCTCCTTTTCTTCAATGCCCAAGTTCAGTTTTCTCAATGGGAGAGGGCTAGTATTTATAGATGAAAGGAGGTGGAATGAATGGATTGGATTCAAAGATTTAAATAAATCAAGGGACACATGGAGGGCGGATTTGATTTGTGCTAAATATGGAATGACTTAAACGGGGCAATGAGCTAAATTTGTATAAGGAAAGTGGGTGTAGAATCCCGTTTTTTACACATATACCATCTTGCAGCTCAGTTTTGACCTTGTTAACTTTTGAATCAGGAAATCGTAAACTACAAAGTTGTATCCCTTGAAGTCGTCTTTCCAACGCAAAAAGAATCAAAGCAATCGGATATTGGAGTGGAAATTTATGACCAAAATACTGAACATATGTCAAACCTTCTTTATTTTTCTCCCTTCCTTATTTTCTTTCTCTTTCCTTAATCCACTTGCCAAATTCGAAAATCCTCTTATATTAGCTTGTAAATTTCGAATTTCCTCTTGAGATAATGGAAATAGTATTCACACATGTGGATTTCTTCATGGGCTTTTCTTAATGGGCTCAATAATTGGGCTTGAGGTCCATAATAACTCATAATGGGCCCAGGCTTTATATTTAAGCATTTTTTCTGTCATCCTCACTATTAATACCTGAGTGGGCACTCTTTATTCAAAACCTGCAAAAACAAACAGGTAACAAAACACAAACGCAACAACAATGACTCTAGACTGACTCTCACACAAAAACTGACTCAACAAAAGTAAAAACCTAAACTAGTCAAATATCGAAACAAACACATACTGACTCACAGACAAACTCAGACATAGAATGAGACACACACAAAATGCAAAAACCTAATCTAAACAGACTGGACAAAATGGACACACGGACACTGACAGACTCAAACACGAACAATCAAATCCTAATCTACTTATCAAATACTCACAGATTTTTTTTTTTTTTTTTTGAATGCATCATAATCTAACAATGCAATACTCAAAGCAAACATGCAAACAATAATCAAATAATTAAGCTAATGCATGAAATTAATACCTTAATATGCATGAGTAAATTAAATATGTTATTTTTTTCTGTTTTTTTATATGCAAAATAAATGCAAGACAACCTAATAAAAACTATATGAATGCATGAAAATTAAAAATTTAAAGAAAAGAGATTTAGTGCGCGTACCTTGGCTTTTTGTTTTTATTTATTAGCAAGCGCAATTTTTATTTTTTTATTTTTAGCAATTTTTTTTTTTCGCAAGAATTTTCAAAACACCTGCACATAACAAAACTCAAAACCATGGTGAAGCATTTAATCAAATAAAATATGCATGAGTCCTAAACTAAATGCAGATTTCCTAATGTTATAACTAGTGGAGGAAATTAAATGATTGTAACGTAATTAAGAATTCTAAACTAAATTAAGACTATAAAAAATTTCTAAATTAATATCTACCAAATTAATCCAAATCAAATTTTCAAGTAACTTCAAAGTTGTTCCATGATTTTTCAAATTTTTTTTTTTTGGTTTTTTTTTTTTTTTTTGACACTGTAATTGGAACATTCCATATTTAGATCTACGTTTTTTTTTTTAAAAATAGAACATGACTAAATTGGATTAAAATTCTAAGATTAGAAAATGCTAAAAATAGAAACTATATATTTTTGAAAGTTTCTAAAAATAGAAATCTCCAAAACTAAAATTTTTCTAAATTTAGCAGTGATTCCAAATTTAGATAATCTCCTGATTATTTTTAGAACTTCTAAATAAGGTAACCTTCTAAAATTAGAATTTCTAGGAAAAATAGAAACTTCTAATTTTAAAGAGTTGCCAAAAATAGATATTTCTAAAATTAACATTATTTCTAAAAATAAATAATTCAATGGCAATCTGTTTAAAGTCCCCGGCAACGGCGCCAAAAACTTGTTATGCAAATTTTAAATTTATAACTCGCAAGCGCACGAAACATTTAGATAGTATAGCGATTAACTGCGAGGTCGAACCCATCGGAACTTAGGAAAATATATCCATGAAAATACACAATTGAATTATGTATTTTAAGAACTTTGGAAAATATGGAGATAAATCATAAATATAGAATAATTTATCTAATCTATGAGTTTTAATCGTAATTTAGAAACATTCTAGATTTAAACATAGAATCTAACAATTTAACTAATTTTAATTAAAATGGTGGCATTAATATAAAAATATAAACAATCTCAATCTAATTTAAAATACAGAATTAAGATGCAATTAAATTATTTCCAACGTAGTTCCACAATTTTCAAGAATTTGTATTTATAAACAAAAGAAAACATAAATAACATCTAAATTACCTATATACATATTTACAATGGAACTGGATCAAAGAATCAAGGAGGCATTACATCCAAATTTTAATAATAAAATAACGGCCTAGAACATGGAGCTCACGTAAAATTTCAATCTTATTCAAGTCTTTCATCAAATTAGTTCCCTAATTAATCTGAACCTTAGATCTAGATTAATCATGCAATTCTCCGATCTAAATATTTCATGTCCCAAAGAACCTTAGACCTAGAATAGTAATGTTAATCAAAGATCTAACTATTTCATATGTCCAAATTAACTACCAAGGAAGGAGTCAAGAACTAAAATGATTCAAACCATCATAATAAAAATCAAAATTTGGAAAACCATAATTCTAATAATCTCACCTTCTTTTATTAATTAAAACATGGAATTAAAAATTACAAATCAATGAAATTTTGGAATAAAGACATAAGAAAAATACAATGGAAATCAAAATCCACCAACCTTAGAACCCAATGTGGATTGAAAATCCCACAGTCTTTCTCCTTCTCTTCTTCCTCTCCTCTCCTTTTCTTCAATGCCCAAGTTCAGTTTTCTCAATGGGAGAGGGCTAGTATTTATAGATGAAAGGAGGTGGAATGAATGGATTGGATTCAAAGATTTAAATAAATCAAGGGACACATGGAGGGCGGATTTGATTTGTGCTAAATATGGAATGACTTAAACGGGGCAATGAGCTAAATTTGTATAAGGAAAGTGGGTGTAGAATCCCGTTTTTTACACATATACCATCTTGCAGCTCAGTTTTGACCTTGTTAACTTTTGAATCAGGAAAAGTCGTAAACTACAAAGTTGTATCCCTTGAAGTCGTCTTTCCAACGCAAAAAGAATCAAAGCAATCGGATATTGGAGTGGAAATTTATGACCAAAATACTGAACATATGTCAAACCTTCTTTATTTTTCTCCCTTCCTTATTTTCTTTCTCTTTCCTTAATCCACTTGCCAAATTCGAAAATCCTCTTATATTAGCTTGTAAATTTCGAATTTCCTCTTGAGATAATGGAAATAGTATTCACACATGTGGATTTCTTCATGGGCTTTTCTTAATGGGCTCAATAATTGGGCTTGAGGTCCATAATAACTCATAATGGGCCCAGGCTTTATATTTAAGCATTTTTTCTGTCATCGTCACTATTAATACCTGAGTGGGCACAAAGCAATGAGCTAAATTTGTATAAGGAAAGTGGGTGTAGAATCCCGTTTTTTACACATATACCATCTTACAGCTCAGTTTTGACCTTGTTAACTTTTGAATCAGGAAAAGTTATAAACTACAAAGTTTTAGCCCTTGAAGTCTTCTTTCCAACGCAAAAAGAATCAAAGGAATCAGACATCGGAGTAAAAATTTATGACCAAAATACTGAACATGTATCAAACCTTCCTTATTTTTCTCCCTTCCTTATTTTCTCTCTTTCCTTAATCCACTTGCCAAATTCGAAAATCCTCTTATATTGACTTGTAAATTTCGAATTTCTTCTTGAGATGATGAAAATATTATTCACACATGTGGATTTCTTCATGGGCTTTTTTTAATAGGCTCAATAATTGGGCTTGAGGTCCAAAATAACTCATAATGGGCCCAGACTTTATATTTAAGCATTTTTTCTGTCATCCTCACTTTTAAACCTGCAAAACACAAAATTATACTAATTAGATAAAATTAAATAAAATGAGATACTAACAATAATAAATTTAGGAATAAAATATGTATTTATTTTGTACTCATCAGAGGCTTAACGCCATCAGAGAAGGGGGCTTCCCTTTCAGATCTGCCGGACACCTCTTCCGATCTGTGTTTATAGATCTGCTTTCGCCCATCGCGTCCGGCGTCTCTGCTTCAGATCTGTTCTTCCGCCTGCAACCTTCAGCCTTCCGCCACACGCACCAGACCAGGGTCGTCGCCGTCTGCACAGGGGGAGCTGAGATTATCGCTATCTTCTCCGATTTGCCACCGATCTGTGGCCTTCCCAGATCTGGACATTGGGCGTCTTCTTCGGCGTCACCTGCTGTCTAGATCTGGACAGCTACTGCTCTCGGCATCGCCTCTGCACTGCCTGGCCGTCTGATCTCATCGAAGTAAGTCTCAGCTCTGCACTATCCTGCTGCTTACTCTGTTTTTTCAGATCGGTTTGCTCCGCTGTTCGCCAATTGCTGCCTGTTTTTGCCATCGCCGAAATCTGTGTTTCCAGAACTCGGGTCGTCACCGCTTCCGCCCATCGGCCATCGTCGACTACTGCTGGTTTATATCGAGTGGCGAGCATTGGCTGGGATAAGCCTGCGATTTTTTTGCCGGCGATTACAGCTCTGTTTCGGCCTCCCTGCATCTTCCGCCCAGCGCTTTTGGATTGCCGATTTGGTTACAGAAACCAGATCCGTTCTTATCCGTGGCCAGGCCACCGCTCACCAATCTAACACGGCAGTCACAGACAGAGGTGTTCTACCCTCTCGTTTTCTCAGATCTGAGCTTTCCTGTGAGGTCTTGCCGTTTGTAGCAACGATCGGCCTTCACCCCTCTCTGCCCACATTGGTGTTCCCTTGACCAAGCATGACCAACAGTCTCACAGCTCGACTGAAAAAAAAAAAAAAAAACCTCAATGGGTGACTCCGACTGCAATCCCAGTCTGAAACTTTCTTCTGTTCTCTTGAATCTAATGGGTGACTCCGGCTGTTCACTTATCCTTTGCTAGTAAGAAAAAGTTGGATTTTATCAATGGCAAGATTGTACCTCCTGCACCGGCCTCCGCCTCTAAAGCTCAAGCTACTACTTCGAAAGATCCTCCAGATAGTGACTCTGCTTATGATAATTGGCTATCTAATGATCAACTGGTTCGATCATGGCTTCTTAATTCTATGGAACCCCACATTGCTGGAATTTTTACATTCTCCGATTCTGAAAAGGAATTATGGGATTCTGTGACAGGTATGTATGGCAGTCGAAATAATATCGCTCGGGTGTTTCAAATTCAAAATGAGATTGCGACTTCGCTGCAGGGCGAATGGAGATTTTGAGATTTTACTGGACATATGAAAAGGCTATGGGATGAGCTCCATTTGTATCGTCCTCATACCACTGATGCACAAACTCTTTTGCACCGAGATGAAGAAAACCAAGTTTTCTCTTTACTTCGGGCCCTAGGGCCAAAATATGAATATTTGTGAAGTAACATCCTTATGACTGATCTGCTACCCTCCTGGATCGCTGTTTGTGCTATAATTCAACGCGAAAAAACGCGACAAGAAACTATGAATCCTGCTCTTCCTCCATCATTGGAGAACTCCTCCTCCAGTGCTTTTGTGACTTATAAAAATGAGCGCCGATCCTCCTCTGAGTCTGAGAAGAAGAAGGTTTTGGTTCCGAATAAAGGTCGACGGGACACTATTCGTTGTGATCATTGTGGCAAGGTTGGGCACTCCAAAGAACGTTGTTGGTTGTTACATCCTCATCTCAAACTTAACTTTAAAGCAAAAAAGAGAGACGATGCTAATGTAGCAGATACTTCCACTACTCTGGATCAGTTGAGTCAAATCCTGTGCGATCTACGTCAGTCTCTGCCTCCTACAAATCCGTCTTCCTCGTCTCATACAGCAGGTACCATTCATGCTTCTCTTGCTTCCCATTGTACTGGTCCGTTTTGGATTATTGACTCTGGTGCTACTGATCATATGGCCAATTCTCCATCTCCGGTATCTGATTTCTCCACATCATCCCATAAACATGATGTCTATCTAGCTAATGGAACTGTGGTTCCTGTGGCCGGCAGTGGTCAAATTAATTTTTTTTCAAATAACGTCTCTTCTACTGCTCTTGTTGTCCCTTCTTTTCCAACTCAACTCTTGTCTGTTGGGAAACTTACTAATGCGTTGAACTGTAATGTCATTTTTTCTCCTAACTCTGTCGTCTTTCAGGATCAAACTTCCAAGAAGATGATTGGTAAAGGCACATATTCCAATGGGCTATACTTGCTACATTCACCTCCTAAGGCCTACAATGCCACGAACATCGTAGAGAGTCACATTTTGCATCAACGGCTTGGCCATCCTTCAAGTCGTATTTTGTCTTATCTTTTTCTTTCCGTTTCTGTTCCGTCTAATGTTTGTGATGTCTGTCAATTTTCTAAACAAGCTCGTTTACCATTTGTTTCTTCTAGTTCTAAGTTTGTTGAACGTTTTGCTTTGATTCATTCTAATGTATGGAGTGCTCCAGTTGCTTCTTATGATGGTTTTAAATATTTTGTTTTATTCATTGATGATTGTACTCGTGTTACATGGTTGTACTTACTTAAATCTAAGAATGGGGTGTTCTCTGCTTTCAAAGCTTTTCACAATATGATCACTACCCAATTTCATGCCAAGGTGAAAATTTTTCGCTCTGACAATGGCACTGAATATGTCAATGCTACTTTTGCCGAATATTTTCATAGCCAAGGCATCATTCATCAAACTAGCTGCGTGGGTACACCACAACAGAATGGTGTGTCAGAACGAAAAAACCGTCACATCTTAGAAACTGCACGAGCTCTTATGTTTCAAATGAATATGCCTAAGAAGTACTGGTCTCATGGTGTTCTGACGGCCATCTATTTGATTAATCGACTTCCTAGTCAGGTAAACAATTTTAAATCACCATTGGGAATGTTGAAGAATAAAAAACTTGTTTTGTCGCATCTGCGTGTGTTTGGGTGTGTCTGTTATGTACACCGCCAACCTCTTCATCGTGACAAGTTAGATGCCAGATCTGTCAGATGTGTTTTTTTCGGCTATTCTTCATCACAGAAAGGGTACATTTGTTGTGACCCAGCATCTCGCAAGCTCATTGTCTCCTGTGATGTGCGCTTCGCTGAATCTGAAGTGTATTTCTCAGTTCATAGTGATTCTGGGAATAGGTCCTAGGGAGAGAACTTATCTAATTTGGTACCTCTTCCTACTGTAACTGATGATGTCTCTTGTAGCAGAAATACGGTGATTATATCTCCAGATAACCAACCAATGTCTGCAGCAATTGAAATATCGACAGCTTCCACTGAGACTACATCTGCAGTAATTCAGCCGATTTCTCCAACAACTGACATACCGGCTCCTCCCCTTCCATTACGGATATCGAGTAGAGAGACTCGTCCCCCAAAAGGAATGAAAGATTTTTTCACTTACCATGCTGTATCATACCCAATGGAGGCTTCTCTGACATATGATAATGTCACTCCGTCTCATTTGGCCTTTTTGAGTGCAATGTCCAGTGAACAAGAACCAAAGACATTTCGTAAAGCTAATTCCATATCTGTTTGGCGACAGGCAATGAAAGAAGAATTGCAAGCACTTGATGATAATAAAACTTGGAATATAGTCAAATTGCCTATCGGAAAGAAGACAGTTGGGTGTCGTTGGATATACAAAATCAAATATAAAAGTGATGGAACTGTGGAGCGATATAAGGCAAGACTGGTTGCCAGAGGTTTTACACAAACATATGGAGAAGATTATACAGAGACTTTTGCACCTGTTGCAAAGATGAACACTTTTCGAGTGATTCTCTCGTTAGCAGCAAATCAGGGTTGAAAATTATCTCAGATGAATGTAAAAAATGCTTTCTTGAATGGTAACCTAAAAGAGGAGGTGTATATGAGTGTTCCACCAGGACATTCACAAGAATCCAAAGTTGGATATGTGTGCAAGTTGAAAAAGGCCATATATGGACTTAAGCAATCTTCCCGTGCGTGGTATGCTAAGCTCAGTTCTGTTCTCATGAGTAATGGACTTAAAAGGAGTGCAGCTGATTCTTCGTTGTTTGTAAAAAAAGGTATGTGTGGTACAACTGTTGTTTTAGTATATGTTGATGATATAGTGATCACAGGTGATGATAAAAATGAAATTATAAGACTTAAGAATCTACTGCACAAGAGATTTGTCATCAAAGATCTGGGAGTGTTAAAGTATTTTTTTGGATTAGAAGTTGCCTACTCAAAGAAGGGCATATTTCTTAATCAAAGAAAATATGTGCTGGACCTGTTGCAGGATATTGGAAAGATGGGAGTTAAACCATCAGATACTCCAATTGACAGTGGAGGTAAACTTGATAATGATGGAGAATTGTTATCTGATATTGGTCAGTTTCAAAGGTTGGTTGGTCGATTGATTTATCTTACGATCACTAGGCCAGATAGTTCCTATGCAATCAGTTTAGTCAGTAGATTTATGTATGCACCTACAGCTACTCACATGAATGCTGTTAATCGAATTTTACAATATTTGAAGGGTTCTCTAGGAAGGGGAATATGGATGCCGAAGAATGAAAATATTTCCATTACTGCTTACACTGATGCTGATTGGGCAGGTTGTCCAGTTGATCGACGATCTACAACAGGATATTGTACATTTGTGGGAGGAAATCTGGTAACTTGGAAAAGTAAAAAGCAGAGTGTTGTTGCAAGATCAAGTGCAGAAGCAGAATATCGTGCAATGGCCTTAACCACCAGTGAAGTTATTTGGCTTCAGTCCTTATTAAAAGATTTGGGTTTTAGTTCTAATCAGCCAACGCAAATGTTTTGTGATAATCAAGCTGCCATTCACATTGCTTCAAATCCAGTGTTTCATGAGAAAACCAAACACATTGAAGTGGATTGTCATTTTGTTCGAGAAAATTTGTAAGCTAATATTATTTCTACTCCGTTTGTTCGCAGTGATCAACAATTAGCAGATATCTTCACAAAAAGTCTCTTTGCTGTTAAATTCCAAGATATTTTGTCCAAGTTGGGTTCAATCGACATTTTCGTACCTACTTGAGGGGGAGTGTTGAAATGGAAAAGAGAGG
This sequence comes from Chimonanthus praecox, assembly GCA_022113865.1. NCBI lineage: Eukaryota > Viridiplantae > Streptophyta > Magnoliopsida > Laurales > Calycanthaceae > Chimonanthus > Chimonanthus praecox. The sequence continues at coordinate 46,067,670 of CM039089.1, read as the reverse complement.
ATGAGTAGGACTCTGAGTCCTAAAGGTCTCAGAGTCCTAACTCCATTGGGTCACAGATTTCTAACTCAATAGGGTCTCAGAGTCCTAAATAGAACTCATACTTGTATTTTCTCTTATAAATATGTCTCTGATGTACATAGAAAAATACAGTGAAATAATATACTCTCTTTCTCTCGTGGTTTTTTCCCTTATGGGTTTTGCACATAAATCCTGTGTTATGATAATTTGTGGTGTGTGATTTGTGTTTCTACATGATTTCATATTTTGCCCTGTGTTGGATCTTCTATTTGGATATTTGAACACTTTTGCAGTTCTATGAAAGATATAATCTTGCTTTTCTATGTGATTCAGTATTTCTTTTCTTTTTTCCGTAATGTTATTGTCATCTTCTTTTTTTACTTTCTCAGATTTGTTTTAATTTTTTAACTAATTTTTTTTCAGAAAACTTGGTTCTTATTTTCCCCTTGTTTTATTGTTATGTAACAAATCACATGGCATATGTGTATTTGAGATGGTGTCCTACGAAGATCACAACCTTAAAATGTTTGTTTTAAATCTAGATAAAAAGGCTCGCAGTTTGGTTTTGTACTTTAAAACAGGAGTTTAAGTGATATACTCATCCATAAGTAAGTGTTATGGACAAAAAAAAGGAAGCTTGAGTAATGTGCCCTTAAGTAATCAACTTTATTTTTTAAAGAAACTCATGATTGATGCCTGTGAAAAAGAATGCAGTGATAATGGGAAGGAAAACATGGGAAAGCATTCCACTTGACAATAGACCTTTACCTCGCCGTCTGAACGTAGTGCTGACTCGTTCTGGGAGTTTTGATATTGGAACAGCTGAAAATGTTGTTATATGTTGAAGTATGGGTTCAGCTTTGGAGTTATTGGCGTAGATTAAGAACTTTGAGTTCTTCACTGATAAGGAAATATCAATGATATTAACTGCAGGGACTCTCTCAATGCACCGGAGTGTGATGCTATTCATATCACAGAATTAGAGACTAGCATTGAATGTGACACTTATGCTCCTCATATAGACTCCTCTGTGTTTCATCCATGGTATTCATCCTTCCCATTGTTGGAGAACAATATAAGATACTCATTCGTGACTTATGTTCGTGTAAGAAGTTCTACTTTCAGAATGGATGATAATAAGTAAGATGCTGATAAATTTGAAGTTGACAAGTTCACTTTTATGCCCAAGGATATTTTTACTAGGCATGAAGAGTATATGTATTTGAGATTGGTCCAAGAAATCCTCTCGAATGGAGTACAAAAAGATGACAGAATAGGAACTGGGACACTACAAAAATTTAGTTGTCAAGTATTGTCATTTTTTTAGTGTTCATTTCTGTTTGGCTGATGGTTTGAAACTCCAAACATTTGCAGTTGTAAACTTGACATTGATTGATCTTCCTGGACTTACAAAAGTGGTGGTTGGTGAGTTACATATTCATTGTGCTCAATGTGCCAATCAAGACTTGCTACCTCTAATGCAATTTAGATATCTAGAGAAGTAGACCCTAAGGAAATGTATCTGGTTGCAGTATGTTACATATAACACATTATGCATTCAGAGATTGTAACCATTATCTCTACACAAAATCTCAATATTTTTTTGAACAATTAATGGGAAATATCATTCCAAAAGAAGGGAAAACATCCCAAAAAAAAATAATACAAGTGGTTTGCCCACATCCCGGGCCAGGACCAACATCTGACCCTAAAAGCCAGAGCAAATCAAAAGATAAAGAATCCTGCAAAAGAAAAAAAGAAAAGAAAAAAAAAAAGGAGAACTTACAACCCCACAGCCCGGGCCAAGCAGTCAAAGCCTGAACAAGAATTATCATAAGCTGCCCCAAGGTACAGGGTATTGGAGGCACAGGACCTGCCAATGACCAGGAATTGCAAATCCGCAGGGAGATTCCACTTAGCAGAAGATTCACGGGTGACTTTCCTCAGACTATCATTAGAAAGCAGAACATACATACGATCCCTTATGTTCGAGGAGATGAAGAGGCACAAGCTGTGTTAATTGCTCATTGAGCCTAGAAATTAATTTTTCCAAGAACAAGCTTCAAAGTATTAAGATTGTATTGGCATTGTAACAGGTGTAAGTGTGATTCATGATTGGAATGGCAAAACAAACAGCTACAACCATGGTTAACACCCAAGAGGAAATCCCTTTTAAGTCCATTGTTGAAGCCTACAAGAGAAACAAAACAATCAATGCAAACCGAAAACATGTTTCACTTCAAGAGCCAACCCATCAAAGCCACAATACACACCCAGATTACATTTCCAGACCAAACTTAACTATAAAAGAAGAAGTTAGGATGTAACAACAACAGCTAAAAAACCAAAAAGGGTAATTCAAGGAAACAATCAGAACATGCCTTGATATGTTCTCAACATGTTCGATATGTTCTCAATACCAATTTTAGGCTAAAAGTTGCCCTTTCATGGGGCACCTGACATCAAACTGCTTATATGCATAAGTGGAAGAAGTAAACAAATAAATAAAACAAGCAGATTATACGTAGCCGCAGTGGTTTCGTGTATGGAGTAAAGAAAAAAAACTAGCATGAAATGGAATATGCAATCTGCAAATAGATTATTTTTTTTGCATTTCCACCCTAAATCACAATCAGAGGAAACGCCGATCGAAGTAGAAAGCCTAGCCTACGAAATGCTTGAGAAGAGAGGGAAAGAGAACGGGAAGAGGGAAGACGCAAATGCTTGAGAAGAGGGGCTGAATTTTGTTGTTGGGAAAGGAAAGGAAAAGACTCATGTTGGCCTAAAAGTTAAATCTGCCTCCTCTGAGTCAGATTGAGTTGTTAATTCCATAATTGTGTTCGACTAAGTCATGAGTCGTCAATTTCTTTTACTGAGTGTGACTGTATCCATGTGTCCAAACCTCACATCTAGAAGACTTGCATAGTGAAATCAACTTTGAAGCTCCAGAATATACGAAGATTGAAAGAGATCGCACCAAAATCGAAAGAACTTCATTAGTGTCATCTAGCACATGTATATTGGACCATAGGACAGACCTGGCCCTAGGATCCTTGGAAAAAAATGATTACATATTAAATTGGATCTCTAAGATAACCATTGGCCAAATGAAGTACCTCTCATGCTTACCAAATGTTTTTATCTTAAATGTTCTCACAATCATGACATGTGCTTGTAGTTAAATTTATATGATTGTGAATTAACAACTCAAAGAACTCTTCATTTTATATCCAAAAAATCACTAAATTACAATATATTTTCAAAAGGTGATTTCTGGAATTTGGAAAATAGGATAATCCCATTTTTCCTGGACGATCCCACTCTGAAGCTTTACAAACTAGGATGATCCGACTTTTTCAGGACGATCCGACTTTTCTTTAGGACGATCTGAGTTTGTATTTAAGTCAACATGACCGTTTAAATCCGAATGTTGTGAAACTGGGATGATCCTACTTTTGTGGGATGGTCGCACTTTCTGGAAATTTGTTTTGGGACAACTTGCCTATATAAACCAAGCCTTATTCATGAGCAACGTTACATACTCCAAACTGATTTTTCTCATACTACTCTCAAGTTTCCCAACCATACTTAGACCTTCTAATCACCATAGTTGAACCTTATTAAACTCTTATAATCCCTCTCTTAACACAATCACGGCACTCATAGGTACATCTTGAGCATATTAAGCTCTACATTGATTGTGTGATTAAAGAAGATCTTCATAGGGATAGATTGACATTATTGAAAAACTTTATTTCATCCCTAGACTCTTTCCCACTTTGGTTTGGCATTCATTGAAGCACTTCATCAACACCAGAAGCAAGAAGAGGAAGAGATTATCAAAGAACACGTCACAAGCTACATCAATCATCAAGAGGCTAGTGTTCTTGATATTTCTCAAAACTACCATTTCCTATCATTTGTGAGAACATTGTAAAGGGTTGGTATAACTCTAAGTAAAATCCAAGAAAGGTGTCTTGTTGGTGTGTCGGTTTGATCTACACCTGTGAAGTAGATCAAAGGTTGCAAATGTTCGTCTCTACCCGTGAAAGAGGTTAAGGGTTGTAATAGGTTTCTTCTCCACCCTTGAAGGAGAAGGTTAGTGGAATCCTCAAGTGATGTACTTGAGGTGTGGATGTAGGCAAGGTCGCCGAACCACGTAAAAATACTTGTGTCATTATGTTCCATTTCTTCTCATCTCCTCTCGACACTTGTGCACTTGTTTTATTTCATTTCTTATTGCACATTAAGTTTGATTGAACTTGATCTTGCATGTAAATATAATTGGATTTGAAACACTTAGGAAGATTAATTATATTAAATTGCAAAGACCTACCTTACGTGACCAATATTTAAAAAGAATTTAAAATTCCCACATAGTCCTATTCACCCCCCTCTAGGACTATTCTTGACATTTGACTAGTTTGACTAACAACTCCGTTGGGGTGTATTTTGTCCCTGGAAAAGAGGTATGGATGGAAGAGAGTCGAAGCAAAAGTGGAAAAGAGGAACGGATGGAGTCATTAACATGAGGGGTAAATTTGGAAAAAATTTATAACACAGTGTTCACTGTATTAAATTCTTAATATCCAAATCATCAACCTTTTTTTAGCGGTGCAGATGTTTTATTGTTTAAGAAATATTAGGTGAGACGTCTGAAAAATTCAGATGAGACCTTAAAATGCTTTGGTCTTAAAAGAAAAAGAAAGTGTCTAATTGAGACCAAATTTAAACTATGAGTGTGGTCCGATTAAAAGTTCTATTTTTCCTTTCCTTCCTCTACTGATTACCCTGTTCAGAGTGTGATTGCCCTGTTCAGATCCTTAATTTAGGGAATAATGTAATGCAAACTCAATTGAAAAAATGACCATTAATAACTTACATAATTTGCCTCAGTTAAGTGGAATAATTGATTGAATTAACAAACAAACAATTTTTAATAGAGTGGATGTCTACCAAATAAAATTTTCTTTTTGAAATAGTAAATATATAAATAAAAAAAGGTAACACAGGTGCAATTACAATAAGAGATAAAGTGGAAAAAATAATAATTCGAACAAAAAGAAAAATAATGGCATCCGAGATATAAAACGATGTTTCTGAGTTTCTCAAGAAAAGCCCACGAAGCATAAAATCTAAATTATTTATTCTCTACCGTTACATAAAACAATAGAATATAATCTGAATAATCTTCAAATTTAGGCCTCGGGAGCAAGACTGGCCTTGAGCTTCTGAATGGTGGCGACGTCGGTCTTGAAAGACTTAGCTAGGACGGTGACGTCTACTCCCATGGAGAAAACAGTGGCTGGGATTGAGATAGTTCCGGCGCTTGCACTACCGAATGCAGAGACAGCGACCGCCAAATCCTGTGAGCTGGGGTTGTATTGGTAGTGTACGAGCAGGGCTGGCCCTGACTATAGGTGAAGTAGGCGGTCGGGTCGCCTAGGGCCCCCAAGTCTATAAGCTCGTTTACTATATGTTAAATAGTTAGTAATGTATAATTAAAGTGCATATTCATTCTTGTCTGGTCGGTTAGAATTCTCTTTTTATAAAAGCAGGCTTGAGATCAAATCCGGACTGTATTAATAATAATAATATTTTTTTATTATTTTTATTAAGTTATTTAATAATAATAATGAAAAATAACAATAATTTAAATTAATACTACTTGAAATCATTTGACTATTTTTAACTATTTCAAATTTGGAATACTCAAAATTAAAAATTTATATATTGATAATTTTTCTACTCAATTTAAAGCATAGGTTTCTTAAAAAATTAAAATAATGATATTAACAATCATAATAATAATTATTATAATCCTCATTTTATTGAGTTTAATAATAATAATAATAATAAAATAATTTTAATTAATAAAGACTCTTTTAAAATATATCTATCATCTAAATAAAGAGAGAGAGAAATCTATATTGAGTTGATAATTTTGAATTAAAAATAATTTAAAGCTTTTAAAATTTGAAGAGATGAAAAAACATAGCTTTATTCATTTGATGTAGATTTTATTAGAAGTAATATACAAGTATAAATCATTATAATTAAGATAATTTTTAATTTTTTAAAAATACAAAAAAATTGAAAAATTAAAATAATAATAATATCTTCGTTTCAAATGAGAATTTGCATTAGTGTCATACTCTATATGATAAAAGATGCAGTACCAAAAGAGTGAATTGCCAAATTATATAAAAAGAATGAATTGTTGTTTTCCAAATGCATGAATTGCTTATAAAATAATGTTGATTATACCAATTACAGTTACCTATATAGAAATAAGTTTTTCAAAGTTAAAACTGATAAAATCTTATCTTCGGTCTATAATGTCACAAAAAATATTGAATAAATTAGCTATCTTATCTATTAAAAAATAAATGTTAAAAAAACTTGAATATAGTAATTTTAAATAATACTTTGTTATAAATTTGATTATGATATTTTATTTAGTTTCACACATTGTAAAAAAAAATTATATGATTTTATTTTTTATGAGTATATAAAGGCCCCATCTTAAAAACTCGCCTAAGCCTCTGAAATCTCAGGGCCGGCCCTGTGTGCGAGTCCCTTAGGGAACACAAACATGTCTCCTGATTGAAGTGTTTGGGTGTAGTGCATGTTGCCGGTGTCGACGAATCCAACCTCTAGAGTGCCACCCAAGAGATACAAGAGCTTAGCTGAACGTGGGTGAGTGTGAGGAGGGTTAACAGTCCCAGCAGGATACTGTAACACAGCATATGAGACACACTGACCATTGAGTGCTGGAAATTCAGCCATGCTCACTTTTGTGACCTTGAATGTGGTTGGGTCCTCAGCACCCACTAGAGCCCGCAACCCAGTGTAGGTGAAGAAGCTGCCGTCGACTTTGGTGGCGTTTGCGGGGAGGACAAAGTCCGAGACAATGTCGGGATCGCCAGCATTGGCCAATCCAGCAATGGCTGAGGCAATTGTCAGTAGCAAGAGACCATACTTGAGACCGGTGTAGGCCATTGGTTGATTGATGAGTGGATATAGTAACTAAACTATGGTCTTTAATATTGGGTTGATTTTCTTTGGTAGTTTTGTAGTCATAGAGAACCAAGGTATTTATAGTCCTATAATTTAGATGGTGGGTATTGATTTTCTATTGTGCAGGCATGAACAAGCTGGCCTCTACCAACGCAAATTAGAAGACTGTTCTCTCTCTCTCTTTCTCTCGATCTTATCGTTTTCTCTTATCATTTGCTTGTAACTTGTATAAGGTGTTTGGGTGATAATAGTTATGTCCAGCTGCGAATGCATGGTGTTTAAAATGATGACAAAAATTCCAAGACGTTTTAATAGAGAAGTTATGATTCAAGGACCTGTTGTTTTAAAATTATAAGCAATAAAATGAACATGAGGATCAGTATTGTTAAAATCCTACCTAGGAAAACATGAAATGTTGGAAAACGATAAGAATGAAAGACAGGGAGAGAGACTAGGCTTACAATTTGCATGGGTAGTTGCCCGCTCTTTCAGGCCTGCACAATAGAAAATCAGTACCCTCTTCCAGTCCAGATTTCTTCCATAAATACCTTATGTTATAATATTTTTTTAATTAGTTTAAAAATTAAAATATGAAACTGTTGCCTTTTAAAGAAAACTCAAAATTCTTTCTTTAAATGCTTGTTTTCTAATGAACCAAACCAAAACATTTGAATGTGAAGGCAAATTTTCATGAAAAATTTAAATTTTGTTTTCTATGGTAATTTGTGAGTCTCACGTTAGAATTGTAGGAAATTTAGGTGAGAGGTGTGATCCATAAATACTCTCTCACTGCATCTATTTTCACGAGTCTTCTATTGTTTGAGGGCTCCATTCTTGTCCAGTACAAAAGAAGGGAAAAATAAAATAAGAATATATTTTATAATAATAATAATAAAAGAAAAAAGATAAAATGAAAGAATTCAAGTCACTTGACCATCTGGGAGAGAGATTGGGAAAACGGCCAAGCCACAGACTTGACCGTTTGGGAAAGAGAGACTGGGAAAACGGCCGTAGGCATTAAGATCTAGAATTCGATTGTTGCCGTTTCTCGTCTATAAATAAGATGGGTTAACGATGGAATGATCATGGAAAAAAAAAGTGCCTTATTTCTCTCTGTTTCTCTCCCTCTCAATTTCTAATCTCTCTTAATTCGTTTTGGACATTCAGTTCTTTGTTTATTGAGGTGCAGACCAGTGAGTTGAAGTAAGAGCATTGGAACCAAGAGATTAAAATTTTAATGAATCCACCTACCAATAGTGGGAAAATTATTGTCTTAAGAGACAACATTATGACAGTGCACCATGCCTATTTTTTTCGCTTCTTAAATTATATTGCTGATCATTTATAATTTACACAACAATATTAAACAACAATTTTCTTCCTTATCAATGTTATTGTGCAAAAAGAATCACAAAAAGAGAGAGAATCCAACAAGGAGCACCGTTGCAAGAACGTGGAGGGCAGCAAGCAGCGTTGAATGAATCTGAGCAGTGGCCCACAAGTTATTATGGTGAATTGGTGATATTTGCAGACGCTAGATTGTTCAATACAGAACAAGAAGCAAACCTCCCTGAATCATCAAGCACTCTCTTTCCTTCACGGAGGAAGGCTTTCAGCAAATCGGACAACTTTGTGTTCTAATTTCATTTCTTATCTGCCTCTTGCTGAAATTTAAAGGAAAAATCTATTGTGAAAAGAAAACCAAAGCAGGGGCGAACATGTTGAAACTAATGCATAATTAGTATTATTGAATCATGTTTGAGTCATGCTTTGTTTTATAAGTCATCTCACTACCCTATCATCTAGGATATGGGTTGTTAGTCATATGAATGTGAGATTAGGTTGTAAGATGGAAATAGTCCTCTCTATGATGTGGCACACACATCATTTGAATTCAAAACTCAAGGGTCACATTCATGTCTTGCATGTAACGGTTGAGAGACATTATTGGGTCAGTTATCCACTTTGATGGAGTGTGGGTTTAAGACTTTGAAACTGCCATTTGGGGTCCTCCTTCTTGCTCAGCACAACCCTCTCTCAATCTATTCCGTTTCCTTATGCAAAACTGAGAGAGATTAAGGAAGAGAAAAGAAGAGATACTCAAAGGCGCACCACACTACACTTGTTTCCTTCTATTTGCATCGGATCGTGTTGCAGGCGCTTCATTCTGTTTGCATGTGTTTGTACAAGAGGAGGAGAACACACTTTGAAGGCTAATTGAAAGGGAACAAAGGAGACAATCTCTATTAATGGATTCGAGTATGTGTTTAATTACATTATGATGTTATTTCCACCTAATGATTATGATCATTGTAAAACGCTCATTGATTCAGATCTTGTGGATTAACGGTAGCGGATTGAAATCATGTTTGTATTTGGGTATGATTAAATTGTAAATCTAAGATATCCCAATCCTCAATCTCATTAAATATTCTGTCAATTGGTATCAAAGCAAGGCTTACACGAATCACTTGGTGTTTTCATTAAAAGTTGTATGATGAAGAAATGATGAAAGTCGGATGATAGGAAAATTGCTCAAATCTACACTGCAATTTTTCTTTTTTTCAGATCGCCGAGATCTCGGACATAACTCCAAGACCTCAGCAGACCTAATGAGAGCTTAGGCAGTTTTCCAGATCTCCGAGATCTTGGACTTAACTTTGAGACCTCGAGATCCTCCAAGACCTCGATATTGTATACCGAGACCTCAGGTAACAGAGAGTCTTCTGTGACTCTCGTCTAGAAAAATGAGTATCTAGATCTGAGTATTACTATATCAAATTGTTTTATTATGATATTTTATTTATGTCTTTGGAACACATGAAACATATATAAAATATGTGTTTCAATTTAATGAATTTATGAATTGAATAGAAACCTTATTTAATTCTATAGTGTAGTAAGGTCATTATTCATGACTTGAAATCACATAAAGATACGGTTTGGTAGTCACCAAAGTGGCGCAATCGAAATGAGTCGAATTTCGAGTCCTATAACCAAGATTCAGTACTCCTCCCAATATTGTATAATGATTACCTTGCAAATTGCAATTCCTAATCATAGAGATATTATGTTGGCCCAAAGGTGCACTGTTCCAAGTGGTTAACGGATTGGGGTCGGATAATTGACAGGTACTTGTGGTTGGTATTAGTACAGGCACCCAAAGGTGACTATGCTATTTAGTCACTTGTACTTAGTTGATTAGTCATATCAGTGATTGGGAATCACCGTAACGTCTGAATAGTGTGTCATAAGATTACCCAAAAGTAGATCCGATAACATTGTTCACTGAAGTTAAATTATTTATGTGTTTCATCTTAAGTTTAAATCATAGCATTAAAGAATGATCATGTATTATGAATTAACAACTATCTTACCTGTTACGCTTCACACGTAAGCTTTGTCTGTTCTCATACTGAATGGGATGAATTTTTCTGAATAGAAAGAACAAGTCGGGTTTCACCTTGGTGTACTTGATCTTGATAAAGCAATTCTTTCGGATCAACCTACTATAACTGATGAAAGTAGTGCTTAAGAGAAATCATCTTATGAAGTGTGGATTAAATCTAACAGACTTAGCCTTATGTTCATACGCATGACGATAGCAAACAACATTAAGTGAAGCTTATCCAAAACACATAATGCTTAGAAATTTCTCCAGAACGTAGAAAATAAGTTCAAGTCTGCTGACAAGTCCCTAACCGGGACAATTATGGCCAGGCTTGATGAGTGCAAAATAAATACATATTTTACTCGTAAATTTATAATTGTTAGTATCTCATTTGATTTAATTTTATCTAATTAATGTAATTTTGTGTTTTGAAGGTTTAAAAGTGAAAGTAAAATAAAATGTGTTTAAATGAAAAGCTTTTACCCATTTTTAAATCATGTGGATTTTTGAAGCCTGTAACTCATGTCCGAACCCACTTCCTGTTACTAAAGAGACATCCACAAAGCCTCTCATCATCTACTTGTGCCAGAAATCTCATTTAAGAATTTGTTGGGTAGCCATGGAAGAGACATTGACAAAATCTACAAAAATCTTTGAGGCTGAGGTGGTACAATTAATAAGAAAGCAAAAGAAAGAACTCAAGTGGCAGGCGACAACAACGTGAAAGAACACGTATCAAGTTCTATTACCAGAGATGGCCCGAAAGCAGAACAGAAAGTACAAGAAACTGTGGCTGCCACCAAGAAATTCAGCAAGAGATCTTTAAGAAAAACAAGCAAAAAAAGAAAACTAACCAGTGGGCTGGAAATGTGAAGGAGTTGTCACCAACGCCTAGATGTAAGTGTCCATGCCTCCAACGAAATTCTTGTAAAAGCCACCATTGCTGATTTCTGGTGAAAGCAGGGACTGAAAATAGAAGAATGACTGTTGTAAGCAGTAGACTGTAGAAAAGAAGGAATGAAAAATAGAAAGAAGAATACTAGAAAAGGATCGAGAGTAGCAAGAGAACCCTCTGTTCTCTGGTTTTAGCCAACTCAATAGAGGAAAATCTAGAGGATGATTTGGCCATACAACATATACGAAAGAGAGAAAATACAGGGAGATGTTAGCCGATTTAACATGGAAATAGAAGGAGAGTTGGACCGTGGAAAAGAAGTCGTCGTGTAATGTGAAGGAAAGAAACGGTGGGAGTGAATAAAATTGGAAAAGTGGGACCCACCTACCTTGCTAATCTTGTTCCTCCTGAACATTATAAATTGAAGGTCTGGGCTGCAACATATTTCGAACTTGGCTGAATTGAAAGTGAGGCTGTGCATGGGATTAGAAGAAAAAGAAGACAGTGCAAGCTTAGGTTGGTTATTTTTTTAGTTTTATTTTTCTTGCATTGTGTTCTTGTATTTCTTTTTAATTTCAAATCCCATTGAATTGTAACTCCAATTTCATATTTTAATGATAAAGTAAAGGTGTGCTAAAATATTAGTCTATGATTTTCCAATTATTTAATTCATGTATTATGATGATTTGATTTGATTTTAATTCTTTTTTATAAAATACATGTTGGATTTAATTATAGATTTTTCAAATTAGATGCACTGAAATATTTAGATTAAATAAACTTAATTCTCTGATCTAAGGCTCTTGTTTTCAATAGTGCACTGAAATATTTAGGTTTGGAGAGAAAGTTTAAATACTATTTAATCTAAGGTTTAATTTGAATTTTTAATTATTGAATTCATGGGTTTTATAATTGGAATTTTTATTGATGAAAAATTTGAACTCATGGTTAGTAATTTACGTGAACTCCGTAGGTCAAGGACCCCCTCAATATCAAGGTCAGCCATATCAACCTCTCCAGTACCAACCACCCAACCAACCATACCATCCATCTCAAAATCATCCACCCCAGCCAAATCCATCCTATCAGTCTGGTCCATCTCAACAATGTAAGCCCTCTCTCGAGGATACGTTGCAGCAGTTCATGCAGTCCACCCAGCAGACTATGCATGTTGTGCAAATTTTAAATTTATAACTCGCAAGCGCACGAACCATTTTGATAGTATAGCGATTAAGTGCGAGGTCGAACCCATCAGAACTTAGGAAAATATATCCATGAAAATACACCATTGAATTATATATTTTAAGAACTTTGAGAAATATGGAGATAAATCATGAACGTGGAATTGTTAATCTAATCTATGAATTTTAATCTTAATTTAGAAATATTCTAAATTTAAACATAGAATCTAACAATTTAACTAATTTTAATTAAGATGGTGGAATTAATATAAAAATATAAACAATCTTAATCTAATTTAAAATACAAAATTAAGATGCAATTAAATTATTTCCAATCTAGTTCATCAATTTCACGAGTTTTTGGATTTATAAACAAAAATAAAATTAAAGACATCTAAATTACATCTGTACATATTTACAGTGGAACTGGTTCAAGAATCAGGAGGCATTATTTTCCATGTTTTAAAAATAAAACAAAGGCCTAGAATCGGAGCTCACGTAAATTACCAATCATGCATTCAAATTTTTCATCGATAAATATTCTAAGAATTAAATCCATGGATTTCATTAAATTAAAAATCTCAAATTAAACCTTAGAATGAATAGAATTTAAACTTCATCTCCAAATCTAAAATATTTCATCGCACTCTTAAAATAAGAGCCTTAGATCGAAGAAGGAAGTCTATTCAATCTAAATTTTCATCACATTTAATCTGAAATAATTAAAATAAATCCACACATAAATTTAATTAAAGAATAAAAATAAAATCAAATAATCATCATACATAAATTGAATAATTGGAAAACCATAGACTAAATATTTCATCACACCTCAATTTTATTTATGAAACATGAATTTAGACTTACATATCAATGGAATTTTAAATAAAAAGAAATATAATGAAAATCAAAATCCCAACCTTAGAACCCAATGTGGATTGAAAATCCACAGTCTTTCTCCTTATCTTCTTCCTCTCCTCTCCTTTGCTTCAATGCCCAAGTTCAGTTTTCTCAATGGGAGAGGGCTAGTATTTATAGATGAAAGGAGGTGGAATGAATGGATTGGATTCAAATATTTAAATAAAGCAAGGGACACATGGAGGGCGGATTTGATTTGTGCTAAATATGGAATGACTTAAAGGAGGCAAGGAGCTAAATTTGTATAAGGAAAGTGGGTGTAGAATCTCGTTTTTTACACATGCACCATTTTGCAGCTCAGTTTTGACCCTTTTAAATTCTGAATTAGAAAAAGTCATAAACTAAAAAGTTGTAGCTTTTGAAGTCTTCTTTCTAACGCAAAAAGAATCAAAGCAATCGGATATCGGAATAGAAATTTATGACCAAAATACCGAATATGTATCAAACCTTCCTTATTTTCTCCCTTCCTTATTTTCATTCTCTTTCCTTAATCCACTTGCCAAATTCGAAAATCCTCTTATATTTGTAAATTTCGAATTTCCTCTTGAGATAATGGAAATAGTATTCACACATGTGGATTTCTTCATGGGCTTTTCTTAATGGGCTCAATAATTGGGCTTGAGGTCCATAATAACTCATAATGGGCCCAGGCTTTATATTTAAGCATTTTTTCTGTCATCCTCACTATTAAACCTGCAAAACACAAAATTATACTAATTAGATAAAATTAAATAAAATGAGGTATTAACAATAATAAATTAGGAGTAAAATATGTATCTATTTTTGCACTCATCAAATACCCCAAACTTACATTTTGCTAGTCTCGAGCAAAACAAAAACTAAAAACTCTAAAAACAAAAATAAAAAATCCTAAACTACACACTTTCGCTGGCACTCTCGATTGCATTTAGCGCATGTAACAAGCCTTTAAACCCCTAGCTTACCACTAGTGGACGAGTTATAGTCTCGTGAGGGCTTTCAGTGATGATACCCACAAACATCAAATTTTAGTAAAAATATATAAATCAAAATTTAAAAATCATACAACTCCAAAATTATTTTACAAAACTTATACTCGGAGTGTAGTGTGTGATATAGCCAACATTAACTTAACCTTCTTTTTCAAAATACATACAAGTTTTGTAACCACCGGCTGAAAATGCGTTTCGACTCCAAATCTCACAAAAGTATATCTCTCAGAAAGATTTTCGCTCAGAGATTGGGTTAAATTTCTCTCAAAAGTATATGTGAGCGGAATAATTTCTCAAATACAAATATCTCACATATTTATCATCAAAGAACGACTAAAATCAAAGAAAAACATAAATCTCATGAAAGGATGCCATTTTCCTGAGAATGTTGAAATAATACACCATAATTCTTCATCTATTCTCCACTTTAATACCATATTAACTGAGGATCAATAGGACTTCATGTAGGACAAACGTGGCTTGGGACCGGTCATTCAAAAAAGGATAAAAAGACTCTAAAATTAATATTTGAACAGAAAAGGTAGAGGTCTTCAAAATTTTATAATGGGATATTGCTTCCTCTATCTTCTTTTTAGCACTCGGAATCTTCAAAGCATTTCTTTTCTTTTCAAATTCAAATCTTTTTTTTTTTTTTTTTTCACCTTTTTTTTTTTTTTTCACATCCTTCATTTATGATGTATGGATATTCCCTTTCTTTTCTTTTTTTTCATTTCCTTTTGATGCTTTTCTTTTTTTTTTTCAACTGCCATAATTTTCTTAGAGTACCATCCCAATAACAATCATCTCTAACCTTTTCCGGGCCCTAGAACAGGTCATAGATTTTTCAATGTAGGCTCAAACTCCACAACCGGAGTTGGGTATGGATAACATGGTTAATCAATAAAAATAGGCTAAATTTACATTCAAGGCTCAAAAGTGGGAACTAACATGATAACATATGACAAAAAATAGGTAGGCTTCAAAGGCTCAAACGATCCAAAACAATGGCCTATATCACTTCTTAAGCTTCATATGAATATTTAATTGTTTCAAATAAATTCAGAAAAATCTCTGGTGTAATAATCCAAAATTTGATGTCATTCTCAGTAATTTGACCAAAAGAAAGAATAATGAGATCTAACAACAATAATGATTATGCGCACATCAAAGAAAATAAAGATTTACTTATAACACTCAGATAAATCGAATGGCTCAAAAGCTCACTGGGTATAAGTCTCCACTGGTATTCCTCCAGTGATCACTTAACTCATGAATATTTTTTTTCAAGCTAAATATTAATATGGCTAGTGTAAAAGTTTCCAAGCATAAATTTCATAAATTCAAATGGAAAAGCATGATATAAAAATTTAATCCACATATTAATGCCAAACAAAATCAAAATTTTTTTTTAAATTTTTTTTTACTCAAAAACAAAACATAAGATTGAATTTTTTTTTTTTTTTTTTCAAATTGACTCTAAAACGGACACAAGATTGAAAACAGACACAGTGTAACCCCCTAATACCCCCAAACTTAAATTGAACATTGTCCTCAAGGTTCCCTAATCTACAGTGATCAGTTGCAAATTAGAAGAAAATATCAGAAACGAACAACGAAAAATTCAGAAAAATATCTGAGAGGGCTCTCTTTATTCAAAACTTGAAAAAACAAACAGATAACAAAAACACAAACACATAACAAAGATGCTATACTGACACAAAAACACAAAAACTGACCCAACAAAAGTAAAAACCTAAACTAGTCAAATATTGAAACATATACAGAGATTCACACAAAATTAAAAAATTTAATCTAGACAAACTGGACAAACAACCTCACAAACACGAACAATCAAATCCTAATCTACTTATCAAATACTCACAGAAGTTTTTTTTTTTTTTTTTTAATGCATCCTAATCTAACAATGTAATACTCAAAGCAAACATGCAAACAATAATCAAATAACTAAGCTAATGCATGAAATTAATACCTTAATATGCATGAGTAAATTAAATATGTAATTTTTTTTTTTTTTTGTATGCAAAATAAATGCAAGACAACTTAAGAAAATCTATATGAATGCATGAAAAAAATAAAAAAAATTCAAAGAAAATGAGTTGAGAAACTTACCTCGGCCTATAGTGCGTACTTCCAAAAATTTTAGAGCGCGCGTTTAAAATCCTTGAAAAATAAAACACCACAAACTTTGGTGAAGATTCTGAATCTCATAAAAAAAATGAATGATTCCTAATCTAAAATGCAATTTCCTAATGTTATAACTAGTGGAGGAAATTAAATGATTGGAACCTAATTATGAACTCTAAATTAAATTAAGACCATAAAAATTTCTAAATTAATATCCACCAAATTAATCTAAATCAGATTTTCAAGCAAGTTCAAAGTTGTTCCATGATTTTTCAAAATTTTTTTTTTTTTTCCGACACTGTAACTGGAACATTTCAAATTTAGATCTACGTTTTTAAAAATAGAACATGACTAAATTGGATTAAAATTCTAAGATTAGAAAATGCTAAAAATAGAAACTAGATATTTTTGAAAGTTTCTAAAAATAGAAATCTCCAAAAATAATTTTTTTTCTAAATTTAGTAGTGATTCCAAATTTAGATAATCTCCTGATTATTTGTAGAACTTCTAAATAAGGTAACCTTCTAAAATTAGAATTTCTAAAAAAAATAGAAACTACTAATTTTAAAGAGTTGCCAAAAATAGATATTTCTAAAATACGCATTATTTCCAAAAATAAATAATTCAATGGCGATTAGTTTTAAGTTCCCCGGCAACAGCGCCAAAAACTTGTTGTGCAAATTTTAAATTTATAACTCGCAAGCGCACGAACCATTTTGATAGTATAGCGATTAAGTGCGAGGTCGAACCCATCGGAACTTAGGAAAATGTATCCATGAAAATACACCATTGAATTATATATTTTAAGAACTTTGAGAAATATGGAGATAAATCATGAACGTGGAATTGTTAATCTAATCTATGAATTTTAATCTTAATTTAGAAACATTCTAAATTTAAACATAGAATCTAACAATTTAACTAATTTTAATTAAGATGGTGGAATTAATATAAAAATATAAACAATCTTAATCTAATTTAAAATACAAAATTAAGATGCAATTAAATTATTTCCAATCTAGTTCATCAATTTCACGAGTTTTTAGATTTATAAACAAAAATAAAATTAAAGACATCTAAATTACATCTGTACATATTTACAGTGGAACTGGTTCAAAGAATCAAGGAGGCATTAATTTCCATGTTTTAAAAATAAAACAAAGGCCTAGAATACGGAGCTCACGTAAATTACCAATCATGCATTCAAATTTTTCATCGATAAATATTCTAAGAATTAAATCCATGGATTTCATTAAATTAAAAATCTCAAATTAAACCTTAGAATGAATAGAATTTAAACTTCATCTCCAAATCTAAAATATTTCATCGCACTCTTAAAATAAGAGCCTTAGATCGAAGAAGGAAGTCTATTCAATCTAAATTTTCATCACATTTAATCTGAAATAATTAAAATAAATCCACACATAAATTTAATTAAAGAATAAAAATAAAATCAAATAATCATCATACATAAATTGAATAATTGGAAAATCGTAGACTAAATATTTCATCACACCTCAATTTTATTTATGAAACATGAATTTAGACTTACATATCAATGGAATTTTAAATAAAAAGAAATATAATGAAAATCAAAATCCACCAACCTTAGAACCCAATGTGGATTGAAAATCCCACAGTCTTTCTCCTTCTTTTCTTCCTCTCCTCTCCTTTGCTTCAATGCCCAAGTTCAGTTTTCTCAATGGGAGAGGGCTAGTATTTATAGATGAAAGGAGGTGGAATGAATGGATTGGATTCAAATATTTAAATAAAGAAAGGGACACATGGAGGGCGGATTTGATTTGTGCTAAATATGGAATGACTTAAAGGAGGCAAGGAGCTAAATTTGTATAAGGAAAGTGGGTGTAGAATCTCGTTTTTTACACATGCACCATTTTGCAGCTCAGTTTTGACCCTTTTAAATTCTGAATTAGAAAAAGTCATAAACTAAAAAGTTGTAGCTCTTGAAGTCTTCTTTCTAACGCAAAAAGAATCAAAGCAATCGGATATCGGAATAGAAATTTATGACCAAAATACCGAATATGTGTCAAACCTTCCTTATTTTCTCCCTTCCTTATTTTCATTCTCTTTCCTTAATCCACTTGCCAAATTCGAAAATCCTCTTATATTAGCTTGTAAATTTCGAATTTCCTCTTGAGATAATGGAAATAGTATTCACACATGTGGATTTCTTCATGGGCTTTTCTTAATGGGCTCAATAATTGGGCTTGAGGTCCATAATAACTCATAATGGGCCCAGGCTTTATATTTAAGCATTTTTTCTGTCATCCTCACTATTAAACCTGCAAAACACAAAATTATACTAATTAGATAAAATTAAATAAAATGAGATATTAACAATAATAAATTAGAAGTAAAATATGTATCTATTTTGCACTCATCAATGCACAAGCTTGAAACACAGCTTGGACAATTAGCTACCGCGATAGGAGATAGGGAGAAAGACAAGTTCCCCAGTCATCCTATCCCAATTCCCAAGGGACAGAATGAGGTTTCGTCATGTAATCCAGACAACGCTAAATCCATTACTACCTTGAGGTCTGGGAGACAGGTAGATAACAAGGTCGAACCGTCTAGACAATTGGAAGACCAGACTGATGATCAACCAAAGCATCAAGAGGTCCGGCCTAGTCCATTTTCCATCCAAAATATACCAGAAGCACCTATTAATGATACTTTTGTGCCTAAAGCTCCGTACCTCAAAGGTTAGCCAATCCTAACAAAGGAGTACCCTACAGTGACATACTAGAGGTATTTAGACACGTCAGTATCAATATACCTCTACTTGAAGCTATAAATCAAGTACCTTCCTATGCCAAATTTCTGAAAGACCTCTGTACAGTGAAACGAAAAACCAATGTTCCCAAAAAGGCATTTTTAATAGAAAATGCGAGTTCACTCATCCAATAGGGGGTTCCAATAAAACACAAGGATCTTGGGTTTCCAACCATTGCTTGCACCATTGGTACATTTTAAATTGATAGGGCCTTGTTAGATCTTGGAGCCAGCGTTAGCCTACTGCCATACTCTGTTTATGAGCAGTTAGGGTTGGGTGAGTTAAAACCCACTACTATCACACTACAGTTAGCCGATTGCTCTGTGAAAATCCCGAGAGGTGTGATAGAAGACGTTCTAGTGAAAGTAGACAAATTCTACTTTTCGGTCGATTTTGTAGTCCTCGATACACAGCCTGTTCAGAACGAAAGTAGACACATTCCTGTTATTCTTGGACGACCATTCTTGGCCACCGCTAAAGCTGTTATCAATTGCCAAGATAGTATGCTTAGGTTGTCGTTCGGAGATCGGACGACAGAACTCAATGTGTTCAACCTGTGTAAACAGCCTCCCTGCACAGATGACCTTTATGAGGTTAATATTATTCAAAGTTCTGTCGAAGAATATTTTCTTCACGTTATTTGCTACGATCCATTCGAGAAGTCATTGTCCACTTTTGGCACAAATTTCAATGAAAATGGTGAGCAAGAGGTGAACGCTCTACTGAATTAGATTCCATATGTTGATAGAGCAAGGAAATTCGAACCTCTCCCTGTGAGTCAATCTGTACCAGGCCCCTCTGTCTAGAAGCCACCAAAATTAGAGCTCAAACAACTGCCTGAGACTCTTAAATATTTTTTCTTGGGACCATCAGAAACTTTACCGTTCATCATAGCTTTCGATTTACATCAGAGCAGGAGTCTAAACTCCTTGCTGTTTTGAGAGAACATAGAGAATCTATTGGATGGTTCATTACCGATCTTAAAGGTCTCAATCCCTTTGTGGTCATGCACAAAATTCACCTAGAGGAGAACTCCAAAACATCTAGAGAACCACAGAGACGACTGAATCCGGCAATGCAGGACGTGGTAAGAGCCGAAATTTTAAAACTTCTCGAGGCGGGTATCATCTACCTGATCTTTGACAGTGCATGGGTGAGCCCGAGACAGGTTGTCCCAAAGAAGTCTGGTGTGACGGTAGTTAAGAATGAGGATAATGAGCTAGTTCCTACCCGTATTCAAACGGGTTGGAGAGTTTGTATTGACTGCCGAAAACTGAATACTACTACTCAAAAGGATCACTTCCCTCTTCCTTTCATTGATCAGATGCTTGAGCGTTTAGCCGGTCATGCATTTTACTGTTTTCTCGATGGTTATTCTGGCTATAACCAAATCTGTGTTGCTCCCGAGGATCAGGAGAAGACCACCTTCACCTATCCATTTGGTACTTTCGCCTACCTTCGCATGCCTTTTGGGTTGTGTAATGCACCTGCTACCTTTTAGTGGTATATGATCAGCATATTTTCAAACATGGTAAAGCGATTTCTGGAACTATTTATGGATGATTTCTCAGTCTTTGGTACTTCATTTGACAAATGCCTACAGCATCTAACCTTTGTGTTGGTCTGATGTAGAGAAAAAGAACCTAGTACTGAATTGGGAAAAATGTCATTTCATGGTGAAACAAGGCATAGTCTTAGGTCACATTATATCAGACAAAGGAATAGAAGTTGATAAAGCTAAGGTCGATTTGATCTCTCGTCTTCCACGACCCCAATCTGTTAAAGTGATCAGATCATTCCTAGGTCATGCTGGTTTCTACAGGAGATTTATCAAAGATTTTAGTAAAATTTCCAGACCTCTCTGTAGACTCTTGACTAAGGATTATATTTTCGATTTTGATGATGAATGAATCAAGGCGTTTGAAAAATTGAAAATTGCATGACCTCTGTTCCGATCATTCAGCTTCCTGATTGGTCTGTTCCTTTTGAGATAATGTGTGATGCTTCTGACTACGTAGTAGGAGCTGTTTTAGGTCAGAGGGTCAATAAGTTACCTCATGTTATCCATTATGCGAGTAAAACGCAGAATGATGCTCAACTGCACCACGGAAAAAGAATTGTTGGCAATCATTTTTGCACTAGACAAATTTTGATCTTATCTTGTGGGCTCAAAGATCATTGTCTACTCTGATCATGCTGCTCTCAAGTATCTTCTGTCTAAGAAAAATGCTAAGTCTCGCTTGATCCAGTGGATTCTCTTGCTACAAGAATTTGATATTGAAATTCGGGATAAGAAAGGTTTTGAGAATGTGATAGCAGACCATTTGTCTAGATTGGTAACTGAATTTTCTAATGACCCGATGCCTATTACTGAGTTCTTTCCTGACGAGCAACTCATGTCAGTTCCCAAGTACCTTGGTTTGCAGATATTGTGAATTACATTGTCACTGGTTTGATGCCTGAATATTGGAATAAACAAGATAAGTCAAAATTTCTGGCAGAAGTTAAATACTTTATCTGGGATAATCCATACTTGTTCAAATATTGTTCCGACCAAATCATTCGTCTTTGTGTCCCGGAGTCCGATCAAATCAGTGTCATTAAGTTCTATCATGATCAGGCTTGTGGAGGTCATTTCAGTTCGAGAAAGACCACTGCGAAGATTTTGTAGCGTGGTTTTTATTCGCCTTCAATGTTCAAAGATACTCATGCCTACTGTGTGTTATGTGAAAGGTGTCAGAGGTTAGGTAGTTTGTCTCGTTGGAATATGATGCCGCTAAACCCAATTTTACCTGTTGAGCTTTTTGATGTTTGGGGTATTGATTTCATGGATCCGTTTCCTAATTCCTTTGGTAATCTTTACATTCTAGTAGGGGTCGACTATGTCAGTAAATGGGTAGAAGTGGTGGCTTGCAAAACCAATGATCATAAAGTTGTCCTCCGTTTATTAAAAGAAATGTTTCCTCTAAATTTGGAATACCACGAACCATCATCAGTGATGGGGGAAAACACTTCTATAATCGCCCATTTGAAACATTGATGAAATCATATGGGGTGATACATAAGGTTGCTACTCCTTATCACCCGCGAACAAGTGGGCAAGTGGAAATTTCAAACCGAGAGATAAAACATATTCTGGAGAAGACAACTAAGCCATCCAGGAAAGATTGGTCTTTGAGACTTACTGATGCACTCTGGGCATATCGTACTGCATTCAAAACGCCCATTAGAATGTCACCCTGTAGGATATTGTATGGGAAAGCCTGTCATTTGCCAGTTGAGTTAGAGCATAGAGCATATTGGGCTATCAAGCATATGAATTTTGCTTTAGATAAGGCTGGACATCATAGAAAGCTCCAGTTATCTAAACTAGATGAAATTCAGAGAGATGCCTATGACACTGCAAGGAAGTACAAGGACAAGATGAAACTAGTTCATGATTGACACATTCTGCGAAAAACATTCATTGTGGGTCAGATAGTTCTATTGCATAACCCGAGACTTCATCTGGTTTCGGGTAAACTTCGATCGAGATGGTCAGGTCCATATATTGTTCATGCTGTTTTTTCCCCATGGGGCATTTCAGATTAAGCATCCTAAGAGTGGTCATGTATGGAAAGTTAATGGTCAGCGTCTTAAACCATTCTTAGAGTTTCACAAACCGGAGGAAGATGTTCAGATTCCTCTAGATGATCTTGTCTACCAGGACTGATTAGGACGATCATCCCATCCATATCTACCCATTCATCCATCCACCTGTCATTCTATGTTTGAGTCTGAGTCTGTTTGTGTTCGTGTGTCCATTTTGTCTAGTTTGTCTAGGTTAGGTTTTTGAATTTTGGGTGATTCTCTGAGTCTCTGTTGAGTTTGTCTGTGAGTTAGTCTGTATATGTGTAGATGTTTGACTAATTTAGGTTTTCACTTTTGTTGAGTCAGTTTTTGTGTTAGTGAGTCAATCTAGTGTCTTTGTTGTTTTTGTTTTTGTTGTCCATTTGTTTTTGCAGGTTTTGAATAAAGAGAGCCCTTTCAGGTATTTTTCTGAATTTTTAGTTGTTCGTTATAATATTTTCTTCTAATTTGCAATTGGCCATTGTAGATTAGGAAACATTGAGGATAATGTTCAATTTAAGTTTGGGGGTATTGGAGGGCTACACTTTTGTGTGTTTGTTTTTTAGTCCAAAAAAAAAAATTGAAATTTTTTTTTTGAAAAAAATGTTTTTAAGCATTAATATGTCGATGAAAATTTTTATATCATGCTTTTCAAATTGAATTTTATATAATTTATGCTTGTGCTTTTATGCAAGCATATTGATTTTGGCTTGAAAAAAAAAAGTACTCATGAGTTGAGTAATCACCGGAGGAATACTAGTGGAGACTTGTGACCCAGTGAGCTTTTGAGCCATTCTATTTTTTTGAGGGTTATAAGTAAATTCTTCATTTATCTTTAATGTGCGCATAATTATTATGTTTTGTAAGATCTCATTATTCTTTGATTTTGGCCAAATACAGAGAATGACATCGAAATTGGATTATTACGCCAGAAATTTTACTGAATTTATTTGAAGCTAATGAAATATTTAGATGATGCCTAGGAAGTGATATAGACCATTATTTTGGATCGTTTGAGCCTTTGAAGCCTACCAATATTGGTCATACTATCTTGATAGTTCCCATTTTTTTGAGCCTTTTTTGAAAATTAAGCCTATTTCTATTGATTAACCATGTTATCCATACCCAACTTCGGTTGTGGAGTTTGAGCCTATTGAAAAATTTGTGACCTAATCTAAGGACCAAGGAAAATGTTAGAGATGATTGTTACTGGGATGGTACTTTAAGAAAATTATGACATTTATAAAACAAAGCATAAAAAAAAAAAAAAAAATTGAAAGGGAACATCCATACATGAAAAGAAGGATGTGAAAAAAAAAATGCTGTGAAAGTGATGAAAAAAAAAATAGAGGATGAACATCCCATTTTAAAATTTTGAAGACCTCTAACTTTTTCTTGTCAAAGTATTAATTTTTGAGTCTTTGTATCCTTCTTTGATATGATCCGGTCCTAAGCCACGTTTTGTCCTATTAAGAAGTCATGTTGATCTAGAGTCTAAATATGATATTTAAAGTAGAGAATAAAGGAGGAAAAATAGTGGTGTATTATTTCAACGTTTTCAAGAAAATGGCATCCATTCATGAGATCTATATTTTTCTTTGATATTATCCATTCTTTGTTAATAAATATGTCAGATATTTGTTTTTGAGAAATTATTCCGCTCACATATACTTTTGAGAGAAATTTAAGCCAATCTCTGAGCGAAAGTCTTTCTGAGAGATATATCTGGTGAGATTTGGAGTCAAAGCGCATTTTCAGCTAATGCTTGCAAAACTTATGTGTACTTTGAAAAAGAAGGCTAAGTTAATGTTGGCTATCACATACTAAACTCCGAGTATAACTTTTCTAAAATAATTTTGGAGTTGTATTATGTTTAAATTTTTGTTTAGATATTTTTTGCTGAAATTTGATGTTTGTGGGGATCATCACTGCAAGCCCTCACGAGACTATAACTCGTCCACAAGCGGTGAGCTAGGGGTTTAAAGGCTTGTTGCATACGCTAAATGCAATCGAGAGTGCCAGCGAAAGTGGTGTAGTTTATGATTTTTATTTTTGTTTTCAGAGTTTTTATTTTTAGTTTTGCTCGAGGACTAACAAAATGTAAGTTTGGGGGTATTTGATAGTACAAAATAAATACATATTTTACTCATAAATTTATAATTGTTAGTATCTCATTTGATTTAATTTTATCTAATTAATGTAATTTTGTGTTTTGCAGGTTTAAAAGTGAAAGTGAAATAAAATGTGTTTAAATGAAAAGCTTTTACCCATTTTTAAATCATGTGGATTTTTTAAGCCTAAAACTCATGCCTGAACCCACTTCCTGTTACTAAAGAGACATCCACAAAGCCTCAGTTGTGCCAAAAATCTCATTAAAGAATTTGTTGGGTAGCCATGGAAGAGAGATTGACAGAATCTACAAAAATCTTTGAGGCTGAGGCGGTACTATTAATAAGAAAACAAAAGAAAGAACTCAAGCAGCAAGCGACAACAGCGTTAAAGAACACGTATCAAGTTCTATAACCAGAGACGACCCAAAAGCAGAACAGAAAGTGCAGCAAACTGTGGCTGCCACCAAGAAATCTAGCAAGAGATCTTTAAAAAAAACAAGCAAAAGAAGAAAACTAGCCAGTGGGCTGGAAAGGTGAAGGAGTTGGTGGGAAATGTGAAGGAGTTGTCACCAACGCCTAGATGTAAGTGTCCATGTCTCCAACGAAATTCTTGTAGAAGCCACCATCGCTGATTTATGGTGAAATCAGGGACTGAAAATAGAAGAATGACTGTTGCACATAGTAGACAGTAGAAAAGAAGGAATGGAAAATAGAAAGAAGAATAATAGAAAAGGATCGAGAGTAGCAAGAGAAGCCTATGTTCTCTGGTGTCAGCCAACTCAACAGAGGGGAAAATCTAGACGACGATGATTTGGCCATACAACATATACGAAAGAGAGAAAATACAGGGAGATGTTAGCCGATTTAACATGGAAATAGAAGGAGAGTTGGACGGTGGAAAAGAAGTTGTCGTGTAATGTGAAGGAAAGAAAAGGTGGGAGTGAATAAAATTGGAAAAGTGGGACCTACCTACCTTGCTAATCTTGTTCCTCCTGAACATTATAAATTGAAGGTCTGGGCCGCAACAAATTTCGAACTTGGCTGAATTGAAAGTGAGGTTGTGCATGGGATTAGAAAAAAAGAAGACAGTACAAGCTTAGGTTGGTTATTTTTTTAGTTTTATTTTTCTTGCATTGTGTTCATGTATTTTGTTTTAATTTCAAATCCCATTGAATTGTAATTCCAATTTCATATTTTAATGATAAAGTAAAGGTGCGTTGAAATATTAGTGTATGGTTTTCCAATTATTTAATTCATGTATTATGATGATTTGATTTGATTTTAATTCTTTTTTATAAAATACATGTTTGATTTAATTATAGATTTTTCAAATTAGATGCACTGAAATATTTAGATTAAGTAGACTTCATTCTCCGATCTAAGGCTCTTGTTTACAAGAGTGTATTGAAATATTTACGTTTGGAAAGAAAGTTTAAATACTATTTAATCTAAGGTTTAATTTGAGAAATTTTTAATTATTGAATTCATGGGTTTTATAATTGGAAATTTAATTGATGAAAAATTTGAACTCATGGTTAGTAATTTACGTGAGCTCCGTAGGTTAGGCCTTTGTTTTATTTTTAAAATATGAAAAATAATGCCTCCTTGATTCATTGACCCAATTCCACTGTAAATATGTTCAGATGTAGTTTAGGTGTTTTAAATTTTATTTCTTGTTTTAAAAATTCAAAAACTCATCAAATTGGAGAACTAAGTTGGTTAATTAATTAATTGCATCTTAATTTTTTTTTCTAAAGTTAGATTAAGATTGTTTATATTTTTAGATTAAATCCACCATTTTAATTAAGATTAGTTAAATTTTTAGATTATATGTTAAGTTTAGAATATTTCTAAATTAAAACTAAAGTTCATGGATTAGAGAAATAATTCCATGTTCATGATTTATCTCCATATTTTCTAAATTTCTTGAAATATGTAATTCAATGGTGTATTTTTCACGGATATATTTTCCTAAGTTCCGATGGGTTCGGCCTCGCTCTCACTATATTATCTAATGGGTCGTGTGCTTGCGAGTTATAAATTTAAAATTTGCACAACAACGCTTACCACCATGTAGTTCGATGGGAGTTGTGGCGTGTATGAGCATTTGATTGAGATGTCCAATATCACTGTTCAACTGAAGAACTGAGGAATGAGTGTGGATGACTCTTTTCTGGTACAGCTCATTTTGAACTTGTTACCTCCTCAGTATGGGTTATTTCAAATTAAATATAATACCATGGAAAGAAATGGCAAGTTAATGAGTTGACCGGTATGTTAATCCAAGAGGAGACTAGACTTAAGCAAATGAGTCATCACTCAATCCATTTCATAAGTCAAGAGCCCATGAAGAAAAGAGGATTTAAGCACGAAAGTTTAATGAAGCCAAAGCCAAATCTTATGAGCCTAGTACGACTTTCCAGGCTCATGAAAAGGGAAATGTTAGTGGTGTGAGGTGTCATTTCTGTCAAAAGAAATGGCACTTTTAGAAAGTCCGTCACAAGAGGAGAGCTTGGTTCAAAAAGAAAGATAATCATTATATTTTTGTATGTTTCGAATCTAATCTCGATAAAGTTTCCTTTAATACTTGCTGGCTTGATTCTTGGGCTACAACTCATGTTTCCAATATGACGAACGTGGGTTAATTAATGAAAATTCCTCAATTTTGTGACAATAAATGAATGGGATACACCATTATCAAATAACACATGTGCCCAAAAACTGTAGGAAGAAAGGATACTTTGCATAACTGGAGAATCAGCAGTCTCTCCAGTCTAAGATATCACTGCAAGTATCCTACTCGGAGTATCTCATCACTGGCGGTCTCTACCTCTGCCTCGCCCAGGTATCTGTCTAAAACTGACAGTCAAGTTTATGGGACCTACTACTTGCCAAAGATCTAGGTTATCCTCGTAAATCACTGAGGGTCCACTATGCTACTAGTGCCAATACCAAACGTGCATCACGTTAAGCCTCAAATTACTAGCCTTGAGCTATTCTATGTTAAAAAACATTTGGGAAAATCATTCTCAACTCAGAGCAACTCTCCTCAGGAAATATCCAAATATGTCTGGCCACTATGACCCACTAGTCATCACATCAAACACAATCTCAACGGTTTCACCAACCTCTCCCAAGTCCTTCGGGTCCAAAATCTTTAGCTCAGACGAATCAAACTTGCCAATCAAGAACGTGATCGGTCATCCAAGACCGCCGCTAAACAAAACTCTTGGTCTACCGTAACCACTACTCATAGCCAATTACAGACCTTAATCTCTTAGTCTAGGCTGAAAGTCACAATCCAAGCAGTTCTTGGCTGGAATTCTGTACATTCATAACCGATGCCACAAATACACGCCCCCTCAAGTCTTCCTCCTACATGGAATCAGTGACAACCTCACCTGTCTATCGGGTGGTTGCCTACCAACATACCACTGCCTGGTCTATCTAAACACCATCATAAGACTCTCGGTTGATGAAAATCGTAAAATTACCATTTTACCCTTTAATATTGGATTAGTTAGTCTTATTTTATAAACATTAGATATGTTTAATGTTATTTTTGAGTTTGGCAGCATATTCTGGAGTATACAAGAAATTGGAATGAAAATTGCAAAAAGTGGGCCACATTGTCAAAATTGGAAAGCTTGTAATTTTACCACCTAATTTTAGGATTTATTGTAAATTATTGTAATTCAAACCCATTGTGAGAATTTGAATTATGATAATCATTTTTTAGATTTTAATTGTAAAGGTGGTAAAAATTTACAACTTACTAAATGGGCCCACTAATTCAGTCTCAAGCCCAAGCTTCACATGACGAAGCCCATGAAGAAACCCATGATCCAAAAACAATATTAACAACAGCAAAGCCTTAAGAGAAGCTATGTGTTTCATGATGGACCCTACATCCGGACAGAAAATTTGCCATGTACAGTTTCCTCAAAGATTTGATTGGATAGATCGGCATGACAAACATGAAAGGGCTTGATGTAATCCAAGGACCTATTTACGTAGGAACTGGATGTGTCTTTAGAAGGAAATTGTTGTATGGTTATGATGCTCCTGTCATGCAAAAGCCCCCAAGAAAGACTTATAACTGTTGGCCAAAATGGTACTGCTTGTGTTGAGGTTCTAGAAAGAAGAATGGGAAGGTCAAGCAAAAGCCAGAGAATAGGTGATGATGCCGATAGTGCTTGGGAATTATATGGGTTTTTACCCAACTTGTGAATCATCATACAACAAAGGAAGAGTATGTTCAAAGCAAGCAAGACCCACTATTGTTGCTACCAAAAGCATAGATAACCAGCCAAGGCAAGCACTAAGAGGCAGAGAAGAAAGTTACAGGGATGGTAGCGTCAGAACAACTTGAGATTTTTGTGCTATGGTTGAGTCAGAAATAGCAAAAGAGATTGAGAAGGAATAAAAAGGGAAATTTCGGAGATAGAAGTCAAAGAGAGGTGTTGGCTAATTTGGTTGAGAATAAAGGAAAGGTGATGTGTCTGAAAATAAGAAAATATAAAAGATTAAAAGAAAAAAAGGAAGAAAAATCAGCAACTGATCTGGCAGGAAGCAGAGGAAAATCTAGAGGGCTGGCCGAACCTATTTTTCATGGATTTGCATACATGCTGGACATTATTATAAGATTGGAAGGTTGGGATTATAGCCGAGTCAAATAAAGAAAGAAGAAAAGAGAAGATTTGCCACCCTGAACCATGTGACTCAGTAGAGAAATCCGTAGGAAGAAGGATATAGAAAGGTTGCCTGTGTGAATGAAAAGAAAGAAGAAAGGTTGGAGAAGGAATAGAAAGAGAATGGAAAAATAAGGAAGGTTGCGAGCGAAAGTTGTAGAGATGATGGGTTCTAGAAAGCCAGGAAAGAAAGAAAGAAAAGTGTTGGTCGATCCTTCTACCCACTGTCCCACGAAAGGAAAAAAATAAAGAAACAGAAAATTTGCTGCTTTGAACCATGTAATGGAGAAAAAAAAGGGGAATAGCCGACCAACAAATATATTGCTTCGGCTGACATTTTGTGGGTCCCATTTCTTGTTAAATTGAACCTCTCCACTCTATAAATTGAAGTCGTCTCTGCATAATGGAATTTGAATTCGGCAAGGCATTAAAAGGGACTGAAATTTGGATGGCGAATAGAGAAAAATATTTGATTTCTTGTAGTCTTTTATTTTCTTTTTATGCAATAAGTTCCAAAGCATTGTATTTTTTTTTATATATTCTAATTTTTGAATGAAATTCATGGTAGATTTATTAGATGTATGGTCTTCCAATTATTGGATATTCTATGATGATGGTTTTAATTTTATTTTAATTATTCTTATTAATGTTATAAAAAATATTATTTTAAAAGTCTTTCAAGGAAAAGTAGATCCCCTATTAGGATTGGTGGGACTTGACTTTTTGAGTCTATGGTTCTTATTAAGAACATTTTTTTTTAGATTCGGAAAACGAAAGAGTAAATCCTGCTCAAGTCTAAGGCTTGAATTGAAAAATTCTAATTTAGTGGACATCATAATTTTTTTAATTAGTTTTTTAATAAATGATAAAACTGAATTTATATTAAATAATTCTAGAAGATTTCATAGTCTAGGCCATGGTTTTATTATTAATTGGAATAACATGCCACCTTAGATATTTGTCTCAATTTCATTGTAAACTATGTAAATAATTCATTATTTTATTCTCTTTTTATTCAAAAAAATCCTTGAAATGATTTAACTAGGTTAGAAATATTTTATTTATTTTTTAACTTTTATTCTCTTTTTATTCATAAAAATCCTTGAAATGATTTAACTAGGTTAGAAATATTTTATTTGTTTTTTAACTTTGCATTTTAAATTAGATTGAGGTTATGTAAATTCACTCCACCATTTTAATTAGATTTATAAATCAATGGTTTGTTTGATAAAATTAGATCTCATATTTTGTTAAATTCCAAAGTTAGATAATTATTTAAAGATCAGTTTTCTAAATCTAGAATTTTGATAAATTAAGATTATAACTCCATGTTTTTGAAAATTTGTCATGTTTAGCTTAAATCTCAATATTTTAATTTTTTAGATCACATTATTTTAATGGTACCAATTTATATCTCCATACATCTATTTTGTTGATTTCCATTGCATTCGACCTCGCACTCATTAACTACACTATTAATTGTCTCGTGCGCTTGCAAATAAATTTAAAACACAACATCGACCTATTTGTCTCACTCCCATTTTCCTGGAAGACAGGGTCATCTACACCTCACAGGTGTTCTGCATATGGTTCCATACTCTCAATCATTACCTTGTGACTTTCCCACACCTAACCAACACCAGTACCTCTCAACTCGGGGTCGTCGTAAGTCTAACCCTCATGGGTCCAGCTCATATTCTGATATCACACCGCTCACCCTGTTCGAGGTACGTCTAAATAGTAGTCACCTAAATCTGCTAGCAAGAAGAGGTCCCAGCCTCAACTCATAATCTTGCTCACCCTATTGCGACCCAAAACAAACTCATACTTCCATCAGAATTTCAAATCCTAGATGGTTAGTAGTCGACTCCACAGGCACATCATACGTGGGAAACACACGTGTGTCACATAACTCAAACGTAAATCTAATAAATGATCTTAAATACCATTCATATCTCAAAGGGGATATAAATTTTATACCATAAATGTTATCAAACATTCTATAACTTATTACAATCAAATCCACAATGAATAAAATGGTATAAACAACATCACAAACTTAAATCAAATAAATAAAGTAATTAACTCAATAGGTAGGGCGTATCAAGCAACATGATAAATTAAGCACTTCCTCGGGGTC
The DNA here is from genome assembly GCA_022113865.1 of Chimonanthus praecox. Taxonomy (NCBI): domain Eukaryota; kingdom Viridiplantae; phylum Streptophyta; class Magnoliopsida; order Laurales; family Calycanthaceae; genus Chimonanthus; species Chimonanthus praecox. Next base: position 46,035,783 of record CM039089.1, on the reverse strand, counting down.
CCTCGGACCTAGCCGGTGCAACATTATCTGAAATTACTAGGACGTGAGTAAAAACAATACTCAGTGAGGAAATATGCATACTATATACTCACGCACCCACATAATAATAATGTATGAAATGAAATATAAATAAGGTTATTCTATCATGTCATGCTATCAATCTCATCAATATAAACACAATGTCCACCCAAGGACACCAATCTCATCAACGTTAACACAATGTCCACCCAAGGATACCTCTATGGAAGGGGCTATCAAAACATCATGATCCCTTGAGGGACATAGACCATAACTTACAAAGTGGGAGATCTCCATATAAAATAGATAATCTACCGTACCTTGCGTCCCTTCACCAATCTAGTGATTAAGTCAGCGCTAAGGTGATCAATATATGATTTACCAAGTTAGTATCGCCCATGTAGGGCTCACATGTATCTAACCCTGCGCAATCCGTCTTACTAAGTCAATGCCGCCAGCATAGGCTCACGAGTATCTAACCATACGCAATGCTTCTTACGAAGTTAGTACCGCCCGCATAGGCTCACGAGTATCTGACCTTATGTGAACTATATACCAAGTGTACAAAATAGTTTTGAGGGGCTATACTCGTCAACGACAACGACAAATAGCCGTGAGAGTGAGTTACAACGCGAAGCATGATAGGTGCTATACTCCTTGACGACAACCCTATAGGACCAAGTCCCATAGCCGACACCACCATTTTAATAGGTTCCTTAAACAAATCATCATCCTGTCACACCAACCTCCTCTAGGGAGTGTGGACTCATACTCGTGGGGCCCAAGAAAGGGAAATGTACATCATTAGGTCCTATATACCCCTTTGGGTCTCACCTTAACACTAGTAAGTTTCAATATCACCATGCCCATTAACACGCTATCCCATACTCACATCCTAGATAACCTCCTAGGTACACATCAGTGAGTAATACCAAAAGGAAACATATTCAAAATTAAATGGGCAACATATATGTCATAATTGCATAATGACCATAATTTCACAATGATAGCAGCATAGCACATTCTGTTACATTTGATACATTCAATATAATTATCACATTGGGTTATTTTAGGGATATGAACTACACACCAACCTTGAGATATACACATCGGGTTTATTTACACATATTCTTAGTCCTTACAATTTATTCAACCCGTGTCATGGTGGTTTAACATCCTAAGTCTAATCACTCCCTTTTTACAGCATAAACCTAATTAAATTCATCAATAAATCATCTCAGCCCTTCACAAAGGTCTCCAATAATTATCACAAATTTTCTATCATCATAACAAGACAATAGACATGATACAAATCACATAATAGGGAATTAATAATATCTCATGCATAGCATAGGGCACATTCGTCCTATTTATCATACATTAAACACATCAATAATCCAATACATTCTCTAAATCAATATAATACCATACAAGCATCCATACAATATGTGTTTGGTAATCCTCACCTCAAAATCACGATGTCTCGGGTTGATCTTCGGGTCATACCTCAACGAGTTCGGGGTTCAAAGGCTTTAATCAATAAAAAAGAACATATACATCCCTATTAGTTCATTGATTAGGCCAAATCAAAGCTTAGAAGAAAAATCCCCAAATCTAGACCCAAGATTTACCCCTAATATGGTTTAATCCCTTCAATCTAAGGGAAATCCCCAAATATTTTCCCATGAATCATCTCAAAAAATTTGGCATATACCATTTTCCCTAATTTTCTTCCCTTCCCATGGGTTCAAAACTCAATTTAAATTCAGATCTACATCCAAACAAGGTTCCATATAAAAAATCCCCAAATACTTCCATGGATTCCTCTCCAAATAAGGCCTAAAAGCCATTATACACCATTCTCAACACATCCCATTAAGATCTCATCAAATAAGAAGAAAGGAGAAAGAGATTGATCATAGATTTTACTTTTGGAGGAGAAGGAACAGTGCGAAGGTGCGCTCCAAGCATAGGAAATCCGAATCTAATGCTTTTAATAGGTGAAAATCAATAGAGGGAAGGTAGAGGAAGCAAGGGTTTACTGTTAGGGAAGAAGGGTTGGCTGTTTGGAAGAGGAAATAATGACTTATGTACTGATTTTATATTTTAAGTCTAGAGTGAAGGTAGAGGAAGCAAGGGTTTACTATTAGGGAAGAAGGCTTGTGTCGTTGCAGCGCATTAATGTGAAATAAGCCTAATTTCGTGCAAATATGGACTTATGTATAGACTTAATATTTTAATAATATTTCATATTTTTTTTTATGGTCGGGCCATTACATCCTTAAATACAACAAACAATGGAGTATTTATAGAGGCAAAAAGAATTTTCGAGTCTCTGAATCTCACGGTCGATCGTGGTCTAGCTATCGACCGACCGTGTTTGAAAGTAACTCCCACCAACCCGACTGTTGCACATTAATGCACTTCAACCGCACAAAAATGGCCACACACGATTGATTATGCCACACGATTGATCGTGCACTCTCTGTGCCGATTGTTGTACAAATTTTAAATTTATAACTTTTAAGCGCACGAACCATTTAAATACTATATCGTTAAGAGTACGAGGTCGATCCCACAAGGAAACAACAAAATATATGCATAAACAATATATATGACATTTAAACGTTGTGATTAAAAAAAATATAGATATTTAGAAAATCACCTAAATATGAAAATCAAGTTCTAATTTTTACAAATATGACTTCAAATTAGTTGCATTCCAGTTTTAAGAAACTAATCTAAAAGTTAGAGTATTATCATCTAAATCTAAAAGGTAACCAATAAATCCAATTTAATTAAAATAATAACATTGATCTAAAATTAATAAATAATCTGAAACCAGTTTAAGAGAACAAAATTAAAATACAATCAAATCAATCTCAACCTAGTTCAAAAGAATTTGAGAGAATAAGAAAAAGAATAAATATTTTAATAAAAATAATTAAATATTCACATAATGTACAATGGAATTGAGACAAGTAATTAGAGTGGCATCTTATCCCATTTAAAGATAAAATCACGGCTTATACTATGAAATCTTCTAGAATTATTAAATATAAATTAATGTTCTTTATTTATTAAAATTCTAATTAAAAAAAATCAAGATTTCCATTAAGTTAGAAATTTTCAAATCAAGCCTTAGGCTTGGGCAAAATTTCTACTTTCCTTTCCGAGTCTAAAAATAAGCTATTTCGAAAATAGCCTTAGTATGAAAAGGTTAATTTCCACCGATCCTAAACAGGGTTCTACTTTCCTTGAAAACTCTTAAATTAATTTATTCCATAACATCTTAAAAAGAATTAAAATAACCTAAAAAACAACCACCATAAAATATTTAACAATTGGGAAAACCATGAATCTAAAGAAGCTACCATGAATTTCATTCAATTAAATTGGAAATTAAAATTACAAGGCTTTAGAGTTTTACATTAAGGACATGAAATAAAATAAAAATACAAGAACTCACAGACAAAATTCGAATATTACTTTATCTTCCCGTCTTCTCAACCTCCAGTCCTTGCACACCTTAATTCATTGCTCAAATTCGAAATTTTACAATGCCTGAACCACTTTATTTATAGTGCTCAAAAGAAACTGGTTTAAGCAAGTCTTGGAGCGAATTCTTTTATAATTCTCTCTCCAAAAATTTCACCAAAATTCTCTCTCCAAAACTTCCTCCCAAATTCTCTCTCTTTTAATTATCCAAATTTACTGTATTTTCCAACCCATTGACGAATTTTGCAGATAAAAGTCTATGATTTTAGGGATTTTGGATTATTTTTTAAACTAGGGTGCAAATCTTTTTTTTCTACACATGTACCAACTTGCATCTCAATTCTAACCTAGTTAACGTCCGTATCATGAAATTTCGTGAACTACAGTTGTATCCCTTGAAGTCTTCTTTCCAACTCAATAAGAATAAATACAATCGGACATTAGAGTGAAAAGTTATGGCAAAAAATATTGAAACTATGTCAAAATATTCCTCCCTCCAAAATTCTTTGGTAATCCAAATCCCAGTTTTTTTCTCTCATTCTTGCTTCCAAAATGCTTCACACGAAATTCACTGGGCCCACTTGGTATTTTGGGCTTGGATCCCATACTTGGACTTTTATCTAGCCCGGAATACTGGTGGACTTTGGCTTATAGGCTTCCAATTGCAGACTTTGGCTTCAGGCTTCAAACTCGAATAGTGGGTCCATTTGTGTGTATATAAATTTCTACCACCTTTACAATTTAACACAGTCTAAAAATTATTATTATAATTCAAACTCTCATATCCGGATCTAAATTATAATAATTTACATTAATTCCAAAATCAAATTAGGTGGTAAAAATTACAAACTTTCCAAAAATAGAACTATGGTCCACTTTTCTGCATTTTTCATAATTTTTATTCCAATTTCTTGTATTTTCCAGAATACAGTGCAAAACTCAAAGTTTCCATTAAACGCATCTAATATACACAAATCAAAGGCTAACAAATCCAATATTAAAGGGTCAAATGGTCATTTTCAGTAATCAACAAATACACCAAACTTAGATTTTATTAGTCCTCGAGCAAAACAAAAGATATAAACTAAAAACAGAAAATTAAAATCCTAAACTACATCACTTTCGACGGCACTCTCGATTGTATTTAGCGTATGCAACAAGCCTTTAAACCCTTAGGTTACCCCTAGTGGACGGGTTATAGTCTCTTGAGGGCTTGCAGTGATGATACCCACAAACATCAAATTTTGTTTTTCAATTTAAATTTCAGTTTCAGCAAAAAAATGTATTAAAAATCCAGACATCATACGATGCCAAAATTCTTTTTACAAAACTTATACCCTGAGTATAGTGCGTGCTTTAGCCAATATTAAGATAGTTTTCTTTTTCTAAATAGACACAAGTTTTGTAATCCCTTGTGAAAAAATGCCCTTTGACTTCAAACCTCACATATATCTCTCAAAAAGACTAATGCTCAGAGGGTTGGGTTATTTTATCTCAAACGTATATGTGAGCGGAGTTTATGTGTTCGAATCAAAATATCTCACATATGTATTTAGAAAATATGGCACACATCAAAGAAAATAAACAGATCTCATGAATGAATGTCACTTCCCAGAGAACGTTGAGTCATATACTATTGTAACACCCCGGATTTTCAGGTTATTAATATATATGAAAATTACCCATTTATTTTGTGAATTATTAAACATGAACCTTAGATGGGTAAAGTGTTGGGTCATTGCCCAATTAAGACCCAACGGATTGTGGAATTGGTTTCAATAAAATTAAATGGGGCCGAATTAAATTAGTAATGCATTGTCTCTAATTAATTATTATGCGCATGGAGAGGATAAGGGATTAGGATTGGGGTAATTGTGCATGGCCGAATTTTAGATATCCATATCCATGATTATATGCTAGAAAATCTTAAGAAGATATCTAAGATTAAATAAAGATTGCTGATGGCCGTGTATGTGTGACATGTGCATCCATGAGATATGCGCATGATGTGTGAAGTATCTTTCAAAGGAGTCATTTCTTTTATTAAGAGAGATACTATGGAAATTGCTAAATGAAAGGACTTGGCATCTTCTAAAAATGTGTAGGACCGTATGGAGTTTTATAAGACAAGGGAGAGGGGCGCATGGCACCTTCTATTTAGGATCAAGAGGAAGTATTATTAAAAGAGGGACAACATGACAAAAGGGGCGTGTGGAAGTTTTCTATACAAGAGAGGCAACAAGGGGGCACACGTCCTTAGACAATTGTTAATTAAAAAATCTTAGCACCTTCTAAGATTGGCCGATTGGAAATTATAAAAGAGAAGGCAATAAGGGGCGCCCGACTTACACACATAAGGCGGAATTTTCTTTCTTTCAAGTCTCATTCATGGCATACACAAAGGAAGAGAAGGCAGCCAGCAAGAAGGAAAGATCAAGAAGGAAAAGGATTGGAAGAGCAAAAACAACCGAGGGAAAACCGGAGGAGTCGCGGAACCGGTAAATGGTTTTGATATTTTTGTTTAAGATAATGGACCATAGGGTTCGGCCATGGTGTTTGGCCGAACCCCATGGAATGTCATTGGTTATATTTATGGGTTGGAAACCATGGAAGGAAATTGGATGATCTTGGTAATTTTTTTAATGGAAAGGAGGAAACATAGGGTTCGGCCATAGTGCATGGCCAAACCCCATGAAAGAGTGTTGGTTAATTTTAAATGGAGTTTGAAGGGTAAAAATCATAAGTATATATGTATGATTTAAAAGGGATTAATGGACCAAAGGGTTCGGCCATGTTGTATGGCCGAACCCCATGTGAGTTTATTGGTAATGGTATATGATTTTTGAAGGGACTAAATGGATAAGAATCATGAATCAATTTAATGGGTTATATGGATTTAATTTGGTGATTGATTAAATGGAAGATCAAGGATTAATAATTGTAAAAGAGAACATTATGAACCATGGGTTCGGCCATGGTGTATGGTCGAACCCCATGAAGAAATATTTGGTAAACTTGGGGGTTTTATGATAAAGTTTTATGAATGATCAATTATGAACCTATGATTATAAGTCATGTAAATGGTGAATGAATTATGTATGGATCATTCTTGGACTTAGGGTCTATTTATGGTATGAATGACAATGTTGTAAATATAAACAAAAATGAAGGATCATGGGTTCGGCCATGATGTATGGCCGAACCCCATGAGGTAGGTTTGTGGATCAAAACATGGACTTAGGCATGTGTTAATGAATGAAAGGTTGAAATGATTAGACCAATGGCAAAGTTGTAATAAAGGGTGAAAGTGAGAAATCATGGGTTCGTCCATGGTGTATGGCCGAACCCCATGAGAAATGTTTTATGGATTTGAATAATGACAATTCCGTAATTAAGTGAAAATAAGAGACCAACATGGCCGAACCCTATGGGGATTGTGTTTATGGACTTAAACATTATTGTAAATCAAATGGGACATGGTTTTAATTGATTAATGCATTATAAGGTCACAAGGTGTGTACGATTGTGAGCGGTTACCGGACGAAAGCATAAGGACACGTAGTGGTCTTTGGTAGGATTCCACCTCTTTGAAACCATGGGTTTATGTACAATTCTTTTTATCTTATTTTTTATGAAATTATGCTGAGAAGGAATATGTTTTAAATTGTGATTTTTAATGCTATGTTTATATGATAAAATAACATGTGTTTCATTGGCATCTCTTACATGGCATGGGGTGAAGGATATGTAACTGGAGGGGCCACACTCCGTCGGGGCGTTCGAAAAACCTATGTGGGATACCTTGATGTGCTTTTCCATCAAGAAGAAACCGGAGGGTCCACACTCCGTCAGGGCGTCTGAAAGACCTATGTGGGGGTACTTTTATGTACATGTGATGGCTGGGACTCATTGCATTTTGCATCATGACATGGCATGGTTTATATGGCTTTTTGACATTATGATATTATTATACATGTTTTGTCTAACCATGTGTTAGCCCTAACTGGAATACCTACTGGACGCGTTGTTCTAACGCCCTACTTCTACCCTAGTGGATGACATAGGAAACCAGGGGAACGATGAACGTAAGGAGGGCCAACCATAGGAGCTTGGCTGATTTAGTTTATATTTTGAATAAAGTTACTTATGGACATGTATTTGAGTAACTAGTTTTCGGGGATGTAATAACTTAGATGAATTTGCTATGGTTGGATGTTTTATTGGATAATTATGTTATGATAATTATGATTAAAGACTTGAAGTACTTTGCTATCTGAAATAGAATAGAACTGGGTTCTATTATAATTCCGCATGTTATGGTTTTTAATCCTCATGTTTATATTGTTATGTGTGAACCGTTTTCATGGACTTAGTCCATGCACACATAGGGTTTGCCAGTTAAGGGTCGGACTTTAGAAGTTCGGACTTAACTCGCGTTGTGACGTCCCGTTTTTGTTCACTCTGTGATTAAAAAAAAAATAGACTCTGATTTTCGGAAAGCAAAGAGTGAAAAAGGGCGGGGCGTTACAACTATCATTTTCCCTCCTTTATTCTCCACATGAAATACCCTATTAGACTTAAGATCAATAGGACTTCCTAAAGGACGAAACGTGGCTTAGGACAGGGTCAAATCAAAGAAGGATAATAAGACTCTAAAAATAATTATTTTGAACAGAAAAGTCAGAGTTTTTCAAAATGTAATATGGGATGTTTTTCCTCTATCTTTTTCTCTTTTCAGCATTTGTCAAAATATTCATATTTTCTTTCTTATTCTCTATTGACATCCTTCTTTTGATATTTGATGTTCCCTTTTTTCTTCTTTTTTTTTTTTTTTTTAAAGTGCCTATTTTTTTTAGAGTTCCATCCCAATATTTGTCATCTCTAACCTCCTCTGAGCTCTTAGAATAGGTCACAGATATTTCGATTTTGACTCAGACTCCAGAACCGAAGTTGGGTACAATAAACATGGACAAAATAGGTAGGCATGAAGTCTCAAATGATAAAAAAAATGGCCTAAATCATATCTAAGTTTCATACAATAATTTCTTTGTTTTAAATAAATTCTGAAAAATTTCAAATGTACTACCTCAAATTTGATGGCGTTATCAGTAATATGACCAAAATTGAAGAATAATGAGATCCACAACGACATGGTCGCTTAAGAAAGAATAATGGATTGAATTAAATCCCTCAGAAAAAATAGATACAGACCAAAGCTCACTGGGTTAATTCTCCACTAGTATTCCTTCGGTGATAACTAAACTTGTGAAATATTTTTCTTTTTCCAACTAATTTAAATATGGCTGTTTAAAATTTGTTCCGAATATAAATTCTATAAAAATCCTATCGAAAAAGTATGATATAAATGTAATACCCTGACTTGATTTAAGCTTGATCAGTATGATAAACCATACTTAGACCGGTTAATCTTGAAGATTACGTTAGAAGCTTTACGAAAAGCTCAGGTGTGGCCCAATCAGAGCTTGAAAGCTCAAGGATCAAGCTCGTCTAGTTGGAAGGGCAAAATGGTAATTTACAATTTATTAATATTTTTCATCTATGTATGTAATTATCTGATTATTGATGGATGATATTACTTTCCTTAATCAAGGATTTCAATTTAAAACTTCAGAATTATTTTATCTTCAGAAAATGTTATTTAAAACTACCCGAAAAGAGCCCGAAAGGGGAGAAATAATTATTTTTAGATAATTTCTGAAATAAGAATTTTTTTAGAAAATCACGTATTGTTAGATTTTAAAATGACGGTTTAGTTTATCTCTCCAAATTTTGAAAATAAGTATTTTAAACCCTTTTATTAATCACGAGTTAAATTAAGTAAATAGTGTCAAAATATGGATTTTGTCTAAATCTATGGTTTTAATGAATTTTAGATCTCCAAAATTTTATGACAATTTTTTTTTATTAAACCCAACATTTCTGTTAAGTTGGATTAAATTATTTAAGCTTTTTAAATCATATTTTTAATTTAAAAAAAATCCATTTTAGCCAAAACAAGACCTATTTGCAAAATCCCCAGATGAATTTATCTGCAAATTATTTTTTTTACTGTTACCGTTACTGTGGCCGCGGGTACGTGGCCGGGAGATGGCTCATGCAGACGCTCGTGGCAGCCAGCTGAGGTGTCTTTCACCTAGCCTGAAGGTTATAAATTATACCTTCACCCAGCTGGTTTCACCCAGATCAAAAACCAACCCTCCGTGTTTTCAGACCAGCTGCTTTCCTCTCTGTTTCTTTCAAATTTTCACCGTCGCTTGGAAGAGGAAGATTTTTCAAAGTTCAAATTTTCGACCCTAGAGCTTAAGCGAAGGTATACTTTGCATTCCTTATCAAATTCTAAATGGTTTAGAATCAAACAAAAGTGAAATTGATCAAGTTTTGAGTGTTTAAAATGAGTTTGAAGTTTAAGAAAAACTTAAAAATTCTTATGTCATTCTGGTTTTGATGTTAAAATCTGATGTGTTAATCAGTGTTAAAGTTTTAATTTATTCCCTATGTCAAGAAGACTCACTAAGGAGTCCATCTGACCAATTGAGTTTGAAAAATGAACCTAGAAAATCCACTGTTTCTGGATTCGTATTTCACTCTCCCGGCGCCGTTACTGTCAGCTACTGTAGACAGAGGAGGAAGACGACTCTCGGAAGGTCTGAGAGTTGGGCCTCGGAAGTTCCAAAGCTGACACTTCGAAAGTTCCGAAGTTCGGATCGGGGTTCCGAAGTGTCCAGAGGCTAACCGTTTTTCGCATCTGTTCGGAAGGACTGAACTTCTCGGAAGTTCCGAGACACCAAGACTCACAGTTTGCCCTGTTTCTGGTTTTTCGGCTCGGAAGCACCTTCAGACGTTCAGAGACTTGAGCCTCGAAAGTTTCAAAGAATAGAGCCATGTTCCGAGGTTCTATGGACTAGTTTAGACAGTGACTCGGAAGGTCCGAAGCCACAGTACCTGGTTCCAAGGCATGATCCGAGGAACCCAGTCTTTGAATGATAAATCTTTGTTTGATTTAAGATGCTTGTTTTAGATCTAGGTTTTCATGTGATGTTTATACTCCTTTTTATAATTAAAAATGATACTAACCCCTTTTCTCTTAATACTATAGTGTACTACTTATTATATTCACTTCCAGGCCGATACTCTCTATCTGTGGCTGTCTTAGCCCGGTAGCTATCTGTCGCTGTGCTATTTACTTCGCCTCTCGGTAGAAAAGAAGGGCTCGGGCACTGAGTGACCTGTAGGCCTAACTTGCTATAGTGGTCTTAGCACCTTATTCATCTAGGCTTAACTCAATATGTCAATTTGGTCATGCACAAAAGACAATATAAGAAGTGGCCTGAGCACCTATTTATTATATGCATTGCTGATTATTGTAAATTAAAATGGTTAGAAACCAAATAGGAGACTCAATTCCATTTCCCCTAGAGATTTTTGGAAAAACAAGATAAATTTGAAATACTACAAGTATGTATTGCTTGTATGCTATGTGTTTTGACTGATTATTGATTGTATATCTGTTTGCATGTTGACAGAGACTTTGATACCACACATTTTCGGTGAGGAGGTTTAATATTGCAGTAGGGGTAAATCAGGTTAAAAATATTGGATCTTGAGCAATGAGTGGTTTCAAAGATCAGTGTTGATGAACCCACTCATATGCCTAGACATAATGCACTATTGTGAAAAGTGCTTGTAAATATTTATGATGTTGGTCATATATGATATGCCTATGAGCTGTGATGATGTTAATACTGCTTCCACGTACCCATTACTATTGAACCATTGCCAAGTTGTGTGTGTCAGTTTACATTTACTGGACCAGGTGGGTTGACAGTTACTGATTTCAGGTGTGTTAGTACCGATTTTTGGGGTGCGTCGGAGATGTACTTACAAGATGTATTTTGACCGTATCGGGACTTAATACTATTGGTCTCAGTGTAGTATCTAGGGGTTACGGTGGATAGTGGCAGTTGTGGACTGAAAATGAGATTTTGGTAAGCTTTGAGCTATTATTTTGAAATTATTGTTTATTTGACTAACCTAATGTTCATTAGACTGCATTGTTATGTTTATTTCACTGGGCTAGTTAGCTCACACCACTTACATTTCAGGAGATGTACCCGAGGAGGAGGAACCTCTGTATCGAGCTTAGGAATGATAAGCTTTGGCGTGGTTTTGGATTTTCTCCCTTTGATGGGGACTTGTTGGTGTTGGTTCTTTGAAACCATATTTTGTAAAGTACCGTGTGTGGTGCTTAAGTTTGTTTGGATTTGTATTAAACCAAAATGTGACCGTAGCTACTCTGTGTTGATTGAATAAATATCTCGTTTATGGAAATATGTGTTAGTGTTTGCTTGAGGATAGGCTTATGGTTTGTGTTTAAGTCCACATGTTAGAAATCATGTGTGGATTTTTGGGCCTAACTTTTGATCCAGTCCATTTAAAAGCCTTGAAGATTAGTTTACAAAAAATAAAATCAGTGGCGTTCCGGGCCCACTTCTGCGTCTGGGGCGTTACAATAAATATTTTTATTTACCCATTAATGCTGAAAATTACTTCGACTCAACAAATCTATTTTTTTTTTCTGACAAGGGGTAGTCTCATTCTTCACTTACTCTTCCTTTGATTGAGTATTTTTTTTTTTTTAACTCACAAAACGACCCACAAAAAATTTTAATGGACTAAATTTTTTTTATTGGACTCAACTAGTGTATCCCATTTTGATACCCCCAAACTTAAATTTGACATTGTCCTCAATGGTTCTTAATCCACAGTGATCAGGTGCAATTTAAAAAAAATTGGAATACTGTTAATTAGGGTTCAAACATAAAAAGGGTTCACTCATAATTGACTCAGTATAAATCCTAGACTCACCAACTAAAAAAGAAACCTATAAAAGACGCGAACTCGACTATTCTTTCACAAATAAAACAAGCTTGACCTTCTTGAGTGAGTTCCATTCGACTCGGTAGATGGTGATGATGAATGTTCTCCAATGAGTACATAACATCATGGACTAAGTATTTCTATTTCCACTTATTAACTCCCATTGGTATGATGAAAGCCCATGGATCATTCAAATAAAAAAGGGATACAGTCCGGTGCGAGTTGTGCCTCAATATTGGGTTGTTCATCATTGATATTGTGTAAATTTTAAATTTATAATTCGCAAGCACATGAATCGAATTGGGGTATAGAGATATGCAAATGGGAGGTCAAACCCACAGGGACTTGATTTTAGAATGAACGGGAAAATAAAAAGCCTAACAATTTAACCCTTAACTTATTTAACACTTTTTATGGAGGATGGTTGAATTAAACATGCAAAAATTAATTAAAACAACTAAAAATGGAGATTGAATGAATTGAAAGAAATTACTGAGGCATTAGATTTCACCACCATTAAATCCATAATATTTCAATTATTTATTTATCAATTCCCAGCTTTTAAAGATTTAAACATTTAAGTTCATTAATATGGTATTCAAAAATTGATTTTCCTTTGCTTAAAAGTGTAAATTATAAGCATTTAATGCATCTTATTTTAGCAGGCCCATGTGTCCACATGCAACTGAGATGTCCATGATTTAAAAGTTAAAACGGACCCTTTGGGATAACAAGATTGATGATGCCAAAATAAATGGGACCCACAACTGTGATGATATGGCATTCAAAATGGGTCCTCTCTTCCCACTATCCATAAATTTAGAGAGCAAAGTTGTCCACTTTTTCTAATTGGGCTGGCTCATCTTCAATTGGGCCCTACTTCTTGATTTTTCTTCCATTTTCATTTCATTTCTTTAAAATCTCCATTTTTCCTACAAAATTCCAAAATGCCATTATTAAATAATATATACAAAATTCAAGAGCTAACTAATCTAAATATCAAGGGTAAAATAGTTATTTTACTATGCTCATCAAATACCCCTAAACTTAGATTTTACTAGTCCTCGAGCAAAACAAAAATTAAAAACTCTAAAAGCAAAAATAAAAATCCTAAACTAGAACACTTTCGCTAGCACTCTCGATTGCATTTAGCGCATGCAAAAAGCCTTTAAACCCCTAGCTCACCATTAGTGGACGAGTTATAGTCTAGTGAGGGCTTCCAGTGATGATACCTACAAACATCAAATTTCAGACTTCAGCAAAAATATATAAACAAAAATTTGAACATCATACAACTCCAAAATCATTTCATAAAAGTTATACCCGGAGTGTAGTGTGTGATAGCAAAATATAAACATAACCTTCTTTTTCAAAGTACACATAAGTTTTGTAACCATCAGCCGAACATGCACTTCAACTCCAAATCTCATATGATATATCTCTCAGAAAGATTTTCGCTCAGAGATTGGATTAAATTTCTCTCAAAAGTATATGTGAGCAGAATAATTTCTCAAATACAAATATCTTACATATTTATCATCAAAGAACGAATTATAACAAATAAAACATAGATCTCATGAATGGATGCCATTTTCCTGAGAAGATTGAAATAATACACCTTTATTATTCTTCATTTATTCTCCACTTTAAATAACATATTAACTGAGGATCAATAAGACTTTCTAATAGGAGGAAACATGGCTTAGGACCGGGTCATATCAAAGAAGGATAAAAAGACTCTAAAATTAATACTTTGAACAGAAAAGTTAGAGGTCTTCAAAATTTTATAATGGGATATTGCTTCCTCTATTTTTTTTTAGCACTCAGAATCTTCAAAGCATTTCTTTTCTATTCAAATTGAATTCTTCGTTGTCACTTTTTTTTTTTTTCACATCCTTCATTTATGATGTATGGATGTTCCCTTTTTTTTTTTTCTTTTTTTTTCTTTTTTTTTTGTCATTTTCTTTTTATGCTTTTTTTTCCCTTTTTCAAGTGCCACAATTTTCTTAGAGTACCATCCCAATAACAATCATCTCTAACCTTTTCTTGGGTCCTTAGAATAGGTTACAGATATTTCAATATAGGCTCAAACTTCACAACCAGAGTTGGATATAGGTAACATGGTTAACAACAAACTCAACGCAGACTCAGAGAATCACACAAAATTCAAAAACCTAACCTAGACAAACTGAGGAAAATGGAGACACGGACACAGACATACTCAGACATAGAATGACGATGGATGGATGAAGGGGTGGATATGGATGGGCGGATTTTCATATCAATCCTGGTAGACTGGATCATTTAACAGATTGATATTCTCTTCTTCGGATGGATTCATCTCTAAGAATGGTTTCAAACGTTGACCATTAACTTTCATAATGCGACCATTCTTAAAAAAATTAATTATTACCGCTCCATGAGGAAACACAGTCTGAACAATTAATGGACCTATCCATTTTGACCTCAATTTTCCCGAAAACAGATGTAATCGAGAATTGTACAGTAAAACCTTCTGACCAACTGTGAAAGTTTTTCTCAAAATATTTCTATCATGAATCAATTTCATCCGATTTTTATACTTCATCGGAGTGTCATAGGCATCGCTCCTAATTTCATCCAGTTCAGACAATTAGAGCTTTCTATTTTGTCCAGCCTTGTCCAGGGTAAAATTCATATGCTTGATAGCCCTATATGCACGATGCTCTAACTCAACTGGCAAATGACAGGCTTTCCCATGCTCTATCTTATAGGGTGACATTCCAATGGGCGTTTTGAATACAGTATGATATGTCCAGAGTGCATCAGTAAGTCTCAAAGACCAGTGTTTCCTGGATGGATTGACTGTCTTTTCTAGAATATGTTTTATCTCTCGGTTTGAAATTTTCACTTGCCCACTTGTTTGCGGATGATAAGGATAGCAACCTTATGTATCACCCCATATGATTTCATCAATATTTTAAACGGGCGATTATAGAAGTGTTTTTCTCCATCACTGATGATGGTTCGTGGTATTCCAAATCTAAAGAAAACATTCTCTTTTAAGAAATGGACGACAACTTTATGATCATTGGTTTTGCTAGCTACCGCTTCTACTCACTTACTAACATAGTCAAACCCTACCAAAATGTAAAGATTACCAAAGGAATTAGGAAACTGTCCCATGAAATCAATGCCCTAAACATCGAAAAGCTCAACAGGTAAAATTGGGTTTAACAACATCATATTCCGAAAAGACAGGCTACCTAACCTCTGACATCTTTCACATGACACACAGTAGTTATGGGTATCTTTTAACATGGAAGGCCAGTAAAAACCATACTGCAAAATCTTCGCAGTGGTCTTTCTCGAACTTAAATGACGTCCACAAGCCTGATCATGACAAAACTTAATGACACTGATTTGATCAGACTATAGGACACAACGACGAATGATTTAGTCCTAACAATATTTGAACAGAGACGGATCATCCCAGATAAAGAATTTGACTTCTGCTAGAAACTTTGACTTATCTTGTTTAGTCCAATGCTCAAGCATCAAGCCAGTGACAAGATAATTCACAATATTTGCAAACCAAGGTAATTGAGAAACTGACATGAGTTGCTCATTAGGAAAGGACTCAGTAATAGGCATCGGGTCATCAGAAAATTCAGTTACCAATCGAGACAAATGGTTTGCTACCACATTCTCGGAACCTTTCTTGTCCCAGATTTCGATATCAAATTCTTGTAGCAAGAGAATCCACCGGATCAAGCGGGACTTAGCATCTTTCTTAAAAAGAAGATACTTGAGAGCAGCATGATCAGAGTAGATAATGATCTTCGAACCCACGGGGTAAGATTGAAATTTGTATAGCGCAAAAACTACTACCAACAATTCCTTTTCCATGGTGGAATAGTGTAATTGAGCATTTTTTAGTGTTTTGCTCACATTATAGATAACACGAGGTAACTTATTGACCCTTTGACCTAAAACAACTCCTATTGCATAGTCAGAAGCATCACACATTATCTCAAAAGGAACAGACCAATCAGGAGGTGGAATAATCGGAGCAGAGGTCAATGCAGCTTTCAAATTTTCAAAGGCGTGGACACACTCATCATCAAAATCGAAACTAGCATCCTTAGTCAGGAGTCTACAGAGAGGTCTGGAAATTTAACTGAAATCTTTGATAAATCTCCTGTAGAAACCAGCATGACCTAGGAATGATCTGATCTCTTTAATAGTTTGGGGTCGTGGAAGACGAGAGATTAAATCGACTTTAACTTTATCAACTTCTATTCCTTTGTCTGATATAATGTGACCTAAGACTATGCCCTGTTTCACCATGAAGTGACATTTTTCCCAATTCAGTACTAGGTTCTTTTCTTTACATCGGACTAACACAAGGGTTAGGTGATGTAGGCATTGGTCAAATGAAGAACCAAAAACTGAGAAATCAGCCATAAAAACTTCTAGAAATCGCTCCTACCATGTCCGAAAATATGCTGATCATACACCTCTGAAAGGTAACAGGTGCATTGCACAACCCAAAAGGCATGCGAAAGTGCCAAATGGACAGGTGAAGGTGGTCTTCTCTTGATCCTCGGGAGCAACACAGGTTTGGCTATAGCCGAAATAACCATCGAGAAAATAGTAGAATGCATGACCGGTTAAACGCTCAAGCATCTGATCAATGAAAAGAAGAGGGAGTGATCCTTTCGAGTAGCAGTGTTTAACTTTCAGTAGTCAATACAAACTCTTTAGCCCGTTTCTGTAACACCTCGGGTTTTCCATTTATTATTTTTTAATTTTAATTATGAATTTTAGAATTAAATCTTATATGGATAAGGAATTGGGGCATGACCCAATTAGGACCCAACCAATGGTGGAATTGGTTTTATTAAAATTTAAATGGGTAGATTAAATTAGTGATGAATCATATCCAATTTTGGATAAAAGATATTATGGCCGAAATTTGAATGTGAAATCCATACATTATGCGCATGAAAGATATGTGGGATTTTAAATCCACAAATGATATACTAGAATATTTTCAAAAGGGATGAAATTAATAGCAAATAATTAAAAGATTGAGCATGATCGAAATTTAGATAATGATACTCATATTATGCGCATGGGATATTTTAAAAGGGAATGTACATTGTCTTTAATTAAATGAAAAGATCACTTAGTTTATAATTGAGATTATGCGCATGGTACATGCTAAATAAGAATTAAAGGAAGGTCTTAACAAGGCAAGGGAAGTCGGCCATGGCTAGGTAAAGCAAGGGGCACACGGCCAAGGAGGGGGGTTGCTTATTTTAAAACAATTTCTAATATTGGATTAAGGAAAGCTAATAAAAGGAGAGACCCAAAGGGGGTACACGGTTTTTACAACCTCATATCTCTCCCAATCTCTCAAGGCTCATACACGGCAATAGCAAGAGAAGAAAGGGCAGCAACAAGAATGAGTTCTTGTTTGGAGAAAATCAAAGAGAAAGGAAAAGAAAGATTAGAAGAGCAAGGAAGAGGTTAGTATCTAAGTGTTGAATGTTATAATTTTATTTATGAAATCAAAAGAACCATAGGGTTCGGCTATGGTGGTTGGCCGAACCCATGGAAAAAAATTAGAGATAGGTTAATGGTTTAAAAGGAGAAGAAAGTACCATAGGGTTCGGCCATAGTGCATGGCCGAACCCCATGGAAAGATTTGATTAGTTAATAGGTTTTAAAAATTGAAAACCGTGGTGTGTTTTTGATTCATTCATTGGGTTTATATTTTAGATCTTGGATCATGGAAAATCATGGTTATTTCATGACGGTTTGAATAACAAAAACCATGGGGATTTATGGTTTAGATTAACAAATATAAATGATGAAAATCCATGGAGGAGTTTGATAATATTTAAAGAAAAAATTGGATGGACATTGGGTCGGCCTTGGCATGGCCGAACCATGATTTCTGGATGGCTAAATGGTTGGATCTAAAATAATAAAAGGAAGAGGTGAGGTTCGGCCATGGTGTATGGCCGAACCCCACCAAACTTTTGATGGAAGTGATGATCGGTTTTGATTAGATTTAAACCAATGGCTAAGATCATAAACCATAGGGTTCGGCCAAGGTGTATGGTCGAACCCCATGGGTTAATTTTGGAATGAAGATTAAATTAGAAAACCTTCTAATTAAGGAAAGGGATTGCTAAATTGGAAAACACCCGATTTTGGAAGGTGTTCTACTAAATTTGGAAACTTTCCATTTATGGAAGGAGGTTGTTTAAAATAGAAAACTTCTAATTAAGGAAAGGGTATGCTAAATTGGAAAGCATCTAATTTTGGAAGGTGTTCTATTAAATTTGGAAACCTTCCATTTATGGAAGAAGTTGTTAATTATAGAAAAACAATCTAATTTTGGAAGGTGTTTCCAAATATGGAAAGGAGGTTGCTCATTAGGAAAGTTTCTATTCTTGGAAGTGGATATTAAAATTATAAAATATCTACTTAAAGACCATGAATATTATTTATGGAAACCATCCCAAGAATGAAAGGCAAGTCTTGATTATGGAACCTAATTTAATTGAATGGATTGGTTGCCATGAGTGAGGTTCGGCCATGATGTATGGCCGAACCCCACTAGGTTTTAGTTTTTGGAAACCTTGTTATTTATGTAATATGATATTCAATCATAGAAGGGTTGGTGTTTAATTAAGAAACCTTCTAAATGTGGATCTTAGGTTAAAAATGGAAGGAAGAGTTATTTTTAGAAAACTCTCCATTTATGGAAGGAGGTTGATAGTTTCGTAAGTTAAATAGGGAAACCTTCTAATTATAGAAAGGTGGAGATTAATCAGAAATTATACACCATAGGGTTCGGCCATGGTGTATGGCCGAACCCCATGGTCTAAATTAAGGGATTAAAGGTATCTTTAATTCATGGTTTAAAGGCTGATTGAGGAATCAGATTATGAACCTATTTTTATGAGTTATGTTGGTAAATAAAGAAAAGGATACAATGTATATTGATTGTGAAAGGAATGGCAAAAATGTAATTAAAATACCAAGTAGGAGAACCATGGGTTCGGCCATGATGTATGGTCGAACCCCATGTGTTGTGTTTGACAGACTTATTTGATTAGGGAAATTTTTAAGGTCTAACTAAGGAAGATTTAGGGGAAAGAGGAAACCAATGGCATTTTGGTAAATATGAGAGAATGTTGGACAGAAACGCAAGGACTTGTGAACGGTCTTAGGTAGGATTCCACCTCTTTGAAACATGGATTATGTACTTGTTTTTATCTTATGTTTGGTGAAAATGTGTTTCAAAGGATATGATTTATTATTGAATTTCAAATGCTACGTTTACCTTGATTTAAAGAGCATGGGTTGATTATGTTTCAAAGGTGATTTTACATGCTAGGTTTTATTTGTATAAAGAGCATGTATTGGATGTGTTTTCAAATGATGATTTTCAATGCTATGTTTATGATATAAAATAGCATGTGTTTCATTGGCATCTCATGCATGGCATGGAGTGGAGGATTTATAACCGGAGGGGTCACACTCCGTCGAGGCGTCCGAAAAACCTATGTGTAACACTTTGATGTGATTTCCATGAAGAAGATTTCAGGAGGGTCCACACTCCGTCGGGGCGATCGAAAGACCTATGTGGTGGGCACATTTATGTACTGGTGATGGGTGGGACTCATTGCATATTTGTCATCATTGCATGGCATGGATTTATATGGTTTTGATATCACTATCTTATATGATATATTTTGTGCTAAGCATGTGTTAGCCGTAACTGGAATACCTACTGGGCGCATTTTACTAACGCCCTACTTCTACCCTGTAGTTGGTGATACAGGTAATCAGGGAAACAATGAACCTAAGACAGACCAGGCATAGGAGCTGGGAAGATCTAGTTTATATGTTTTGAAATAAATTACTCATGAACTTGTATTTGAGTAATTGGATTCCGGAATGTAATAACTTAGATGGTTGAATGTTTTGGTTTGATGATTATGACGTACTTTGCTATCTGAATGGATTAAAACTTGGTTCTAATATGATTCCGTATTTTGATGATTATGATTCCGCAGTTTATTGTTTTATTCCGCAAGTCGGTATTGCTATGTGTGAACCATTTTATTGGACGGAGTCCATACACACATAGGGTTGGCCAGTTAAGGGTCGGACTTTGGAAGTTCGGACTTAGCTCGCGTCGTGACGTCCCGCGCTCTATCACTCTACTCTGTTACAAAAAAAAAAAAAAAATATACACTGAATTTACGGGAAAAAGTGAGTGAAAAAGGGTGGGGCGTTACAGTTTCAACACGGGTAGGAACTAGCTCATTACCCTCATTCTTAACTACCATCACATCAGACTTCTTTAGGACAACCTGTATCGGACTCACCCATGCACTGTTAGAGATCGGGTAGATGATACCCGCCTCGAGAAGTTTAAAATTTCAGCTCTTACCACGTCCTGCATTACCGGGTTCAGACGTCTCTGTGGTTCTCTGGATGTTTGGAGTTCTCCTCCAGGTGAATTTTGTGCAAGACCACAGAGGGGCTGATCTCTTTAAGATCGGCAATGGACCATCCAATAGCTTCTCTATGTTCTCTCAAAATAGCAAGGAGTTTAGACTCCTGCTCTAAATTTAAATCGGAAGCTATGATGAAAGGTAAAGTTTCTGATGGTCCCAAGAAAAAAATTTTCAAAGTCTCAGGGAGTGGTTTGAGCTCTAATTTTGGTGGCTTCTCTATAGAGGGGACTGGTACAAATTGACTCATAGGGAGAGATTCGAATTTCCTTGCTCTAACATCAACATATGGAATTTCATTCAATAGAGCGTTCACCTCTTGCTCACCACTTTCATTGAAATCTGTCCCAAAGGTGGACAGTGACTTCTCGAATGGATCGTCGTAAATAAAGTGAAGAAAAGATTCTTCGACAGAACTCTGAATCATATTAACCTCGTACAGAACATCTGTACAGGTAGGTTATTTACACAAGTTGAATACATTGAGTTCTGTTGTCAGATCTCCGAATGACAACCTAAGCATACCAGCTTGACAATTGATAACGGCTTTGTAGGTGGCCAAGAATGGTCGTTCAAGAATAACCGGAATGTGCCCACTTTTGTTCTGAACAGGTTGTGTATCCAGCACTACAAAATCGACAAGAAAGTAAAATTTGTTTACTTTTTAAAAGAACGTCTTCTATCACACCTCTAGGGATTTTCACAGAGCGATCGGCTAACTGTAGTGTGATAGTAGTGGATTTCAACTCACCCAACCCTAACTGCTCATAAATAGAGTGTGACAGTACGCTGACACTGTTTCCAAGATCTAAAAAGGCCCTATCAATTTCAAATGTACGAATGGTGCAAGCGATGGTTGGGCACCTAGGATCCTTGTGTTTTATTGGAAACCCCTATTGGATGAGTGAACTCGTATTTTCTGCTAAAAATGCCTTTTTGGGAACATTGGTTTTTGATGAGTGCAAAATTAATACATATTTTACTCCTAAATTTATATTTGTTAGTATCTCATTTTATTTAATTTTATCTAATTAGTGTGTTTTGTGTGATTTAGGTTGGAGTATCGTCTAAACTCGAGATCGGCCAAATTAAGCTAAATTGAAGTGTTTTGTCGGCTTGTATTGATTGCTCAAAATAATAGAGAAAGCCGAGGAAGTCAAGAGGAAATGCCACCTTGTTCACATGCATCACTGTCCTAGCCGAGCTGTATGAAAGAAGAGAACTACAAGTAATTAAGAAAAAAATACAGCAGAAGTGATTGTGCTTAAAGAAAGGAGGAAAGATACAGTGCAGTTAGCGAGCAGAGAGGGACCCCAAATCTTCATGCTGAGGAGCAACTTGGGAAATCAATAGCAACAATAAGAAAAGAGAGATGGGATCTTGCTGAAACATACAAAGAGAAACATTTGGTATTGGTTCAAGGGAAGGAAAAACACTATAGGATCAAGAAAATAGCCAGTAAAAAAATCTGGATCGGTTCAAGAAGTGAAAAGAATTATCAAGCATTATCAGTTAGCAAGTAGAGGAAACCAACCTTGAAGCCATCGTGAAATCAAAGCAAAACTCTACATCATCCACATGAGGCGTTAATGGTAATCTTAAGTTGCAAAGTTTACAGCCAAGTGATGCAAACATGTACCAGCCAACACTCCACATATAACAGCGTGCTAGCAACATATGGCAGCAATGAGAATCAAGCAGCCTATATCACTGCATAGGGAAGAGAGGCTGATATGTAAAAGCAAATAAAAGAACTTGTTTGCAGCATAACAGCGGTGACTAAACAATTCTTTTGGGCTACACTGATTAAGGAAAAAATAGCCCAGCAGCAGCCAGAGAGATGATGGGTTTGTGAAAAGTTTTAGAAAGCTTTAGGCAAGAGGGTGTTGGCCGATTGAAGTAGAGAGGAAGAAGCTCAAGAAAGAAAAGGATGAGTTGTCGTTTTTGCATACAGCTGTAGCAGGAAAAGAAAGGAGTGTTCGGCCATTGACATGAAGCGATCCCAGCAAGATAAAAATAGATTAGGCCAAATCTCTCAATACACGGATGAAAAAGAAAAGGAAGGTGTTTAGAGAGAAGGAGGTGCTAGCTGACTGAAGAGAGGAAAAAGAGGAAATTGCCGTGCATGCCAAGGTCGGCTGAAAGGTGGGTCTTACCAGCCCTTGCTAAATAATCTCTCTTTTACCTCTATAAATTGGAGGCTTCTCTAAAGCAAAAATACGAACCTGGACATTGATTTTTGGAGAACTTGGAGCAGATAATTTTGGAGTTCTTTTTTTTTGTTAGTGTTTTTATGTTATTTTATTTTATTCTTTTGTAATTAGTTTATTCATTTATTGTAATGTATTTCCATTAATAATAGTATAATTTCTTTGTCTTTAATTTCTTCAATTCAATGTTAGTGTGATTAATTTCAGTTATAAAGAAAAAAGGTCCATGAATCTTCTTGTTTTGTTTCTATTTAAATCCAAAATTCCATGCATTGTAATTCTTAATTCCAAATTTTATTAATAATTAAAAGGCCGAAAATCCTTAGAAATATGGTTTTCCACTTATTTATTTTTGTATGATGAAAATTTTATTTTACTTAATTCTTTTTATGGATTCATGTGAGAGATTATTCTAAGTTATTCAACGAAAGCAGAAAAATATTTTAGACTAAATAGAACTTGATTTTTTCAGTCTAAGGCTCTTTTTAAGAGCAGAAAAACTTTTAGAGTAGAAATTGCAAGTTGAAATTTTATTTAGCCTAAGGCCGGATTTGAATTTTCTTATTTTAATTGATTTGATAAATTTCATAATGAGAATTTTAATAGATGAAGAATTTGAGTGCATGATAAATAATAAATGTGAGCTCCGTATTCTAGGCCTTGATATTACTTTTAAAATATGGAAAATAAAGCCTCCATAATTCTTTGATCCAGTTGCACTATAAATATGTAAAGAGGTAATTTAGGTGTCTTTAATTTAAGTTTTGTTTTTAAAATTCAAACTCTTGAAAAATTGAAGAACTAGATTGGTAAATTAAGTAATTGCATCTTAATTATGTTTTCTAAGCTACATTGAGATTGTTTATATTTTTAGATTAAATCCACCATCTTAATTAAAATTAGTTAAATTGTTAGATTCTATATTTAAGTCTAGAATATTTCTAAACTAAACTAAAGTTCATAGATTAGAGAAATAATTTCATATTTATGATTTGTCTCCATATTTTCTAAACTTCCAAAATTACATAATTCAATGATATATTTTCATGGATATATTTTCCTAAGTTCCGATGGGTTCGACCTCGCACTTAATCGATATACTATCTAATGGTTCGTGCGCTTGCGAGTTATAAATTTAAAATTTGCATAATAGTTTTCCATTTCACCGTACAGAGGTCTTTCAAAAATTTGGCATAGGAGGGTACCTGATTTATATTGATACTAACTTGTCTAAATACCTCTAGTATGTCACTATAAGGTACTCTTTTGTTAGGATTTACTAACCTCTGAAAGTATGGAGCTTTAGGCACAAAAGTATTTTTAGTAGGCTTTTCCGGTGTATTTTGGACAGAAGATGGACTAGACGACTCCATTTGATGCTTTGGTTGATTATCAGTCTGGTCTTCTAGTTGTCTAGGCAGCTCGACCTTGTTATCTACCTGTCTCCCAGACCTCAAGGTAGTAATGGAGTTAGCGTTGTTTGGATTAGATGACAAAACCTCATTCTTTCCCTTGGAATTTGGGATAGGCTGACTAGAGAACTTCTTCCTTTCTCTCTATCTCCTACCGCAGTAGCTACTGCCCAAGCTATATCTCGAGCTTGTGCATAGCCTGTTGGGTGGACTGCATGAACTGCTGCAACGTATCCTCGAGAGAGGGCTTACGTTGTTGAGAAGGACCGGACTGATAGGACGGACCCTGTGGTGGCGGCTGGTATGGATGATTTTGAGATGGTGGTATGATTGGTTTTGCGGGTGGTTGATATGGTTGACCATGATATTGAGAGGGTCCTTGACCTACTAGAGGTTGATTTTGATGCCAAGGAAAATTTGGATGGTTCTGCCAATTAGGATTGTATGTAGCAGAGAAAGGGGTTCTCTACTGTCTTCCAAAATTATTGAGTGCATTGGCCTGCTCGGTTGAACACTCACCATTTGATTATAAGGCTGGACAGTTTTGGGCAGTGTGTCCTATGTTAGAACACAATTAGTAAACCTCAACATGCATTCCTAATGATGGGTTCATTGCTTGAGACATCGCTAAAATATCTACTTTTTTCGTTAGGTTTGCTATCACAATCTTAACATCAAAGTCATTGTTAACCTCCTACAAACTTCCTCTCTTTGAGGTTTGCGCTGAATTCTCTCGTTTGGAGAAGTCCCATGGCTGAGAACTTTCCGCCAATGATTCTAAAAAATTCCATCCACTATTTGCAATTAGCTGTGAAAGTTCTCCACCCTTCATAGACTCGACCATTGTGCTGTTCGATGTGGTTAAACCATCATAAAAGAATTGCACGAGTCTTCCCGTTTCATAGTCGTGGTGGGGGCATTTAATCAACGAATCTTTGAATCTTTCCCATGACTCATAGAATTGTTCACCCTCCTTCTGAATAAAGTTTGAAATTTCTTTCCTGAGGGCGTTAATTTTTGATACAGGGAAAAATTTATTCAAAATCTTGTTAGCCAACTAATCCCAAGTGGTGATGGAATTTGCAGGTAGAGAATTTAGCCAAGATTTCGCTTTTTCTTTGAGAGAAAAAGGAAATAAACGAAGCCTAATGGATTCATCAGTGATGCCTTGAAGTTTGATGGTGGCGCAAATATCTAAGAATTCTTTAACATGTAGATAAGGGTCCTCACGATCAAGGCCATGGAATGCAGGTAAAAGATGTAATAGGGCTGCTTTGAGTTCAAAGGCCACATTAGTTGCTGGAACAACTATGCCGGATAGTGTGTTGGGTGTGACTGGTGAGAAGTAGTCTCGGAGGGTTTTCTCTTCGATTCTTTCTCCGACCATGCTAGGTGATGGTGGTGTGGTGAAGGTGGATTGTCTCTGTCTATGGCTGAGCTGGACTGAGCTCTGGGCGCAACGATCGGAAAATCGACGGAAAACGTAACTCGAACTAAGCGATTGTTAGAGTCACGACACCAATAATTCATACATAGACACGATCATTCACGTTCAATCAAATCCAGGCAAAATATCACCTAAACCTAGACTAACAGGGATCCTAGACTCTAGACTGCTCCTAATCTCCTTTCCAGAAAATTTTAGCTTCCGAGGAGAGTTTAACTACAAGCACTGCCAGGTAAGTTTCTAGGTTAGTGGAGGAGCACAATGGCAATTGACTTAAGCTTTCACTTATCATTTCGGCTATTTACACGTTGGTGACAAAACTAGTCTAGACACTGTGCTAGAAGCAAAACTATTCACCGGTGAACTAAAAATAATTGAATTAAAGATGGTCCTAATGAGCATGAATAACCCTAAACAATGGTTCTAGATTGATCTTAATTGGGTAATGCATGAACCAATTTTACTAATCTTTTTGAATTTTTCTATTTTGTGAATGCAAGCCTAAATTACCAATGTAAGATTCAAGCAAATATGAAAACAATAAGCAAACAACTTAACTTAATGCATGAACTAGTAACCTAAATGCATGAACAAATTAAATATACAATTTTTTTTTGTTATTTTTTTACGCAAATTAAATGCAAGACAATCTAGTAAAAACTATATGAATGAATGAAAATTAAAAATTTAAAGAAAAAGATTGAACGCACATACATTGGCTTTTGTTTTCTATTTATTAGCAAGCGCAATTTTTTATTTTTTCTGCAATTTTTTTCTGCCAGGATTTTCAAAGCACCTGCACAAAACAAAACTCAAAACCATGGTGAAGCATTTAATCACATAAAACACACATGATTTTAAACTAAATGCAGATTTTCTAATGTTATAACTAGTGGAGGAAATTAAATGATTGGAACCTAATTAAGAACTCTAAACTAAATTAAGACCATAAAAATTTCTAAATTAATATCCACCAAATTAATCCAAATTAGATTTTCAAGTAAGCCCAAAGTTGTTCCATTTTTTTTTTTTTAGACTCTGTAATTAGAACATGACTAAATTGGACTAATTCTATGATTAGAAAATACTAAAAATAAAAACTAGCTATTTTTTGAAGTTCCTAAAAATAGAAGTCTTCAAAAATAAAAAAATTCTAAATTTAGTAGTGATTCCAAATTTAGATAATCTCTTAACTTTTTATTATTTTTAGAAACTTCTAAATAAAGTAACCTTCTAAAATTAGAGTTTCTAAGAAAAATAGAAAGCTCTAGTTTTAAAGAGTTGCTAAAAATAGATATTTCTAAAATTAACATTATTTTCAAAAATAAATAATTCAATGGCGATTTTTTTTAAGTTCCCCGGCAACGGCTTCAAAAACTTGTTGTACAAATTTTAAATTTATAACTCACAAGAGCACGAACCATTAGATAGTATAGTGATTGAGTGTGAGGTCGAACCCATCGGAACTTTGGAAAATATATCCGTGAAAAATACACCACTGAATTACGTAATTTACAAAATTTAGAAAACATGGAGATAAATCATGAATATGAAATTATTTCTCTAATCTATGTATTTTAGTTTTAATTTAGAAACATTCTAATAATAGAAAACAAAATGGAAAATTAAAATTTGTGAACTTGAAATAAGATGGTGGATTTAATCTGAAAATATAAACAATCTTAATGTAACTTAGAAAACTAAATTAAGATGCAATTAATTAATTTACCAACCTACTTCACCAATTTCAAGAATTCTGAGTTTCTATAAACAAAAATAAAATTGAAAACACCTAAATACCTCTATACATATTTACAGTGGAACTGGATCAAAGAGTTATAGAGGATTTATTTTTCATATTTTAAAAATAATATCAAGGCCTCGAATAAGGAGCTCACATTTATTATTTATCTTGAACTCAATTTTTTTCATCTATTAAAATCCTCATTATGAAATTTATGAAATCAATTAAATGAAGAAAATTCAAATCCGGCCTTAGGCTAAATAAAATTTCAACTTGCAATTTCAAATCTAAAAATTTTTAGACTGATAAAATCAAGTTCCTTTTAGTCTAAAATATTTTTCTGCCTTCATTTAACAACTTAGAATAATCTCTTACACAAATCTATAAAAAGAATTAAATAAAAATCAAATTTTCATTATACAAAAATAAATAAGTGGAAAACCATAATTCTAAGTGTTTTTCTGCCTTTCAATTATAATTTTGGAATTAAGAATTATAATGCATTGGAATTTTGGATTTAAATAAAAACAAAATAAAAAGATTCATGGACTTTTTTAATTTATAACTGAATTTAATCACACTAACATTAAATTGAAGAAATTAAAAACAAAAGAATTATACTATTATTAATGGAACTAAATTACAAGACATAAATTAAAATAAAAGAAACTAATTACAAAAGAATAAATTAAAAACACTAACCAAAAGAAAAAAACTCCAAAATTATCCATTGCTCCAAGCTCTCCAAAAATCAATGTCTAGGTTCCCCTTTCTCCTTCGATGGATGCTGGTATTTATAATAGAAAGATGTGAGAAATAAAAGGCTAGGATCAAAAGTTCCATGGAAGAAAGTTGGAATGGAGGGTTGGACTCAGTGAAATATTTGAGGGAGGAGGCATATTGGATGGCTAGGATCAAAAGTGATAAAGAAAGAAGGATAAGTATCTGGTAAAGGATGCTTGGTCTCAAACAAATAAGTCAAGAGAGGCTTCACGCGCAAGTGGCATCGGTTGTAATACTTAGTCAGCCATATGTGCTAAGCGCATGTGTGAGGGTCTGATGCAAAGGTGCTGCTCTCCTTCTCATTCTCTGCTTCAATCGGCCAACACCTTCTCTCCTTAACAATGGCTACCTTTGTTTGGGTTTATGCTTCAGCTGGTTGCTTCTATTAACTTCACCGCCTGACTTCTTGTTCTCGGCTTCAGCAACAACTCTTGCTCACGTGGAGAATGGACACATCTTTTGCTGTTGTATTCTATTTTTTTATTTGCTTGCTGCCAATCGTTGCTTACTACTCTGCTTTCTTTTATTTTTCAATTCAAACTATTGCTTTGTTCTTCTTGGACTGGTTACATGCTACCTTATCCTTTTGATTCTCTTCTTTGGTACAATTGTTCTATCTTTCTTCTCATTGATTTCTCTTCATAGCTGTTCAGCCAAAATCCCTTTTCACTCTCTGTTTGGGTTGGCTGAAATCAATGATGGAAAATAGCCCCAAAAATGTTGTTATTCTCTGTTTCTCTTTCACTCAGACCGAAGTAGAAGTACTTGCAGTCAATGAACACAACCACCAATGGCTCCAAAGAAACACATGACAAAAGGAACAGTAGAAAGGGCTAGGATAAGTCTGTTAAGTTTCCTCTCTCTGCAAGGGACGGTACACAAATGGGGAGCAGCTCCTCCCTTTGATATTTCTATTATTTCTTTTATTCTCCATTCTCTCTTGCACAAAATTGTTGCTCTTTCTCGTAGAAAACACTGCTACCAATTGCCTCTCTGTTGTGTTTCATAACCAGCTATACACTTTCATTCTTATCTCCCCTATATCTTGTGTATTCGGATGCCATCTCAAACACTTACTAACACCACACAAATTGCTGCTATTTGTGTTTATTTTGTATGAACAACCCAGCCGAACTTGGAAGCATTGGCTCGGCTAGAAGTTTGATTGCTTTTTCTTTTCATGTGTTTCATCCATTTGCAATTACAACACGTGTTTTGCAACTGATTTCTTAGCAGGGCCATATTGTCGAATGAGTTGTTATACATTCCTAGAATAGAACTTTCCCCATTTACAATAGTGGGGTTACATTGTAATTAAATTCTCTTCCTTATTTGTAATTCATCTTTTCCTATATATATAGTGAATCAGGGTCTCTCTCCTTATTACATCGAGAGAACATATTTTGTCTCTATTTTCATATCTGACATAGCATCAAGAGCCTAGTTCGATCATCATTGATTTTTTATCTCTCTTACTATTATTATTATTATTTTTTTTCTTTCCTGCACGTCAAGAAGAAGAAAAAAAAAAAAAAACAGAGGCTGGTCAGTTTTCCTGGTGATTCTCTGCCGGCAATACCCCTCCACTTACCGCTGCCCGTCGTCTGCCCCATCGTCGTTCACAGTACCAGATCCGCCAGCAGCGACGTCCCGATCCACCCGCCGGCGCACGATTCAGCCTCGGCTCTGCCCCCATACAAACTCAATCCATTCAAACCCAGATCGGTGAAGGGGTTCCCTTCAATCCCGATCTAAACTCAGATCCAGTTCTTCTCGGTGTGCCTTCTTCCTCTTGGCATCCCGTTGCAGATCTTCCACCGCAGCGTCGCACTTCCGATCAGATCCGATCGTGGCAAAAAGTGGTTTACACCCGCGCAACAGACAGAACAGTCGGCGTCTGTTCTTCCGATCAGATCCCATTTCCTTCGATCAGTTGTGCGTTTCCCGCAGAGGAGCACCGACCAGCCGGCACCGACCCTCGTCCACCGTGTCAAGTTCAGGCCGATCTGAACTGAGCATCACAGAGGGGTTTTTTCAGTGGGATTACATTCCATCCCGCGGCGACGGAAATCACCAGTTCAGACCCATCTGCCTGCAGGAGTCCCAACCGCAAAAGGGGTTTCACGGCAGCACATTGAACCCCATCACGGAGCAGCCATTGTCGCCTACCTCTCGGGTTTTCCGTCTCTGGTGCTTCAGTAGTTCAACCAGTGCATTCAAGCAGCCCTGCATCTTCCATTCTCACATTGACCTTGTCCACAGGCCCAGCCCGCTCAGGTCCAGTCTGCCGGCCCAGTCTACACACACAGTAGGCCCGTCAGTTGGCCCAGGTTGCAAGCCCATCCAAACAAGGCCCAGCTGAACATTCTCCACTGGAATCAAACTGGACGAACATAATTATTCCCTATGGCACCAAGTCATGGAGATGAAGATTGACGGACGAGAGAAACATGGTCACTTGACCGGTGATATGACCAAGTCTGCAGCCACAAACCCGACATACAACAAATGGGGTGCATCGGACTGTCAAGTCAAGAGTTGGTTATTTGATGCTATGCAACCCATTCAGATGAAACGGTTCATTCATTATGACACAACACAACAGGTCGGGGATGCAATCAATAAAACATACTTTGATGGTTCCGATGAGGCCAAGATTTTTTATCTCCACAGACAGTCATTCAAGACGACACAGAATGGAGCGCCTGTTACCACTTATTACAGTGAGCTCACTGAGATATTTCAGGAGCTTGACCAATTATGCCCCAGCCATATGCAGCATCCGGTCGACATTGAAACTAGACGCATGGAGATTGACCGTCTTTGCGTTTATATTTTCCTTGCCGGTTTGGACAAGAACTTTGATCAAATTAGAGGCGAGATTTTGAGGATGGACCCTAAACCTGAACTTGAGGCAGTCTATGCCCATATTAAACGAGAGAGTAACCGACAAGGGACCATGTCTGACGTTGGTGTTTCATCCAATGCCACCGCCTTGGCTGCCGCACGTTTCAAGCCATCTCGGCCAACCCCTTTGAACTCCGCCTCTACTCGTAACCGGCCTCCAATGAAGTGTACCAAATGTGGTTTAGCTAACTATACCATTAAGGGCTGTTATGAGATCATTGGTTATCCAGAATGGTGGGTTCACAACAGACGAAAAGGAGAGTCAAGTAGAGCATCAGTCGCATCCGCTGCGTTATCTCAGGAGATTACATCCGACCATCCACCAGGTACATCCGGCTCCACGGCCTTGGCTACTTCAGGTATCTCCCCTTGCACATCTTCAATTACTGGTAATAGATCATGGATTATTGACACTGGCGCTACTGATCACATGACCTCTAGTTTTACTAGGTTACACTCTCCCAAACTATCAAACCAAACACATGTCGCCAGTGCCAACGGAACTACCTCTCCCGTTCTGGGAGAAGGGTCCCTATCTCTTACATCATCATTAAGTCTATCTCATGTCTTGGTTGTCCCATTACTCGATTATGACTTATTATCTGTTCCTCAAATCATTGATTCCCTTAATTGTACTGTGTGTTTTTGGCCTTTGTATTGTCTGTTTCAGGACCTTCTCACCAGGGCCGTGATTGGATGTGGTACTAGGAGGGGCAAGTTGTACTATCTAGACTTAACAGAAAACTGCAGTAAGAAATTGGGTCAAACACACCATTTTCGAGGAGGCGAGTCAGTCCTGATGAAAACAATTTGGTTGTGGCAAAGACGATTAGGGAATGCTTATTTTGGTTATTTAAAACTTTTATTTCCAGATTTGTTTTCCCATTTTGCTGAATCAGACTTTCATTGTGAAACTTGTATTTTGGCGAAAGTCATCGCATTTCTTATCCATTAAGATTGAATAAAAGTTCTATGCCTTTTATGCTTGTCCATTCTGATGTTTGGGGACCGTCATGAGTTTCTACAATTAGGGGTTTTAAATGGTTTGTGACATTTATAGATGATTGCACCAGGATGACATGGGTTTTCCCCATAAAGCAAAAAAGCGACGTCCCTGGAAATTCAAACAATTTTATCAATATGTTGCTACTCAGTTTGATAAAAAGATCACAACACTTAGGTCTGACAATGGCGGAGAGTTCGTCAACAATGACCTCCGTAATTTTTTGAGCCATCATGGTATTGTTCATCAAACCATGTGTGCCCATACGCCACAACAGAATGGTGTAGCCGAACGTAAGAACCTTCATCTTCTTGAAGTTGTTCGTGCCTCTTTATTTGAGGCCCATATGCCCCATCATTTTTGGGGGGGAGGCTCTTTGTTCGGCCGCTTATCTCATCAATAGAACACCATCCAGTACCCTGCAGTATCAGACTCCATTCCAGACATTGACTACTCTTCTCACCTTGCCGTCCACCCCAAATCTCGAACCACGTGTCTTTGGCTGCGTTGCTTATGTTCAGGTCTATCCGCACCAGCGTGGTAAACTTGATTCTTGTGCCCTACGTTGTGTCTTTGTGGGATATGCTGCCACTCAAAAGGGTTATAAGTGTTTCCATCCCCCTACTCAGACTTTGCACGTTACATCAGATGTTATTTTTCACGAGAGTGAATTCTATTACTCAGGGGGAGATTCTGAGCATCCCCTGCAGGGGGAGCGCTCTATATTTGCAAAAGATACTCAGAATCAGATCATCCCCGTTTCACAGACTGTGTCAGACCAGCATTAGCCAACGCCTGAGGGTGTGGTGATGACTACTGACCCACCAACTACAGTGATGCAACAAGAGCAAGAGACTCATTCGGATCGTTTCACTCCTACAGCTCATCCTACAGTACCACCACCTCTCATCCAATCAGGTCCTGAAGATCGTCCTGAAGATCTGACACAGGTACTTAAACACTCAAACTCAATTAGTTTACCTGAGTCGAGTCATACAGGAAATGCAGGTTATCAGTTACCCCCTCGTACGACTAGAGGTGTCCCTAAACAACAATATGACCCTGACCCTAAAGCAAAGGTTAAATACCCTATTGCTAATCATGTGTCTCTACATAGGTTGTCTCCGTCGTGTGTATCATTTGTATGTCAATTATCCACTGTATCTATTCCAAGTAATGTGCAGGACGCTCTAACTCATCCCAAGTGGACTCAAGCAATGAATGAAGAAATGGAGGTCCTACAGAAAAATTCCACCTGGGAGATGATTACCCTTCCTAAAGGGAAGAAAACAGTAGGTTGCAGATGGATATATACAGTAAAATTCAAGGCAGATGGCACCATTGAATGATACAAAACAAGACTAGTGGCGAAAGGCTACACTCAAACTTATGGGATTGACTATGGGGAGACCTTTGCTCCTGTAGCCAAGATCAACACAATTCGAGTGCTTCTTTCCCTTGCAGCAAACCTTGACTGGCCATTACACCAGTTTGATGTAAAAAATGCATTCCTATATGGCGACCTAGAAGAAGAAGTTTATATGGACCCACCTCCAGGATGTAAGATGGGGTTCGGTCAGAGTAACATGGTATGTAAACTGAGAAAATCTCTTTATGGATTGAAGCAATCACCCAGAGCATGGTTTGGAAGGTTCAGCAAATCAATGAAGAATTTTGGCTACAAGCAAAGTAACTTAGATCATACTCTTTTTCTGAAACATAAGAAAGGTAAGGTCACTGCTCTTATTATGTATGTTGATGACATGGTAGTTATAGGGAATGACCTAGAGGAAAATGCAGCATTACAACGTCATTTGGAAAGTGAGTTTGAAATGAAAAATCTTGGTGCTCTGAAGTATTTCTTAGGCATTGAAGTGGCTCGCTCAGAATAAGGAATATTTCTATCAAAACGGAAATATATTCTTGACATCTTGACTGAAACTGGGATGTTAGCCAGCAAGCCAACAGATACTCCAATGGAGTTGAATCACCGGCTTGGTGAATATCTGATCAGGTACCCACCAACAAAGAAAGATATCAGCGCTTTGTGGGTAAGTTAATCTACCTAGCTCACACCAGACCTGACATATCATATGCAGTAAGTGTGGTGAGTCAGTTCATGCACGCACCAAGTGAAGCCCACATGGAGGCTGTAACCCGAATTCTGAGATACTTGAAGTCAGCTCCTGGAAAAGGTTTGATGTTCTCACGACATGGTCATCTAGATGTTGAGGGTTACACTGATGCAGACTTGGCTGGTTCTGTTACTGATAGGCGATCTACTTCTGGATACTTTACCTTTGTGGGAGGCAATCTGGTCTCTTGGTGAAGTAAGAAGCAGACAGTGGTCTCAAGATCAAGTGCTAAAGCAGAATATAGGGGTATGGCGCACGGAGTATGTGAGCTACTTTGGATAAAGGAGTTGTTGGGTGAATTGGGATTCAAACCTTAGCATGCCATGCAACTGCATTGTGATAACAAAGCCGCGATAGACATTGCACATAATCCAGTGCAACATGATGGAACCAAGCATGTTGAAATTGACAGACATTTCATCAAAAAGAAACTCGAGGAGAAGATCATTAAGGTACCATTCGTTAAATCCGAAGATCAACTTGCAGATATTCTCACCAAAGCAGTTACAGGCAGAGTTTTTCACAGCTCACTTAGCAAGTTGGGCATAGATGACATATATGCTCCAACTTGAGGAGCAGTGTCGAATGAGCTATTATACATTCCTAAAATAGAACTTTCCCCATTTACAATATTGGGGTTACATTGTAATTAAATTCTCTTCCTTATTTGTAATTCATCTTTTCCTATATATATAGTGAATCAGGGTCTCTGTCCTTATTACATTGAGAGAACATATTTTGTCTCTATTTTCATATCTGACACATATGTCCACATGCATCTGAGATGTCCATGATTTAAAAGTTAAAACGGACCCTTTGTGATAACAAGATTGATGATGCCAAAATAAATGGGACCCACAACTGTGATGACATGGCATTCAAAATGGGTTCTCTCTTCCCACTCTCCATAAATTTGGAGAGCAAACTTGTCCACCTTTTCTAATTGGGCTGGCTCATCTTAATTGGGCCCTACTTCTTGATTTTTCTTCCATTTTCATTTGTTCTTTAAAATCTCCATTTTTCCTGCAAAATTCCAAAATCCCATTAATTATATAATATATACAAAATTCAAGAGCTAACTAATCTAAATATCAAGGGTAAAATAGTCATTTTATTGTACTCATCATATATGAGGTGATTCGTGAGGATATGAAAGTTATTTCTAAAGGAGCAAATAAAAGTCACCTTGGTGCTTCGTCTTCAAAGGCTGTTGGAGAGACTCAAGAGATGATTTCTCTTAGAGAGTTCAAGAGGCAATCGCCTCCAAACTTGTTCCACATTGCATAGGATAAGGAGAGGAGTGGAGGATATAAACTAACGCTCTCATCTTTTCTAGCACAACGCGTTTTAGGCTTAAGGGTGACACTTGGCCCCAATGCGAAGCCATGAGGGTATATCATGAGTACAGGAAATTGACATATTTTACCTCTGTATTTAGCCTATTTAACTCTTGTTTTTTGTGTTTTAGATATGTTTAATGGGATTTTGGAGTTTTGCAGGAAAAATAGAGAAATGCAAGAAAAAGAGCTAAAATAGAAGTAAATGCTTGAAATTGGCCGGAAGATCTATTTTTGGAAATCGTGTGAATTTTACCATATGATTTTAGAATTTTTGTCAATTATCATAGTTCAAATCTGGTTATGAGAGTTTGATTTATGATAATAATTTATGGAGTTTGAATTTTAAATATGGTAAATTCATAACACTTGACAAAAGTGGTCCCATTATCCGAGGCCAAGCTTACACGCCCCTTTGCTACATATCGGAGGGGCCAATGCTTCACACATGACGCCAATAGCTCTTGACAGGTGGGAGTCGAGATTGGAGGATCTCTTTGCTGACCGTCCATATGATATGTTTGATGAAGTACTGTCAAATACATTTTCAAAGTTCCCTGTTGACATTCAGCCATTCAAAGTCATGATTGAAGGAAATAAGTACAGGAAAAGACAGCAGTGTTAGCTATGTGCATCATGTTAGAGCCAACCAACTTGCAAGCAACATATCCTTTCCATCTTGAACCAACCATTCAGTACTTGTAAGCTATCAGTTGGCTGCTAGGTTTTGAGGATTAAAAGCAACAAGTCCAAACAGCACAGAGTGTTGCAACAAAGCACATCTAGCAGCCAAGCAAGGTGGGTGTTTAATCAACTATATGCTGCCATGATGAGACAACATTTTGGATGTATGGCTGTTTTAAATCAGCATTTAAATCTGGAGAGATGGCTGGCGATCTAGCTGAGAAAAATTCTTAATAGAAACGGAGCAGCAACGTGTAACCAGCCAGAGCAGAAGAGCAGCCAGCAAAAAGCAGTAGCAGGTGTTCAAAAGAATGAATAAGAAAAGAAAACAAGTGCAGTGAATTAGAAAATTACAACATCGTTTTCTGAACAGTGGAAGGAAGCATCAAAGATCTGTAAGCAAGCGAACCATAGCAATCAGCGTGCAACCTCTTCTAAGTTTTGCTACAGATAAAGGCAAGCAGCCAGCAAAGGTTGATTAAAGAAATCAGCAGAAAAGAATGTAGGAAAAAAGAGAGGAGGATCAGCGTTATAGCAGTAAAAGAGGACTTTTTTCTACAGCAGCAATTTGAAAGAAATCAGCAAAAACAGTGATAAGAACAAGAAAGAAACCTGCTGAAAGAGGAAAGAGAGAGATTGGATGCCAGATCACGATACCACATGGCTATGGCTGATCCCACATTGCACATATGCGCATAAAACATAAGGCCAACGTAGCCCACTTGCGCCACCTCCTTGCTTATTTTATCCTTCTTCCATTTAAGATAATTCAATCTCCATCGTCATGTGTCCTTTCTATCAATAGAACATGCGATCTCAGGCCTTGGTGTGGCCTCCTTTCCTCAATGAAATAAGCCATCCGAGCCATACACCTACCCCTTTCTATACATGTGGAATTCGACCCTAGCCCTCCATTCCTTGTCTCAAACTCTATAAATACCAGCCCTCTCCATTGTGTTATTCGAACGTGGGCATTGGAGAAAAGGTTGTGCAAAGAATTGGAGAGGAAGAGAAGGAGACAAAGGGACAGTGGGGATTTTGATTTCTGCAAGGGTTCTTAGATTGGTAGATTTTGATTTTCTATTGTAATTTTTGTATTATTTTATTCTAAAATTTCTCTGAGTTGTAATTTCAATTTCATATTTTAATAATAAATTAAAGGTATGCTGAAATATTAGTCTATGGTTTTCCAATTATTCAATTATTGTGTGATGAAAGTTTGATTTTGCTTTTATTCTTTTAATAAGATTATATGTTGATTTAATTTAAAGTTTTCAAATTAAATGCACTAAAATATTTAGATTAGATAGACTTCCTTCTTCGACCTTAGGCTCTTATTAAGATCTATATTTTTAAGAGTACATTGAAATAGTTAGATCTGGAGAAAAAATTTAAATTCTATTTAGTCTAAGGTTTAATTAGGAATTCTTGAATTAATGAAGTTCATGGATCCTATTTCTAGAATAATTATGGATGAAAAAATTGAATGCATGATTGGTAATTTACATGAGCTATGTAGTCTAGGCCCTTATTTTATTTTCAAAATATGGAAAATAATGCCTCCTTAATTCTTTGAGCCAGCTCCATTGTAAATATGTACATATGTTATGCTTGTTTCTTTTGTTTATAGATTCAAAAATTGTGGAACTAGGTTGGTAAATTAATTTATTGCATCTTAATTTTGTGTTCTAAGTTAGTTTAGGATTATTTGTAATTTCTAGATTACTGCCATCATCTTAATTGAAATTAGATTAAATTTTATATTTTTCATGGAAATTAGATTTCTTTAATGGATAGTTTCTATTTTTAGATGTTATTCCTATTTTTGGAGTTGGTTTCTAAATTTAGAATATTTCTAAATCAAAATTAAATTTCCTAGACTAGAGTCATAATTCCATGTTTGAGATTTATTTTCATGATTTTCTAAATTTCTTAAAATATATAATTCAATAGTATGTTTTTCATTGATATATTTTCTTAAGTTCCGATAGGTTCGACCTCACACTCCTAAGCTATATTATAAATGGTTTGTGTGCTTGCGAGAATAAATTTAAAACACAACAGTGTATGTGATCCGTAAATGGATTGAATCACAATGGAAGACTGAGTTGTCGAATTAGAGTCACAAAACTCGGTAGTTTCCACTTGAATTTTGAATTCAGGTGCAGTTTTGGTAACCATCGACGGATACATTTTGTTTGAATTCAAATGTTCTCAACCACTGGGAAGTTGCCAAACCGTTTTTGGCATGTTAAAAAGAGGAGGCTGAAATCTGGAGAAAACACCTCGCTTTATCAACAGTGGAGTCTCAGTGTCTTACAACGAAGCAGGGCTATATACAGAGCATTTCCACAAGACAATTCACATCTGACCAAATTTCAGTCAACTGAATTCCATGATTCAGGCGACTGAAAAACATACTGGCCAAGCACAGATTCAGATCTTGTAACATACTGGATTTTCAATTTATTATTTTGTATGAAAATTATCCATTTAATTTGTGAATATTAGTTATGGATCTTAAATTGGGTAAAGAGTTGGGTCATTGGCCCAATTAGGACCCAACGGTTTCTGTAATTGGTTTCAATAAAAATTAAATGGGGTTGAATTTAATTAATAATGCAATATTAAATAAATATTGCATGGCCGAATTTTAGATGTGCATATCCAAGAAATATACTTAGGCCGTGTATAAAGATATTCCATACCTATGTTAGGGGAATAAGATAATTTAAAAAGGGTATACATATTGTCTAAAAA
The DNA here is from genome assembly GCA_022113865.1 of Chimonanthus praecox. Lineage (NCBI taxonomy): Eukaryota > Viridiplantae > Streptophyta > Magnoliopsida > Laurales > Calycanthaceae > Chimonanthus > Chimonanthus praecox. The sequence continues at coordinate 45,996,425 of CM039089.1, read as the reverse complement.
TTAAATAAAGAAGATGTCTAATTAAATAGACATTGCATGGCCATGTGTGACATTACCAAAGTGGGAAGGTCGGCCATTTCCAATTAAGATACAAGGAAGGGGCACACGACATTGCTATCTTAGCATTGGCCGATTGGAAGCTTATAAAAGAAGGAAGCAAAGAGGAAGGGCAATTGCTATCTTGGTACCTTCTATATTGACCGATTGGTATTGCATAAAAGGAGAGAAGGAAAGAGCACACGGTTTACACCCATCATAGCCGAATTTTATTTCTCCTCTCCATCTCAATTCACATTCACGGCAAGAACAAGGAGAGGGCAGCCAGCAAGAGGTGTTCTAAGTTTTAGAGGGAAAGATCAAGAAGGAAAAAGGATTGGAAGAGCAATAATCAATCGGAACCGGTTAGTATTTTATTTGATAAATTTGTTTTAAATAAAAGAACCATAGGGTTCGGCCATGGTGTTTGGCCGAACCCACTGGAAGAGGATTGGGTGATGATTTTTAAATGGAAAGAAAAGTACCATAGGGTTCGGCCATGGTGTATGGCCGAACCCCATGATTGATTAATGGAAGTTGGAATGATGAAAATAATTATGGGTTTATGTTCATGAATTTTGGATCATGGAGGATCAAGGATTGATAATTTTTAAAAAGAAGGTTTTGAACCATAGGGTTCGGCCATGGTGTATGGCCGAACCCCATGGAAGTTATATTAATTTAGATCTTGGAAACCATGGAAGGAATACCAAAGTTTTGAAGTGATGAATGTTTTATTCAATAATTTTTAGAGGAAGATTATGAACCATAGGGTTCGGCCATGGTGTATGGCCGAACCCCATGGAGTTGTTTATTAAATGGGAAACCTTCTAAAAATAGGAGGAGGAGATTAAAATGGGAAAGTTTCTATTTTTGGAAGGTGGAGACTAAATTAGAAAGTTTTAATTAGGAACTTTCTAATTATGGAAATTTTAATTTGGAAACTATCCAAGTATGGAAAGATGCATGCTAAAATTGGAAATTATCTAATTCATGAATGATGCTTCTTAATTTAGAAAGTTCCTAATAATGGAAGCTTGGAGGAACCTTGTTTATTTTTATGGAAGATGGTTACTATTCTTGGTAAGCTTCTAATTAAGGATATGGGTCGGCCATTGCATGGCCGAACTATAATTTCATTATGGCTAAGATGTTAGATCAAGGTTAATGATTTTTTTGAAAGAGGGTTTATAATTTAGAAAGGATGTTATGTTTGATTGTTGGATTGAAAGAATAGAAAAGAAGGGTGAGGTTCGGCTATATTGTATGGCCGAACCCCACCAACTATATTTATGGATTTTAATTGATTAAAATGAAAAAGGATGGATTTGTCTCTATGGGTGAGGTTCGACCATGGTGTATGGCCGAACCCAACTAAGGTTTATTTCTGGAAACCTTCTAATTATGGAAGGGTGGATGATTAAGTTAGAAACCTTCTAAGTATGGAAGGATTGATAATAAATTTGGAGACCTTCTTATGGAAGGATGGATGATAAATTTAGAAACCTTCTAATTATGGATTATTGATAAAGGTAATGGCAAAGTTGTAAATACATGCCAAAGTGGAGGATCATGGGTTCGGCCTAGGTGTATGGCCGAACCCCATGAGGTTTATTTTATGAACTTGGATTATTGGGTTAATTATTAGTCTAAGTACATTGTGAATGAGAATAATGGGTGATGATAGCCATGGATGGCATTTTCGTAATTAAGTGAAAATAAGGGACCATGGGTTCGGCCATGGTGTACGGCCGAACCCCATGGAAATTGTTTGGTGAACTTAGATGTCTATGAATTTATGTTTCGAACCTAAACACGAGGAATGTTTTGGGTATGATTAGACCAATGGCAATTTGGTAAATAAGTGTGAAAATGGTAAGCCATGGGTTCGGCCATGGTGTATGGCCGAACCCCATGGGGATTGGTTTATGGACTTAAAATATTGTAAATCAAGTGGGACTTGGTTTCGATTGATTTTATATTATAAGGTAACAGGATCTCATAAGGTGTTTACGATCGTGAGCGGTTACCGGACGAAAGACGCAAGGACACATTAGCGGTATTTGGTAGGATTCCACCTCTTTGAAACCATGGTTTATGTACATTGTGTTTTATTTTGTTTTTGATGAATTTATGCTGCAAAGGATATGTTTCAAATGATGATTTTAAATGCTATGTCTATATAAGGAAAGAGCATGTATTTTAAATATGATTTTTAAATGCTATATTTATGTTATAAAATAGCATGTGTTTCATTGGTATCTCATGCATGGCATGGGATGGAGGATTTGTAACCGGAGGGGCCACACTCCATCGGGGCGTCCGAAAAACCTATGTGGGTACCTTGATGTGCTTTTCCATCAGGAAGAATCCCGAGGGTCCACACTTCGCGGGGGCGTCCGGAAGACCTATGTGGTGGGTACTTTTATGTACATGTGATGGGTGGGACTCATTGCATTTGTCATCATTGCATGGCATGGTTTTACATGGTTTTGGATATTATGTTATAATATATGTTTTGTACTAACCATGTGTTAGCCGTAACTGGAATACCTACTGGGCGCGTTGTTCTAACGCCCTACTTCTACCTTAGTTGATGATACAGGAAACAAGGAGAACGATGAACGCAAGGAGGGCCAAGCATAGGAGCTTGGATGATTTATTTTATATGTTTTGAATAAAGTTACTTATGGACATGTATTTGAGTAACTAGTTTCCGGGAATGTATTAACTTAGATGGTCGGATGTTTATTTGAATGATTATGACGTTTTAATAATGATTAAGGACTTGATGTACTTTGCTATCTGAATGGAATAGAACTTGGTTCTATTATGATTTCGCAATTTTGATGTTATGATTTTATTCCGCATGTTGGTATTGCTATGTGTGAACCATTTTCATTGACTTAGTCCATGCACACATAGGGTTGGCCAGTTAAGGGTCGGACTTTGGAAGTTCGGACTTAGCTTGCGTCGTGACGTCCCGCGCTCTATCACTCTTCGTTTATATATATATATATATATATATATATATATATATATATATATATATAAAAAATAGACTTTGATTTATGGTAAGAAGCGAGTGAAAAAGGGCGGGGCATTACAGATCTGGCTAGGATTCAGTCGACTGAATCTTGGTATTCAGCCGACTGAATTGGACTATTTTATCTTTTGGCACGATGGTTTTTAACCTACAGTCAGTCAGAGTGTGATTTTCGCCAAGGAGTTTGTATTCGACGTGGTTCATTGGTTCAATGGGTCCAATATCTTTTATACCAGTGTATGTTTGTAAAAACTCAATTGATAATTGATCTTTTTGCCTAGATTGGCACGTGGAGGTTTCCCCATTCAGTGGGTTTACCACGTTAAAAAAAAAAATTAATGTATTGTCTCAGTCCCTTATTCCATTTTATGTTTGTGTGTTGCCGGAAGACAATCTTAGATTCGAGTCCAGCTGCTCAATCCAAATGGGACCGAGTAGGGGCATCGAAACTAATTACACATCAAATGGTTTCAGAGCTTCAGGTTATTCCGAAGTCAACACAAGTCCCCAAGAAAAAATCAAGAAGGCCTCACGAACGAGAAAGGAGAATTTGTGATCCACTGTTTCCATGGTGGCCCGGAGTTCTTGGAGGCAGATGCAGACCAGAGAGACCACGTAACCACAGTGGAATCGGCGCACTGATCGGGGAGACAGATGCAGATGAGAGCCCACGTATCCACGGTGGAGAGTTGGTGCACTATTTTTGGGAGGAAATTTCAATCCGAGAAAGAGAGAGGAGAGGAGTTGATTCTCTCCCTCTCAAGTTTCAAGACTTCTTCAGGTTGCAGAGACAATAGAAGGAGCATTTCAATTCTCTTCTTTCGAAGCTTTTGAGGGACCAAAAGCCCCCAAAAGGGGAAGGCATGATCTGTAAACGGATTGAGTCACAATGGAAGACTGAGTTGTCGAGATAGTCACAAAACTCGGCAGTTTCCACTTGAATTTTGAATTCAGGTGCAGTTTTAGTAACCACCGACGGTTACATTTTGTTTGAATTCAAATGTTCTCAAGCAATGGGAAGTTGCCAAACCGTTTTTGGCATGTTAAAAAGAGGAGGCTGTGGTCTGGAGAAAACACCCCACTTTATCCACAGTGGAGTCTCAGCGTCTTACAACGAAGAGGGGCTACAAACAGAGCATTTCCGCAAGACAGTTCACATCTGACCCAAATTCAGTCAGCTGAATTCCATGATTTACCCGACTGAAAAACATACTGGCCAAGCGCAGATTCAGATCTGGCTAGGATTCAGTCGACTGAATTGGACTGTTTTATATTTTGGGACGCTGAATTTTAGCCAACAATCAGTCAGAGTGTGATTGTCGCCAATGAGTTTGTATTCGACATGATCCATTGATTCAATGGTTCCAATATCTTTTATACCGGTGTATGTTTGTAAAAACTCAATTCATAGTGGATCTTTTACCTAGATTTTCATGTGGAGGCTTCCACATTCAGTGGGTTTACCACTTTAAAAAAAAAAATGTATTGTCTTAGTCCCTTATTCCATTTTATGTTTGTGTGTTGCCGGAAGACGGTCTTAGATTCGAGTCCCTCTCATCAATCCAAATGAGAGCGAGTAGGGGCGTCGAACTTATTACAGATCAGTATGGGCCCCAAAGCGAACAGTATTGTGCTAGTAGGACGGGCTGTTACACATAGTCTCTTTTAATATCTCTGCTAAAAACTAAAGTGATAGATTTAGTTTATTCTGATGTATGTGGTCCCATTGAGGTAGAATCTTTAGGTGGCAACAAATATTTTGTTACTTTTCTTGATGATGCTACATGAACGGTGTGGGTGTATTTTATGAAAACAAAAGATCAGTTTTTCCAGCATTTTCAGAAATCTCATGCAATGGTTGAAAGAGAGTTAGAAAGATCTTTGAAATGCCTTCGTACTAATAACGGAGGAGAGTATACTTTAGAAGCGTTTGAAGCCTATTGTTCAAACCATGGTATTCGGCATGGGACTAGAGTTCTTGGTACCCCACTACATAATGATGTAGTTGAAATGATGAATCACATCATTGTAGAGAAAGTGAAATGTATGCGTAGGATGGCTATACTCCTAAGTCTTTCTAGAGTGGTGAAGCTGCTCGTACTGCTTGCTACCTAATTAATAGGTTTACATCGGCTACTTTGAATTATGACATTTTAGAGAAACGGTGGCCCAGAAGAAATATTTCTTACTCTCATTTGGAGGTATTTGGTTGCAAGGCTTTTGCTCATGTACCTAAGGAGCAGCGGCTGAAACTTGATGACAAAGTTGTTCAGTATATTTTTTTGGGATATGGTGATGCACATTATGGCTATAGGTTGTGGGATCTAGAGAAGAAGAGAATTGTGAGAAGCAGAGATGTAACCTTTCATGAAAATCAGACTTTGGCAGATTTTGAGAAGATTGCACAACCAAAAGGTTTTAGAGCTCCAGACCTCATGCTAGTTTGTTCTTCATCACAAACTACTACAAGTGGAGATAATGGACAGACAGATGCTCCTGAAACAGGTGATCCAGAAGTAGTTGGTACTGATGGTTTGGAAGATTCTGAGAGTGTTTATGTAACACCCAAACCTGAAAGTGGGCCCGGAACGCTACTGATTTTTTTTTTTTTGTAAAGTAATCTCAAGGCTTATGACTGGACTGGATCAAGGGTTAGGCCCAGCCACACATGTTCTCAACATGTGGACTCACACACAAACCATAAGCCTACCCACATGCATACACATAACTATAATCGCATATTTCCATAAACGAAATATTTCATAAACGATTCAGAGTTACTACGGAACACATACTGGTTTTACAAGCCATCATAAAATAAGTACCACATACTGTACTTTACACAATATATGGTTCTAACGAACCAAACATTAACAACATGCTCTCGTCCGTGGGAAACTCAAGGCAATGCAACAACTTATCTTTCCTAAGCTCAATACGGAGGTTCATCCTCCTTGGGTACATCCCCTGAAATGTGTGAGTAGTGTGAACTAACTAGCCCAATGAAATAACATAACAATGCAGTTTATTGAACATCAGGTTAGTCAAAATCAATATTATCAACATAATAGTTTCATCCTGCCCAAATTCCATCATAATTCCATAACTGCTGACATCCACCGTAACACCTAAATACTACGCAGAGACCATTAGTATTAAGTCCTGACACGGTCAAAATACTTCTTGCAAGTACATCTCCGGCCCACCCAAAACCGGTACTGACACACACAAGCTCAGTAACTGACCCACTTGGTCCAGTAGACGTAAACCGACACACACAAGCTCAGTAATGGTTCAATAGTAAAGGGTACGTGGAAGCAGTATTAATAACATCACAACTCATAAGCATCATCATATGTGATCAACATCTCTTATAACGAGTTAGGCCTAGAGGTCACTCATTGCCCGCCCTTCTTTTCTGCCGAGCTATCGGGCTGAGTCAGCCACAGATAGAGAGTATCGGCCTGGAAGTGAATACAATAAGTACATACACTATAATATCAAGAGAAAAGAGGTTAATATCATTTTTATTTATCAAAGAGGGGTATAAACATCACACTAAAACATCACACTAAAACCTAAGGTCTAAAACATGAAATCTTAAATCAAACCAAGATTGACAAATCAGAACTGGGTTCCTCGGAACATGCCTCAGAACCAGGTACTGTGGCTTCGAACCTTCCGAGCCACTGCCTAAAAACTGGTCTACAGAACCTTCGGATCTTAGTTCTGTCCTTCGGAACTTCCGAGGTTCAAGTCTCGGAACTTCCGAGGGCGCTTCCGAACTAAAAAATAGAAAACAGAACTTTCTGTGGGTCTCAGAACATGCCGAGATAAGCCCGAAACTTCTGAGTAGTTCTGTCCTTCAGAACAGACTCGAAACATCCCATCCGCAGAGGTGGAAGAATGGTTAGCCTCTGGACACTTCGGAGTCCCGAACCGAAGCTCGAAACTTCCGAAGGTATCGGCTTCAAAGCTTCCGAAGCCCAACAACAGACAGTAACAACAGCGGGTGAGTGAAATGCGAATCTAGAAACAATGGATTTTCTGGGTTCATTTTTCACATCTAACCGGTCAGATGGACTCCTCAGTGAATCCTCTTGACATAGGGAATAATTTAAAACTTAACACTGAATTAAAACATCCGATTTTAACATGGAAATCAGTGTTATACAAAATTTTCTAAGTTTTCCTTAAACTTCAAATCAAATTTTAACACTCAAATCTTAACCAATTTTACTTTTGTTTGATCTTAAACTTGTTAAAATTTAAAAATGAATACAATGGTTACCTTCGCTTGAGCTCTAAGGTCGAAAATTTGAAATTTGAAAAGTGTCCCTCCTTAAGCTTAAGGTGAACTTTTGAAAAGAACAGAGAGGGACGGCAGTTGGTTTTCACAGATGTAGAAATTGATCTGAGGTGAATCCAGTTGGGAGAAGGGTAGAATTTATAAACCCTCCAATCAGGCCAAGTGATGGACACATCACCGGCAGCCCACGGGTGTTTGCATGGGTTGCCATGGCCACGTACCAGCGGCAACAGTAAAACAATAAATTTTATTTGCAGATAAGTCATTCCTGTAGGTTTTGCAAATAAATCCAAATTTGATCTTAATTAAATTTTAACTAAAAACATGATTTAAATAATTTAATTAATTTAATCCAACTTGATAAAAATGTTGGGTTTTATAAACTCTACTTGTCATAAAATTCTGGCGCAATAGATTTAAACAAAATCCATATTTTGATACTATTTACTTAATTTAACATGTGATTAATAAAAGAGTTTAAAACCTTTATTTTCAAAATTTATAGAAATAAACTAAACCGTCATATTAAAACCTAACATCACATAATTTTCTCAAAATTTTTCTTATTTTTGAAATTATCAAAAAATATTTATTTCTTCTCTTCCGGGGTTTTTCCGGGTAGTTTTAAACAATATGTTTCTGAAAATAAAATAATTTTGTACTTATAAATTAAAATCCTTGATTAAGGAAGTCACTATCATCCAACAATAATCAAACAATTATTTAAATAGTAAAAATAATATTGATAAATGGTAAATTACTATTTTGCCCTTCCAACTAGACGAGTTGGATCATTGAGCTTTCAAGCTCTGACTGGGCCACACCTGGGCTTTTCGTAAAGCGTTAACTGTAATTTTCAAGATTAACCGGTCAAGGTATGATTTATCATACTGATTACGCTTAAATTCAGGTCAGGATATTACATCCCACCCTTCTTAAAGTAATTTCATGCCGAAATTTAAAATAAAACTCATACTTTTTTATCCCGTAAAGAGACTAGGGTATAACTTCCGCATCGTTGACTCTGGTTCCCACATCACATGATACACATCGCGATGTTGCCACAACACTTGCACTAGAGGAATAGACTTTTTTCTGAGCTTTTGAATTCAAAATCCTTGTATTTCCACTGGTACTTCTTCAAAAGTTAGATCCTCTGAGACTTCGATGTCTTCGAAGCTTATCACATGCGACGGATCAGTCTCGTACTTTTTCAACATAGACACATGAAATGTACTATGTACTCTCTCCATAGTTTGAGGATGGTCCAATTGATAGGCTACTTCCCTTTTTTTTTTTTAAGATCTCAAAGGGTTCAACATATCGAGGTGGTAGTTTTCCCTTGCGCCCGAACCTCTGTACTCCATGACGTGGTGCCACACGTAAGAACACTCAGTCACCGACTGCAAATTCTAAAGGTTTCCACCTTTTGTCAGCATGACTCTTCTGTCTGCTTTGGGCTGTGTTGAGACGTTGTCTTATTACTTCAACTTACTCAGACGTCTCACGCACTAGATCCGGTCACAAAAGTGAATTGTCTCCCACTTTTGTTTAACAAAGAGGTGAACTACAGGGTCTACCATACAGAGTTTCGTAAGGTGTCATCTGTATGCTGGAGTGATAGTTGTTGTTGTAAACAAATTCGATCAATGCCAAGTGATCTTCCCAACTTCCATGCATATCCATAACACAAGCCCTTAGCATATCCTCCAAGGTCTGAATGGTTCTCTCGGATTAACCATCCGTCTGAGGGTGAAAAGCAGTGTTAAAGCATAACTTAGTGCCCAACTCCTCCTGCAATCCCTGCTAAAATCTTGACACAAATCTAGGATCTCTATCAGATACAATAGATACAGGCATCCATGCAGTCTGACTATCTCCTTTATATACAATCTACTCAATGTAGTCAAAGAATCAATCATTTTAACTGGCAGAAAATGAGCTAATTTTATTAATCGATCGACTATTACCCAAAATAGCGTCGTTTTTCTTGGAAGACTTTTGGAATCCGGTCACAAAGTCCATGGTGATGTGTTCCCATTTCCATTCAGCCACTTCAAGAGGTTGTGTCTTTCCACCCGGTCGTTGATATTTCGCTTTAACTTGTTGGCACGTTAGACACTTAGATACGAAATTCGCTACCTCTCGTTTCATACCTTTACACCAGAACAGTCACCTAAAATCGTGATACATCTTTGTACCACCAGGATGCACTGTAAAACGAGAACGATGGAAATAATCGAGTACCTTTCTTCTACAGTCGTCCGACTTTGGTACGAAAAGTCTGTCCTTGAACGTCAGACCTCGGTTAGCCTTGATCTTCCAATCCTCCAAGGTTGCTCCTCCTGACAGCTGAGTTATCAAATCTTTTGCTTCTGGATCGTTCTGATGTCCTTCTATCACCAATCCAATTATCTCGGGCTATAGAACCAGATTATGGATTCTTGTTGACCCGTTCCCCTTGATCAGCTCTAGATCATAATCGGACAAGACCTCCAACATCTTCCATTGCAAGGATGCCATCCCAGCCACATTGCCATGTGACTTTCTGCTGAAGGCATCAGCCACTACGTTAGCTTTTCCTGGGTGATAGGAGAGATTGAAGTTGTAATCTCCCAGATATTCCATCCATCTCCACTGTCTCATATTCAGGTCCTTCTGAATATAAATATATTTGAGACTATGGTGATCAGAAAACACATTGAATTTCTCACCATACAGGTAGTGCCTCTACAACTTTAACGAGGAGACAACGGCTGTTAACTCCAAATCGTGAGTTGGATAATTTTGCTCATGTCCCTTTAGCTGTCTAGAACCATAAGCTACTGTTTTTCCTTCCTGCATCAAAACACATTCCAATCCAAACTTAGATGCATTACAATAAACATCATAACCTCGTCCTTCTTTAGGTATTATCAAAACCGGAGAAGTGGTCAGTTTCTCCTTCAACTCATGAAATGCCTTTTCGCAAGCATCACTCCGTTCGAACTTAATATTCTTTCTTGTCAATCGGGTCATTGGCACCGTAATTTGGGAAAAGTATGGGATAAACTTTATATAATATCCGGCTAATCCCAGAAAACTTCGAATCTCGAACACGTTCTTGGGGCTTTCTCAATTCTTCACTTTTTTACCTTTGTTGGATCTACTAAGATACCTTCTGTAGACACCACGTGTCCAATGAACTGAACTTGAGTTAGCCAAAACTCACACTTTCTCAGCTTAGCGTACAGCCTGTGGTCTCTAAGTGTCTGAAGAATAATGCGTAGATGACGTTCATGGTCCTCCTCAGACGATGAAAAGATCAAGATATCGTTGATAAATACTATCACGAATTCTCTTAAGTACAACCGGAAAACGTGATTCATCAAGTCCATGAACATGGCTGGTGCGTTAGTTAAACCGAAAGGCATTACCACGAATTCATATAAACCATACTGCGTCCTGAAAGCAATTTTAGGAATATTTTCCTATCGAATCTGCAGCTGATGATAACCTGACCTCAGATCGATTTTGGAAAAATATTTCGATCCTTTCAATAAATCAAAGAGATCGTCTATTCTAGGTAATGGATACTTATTTTTTATAGTTACCTGGTTGAGTCGTCGGTAATCTATACGCATTCTCATCAATCCAGCTTTCTTTTTCACAAAGAGAGTAGGCGTGCCCTATGGCGAGTTGCTCTGCTGAATAAAAATGAGTCTAAGAAGCTCATCTACCTGCGTAGCTAGCTCTCTCTGTTCAGCCAGCGTCATCCGATAAGGTGCCATGGAAATAGGACATGTTCCTGGCTGTAGGCTGATGACAAAATCTATCTCTTGGCGTGGAGGTAGCCCAGCTAACTGGTCAGGAAACACATCCATAAACTCACACACCACTTGAGGTGTAACAGACCCTACACCACCTATATCTTCCCATCCCATGCTCGTCACCACACTACCAAGATACGCCCTAAGGCCAAAGAAATTGACTCTCATCTCTTCATAAGGTACCAGTTTCTCCATAAACCTTTCATCGGTCTTGGAGACCCCAAAAATTCTCCTTCGAGAGCAGTCAATCAAAATTTTGTAATTTGACAACCAATCCATGCCAATGATGATGTCAAAGTCCGTCATTTCTAAGATCAGAAAATCATAGGACAACTCTACACCGTAAATTCCTAAAATGCATGACTTCCATTTTTGGTTTACGAAAGCTTTCTCTCCCAAATGTGACATTACCATTAATGGGTTAGCTATTTCTACCAGTTGCAAATCCAATCTATCACAACAAGATTAAGAAATAAAGGAATGTGAAGCACCGTTATCAAAGAGTACTTGTGCCAAAAGACTGAAAAGTGTAAGTGTACCTTCCATCACTGTATTCTCCATCGGCTCTTCTTTTTGAGTCCCAATCGTGTAGATTCTTCCCTGGGTGGTCTGAGGACGTCCCTGTCCCCTCCCCAGTCCATTCCGTGGTGGTCCATTCCTAGGTGCCACCGAACCTCTGGAAGTTTGCTGAGAACTCTGCCAACAGATGGTTGTGCAACAAAATAAGATGGCCTTGCACTTTGCTAAGGTGCGGCTCTGCTAAGATAGGGGCATTCCTTAGGCAAGTGCCCGTTCTGCTTGCAATGATAACATGCCCTATCCCTTCCCATTGGGCAAAATTTAGATGTATGCCCAGGCTGATTGCAGGTATAACACGCTTGCTGTCGTGTGTTAGGCTGACTTGACTGTCCCACAGCAGGTTGGCTCTTCTTGATGAATGGTTCTTCTGGTTGAACTTGGCTCTTTTGTTGGAGGAAGGTTTCTGGAAAATCTCGACGCCCTTATTGTGGAATCCACTGCATCCACCTTCGATGCGCGTTCAATGATCTCCTCTAGGGTATTGAAAGTTAACCCGACCACTTGTTGTTGTAGGAAGGGTCTGAGTCCATTCTCAAAATGTTGAATTTTCTTTTCCTCATTTGCCGCTATCCAGGGCACGAATTGCATCAGATCGATGAAGCTTATGGCATACTGTGCCACCGTGTCAGAACCTTGTTGAATGTTGATGAACTCTCTCTTCCATGCTTCTTGGACCGTCTTAGGGAAATAACGGGAGAGAAAAACTGCTGAAAACTCTTCCCAAGTCATGGGTTCATGATTACGAACCAGACTTTTGGCCTCCCACCATTCGTAAGCGTTTCCCTCCAACTGATACGTTGCCAAAGTGACTCTCAAATCATTGGTAATGGCTAGAGTGTTTAGGATCCGACCAATTTGAGTGAGCCAGTTTCTTGCTGCACTAGGGTCCCCGGTTCCTGAGAAACTTGTCGGGTTCAGTCTCTTGAATTCTTTTAGAACCGAAGTGACTCTCTCTTCTTGAGTTCTAACAGGAGGGCGTTGCATGTTTTCAGCTATCCGTTGAAAAACTTCCATTGCCGCGCGAATGGTTTCATTGGATACATCACAGGGTAGAGGATCCGTTCTCCTCCCTCGACAATTGTTTCCATTGCCATTTTCATTTGGTCCTGATATTTCCTGTTATTTACAAATATTACTTAATTATTTGAAATGAATAGGTTATCAAGTCAAATCACAAAAAGTTACATATGACATTAATAAACTAAAAAAATATTATTTACATTTACAAAAGTTTATGGGGTTTGAAAATCCCTCACACAGCACACACTGGAAATACAACAAAAAACCCTTACAAAGTTCCCCTCAACCCTTTCCTACCTCCTGCCTAATTTTCTGTGGGAGATCTTACATCATCATTGAAATTAAAGAAGTTGTCAGGGCATGTCTCTGACATGTGTCCTAACACTCTGCAAGTTAGGGAAGGTACTATCCCTGGTCCTCCGATGTAAGGACAATTAGTCATTCTCCTTTCATACCCGCAGAATCTGCAAACTGGGCACACCACATTAATAGGATAGGGGCAATAGATGTAGTTGTGCCCCTCCTAGTTACAAAACTCACACACATACACCATCATATTCTCCGCGATTGGTGTAGCCGGTGTGTACTCTGGGGAGCCTACTTCTCCTAAGGATTCCTTTAATGCTGGGACATCCCCCACATACTCATTCTGCACAAAGGCTGTAATTTCTCCGATGTGTTCACTTGGTACAACTCCAACATTGTAGTTTGGTATGCTGGAGTTACTGGTAGCTGAAGTCAAGTCTATGGGACAGCTAGGGGTTCCTTTGTCCTACTTCTCAGAATAATCCACATTGCTAGACATATCTATATCACAAAAATATAAAATGTCATTTGTAATTCTAATCCAAGAATAGGTGCTAACTATGATGTAATCCATCACAGTCCTAGAGTTTGAGCCGAAACTTCGACACAAAGCTGTAATGCCCCGACTTGAAAGTGGGCCCAGAACGCTACTGTTTTTTTTTCTTTTTTTTTTGGTAAAGTATCTCAAGGCTTATAACTGGGTTGGATCAAGGGTTAGGCCCAGCCACACATGTTCTCAACATGTGGCCTACACACAAACCATAAGCCTATCCACATGCATACACATAACATATAATCGTATATTTCCATAAACGAAATATTTCATAAACGAATCAGAGTTATTACCGAACACATATTGGTTTTATAAGCCATCACAAAATAAGTACCACATACAATACTTTTCACAATATATGATTCTAAAGAACCAAACATTAACAACATGTTCCCGTCCATGAGAAACTCAAGGCAATGCAACAACTTATCTTTCTAAATTCGATACGAAGGTTCCTCCTCCTCGGGTACATCTCCTGAAATTTGAGTAGTATGAGCTAACTAGCCCAATGAAAGAACATAACAATGCAGTTTATTGAACATCAGGTTAGTCAAAATCAATATTATCAATATAATAGTTTCATCCTGCCCAAAATCTCATCATAATTGCATAACTGCTGACATCCACCTTAACACCTAAATACTACGCTGAGACCATTAGTATTAAGTCCCGACACGGTCAAAATACTTCTTGCAAGTACATCTCCGGCCCATCCAAAACCGGTACTGACACACACAAGCTCAGTAACTGACCCACTTGGTCCAGTAGACGTATACCGACACACACAAGCTCGGTAATGGCTCAATAGTAAAAGGTACGTTGAAGCAGTATTAATAACATCACAACTCATAAGCGTCATCATATGTGATCAACATCACAATTATCCATAAGCACTTTTCACACTAGTGCATCATGTCTAAGCATTTAAGTGGGTTCATCAAAGCAGATCCTTGAAATGACTCGTTGCACTAGATCCCTTTTAACCTGATTTACTCCTACTGCAGTGTTAAGTTTCTCACCGAAAATGTGTGGTATCGAAGTATCTATCAATCATATAAACAGATATATAAATAATGATCAGTCAAAATACATAGCATAATAAGCAATACATACTCATAGTATTTCAAATCTTATTTTCCGGAAATCTCCAGGGGAAATGGAACTCAGTCTCCTATTTGGTTACTAACCATTTTAAGTTAAAATAATCAGCAATATATATATAATAGAGTGCTTAGGCCACTTCTCATATTGTCTTCTAGGCATGACCAGGTTGACATATTGACTTAGGCCTAGAGGTAAAAGGTGCTCAGGCCACTTCTCTTATAGTGAGTTAGGCCTAGAGGTCACTCAGTGCCCGAACCCTTCTTTTCTACCGAGCGACGAAGGAAATTGCACAACTACAGATAGCTATTGGGCTGAGTCAGCCACAGATAGAGAGTACCGGTCTGGAAGTGAATACAATAAGTACATACACTATAGTATCAAGAGAATATGGGTTAATATCATTTTTATTTATCAAAAAGGGGTATAAACATCACATTAAAACTAGGGTCTAACACATGAAATCTTAAATAAAACCAAGATTTACAAATCAGAACTGGGTTCCTCAGAACATGCCTCGGAATTCGATACTGTGGCTTCGGACCTTCCGAGCCACTGCCTAAAAACTGGTCTACAGAACCTTCGGATCTTAGTTCTGTCCTTCAGAACTTCCGAAGCTCAAGTCTTGGAACTTTCGTGGGTGCTTCCGAACTAAAAAACAGAAAACAGAACCTTCTATGGGTTTCGGAACATGCCGAGATAAGCTCAGAAATATCCTGTCCGCAGAGGTGGAAGAACAGTTATCCTCTGGACACTTCGGAGCCCCGAACCAAAGCTCGGAACTTCCGAAGGTGTCGGTTTCAGAGATTCCGAAGCCCAACTCTCGGACCTTTCGAGAGTCGTCTTCCTCCTCTATCTGCAACAGCAGACAGTAACGGCAGCGGGTGAGTGAAATGCGAATCCAGAAACAATGGGTTTTCTGGGTTCGTTTTTCACATCTAACTGGTCATATGGACTCCTCAGTGAGTCCTCTTGACATAAGGAATAATTCAAAACTTAACACTGAATTAAAACATCCGATTTTAAAAGAATAGAGAGGGACGGCAGTTGGTTTTCACAGAGGTAGAAATTGATCTGAGGTGAATCCAGCTAGAAGGAGGGTAGAATTTATAAACCCTCCAACCAGGCCAGGTGATGGACACATCACCGGCAGCCCACAGGCGTTTGCATGGATTTCCATGGCCACGTACCAGCGGCAACACTAAAACAGTATATTTATTTGCAGATAAGTCTTTCATGTAGGTTTTGCAAATAAGTCCAAATTTGGTCTTAATTAAATTTTAACTAAAAACATGATTTAAATAATTTAATTAATTTAATCCAACTTGACAAAAATGTTGAGTTTTATAAACTCTACTTGTCATAAAATTTTGGAGATTTAAAATTCACCAAAAGCCATAGATTTAAACAAAATCCATATTTTGACATTATTTACTTAATTTAACTTGTGATTAATAAAAGGGTTTAAAACCTTTATTTTCAAAATTTGGAGAAATAAACTAAACCGTCATATTAAAACCTAACATCACATAATTTTCTCAAAAATTTTCTTATTTCTGAAATTATCAAAAAATATTTATTTCTTCTCTTCCGGGGTCTTTCCGGGTAGTTTTAAACAATATTTTTTTTAAAATAAAATAATTCTATAATTATAAATTAAAATCCTTGATTAAGGAAGTCAATATCATCCAGCAATAATCAAACAATTTTTAAATAGTAAAAATAATATTGATAAAACCAACTAGACGTGATGGATCATCGAGCTTTCAAGCTCTGACTGGGCCACACCTGGGCTTTTCGTAAAGCCTTAAACGTAATTTTCAAGATTAACCGATCAAAGTATGAATAATCATACTGATTACGCTTAAATTCGGATCAGGGTATTATAGTTTAGCAGGGGGAGAAACCCTTTCCACCAGTGATAGCAGCGCCTGAACTTAGGAGGTCCAATAAAGAGCATCAACTGTGAAACAAGTATCTCACTTTTGATTATATTTTGCTTACTGTAGAGGGGGAGCCAGATAGTTTTCAAGAAGTTCAACTTCACAAGGACATAGTTAGTTGGGTGAAGGTTATCTATGAAGAGATGAATTCTTTGCATAAAAATCACACTTATAAGTTGGTTGAATTTCCTAAGGGTAGAAAAGTAGTGAAAAACAGATGGGACTTTAAACTGAAGAATGATGGTGACATGTTAGTGGAGTATAAAGCTCATTTGGTGGTTAAAGGTTTTGGCCAAAAGAAGGGATAGACTTTGATGAATTTTCTCACCAAGTGTGGAGATGAGCTCCATTGGAGTTGTTATGGGTCTAGCAGCTGGCATGGATCTTGCATGGTGACTTGCAGGAAGAGATCTATATGTTTCAACTAGAGGGTTTTGTTGAGAAAGGCAAAGAGCATTTGGTTTGTAGGTTGAAGAAGAGCTTGTATGGTTTGAAACAGGTTCGTAGATAGTGATACAAGAAATTTGATTCATTTATGATTGATCACGAGTTCAGAAGAACAGCTACAGATCAACGTGTTTATGTCAGAAATTTTCTACATAGTAATTTTATTATATTATTACTTTATGTGGATGACATGTTAATTGTAGGACAAGTATAAAATTAATTGGCGAGTTGAAAACAGAGTTGTTCAAGTCCTTTGGTATGAAGGACTTAGAACATCCACAACAGATTTTGGGCATGCAAATCTTTCGTGACAGAAAAGCAAAGAAGTTGTGGTTCTCACAGGAAAGGTATGTCGAACGGGTACTTGAAAGGTTCAATATGAAAAACGCTAAGCCAAGAGGAAATGAAAATCCCTCTATCTCAGAGGTAATCATCTTACCTCTCCCTTTCTTTGCCCCTCCATACACCCTCTCATCCTCTCATCTTTCATTCATAGGAAATATTTTATTTTTATTTCATGAATATTATTTAATAATTATGTTGTTCTAATTTTTTCATCATTTTCATTGATTTTCAACTAAACTTTTTATAATAAAAGCGGACTAAAACATTCATTTCGTTAGAAATATTGGCCAATTGAAATATTAATTTTTCAAAAAGATTAGCCAAGTTTTTAAACTATTGCTAATCTTTCCATTTAGATTTTTTCTTTATAAACTCGAACTGGACTATGCCGCTTTATCGAAAAATTAACCAACTCAAAAATAAATATTTATTATTTTATGCTTTTCTTAAATACTTCTGTTATAATTCTGGATAATTTTTTTTGTCTAAACATATACCATAATATCAATTTTTTCACAAATCTCAATCACATTTTGAGAATATTGCTAATATTTTTATATTTTACCTTAGTTTATTAAACTTAAATGGAAATAACCATTTTCCACAAATATCAGTTTTTTTTTTTTGAAATGTTGCTGGTTTTTGCTTTTAAATATAGTCATTTTTTACTTGTAATTGTTGGTTCTTAATATTAATTTTGTCTTAGATGAGACTTATTAACTTGAATTTTTCATAAACATAATAACTTATTATATTATGTATTTCACATCTCCAATGAAAAAATTATGAATTTTTAAGAAGAGATGTGTTGCCATTTTTAATTCATTTATTAGAATTAAAAAAAAATATATGTAGAAAATGTTTTTCTTTGTCTCATTTCTTACCGTTTGAATACAAGTTCAAGAACTTTATTTTAAGTCATAATTATGGAAGAAATTCATAGAAAATAGTATAATATTGTTCTAAGATATATTTTTAGATTTTATTTGAAGGCTATCACTTATTAATTTTTTCAAAAGAAATTTATATTTATTTTATGTTCTAACTTTTCCACTGTAATTTATCAAAGAAGACAAGGGTAACAACGACATTAAAAAATAACTACTGTTCAAAAGTAATCCTCAATTTACTCCTGAATGCGGCGGGCCTTTCTGCAGGACTTCAGGCCGGTAACAATAGAAGACTTCTCTCTCTATCTTATCATTTTCCAAAGTTTCATGTTTACCTAGTAGGATTTTACAATACTGATCCGTATGTTCATTTCATTGCTATTAATTCTACAAGTTCTTGGCGATAATTATTATTTGCCAGCTGCGCATGCATCATGTTTAAAATGAAAATGATTGACAAAAATTTCAAGAGGTTCTAACAAAAGAATTATGATTCAAAGGGGCGTTGTTGTAATATTATACTCTCTCTGTTTCTTTTTAGTTGTCTCATTTGAAACATTTATATTTTTTAATGAACTTTCTATATAAGGCTAGTACTCCATGTGATCTCATCCATTTTTAACACGTTTTATAGTACTCCAATATAAATTAGACAACTATTTTAGGACAATTACAAAATTCATATAAGACAATTAAATCGAGACAGAGAGAGTAATAATTTCTATTGCTTTATTATATATATAGTTTTTCAAATACTGGGTTAGTCAATCAAGTGACTATGAAAAGTCAATTAGGTGACACAATTCATTCTTTTCTAAACATGTAAAGGGAAAACACATTAAAAAGGATAGAAAAACTACCATTTTCTATATTTAGTACTATATCCCTATTACTATTTACAATTTCTCATGCTCTTATCATTAAATTATTTTTTTTATCAATTTTTGCCTTTAAAACTTAAAATAACAACCTTGATTTTTACATTATCCATCTCATTTACCTTTTAACATATCTTAAAAATTGTATTGTCAAATGTAGAAATCGAATGCTCATATAAAAACATTTGACATAGAGATGAGCAAAAGAGTTTAATTGTTTAAGAAATTAAATGCTAATATAACAACAGTCAATGTTATTTTTCTCTCAAGGTGCAGTAGTTTTATTGGGTTTTTTTATCTGTGTAGATGTTTTATTGTTTAAGAAGTGTCAGGTGAAACGTTTGAAAAATTCAAGTGAGACGTGTAAATGCTTTGGTCTTGAAAGAAAAAAGTGTCTAATCCAGACCAAATTTAAACTATGAGTGTGGTCTGATTAAAAATTCTATTTTTCCTTTCCTTCCTCTATTGATTAATAGGTTAATTGTTTGCCCTGTTCAGATACTTAACTTAGGAAATAATGTAATGCAAACTCAATTGAAAAAATGAGCATTAATAACTTTGCCTCAGTTAAGTGGAATAATTGATTGAATTAACAAACAAACAATTTTTAATAGAGTGGATGTCTACCAAATAAAATTTTCTTTTTGAAATAGTAAATATATAAATAAAAAAAGGTAACACAGGTGCAATTACAATAAGAGATAAAGAAAAAATAATAATTTGAACAAAAAGAAAAAATAATGGCATCCGAGATTTAAAACGATGTTTCTGAGTTTCTCAAAAGAGGCCCACGAAGCATAAAATCTGAATTATTTATTCTCTACCGTTACATAAAACAATAGAATATAATCTTCAAATTTAGGCCTTGGGTGCAAGACCGGCCTTGAGCTTCTGAATGGTGGCGACGTCGGTGTTGAAAGACTTGGCTAGGACGGTCACGTCTACTCCGGTGGAGAAAACAGTGGCTGGGATTGAGACAGTTCCGGCGCTTGCACTAGCGAATGCAGAGACAGCGACCGCCAAATCCTGTGAGCTGGGGTTGTATTGGTAGTGTACGAGTCCCTTAGGGAACACAAACATGTCTCCTGATTGAAGTGTTTGGGTGTAGAGCTGGTTGCCGGTGTCGACGAATCCGACCTCCAGAGTACCACCCAAGAGATACAAGAGCTCAGCTGAACGTGGGTGAGTGTGAGCAGGGTTAACAGTCCCAGCAGGATACTGTAACACAGCATATGAGACACTCTGACCATTGAGTGCTGGAAATTCAGCCATGCTCACTTTTGTGACCTTGAATGTGGTTGGGTCCTCAGCACCCACTAGAGCCCGCAACCCAGTGTAGGTGAAGAAGCTGCCGTCGACTTTGGTGGCATTTGCAGGGAGGACAAAGTCCGAGACAATGTCGGGATCGCCGGCATTGGCCAATCCAGCAACGGCCGAGGCAATTGTCAGTAGCAAGAGACCATACTTGAGACCGGTGTAGGCCATTGGTTGATTGATGAGTGGATATAGTAACTAAATTATGGTCTTTAATATTGGGTTGATTTTCTTTGGTAGTTTTGTAGTCATAGAGAACCAAGGTATTTATAGTCCTATAATTTACATGGTGGGTATTGATTTTCTATTGTGCAGGCTTTGAACAAGCTGGCCTCTACCGATGCAAATTAGGAGACTGTTCTCTCTTTCTCTCGATCTTATCGTTTTCTCTTATCATATGCTTGTAACTTGTATAAGGTATTTGGGCGATAATAGTTATGTCCAGCTGCAGAATGCATGGTGTCTAAAATGATGACAAAAACTCCAAGAGGTTTTAGTAGAGAAGTTATGATTCAAGGACCTGTTGTTTTAAAATTATAAGCAATGAAATGAACATGAGGATCGGTATTGGTACAATCCTACCTAGGAAAACATTAAACGATGGAAAACGATAAGTGTGAGTGCTCTTTCAGGCCTGGACAATAGAAAATCAATACCCTCTCCCAGTCCACATTTCTTCTATAAATACCTTATGTTATAATTTTTTTTTTAAATAGTTTAAAAATTAAAATATGAAATTGTTGCCTTTTTAGAAAAACTCAAAATTCTTTCTTTAAATACTTGTTTTTTAATGAACCAAACCAAAAAAATTTAATGTGAAAGGCAATTTTCTAGAAAAATTTAAATTTTGTTTTTTATCATAATTTTTTAGTCTCACATTAAAATTGTAGGAAATTTAGGTGAGAGGTGTGATCTATAAATACTCTCTCAACGCATCTATTGTCACAAGTCTTCTATTGTTTGAGGGCTCCATTCTTGTCAAGTGCAAAAGAAGGGAAAATTAAAATAAGAATATATTTTATAATAATAATAATAAAAGAGAGAAAGACAAAAGAAAGAATTCAAGTCTCTTGACCATCTGGGAGAGAGATTGGGAAAACGACCACATACTTGACCGTTTGGGAAAGAGAGACCGGGAAAATGGTTGCAGGCATTAAAGTCTAGAATTCAACTGTTGTCGTTTCTCGTCTATAAATAAGATGGGTCAAGGATGGAATGATCATGAAAAAAAAGTGCCTTATTTCTCTCTGTTTCTCTCCTCAATTTCTAATCTCTCTCAATTCGTTTTGGACATTCAGTTCTTTGTTTATTGAGGTGCATACCAGTGAGCTGAAGTAAGAGCATTGGAACCTAGAGATAAATTTTTTAATGAGTCCACCTGCAAATAGTGGGAAAATTATTGTCTTGAAAGACACCATTATGACAGTGCACCTGGCCCATTTTTTTCACTTCTTAAATTATATTGCTGATCATTTATAATTTACACAACAATTTTAAGACAACAATTTTCTTCCTTATCAATGTTATTGTGCAAAAAGAAAACACAAAAAGAGAGAGAATCCAACAAGCAGCACCGTTGCAAGAACGTGGAGGGCAGCAAGCAGCGTTGCATGAATCTGAGCAGTGGTCCACAATTTATTATGGAGATATTTGCAGACGCTAGATTGTTCAATACAGAACAAGAAGCAAACCTCGCTGAATCATCAAGCACTCTCTTTCCTTCACGGAGGAACGCTTTCGGCAAATTGGACAACTTTGTGTTCTAATTTCAAGTTCTTATCTGCCTCTTGCTGAAGTTTAAAGGAAAAATCTATTGTAAAAAGAAAACCAAAGCAGGGCCGAACATGTTGAAACTAATGCATAATTAGTATTATTGAATCATGTTTGAGTCATGCTTTATTTTATAAGTCATCTCACTACCCTATCATCTAGGATATGAGTTGTTAGTCATATGAATGTGAGATTAGGTTGTAAGATGGAAACAGTCCTCTCTATGATGTGGCACATGTTGGCGAATAGACCCAATCCACATTCACCATTAAATCACAGATCTAACACACACACAAGCAAGAACACAAAAGACAAATGATATACGTGGTTTGGCAATGTTGCCTACGTCCACGGGGCATGATTAGAATCCACTAAGAGGAAGAATGCCCATTCATGCTTCAAAGATTACAACATCCTACCTACCCTTCCTCTCAGTCACTCTCCTCTCTATTTCTCTCTGAGAGAAACTGCACCATCCTAAGAAACCCTACAGAAAGAGACCTTAAATACTGTAGCTTACAACAGACAGGGCCTGGGCCTGACCCTGGGTCCATCAGACAACTCAAGCCCAATAAGACTTTGAGCCATAAATCCAACAGCACACACATCATTTGAATTCAAAACTCAAGGGTCACATTCATCTCTTGCACGTAATGGTTGAGAGACATCATTGGGTCAGTTACCCACTTTGATGGAGTGTGGGTTTAAGGCTTTGAAACTGTCATTTGGGTCCTCCTTCTTGCTCAGCACATCTCTCTCTCAATCTATTTTATTACCTTACGCAAAACTGAGAGAGATCAAGGAAGAGAAAAGAAGAGATACTCAAAGGCACACTACACTACACCTGTTTCCTTCTATTTGCATTGGATTGTGTTGCAGGCTCTTCATTCTGTTTGCACGTATTTGTACAAGAGGAGGAGAACACACTGTGAAGGCTAATTGAAAGAGAATAAAGGAGACAATCTCTATTAATGGATTTGGGTATGTGTTTAATTCCATTATGATGTTATTTCCGCCCAATGATTATGATCATTGTAAAACAGTCATTGATTCAGATCTTGTGGATTAATGACAGTGGATTGAAATCATGGTTGTATTTGGGTATGATTAAATTGTAAATCTAAGAATACTTTCAAATCCTCAATCTCATTAAGTAAATATTCTATCAATTGGTATCAAAACAAAGCTTACATGAATCACTTGGTGTTTTCATTAAAAGTTGTACGATGAAGAAATGATGAAAGTTGGATGATGGGAAAATTGCTCAAATCTACACTACAATTTTTTTTTTTTCAGATCTTCCAGATCTCGGACATAACTCTGAGACCTCATCAGTCCAAGACCTAGGTAGACCTACCGAGATTTCAGACAGTTTTCCAGATCTCCGAGATCTTGGACTTAACTTCGAGACCTCAGGATCCTCCGAGACCTCGGTATTGTATACCGAGACCTCAAGTAACAGAGAGTCTTCTGTGACTCTCATCTAGAAAAATGACTATATAGATCTGAGTATTACTATATCAAACTGTTTTATTATGATAATTTATTTATGTCTTTGGAACACATGAAACATACATAAAATATGTGTTTCAATTTAATGAATTTAGGAATTGAATATAAACCTTATTTAATTCTATAATGTAGTAAGGTCATTATTCATGACCTGAAATCACATAAAGATACGGTTTGGTAGTCACCAAAGTGGCCCAATTGGAATGAGTCGAATTTCGAGTCTTATAACCTAGATTCAGTACTCCTCTAAGTATTGAATAATGATGACCTTGCAAATAGCAATTCTTAATCATAGAGATATTAGGTTGGCTCAAAGGTACACCGTTCCGAGTGGTTAACGGATTGGGGTAGGATAATTGACGTGTACTTGTAATTAGTATTAGTATGGGCACCCAAAGGTGACTATGGTATTTAGTCACTTGTACTTAACTGATTAGTCATATCGGTGATTGGGAATCACCGTAACGTTTGAATAGTGTGTCATAAGATTACCCAAAGGTAGATCCGATAACACTGTTCACTGAAGTTAAATTAATTATGTGTTTCATCTTAAGTTTAACTCATAGTATTAAAGAGTGATCATGTATTATGAATTTACAGCTATCTTACCTGTTACACGTCACATGTAAGCTTCGTCTGTTCTCATACTTAATGGGATGATTTCCTGAATAGAAAGAACAAGTCAGGTTTCACCTTGGTGTACTTGATCTTGATAAAGAAATTCTTTCGGATCAGCCTACTATAACTGATGAAAGTAGTGCTCAAGAGAAATCATCATATGAAGCATGAATTAAGTCTAATAGACTTAGCCTTATGTTCATATCCATGACGATAGCAAACAACATTAAGTCAACACTATCCAAAACAGATAATGCTTAGGATTTCCTCCCTATCGTAGAAAATAAGTTCAAGTCTGCTGACAAGTCCCTAACCGGGACACTTATGGCCAGGCTTACCACCATGAAGTTCGATGGGAGTTGTGACGTGTATGAGCATTTGATTGAGATGTCCAATATAGTTGTTCAACTGAAGTACTTAGGAATGAGTGTGGATGACTCTTTTCTGGTACAGTTCATTTTGATCTCGTTACCTCCTCAGTATAGGTCATTTCAAATTAAATATAATACCATGAAAATAGATGGCAAGTTAATGAGTTGACCAGTATGTTACTCCAAGAGGACGCTAGACTTAAGCAAATGAGTCATCACTCAATCCATTTCATAAGTCAAGAGCCCATGAAAAAAAGAGGATTTAAGCCGAAAGGTTTAATGTAGCCAAAGCCAAATCTTATGAGCCTAGTACGACTTCCCAAGCTCATGAAAAGGGAAAAGTTGGTGGTGTGAGGTGTCATTTCTGTCAAAAGAAATGACACTTTCAGAAAGTCCGCCACAAGAGGAGAGCATGGTTCGAAAAGAAGGATAATCATAGTATTTTTGTAAGTTTCGAATCTAATCTCACTAACCTTTAATACTTGCTGATTTGATTCTGGGGCTACAACTCA
This sequence comes from Chimonanthus praecox, assembly GCA_022113865.1. Classification (NCBI taxonomy): domain Eukaryota; kingdom Viridiplantae; phylum Streptophyta; class Magnoliopsida; order Laurales; family Calycanthaceae; genus Chimonanthus; species Chimonanthus praecox. The sequence goes on along the minus strand of CM039089.1, from coordinate 45,971,066 downwards.
TGTTTCCAATACGATGAACCTGGGTTAATTAAAGAAAATTCCTCAATTTTGTGGCAATAAATAAATGGGATACACCATTATCAAATAACACATGTGCCCAAAAACTGTAGGAAGAAAGGATACTTTGCATAACGGGAGAATCAACAGTCTCTCCAGTCTAAGGTATCACTGCAAGTATCCTACTCGGAGTATCTCGTCCCTGACGGTCTCCACCACTACCTCGCCCAGGTATCTATCTAAAACTGGCAGTCAAGTTTACGGGACCTACTACTGGCCAAAGATCTGGGTTGGCCTCGTAAATCACCGAGGGGCCCCTACTCTAATAGTGCCAATACCAAATGTGCATCGCATTAAGCCTCGAATTACTGGCCTTAAGCTATTCTATGTTCAGAAAGATAAATAAAAAGTCATTCTCAACTCAGAGCAACTCTCCTAAAAAAATATCCAAATATGTCTGGCCACTATGACCCACTAGTCATCACATCAGACACAATCTCAATGGTTTCACCAACCTCTCCCAAGTCATTCGGGTCCAAAATCTTTAGCTCAGACTTCATAGAGTCATGAATTAAACTTGACTCACCAATCAAGAACGTCATCGGTCATCCCAGACCGCCGCTAAACAAAGCTCTTGGTCTACCGTAACCAATAATCATAGTCAATTACAGGCCTTAATATCTTGGTCTAGGCTGAAAGTCACAATCCAAGCAGTCCTTGGCTGAAGTTTTGTACATTCATAGCCGATGCCACAAATACACACCTCCTCAAGTCTTCCTCGTACATGGAATCAGTGACGATCTCACCTGTCTACCAAGTGGTTACCTACCAACATTAAATTGCTTGGTCTATCTAACCCCCATCATAAGACTATCGACTGATGAACACAGTAAAATTACCATTTTACCCTTTAATATTGGATTAGTTCGTCTTTATTTTATAAATATTAGACATGTTTAATGTTATTTTTGAGTTTTGCACTATATTATGGAGAATACAAGAAATTGCAAAAAGTGGGCAACATTGTCAAAATTGGAAAGCTTGTAATTTTACCTCCTAATTTTAGGATTTATTGTAAATTATTGTAATTCAATCTCATTATGAGAATTTGAATTATGATAATCATTTTTTAGATTTTAATTGTAAGGTGGTAAAAATTTACAACTTACTAAATGGGCCCAATAATCAAGTCTCAAGCCTAAGCTTCACAAGACAAAGCCCATGAAGAAGCCCATGATCCAAAACAATATTAACAACAGCAAAGCCTTAAGAGAAGCTATGTGTTTCATGATGGACCCTACATCTGTACAAAAAATTTGCTATGTGCAGTTTCCTCAAAGATTTGATGGGATAGATCGGCATGACAAACATGAAAGGGCTTGGTGTAATCCAAGGACCTATTTACGTAGGAACTGGGTGTGTCTTCAGAAGGAGACTGCTGTATGGTTATGATGCTCCTGTCATGCAAAAACCCTCAAGAAAGACTTGCAACTGTTGGCCAAAATGGTGCTGCTTGTGTTGAGGTTCTATAAAGAAGAATGGGAAGATCAAGCAAAAGCTAGAGAATAGGTGATGTTGCCGATAGTGCATGGGAATTATATGGCTTTTTACCCAACTTGTGAATCATCACACAGCAAAGGAAGAGGATGTTTCAAAGCAGGCGAGACCCAACGTTGCTGCTAACAAAATCATAGATAACCAGAACAGGCCTAGCACTAAGAGGTAGAGAAGAAAGTTGCCAGGATGGCAGCTTCAGAACAACCTGTGAGTTTTGTGCTACCATCGAGTCAAAAATAACAAAAGAGATTGAGAAGGAATAAAAAGGAAAATTTCAGAGATAGAAGTCAGAGAGAGGTGCTAGCTAATTTGGTTAAGAATAAAGGAAAGGTGATGTGGTTGAAGATAAGAAGATATAAAAGAGTAAAAGAAAAAATGAAGAAAAATCAGCAACAGATCCGGCAGGGAGCAGAGGAAAATCTAGAGGGCTGGCCGAACCTATTTTTCATGGATTTGCATACACGTTGGACTTTATTATCAGATTGGAAGGTTGGGATTACAACTGAGTCAGAGAAAGAAAGAAGAAAAGAAAAGATCTACCAGCCTGAACCATGTGACTCAGCAGAGAAATTCACACGAAAAAGGATATAGAAAGGCCGGTTGTGTGAATGAAAAGAAAGAAGAAAGTCTAGAGAAAGAATATAACGATAATGGAAAAATAAGGAAGGTTGCCAGCGAAAGTTGTAGAGATGATGGGTTTTAGAAAGCTCGGAAAGAAAGAAAGAAAAGTGATGGCCGATCCTTCTACCCACTGTCCCACAAAAGGATAAAAATAAAAAGGAGAACATTTGCTGCTTGGAACCGTGTAATGGAGAAAAAAAGGGGAAGAGTCGGCCAACAAATATATTGATTCAGTTGACATTTTGTGGGTCCCATTCCTTGTTAAATTGAACCTCTCCACTCTTTAAATTGAAGTCGTCTATGCATAATGGAACTTGAATTCGGGCAAGGAATTAAAAGGTGCTGAAATTTGGATGGCTAAAGAGACAGATAGAGAAAAATATTTGATTTCTTGTAAGTCTTTTATTTATGTTTTAAGCAATAAGTTCCAAAGCATTGTATTTTTTTATATATTCTAATTTTTTAATGAAATTCATGGTAGCTTTATTAGATATATGGTCTTCCAATTATTTTATATTCTATGATGATAGTTTTAATTTTATTTTAATTCTTCTTATTAATGTTATGAAAAGTATTATTTTAAGAGTTTTTCAAGGAAAAATAGAACCCCTGTTAGGATCGGTGGGACTTGACTTTTTCAGTCTAAGGTTCTTATTAAGAATAGTTTTTTTTAGATTCGGAAAACTCAACTGTAAATCATGCTCAAGCGTAAGGTTTGAATTGAAAAATTCTAATTTAATGGACATCATACTTTTTTTAATTAGAGTTTTAATAAATGATAAAACTGAATTTATATTTAATAATTCTAGAAGATTTCATAGTCTAGGCCATGGTTTTATCATTAACAGGGATAACATGCCACCTTAGATACTTGTATCAATTCCATTGTAAACTATGTAAATAATTCATTGTTATTATTTTATTCTCTTATTTATTCATAAAAATCCTTGAAATGATTTAACTAGGTTAGAAATATTTTATTTGTTTCTTAACTTTGCATTTTAAATAAGATTGAGGTTATTTAAATTCACCCCACCATTTTAATTAGATTTATAAATCAATTGTTTGTATGATAAAATTAGATCTCATATTTTGTTAAATTCCAAAGTTAGATAATTATTTAAAGATCGGTTTTCAAAATCTAGAATTTTGCTAAATTAAGATTATAACTCCATGTTTTAGAAAATTTATCATGCTTAGCTTAAATCTCAATATTTTGATTTCTTAGATCACATTACTTTAATGGTACCAATTTATATCTCCATACATATATTTTGTTGATTTCACTTGGGTTCGACCTCGCACTCATTCACTACACTATTAATTGGTTCGTGCGCTTGCGAGTAAATTTAAAATACAACATCAGCCTATTGGTCTCACTCCCATTTTCCAAGAAGACAGGGTCATCTACACCTCACAAGTGTTCTGCAGACGGTTCCATACTCTCAATCACTACCTTGCGACTTTCCCAAGCCTAACCAACTCCAGTACCTCTCAACTCGGGGTCGTCGTAAGTCTAACCCTCATGGGTCCAGCTCATACTATGAAATCACACTGCTCACCCCGTCCGAGGTACATCTAAACAGTAGTCGCCTAAATCTGTTGGCGAGAAAAGGTCCCAGCCTCAACTTTTAATCTTGCTCACCCTATTGCGACCCAAAACAAACTCATACTTCCATCAGAATTTCAAACCCTAGATGGTTACCGGTCGACTCCACACTCACAGTCCTAGGGGAAAACAGTTCACATCTGACCAAATTTCTGTCGGCTGAATTCCATGATTAAGCCGACTGAAAAACATACTGGCCAAGTGCAGATTCAGATCTGGCTAGGATTCATTCGACTGAATTGGACTATTTTATCTTTTGGGATGTTGGTTTTTAACAAACAGTCTGTCAGAGTGTGATTGTCGCAAATGAGTTTGTATTCGACGTGGTCCATTGGTTCACTGGGTCCAATATCTTTTATACCTGTGTATGTTTGTAAAAACTCAATTCATAATGGATCTTTTTGCCTAGATTGGCAGGTGGAGGTTTCCCCATTCAGTGGGTTTACCACGTTAAAAAAAAAATTTAATGTATTGTCTCAGTCCCTTATTCCGTTTTATGTTTCTGTGTTGCTGGAAGACAATCTTAGATTTGAGTCCCGCTCCTCCATCCAAATGGGACCGAGTAGGGGCGTCGAAACTAATTACAGGGCAAATGGTTTCAGAGCTTCAGGTTATTCCGAGGTCAACTCATGTCCCGAAGAAAAAGCCAAGAAGGCCTCATGAAGGCGAAAGGAGAATTTGTGGTCCACTCTTTCCACGGTGGCCCCGACCACGTAGCCATGGTGGAATCGGAGCACTGATTGTGGAGATAGATGCGGACGAGAGCCCACGTATCCATGGTGGAGAGTTGGTGCACTGTTTTTGGGAGGAAAAACCTATCCGAAAAGAGAGAGGAGAGGAGTTGATTCTCTCCCTTTCAAGCTTCAAGACTTCTTCAGGTTACAGAGACAACAGAAAGAGCAAGTTTCAAGACTTCTTTAGGTTGCAGAGACAACAGAAGGAGCATTTCAATTCTCTTCTTGCAAAGCTTTTGAGGGACCAAAACCCCCAAAAGGGGAAGGCATGATCTGTAAACGGATCGAGTCACAATGGAAGACTGAGTTGTCGAGATAGAGTCACAAAACTCGGCAGTTTCCACTTGAATTTTGAATTTAGGTGCAGTTTTGGTAACCACCGACGGTTACATTTTGTTTGAATTCAAATGTTCTCAACCAATGGGAAGTTGCCAAACCGTTTTTGGCATGTTAAAAAGAGGAGGTTGAGGTCTGGAGAAAACACCCCACTTTATCCATAGTGGAGTCTCAACGTCTTACAACGAAGAGGGGCTACATACTGAGCATTTCAGCAAGACAGTTCACATCTGACCCAAATTCAGTCAGCTGAATTCCATGATTCAGCCAACTGAAAAACATATTGGCCAAGCGCAGATTCAGATCTGGCTAAGATTGAGTCGACTGAATTGGACTGTCATATATTTTGGGACGCTGGTTTTTAGCCGACAGTCAGTCAGAGTGTGATTGTCGCCAATGAGTTTGTATTCGACGTGGTCCATTGGTTCAATGGGTCCAATATCTTTTATACTGGTGTATGTTTGTAAAAACTCAATTCATAGTGGATCTTTTTGCCTAGATTGACATGTGGAGGTTTCCCCATTCAGTGGGTTTACCACGTTAAAAAAAAGAAAAAAAAGAATATATTGTCTCAGTCTTAGATTGGAGTCCCGCTCCTCAATCCAAATGGGATCGAGTAAGGGCGTCAAACTTATTACAAATCAGTATGGGCCCCAAAGCGAATAATATTGTGCTAGTAGGACGGGTCGTTACACATAGTCTCTTTTAATATCTTTGCTAAAAACTAAAGCGTTAGGTTTAGTTTATTCTGATTTATGTGGTCCCATTGAAGTAGAATCTTTAGGTGGCAACAAATATTTTGTTACTTTTCTTGATGATGCTTCATGAACGGTGTGGGTGTATTTTATGAAAACAAGAATTAGCTTTTCTAGCATTTTCAGAAATCTCATGCAATGGTTGAAAGAGAGTTAGGAAGATCTTTAAAATGCCTTCGTACTAATAACGGAGGAGAGTATACTTCAAAAGAGTTTGAAGCCTATTGTTCAAACCATGGTATTCGACATGGGACTAGAGTTCTTGGTACCCCACTACATAATGATGTAGCTGAAAGGATGAATCACACCATTGTAGAGAAAGTGAGATGTATACTTAGGATGGCTATATTTCCTAAGTCTTTCTAGAGTGAAGTTGCTTGTACTGCTTGCTGCATAATTAACAAGTCTACATCGGCTCCTTTGAATTATGATATTTCAAAGAAACGGTGGACCAATGGAAATATTTCTTACCTCATTTGAAGGTATTTGGTTGCAAGGCTTTTGCTCATGTACCTAAGGAGCAGTGGCTAAAACTTGATGAGAAAGTTGTTCAGTATATTTTTTTGGGATATGTTGATGCACAATTTGGTTATAGGCTATGGGATCCAGAGAAGAAGAGAATTATGCGAGACAGAGATGTAACCTTCCATGAAAATCAGACTTTGGCAGATTCTGAGAAGATTGCACAACCAAAAGTTTTTAGAGCTCCAGACCTCATGGTAGTTCCTTCTTCATCACAAACTACTACAAGTGGAGATAATGGACAGACAGATGCTCCTGAAACAGGTGATCCAGAAGTAGTTGGTACTGATGGTTTGGAAGATTCTGAGAGTGTTTAGCAGGGGGAGCAACCCTTTCCAACAGTGATAGCAGAGCCTGAACTTAGGAGGTCCAATAAAGAGCATCGACCATCAAACAAGTATCTCACTTGTGATTATATTTTGCCTATTGTAGAGGGGAGCCAGATAGGTTTCAGGAAGTTCAACCTCACAAGGACATAGTGAGTTGGGTGAAGGCTATCTATGAAGAGATGAATTCTTTGCATAAAAATCACACTTATGAGCTAGTTGGATATCCTAAGGGTAGAAAAGTAGTGAAAAACAGATGGGACTTCAAACTGAAGAGGGATGGTGACATGTTAGTGAAGTATAAAGTTCGTTTGGTGGTTAAATGTTTTGGCCAAAAGAAAGGATAGATTTTGATGAATTTTTCTGACCAATTGTGGAGATGAACTCCATTGGAGTTGTTATGGGTCTAGCAGCTGGCATGGATCTTGCATGGTGACTTGCAGGAAAAGATCTATATGTTTCAACTAGAGGGTTTTGTTGAGAAAGGCAAAGAGCATTTGGTTTGTAGGTTGAAGAAGATCTTGTATGGTTTGAAACAGGTTCGTAGATAGTGATACAAGAAATTTTATTCAATTATGATTGATCACGTGTTCAGAAGAACAGCTACAGATCAACGTGTTTATGTCAAAAATTTTCTATATAGTAATTTTATTATATTGTTACTTTATGTGGATGACATGTTAATTGTAGGACAAGTATAAAATTAATTGGCGAGTTGAAAACAGAGTTGTTCAAGTCCTTTGTTATGAAGGACTTAGAACATCCACAACAGATTTTGGGCATGCAAATCTTTCGTGACAGAAAAGCAAAGAAGTTGTGGTCTCACAGGAAAGGTATGTTGAACGGGTGCTTGAAAGGTTCAATATGAAAAATGCTAAGCCAAGAGGAAATGAAAATCCCTCCATCTCAGAGGTAATCATCTTACCTCTCCCTTTCTTTGCCCCTCCATACACCCTCTCATCCTCTCATCTTTCATTCATAGGATATATTTTATTTTTATTTCGTGAATATTATTTAATAATTATGTTGTTCTAACTTTTTCATCATTTTCGTTGATTTTCAAGTAAACTTTTTATAATAAAAGCGAACTAAAACATTCATTTCGTTAGAAATATTGGCTAATTGAAATATTAATTTTTCAAAAGGATTAGCCAAGTTTTTAAAATATTGCTAATCTTTCCATTTAGTTTTATTCTTTATAAACTCAAACTAGAATATGCCCTTTTATCGAAAAAATTAACCAACTCAAAAATAAATATTTATTATTCGATGCTTTTCTTAAATACTTATGATATAATTTTGGATAAATTTTTTGTCTAAACATATCCCATAATATCATTTTTTCACAAATCTCAATCACATTTTGTGAATATTGCTAATATTTTTATATTTTACCTTAGTTTATTAAACTTAAATGAAAATATACATTTTCCACAAATATCAGGTTTTTTTTTTTTTTTTTTGAAATGTTGCTTTTGTTTTTAAATGTAGTCATTTTTTACTTGTAATTGTTGGTTCTTAATATTAATTTTGTCTTAGATGAGACTTATTAACTTGAATTTTTTATAGACATAATAACTTATTATATTATGTATTTCACATCTCCAATGAAAAAATTATGAATTTTTAAGAAGAGATGTGTTGCCATTTTTAATTCATTTATTTGAATTTAAAAAAAAATATGTAGAAAATGTTTTTCTTCGTCTGATTTCTTACCATTTGAATACAAGTTCAAGAACTTTATTTTAAGTCATAATTATGGAAGAAATTCATAGAAAATAGTATAATATTGTTCTAAGATATATTTTTAGATTTTATTTGAAGGCTATCACTTATTAATTTTTTCAAAAAAAAAATTTATATTTATTTTATGTTCTAACTTTTCTACTGTAATTTATCAAAGAAGACAAGGGTAACAACGACATAAAAATAACTACTGTTCAAAAGTAATCCTCAATTTACTCCTGAATGCGGCAGGCCTTTCTGCAGGACTTCAGGCCGGTAACAATAGAAGACTTCTTTCTCTATCTTATCATTTTCCAAAGTTTCATGTTTACCTAGTAGGATTTTACAATACTGATCCGTATGTTCATTTCATTGCTATTAATTCTACAAGTTCTTGGCGATAATTATTATTATTTGCCAGCTGCGCATGCATCATGTTTAAAATGAAAATGATTGACAAAAATTTCAAGAGGTTCTAACAAAAGAATTATGATTCAAAGGGGCGTTGTTGTAATATTATACTCCCTTTGTTTCTTTTTAGTTGTCTCATTTGAAACATTTATATTTTTTAAAGAACTCTCTATATAAGGCTAGCACTCCATGTGATCTCATCCATTTTTAACACATTTTATAGTACTCCAATATAAATTAGACAACTATTTTAGGACAATTACAAAATTCATATAAGACAATTAAATCGAGACAGAGAGAGTAATAATTTCTATTGCTTTATTATATATATAGTTTTTCAAATACTGGGTCAGTCAATTGATAAGCACAGAAAAATGACTATTTTACCCTTATATTTGGACTAGTTAGCCTCTTGTTTTGTGTTTTAGAATATGTTTAATGGGATTTTGGACATTTTGCAAGATTGACAGGGAAATGCAAGATATGAAAATTCAAAAGGTGAATTTTACAATTTATGTGCATAAGTTGATATGTTTGGAAAGTTGGAATTTTTAATAATTATTTTACCACAATTTTATGGATTTTATTTGTAAACTAATTAATTCAAATCCATTTATGAGAGTTTGAATTAATTTATTACATTTTTAGAATTCATTGTAAGTGATAAAATTAATTATTCGATTTTTCATACTTTGAAAAACCCAATTATTGAGCCCATTAAGAAAAGCCAATGAAAGAATCCACATGTGTGAAGACTATTTGCATCATCTGAAGATACATATGAGGAAATTCGAAATTTATAAGCCAATATAAGAGGATTTTTGAATTTGGAAAGTGGATTAAGGAAAAAGAAACAAGATAAGAAAGGGAGAAAAATAAGGAAGGTTTGACTCATCTTCGCTATTTTTGCCATAACATTTCACTCCAATATCCGATTCCTTTGATTCTTTTTGAGTTTGAAAGAAGACTTAAAGGGCTATAACTTTATAGTTTATGACTTTCGTGATTCGGAAGTTAAATAGGTCAAAACTAAGCTTCAAAGTGGTACATGTGTAAAAAAAATGGGATTTTGCACCCACTTTCCTTACACGAATTTACTATTTTTTTTTCCACCTCCTTACCTCCTTTGAGTCATTCCATATTTAGCACAAACCATATCAGCCTTTTATATGTCCCTTGCTTTATTTAAATCTTTAAATCCAATCTATTCATTCAACCTCCTTCATCTATAAATACTAGCCCTCTCCTATTGGGAAAATTGAAGTTGGATTGAAAAAAAAGTTGTGCAAAGGAGAGGAAGAAGAGAATGAGAAAGACTGTGGGATTTTCAATCCAGATTGGGTTCTAAGGTTGGTGGATTTTGATTTCCATTATATTTTTCTTATGTCTTTATTCCAAAATTTCATTAATTTGTAATTTTTAATTCCATGTTTTAATTAATAAAATAAGGTGAGATAATTAGAATTGTGGTTTTTCCAATTTTTCTTTCATGTGTAATGAAAATGTCAATTTTACTTACATTCTTTTAATGATTTTATGTTGTTTATATTTTTTAAGAAATTTAAGGAAAGTGAGATTATTTTAGGATTGGTAAAACTTGATTTTTCCCTTCTAAGGCTCTTTTCTTAGTTAAATGGATTTCATATATTTCATATTTAGAATTTTAATGAATTTGAGATTTGAATGGTGTTAAATAATTTACGTGAGGTCCATGTTCTAGGCCGTTATTTTATTATTAAAATTTGGATGATAATGCCTCCTTGATTCTTTGATCCAGTTCCATTGTAAATATGTATATAGGTAATTTAGATGTTATTTTTATTTTCATTTTATTTGTTTATAAATTCAAAAACTCTTGAAAATTGAGGAACTAGGTTGGTTAATTAATTAATTGCATCTTAGCTTTGTGTTCTAAGTTAAGTTAAGATTATTTATAATTTTTAGATCAAATCCACCATCTTGATTAAAATTAGATCTCTTCCATTGTTAAATTCTATTTTTAGAAATGGTTTCTAATTTTAGACAATGTTTTATATTTTTAGAATATTTTTAAATTAAAATTAGATTTCCTAGATTTGATAATTAATCTCATGTTTAAGATTTATTTTTATGATTTTCTAAATTTCTTAAAATATATAATTCAATGGTGTATTTTCATGGATATATTTTCCTAAGTTCCAATGGGTTCGACCTCGCACTCAATCACTATACTATCTAATGGTTCGTACGCTTGCGAGTTATAAATTTAAAATTTGCACAACATCAATCAAGTAGCTATGAAAGTCAATTAGGTGAAACATTTGTATTTTTTAAAGAACTCTCTATATAAAGCTATCACTGCATGTGATCTCATCCATTTTTAACACACTTTATGGTACTCTAATATAAATCAGACAACTATTTTAGGACAATTACAAAATTCATATAAGACAATTAAATCGATACAGAGAGAGTAATAATTTCTATTGCTTAATTATATATATAGTTTTTCAAATACTGGGTTAGTCAATCAAGTGACTATGAAAAGTCAATTAGGTGACACAATTCATTCTTTTCTAAACATGTAAAGGGAAAACACATTAAAAAGGATAGAAAAACTGCCATTTTCTATATTTAGTACTATATCCCTATTACTATTTACAATTTCTCATGCTTTTATCATTAAATTATTTTTTTATCAATTTTTGCCTTTAAAATTTTAAATAACAACCTTGATTTTTACATTATCCATCTCATTTACCTTTTAACATATCATAAAAATTGTATTGTCAAATGTAGAAATCGAATGTTCATATAAAAACATTTGACATAGAGAAGAGCAAAAGAGTTTTATTGATTAAGAAATTAAATGCTAATATAACAACAGTCAAATATTATTTTTCTCTCAAGGTGCAGTAGTTTTATTGGGTTTTTTATCTGTGTAGATGTTTTATTGTTTAAGAAAATGTTTTATTGTTTAAGAAGTGTTAGGTGAGACGTTTGAAAATTTTAGGTGGGACGTTTAAATGCTTTGGTCTTAAAAGAAAACCGTGTCTAATCGAGACCAAATTTAAACTATGAGTGTGGTCCAATTAAAAATTCTATTTTTTCTTTCCTTCCTCTATTGATTAATAGGTTAATTGTTTGCCCTGTTCAGATACGTAACTTAGGAAATAATGTAATGCAAACTCAATTGAAAAAATGAGCATTAATAACTTTGCCTCAGTTAAGTGGAATAATTGATTGAATTAACAGACAAACAATTTTTAATAGAGTGGATGTCTACCAAATAAAATTTTCTTTTTCAAATAGAAAATATATAAATAAAAAAAGGTAACACAGGTGCAATTACAGTAAGAGATAAAGTGGAAAAAAATAATAATTTGAACAAAAAGAAAAAATAATGGCATCCGAGATTTAAAACGATGTTTCTGAGTTTCTCAAGAAAAGCCCACGAAGCATAAAATCTAAATTATTTATTCTCTACCGTTACATAAAACAATAGAATATAATCTGAATAATCTTCAAATTTAGGCCTTGGGAGCAAGACCGGCCTTGAGCTTCTGAATGGTGGCGACGTCGGTCTTGAAAGACTTGGCTAGGACGGTGACGTCTACTCCGGTGGAGAAAACAGTGGCTGGGATTGAGACAGTTCCGGCGCTTGCACTAGCGAATGCAGAGACAGCGACCGCCAAATCCTGTGAGCTGGGGTTGTATTGGTAGTGTACGAGTCCCTTAGGGAACACAACCATGTCTCCTGATTGAAGTGTTTGGGTGTAGAGCTGGTTGCCGGTGTCGACGAATCCGACCTCCAGATTGCCACCCAAGAGATACAAGAGCTCAGCTGAACGTGGGTGAGAGTGAGGAGGGTTAACAGTCCCAGCAGGATACTGTAACACAGCATATGAGACACTCTGACCATTGAGTGCTGGAAATTCAGCCATGCTCACTTTTGTGACCTTGAATGTGGTTGGGTCCTCAGCACCCACTAGAGCCCGCAACTCAGTGTAGGTGAAGAAGCTGCCGTCGACTTTGGTGGCATTTGCGGGGAGGACAAAGTCCGAGACAATGTCGGGATCTCCAGCATTGGCCAATCCAGCAACGGCCGAGGCAATTGTTAGTAGCAAGAGACCATACTTGAGACCGGTGTAGGCCATTGGTTGATTGATGAGTGGATATAGTAGCTAAACTATGGTCTTTAATATTGGATTGATTTTCTTTGGTAGTTTTGCAGTAATAGAGAACCAAGGTATTTATAGTCCTATAATTTAGATGGTGGGTATTGATTTTCTATTGTGCAGTCTTGAACAAGCTGGCCTCTACCGGTGCAAATTAGAAGACTGTTCTCTCTCTCTTTCTCTCGATCTTATCGTTCTCTCTTATCATTTGCTTGTAACTTGTATAAGGTATTTGGGAGATAATAGTTATGTCCAGCTGCAGAATGCATGGTGTTAAAAATGATGACAAAAATTCCAAGAGGTTTTAATAGAGAAGTTATGATTCAAGGACCTGTTGTTTTAAAATTATTAGCAATGAAATGAACATGAGGATCAGTATTGGTACAATCCTACCTAGGGAAACATGAAACGATGGAAAACGATAAGAATGAAAGACAGGGAGAGAGATTAGACTTACAATTTGCATGGGAAGTTGCCTGCTCTTTCAGGCCTGCACAATAGAAAATCAATATCCTCTCCCACTCCAGATTTCTTCCATAAATACCTTATGTTATAATATTTTTTTAAATAGTTTAAAAATTAAAATATGAAATTGTTGCCTTTCTAGAAAAACTCAAAATTCTTTCTTTAAATGCTTGTTTTGTAATTACCAAACCAAAACATTTGAATGTGAAAGGCAAATTTTCTATAAAAATTTTAATTTTGTTTTCTATGGTAATTTTTTAGTCTCACATTATAATTGTAGGAAATTTAGGTGAGAGATGTGATCTATAATTACTCTCTCAGCGCATCCATTTTCACAAGTGTTCTATTGTTTGAGGGCTCCATTCTTGTCCAGTGAAAAAGAAGGGAAAAATAAAATAATAATATATTTTATAATAATAATAATAAAAGAAAGAAAGACAAAAAGAAAGAATTCAAGTCTCTTGACCATCTGGAAGAGAGATTGGGAAAACGGCCACAGACTTGACAGTTTGGCGAAGAGAGACTGGAAAACGATAGCAGGCATTTAGGTCTAGAATTCGACTGTTGTCGTTTCTCGTCTATAAATAAGATGGGTAAACGATGGAATGATCATGAAAAAAAAGTGCCGTATTTCTTTTCTGTTTCTCTCCTTCTCAATTTCAATTTCTAATCTCTCTCAATTTGTTTTGGACATTCAGTTCTTTGTTTATTGAGGTGCATACCAGTGAGCTGAAGTAAGAGCATTGGAACCTAGAGAGAATTTTTTTAATTAATCCACGTACAAATAGTGGGAAAATTATTGTCTTAAGGGACAACATTATGACAGTGCACCTTGCCCATTTTTTTCGCTTCTTAAATAATATTGCTGATCATTTATAATTTAAACAACAATTTTCTTCCTTATCAATGTTATTGTGCAAAAAGAAATCACAAAAAGAGAGAGAATCCAACAAGCAGCACCGTTGCAAGATCGTGGAGGGCAGCAAGCAGCGTTGCATGAATCTGAGCAGTGGCCATAAGTTATTATGTTATATTTACAGACGCTAAATTGTTCAATACAGAACAAGAAGCAAACCTCGCTGAATCATCAAGCACTCTCTTTCCTTCACGGAGGATGGCTTTCAGCAAATCGGACAACTTTGTGTCTAATTTCATTTCTTATCTGCCTCTTGCTGAAGTTTGAAGGAAAAATCTATTGTGAAAAGAAAACCAAAGCAGGGGCGAACATGTTTAAACTAATGCATAATTAGTATCATTGAGTCATGGTTTATTTTATAAGTCATCTCACTACCCCATCATCTAGGATATGGGTTGCTAGTCACATGAACGTGGGATTAGGTGTCCTACCAATAAGGATTAGGTGTCCTATCAATAAAAATTAGGTGTCATGGTTTTTAGTTGATGAACACTGTAAAACTACTATTTTACCCTTAAAATATTAGATTAATTGTTCTTTATTTTGTAAATATTAGATATATTTAATATGTTTTTGAGTTTGGCAGAATATTTTGGAAAATACAAGAAATTGGAATAAAAATTGGAAAAAATGGGCCACAATGTCAAATTTGGAAACTTTGTAATTTTACCACCTAATTTTGGAATTCATTGTAAATTATTTTTTAATTCAAATCCATTATGAGAGTTTGAATTAAAAATAATACCGTTTGTGGTTAATTTTACAAAATCATGCCACCAACATCTGCCTCTGAAACGGTCTATGTTTGTGCATTTCCAACCGACCTACTGGGTTTGAAAGGGATTGGGATTAGTCCACATTGCAACCCAGAGAGCAGAGCTACTCCACAAGAGCCTTTCAAGTGGGCATTGGAACCAGCAGATGATGAAGTTCTTGACAGACTCTTTGAGCTTGGATATCTTGATGCGGCAGTCTGGGCTAAGCAGAATCCTATCCAGTTGATTGGAAGATAGAAATAAAGGGTCAATGGAAAGTAAAAAAAAAAAGGAGTTGACATGTGAAAAGAAAGTTAAGGAAAGAAGAGAAAGACAGATTCGGCCAAATCCTTATGATTCAGCAGAGATAAGATGGGATTGATGAGAGCAATGAAAAAATGAAGAAATCTGCTCGACGTAGCCAACCAGATCTGCTGAATTTTAGAGGAAGTTACACGATTTTCGTCCAAATCCATGAGACTCGGCGACAAAGAAGGACATGGCCGGCTGAGAGATAAGGATGAAAGTGTTGGCTGATTTGGGTTAGAAGAAAGGAAGGAAGAAAGAATAGAAAATAAGAAGAGAGAAATCAAGGAAGTTGCCGTGTAATGGAAGGGGTTGTGTTAGCCGATTCTAACAAAGAAAGAAAAAAGATAAGGAGAAGGGCTCACACGGCATTGGCTGTGTACATACCATCGGCTGAAATAGGACTCTTTACTTGCTCATCTCTTTTCTTATAAATAGAGTATGGACGCCATTGGAAAAAATGAACCGAGCAAGGCATTGAAGGGGCTGAATTTGGACTGCTAAGGATAGAGAAAAATATTTGATTTCTTGTAAGTCATTTATTTTATTTTTATGGAATGAGTTCCAAAGAATTGTATTTTCTTACATTCTAATTTTTAAATGAAATTCAAGGTAGATTCTTTAGATTTATGGTGTTCCCAATTATTAAATATTCCATGGTGATGTTTTTTAATTTTCTTTTAATTCTTTTTGTGAATGTTATGGAACAAATTATTTTTAAAATTTTTCAAGAAAAAGTAGAACCCATGTTAGGATCAGTGGTACTTGACTTTTTCAGTCTAAGATTCTTTTTAAGAACAGTTTATTTTAGCTTTGAAAAATGCAAGTGTAAATCCCGCTCAAGCCTAAGGCTTCAATTGAAAAATTCTAATTTAATGGACAGCGTAATTTTTCTAATTAGAATTTTAATAAATGCTAAACTTGAATTTATGTTTAATAATTCTAGAATATTTCATAATCTAGGCCATAATTTTATTTTTAAATGGGATAATATGCCGCCTTAGATACTTGTCTCGATTCCATTGTAAACTATGTAAATAATTCATTATTATTGTTTTTATTTTATTCTTTTATTTATTCATAAAAATCCTTGAAATGATTTAACTAGGTGAGCAATATTTTATTTGTTTCTTAACCTTGCATTTTAAATTAGATTAATGTTATTTAAATTCACTCCACCATTTTAATCAAAATTATAAATCAATGGTTTGTATGATAAAAGTAGATCTTATATTTTGTTAACTTCCAAAGTTAGATAATTAATTAAATATTGGTTATCTAAATCTAAAATTTTGCTAAATTAAGATTATAACTCCATGTTTTAGAAAATATATCATGCTTAGGTTAAATCCCTAAATCTTATTTTCTTAGATCACATTATTTTAATGATACCATTTTTATTTCCATACATATATTTTGTTGACTTTGCTTGAGTTCGACCTTACACTCACTCACTACACTATTAACTGGTTTGTGTGCTTGTGAGTTAAATTTAAAACACAACATTAGTCATGGCTAATGAGTTGTTCCATATTGTGGCAATGGTTCCTTAGACTTAGGCATGTTATGGTGATGTGTAATTAGTTAGTTAGTTGTATATTTCTTATTTAAAGAGATGTGTATAACTATGATGCAATGGACACACAAGAATTAGCTCTCCCTGAAAGGAGGTGATCCAGCCACACCTTCGAGTACGGCTACCTTGTTACGACTTCACGCCAGTCACTAGTCCCGCCTTCGGCATCCCCCTCCTTGTGGTTAAGCTAATGACTTCGGGCATGGCCAGCTCCCATAGTGTGACGAGCAGTGTGTAGAAGGTGCGGGAACGAATTCACCGCCGTATGGCTGACCGACGATTACTAGTGATTCCAACCTTATCAAATAAAGTTTATATTTCGACTTTTGTATACTAGTTACTTATCTTATATAATTTTTATGTATTCCCTTAATTATTTATCAATAAAGAGATTTAGAAGTTTTTTCTAAGTGTTTGTGTTACCTCTCTAACGTAACAAGTTGTGAGAGAGAAGACCGAACTTCCATCATAGCTTCTTAAAGCTAAGAAGCTAACAGAAAAACAAGAACCACCCAAAACAGTAAGACTTTTTTTTCTTCGCTCTTTGTAAAGAGTTGTGAGAGGAGTATGTTTTTTTTTTCCTGCATCAAAAAGAAAAGAGAGCAACATCAAACAATGTGGAAGTTTTGACAATTTTTTGTTTCTTTGAGATCGTTGGCCATCAATTAATGGATATACCAATTTACGTTTGGCAAAACATCAAGGTTGAGGTTTAAAGACAATAATACACCATCAACGTAAGAAATAGAACAAACTATAACCTGAAAAGGAAGGCAACATCAACGTAAGGAAAATAACAATAGAAAGATGTAGCAACTAGAACTAGAAGCAACAAGTAGAGAAAAAGTAGAAAAAAAAAATCAACAGAAAATCAACAAAGAAAAAAAAAACTCTTTTCTATGTGCAAATCTCTGAAAACAACAGAGAAACGAGGCAGAGACGAGCAAACAAAACCAGCAAGAAGCAGAGACGGACGCGAGCAACAACCGGGAAGTTTTCCTCTCCTTTCTTCTTTGTAAGAAAATTTTAGAAACCTTCTCATCCCTTTCTATTGTCTGCAGAATATATAAAAGAAAATGGAGCTCCAGTGATTGATGCAAGATCGGGTAAATCCATTCCATCTTTCATGTCTTCCCTATTAGGATGTGGGCTCTAGCACAAAAGATTAGCTTGTTAGGTGGAATGACCCAAGTCCTTTATAAACCCCTAGATCTCCTTCTATACTTCCAATGCGGGACTCGTTCGCAGTAGCCCTGACAATTCCCCCCCCCCCCCCCCCCCCCTCCTCCTCTCGAACGAAGCCCTCCAGCGGAGAGAGCGACGCTGGCTATCCTGTTTGCCTGGGGGATCAGGGTCCTTTATAAATCCCTAGATCTCATTATACACTTCCAATGCGGGACTCGTTCGCAGCAGCCCCAACTATTCCCTTCTCCCCCCCCCCCCCCCCCACCTTGTCCTCCTCTAACGAAGCCCTCTGGTGGAGGGAGGGACCCCGGTCATCCCATTTGCCTGGGGGATCTCCTGATCCCACATGAGGTAACCTGAAACCTGACTCTAATACCACTTGTTAGGACTAGGCTTCCAGCCCAAATGGCTTGCCTGAGACCTGGCTCTATTACCACTTCTTAGGATCAAGCGCTTACCACTATGCCGAAAGCTATAGTTGATAGTGAGATTGATGGACACTGAGAAATTACCTTTTTACACTTTAATATTAGATTAATTAGTCTTTATTTTGTAAATATTAGATATGTTTAATATGTTTTTTAGTTTCACAATGTGTTTTGAGAAAATACAAGATATAAGAGTTCAAATGATGAAATGTGTAGTTTTTGGACTGAAAATGCTACTTTTGGAAAATGAGCACTTATAATAAATATTTTAGCACAATTTAGGATTTATTTGTAAACTAATTAATTCAAATCCGTTTATGAGATTTGGATTAATTTAATACATTTTTAGAAATAAATATAAGTGGTAAAATTATTTATTAAAATTCTTTATATGGAGGCCCAGTTGCAAAAGCCTACGAAAAGCCCAAGTTTAAGATCCAAGCCTATGAAAAGATCCAAGTCTAGCTGCCCAGCAACATTCAAATCTTACAAAGAAAGATGATAAATTCAAATGAAGTGAAGTGCCTAGTGTGTGTCATGTATCGAGTGCTCTGCTCATGCCTAACCTTGATCATGTGATAAATGTGAAAAGAAAATCTGATCGACTGATTTCAGTGATCATGGGTGGTTTGAGATCCCACTCTGAGATTGCCTCAGTGATTTCACAGGGACAAATTTGGAAAAGAAAATTAAGAAAGAAGATTGTGTGGCAGAAAGAAATAAATCAAAAAAAAAAAAAATGGAGAAAAATTAGCCTGAAATGGAAGTGGATCGATGCCTGGCAACAAGATCGACTTTGCCCAGTTGTGCAATCAATGGAAGAATGGAAAGATAACAAAAGAAAATAAAAAATAAGAAAGGAAAAAACCCATTCACGTTGTTGTGTTTGCATCTACATGAAAGAATGAAAAACGAGAAAAGAAGAAGAAGAAGATCTGCTGCCAGCTTGAATCGTGTACAGTAGAGGAAAATCTAGAATCGTGGAGAAAAATAGCTGATTGAAGAGAGTGCTGGCCGAATCTTGTATAGTAGAGGGGGTTTCGGCCAAATCCTTGTGACTCAATAGAGAAGAGAGAAAATCTATGAAGAAGTTGACGTGAGCTGGCCGATTCTTCTCTATCCCACAAAAAGAAGAAAGAAATAAGAAGTACAGAGGGTGAAGAGCCGATTGAAGAAAGTAGCAAAATAAGGAAGTGATAACTGGACATAGGTATTTGCTGTGTGTATAAAGAAAATATCTGCTGAAATTAGAATAACAAGAGGAAGGTCGGGATTATGATTCAGCAGAGATAAGAAGGAGATTGAGAAGGAATGAAAAAATGGAAAGCCAATGTATACACGTTTTTGCCTCTTACCCATACAAGTTGGCCGAATCTAACAGAGAAAGGAAAAAAATAAAAAAGGAGAAGATTTGCTGCTTTGAATCATGTAATGGAGTAAAAAAGGGAAGAGTCGGCCAACAAATATACAGATTCAACTAAAATTTTGTCAGTCCCTCCTTGCTAAATTGAACATCTCCACTCCTCTATAAATTGAAGTCGTTTTTGCATAATGGAATTGAGCTAAGCAACTGATCAAAAGGGGCTGAAATTTTGACAACTAAAGGACAGAGAAAGAAAAATTATTTGATTTCTCGTAAGTCTTATTTATATTTTACGTTCCAAAGCATTGTATTTTTTTTTATATACTCTAATTTTTTAATGAAATTCATGGTAGCTTTATTTAACGTATGGTCTTCCAATTATTTGATATTCTATGATGATGGTTTTAATTTAATTTTAAATCTTTTTATTAATGTTATGCAAAAAAATTATTTTATGAGTTTTTCAAGGAAAAGTAGAATCAATGTTAGGATCGGTGGAATTAGATCTATTCAGTATAAGATTCTTTTTAAGAACAATTTATTTTAGATTTGGAGAGACAGGTTTAAATTTCTACCCAAACCTAAGGGTTGAATTGATAATTTCTAATTTAATGGACGTCATAATTTTTTTCTAATTAGAATGTTAATAAATGATAAACTTGAATTTATATTTAATAATTCTAGAGGATTTTATAGTCTAGGCCATGATTTTATTTTTAAATGGGATAACATGCCACCTTAGATACTTGTCTCAATTCCATTGTAAATTATGTAGATAATTGTTGATTTTATTTTATTCTTTTATTTATTCATAAGTCCTTGAAATGATGGAACTAGGTTAGAAATATTTTATTTGTTTCTTAACTTTGTATTTTAAATTAGAGTGAGGTTATTTAAATTCACTCCACCATTTTAATTAAATCTATAAATCATTGATTTGTACAATAAAATTAGATCTCGTATTTTATTAAAATTCCAAAGTTAAATAGCTATTTAAATATTGGTTTTCTAAATCTAAAATTTTGCTAAATTAAGATTATAACTCCATGTTTTAGAAAATTTATCATGTTTAGCTTAAATCCCAAATTTCTAATTTCTTAGATCACATTATTTTTATGGTACCAATGCATATCTCCAGACATATATTTTGTTGATTTCCCTTGGGTTCGACCTCCTACTCACTCACTATACTATTTAATGGGTCGTGCGCTTGCGAATTAAATTTAAAACACAACAAATTCTTGGTACCGTCGTCGGGGAAATCTCGAAATAAATTGCATGCCATTAGATTTATGTGTTTTTAGAAAGATTGCTATTTTTAGAAGCTTCTAAACTAGGCAATTCTTTAAAATTAGAAATTTATATTTTTAGAATTTCTAATTTTAGAAAGTTTCCTTAAATTAGAAGTTTTTAAAAATATCAATGATTCTAAAAACTGTGTAATTAGGATTTTCTATTTCTTAGAAATTTTCTAATTTAATAGTTTCCCTTTTTAGCAACTTTTCTAATACTGAAGATATGTTTTAATTTAGAAATAATTTATGTTTAGAAAATGATCTATTTTTGGAAAGTTCTATTTCTAGAAAAATCTATTTTTGGAAAATTATCTAATTTTGGAGACGTTTAATTTTTTATAATTTCCAAAATTAGAAATTTTTTAAATTTAGAATTTCATTCAACTTTGGAAAGTTTCTAAATATGATTTAAAAAAAAAATCTCATGGAATGAAGTTTTGATTTAATAGGGTGGAGTCCAATTTTCATAGCCTTGACTTGATTTAAAATTTTTAATTAGGTTACAAATATTGTATTTCCTCGACTAGTTATAAATTTAGAACAATTGCACTTAGACTAGGATCATGCATTTTTTTTTTTTTTTGAATTAGAATCGTTGCCAAGGCTTGTTTTGTCTATTTTATAAGAGTTTTAATTGTGCGCTTAAAAATAGCTGGAAATACGGATAATAGGCTAAGGTGAGTGCCTAATAATTTTCTTTTGATTTTATTTTTCTCATGCATTCATATAGATTTATTTAGTGTGTTCTTTATTTATTTTATTTTAATTTATTGCTTACATTTAATTTGTCCATGCATCTAGGTTGTTAGTATTCATGCATTAGCTTAAATTGCTTTATTATTGTTTGCATATTTGCTTGAATGCTATGTGGCAATTTAGGAGTGCATTTTCACAATATCTAAAGAAATAAGATTAGTAAAATTGGTTCATAAATCTCCTTAATAAAATCAATTAAGGAACCATTAGGCTAGGTTTTAGTGTTTCATACTCATTAGGAACATTTTTATTTAAATTAATTTTTGTAACTAGTGAATAGTTTATCTTCAAGAATAGTGTCTAAGGCTAGTTCTGTCACCAAGACATGAGGTCGAGTATGATCTAAGGATAAGCTGAGAAGAGATGTTGTCTGTGCTCCCCCACTTACCTGGGAACTTACCTGGCCATCTTGTGGTTAAACTCTCATTGGAGACTTACATTATTTGGAGAGAAAAGTAGGAGCAAGTCTAGAGACAATCCCTAGGGTCCTATTAGCCAAATAAAAATTTGATTGCATTAGTGAAATTCAAATTTAGATTTAGGCATTTTTTTGTGTGAATTTGGCTGAGCGTGAATGATCGTGTGTGTGTGTATGAATTATTGGTGTCGTGACTATAACAATCGTTTGGTTCGAGTTACATTTTTTTATCGATTTACCGATCGTTGCGTCCGGAGCTCAATCTAACTCAGTCATAGACAATCCACCTTCATCATCACCACCATCACCTAACATGGTCAAAGAAAGAGTCGAAGAGAAAACCCTCCAAGACTACTTTTCAGCAGTTACACCCAATACACCATCAGGCATAGTTGTTCCAGAACTAATGTAGCCTTTGAACTCATACCAGGTCTATTACATCTTTTACCCACATTCCATGGACTTGATCATGAGGACCCTTACCTACATATTAAAGAATTTTTAGAAATCTACGCCACCATCAAACTTCAAGTCATCACTGATGAATCCATTAAATTTCGTTTATTTCATTTTCCTCTAAAAGAAAAAATGAAATCTTTACTAAATTCTTTACCTGCAAATTCCATCACAACTTGGGATCAGTTGGCCAATAAGTTTTTGAATAAATTTTTTCCTATATCTAAAACGAAGGCCCTCAAGAAAGAAAATTCAAACTTTTATCAGTGAGTCATTGGAAAGATTCAAATATACGTTGAGTAAATGCCCCCACGAGGCTTTGAAACGGGGAGACTCGTGCAATTCTTTTATGATGGTTTAACCACATCGAACCGCACAATGGTCAAGTCTATAAAGGATGGTGAATTTTTAAAGCTAACTACAAACAATGAATGGAATTTCTTAGAATCATTGGCAGAAAGTTCTCAACGATGGGACTTTTCCAAAAGAGACAATTCAGCGCAAACCTCAAAGAGAGGAGGTTTATATGAAGTTAGTAACGACTTCGACGTTAAGCTTGTAATTGCAAACTTTACAAACAAAATCGATGCTTTAGCAATGTCTCCAGTGATAAACCCATCATTAGGAATGCATGCTGAAGTTTGCACATTGTGTTATAACCTAGGACAAACTGCCCAAAACTGTCATTCCTTAGGATCTAATGCTGATAAACCCATCATTAGGAATGCATGCTGAAGTTTGCACATTGTGTTATAACCTAGGACACACTGCCCAAAACTGTCATTCCTTAGGATCTAATGCTGACTGCTCAAATGAGCAGTCCAACGCACTAAATAATTTTGGAAGACTGCAGGGAACCCCCTTCTCTACCACATACAATCCTAATTGGCGGAATCATCCAAATTTTTCTTGGCATCAAAATTAACCTCCAGTAGGTCAAGGACCCCCTTAATATCAAGGTTACCCATACGAACCACCTTAGAACCATCCATTCCACCCATCTCAAAATCATCCAGCCTAGTTAAATCAGTTTTATCAATCCAATCCATCTCAACAACGTAAGCCCTCTCTCGAGGATACGTTGCAGCAATTCATGCAGTCTATCCAAGCATGCTATGCACAAGCTTGAAACACAGCTTAGGCAATTAGCCACTACAATAGGAATAGGGAGAAAGTTAGATTTGCTAGTCAGCCTATCCCAAACCCCAAGGGCCAGAATGAGGTTTTATCGTCTAATTCAGAAGACGCTAACTCCATTACTACCTTGAGATCCGGAAGACAAGTAGACAATAAAGTGGAGATACCTAAACAACCAGATGACCAGATCACTGGTCAATCCAAGCATCAGGATGACCCATCGAGTCCATCCCCAGCCCAAATCGCACCGGACCCATATGTTAAGAAACCATACGTAGCTAGGACTTCGTGCCCTCAAAGGCTCATCACCAAGCTAGGGATGCTTTATGGTGACATACTAATGATTTTCAAACATGTCAATGTCAACATTCCTCTACTTAATGCCATCAATCAAATACCTTCATTTGCCAAGTTTCTCAAAGATCTATGTACGGTAAAACAGAGAATTAATGTTTCCACAAAGGCATTTCTAGCAGAAAATGCAAGTGCTCTCCTCCAACAGCCATTCCCGATTAAACATAAGGACCCTGGGTGCCCAACCATTGCATACACCATTGGTACATATGAAATTAACATGGCCTTATTAGATATGGGAGCTAGTGTCAGTCTACTACCATACTCAGTTTATGAGCGATTGGGGTTGGGAGATCTGAAACCCACTCCTATCACACTACAGTTAGCTGACCGCTCTATAAAAATTCTGAGGGGTGTGATAGAAGACGTTCTGGTGAAAGTAGACAAATTCTACTTTCCAGTCGATTTTGTGGTGCTAGATACATAGCTCGTTCAGAACGAAAGTGGGCACAATCCGGTTATTCTTGGACGACCATTCTTGGCCACCGCAAAAGTTGTTATCAACTGCCAAGATGGTATACTTAAGTTGTCGTTAGGAGATCTGATGGCAATACTCAATGTGTTTTGCTATGTCGACAACTTCTCTGCACAGACAATCTGTGCGAGGTTAATATGATCTAGAGTTCTGTCCAGGAGTCCTTCCTTCACTTCATGGGTGATCACCCATTTGAGAAGACTCAGTCTACTTTTAGCACACAATTCAATGACAATGGTAAACAAAAAGTGAACGCTATGTTTGACGCATCTCCATATGCGCGAAGACTCACCAATTTCGAACCTCTCCTCGTTAGTCAATCTGTTTTGATCCCCTCTGTGGAGAAGCCACCAAAATTAGAGCCCAAGCCACTTCCTGAGACACTTAAATATTCTTATCTTGGATCATCAAAAACTTCACCCGTTATCATAGCTTCCAATTTAACTTCTGAGCAGGAGTCTAAACTTCTAGCTATTTTAAGAGATCACCGTGAAACTATTGGATGGTCCATTGCCGATCTCAAATGAATCAACACCTCTGTGGTCATGCACAAAATTCACTTGGAAGAAAATTCCAAGACATCCAGAGAACCATAGAAACGACTAAATCCAGCGATGCAGGATGTGGTGAGAGCCGAGATTTTAAAACTCCTCGAGGCGAGTATTGAAAGTACCCTTTACACAGGTGCTAGAACAACTTAATTGACCCTAGAGGGGGGGGGGTGAATAAGTCAATCCAAATTCGTTGGTCCTTTTTCAAATTACTTGATTGATTAGTTTAAATGTAGCAAAAACAATAATCAAGAGTGTGTGTGTTAGCAAATGTGACTAAAACAATCAACACAAGAATTTGGATTTAATACCACAAACACAAGGACATAAGATATATAGTGGTTTGGTTCGCCAACCTACATCTACTGTTAGGACTCACTCAACCTTGAGACATCCCCAAATTCACTATGAGGGGACTTACACTCTCACAATTAGATTAGGAATTTCACCTCACTCAATTGGCTGGGAATTCCACCCACCACTATGCTAGAGACGATGCTCTAGAGTTTTTTTTATAATAGATCTAGGGTACCTCCCTTTAATCCAGTTTCGGGTTACAAGTTTTTAAAAAGAAAATTAAAAACCAAGAAGCACTTGCCTTAAAGCTCTTTCTTGTTGATATGTGCGTCTTGAAGATCCCACCCAAGTTGTGTCGACACTCCTTCTTGCAGTCGTCGTGTAGCTATCACAATCTTGTGGGCAAAAAGGAAACTTGGCTTAACCAAAGTTTTCCTACTTTATAACTCTCTCACTTACAAACTCAATCCGAAGATTGTTTCTTTATGATCTTTCTCTCCTCCTCTCTTTCTCACTTGCAAACACAATCAGAAGATTGGTTGTTTATGATCTTTTTCTCAAGAGTCTTGATCGTTCCTTAGAGTATTTAACTCTTTTAAGCTCAGGAAGATAATAAAACAATCACCCAACACTCATATTTATAGAGGAGTTTTAACGGTCATATTGATTGTCCAGGATCGACAGGCGGTGACACCGATGGGTCGGTGTTCATATTTATTACCGTTCAACCACCCGACCATTGCACATTAAATGTACCCCCAACGATATAATTACTTTCCGGCCGACATGTCGTTGTCACCGATGGGTCGACACTTATGGTACCGATGGGTCGATCCATACGAGAGGGTCGTTCTGGTGCAAAAACATGCTTGACAGTAGTTTTCCTTAGGAAACCTGTTACCCAGAACAACATGTCACCCTTTACCAAGGGGTCAGTCCTGTATCTCTTGATCGGTCTTTGATTGTCGATATGTCTGTTTTATCGAGAGCCCTTATAAGTTCCCACTCCAGAACTTATAAGTTTTATAACGACGAGTCGTCGACCACGAGGATTTGTTCAAGTTCATCACCGAGGGGTCGGTGCATACGAGACTCTCGGTCAGAGGAATTTCTAGAGTGACAGTTCTAATTTTCAGAACCAATGTCAATCTAGCCGACCAGTCTTTGACCACGATGTGTCGATCCTGACTACACCGAGGGATCGGTGAGATAGACTGGTCGTGCTGACAGTGAACATATTCATATTTTCAAGTTCACTTCCAATTCACTGTTCAGCTTTCCCTCTAGGCATTTTATGTTTATTACCAACATATGCAACGAAGCCTAGTAGTCCTCTCTCAGTGTGGGTTCAACCTAGGGCCATCTATAGCCATATACATGTTCTTGTGATTGCATTGACGATGATCTTTGAGCTTGGTGGAACATGATCTTCTTCCTTGATCATCTTGTGTCTTCAAACTTCTTGCCAGGTGCTTTTACCCGAGTCATGTAATTGACAAACAGGGACTCAGTCAAGCCGGAGCACTAACAATCTTCCCCTTTGTCAATTACATAACAAAACCTAGAAGCTAACCAATTTACAAGCCCACCCTTTATTACAACACATTTGAATACAAAACATTACATCAATTACATGTATAATCAAATGGATTAACAAACAAGACTATGGTCTTCATATTATTGCTCAGCTTGCTTCATTTTCCTGTTTAAGTACAAAAGCAAGCAAACACTAGACAATCATTAGGTGGGTTAGTTCAACCCATAAACATCGATGGACTAAATAAGATTTTGCCCCCCATACACCAATAAATTGTTTGACTCCACCAATCTCTTTGAGTTGGATCTTCCACCAATTGTATTCCTAATTGGTTTTTATGTCTCATAGCTTCTACTATTTTCTCCCCCATTTTGTCATTCAATTGACAAAGGATTAGTAGGCAAGCATCAAGATCAAACACTCCCCCATGCATCTTGCATTAGTGCTTGACTGAGGTCTATTCTAACTCATAGTTTTCCCCCCATGGTTCAGTGCACACGTTTTGTGCAACAAGGTTTTTATCCCTTTGCATGAGCTGATTTCCAGCATATTGCTTCAAGGGTTAAGCTAATGTCCCTAGCTTTTTCGAGTTTCCTCCCCCATTCGCTAAGCAATTTTTCTTAGTTTTTTCTTCTTTGCTCCCCCACAAACATATTCCCCCAAGTTGATTTTTCTTCAAGCTTTCAAGCTTTCATTCTTCTTCCTCCACAAGCTGTCATGACTAGTGACGTCATCTAATTAGCACATATTTTGTGCTCGTCCATACTCCAAGGATATGTGTAGCAACACAGCTCAAACCCTTATCTCCCTGATATGCCAATACAAAACCAACTCATTTAAACCTACATGTTAGTATATCATACACTAGAGATAAATGGCAAACATACACAACAATACACATATCATACTAAACCAAACCATATCATTGCATTTGACAAAATGTGCATTGTGTACATATGGTTTTTACTAAGAGGGGTACTATGGGTGCTTAGACAAAATACCAAAAGTATACTTTTTTCTAAAAACTATCCTAAGTAGAACCATACTAAAGGGGTACAGGAGGAGGAGGAGATGGATTATCTAGAACTCGGTTAGAGAAGGATGTAGCAGCAACAAGATCATGGACTTTCATCCTCAACCTATCCAGGGATCTCTCAAGGCAGTCAATCCTTCTTTCCAGTGTGAAGACCTTGTTGTTCAGACTACCATTCACTTGATAAGGATATTCATATTCTCTTTCCTCATCAGAATCTCCCCTAAGATCCTCAGACCGATGGATATCCTCCTCACTGGTTTTGTCAGAAATATCAACATGGTCTTCATGTCCAGTTCGAGGACCATTCTCCTCTACTATTTTTTCCCCCTTTCTTCTCGTTGATTTTCTATGAAGATGACTTTTTTGTCTACAATGGGTTCTTCTCCCACCACTGCTTGAGTTTCCTATTCTTCTTGAACATGAGTTTCTGAGCTCGACCTAGGGCAAAAACGAGAAACTGACCTTTTGGTCATTTTGACCCATCGACTGACACGACTGGATTCTCCTTGTTCGATAGTGATCTTAGGACGTGACTAAGCTTCCATCTTTGTAGGCATGGTTTTTCCTAGAGTTGTCCTTAATCAATGGCTCGAGGAGGGATGAGATGAAACCTGAGCTTTACTCGATCTATGATAATCACAAGAATGGTGATTTCAGGCTTCTAGAGGCTTGAGGAACGAAAACCCCATGATTTTTGGGTGGAAAATGACCCCGAGAGGTCCTACTGAATGGTCTAGGGAACAAGAGGATAATAAGGGACCACAGACCTTCATGGGAGGGGAGACAACGAATTTGAAAGTGTTATCGCTTTCACAGAAAGTGACCCTTTTTTATTTTGAACTTTCTATCTCACCAATATGTCGGTTCCACGATAGGTCGACTTTTTCTCCCTTTTCAATAGTGCTTTGATTTCGCATAGTAACGACATGTCTGTCACTCCGACAGTCTATTTACTGACATGTTGACAATACCGAGAGGTTCAGATTGTAAAGCAATCATCCTTGATTTGTGCAATTTGATGGAGATCCTAATCTAAGCATGGCAAACACATATTCATGCATAAATATACCAAACACAGTTTCATCCAATCATGCACACACACATATGAATTCTTATTCAAAAGATTATATCTTTCAAAAACACTTTGAATGGAATGTATGGCTTTCCAAGTAGAATATGTACTATAGCCAGGAAGAGTACATTCTTGACTTGTATGTGACCAATTCCTCTCTTCATGTCATCGCATTTCTCAGATATGTGAACTCAGATGGTCTCTTGTGAGTTTATTTGCAGT
The DNA here is from genome assembly GCA_022113865.1 of Chimonanthus praecox. Lineage (NCBI taxonomy): Eukaryota > Viridiplantae > Streptophyta > Magnoliopsida > Laurales > Calycanthaceae > Chimonanthus > Chimonanthus praecox. The sequence goes on along the minus strand of CM039089.1, from coordinate 45,941,716 downwards.
GGTCTAAGATATGGAAGTAAATCTTAAACCACAACAAAACATGATTAATGGTCTATCTCCTAGGTACAAAAATTGTGGCATCTGGTGTCGCATACACACCCCTACGATCGTACCTTTGATGACCAAACCTTGGATTCATCAACTCTTGTAAGACATGGTTTATCTGTCTTAATAAAGAGTCTTGCCTTGTATCCACCTTCTTTGGTTTTCTTTTAGGATTTGGTGTTGGTGGATATCTTTTATGCATAGGCTTTGATGGATTGTGCCCTAGTGATTTCTTTTCCAAGTATCTCTTTAGATGATAGCAATTTCTTTTGAAATACCCATCCTTGTGGAAGAAATTGCATTTACCCGTTGAACGGCGAGAGATACCTGTTCTTCTGAGCACCTCATGGTTCATAGGTACTTTGGTGGACGAGGCACCATGTCTAGACCTATCACCATACTGTCTACCCGAACAAAGGAGTCATTTAAGTCTTTCATCTCCTTGGGTAAACTTATTTTGGAATTTTTCTTTGTGAATTTTTAAATCTTTTACTTCCAAAGATAGTCTTTTAACATCTTCTTCAAGCTTAGTATTTTCAACATCTGAGAAATTAAGTTTAAAGATTAGAAGAGATTTCTCATCTTTCAGCTCTTACACTTGATTGGAGAGCTTATGGTTTTCATTTTTAACCTTGTTGAGTTTCTTAGTCAGCCTCTCACTCTCAAGGAACAGGGCACTGTAGGAAGCTTACAGATTACCATCATCTTCACTCTCATCTTCCTTTGTTTCAATTGTGGAGTTTTCATGATCATCAAGGATCGAAGCTATGAGACCTTTTGATACATCAACCTTTTGTTGAGTCTCATCATCTGAATCACTTTCTGATTCAGAAGTTTCAACATGGGCCACACCCACATTCATAGCTTTCCTTATTTTATCCGAAGGACAGGATACTCACTCATGTAGTGTCCTCTTCCTTCACAATTGAAGCAGGTCTGTTCCTTGACATCCTCTCTTTCTCTCCCTTTCCTTTTGAATCACTCTTGCGTTCATGGGTAGTTTTTACTTGGTTCACCCTTACCCATTCTTCTCATGTTATTTCTTTTAACAAAGTTTTTATAAAACCTTTTGGTAAACATTGCCATTTCATCACTTGAGAGTTCATGTTCCGAAATTTTTTCTTTTTCTTTAGTATTTTATTTTTGGGAAGATTTTAAGGCAATTGATTTATCATTTGGTTGTTCCAAGTGTAGTTCATAAGTTTGCAATGAACCAACCAAATCATCAACGTTCATTAAGGACATATATTTGTTGTCCTCCATAGCCACAACTTTGGGCTTGAATCTTTTTGCAAAATTCCAAACAATTTTGGTACATACTTTGTCCTCGGGTTTCTCTTCCCCTAAAGCGTACATTTGATTTATAATGTCGTAAACTTTGCAATAAAAATCCATGAAGACTTCATCCTCCCTCATCTTAATGGTGTCAACTTGATTTTAGAGGATTTGAAGTTTGGACCTCTTAACTGTTGAGGTGCCCCCATGGGTTCTTTCAAGAACTTCCCATGCTTATTTTACAGTTTTACAGGTCATGATCCGCCAGAATTCATTATCTAAAACTGCACAATTAAGGGCATTCATGGCTTTCACATCTGTTGTCTGATTAGTTTTCTCAGCAGTGGACCACGATGCAAAGGGTTTGGGAGTCTTGGATACGATTGAGGTCTTCGGTACTTCCATGGGTTTCTCCCATCCAGTCTTTACAATATCTCAAACTGATGAATCAATGGAAATAAATAAGCTTCTCATTTTGGCCTTCCAAGAGGCACAATTTGATCCATCGAAGTAGGGAGGTTTGGATATTGCATGACTCTCTCCCATGGTGTTCTAACTTGGATCTACTCGGATATTTAAATCCTTGTAACGAGCACCATGCTCTGATACCAATTGAAAGTACCCTTTACACGGGTGCCAGAACAACCTGATTGACCCAGGAGAAGGGGGGGGGGGGGTGAATAGGTCAATCCAAATTCATTGGACCTTTTTTGAAATTACTTAATTGATTAGTTTAAATACAGCGAAAACAACAATCAAGAGTGTGTGTTAGTAAATGTGATTAAATCAATCAACACAAGAATTTGGCTCTAACAACGCAAACACAAGGACACAAGATATATAGTGGTTCGGTTAGCCAACTTACATCCACTGTTAAGACTCGTTCAACCTTGAGTTATCCCCAAATTCACTATGTGGGGACTAATACCCTCACAATTAGAGTAGGAATTCCACCTCACTCAATTGGCAGGGAATTCCTCCCACCACTGTGCCAGAGACGACGCTCTAGAGTTCTTTATAGTGGTTCCAGGGACCTCTCTTTAATCCACTTTCGGGTTATAGGTTTTCAAAAAGAAAGTTAAAAACCAAAAAACACTTACCTTAAAGCTCTTTCTCGCTGATGTGTGCTTCTTAAAGATCCCACCCAAGTTGTGTCGACGCTCCTTCTTACAGTAACCGTGTAGCAATCACAATCTTATGGGTGAAAAGGAAAATTGGCTTAACCAAAGCTTTCCTAATATATAACTCTTTCACTTGTAAAATCAATCCTAAGATTGGTTTTTTATGATCTTTCTCTCCTCCTCTCTTTCTCACTTGCGAACACAATCAGAAGATTGGTTGTTTATGATCTTTCTCTCAAAAGTGTTGATCGTTCCTTAGAGTATTTAACTCTTTTAAGCTCAAGGAAGATAGTAGAATGATTACCCAACACTCATATTTATAGAAGAGTTTTTGCAGTCATATTGACTGTATAGGACCGACAGGTCGGTGTTCATATTTATTACCGTTCAACCACCCGACCATTGCACATTAAATGCACCTCCAACGACATAATTACATTCCAGCCGACATGTCGTTGTTGCCGATGGGTCGACACTTATGACACCGATAGGTCGGTCCATACGAGAGGGTCGTTCTGGTGTAAAAACATGTTATACAGTAGTTTCCTTTAGGAAACCTATTATCCAGAACAACCTGTCGCCCTTTGCCTAGGGGTCGGTCCTGTATCTCTCGATCGGTCTTTGATTGCCGATATGTCTATTTTATCGAGAGCCCTTATAAGTTCCCAGTCCAGAACTTGTAAGTTTTATAACGACGAGTCGTCAACCACGAGGGGTCGTTCAAGTTCATCACCGAGGGGTCGGTGTATACGAGACTCTCGGTCAGAGGCATTTCTAGAATTATAGTTCTAATTTTCAGAACCAATGTCAATCTGGCTGACCAGTCTTTGACCACGATGGGTCGATCCTGACTACACCGAGGGGTCGGTGAGATAGACTGGTCATGCTGACAGTGAACATATTCATATTTTCAAGTTCACTTCCAATTCACTGCTCAGCTTCCTCTCTAGGCATTTTATGTTTATTACCAACATATGCAACTAAACCTAGTAGTCCTCTCTTAGGTGTGGGTTCCACTTAGGGTCATTTATGGCCATATACCTGTTCTTGTGAGTGCCATGACGACGATCTTTGGGCTTGGTGGAGTATGATCTTCTTTCTTGATCATCTTGAGTCTTCAAGCTTCTTGGCAAGTGCTTCTACCTGAGTCATGTAATTGACAAACAGGGACTCGGTCAAGTCGGGGCACTAACAGCTATTATCTAACCGATCTCTGACAGTGTATGGGTGAGGCCGATATAGGCTGTACCTATGAAATCGGGTGTGACGGTAGTCAAGAATCAGGATAATGAGCTGGTGCCAACCCGCATCCAAACGGGTTGGAGAGTTTGTATTGACTACCGTAAGCTTAATACAATCACTCGAAAGGACCGCTTCCTTCCTCCATTCATCGATCAGATTATGGAGCGTTTAGCCGGTCATGCGTATGTTTTTTGGATGGTTATTCCGGCTATAACCAGATCTACGTTGCTTTTGAGGATCAGGAAAAGACCACCTTAACATGTCCGTTCGGTACCTTCGCATATCACCTTATGCCATTTGGGTTGTACAATGCCCCTGTCACTTTTCAACGGTGCCTGATCAGCAATTTTTTCAATATGGTTGAACATTTCTTAGAAGTCTTCATGGATGACTTCTTTGTGTTTGGGTCTATTTTTTACCAGTGCCTGCACTATCTGAGCCTTGTGCTAATCAGTTGCTAAGAAAATAACCTACTATTGAATTGGGAAAATGTCACTTTATGGTGAAACAGGGCATAGTATTGGGGCACATTATCTCTGAAAAGGGTATCAAAGTGGACAAGACAAAGGTCAACCTGATCTCTAATTTACCAAGACCCCAAACCTTTAAAGAGATTAGGTCATTCTTATGCCATGTTGGGTTTTATAAGAGGCTTATCAAAGATTTCATTAAAATTTCTAAACCTCTCTGTAAACTCTTGACCAAGCATGATAGTTTCAATTTTGATGATGAGTACATTCAAGCCTTTGAAAAATTGAAAACCGCTCTGACCTCTGCTCCGATAATACAACCACCTGATTGGTTTGTCCCCTTTGAAATTATGTGCGATGCCTCTAGTTATGCAGTAGGAGCCGTGTTAGGACAAAGGCTAAATTGGTTGTCTCACGTTATCTACTATGCTAGGAAAAATCTCAATGACGCTCAGCTTCATTATTCCACCACGGAAAAATAGTTGTTGGCGGTCGTATTTGCACTACACAAATTTTGATCCTACTTAGTGGGTTCGAGGTCATTGTCTATTCTGATCATGCAACACTTAAGTATCTCTTTTCTAAGAAAGATGTTAAGTCTCGCCTGATCCGATGGATCCTACTGCTACAAGAGTCTGATATTGAAATCCGGGACAAGAAAGGTTCCGAGAATGTTGTAGCAGACCACTTGTCTAGATTGATAACTGAGTTCACTAATGAAACCCATCCGATCGCTGAGTCCTTTCCTGATGAGTAACTCATGTCAGTGTCTCATGTACCATGGTTTACGGATATTGTTAACTATCATGTTACCAGTCAAATGCCCTCGCATTGGACTAAGCAAAATAGGTCTAAGTTTCTGGTACAGGTCAAAAGTTTTATAGGATGACCCTTATCTGTTTAAACACTGTGCGGACCAAATCATTCGTCGTTGTATCCCAGAAGAAGAGCAACAATGTGTCATAAGTTTCTACCATGACCAGACCTGTGGAGGGCACTTCAACACTAGAAAGACAGCTGAAAAAATCTTGTAGTGTGGATTTTATTGGCCCTCCATGTTTAGAGACACCCACACTTTCTGTGTCTCATCTAATAGATGTCAAAGATTGGGCAGTATCTCCCGTAAAAATATGATACATTTAATTCCCATCCTAACCATTAAGATTTGTTATGTTTGGGGCATCGATTTCATGGGACCACTCCCTAACTCTTTTGGAAATCTATATCTCCTTCTAGGGGTCGACTATGTGTTAAAGTGGTCGAAGCGGTGGCATGCAAAATCAACGACCACAAGGTTGTCATCCGTTTCCTTAAAGAAATTTTTTTCTCTAGATTTGGAATTTCACAAACCATCATTAGTGATGGGGTAAACACTATTGCAATCGTCCATTTGACAACTTGCTCAAATCATATGGGGTGACGCACAAGGTAGCTACTCCCTATCATCCGTAAACAAGTGGCCAAGTGGAAATTTCGAATTGAGAGATTAAGCATATTCTCAAGAAGACAATCAATCCAACCTGGAAAGATTGGTTTTCTAGACTCATTGATGCACTATGGACGTACCGTACAGCTTTCAGGACGCCTATAGGAATGTCACCCGACCGTCTGGTTTATGGGAAGGCATGTCATCTTCCGATCGAGTTAGAGCACAAAGCCTATTGGGCAAACAAGAACTTCAATTTTGCTCTAGACTCTGCGGGACAACATTGGAAACTTCAGTTCGTTGAACTGGAGGAATTATGAAATGAAGCCTATGACAAGGCCAAAAAGTACAAAGACCAAATTAAAGTGTTTAATGACAAACACATCTTGAGAAAATCTTTCACAGTTGGTCAGAAGGACTTGTTGTACGATTCAAGGTTGCATCTTTTTCCTGGGAAGTTAAGGTCCAAATAGACATGTCCATTCATTGTTTCATCAGTGTTTCCACATGGGCAGTACAGGTCAGGCATCCTATGAGTGGTCATGCATTCAAGGTTAATGGGTAACGATTAAAACCATTTTTAGAGTTCCCCATTCCTGAAGAAGAGAAAGAGGTCCCAATAGCCGATCCTATGTACCAAGACTGATTTGAAGACACATACCCATTCACTCACCTACCCATCTTCATCCTTTACATTACCCAGACCCACCTATCCATCTGTGTATATCTGAGTCGGTCTGAGTCTTCAATGTTTAGTTTAGGTTTTCATCGAGTCAGTCTAGGATTTCTTTATTTGGTCCATTTTGCACCTCGTACATTCCAAGGTATATGGGAACCCCGGTTATTCGTTTTCTAAAATATTTCTTCTTTTACACCTGGCCAATGTAGATTAAGGAACATTGAAGATAATGTTCAATTTAAGTTTGGGGGTACTGAGTCATTTATCATCCATCTAAAATTTTTTAGGGACGAGTAAGTTCATAAGAACTGAGACAACCCTTTAAAAAAAAAAAAACAGCATCCATCATCTGTTTTGTCTTTGTGACTAGCAGACGTTAAAGAACTGGATATTAGTCATACACATAGATGGTCGAGTTTTTGTCTTCGCATTGTGTTTGTCTAGAACACAAGTTCCTCCAGACTTGTGTAGGAAAGTCGTTCCCTTAGCTATGAGGGTGAGGAAGTTGGAAATCCAAGAGGAGCAACCCAGATCTCTTTGTGGTCAAAGCACTCTGGCTGCAAAGAGGAAAGCTAAGTGGCTAGGAATCTGTCACAAATGTGAACGTGGAAATTGTAATGGAATAATATCCGATCAAGTAGTTCGTTGTGTGACAAAAGCAAAATATAGACCTATAAGTGGAAATAAATAAATTTATTTGGATTTAGTCCAAGGTAGAGTAAATCCGGAAAGACTTAAACTCCATAGTGTCCAAAGAACTATTAATTTTCGCTTAGGGGACTATAAATGTCTTGACAATCTGGCGTTAAACGAGTCATAGTTTTCTTAGGAAGAGAGAGACAAACTTAATATTTTAAGGTAGAGTATGTAAAAGCTGAGACTCCTTGGTACTTAACAAGACTGCCAATTTAGGTTTAAGGAAAGTATGCGTCTTGACGATCTGTCGTAAAAAGAGTCACATTTTTAACATTAAGATTTAAATAAAAATCTTTATATCATACTTTTCGTGAAAGATTTTTATGGGATTTATGCTCGGAATCACCTGTACACAGCCATATTAACATTTGTTCCAAAAAAAAGAATATTCATGAGTCGAGTGATCACTAGAGGAATACTAGTAGACACTTAGACCCAGTGAGCTTTAGAGCCATTCTATTGTTTTGAGGGTTATAAGTAAACTCTTGTTTCTTTGATAAGCGCATTGAATTGTTGTGAGATCTCATTATCCTTTGATTTGGTCATATTACTAAGAACACCATCAAATTTAAGTTAAAATGCCTGAAATTTTTCCAAAATTATTTGAAACAATGAAATCATCTTATAAAGCTTAGGATAGGATATTGGCCATTTTTGGACCGTTTGAGCCTTCAAGCCCACCTTTTTTTGTCATTTCATCTTGATAGTTCCCAGTTGAACCTAATATAGCCTCTTTTATTGACTAGTCATATCTACTATACCCAACTCCGGTTATGGAGTTTGAGCCAAAATTTTATATCCATGACCTATTTTCATATGAGAAAAAGTTAGGAAAGAACTTGACATGGAAGTCATTGAAAAATAATGGTGAAAAAAAAAAAATGGGAACATCCATACATTAAGAAGGGATGTTGAAAGAGAAAAGAAAAAAAGAATTGAAAATAAAAAATAAATACTTTGATTTTTAAAAAAAGAAAAATAAAAGTAAAAAATATATTAAAGGAAAAATATCCTGCTCATATTATGAAGACCTCTAACATTTTCTTATCAAAGTGTTAATTTTTAGAGTCTTTATCCTTTCTTTGATATGACCCGGTCCTAAACCACGTTTCATCCTATTAGGAAGTCCTATTGATCCTAAGTCTAAATAAGGTATTTATTTAGAGAATAGAGGAAGGAAAATGATGGTATTTGACTCAACGTTCTTAGGAAAGTGGCATCTATTCACGAGATTAATTATTTTTTGTATCTGTACCATCTTTATTTAATACATATGTAAGAATTTTGATTTGAATACGTAAACTCCGCTCACATATACCTTGAGAGAAATAAACCCAAACCTCTAAGCATTAGTCTTTCAGAGAGATATAACTAGTGAGATATGAAGTGAAAGCGCATTTTCCAATGATGGTTACAAAACTTGTGTGTATTTGGAAAAAGAAGATTGTCTTAATATCGGCTATCACACAAAACGCTCCGAGTGTTAGCCTTGTAAAATGAATTTTAGAGTTGTATGATGTTTAGATTTTTGTCTATGTGTTTTTGCTGAAAAATTCAATGTTCGTGGGTATCATCACTAAAAGCCCTCACGAGACTACAACTCGTCCACTAATGGTGAGTTAGGGGCTTAGAGGCTTGTTGCATATGCTAAATCCAATCGAGAGTACCAGCTGTTGTGTAAATTTTAAATTTATAACTCGCAAGCACACGAACCATTTATTAGTATAGCGTTAAGAGTGGTTGATCCCACAAGGAAACAACAAAATATATGAAAAAACAAAGTATATGAAATTGAAACGTTGTGATTTAAAACAATCTAGATCTTTAGAAATAACCTAAATATGAAAATCAAATTCTAAATTTTACAAATATGATTTTAAATTAGTTGCATTCTAGTTTTAAGAAACTAATCTAGAAATTGGAGTATCATCATCTATATCTAAAATCTAACAAATAAATCCAATTTAATTAAAGTAATGGCATTGAACTAGAATTTATAAATGATCTCAAACCAGTTAAGAGAACAAAATTAAAATGCAATCAAATCAATCTCAACATAGTTCAAAAGAATTTGAGAGAATAAGAAAATAATAAAAAAATTAATAAAAATAATGAAATATTCATATAATGTACAATGGAATTAAGACAAGTAATTATGGAGGCATTTTATCCCATTTGATGATAAAATCACGGCCTTAATACATATTCAAATTTGCTTTTTATTAAAACTCCAATTAAAACTATTATAGCTTCCATTAAATAAGAAATTCTCAGTTCAAGCCTTACGCTTGGGCAGAAATTTCTACTTGCCTTTCCAAATCTAAAGGAAGTTGTTCTTAAAAAGAAACTTAGACTGGGAAAGATCAAGTTCCACCAATCCGAAAAGGGGTTCTGTTTTTCCTTGAAAATTCTCAAAATAATTTCTAACATAACATTTATAAGAGAAATTAAAATAAAAATTCAAACTGTCATTACACGATATTTAATAATTGGAAAACCATACATCTAAAATAAGCTACTATAAATCTTGTTCAAATAAATTGAAATATGGAATTACAATGGTTTGCATCAAAGACAGAAAACACAAGAACTTACAAATTAAATTTGAAAATTCTTTCTTTTGTAGTCTCTTCAGCCTCCAATCTTTAGTGATCCTTCAATCCTTGCTCAAATTCAAATTTCAATGGAGTCCATAAGCTCTATTTATAGACTCAGGGTTGGAATGGACAGTTGGGATTAAATCTGGGTGAAGTTGTGAATTGATGGCTTGGATTGGATCTCCTTTAGAAGTGGATGGAGGAGATTTTAAAGTGAAAAGGCTAGGGTTACAAGGCATACACAAATTTTGGGGTGTCTTCGCTTAGAGGCTAAGCAGAGAATGAGAAAAGATAGGAATTTTGAGAAAAAAATGGGATTTACTGCAAATCCCATGTTTTCACACATGTACATATTGCAGATCCATTTTTCCCTTGTAAACGTCCGAATCTTGAAATTTTGTAAACAAAAAAGTTGTATCCCTTGAAGTATTCTTTCCAACACAACAAGAATCGACACAATCGGATATCAGAGTGGAATGGTATGGTCAAAATACCAAAGCTGTGTCAAAATTTATCTTCCAAATCCAATTTTTTTCTCCATTTCTTGTTTCATAGGAATTTGGATTTCTTGGGATTGGGTGATGAGGTGTAAGAGATGTGGCACGAACCTAGATGGGATTTTGACTTTATTCTTAATCCTAGGGTTTTAAATGAATGGATGGCTATGATTACTTTGGGTTAAGATCTAATGGCTCTAAGGTTATTTGGATGAAATGAATATATAGGAATGATGAGGTACCTAATGAAGGGTTATGATTTAAAGGTTGAATTTGTCTTGTCTTGTGCGGTCTTGTTTGAGTAACAATGAATATTTGGAGGCGTGATTCAACTAAGCGACTGGTTAGAGTTAGGTCCCCAGTTGGTGAACCCCAAGTTAGTCATCAATCTACTTTGGAAAACAGTAGGGTCTTTGAGGTCATGTCAGTTTCAACACTAGCATCTTCGTCAAATCCCATGAATTTCAACCGAGGAGAGGATAATCTAACTAGGGAAGGTGATAATTCAAACATCAAAGTCAAAAAGGAGTCTCAAATAAAGGACGAGCCTGTCAATGATAGTAGGATACAGCCTGCACCGAATTGTATCATTTTTTATTTAAATGATTCATGGTCTTTCGTCATACCAGTGGGAGATAATAAGTGGGAAAAGAAATACTTGGCCCATGATGTTATGTACTCATTGGAGCACATTCACTATCACCATTTACTGAGCTTAATGGAACTCACTCAAGAAGGCCAAGGTTGTTTATATGCGAAAAATAATTGAGTTTGCATCTTTTATAGGTTTCTTTTAGAGTCAGTCTAGAAAGTCAGTTTAGGTTGAGTCAGTTTTTAGGATGTTTCACTTAGATACGTCGAAACCCAAAATTTAACAATGTCCTAACATTTTGCATCTAACCGTTGAACATTGAGGACAATGTCAAATTTATGTTTGGGGGTATCTAGGGGTTACATTAGTAGAGTCCAATAAAAAAAAAATCAATCAAGGGAAGAGTAAGTGAAGATTGAGACTAATCCTTGAGAAAAAAAATTAGTCTAAGTGATTTTTCAGCATTAAGAGGTTAATAAAAATTTTATATCACACTTTTTCAATAAATTTTTTATAAAATTTATATTCGGAATAAATTTACACAGCCATATTAAATTGAGTTAGAGAAGAAATTTTTTCATGAGTCTAGCGGTCAACAAAGGAATACTAGTGGAGACTTACCCCAGTAAGCTTTAGGGCCAATCTACTTTTCTGAGGGATTTAAGTCAAAAAAATTTCTTTCTTAAGCGCGTCAAGTCGTTGTGGATCTCATCATTCTTCAAATTTGGGCCATAATTACTGAGAACGCCATTAAAATTGAGTTAGTACATTTGAAATTTTTTAGCTTTATTTAAAACAAGGAAATCAGTGTATAAAATTTAGGATATGATTTAGGACATTTTTTATCATTTGAGCCTTCATGCCTTTGGTCAAAATTTATCCTGATAGTTCCCAGTTGAGACTTTAAGTTAGCCTGTTTTCTTGATCAGCCATGTTTGCCAAACTCAATTCCGATTTTGGAGTTTGAGCCTCATTAAAAATATATCTTGACCTAATCATAGAAAATGTTAGAGATGACAAATATTGGGATGGTACTAAAAAACAAGGGCATAAGAAAGTAAAAGAAGAAAATAGCACAAAAAGAGAGGGAACATCCTGACATCAAAAGAAGGATATGAAAAAAAAAAATGAATTTTTGAAAAGTGTTGAAAAGAAAAAAAAATAGAGGAAGAATTATCCCGTCATATATCTTAAAGACCTCTAACCTTTTGATCAAAATATTTATTCTTAAAGTCTTATTATCGTTCTTTGATTTGACCCGATCCCAAGCCATGTTTCGTCCTATCAAAAGCCCTATTGATCTTAAGTTGAAATATGGTATTTCATGTGGAGAATAAAGGGAAAAAAATTATAATATATAACTCAACGTTCTCAGGCAAGTGGCGTCCATTCATGAGATCCAACAATTATTTTCCTTGTCATGTACCCTCTTTCTAATACATATGTTAGAAATGATGATACTCTAACTTTTAGATTTGATTCTTAAATCTGGATTGCCACTAATTTAAAGTCATATATGTAAAAATAATAATTTCATTTTCATATTTAGGTTATTTCTAAGGATCTATATTTTTTTTAATCACAAGTTTCAATTTCATATACTTTGTTTTTGCATATATTTTGTTGTTTCCTTATGGGATCGACCTCGCAGTCTTAACGCTATACTTATTAAATGATTCGTACGCTTGCGAGTTTTAAATTTAAAATTTGCACAACAAGTTTTTGGCATCACTGCAGGGGAAATATGCAAATTATATGTTTTGAGATATTGTGAGTTTAGAAAATATTTCTATTTTTGGAATCTTCTAATTTAGGCAATTTTTTAAAATTAGAAAGTTCTATTTTTAGAAACTCTAATTTTGGAAGGTTATCTAAAATTAAAATTTTCTTTAAAATAGAAGGGTTCTTATAATTTATCTGAACATGGAAATTTTTCTAAACTTAGATACTTGTTGAATTTCTAAGTTTCTATTTTTGTAGATATTTTTAATTTTGGAAATTTGATAGATTCAACTAGTTTCTCCTTTTAACCATTTTCTAATATTATAAATATGATTTATTTTAGTAATATTCTATTTTTAGAAAACAGATATAATTTTGGAAAGTTTTAGAACTTCTGTATATGGAAAGTTTTAAAATATCGAATTTGAGAAACATCCTATTTTTAGAAAATTGTCCAACCTTGGAGACGTCAAATTTTGAATAATTTCTAAACCTAGGAAGTTTTTAATTTTAAATCATCATCTAAGTTTAGAAGGTTTCCAAATAAAAAATATTGCTTTTCAGGTAATGGTATTTGATTTAGAAATTTATTTATGTTCTTGTATTAGTTTAGAAGTCTTGATTAGGATTCAATTATTTTAATCTCTCTTATTATACTTTAGGAATTTGCATTTAAATAGTTCATACATTCTTGAGTTAGAATCTTCACATGTGTTCATGTGTTGTGCTTTTCAAGAATTTTTAGGCTAAGGTAAGTGCCTAAATATTTTCTTTTGATTTTATCTTTTTCATGCATTCATATAGATTTTATTAGGGTACTTGCATTTATTTTACATTTAAAAAAAATATAAAAAAAATTGCATGTTTACTTTGATCATGCATTTAGGTTGCTAGTCTCATGCATTAGTATAAATTGTTTGATAATTATTTGCCTATTTGCTTTTGTATCTTGCATTGTTAGATTTAGGTTTGTATTCACAAAATAGAAAATTAAAAAAGATTACTAAATAAAAATGGTTCATGCACTTTAAACTAAAATCAAAGTAGCAACCATTAGTTACTTTTTAGGGTCTTTCATGCTCATTAGGACAATCTTCAATTCAATTAATTTTTTATCACCAATTTTAGTTTTTCTTCAATCATGGTGTCTAGGATTAGTTCTGTCACCAAGGTGTAAACAGCCTAAGGATAAGTGGAAAATAAGCAGATTGACAAGTGCTCCTCCACTTACCTGGGAACTTACCTAGCCATGATTGTGGTTAAACTCTTAATTAAAGATTTAGAATTTTTGGAGAAAAGATTAGGAGCAAGTCTACAGACCTAGGTTAGTTTAGGTTTTTATTTTTAGTTTTAGGTCATTTATTTTGTTTGAATTTGTTTTGGTCTTGTTTTGTCCTTGTTGGTGAAAATGAGTGTTTGGAGACGTGATTCGACCAAGCGATTGGTTAGAATTGAGTCCCCAAATTGTGAACATCCCGTTAGTCATTAATCCATTATGGATGACAGTAGGGTCTGTAGGGTCATGGCAATTTCAACGTATAACCTACATTAGAACCCAATCGTTGTCACCATGGTGACGAGAGTCTGACCAATGGTGGCAAGAACCTAATTGTTGAGGGAAATGATGAGGAAAATCCTAGCTTTGAGGAGAATCCTATCCAGGACTTTCCTCCGTATGACATGAACAATCTATGGGGTTTTACAAGATATGTAGTGTAACATCCGGATTTTTCAATGCATAAAAATATTGAATTTGTCTATTTTAATTGTTAAATTAGTTGAATTTAAGATTATGGTGGAGTGGACTTTAGATGGGTAAGAATTGGGTCAATAGTCCAATTATGATCCAATGAATCAAGGATAGAATCTGGGTTGGAAATAATTGGGTATGTGTGATTAAATGGGTCAACTATCCAATTTGAAACCCAATGGGTCAAGGGGAATGGATTTTGAAAGTAAACGGGTAAAGGATTAATTTAATTGGGTCATGTACCCAATTAAGATCCAAGGCATGGGATCCACCTCATCAAGTGAGGTGGCATGTGTATGAGGTGGCATGTGAGTGACATGGCCAAGTTGGACCCAAATCCATCTCATCAAGTGAGGTGGCAAGTGGTTAATGTAACATGCATGGTCGGCTAACCATGGTTGACTTGGTCAACCATGGGTGAGCTCAAAGGTTGAGTTAAATTATGTTGAGTTGATTCATAAGTTTACTTGAGTTAAGTGGGAAGTGAGTTACGTGGAAAATGAGTTCAAATGAATTAAATTGATTGAGTTGAGTTGAGTTGAGATAAGTGAGTTGAGCCGAGTTGCATGGAAGTGGAGGAGACTTGAGTGAGTCAAGTGGAAGATGGAGGGTTTCCATCTCATGATGGAAACCCAAGGGGCACACGAACTAGGAGCTCAATGGTGTCTTGGTGTTAGCCAAGGGGTGTCTTGGGTAAGGCAAGAGACACCTTGGTGAGAGGATAACATTAAGGAGGGTGGTTGGGAGGGTGTAGGGCTGGTTTACTAAGGGGTACACTTCACCCCTTGGCCGATCCCTCTCTTTGAAACAAAAGAGATTTTCATCTCTCTCCCTCTCTCTCTCTCTCTCTCTCTCTCTCCCCCTCTCTCAACTCCTTGGCCAATCCTTTCTCTCTCTTGAACTAGAGATTTGCACATCCTCTTCTCATCTCTCTCTCTCTCTCTATCTCTCTCTCTCTCTCTCACATTTTCGGCTTTACACTTGGAGAAATCAGCAAGTAACAACAAAGGAAGGAGAAGGATTGAGGAGCAAGTTCAGATTAAAAAGAAATGAAGGAGACGGGAAAAAGGTAAGGTTCTATGTTCATTGTGTTAGATTAAGATTGAAAGAAACTGTGGTTTTGGTCTCGGTATGGCCAAACTCATGAGTTCCAGATTTGATTGAAAGGATTGGCTAAACTGTTGCAAGCCATGAAGGTGGAATTGAATATGTTTTGGAAAACAACAATCAAGAGATTTAATTGATGATTATGTTTAATGGCTTAAGATAGGAATGGATTATGAAAATGACTCTAACTTTGGTTAATGGGTAAAGTATGTCCACTGATTTTATGTATAAAGGACTTAATACATGTTTAAAATGGATAAGGGTGATGACAAACAACCAAGGGTTACACTGTCTACTGGATGGGTACTACCGTCCATGGACGGGTTTCTACCGTCGGCGGGACGGGTTTCGACCATCCGCGAATGGGTAACAGATAGGGATTGTATGTTGTCTGCGAACGGGTATCACCATCCGCGGACGGGTTTCTATAGTCAGCGGGATGGGTTTCGACTATCCGTGGACGGATAACAGACATGAATATGATGTTGTATGCGGACGGGTTGCATGTCTGTAATACGGGTTTCTATCATCCGTGGGACGGGTTTCGACCGTCCGCGGATGGGTAACAGACATGAATATGATGTTGTATGCGGACGGGTTGCATGTCTACAGGACAGGTTTCTGCCGTCTGCGGGACGGAAGTGGACTGTCTGCAGGACAGGTAATAGGCTGGACATGGTGTTGTTTGCGGACGGATTGCTTGTCTGTAGGACGGGTGACGGGTACCGTGTACTGGGTCACTGGTACCGGGTCATGGGTAACGAGTAGCGGGTAGCGGGTACCGGGTAGCGGGTACCGGGTAGCGGGTACTGAGTAGTGGGTACCGGGTAGCAGGTCACGGGTACCGGGTCACGAGTTTCGACCGTCCGCGGATGGGTTTCTATCGTCCACAGGACGAGTTACGGACGGTGACCTGTCGAGTTCAGTCGACTGAATTCATGATTCTATCGACTGAATTTTAAAATGAAGTTTTTAATATAATTTTTCCAGATTGTTTAAGATGAGTAAAGGATGATGGGAATTGAATGGGTAATTAAATTAACATATGTGTGTGATGAATTCGTTAAGGTAACGGGATTTCACAAACGGGTGTACGATCGACTTTGATGTGTTCGGTGATCGATATCTTCACGAAAACAGCTAGGATATCATCTTGGACGTTGGTAGGATTCCTACGTTGTTGACACATTGTGGATTATATACATGTACTGTTTTATTTCCATATATGATGATTTACTTTGGGTATCAAATAATTATGTTTTAAGACTTGAATTTCAATGCTATTATGTACTTTGATATGAAATGGCATCATTGCACTCATTTCCTCATGCATGGCATGGGAGGGAACATAAGGGAAGAGTCCACGCTCCATTCGAGGTTTCCTATAAACAAACGTGTGGAGGAATCCACACTGATTCCGATTGACATACGGGAATAGATATATGATGTTTGAAATGTAAGAGGAGTCCACGCTCCATTCGGTGGGACCAATGAGGCATACGTGGGGAGGCATAACAGTGAATACTTTGATGTAGCTTGTTCATCAAGAAGATTGACAATGTGATTTGTGATATGATTGTTGGGTGAGAGATCATTGGCATATGACATCCATGGCATGGCATTAAAACAACATGATTATGATCTCTATTATCATGCATTGTTTTTGGGTATTATGTTTTACAAGTATGGTATGATATTTTATATCTTGATTTTTATACCAATCCTATGTGTATGACCCTACTTGGAATTCCTACTAGGCGTGTTGACTAATGCCCTACTTCTACCTTTAGATGATGGTACAGGGAATGGAATGGGCGACGGATGTGAAAGAAGCCAAGCTTAGGATCTTGGATAACTTATGCTTACTTTATTTAAGTTTTATTTTGGATAATGTATTTTGAGATAATTGCATTTTGGGACTGTAATAACTTTGACATATTTTGATATGGTTTGATGTTGTGTTTGGATATTAAGTTCAGTTTATTTAATGGTGATTGACTTCCTTGCTAATTAATGTTATCAATGGTAATTGTAATCATATAATATTTCCGCGAACATTAGTAATGCGAGTGAAATGTTTTAGTGGACTTGTCCAAGCGCACATATTGGTAGCCATTTAAGGGTCGGGCTTGGAAGCTCGGACTTAACTCGTGTCGTGGTGTCCCGCGCTCTCTCTCTCTTTATTTTTTTTAAAAAAAAAATAAACTTTGATTTTCGGCGAGTGAAAAAGGACGGGGCGTTACATGTAGAATTGGGAGCGTACTTAAAAGAAAGATATTTTGCAAGCCCTCAATTTCTCAATGATCTACATTCCATTATACCATTTATTCCCTACATAGAGCCACCCAAGTCACTTATATCACCATAATCACCATCTTAGGTCAACTGTTGTGTCACTCAGTCTAGAGTCAGCCTAGTTTAGGATTTTTTTTTTTTAAGTCAATTGTGAGTGAACCCTTTTAAATACACCTGAACCCTAATTAACACTGTTCCAAAAAAATTCTGATTTGCAAATGATCACTATAGATTAAGGAACATTGAGGACAATGTTTAATTTAAGTTTGGGGGTATCAAAATGGGATACACTAGTTGAGTCCAATAAAAAAAATTGAGTCCACTAAAAGTTTTTGTGAGTAAAAAAAAATTCAATCAAGGGAAGAGTAAGTGAAGACTGAGACTACCCCTTATGAGAAAAAAAAGATTTGTTGAGTCTAAGTGATTTTTCAGCATTAATAGGCAAATAAAAATTTTCATATCATACTTTGTTGATACGATTTTTATAGGATTTATATTCGGAACAATTTTTACACAACCATATTAAAATTATTTGGAAAAAAATATTCATGAGTGTAGTAATTAACGGAGAAATACTAGTGGAGACTTAATCAATGAGCTTAAGAGCCTTTCAATTTTTCTGAGGGATTTAAGTCAATCCATTGTTCTTTATTAACCGTATCGAGTCGTTGGATCTAATCATTCTTCAATTTGGTCATATTACTGAGAACACCATCAAATTTGAGTTAGTACACTTGAAATTTCTCATAATTTATTTAAAACAAGAAAATCATTGTATGAAACTTACGTTGTGATATAGGCCATTTTTTTATCATTTTAGCCTTCATGCCTACCTATTTTTGGTCATTTACCCTGATAGTTCCCAATTGAGCCCTATATAGCCTATTTTATTGATTAGCCATGTTTACTGTACCCAACTCCCGTTCTGAAGTCTGAGCCAAAACTGAAACAGTGACCTATTATAAGGACTCAAAAACGGTTAGAGATGATTTTTTGGTATGGTATTCTAAAAAAATATAATAATAGGCACTTTAAAAAAAAATTGGAAAGAAAAGAAAAAGAACATCCAGACATCAAAAGAAGGATATGAATGGAAAATAAGAAAGAAAATATGAATATTTTGAAAAGTACTGAGAAAAAAAATGGAGAAAGAAATATCCTGTCTTATATTATGAAGACCTCTAAGCTTTCTAACTCAAAATATTTAGAGTCTTATTATCCTTCTTTGATATGACTCGGTCCTAAGCGACCTTTCGTCCTATAGGAAGTCCTATTGATCTTAAGTCTAATAGGGTATTTCATGTGGAGAATAAAGGAGGAAAAATGATAGTGTATTTATCAAGAAAGTGGCATCCATTCATGAGATCTGTTTATTTTCTTTGATTTGTGCTGTCTTTTTTAAATACATATGTGAGAAATTTGATTCGGAAACATAAACTCTCCGCTCGCATATACCTTTGAGAGAAAATAAACCCAAACCTCTGAGAGTTGGTCTTTCTGAGAGATATATCTGGTGAGGTTTGAAGTCAAAGCGCATTTTCCAATGGTAGTTATAAAACTCGTGTCTATTTGGAAAAAGAAAACTAATTTAATATTGGCCAAGCACACACTACACTCCAGATATAAGTTTTGGAAAAATAAATTTTGGAATCGTATGATGTCTAGATTTTTAGTACATGTTTTTCTGAAACTAAAACTAAGACTAGACAATTTGGATGCTTTTGGGTATCATCACTACAAGCCCCCATGAAACTATAACTCGTCCACTAGGGGTAACCTAGGGGTTTAATGTAACACCCCGGATTTTCAAGTTATTAATATATATGAAAATTACACATTTAAATTGTGAATTATTAGATATGGATATTATATGGGTAAAGTGTTGGGTCATTGTCCAATTAAGACCCAATGGTTTTGGAAATGGTTTCAATAAAAATTTAAATGGGGTTAAATTAAAAGGATATGCGCAGGAGATGTATGTGGGATTTTCATATCCACATTGATATGCTAGAATATCTTAAGAAGATATCTAAAATTAAATAACTATTGCATGGCCATGTATGAGGATTTGCAAATCTATGCACACAGCTGAAAGGTATCTACTCTTTGGATAAAAGCGGCAACAGGCAATTGTTATCTCATTAAAACATAAGGGGCGCATGGCACCTTCTAATATTGGATGGATGGAAAGATTTTAGGAATGAGATATGCGCATGATGTAAAGGAGTCCTTTCCTTATTAGGAGTAATAATAGGGAAGATACTAAAGGGAACAAGGGGCACACGGCAATGTATATTTTAATTAGGACTATCCAACATGGGAATCAACATGCACAGCAATTGCTATCTTCTAAGATAGGACCGTGTGGAGTTAATTAAAAAGAAAGAGGCAAGGGCACACGGCAACACACACACACCATAGCTGAATTCTCTCTCTCTCTCAAGCCTCATTCTCGGTATTATCAAGAGAAGGAAAGGCAGCCAGCAAGGGTGAAAGATCTAAGAGGAGAGAAGGCCAAGGAAGAAGAAGATTGGAAGAACAACCGAGGGAAAACCAGAGGAGTCGCAGAACTGGTAAGTGATTTTATAATTTTTGTTTAAAAGAAAAAACCATAGGGTTCGACCATGGTGTATGGCCAAACCCCATGGAAGAGAATTGGGAGATGATCATAGTATTTTTAATGAGAAGTTCATGAACCATAGGGTTCAGCCATGATCAAGCGCCGAACCCCATGGAGGAACTTTGATTATTTCTATGGATTAGAAACCATGGAAAGACATGGTTTAATGTATGGATTTTTAATGGATGAATTTTGTGAAGATCCTAGACCTCCATGGCCGAACCCCATAAATATTTATGGAATTATGTTCATGAAATTAAATCATGGAAAATGATGGGAAAGGTTACTTGTGATTTATTTTAAATGGATGGAAGGTTTGATGGTTTTAGATGCAATGAGATCATGAAAACCATGGAGGGTTATGTTGTTTTGATTTCATTTAAAAGAGAACATTATGAACCATAGGCTTCGGCCATGGTGTATGGCCAAACCCCATGGAGTTGTATTGGTATTTTTAAATGTATGTTAATTGATTAAAATGGAAGTTGGAGATTAAATTAGAAAGTTTCTAAATATGGATTTTTGGATCAAAAACGAAAGAACCTTGGATTATGGATTCAAGAATGGAATTACTAAAATTGGAAAGATTCTAATTATGGAAGGAACCTTGAATTATGGATTCAAGAATGGAATTGCTAAAATTGGAAAGTTTATAACTATGGAAGGAACCTTGATTTATAGATTCAAATATGGAAAGTGATATAATTGGAACTTAGACATCATGGGTTCGGCCATGTGTATGGCCGAACCCCATGAACCAATTTTTATGGATCATGTTTGGATTATGGATCGGTTTGGGCTTGAACATGAGGTAATGGCAATTTGGTAATATCGGCTGAAAATGAAAGATCATGGGTTCAACCATGGTGTATGGCCGAACCCCATGAATTTTGATTAGTGGGTTAATTATTAGCCTAAGTATATTGTAAATGAGAATAATGGGTTATGTTAGGCATGGATTGCATTGTTGTAAATATAAGTAAAATTGAAGGATCATGGGTTCGGCCATGAGGTAGGTTTGTGGATCAAAACATGGACTTAGGCATATGTTAATGAATGAAAGGTTTGATTATGATTAGACCAATGGCAAAGTTATAATAAAGGGTGAAAAGTGAGGAATCATGGGTTCGGCCATGGTGTATGGCCGAACCCCATGAGGATTGTGTTTATGGACTTAAACAATATTGTAAATCAGACGGACATGTTTTAATTGATTGATATATTATAGGGTAACGGGACCTCACAAGCGGTGCACGATCGTGAGGGTTTCCCGACGAAAGAGCAAAGACATGTAGTGGTTTTTGGTAGGATTGCACCTCTTTGAAACCATGGGTTTATGTACAATGTTTTTATCTTTTTTGATGAATTTATGTTGAAAAGATGTGTTTCAAATGTGAGGTTTTAATGCTATGTTTATTATATAAAATAGCATGTGCTTCAAATGTGAGGTTTTAATGCTATGTTTATTATATAAAATAGCATGTGTTTTCATTGGCATCTCATGCATGGCATGGGGTTAAGGATATGTAACCGGAGGGGCCACACTCCGTCGGGGCGTCCAAAAAACCTATGTGGGATACCTTGATGGTGAGAATCCCATCAAGAAGAAACCGGAGGGGCCACACTCCGTCGGGGCGTCCGAAAGACCTATGTGGGGGTACCTTGATGATGAGAATTCCATCAAGAGGATACATGTGTTTATGATGGGTGGGACTCATTGCATACTAAAAATTGTCATGGCATTGTTTTTCATATGGATTTATTATTATGTTATATGCATGTTTTGTACTAACCATGTGTTAGCCCTAACTGGAATACCTACTGGGCGTGTTGTTCTAATGCCCTACTTCTACCCTAGTTGATGATACAGGGAATAAGGGGAAAGAGGAATGCGAAGATGCTGTTATTTTTATACTTTGATTAAGATACTCATGGACTTGTATTTTGTGTAATACCCCTGATTTTCAAGTTATTAATATATATGAAAATTACCCATTTAATTTATGAATTATTAGATATGGATCTTATATGGGTAATGTGTTGGGTCATTGGCCCAATTAGGACCCAACGGTTTTGGAATTGGTTTCAATAAAATTAAATGGGATTGAATTTAATTAGTAATGCAATATTATATAAATAAAGAATGGGATAATTTCGCATGGCCGATTATTAGGTTGCATATCCATGTTTATGCGCATAAAGATTTTAGGATTGGAATAAAGATTATATTGGTCGTATATGAGATGTGCGCATGATGTGTTGGAGTATTTTTTTAAAAGGAGGCCTTTCCTTTCTTAAAGAGTGAAACTAGGGGATTACTAATTAAATAAGGTATCCAAATAGAAATAGGATTGCCTTGCCGTGTGGGAGTCATGCGCCAAAAGGGATCCTTCCCTTGGTGAAAAACGACAATTGCCATTTCAATAAAGATTGGCCGAGTGGGAAATCCTTAATAAAAGGAGAGACATAGAGGGGCACACGGCTTACACACCATAGCCGAATTTTCTTTCTCTCTCAAGTCTCATTCTCGGCAATACATCAAGAGAAGGAGAAGGCAGCCAGCAAGAGGGAAAGATCAAGAAGGAAAAGGATTAGAAGAGCAAGAACAACAGAGGGAAAATCGGAGGAGTCGCGGAACCGATAAGTGGTTTTTATATTTCTGGTTTAAGATAAGGAACCATAGGGTTCGGCGATGGTGTATGGCCGAACCCCATGGAAGAAGATTGAGAGATGATTTGATAATTTTAATGTAAGCATGAACCATAGGGTTTGGGGCTCGGCCTAGTAAGATACTGTCTGCTTTGGGCCCACACGCGCACACAGTGCACACGCGCGAGCCCGCACGGTTTTTGGATTGGACCCGGCCCAAGTTCGGGTCCAAAACGCGTCTTGCTAGAAGAGGAGGATAAGGCTACTTATAAATCCCCTCTCAAACTCCTCAACTTCCGATGTCGGACTTTCCACAACTCCCACCCACTGCTGGGCTGCCGGATCCGACCGGTCCACTCTGCTGGCCCGTCCGACAGGGCCCAGTTTCACTTGGATCAGTCTATTTAGGGCCTGGCCTATAGCTCATGGGTTAGGATATCACAATCCACCCTCCTAAAGCTCAGAGCCGCTCTCGGCTCGACCCAATGAACCTAGTGGAAGGCAGTAAGCCCACACAGTCCGAGTGTAGAACCCGGAGCTCTGATACCATTTGTAACAGCCCGGCCCATAAAAAGGGTTTGGGGCTCGGCCCAGTAAGATACTGTCTGTTTTGGGCCCACAAGCGCGTACACGTGCACACGCGCGACCCCGTACGGTTTTTGGATTGGACCCGGCCCAAGTTCGGGTCCAAAACGCGTCTTGCTAGAAGAGGAGTGTAAGGCTACTTATAAACCCCCTCTCAAACTCCTCAACTTCCGATGTGGGACTTTCCACAACTCCCACCCACTGCTGGGCTGTCGGATCCGACCGGCCCACTCTCCTGGCCCGTCCGACAGGGCCCAGTTTCACTTAGATCAGTCTATTTAGGGCCTGGCCTCTAGCTCATGGGTTAGGATATCACAATCCACCCTCCTAAAGCTCAGAGCCGATCTCGGCTCGACCCAATGAACCTAGTGGAAGGCAGTAAGGCCACACAGTCCGAGTGTAGAACTCGGAGCTCTGATACCATTTGTAACAGCCCGGCCCATAAAAAGGGTTTCGGGCTCGGTCCAACAAGATGCTGTCCGCTTTGGGACCACACGCGCACACACATGCACACGCACGAGCCCGCACGGTTTTTGGATCAGACCCGGCCCAAGTCCGGGTCCAAAACGCGTCGTGCTAGAAGAGGAGGGTAAGGCTACTTATAAACCCCTTCTCAAACTCCTCAACTTCCGATGTGGGACTTTCCATAAGTCCCACCCACTGCTGGGCTGTCTGATCCGACCGGCCCACTCTGCTGGCCCATCTGACAGGGCCTAGTTTCACTTGGATCAGTCTATTTAGGGCCTGGCCTCTAGCTCATGGGTCGGGATATCACAAAATAGCATGTGCTTCATTGGCATCTCATGCATGGCATGGGCTGAAGGATTTGTAACCGGAGGGGCCACACTCCGTCGGGGTATCCGAAAAACCTATGTGGGATACCTTGATGTGTTTTTCCATCAAGAAGAAACCGGAGGGTCCACACTCCGTCGGGGCATCCGAAAGACTTATGTGGTGGGTACTTTTATATACATGTGATGGGTGGGACTCATTGCATTTGTCATCATTGCATGGCATGGTTTATATGGTTTCTGACATTATGATATTATTACATATGTTTTGTACTAACCATGTGTTAGCCCTAATTGGAATACCTACTGGGCGCGTTGTTCTAACGCCTTACTTCTACCCTAGTGGATGACACAGGAAATCAGGGGAACTATGAACGTAAGGAGGGCCAAGCATAGGAGCTTGGATGATTTAGTTTATATTTTGAATAAAGTTACTTATGGACATGTATTTGAGTAACTAGACTTCGGACATGTAATAACTTAGATGATTGGATGTTTGATTGGATAATTATGTTACGTTAATTATTGATTACAGACTTGACGTACTTTGGTATCTGAAATGGAATAGAACTGGGTTCTATTATGATTCCCCATGTTATGATTATAATTCTGCAGTTATGATGTTATTCCGCATGTTGATATTGTTATGTGTGAACTGTTTTCATGGACTTAGTCCATGCACACATAGGGTTGGCCAGTTAAGGGTCGGACTTTAGAAGTTCGGACTTACCTCGCGTCATGGCGTCCCTCTCTCTATCATTCTTCGTTTATAAAAAAAAAAATAGACGCAGATTTTACGGAAGAGAAAGCGAGTAAAAAAGGGCGGGGCGTTACATTTTGAGTATCTAGATTTCGGAATGTAATAACTTAGATAATATTTGCTATGGTTGGATGTTGATTGGATAATTATGTTACGTTAATTATTGATTAAAGACTTGACGTACTTTGCTATCTGATATATAATATAACTAGGTTCTATTATAATTCTGCTGTTATGATTTTATTATTCCACATGTTTATGTTGTTATGTGTGAACTGTTTTCATGGACTTGGTCCATGAACACATAGGGTTGGCCAGTTAAGGGTCGGACTTTAGAAGTTCGGACTTAGCTCGCGTCGTGACGTCCCTCTCTTGCTCACTCTTTGTTTATAAAAAAAAAAAAATAGACTCTGATTTTCGGAAGGGAAAGTGAGTGAAAAAGGCGGGGCGTTACAGTTGGTATCAGAGCGAACCATAAAGATTGAATCTTTCGGAGTAAATTAATCCGGCCCTCGTGCATTAATTTACTTCGTTAGACTCAATGGATGATAGCAAAGGAAGTACAATCAAAATAACTGGATTTATCCAACATAGCAAGATAGGATTCCCCAAAAACAAAGAAAATACAAAGAGTGTTTATTTGGCAATGTTCCCAAACAAGAAACATTATATGATACATAGGAAAGTTTCCCAAAACAAAGAGTTAGTTTGATTAGAACTGCAGTTGGCATTAACATACTTCAGTTGCTGTGATGCAGATATGTCAGACAACACAGAGTATACAGAGTTGTAGGACAGAGGGACACCTAGCTATCCGATAGATCTAGTTTCTTCGTCCGACGATTCCAGTGTGCCAAACTTCATCAATGAAGTTGTAACCAGTCAGGACATGGAAGTAGAATCACTCGAGTACAATGTTGGGGTTGCTCCAGCCTTTGTACCAGAAGAGGACGAGGAAGATGTCCCAAATTTAGAAGAATCTGTAGGGGAGATAGGCTCGCCCGAGTAAAGTCTGGCTACTCCGACTTCGGATGAGTTGACAGATTATATGTGCGAATTATGTAATCAGGAGGAGCACAACGGTACTTATTGCCCCCATCCTATTGAGGTTATTTGCCCTGTTTGTGGACTTCATGGGCACGGGAAAGAGAGGACTAACTGTCCATACATTGGGGGACCAGGACTAATACCCTGTCTGAAATGTGAAGTGTTGGGGCACACGTCGACGACTTGCCTTAACAACTTCTTCGATTTTTATGGTGGTGCAGGGTCTTCTACGGAAGGTTAGGCTAAGGAGTGGTAAGAGAATGTCAGAGAAAAAGGAGAGATTTTGTAAGGGTTGTGGGTACATTTTGGAGGGTTGTTCTAACCCTACCAACCCTTGTATTGTGATGGAAGTTTGAATAATTTTCAATAAAGTATGCAAATTTAAGAGTTTATGAGGACTTGGACATTGAGATGTGGGTGACGAGGTCACTTGATTATATTGAGACGTGGTATGGGTACATCCCTCACGTGATATTGATGAGATAAGTATATAGATTCTGTGAGGATTGGTTAGAGTAGCCATGAAACTGTAGGAACCTCGATACGAAATACGAAGACTTGGTCCCATAGGGTTACCGTTGAGGAGTGGGTCCCTCCCAGGTTTCGCGCTAGAGGACGTTCTCACGGCTATTTTGCACACTTGATGTGTGTGGATGCGTAGAGCTAGGTACTATTTTACCCGTGGGGGTGCTACTAGCTTCGTTAGACGCGGTCTGACCGCCTTAGAGCTTGACTGAATCACCTTTGGGGTGAAGGGATGTAGGGCGGGGTAGACTTGATCATGTTGGACGTGGGTCTTCCGCTTAGTAAGTCATGGGACATAAGTCTTGCGAGGGGTCGGGGTATATTTATGATTTGATATTTTTATTGCCACAGTCAGTTAGTGACTCATTCGAGTGTTGTTTCTATGGATAGAATATTTCATGGTGGAGGATGTGCCCTGGATTAATTATGTCCATGAATGGATTATACCCAGAAGGGAGTTATATTCATGGATGGATATTAACCAGGGGTAGATGATACTCACTGATATAGTGGTACCAGGGATGGATGTGTATAACCATGGATGATAATTCCCATGGTGGTTTGGATTGGTGTCGGGTATCGGTACCATGGTAGACGTGTTGGTAGTAAGATGGACCTGTTGTTCTCATAGATGACATCTTGATTTAATGATTCGGACATGTTTCAATTTATATCCCATATTATAAGAAAAAGGTGTTAGTCGTATTACGACTTGTATCACAGGAAAGTTAGTGTCGAAAGATACTTGGTATCGTAGAAGTTATGAACAAAAGGGTTAGTCACTTAGTGACTTATGTGCAAATGAAGATGTGCTTAATTTTGGAGATGTACTTAAGGGAAAAGTTAAGAGTCTAATGAAACTCGAATGAGAAGCTATGGGCGACTGCCGAGTTAGATTGGCCAGCTGACTCTATAGTTAGCCGATGGAGTTCCAGGAGAGTGAAGCTAGAAATCTAGTTATAATGGAAATCAACAAAAGACTTGAGCATAGGCTCGTATTAGCAGGATACTTCACACAGAGAGTAGATGAATGAACGTATTGAGCAAGTACGTAGGGAAAAATATCTTGGTAGCAGGTAAAGTGAAATAGAATACATTGATCTACATAAGATCGCAAAGGGGTTCACAAGAAAAAGAGATAACATGAGACAGAGTAAATTCTGTGAGAATGAAACTCAGAGGTTGATATGAGTGATTTTGATGTAATTAAGTGGTACTTGACAAGATTGAACAGGAACAACGGATAGATCCGCAAGTGGAGGAGATATGGGTCAAGATGTATCACGACCTAAAAAGACATTACTGGTGGCACGGACTCAAGAAAGATATGGCAGAATTTGTGGCTCATTGCTTAACTTCTCAGCAGGTTAAGACGGAACATCAAAAGCCACCAGGGTTACTCAAACCCTTACTAGTGCCAGAATGGAAATGGGAGCACATCTCCATAGATTTTGTAACAGGGTTGCTAAGGACTTCGAAGGGCAACGATGCAATATGGGTCGTGGTAGACCGACTGGCCAAGTCTGTACATTTTCTTCCTATTAAGATGAAAGACTCATCTGAGACTTTGGGTCGGCGGTATATCAGGGATATCATCAGATTGCATAGTATTCCTCGGACTATTGTGTCCAACAGAGATGGTCGATTCACCAGCAGAGTATAACAGAGCATGCAGGTGGCCATGGGAACAGACCTACTGACGAGCACAACATTTCGTCCACAGACTGATGGGCAGCCTGAGAGGACAATACAAATGTTGGAGGATATGCTGAAAGCATGTATGCTAGATTTCAAGGGTGGATGGGAAGATCACTTGCCGTTGATAGAATTTTCATACAACAACAGTTACCAGGCAAGCCTTCAGATGACTCCATTTGAGGCTTTATATGGTAGACCATGTAGGTCACCAGTGTGCTGGACAGAGGCCGGTGAGCCTATAATGATTGGACCTGAGTTGGTTGCAGAGACTAAAACGCAGATACAGTTGATACGGCAGCATCTATTGACTGCACAGAGTCGTTAGAAGAGCTATGCTGACAAAAGGAGGAGGTTCCTTGAATTTGAAGTGGGAGACATGGTGTTCTTGAAAGTCTCGCCACGAAAGGGACACATGAGATTTGGAAAGAAAGGAAATTGTCGCCAAAATATGTGGGACCGTTTTCAATCATAAGAAGGATGGGGGACGTGGCCTATAAGTTGGCACTCCCATCACAGTTGGCATCTTTGCACGATGTGTTCCATATATCGATGTTGAGGAAGTACAATCCTGATCCTTCCCATGTACTGACCATGCAAGGCATAGAGATCCAAAGCGACGTGACATACGTCGAAAAACCTGTCCGAGTGGTGGACACAAAACAAAGAGTATTACGGAACCGAGCGATCCAGTTTGTCAAGGTGGACCTATGTTTTGGAACATAAGTCTTATGAAAATAAGCAAGGTAAATGGCTATAGATATGTATAATGGCAATGTTGTAAATACGGCAAAAAAATGAAAGATCATGGCTTAGGCCATGGTGTATGGCCGAACCCCATGAACTTGTTAATGGGCCATTTGTGGGCCTTTGTATAATGTAAATTAGTGGTTTACCAAACCAAGGGATGAAGGGTGAGAATAATGGAATGATAGCCACGGATGGCATTTTGGTAATTAAGTGAAAATAAGGGACCATGGGTTCGGCCATGGTGTATGGCCGAACCCCATGGGGAATGATTTTATGTACTTGATAAGGTTAGATGTTTAATCTATAAGTGTTTGGTTTTATGAATCAAGGATGGCATGGGTGTGGACTTAATTGAATAAATGAGCAAAAAGGAAACCAAAACAAAAAGGGGTGAGGCTCGGTCATGGTGTATGGCCGAACCCCACAAGTTTGGTTTATGGACTTGGAAATTATTGTAAATCGAGTGGGACTTGGTTTTAATTGATTGTTATATTATAAGGTAACGGGAGCTCACAAGGTGTGTACGATCGTGAGCGGTTACCGGACGAAAGCGCAAGGACACGTAGTGGTCTTTGGTAGGATTCCACCACTTTGAAACCATGGATTTTTGTACAATGTTTCTTATCTTATTTTTGATGAAATTATGTAAAAATTATATGTTTCAAATATGAGATTTTAAATGCTGTGATTTGTATAATTGCATAGCATGTGGCATTTACATCTCATGCATTGCATGAGAGGGATGAACGGTAACCGAAGACCCACACTTCGTCGGGGCGTCCGTACAACAATCGTGGGGGATACCTTGATGATGAGCTTTCCATCAAGAGGATACTATGTATGAAATGTAACCGGAGATCCACACTCCGTCGGGGCGTCCGTAATACAATCGTGGGGGATACCTCGATGAGGAGCTTTCCATCAGGAGGTTACTATGTGTTTGTGATGGGTGGGACTCATTGTATATGATAGCATAGCATGGCATTGAATCAGCATGATTATGATCTTTATTATCATGCAATGTTTTTGGTTTTTATCGGTATGATTGGATCTTTATTATCATACACTATTTTGGATACGATGCTTTATAAGTATGGTATGATTTATTATAACTGGATTTGATATATATTATATCTGGATTTTTGGTACTAACCCATCTGTTAGCCCTAATTGGAATACCTACTGGGCGTGTTGTTCTAAAACCTTACTTCTACCCTAGTGGATGATATAGGAAACGAGGGGAATGATGAACGCGAAACGGACCAGGCATAGGAGCTTGGATGATTTAGTTTATATTTTGATTAAGTTACTTATGGACTTGTATTTGAGTAACTAGTCTTCGGACATGTAATAATTTAGGTGGTTAGATATTTATTTCGATTATTGAGTTAACTTTAATCATTAATAAAGACTTGATGTACTTTGCTATCTGAAATAGAATAGAACTTGGTTCTATTATTATTCCGCATGTTGATATTGTTATGTGTGAACCGTTTTCATGGACTTAGTCCATGCACACAGAGGGTTGGCCAGTTAAGGGTTGGACTTTAGAAGTTCGGACTTATCTCGCGTCGTGACATCCCTCTCTCTATCACTCTTTGCTTATAAAAAAAATAGACTCTCATTTTCGGAAAGGAAAGCAAGTGAAAAAGGGCGGGACGTTACAATAGGGAAGGTACTAAAAGGAACAAGGGGCGCACGGCAATGCATATTTTAATTAGGACTATCCAAAGTGGGAATCAACATGCACGACAATTGCTATCTTCTAAGATAGGACCGTGTGGAGTTTATTAAAAAGAAAGAGGCAAGGGCACACGGCAACACACACACACCATAGCCGAATTCTCACTCTCTCTCAAGCCTCATTCTCGACATTATTAAGAGAAGGAAAGGTAGCCAGCAAAGGTGAAAGATCTAGGAGGAGAGAAGGCCAAGGAAAAAGAAGATCGGAAGAACAACCGAGGGAAAACCGGAGGAGTCGTAGAACCGGTAAGTGATTTTATAATTTTTGTTTAAAAGAAAAGAACCATAGGGTTCGACCATGGTGTATGGCCAAACCCCATGGAAGAGAATTGAGAGATGATCATGGTATTTTTAATGAGAAATTGATGAACCACAGGATTCGGCCATGATCAAGGGCCGAACCCCATGGAGGAACTTTGATTATTTCTATGGGTTAGAAACCATGGAAAGACATGGTTTAATGTATGGATTTTTAATGGATGAATTTTGTGAAGGTCCTAGACCATGGGTTCAGCCATGGAGTATGGCCGAACCCCATAAATATTTATGGAATGGTGTTCATGAAATTAAATCATGGAAAATGATGGGAAAGGTTACTTGCGATTTATTTTAAATGGATGGAAGGTTTGATGGTTTTAGATGCAATGAGATCATGAAAACCATGGAGGGTTATGTTGTTTTGATTTCATTTAAAAGAGAACATTATGAACCATAGGCTTCGGCCATGGTGTATGGCCGAACCCCATGGAGTTGTATTGGTATTTTTAAATGTACGTTAATTAATTAAAATGGAAGTTGGAGATTAAATTAAAAAGTTTCTAACTATGGATTTTTGGATCGAAAAGGAAAGAACCTTGGATTATGGATTCAAGAATGGAATTACTAAAATTTGAAAGTTTCTAATTATGGAAGGAACCTTGAATTATGGATTCAAGAATGGAATTGCTAAAATTGGAAAGTTTCTAACTATGGAAGGAACCTTGATTTATGGATTCAAATATGGAAAGTGATATAATTGGAACTTAGACATCATGGGTTCGGCCATGTGTATGGCCGAACCCCATGAACCAATTTTTATGGATCATGTTTGGATTATGGATTGGTTTGGACTTGAACATGAGGTAATGGCAATTTGGTAATATCGGCTGAAAATGAAAGATCATGGATTCGGCCATGGTGTATGGCCGAACCTCATGAATTTTGATTAGTGGGTTAATTATTAGCTTAAGTATATTGTAAATGAGAATAATGGGTTATGTTAGGCATGGATGCCATTGTTGTAAATATAAGTAAAATTGAAGGATCATGGGTTCGGCCATGGCCAAACCCCATGAGGTAGGTTTGTGGATCAAAACATGGACTTAGGCATGTGTTAATGAATGAAAGGTTTGATTATGATTAGACCAATGGCAAAGTTGTAATAAAGGGTGAAAGTGAGAAATCATGGGTTCGGCCATGGTGTATGGCCGAACCCCATGAGGATTGTGTTTATGGACTTAAACAATATTGTAAATCAAACGGGACATGTTTTAATTGATTGATATATTATAAGGTAATGGGACCTCACAAACGGTGTACGATCGTGAGCGGTTACCGGACGAAAGAGCGAGGACACGTAGTGGTCTTTGGTAGGATTCCACCTCTTTGAAACTATGGGTTTATGTACAATGTTTTTATCTTATTTGATAAATTTATGTTGAAAAGATGTGTTTCAAATGTGAGGTTTTAATGCTATGTTTATTATATAAAATAGCATGTGTTTCAAATGTGAGGTTTTAATGCTATGTTTATCATATAAAATAGCATGTGTTTTCATTGGCATCTCATGCATGGCATGGGGTGAAGGATATATAACCGGAGGGGCCACACTCCGTCGGGGCATCCAAAAAACCTATGTGGGGTACCTTGATGGTGAGAATCTCATCAAGAAGAAACCGGAGGGGCCACACTCCGTCGGGGCGTCCGAAAGACCTATGTAGGGGTACCTTGATGATGAAAATTTCATCAAGAGGATACATGTGTTTATGATGGGTGGGACTCATTGCATATACTACACATATCATGGCATTGTTTTTCATATGGATTTATTATTATGTTATATGCATGTTTTGTACTAACCATGTGTTAGCCCTAACTGGAATAGCTACTGGGCGCGTTGTTCTAATGCCCTACTTCTACCCTAGTTGATGATAGAGGAAACAAGGGGAAAGAGGAACGCGAAACGGGACAGGCATAGGAGCTTGGATGCTGTTATTTTTATACTTTGATTAAGATACTCATGGACTTGTATTTTGAGTTTCTAAATTTCGAAATGTAATAACTTAGATAATATTTGCTATGGTTGGATGTTGATTGGATAATTATGTTACGTTAATTATTGATTAAATACTTGACGTACTTTGCTATCTGATATGGAATAGAACTGAGTTCTATTATAATTCCGCAGTTATGATTTTATTATTCCGCATGTTTATGTTGTTATGTGTGAACCATTTTCATGGACTTGGTCCATGCACACATAGGGTTGGCCAGTTAAGGGTCAGACTTTAGAAGTTCGGACTTAGCTCGCGTCGTGACGTCCCGCTCTTACTCACTCTTTGTTTATAAAAAAAAATAGACTCTGATTTCGGAAGGGAAAACGAGTGAAAAAGGGCAGGGCGTTACATTTAAAGGTTTGTTGCATACGCTAAATGCAATCAAGAGTGCCAGCGAAAGTGGTTTAGTTTAGGATTTTTATTTTTGTTTTTAGAGTTTTTATTTTTTGGTTTGCTCAAGGACTAGCAAAATCTAAGTTTGGGGGTATTTTTTGAGTACTGAAAATAACCATTTTACCCTTTAATTTTGGATTAGTTAGCCTTTGATTTCTCTATTAGAGGCGTTTAATGGAGTTTTTGAGTTTTGTAGTGTATTTGTGAGAATACAAGAAAAAAGAACTAACATAAAGAAAAATGCAGAAAAGTGGGCCATAGTTCTATTTCTAGAAAGTTTGTAATTTTTACAACCTAATTTCATTTTGAAATTAATGTAAATTATTATAATTCAGATCTGGATATGAGAGTTTGAACTATAATAATAATTTTTAGACTGTGTTAAATTGTAAAGGTGGTAGAAATTTATAAACACACAAATAGACCCATTGTTCGAGTCTGAAGCCTGAAACCAAAGTCCACTAGTATTAATGTCCAGATAAAAGGCCAAGTATGGGATCCAAGTCCAAAAGACAAAGTGGGCCATGTGAATTTTGTCTGAAACATTGTGGAAGCAAGAATGAGAAAAAAAATGGGATTTGGATTGACTAGAGAATTTTGGAAGGAGGAATATTTTGACATAGTCTCAGTATTTTAGCCATAAAGTTTCACTCCAATGTCCGATTGCATTTATTCTTGTTGCGTTGGAAAGATGACTTCAAGGGATAAAACTTTGTACATGAAATTTCGTGATTCAGACCTTAACAAGGTCAAAGTTGAGCTATAAGATAGTGCATGTGTACAAAAACGGGATTTGCACCCTACTTTCCAAAATAATCCAAAATGCCTAAAATTATGGAGTCTTATCTGCAAAACTCGCCTTTGGCTTGGAAAAGACAGTAAATTTGGATAATTAAATGAGAGAATTTTGTAGAAAGTTTTGGAGACAGAATTATGGAGGAATTCTCTTCAAGTCTTGCCTAATCTAGTTTCTTTTGAGCACTATAAATAAAGGGGTTCAGACATTGTAAAATTTAAATTTGACCAAAGATTGAAGGAGCACTGAAGATTGGAGGCTGAAGAAACTAAAGAAGAAATGAATTTTCGAATTTAATTTGTAAGTTCTTGTGTTTTCTGTCTTTGATGAGAAACTTCGAAAGCATTGTAATTCCATATTCTGATTTATTTGAAAAAAAAAAAATCATGGTAGTTTACTTTAGATGTATGGTTTTCCAATTATTGAATATCGTGTAATGATAGTTTGAATTTTTATTTTAATTTCTCTTATAATGTCATGTTAGACATTATTTTGAGAATTTTCAAGGAAAAACAGAACCCTTTTTAGGATCGGTGGAACTTGATCTTCCCAGTTTAAGGTTCTTTTAAAGAACAACTTCTTTTAGATTTAGAAAGACAAGTTTAAATTTCTGCCCAAGCCTAAGGCTTGAATTGGGAATTTCTAATTTAATGGAAGCCATAATATTTTTAATTGAAATATTAATAAAAGAAAATTTTGAATATGTATTTGATAAGTTTGGATCATTTCATAGTCTAGGCTGTGATTTTATCATTAAATTGGGATAAAATGCCTCCGTAAATACTTGTCTCAATTCCATTGTACATTATGTGAATATTTCATTATTTTTAATAATTTTTTATTCTTTTTTTATTCTCTCAAATTCTTTTGAACTAGGTTGAGATTGATTTAATTGCATTTTAATTTTGTTTACTTAAACTGGTTTGAGATTATTTACAAATTCTAGATCCATACCATTGCTTTAATTAAATTGGATTTATTGGTTAGATTTTAGATTTAGATGATGATACTCTTAACTTTTAGATTTGATTCTTAAATCTCGAATGCCACTAATTTAAAGTCATATTTATAAGAAAATAGAATTTGATTTTCATATTTAGGTTAGTTCTAAAGATTATTATTTTTTTAAATCATAACATTTCAATTTCATATATTTTATTTTTGCATATATTTTGTTGTTTCATTGTGGGATCGACCTCGCACTCTTAACGCTATACTATTTAATGGTTCGTGCATTTGCGAATTATAAATTTAAAATTTACACAACAATGGATAGATGATATGATGAATGGCCTAGATTAAATGCAAAGTAATTTATGAGATGGATTAGCATAGAGGCTTTAGGGTTTTACCTAATATGCATGTATGAGATAGATGGTTGTGATGAAATGTCCTAAGATCTAATGGTTGACAAATGGTAACTAAAATTAATTATGAAATTGATGAGATGATTTATGAATGAATGAGATTCTAAGGTCAACTTATATGATAGGTGGATTTGATGGACAAGATCTAAGATAATGCATGTATGGATTGGATATGGTAGGTGGATATAGGGTTTCCTATGATTAATGAGATCAGATGGATGGTCTGGATTAATGGATGAAAATGAGTGGTTAAGATTTTATGGAGAGGAGATTGGGTGGTATGGATTGACAAGGAAGTGGACAAGGCTTGGGCGTGTTAATGGGCTATGGACTTGGGTTTTAGACCCATAAATGAGCACATGGGTCTCCATTAGATCTTGAACTTGAGCTTAAGGACTTGGGCCTTTGTTGAGGCCTGGCCTGCTAGGCTTAACTTCAACTTGGACACTAGCCTGGCTCACTTTACAGAGTACAAATGAATCGCCTAGCCTGGCCCAATGGATTGACATTCTAGCTCATGGACTTGCAGTATTCGAGCTTCATTCTTCAAACTTCAGCAGGCACTCTTTTGGCATTCAATAATTAATCCACCATTATTCTAAAAATTATTGGACTAATCCGGATTCTCATAACTAGATCTAGATCTACCCATTTACAATTAAACTCCTAAAATGGTGAAATAACCATCAGAATTCCAGCTCTTTTAATTGAAGCTCAAAACTTGCAATTAATCCCAGTTTTAGGCTGATTTCCTGATTTTTCCATTTTTCTGTACTAAATTGAAAATAACATTAAATGCATCTAATATATACAAAAACAAGGGCAAATTAATCCAATAATTAGGGGTAAAATGGTCATTTTACACTGTTCATCACCAGCGAAAGTGGCTTAATTTAGGATTTTAATTTTCAGTTAGTAGTTTTTCTTTTTGCTGAAGGATTAGAAAATCTAAGTTTGAGGGTATTTGATGAACACTGAGAAATTACGTTTTACCCTTTAATATTAGATTAATTAGTCTTTATTTTGTAAATATTAGATATGTGTAATATGTTTTTTAGTTTTGCAGTGTCTTTGGAGAAAATACAAGATATAAGAGTTGAAATGACGAAATTTGCAGTTTTTGGGCTGAAAATGCTATTTTTGGAAAGTGAGAATTTATAATAAATATTTTACCACAATTTAGGGTTTATTTGTAAACTAATTAATTCAAATTCACTTATGAGAGTTTGGATTAATTTAGTATATTTTTAAAAATAAATGTAAGTGATAAAATTATTTATTAAAATTCCTTATATGGAAGCCCGATTGCAGAAGCCTATGAAAAGCCCAAGTTTAAGATCCCAGCCTATGAAAAGATCCAAGTCTAAGCTGTCCAGCAACATCCAAATCTTACAAAGGAAGATGATAAATTCAAATAAAGTGAAGTGCCTAGTGTGTGTCATGTATCGAGTGCTCTGCTCATGCCGAACCTTGTAATAAATGTGAAAAGAAGATCTGGTCGGCTGATTTCATTGATCATGGGTGGTTTGAGATACCACTCTGAGATTGCCTCAGTGATTTCACAGTGACAGATTTGGAAAAGAAAATTTAGAAAAGAAGATTGGGTGGCAGCAAGAAATAAAAAAGTAAAAAGGGAAGAAAATGGAGAAAAATCAGCATGAAATGAAAATGGATCAACGCTTGGCAGTAAGGTCGACTTTGTCCAGTTATGCAATCAATGGAAGAATTGAAAGATAGCAAAAGAAAATGAAAAATAAGAAAGGAAAAAGCCCATTCACGTTGTTGTATTTACACCTACAAGAACGAATGAAAAACGAGTAAAAAAGAAGAACATAGATACGATCTCACGTCTGGCAGCTCATTTGGATCAGAAGAAAGGAAGAAGGAATAGAAAGGAAACAAAAAGAAGATCTGCTGCCAGCTTGAATCGTGTACAAAAGAGGAAAATCTAGAAGGCAGTTGGAGGATTGAAGAAAGTGATGGCTGAATCTTGTACAACAGAGAGGGTTTCGGCCAAATCCTTGTGACTCAACAGAGAAGAGAGCAAATCTATGAAGAAGTTGAAGTGAGCTGGCTGATTCTTCTCTATCCCACAAAAAAAAAAGGAGATAGGAAGTACATAGGGTGAAGAGCCGATTGAAGAAAGAAGAAAAATCAGGAAGTGATAAGTGGATATAGGTATCTGCCGTGTGTACAGATATCTGCTGAAATTAGAATAACAAAAGGTAGGTTGAGATTATGACTCAGTAGATATAAGAAGGAGATTGAGAAGGAATGCAAAAATGGAAAGCCAGTGTATACACATTTTTGCCTCTTTCCCATACAAGTTGGCCAAATCTAACAGAGAAAGGAAAATAATAAAAAGGAGAAGATTTGCTGCTTTGAACCATGTAATCGAGAAAAAAAGGGAAGAGTCGGCCAACAAATATACATATTCGGCTGAAATTTTGTGGGCCCCTCCTGTCTAAATTGAACCTTTCCACTCCTCTATAAATTGAAGCTGTCTCTGCATAATGGAATTGAACCAAGCAAGAGATCGAAAGGGGCTGAAATTTGGACGGCTAAAGGACAGAGGAAAATAAATTATTTGATTTCTTGTGAGTCCTTTATTTATTGTTTAAGTTCCAAAGCATTGTATTTTTTTATATATTTTAATTTTTGAACGAAATTCGTGGTAGCTTATTAGACATATGATCTTTCAATTATTTGATATTCTATGATGATGGTTTTAATTTTAATTTTATTCTTTTTATTAATGTTATGAAAAATATTATTTTAAGAGTTTTTCAAGGTAAAGTAGAACCAACATTTGGATCAGTGGAACTTGATCTACCCAGTCTAAAGTTCTTTTTAAGAACATGTTTTTTTAGATTTGGAGAGACAAGTGTAAATTTCTGCCCCAGCCTAAGGCTTAAATTGAAAAATTCTAATTTAATGGACATCGTAATTTTTTCTAATTAGAATGTTAATAAATGATAAACTTGAATTTATATTTAATAATTCTAAAGGATTTCATAGTCTAGGCCATGAGTTTGTTTTTAAATGGGATAACATGCCACCTTTAGATACTTGTCTCAATTCCAGTGTAAATTATGTAGACAATTTATTGTTTTTATTTTATTCTTTTATTTATTCATAAAAATCCTTGAAATGGTGGAACTAGGTTAGAAATATCTTATTTGTTTCTTAACTTTCTATTTTAAATTAGAGTGAGGTTATTTAAATTCACTCTACCATTTTAATTAAATCTATAAATCGTTGATTTGTACGATAAAATTGGATCTCGTATTTTATTAAAATTCCAAAGTTAGATAACTACTTAAATATTGGTTTTCTAAATCTAAGATTTTGCTAAATTAAAATTATAATTCCATGTTTTAGAAAATTTATCATGTTTAGCTTAAATCCCAAAATTTTAATTTCTTAGATCACATTATTTTTATGGTACCAATTTATATCTCCATATATACATTTTGTTGATTTCCCTTCGGTTCGACCTCGCACTCACTCACTATACTATTTAATGATTCGTACGCTTGTACTTAAATTTAAAACACAACAGATTAGCTTGTTAGGACTCGAGCTTGCAGTTCAAAAGACTAGCTTGTTAGATTGACTGACCCAAATCTTTTATAAACCTCTAGATCTCTCCCTACACTTCCAATGTTGGACTTGTTCACAGCAGCCCCAACATTCCCATATTTATTTTACAATTTGAATTGTGATTGATGCAAGATAAAGTCGTCGTTCAGTGAAAATTGATTTTGAAAATTTGTGTGGCTATTTATTTGATCATCCTGAACACTCTCACACACTTGGCACCATGGCTAAAAATGGTGGTGATCATGGGGACAGTGAAACTTTGTTTGAATATTTGCAACCAACAAGATCAATTTCTCCACCATGTATAATTTCTCATATTAATTTGAGTTCTTTTAACAAAAAACCTGAAGTAATTCAATTACTTCCTAGGTTCCACGGCTTAGACTCTGAAAGCCTTTACCTACATTTGAAAGGATTCAAAGAGTTTTTGCTGCTTTGCATAATCAAAACGTTAGTGATGATATGGTAATGTTAAATTTGTTTTCCTTCTCTTTAAACGAGAAAGCAAAATATTGGTTTAACTCTTTGAGATCGAGATCCATTGGCACATGGTAGGAAATGCAAAAAGAATTACTGGAAAAATTCTTCCCTATCCATAAGGTTAACACTATTAGAAGAAACATCATGAATTTCTCTCAAAAAGAAAATGAAACATTTTTTCAATGTTGGGAGCGATTTAAAAAATTATTGTTGACTTTCCCACATTTTATGAAATTTGGCACACCATCTGATGCACGCATCAAACCTGACTTGAGCCTGATCGAGGATGATGGGGCTCACATGAGCTTCATTAAGGAAATTCCACTCCAATTGCACCCCAGAATTAATAGTGGAAAGTGAGGGCCAAAAAAGCTTTCTAACAGATCCACTTGCACCTAATTTGGGGCCCATATGAGTGTGATATGGGTCAAAGCCTATTATGTCATGTTATGGACCTTAATTGCCCATGATTTAAGGCCCATTTGCAACAAGGGGTCCATTTGGACGAAAATGGCATTTCCTCACTTGCATGGAAGCCACACCATATCCATATCTTATCTTGCTAGATTGGATAAGGAGATGGAGTAGATTAGGACTTCACTTGTTTGATTTGAGTTGAACTCTAGGACTTTTGAATTCTATTAGAATTAGGATTCTCAGGTGTTGGGTTTCTATTGGTCATTGTAAGATAAACTAAAACCACATGGGAGTTTGGTTTATTCCAAAGTCTAAAAGATAGGGTCCTAGAATTTTGTGTGATTATCTTTTAACTCCTATTTTTCCTATTTAAGCACATGTAAGGCTACCTATTTTGGGGGACCCAATTTTTAGAAATAAAATTATCATTGCTGCAATTTGCACGTTATCTTTGAAGTGGATTTTGTTCGTATAGAGAGGCTTCAGTCATTTATCCTGGGTCTTCGGACCCACCCTTCGAGCTTCGGTCCAAAACAGGTAAGTACCATATTTTAATCCTTTTATTTGTTATGTTTGAGTTTTGATTATGGGTTTAATTTCTTGAATTTCTCTTTTTTAATTATTTCATAATTTAATTAAAAGAACACAAATAATCTTAACTCATTCATAAAAACACTGGATTCATGGGAAACTTGTCGTCACTAGTCGATTATTAATCAGACATTTGGCAAGTATCCCGTTCATAGATACTTGAACAACTAGGGGCTCCAACAACCATAAAATTATTGGGCCCTAATTCATGGTGAGCATTGGGCTTGTTTGGTGAAAGGACCCATTCTTTCATCAGTTGGTCATCAGAGCGAGAAGTTCCTCAGAAATTTGTGTTCGGCATTGTAAACAGCCACACCCACCCAGCTAGAACTGGGCATGTGGGAAAAAGTCCCAAATCGCCTTGGCAACTGGGGGTGGGGTGGGGGTAGCCACACCTCAACAAGAGCCTTTTGGGCTTGGCCCAGAGCAACACCTTGAGGGTCCACGGACCAAAAAGGACAATATCTTGTTGAGTTGGGTCGGGTCATGAAAATTGATATCAGTGCACAACTCCTCTCTTGGCCTGTGTGGGCTACCTAATCTTATGTGTTGTGTTGCCTGTGTAGACCCCCTGTCATTGTGACATGATAGATTCGGAGACGGCTCTGGTCTTAAAGGGGTTGATTGTAAATACTCACACCCACCCAGCTAGAGCTGGGCATGTGGGAAAAAGTCCCAAATTGCCCAAACAATTGGGGGATGCGGGGATTTTCAGAGAATGGGCCAGCCACACCTCAACAAGAGACCAGGCAGAGCATAACCTTGAGGGTCCACGGACCCAAAGAGGACAATCTTGTTCGGTCGGGTTGTTAAAGGCACACTGGGCTTTCGCAAATTGGAGAATCTTCATATTTATGGTTGTTTTGATCAACAAACAATTTTTCACTTCATTTTTTTTCAATTCCGCTGCAATTATTGGACTGTTATTTTGTTTTTTCACGATTCTTAAAAATGATAATTATCCCAGACATTGACTCTATGAGCCGACTGTAATTCTTCTTGTTTGGTGTCGTCAATCTCCATAATTATTGCTTGCTTCATGGGAACTGTGCTCAAACTAGTTCTTTGAGCAGTAATTTGTGGTTGACAGATTGATATTCTGTCTGTGGATTTTCGTTGAGTTTTCAAAATTCGAACATCATATTTAAGACCAACATCACTGCTGTTCGAGAACATTGTCAAAGGATTGATTAAAAAATTGTTCATTGAAGAAAACAACATTGGCTTGTGTGGGTAGTGAAGCTTTTGTTTGTCCAATGCTCATGAGGGGCACACATCCAGATTGTCCTTATATGACTGTTCTCTTCAGTATCACTTATGCAACACCATCGGTTCAGTATCGCGTTGATTGACGACATGTTATTATGATTGTGTTGTTAACAATGCATTTTTGCCTTGCTACTTCTCCTTTTGTGTTCTCTTTGCTGTTTGATTACCATGGCTAGCCATGCATACAATACGCGGAAAAATCAGGGGAAGGAATGATGAAGACAAGGTGTGGCTCCTCCAAAACCAATAAGGCACCCAACCCAATGGTAATGAGTGTGTGGACGCTCTTGCTATGTAAGCCAGAGACCTTATGAGGATACTGTTGTTTTGGCCTAGTAGTTGATCTCATTACAGACCAATCCATCATCATCGCATTCACAACCTTCTACTTCAGGCCAGCCTGCACGGCCGAAGTTGAAGTGTTCTGATGCAGACATCGGTGACAAAGAAGATGAGATTTTGGGTTTGACATTAGATTTTTATGAGAAGTTCCATAGGATGTCCAATAACAATGAATCTTATCAATTGGACCATGGAATTCAGCCCAAGAATAGGCCCAGCAGAGTGGCTCAGCAGAGCAGGCCCAATGACTAAAGAGGTGCAGACGGTTGTGAATTAGAATCCTAAATCAACTAGGATTTTAATTAAATTAGGAAAGTTTCTTTGTTTTATTTTCTAGATTTAGAATTTGTTATTTTCATAATTGGAGGGTCGGTTCCTTGTTCCTTGTTAAGTTAGAACTCTTTTTCCTTGTTTCAGGTTAGGATTTCTTATAAATAAGCATTGTAAGCATCCCTTAGGGGTACCGAGTTTTTTATCAATAAAATTACGTTTATTTCTTTCTTTGCAAACCGTGAATTGCATTGAGATAGCTAGCTGTAGTAGTCAGTGTTTTTCTTCTAGGAATTGTCTCCAGGCCAGCGAAACAGAGGGCTTTTCTCTGTTAAAACCCAGGCGTATAGGAACCCTTCAATTGCAATTAGCCAACGTTTTCTGGATTCCTTGCAGCCTAGAGCAGGAAAGGGTTTTCTCGATATTGTGTAAGCATTGGCATGTCTTCTTGGCATCCCAGTTCGGCAAGTTTTTGCAATTTTATAGGCAGACAGTTGCTGCCCAATTTGGGGGTTCTCTATTGAATTCTAAGCAAGCCAGGTGTTGGCATTAAGCACCTTGGTGGACAGATTCAATTAGGTTCATCAGGCTGAGTGGAAAGCTTCATCCTATCTAGTGCTGGGTTGATTGAGGGTCAGAACTATTCAAGATATTGGTGCTACTTTTCATCAGGTTTAGTTCAACCCAACGCCAGTTTGTAGGTCAGAATTTTGTTGTTTTTGCTCTCGGGTTTTCTTGCTATAGTTTAAGATCCGATGTTATCGGGTTGTGTTTAAGCTTCCGCTTCGCATTCGGGTTCTCAACAATTTATTTGTCTTAGCCTACATCAGAGTGGTATTCAGAGGTTTTGAGTTAATCGAGACTCCGTCATTGATCTTACCAGTGAGTGACTTATGTTATCACTACTATTATTTGTTGCAAGACTCTTTTTGTTCTTTCCACTGAGTAACGACACGACGTTATAATTTTCGCTCTCATTAGGCACGGACCGATGGCAGGATCCTTACAAATTCCATTCCTTAGGTCAGAAGTGCTCTAGAAAGTGGCCCTACTCATCTGATGGGCAGTTCTTCAATCGGTGATCACCCAATTTTGACTCAAAATAATAATCTAAATATGGATTAGATAGTTCAGATGATGGCTAATATGGCATAGGATGTAGCAGATTTGAAAAAGCAACGTGATTAGCATCCCCCTTGTATTCCTTCCGTTCATAACAGTCATTCATCATCGTCAGATGAGACACCACCTCGTTTTCCTTCTTCTCCTAGACGTCGACACAGATATGTAGACAGACGTCTAGAAGGAGACAACGAAGCAAATCTTGATTCATATGAAATTCGAGTTGACATTCCAGATTATTATTCACGTAGTACCGAACATGATGAGTTCGTCGAATGGATCAAGGCCAATTGAGAATGCTTTTGATTGCAGAGAAGTTCTGGATGACATGAAAGTTAAGCTAGTTTATTCTAAATTGAAAGACAGAGCTTTATCATGGTGGTAGAGGATTAAGACTGATAGGCAGAGTTAGGGGAAATCTAAAATTCGAGATTGGCACAAGATGAAGAATTGATGTTTAACACCTTTCTACCAGCCAACTACAAGAAAGAATTGTTCTCCAGACTGCAAAACCTTAAGCAAGGTAACAAGGCCGTAGTAGAGTACACTAAGGAATTCAATCTCCGAGTATCTCCGAACAATCTCTATGAATCAGAAGAGCAGTTGGTCCAACGATACATTGAAGGCCTTCGAACTTCCATAGGAGATGCTGTTATGACCTTTGATCTACTTGTTTTATCAGATGCATTTAAGAAAGCACTACACTATGAAAAAGTAGAGCGTCGCAAAAACAGGACCTATCAGGCTCCATCTAACAAGCCTGTAGAAATCAGTTTAGGTACCAATAAGGATACATCTTCAAAGTTTGTGACTCAGCTTTCATCTTCCAAGCCTAGCAATTCCAGTGGCAAGCGCACAGTGATGTGTTTCAAGTGCAACGGTATTGGGCACTATGCTTCAGAATGCCCCAATCGAGCTGTGAATTTGGCCCAAGAAGAGGAACCAGTGGTAGAGATAGAGTTAGAGAAGTCAGATTCCATCCCCGAAGAAGAAATCAATTATGGTGAGTCTAGGAATAATCTTATGATCCAGTATTCTTTGTTCACACCAAAAGAAGAGATAAAAGACGAATGGTTTCGCATTAACCTTTTCCATACACGCTGCACTATCGGAGGCAAGGTATGTCATTTAATTATTGATAG
The DNA here is from genome assembly GCA_022113865.1 of Chimonanthus praecox. Taxonomy (NCBI): domain Eukaryota; kingdom Viridiplantae; phylum Streptophyta; class Magnoliopsida; order Laurales; family Calycanthaceae; genus Chimonanthus; species Chimonanthus praecox. The sequence continues at coordinate 45,896,930 of CM039089.1, read as the reverse complement.
TGGTAGTTGCAGTAACGTTGTTTCACTTGAAGTTGTTGAGAAGTTGAAATTGAAGACTCAAAAACATCCTAAACCCTTCCAAATGTCATGGTTAAAGAAGGGAGGTGAATTTGTGGTAGATAAGAAATGCCTAGTTTCTTTTCAAATTGGGGGAAAATACTACGATGATGTATGGTGTGACGTAGTACCCATGGATGCATATCACTTGTTATTAGGCAGACCTTTGCAGTATGATAGAGATACCCATCATTATGGCCGCAAAAATATCTACTCATTCCACAAGGATGGCACTAAGCATATTTTAGGACCTTTGAGAGACTTAGAGAAAGTCCGGCCCAAAAGGGCAAATGTTAATTTGATCATTTTTTCTGAAATACAATTGACCGTTAAAGAGAGAGGAGAATTATTTGCACTTGTACCCAAAGAAGTGGACACAACTGAGAAAACCATCCCTCCACTGCTACAACCAATTATGCAAGAATTTGTTGATGTATTCCCTGATGAGTTACCAGCAGGGTTACCACCTATGAGAGACATACAACAATGTATTGACCTCATTCCAAGATCGGCTTTACCAAACAGAGCTGCTTACAGAATGAGTCCCACAGAAAGTGCAGAATTGAATCGACAAGTATATGAATTAATAGATAGAGGCTTCATCCATTAATAGATAGAGGCTTCATCCATGACAATATGAGTCCTTGTTCTGTGCCAGCACTATTGACTCCAAAGAAAGATGGCAGTTGGCGTATGTGTGTTGACAACAGGGCTATCAACAAGATCACTATTCGTTATTGTTTCCCAATCCCGAGACTTGATGATATGCTGGATATGTTAGCAGGGGCAGTAATATTCTCCAAAATTGATTTAAAAAGTGGGTGCCATCAAATCAGAGTCAGACCAGGTGATGAATGGAAAACAACATTTAATACTAAAAAAGGCTTATATGAGTGGCTTGTTATGCCGTTTGGCCTTTCCAATGCCCCAAGTACCTTTATGAGGGTAATGAACCAAGTACTCAAGCCTTTTATTGGTAAGTTTGTCGTGGTCTACTTTGACGACATTCTTATCTACAGTCGGAATGAGCAGCAGCACATTGATCACCTCCGCCAAGTTTTTGAGACCTTGAAAAAGGAACAACTATATGCAAATCCAAAAAAATGTACTTTTATGACTAACGAAGTTATTTTCTTTGGATATGTTGTGAATACAGATGACATCAAGGTAGATGAAGCAAAGGTGGAAGCAGTACGCGACTGGTCGTCGCCCAAGAATGTACATGAGGCACATAGTTTTCATGGCTTGGCATCTTTCTACAGACGGTTCATCAGGAACTTCAGCATGATTATGGCCCCTTTTACAGATTGTTTGAAAAAGGGTGAGTTCCAGTGGACACAAGCCGCAGAAGAAAGCTTTCAGACTATCAAGCAGCGGTTGACTAAAGCTCCAGTCTTAGCCATTCCAGATTTCAAGAAGCAGTTTGTGGTTGACTATGATGCATCTCATATTGGTGTGGGTGCAGTCCTTAGTCAAGAGCAACGCCTAGTTGTATTCTACAGTGAGAAGTTGAACGTAGCTCAGAAGAGGTATTCTACATACGACTTAGAGTTCTATGCTATTGTACAAGCCCTTAGACACTCGCGTCATTATCTTCTCCATCAGCCTTTTGTGTTTAACTCTGATCATCAAGCACTGAGTTACATCAACGGGCAACACAAGCTCAACACCCGGCACGCTAAGTGGGTTTCTCTTATACAAGCATTTACTTTTGTAGTACAACACAAGTCCGGAGTTCAAAACAAGGTCGCAGATGCTCTTAGCAGGAAATCAGCCTTGTTGACTCAGATGCGGGTACAGGTGCTTGGATTTGATACTTTTCAAGACCTATATCAGCACGATCACCACTTTGGACCGATTTGGCAACATCTTAGCCAAAATTGACCTTGTACGAGTATAGTATGCAAGATGGCTACATATTCAAGGGTTTTAAACTATGTATTCCACAATGTTCACTACGAGAGAGGTTAGTCAAAGAACGACATAGTGGTGGACTAGCAGGACATTTTGGTCGAGATAAAACCATGGCATTTTTGGAAGAGAAGTTTTATTGGCAAAGTATGAAGCGAGAGGTGAGCAGTTTTGTCAACCGTTGTTATATCTGTCAAACAGCAAAAGGACACTCCCAAAATGCATGGCTTTATACTCCTCTCCCTGTTCCAGCAGCACCATGGGAGGATGTCTCATGGATTTTGTCTTAGGATTGCCCAGGACACAACGAGGTATGGACAACATATTAGTTGTGGTGGATAGATTTTATAAGATGGCACATTTCATTCCGTGCAAAAAATCTTCAGATGCCTCACATGTGGCGGCATTGTATTTGAAAGAAGTTGTTAAATTGCATGGTATTCCCAAATCTATCGTCTCCGATAGAGATACGAAGTTATTGAGTCACTTCTGGCTTTCTCTTTGGCGACAGTTGGGTATACAGTTGAAGTTTAGCAGTGCATATCATCCACAAACCGACGGTCAGACTGAGGTGGTTAACAGGACTTTAGGTAATCTCCTAAGAAGTTTGATTGGATGGAAGCCAAGACAATGGGATTTGATTTTACCACATGCTGAATTTGCCTACAATCGCTTGACAAGTCGTACAACAGGTCACTGTCCATTTCAAGTAGTATATGGTTCCAATCCCTGCAGTGTGTTAGATTTGGTGCCATTACCTTCAAAAGGATCAAAATCTCAAGCAGTCGATGATTTGATTGGAGAGATCAAATAGTTGCATGAGCAGGTACGTCAAAGAAGCTGCAGACAAGCACAGGCGACGTGTCGACTTCAATGTAGGGGATATGGTATGGGTACACCTTCGGAAAGAGAGATTTCCAACGGGTACTAATGGTAAACTGAAGATGCGCAACATAGGTCCGTGCGAGGTTCTACGACGGATCAATGATAATGCTTATCAAGTGAAGTTACCAGAAGGTCTCAGTATTTCCGATGTTTTCAATGTGTCTGACTTATGCATCTATAGTGGAGATGAAGATTTCAGTGATACAAACTCGAGGACGAGTTCTTTCCAGGACAGAGAGAATGATGCTGACATCGGTGACATAGAAGATGAGATTTTGGGTTTGACATTAGATTTTTATGAGAAGTTCCATAGGATGTACAATAACAATGAATCCTATCAATTGGACCATGGAATTCAGCCCAAGAACAGGCCAGCAAAGTGTCCCAGCAGAGCAGGCCCAATGACTAAAGAGGTGCAGGCGGTTGTGAATTAGAATCCTAAATCAGCTAGGATTTTAATTAAATTAGGAAAGTTTCGTTGTTTTATTTTCTAGATTTAGAATTTGTTATTTTCATAATTGGAGGGTCGGCTCCTTGTTCCTTGCTAAGTTAGAACTCTCTTTCCTTGTTTAATTAAAACTCTCTTTCCTTGTTTCAGGTTAGGATTTCTTATAAATAAACACTGTAATCATCCCTTGGGGGTACCGAGTTTTTTATCAATAAAATTATGTTTATTTCTTTCTCTGCAAACCGTGAATTGCATTGAGATAGCCGGCTGTAGTAGTCGGCACTTTTCATCTAGGAATTGTTTCTAGGCCAGCGAAACGAAGGGCCTTTTCTCTGTTAAAACCTAGGGGTACAGGAACCCTTTAATTGCAATCAGCCAACGTTTTCTGGATTCCTTGCAGCCCAGAGTAGGAAAAAGGTTTTCTGGATATTGTGTAAGCATTGGTGTGTCTTCTTGGCAGCCCAGTTCGGCAAGTTATTGCAGATTTTATTGGCAGACAGTTGCTGCCCAATTTGGGGGTTCTCTATTGAATTCTAAGCAAGCCAGGTGTTGGCATTAAGCACCTTGGTGGACAGATTCAATTAGGTTAATCAGGTTGAGTGGAAAGCTTCATCCTATCTAGTGCTGGGTTGATTGAGGGTCAGAACTATTCAAGATATTGGCGTTACTTTTCATCAGGTTCAGTTCAGGCCAATGCCAGTTTGTAGGTCAAAATTTTGTTGTTTTTGCTCTCGGGTTTTCTTGCTATAGTTTCAGATCTGATATTATCGGGTTGTGTTTAAGCTTCCGCTTCATATTCGGGTTTTCAACAATTTGTTTGTCTTAGCCTACATTATGTTCCATCATAGCTTTTGCAATATTTTACTTCAGGCCAACTTGCAAGGCCCAAGTTGAAGTGTTTCTGCTGCAACGGATTGGGTCACGTAACCAACGTGTGAACTTCGCCCAGGAAGAAGTTGAAGTCCAGAAGAGAGAGTCGACCCTGGTTTCACTTCAAAAGATCCACAAAGAGGACAATGCCTTCATGAAGCTCCACATGTCAAAGTTTTAGGGGATATATTTGTTGTTGTTTTCGTATGAGTTGGGTTATGTACGATGTACATGGGAATGATTTTTTATTGTAAAATCTAAGGGATTTCTTTCCATAGTCTTCATAAGATCAATCCATAAACAATTGGACAGAACTATGAACCTTAAATCCTCAACCAAAAGGGGTTCAGTTTTCGAGAATGCCACTGCAACCTTCATGCATGCAATTTTCTAGGCTCTACAGTTTCAAAGAGTCCGGACCCAACATGTGGACCAAGTGCTCAGTGACAACATGCGGCAGATCTTCAGCCTTCATTTATGGGGATTCAGACAAAATCTCATGTCCATGGCAATGAAGGAACAACTTAAGGGCATTTGGAAACTCAGTAACACAAAGTCCATGCTCATGTCTCTGACGACTGAGTTTGTTTCAGCCAACGCTCACTCCATAGATACATTGGACCCTGAGTAGGAACCCACACATCGATAACAGGTATCTTGTGGATTCAAACTACATCAAAAGTTGCATCACCACACCTCTTAAACTCGAGGACAAGTTTTTTTCAAAGAGGGAGAATAATACAGACATCACACCAAGTAATAGAGTGAAACTTTGATTCATGTTCGATTGCGGCACTTATGACGCGACGCATTCAAATCTACATATGGGTCCAAGGCCCACTTTGAATTGTGTGGCTCTTAATTGGAGGTTTCCCACACACTCATGAGCTTTCCTGATTGTAGCATTTCCTCAACGGCACCTTTGTTCTTAGGATGACAGGACTGATGTAGGAGCCTATGGGCCGAATGCTCAAGCGATGGAGAGTAGCTCTCGCTTTCTAGTATCCTTGGAAAAGTCCTTGGTGGTGGACATTAATCCCACATTAGAAGAGCAGGTGTTCAGCGGTAAGACATGACTTAAGGATCAGATTGAGGAAACTCAAGGTTGAGTTTTTCTCAGGAGAGGGAGAATAATACAGGCATCGAACCCGACGTGAGCCTAAACGAGGACGGTGGGGCCCACATGAGCTTCATTAAGGAAATTTTACTCCAATTGCATCCCAGAATTGATAGTGGAAACTGAGGGCCAAAAGAGCTTTCTAACAGGCCCACTTGCACCTAATTTGGAGCCCATATGAGTGTGCTATTGGTCAATGCCTATTATGTCATATTATGGACCTTTAAAGCCCATGATTTGAGGCCCATTTGCTACAAGGGATCCATTTGGACGAAAATGGCATGTCATCACTTGCATGGAAGCCACATTATATCCATATCTTATCTTGCTAGATGAGATAAGGAGATAGAGTTGTTAGGACTTGATTTGTTTGATTTGAATTGAACTCTAGGACTTTCAAATTCTATTAGAATTAGGATTCTTAGGGGTTCAATTTCCATTGGTCATTGTAAGATAAACTAAATCCATATGAGAGTTTGGTTTATCCCAAAGCCCAAAACATAGGGTCCTAGATTTTTGTCTGATTATCTTTTATCTCCTTTTTTTTTTTTAAAGCAGCCTATTTGAGAAATAAAATTAGCATTGTTGCAATTTACGCATTTATCTTTGAAGTCGACTTCAGATCGTATTGAGAGGCTTCGGTCGTTTATCTCGTGTCTTCCGTCCTACCATTCAAGGTTCGGTCCAAAACAGGTAAGTAACATATTTTAATCCTGTTGTTTTTTATGTTTGAGTTTTGATTATGGGTTTAATTTCTTGAATTTATCTTTTTTAATTACTACATAATTTAATTAAGAGAATACAAATAATCTTAACTCATTCATGAAAAAACACTGGATTCATGGGAAACTTATCATCACTAGTCGATTATTAATCAGACCTTTAGCAAGTAGCCCGTTCATAGATACTTAAATGGCTAGAGGCTCCAACAACCGTAGCATTATTGGGCCTGAATTCATTGTGAGCATTGGGCTTGTTCAGTGAAACAACCCATGCTTGTATCACCATCAGTCTTTTCTATGAATGATTAAATTCTCAAATGCGACAATTCGAAGAAATGATGTGCAATGGTGAATTTCGAAAAAAAGATCCTAAAGAAGCTTGGGATTATTTTGACCAATTAGCTGAAAATTGTAAATCTTGGAACAACACTAATAAATCTAATAAGTCAGATAAGATGAAGACTAATGCCATGACTATGCATCTCCTTATAGGAAATGATGACGAAAATTGAAAGATAGCCACTTTAACCAAAAACGTAAAAGCCATGGAACTTAGGAAAGTACACTCGGTGAAGGCCAATGAAAAAGTAGAAAATGTTTGTGGCATAAGCAAGACTAGTGGATGCCGAATATTGTGCAAATTTTAAATTTATAACTCGCAAACACATGAACAGTTAGATAGTATAGCGATTGAGTGCGAGGTCGAACCCATCGGAACTTATGAAAATATATCCGTGAAAAATACACCATTGAATTACGTAATTTAAGAAATTTAGAAATTATGGACTTAAATCATGAATATGGAATTATTTTTCAAATCTATGAATTTTAATTTTAATTTAGAAGCATACTAGATATAGAAAATAAAATGGAAAATCAATTTTTAAATAAACTAAATTGAAATGGTGGACTTAATCTAAAAATGTAAATAATCGTAATTTAACTTAGAAACATAAATTAAGTTGAAATTAATTAATTTACCAATCTAGTTCTCCAATTTTTCAAGAGTTTGAATTTTAAAAATAATAATTAAATTTAAAAACACCTAAATTTACAGTGGAACTAGATCAAAGAATTAAGGAGGCATTGTTTTCCATATTTAAAAAAAAAAAAAGGCTTATACTATGGAGCTCACGTAAATTACTAACCATGCATTCAAATTTTTTATCAATTAAAATTCCAATTATAAAACCCATGAATTCAATAATTAAAAATTTCTCAAATTAAACCTTAGATTAAATAGAATTTAAAATTCTCTCCAATACCTAAATATTTCAATGAATTCTTGAAAACAAGAGCCTTAGATCAAAGAAGGAAGTCTATTTAATCTAAATATTTCAGTGCATCTAATTTGAAAAATCTAAAATTAAATCCAACATGTATTTTATAAAAAGAATTAAAATCAAATCAAATCATCATAATACATGAATTAAATAATTGGAAAATCATAGACTAATATTTCCGCACACATTTACTTTATCATTAAAATATGAAATTGGAATTATAACTCAATCAGATTTTGAAATAAAAAAATACAAGAACACAGTGCAAGAAAAAATAAAAAATATATATATAAATAAATAACTAATCTAAGCCTGAAGTGTCTTCTTTTCATCTAATCCCATTCACAGCCTTAATTTCTCTCAGCCAGGTTCGACTGTTACACTAGAAGAGGCCCCGAATTTATAGAGATTTAAAAAAAAAATGATTTAGCAAACAATGGGCCCCACCGATTCTATCTCTGCTTCAGTGCGACTCCACTTTCTTCTCTACATGACAATTTCCTTTTTATTTATTTTCTTCTCTCCTCAGTCGGCCTATTTTTACAAAAAAGACTAAAACGTGTAGATCCCTTCCTTATCTCTACCTTCTTTCTATTTTTTCTGCCGTGCTTCTCTTCCTATTTTTTTTCTGCCGCTCTTTCCTTCTTTCTTTTATTTCTTTTTACTATTTTTTCCTTCACTCCATTGTCCACATCTACTCGCTGTTCTCATCCTTTTCTATTCTTCTTCCTTAATTCTTTCCTCTTACTGGTTTCTTTTTGCTAACTTTATTCTTTTTTCTTTCTTCTTAATCTATTTCTTCCACTTAAAATACTGGCTGTCTTTCAATTGTTTCTTTCTTTTTTTTCTTACAGTCTACCGTCCCAACTCACCTTTTGCTTTCCATTTTCTACTGCATGGAACTGCTGCCTTGACAGGTTGCTGGCTGTTCTTGATCACAGTGGATTCTCTGAGTTGGGACGGTACATACATGGGACGGCAGCACCCCTCATCTCTCTTTCATATATTTTTCTTACTGATCTTGGCTGGGTTCTTCTTCTCTGTATTCACAAGATAGCACCACCTTTCTTCTGCTTGTGTTTGCAACTTGCTTCTGGCGCTGCTATGTAGTGTATTTTATTACTGTTCTTGGACTCCAATCTGTTCTACTGAATGGCTTAGCAAAACTGCTGCTGTTTTTTTCTCCTTGCAACTACCCTTCTCTCACTTTGCATCAGCGATGAAGGTGGAGTGTGCGATGGTGAATGGATGGCCCCCATACGACTAACCACCTACTTGTTCTTTCTTTGTAATGTTTTCTGTTTTAATTCTGATGAACTCCGTAATGACGTATAACAGTGCCATGTACCATTTCAGCCTCAAAGATTTTTGTAGATTCTGTCAATGTCTCTTTCATGGCTGCCTGACATGTAACATGTAACACAATTAAATATTTAACATATTTCAAAAAGATACATATTATTCAAGTTCACACATGAGGCATCAATTGTTTACCCAACAAATTCTTAAATGAGATTTCTGGCTCAAGTAGATGATGAGAGGCTTTGTGGATGTCTCTTTAGTATTAGCAAGTAAGTAAGGGCATGAGTTGCAGGCTTCAACAATCCACACGATTTAAAAATGGGTAAAAGTTTTTCATTTAAACACATTTTATTTCACTTTCACTTTTAAACCTGCAAAATAAAAAATTACATTAATTAGATAAAATTAAATTAAATGTGATACTAACTATTATAAATTTAAGAGTAAAAGATGTAATTATTTTGCAATCATCACTGAGCTTAGGATTGTCCAACAATCCCAGTTTTTTCAAGAGGTGTAATACGGGCAAGCAAACTCCATAAATGCCTGACCTTTTCCTCCCTACTTTGAATCGTATAACCCGATTGAAGAAATAAGTCTGATGCAAACAACTCCCTCCAAGGGCCTGCCACTTATACTCCTTATGTGCCTCTGCACAAGAAGACTCTTGAGGAGACGTTGCGAACATTCATTCAAAGTCAGTATCTTGTGATGCAAGTGATAAATGACATGAAGAATTTAGTCTACAAGTTCCTTGACAAGTCTGAGTCGAGTGATGCTCCCAATTTAGAAGTGTAAACCCAAGTAGACATAGTGAAGTAATAATTTACTCGGTGAGTCTGAGGTCGAACCACAGGGAATGAAGGTCTTAAGAACACTAGTTGAGGTAATAAGAGTGAGATTTAAATTCCAAAGAAAGTATGGAGAAAATAAGATGATGATGATTTAAAAGGCAATTAAAATATACTAAGGTTCAGGGATCCATTTAACAATTTATAGAGTTATTTCTATAAAATTTTCCCAGTTTCATTCGAATAACGATTCTATCAAACCGGAAGATCATAAATTAGCTCAATAATAATTTTCACAAATTTTTTCAAATAATTGATGGTTAAATACGTTTGAGCACATATGACATGTCATAAAGATTCTCCAAGCAATCAGTGTATTCGAAAATCACAATGATTCAAGGAAAATACTTTGATCTTTTTCATGATGATGTTGTACCTTTGTATGGAGTAATCACAAGATAAGGGGAGGGTTTCTAGGATGTATGATTTTCCAATGTAAATCCTAGACTATATTTCTTCTTCTCTCTTTATCTCAATCAACAAGGTGATTGAATCTCTAAAAGAATTACCAAATGTATCGATTAGAGTGAGAGTGAGGGAGGAGAGGAGTCTCAAGATTAGAGAGATCAGATTTTCGGGCCTTAAATAGAGATCGGAGAAATCTTGGCATGGCCGATCTATCGGCCTACACGATCGATCGAGTATTCAAATTTTACAATTGTAAAATGACCGTTGCGCATTTAATGTTCTTTCAATGGATATAAAAAGTTCGCCCCCGATTGATCATCCATGTTCACTGGCGATAGATCGCAACTTGGCGAATGTAACATCCTCAGACTGACTGTATTTTCGTAGTCAAGTCTTGTCCAGACCTAGGGCAATAGGTCGTGCAACCGATGTGTCTGCCCTGTCTCGCCAATAGGTCGAGCGACTGATTGATAGTGCTCAACACCACACGAAAGGTCTCCGCCAGACGAATGCATCGACCTGAGTTGACTATAATTTTCTAAGGTTGTTCAACTCAAGCTCTATGGTGATCGATCGTGAGGGAGATTGGTCGGCCCTGTACCTAGTCGAAGGATCGTCTGCACGATTGGTTGTCCTGAGACATGACTGTGAATGACAGTCTAGATTCAATCCTAAGTCCTGCCGATGGATCATAATACACAATTGGATTGGCCCTGTCCCAGCAATGCATCACCTGCACGAATGTATCGTCCTGGGACCTTAGGAGTTTAACACACCATTCCCAACCAGAACCTTTGTTTTCCAGGACGATTGGTCGTAAGACCACAGTAGATCGTCCACTATCAAAGGTGATTGATCGCCAAACACGGTGTGTCGGCCTGACAATAGAATCAACGTTTTTCATACTTAGTTCGTATTCTGGTTATGGGTCAAACACTCACTAGGCTACTTAAATTTTCCAGATGTGATCTTCTAACCTAGGCAAGGTCATCCTAAGGTGAGGGGTCCACCTAGAGTCTTCTACAACCAATTTACCTTCTATGAATGCCATACATGTTGATGATCTGTTGAACCTTGATTGGTCTTCCATCTTGAGCTTGATTCAACCACCACTTGATTCTTGATTCTTGAGCTTCTAACTTCAAGGTAATACTACACTCGAGTCATGGATTTGACAAACAAGGGACTCGGCAAGCTGGGGCACTAATAGTTTAAATTACCAAAATGAATTTTTTTCGACATAACAAAGAAAACATGAAAACAATGTTAAGATGTGCCAGCTAGAGGAGGAGGTGGAGTAGGTGATCTACGACAAGAGACTGAATCATCTTTCTTACAAGAGATGGCTGAGACTCCTTCACAAAGCTTGCCAAAGCTTCAAATTTTCCTTCCAAGGCAGTGAGTCACTCACTGTGATGTCTCTCCATCGAGGGCAGTCGTTCATCCTGATGTCTAGAGAAGGCTTTCAGTCGCTCCTCGATAACACTTTGATTGCGGGAGTCAACAACTTGTTCATGTTCTTCTTTTGTTGCTGCTTCTTCTTCAAACACAGGAACATGAGGAGGGTTGAGCAGCAGTAGATGCTTCTATGCTAAGAAGTTGGTCATATAACTTGTCTCCAAGACACTTCTTGATGGTGGTGGCATTGAGTGGCCTCACTCCTCTGGACACATCTCCCTTGGAGGGCTTCACTCAAAAATGTAATGCTAATTTATACATGAGATAGCAAAAGGGAGGATGGCTGATTATTGCAGAATCCACATATTTGATGATGGTTTAGCACATGAGAGTGGGGAGACAGAACTTCTTTCTAGTGGTAGCATTGTATAGGTGAACAAGCATGAACTGGTTCAAGTCACCTATGTTCTCAAATCTTGCGTACACATTTGCACAGAAGAACAAGTGCAAGATCTTGTATTCAGGGAGCATGTCTCCACCTTTCAATCAAATTTCTTTTCTCCATGTCAATTGCTTCCCATTGGTACAAAATTTCCTAATATATTTTTCTTTGTTCTTCATTACAAATTTGTCAGGGACAACAGATAGGTATCCTTTTTTGAAGATTGGAATGCCAAGCAACTCAGATACAAGCTGAGGAGTGACTACTACTGATGTTGCATTTTGAAAGACAATTTCAAAGCAGTTGTCATCTTGATGTGTTTTGGCAGAGCAGAACATCCTTTTTGCTACCCTTGGGTGTATCTTTCCACCCCAATCAAGTAATTTCTCCCATCCCATCTTCTTGATATGCCGAAGAACATTGAACTTTTGGAAGATTTCTGAGTCTCATGTTCTCTCAATATTGTGATTTTTGAAGGCTTCATAGGGTTTCAAGGGCATGAGTTGAAGAGCATCATGATCCTCATTTTCTTCTTCCTCTTCTTCTTCATCTCCTTCCTCTTCTTCGACATTTTCTTCTTCTCCTATATTTTCCTCTTCTTCTCCTACAATTTCATCTCTTTGGATTTCCTCATTTTCAAACTCTGTCCATGAGGTTTCTTCTCCAGATCCCACTTCCGGCTAGACAGGTTCTCTCACAACCAACTCCTTTCTAGGCCTTCTACTTGGAAGTTTAGGAGGTCTCTCTAAGGGTGCATCTGAAGGGGTTTCCTCAAAGGAAATAAAGGTTGACCTAGTATCTCGGGATTTTTCCTTCCCTTGACGAGTCTTTGGCCTCTTGGGAGGAGAGGAGGCTTCCGGGTTCTCCTTAAGTTCTTAGGAAGCCTAACTCTAGGCATTTTTCTTGATTTTCCCAAACAAATCACCAAAAAAAAATCGAAATGGGGATGTTTTAGAGGCTTACCCTAATTGAAAATCTCTCAAATCCCTGAGAGAGGAGACCACTGACGACGGAGGAAGCTTTTCCTCGGTGTGTTCCAGCGAGAAATCAGTCGGAGGAGGAAGATCAAAGATCCTAGGGCACGAACGAAATCGTGGATTTTGAGGAGAGGGGGAAGAACGATCGAAGGAAGAAATGATGAAATGGGTTCCAATTCGTGCAAGGTTTTTAACTTAAAATACTCTTCTGAACACAGACGATACATTGTCCCGATGATCGGTCGTAGAGCCAATCCATCGTCATCCGGCGATGTATCGCCATACCAGATGCTGATTTTCCTTCTAAAATCCAACTTTGTTTTGAAAAACACCCATTTGATTTTCAAAAATGCATGTGGCATACACAAATCATATTAACATGATAAGACATAATTAAGCCATAAAAACTTCTTACACTTAATCAATTTAAGTATCACATGCTCAAATATAGCACATTGATTAAACCATGCAAGAACAAGGTAATAAACCATACCACATTCAACAAGTAAACAAGCATCCATGTTTAACATATTGAAACTCAAAAATGAGACTTGAAAACTATTTTCTCATGGAATGTATGGCTTTCCAAGCGAGACTAGTACTATAGCCAAGAAGAGCATAGTCTAAGCTTGTAGTTAGCCAATTCCTTTTTCATGTCATAGCACTTGGGCTATTTGAACTCATTTGCCTCTAGAGTTCAATTTGCAATGGTTTTAAGATATGAAAGTGAATCTAAAACCAAAGCAAAACATGAATGATGGTGGTCTATCTCCTAGGAAACCAAATGGTTGAGTTTGGTCTCTCATACACATTCCTTTGAGCATACATTGGGAGCCCAAACATGGGAATCCTCAACTCCTTCAAGACATGATCTACTTGTCTCAACAAGGAGTCTTGCCTTAGGTCCCTTCCTTGGACGTATGTATCTTTTAGCATTAGGTTTTGGAGGGTGCATTTTAAACTTAGCTTTTTGGGGGTTCTTAAGGGCTTTATCTTGTAAGTTCCTCTTTTTAAGATTGCATTCCAACTTGTAATGTCCATCCTTATGATAATAAAAACATTTTCCCTTGGGGATTTAGGCATACTTACCTTAACAAAGACCATTTGGTTCATAGGTCTATTTTTCAAAGAAGAACCAAGACCAGATCTATTACCAAACTTCTTACCCGAGTTTAATATTTTTTCCAATTTTTCTTTTCCATGGGTAAATTTATCTTGGAACTTTTCTTTGTGTTTTTTAAGTTCCATTAATTCATGAGACTGTGTTCTAACTTTCTCTTCAAGCTCTTTCTTGATGTCCCACAAATTTCCGACATCCTCGCAATGAATTGCAATCTCTTCTTGAAGAGCTTTTACATTTTCCTTTAACTTAATGACTTTTCCATTAGAGGTTTTAATTGAGAATTGAGGAGAGTGTTTTCATTCTTCAAAGCTTCTATTTGGCTAGACATGTTTGAATTTTCAATTTTGCCTTATAAAATTTCTTAGCCAATTTTTCACTCTCAAGGTACAAGGCATTGAAAGATGCTTGAAGGTCATCATCTTCACTTTCAATATCTACCGCTTCAATTATGGGTGCTTTTGGATCACCAACAATGGAAGCTATGAAACCTTTATGTGTTTCATCTTTCACTTGAGCTTCCTCCTCGAAGTCACTTTTGAATTCAGATGTGTCCTCATAGGTCACATCCATTGCCTTCTTAGGCTTTTCGGAAGGACAATCATTTGCATAGTGTCCTCTCCCACCACAATTGAAACATGTTTGTCCCTTGGGCTTCTTCTTATCTTTTTCTTTATGAGGTTCATGATTTTTAGAGAAATTTTCACTTGTTTCTCGTTTCTTAAATCTCCTCATGTTATTCAATCTTTAAAAAAAAATCAAATATTTTTAGAAAGTAGGGTCATTTCTTCACTAAGGTCACCTTTAATTTCCAGTTCCTTTTCTTTTAGTGTTGAAGGTTTAATGCAAGATTTCAAGACAATGTGTTTCTCCTTTGATGGTTCAAGATTCAATTCAAAGGTTTTTAGTGACGCCACTAAATCATCAACATTCATTTGGGCTACATTTCGATATTCCTCAATGGCCACCGTCTTGGGTTCAAGTCTTTTGGTAAGATTTCTCAAAATTTTGGTGCACACGTTTTCATCTGGAATTCTATCACCAATAGCCCACATAGAGTTGACAATGTCATTCACTCTAGAATACAAATCCATAAAGTATTATTCCTTTTGCATATTTAGGCTATCAAATTTAGCCTCTAGAATTTGAAGTTGAGACCTCTTCACAACAGAGGTACCTTCGTGGGTTCTTTCAAGAATTTCCCAAGCTTATTGTGCGGTCTCACACATCATGATTCTCTTATATTCATTGGGTGATAGGGCACAATTTAAAGCATTAAAAGCTCTACCATTAGCGTTGTACATGGCCTTTTCATTTGTGGTCCATGCGGAGAATTCCTTTGGTTCAAAAGTCTTGGAACTAGTGGCCACATCTGTTTTCCTGAAGGGTCTTTCCATCCTTGTTTTACCGACTCCATACGGAAGCATCGATGGATATAAAGAAACTTTTCATCATTGCTTTCCAAGAAACATAATTTGATCCATCGAAGTATGGTGGTTTAGAAATGTCATGACTTTCTCCTATAGACATGATTCTAGCACTTGGATCACTCGAATAGTTAAATCCACAAAATGAGCACGGGGCTCTGATACCAATTGAAAGTTCTTTGTGCTAGAACACGATTATCCCTAGAGGGGGGATGAATAGGATAATCTCCAAATTAGTGGCATTTTCAAAGTTTCTTGATTAATAACAACGTATAGTGCGGAATTAAACAATATTAATCAAGTGAGATGTGTGTGAACAATAGATAGATCAAATAACAAAATCACACAAATAACTTTAACACCATGAGCACCCCATAAGCACCCATATAGAGTGGTTCAGAGTAAATTCCTCCTACATCCACTTATTGACTCATCCAATCTTGGGCTATCACAAATTCACTATATGGGAACTACGCCCTCACAATAGAATAAGACTTCCACTTTTTCAATTAACTTGGAATTTCACCCAATCCCTAAGTTTTTGAAAGGTGTGACCTCCCCGATCTAGTCCTTATCCCTCTATTTTTTAGAGTGGTTAAATCTCAATGATATAGTCCACTTTACAAGATGATTTTAAAATAAATTCAAACTAGAAGCACTTGCCTTTGAAGCTTTTCCAATGTAGATGTGCTCCCGATGTCTTTCTCTCAATGTGATCTCGTTCGTAGACGACGATGAACCGAGTGTTGAGCAATCACAATCCTTGGGAGGGTTTCTAGGAAATTGGAGGACCAATATTTATCCTAGAAAAATTGTCTTCCTCTCTCTTAATCTCAACCAAGTGATGATTGGATTTTTGAATGATTCACAAGTGAAATGCCAAGAGAGATTGATCCACTGATTTGCCTTTGTGTTTGATGATTAACACTGGTAGATGAGGGACATAAATGCACTCCAAGGAATCATTAAATACATCAAACAGTGGAGTATTTATAGAGGCAAAAAGAATTTTTGAGTCACTGAATCTCACATCAATCGTGGTCTAGCGATCAATCGTCTGTGTTTGAAAGTGACTCCCACCAACCCGACCGTTGCACATTAATGCGCTGCAACGGCACGGAAATGGTCACACACAATTGATCATGCCATACGATTGATTATGTCCTCTTTGTGTCGATTGGTCGTGGTTTGACGATAGTATCGGCCTGGGACGAATCCATTTTAACAGTGTTCCATATCCAGAACAATAAAGGTTATTTTGTCGATTAATCATACTCCCGATATATCGGCCCTATCTCAGACGATCTGTCGATTGACCGATTGATCATGATAGGTTCCTCACGAAAGATCGTCTACCAACGATTGTATCGTCCTGAGGCAAACCTATTTTAACAAGGTTTTGTTCAAACCAGAACTTTCATATACCCAGGCCGATGGATCATAAACCTGATGTATTGGCCCTGTCTCAGATGATGGGTTGTGCGCCCGATGGTTCGTGACAGGTTCCTCACGATGGGTCGTCAACTCACGTAGCGTCCTAAGACAAACCTTGTTTGCCAGACCATTCCACACCAAAACCTTCATTTTTTTTCAGATGATTGATCGCTATACCACGATAGTATCGTCCTCTATCATTGCGATAGATTGTCGACATGATGTGTCGCCATGACAGTAAAATCAATGGTTTCATCATTCAGTCCATATTCCAATTTTGGTGCCAAACACCCACTAGACTTTGTTAATTAACTAGATGTGATATCTAAGCCTAGGCATGGTCATCCTAAGGTGTGGGCCACCCTAAAGTCATCCATGGCCAATTACCTTCCGTGATTGACGTACACATGTTGATCCGTTGAATCTTCAATCTTGAACTTGATTCAACCAACAATTAAGTTTTGATTCTTGAGCTTATACCTTCAAGGCAATGCTTCACCTAAGTCATAGAATTAACAAATAGGTGACTCGACAAGCCAGGGCACTAACAATAAAGAACGATGGGTTTTCTTCCCCGCTTTATATCAGATAGGTTTAATTCAAGTTATAGAGTGATCAAAGTAGACCTGACAATGGATTTTGTGAGGTGTTGTTTCGTTTAGGTCTATTCAGGTTTTGGTCCAAGTCTTATAAAACATTTTAAGTTGGTCTAGATTTATTTCAACTTCTGCTGACTGAGAAGACTTTTTTAGTGAGACACACTAAAACTACTTCTTAAATGGGTGCAGACCTCATATAGTTCAATGTATTTCATATAGACATTGAAATAATTGGATTAGTTAAGCCTAATCATTTTTAATTAATTTTGAGTCATGTCTAACTATTTATAAACAATTTCGATTGGTTCGAGTCATCTATTAAATGGTTAATGTAATTTATTAAAATGGATGAGTTCAAATCATGTCAAATAATCAGATGAAGGTCAAAAAAATTCAGTTCAGGATCAAAGTGAAATATCTTACAATGGTTTTAAGAGATGGCTCTCTTATGCATAGTAACCAGAATGACCTAAAATGCTCAAGATTTGTTTTAGGATAAGTAGCACCTTTAGATGGAGCATTGACCCCATGACAGTGACACCATTTAACATTTATTCTGATGATTTGGTGGGCATTATTCAACCAAAAAGGACTTGATGCACTTCTTCTTGTCCATGTACCTCTATCCATTTTTTACTCATTGGCATTTATGGAAATTGTGGTTCCATTCACGCCAACTACCTTCAAATTCTCCTATTTACACATCATGTACCATCTTTCGTACCATTTTCATATACTAGGATTCTTGTCAAAACGAAAGAGATAAGAGCTAAGTTCTTAAAAGCTGATATAAAAAATTTGTTGTTTTCTGTTTGTTGTATACTTAGCAGGATAATTAAACTATTAAAACATGTTTAATTGAGAGAGC
Organism: Chimonanthus praecox; assembly: GCA_022113865.1. Taxonomy (NCBI): domain Eukaryota; kingdom Viridiplantae; phylum Streptophyta; class Magnoliopsida; order Laurales; family Calycanthaceae; genus Chimonanthus; species Chimonanthus praecox. The sequence goes on along the minus strand of CM039089.1, from coordinate 45,878,811 downwards.
TGTCTTATTAGTTGATGTTTGTCAGCGTATGCGCACCTCATTATCATCTCATTTTCAATTGCTTTCCGTTTCATCAGAGGACTGCTTTTGTCCATTGATCGTGGTTTAAAATTTGTTCTACTCATTCAAGCCTATTTTCTTCTGTAAGATGTAAATATATAATCATTCTTTTGGCCCTTACGCTTCATCTGCCTATGATCCAAACCATTGATCTACTACCATCCAGTGAGATTAGCCCATCCAAGAAAGACCAGACTGATTGGATATCTTCCAATCAAAAGAATCTTATGTTAGTGTCTATTCCAATCAAAAGAATCTTGGAAAAATAATCTGTATCCCTAAATATTTAGAATCCAAGTTTACCTAAAATAAAGAACACAAAACTGAAATACTACACATCGACAAGTACACCCACTAAAGAGTCGATCACTCCCTAGCTGAGAGTGGAAACATTTGATCTTTGCCTGTTTCATTAGCTCATAAGATATTGTTTAGCATCAATGCAACGAGTCCATTGCCTTCGAATTTACAAAACCAAGCCAATGCTAATATAAAAGAAAAATAGCTTATCTATTTTCATGTTCTGAAACAATAAATTTACGTAAGTTGAAGAAAACCCTTAATCGATCAATAATGATCTTATAATATGATACTTAAGATCTTTAAGCTGTTAATGATGAAATCGCTAAGACTAACAATGCCAAGCCGACACTGAGAAGAGGGGCCGTTCATGCCAACATATCATCAAGAACATCTTCTCATTCACAAGCTTGTAACCAATGTTCCCATAGGACTCAACTAAATGCCTAGCTTCCTCCATGGCATCAACCCATAGTCTCACTGGCCGGAAACCGGATCGTGCAATTCTAACCATCCATTTTACAGCTGGCTCATGCCTTTCCTCTCTCTGCATTCCCTCACAGGAGACAATGTTCTCGATCTCTCTGCCCAGCATTTTCTCCACTGCCAGCCTCTCCAGGCAAGAGATCGATCCGGCAGTGGCCTCCACCGAATCAAACAATGCACTGTAGTGATATAAACCCTCCACAAACCGGTCCACAAGGCGAGTCGAGTTGTGGTTCGATTCCTGCTCTACTACAACAAACACCTTGGGTGACATAGATCGAATCATGGCGAGGAAACCATCCATTTGTCTGGATGGCTTCACGACGTTGGCTCCTACGAAAGAGGGGTCAATACGGTCGTCTTCGGCCAGGAGGACATGCAAACTTAACATGGAACAAACCGCCAATGCCTCCCCAGTCCTCACCTTGAGCATGTCCATAGTCATATCTCTAAGACCAATATTGAGAGAGTTCAACTGGAAAGGAATGTCTAAGGCCTCAGCCTCTTTGACAAGCCTAGAACCCGAGCTTTCTAATACATCTTTGCTCATGTTAATGCATGTGATCTTCAAATGAGGGGGTCCATTTGGAAACTTAGAGAAGGACCGGAGAAGTGGTCCCCACAAGATGGGATCACCGGAGCCGAGTTCGATGATGTGTACAACTCGCTCGTCGGACATGGCTTGAAGTATCGTTCTGTGGATAACGGCATGGGCGAACCCTAAGTAAGGGAAAGCACGGGAGAACGCAAGCCGGGCGGTTCGGTCTGGTTCAGCTTCACCGTGGTGTTTGGCCTGGTCGAGAGCAAAATAGAGACCGGGCCAGCGCTTGATGACGCGAGCGGCAAGCGAGGATGCAAAGTAAGCTGCAAGCCTCTGCATGGAGCTGCCGGAGATGGAGGACAGATGGGATATGTGGCGGAGGCATGTATCGGCACGATTCAGATTGCCGGAGGACACATGGGCAGCGCAGGTGAGAAGGAGCTGGATGAGACGAAGGCCTCGCTCTTCCGGTTTTAGGGTTTCAGGTGGTGGTGTTGAATTTAGGTTTAGGGTTAGAGTAGGGTCAGAGAAAGGCTTCTTCAGTGGGGGAGAGAAGTCCATCTACTGCTTCTTGGTATGGGGACGTCAATGTAAGAAGATATGTAGATGAGATTATGAGTTTGAGTTATGGGTTGGATTTATATGTGCTGTGGAGATTGAAAATTCAAAGAGCAGGTGAGGTTTGAGTAGCTTTTTTTCTTGATTTTATCGGTGACTCCAAACTGCATGAGGACATGAAGTTCTCTCCTTTCTGTTTTGTTAAGTTTTACAACGTTGACTTCCTTTCTATGCATCTATTATAATAGAAAAATACTAATAATAATAGTGAAAAAAATTATACGTATATTTAAAAATATGATTTATTATGTATTTTGGCTGAAAATATATTTAAAAAATCTAAAATATGTAGTAAACTATGTTGTATAAGAAAAGTCCTTGATGATCATGATGATGATACTGGTAGGATACATGCATTTTAATTATTAAAAGCTTAAATCATTTGTTTTTTAAATACTTTATATATTTTGTAAAACTTTTTGAAACTATTAGATGCTTAGATTGATTAAATAAAAATATTATTAAAAAATCTGTAAGATTCATCACATAGATCTTATTTGATCAATCTAATGGTAGATCAAATAGTTTCATAAAATCTGGAAAAAAAAACACATATATATATATATAGATGTATATAAAAATTAATAAATAATTTAACTTTTAATAAGATGTCCAAAATGCCACCATTTAACATATTTTTACAAATAAAATGTCAACATAACATGATTTCTCTAATTAGAACGCCTACTCATGATTGGCCATGCACAAGGACCGCAGTATGAGTTGGTCGTAGATCCAAAAATCATCTTTGAAGTTTGCTTATTGAAATCAACCACAGACGTACACTATTGTGTCTTCTTTTAATCATCAAGATGCAGCCCTACCAATAGTGGGACCCAACCAAGAAAACCTTTCTCTCTCTCTCTCTTTTGGGTGGTCATTTGAGTTGACTCGGATGACATGGCTGCAAAATTGACCCAATTTGTTTAAAGTGCCATGTGTCATCTGTGCTTGGTTTCCTTAAAGGATGTATCCGACAATAATTTCTTTCCAAATCTAATCAATGTGATTCATGGCCGTCGCACCAACAAATTCAATTTGATATTGTATTTTGTGCTTCAGTTTGCATTAACCCATTTTAAGTCGTTCATGATAAGAAATTAACCCATCTGACTAGAGGCGAAATCAGAAAATTATTAAGAAAAAAATCCATATACAAGATATAATTTTTAAGAGGATCCAACATACAACTTTTAGTACATTTTAAAAAGATCTTTTGTAAAAGAGATTTCTTAAATAAAAGGGGTCATGCCCTCTTGTTTCAATAAAATAAATTTAACTCATATTAAAAATTATTGAATTCGATCCGATCTGACCCGATCTGAATTTCTGACCCGAGTTATTCAACTTCATCCGATTCGAATTTTTGACCGGACAAAACTTGAGTGTTGTTTTATAACTTGATGCACTCGGATCGGATTGGGTTGTTTTCAAATTTCTCAACCCGATATGAATTTTGGATTTATTTTTCCTAACCCGTTCTGACCAGAGATATAAAGAAACATAATCCAAACCTACTGATTTCTCGGATTGGATCATGTGAGTCAGATTAAAACCAAGCACAAATTTCACCCCTATATGTAGGGTTCAACAACTGCTCAGCCCATTTTCATCTATAGAAACTTATCTCTAACTTAAAGAAACTTAGCCTACAAATATTAAGTTTGGTATAATTTATGTTCAATTTTCAGATGAGTACAGATTCTCTAAAATTAGACTTTCATAGAAATCGAGAGTTTTTTTTATTAATTTTTATATGAAAAATATTTATATTTAATATTTTTTTAATTTATATATAAAAATTTGTGAAATACTCAATATAAAAATTATTTACATAAACATTTTTATCAAATGGAAGATGTCCATAAAAAAAAGGTAAACTGGTCTGCAGCTTTTTTTTTTTTAAGTTCTCTTCTAGATGATTCCTACTCTTTCCAAGCACCATTTTGTCAGTAAAAGACTTAAAATAATGCCAAAGGTACCAATAAAAAATTGCAAAATACTCTGAGTAAAAATTATTTACATATACATTTTTATCAAATGGAAGATGTCCAGAAAAAAAAGGTAAAGTGCTCTGCAGCTTTTTTTTTAAGTTCCCTTCTGTACCATTCCTACTCTTTCCAAGCACCCTTTTGTCAGTAAAAGACTTAAAATAATGCCAAAGGTACCAACAAAAAAGGAACGGATCCATTTCATATTGTCGAGGTCAGTGTGCAAATATTGGCCATATGAATTGTAACTATGACGTGGTATTGAAACCGCATTGTATTAGTAGATATGATTTATAATAGACAATATATTGATATTTCAGTTGTATTATATTGATTGATATTGATTATTTTTGTAAAAAAAAAAAAGAGAAAAAAATATTATATATATCAATCAATATTAAATTTTAAATTCCTCGTGAAAATATCTATCTAAAACTTTCACTTATGAGGACCCTTACGAATTGTCAGGACATGGGTGGTTCAGTTGACATGAACTTTATTTGTGTTCTCCAATATATCTATCAATTTTTTTTTTTGGCCATTTTCCTTATCCAAACCAAAGAGATAAGAGGTGAGTTCTTAAAGCCTTTTGTTTCCTGTGTTGTGTATACTAGTTAACGTAATTAAACTATTAAAACATGTTTAATTGAAAGAGCTGTCTAATAAGTTGATGTGCATGCCGCCTAACCACATATGATTTCCTCGTCATTTAATCTTTAAAGGTGTCTTCCACCCAAGTATCATCTCATTGTTTAATGGCTTTCCCTTTCATATTACCATGTGTATTGATCATCTTAAATGCATTTAGATGAGGGTGTGTAAAGAGAAGAAGGTGTTACTCTTCGTTACCTTATTTGATAGCTAAAAGGTAAAGGTCAAAAAAAAATCATTTTACCTACTTTATTTTTACTTTTGAATACTTTTTTGAAACAAGGGTATTCAAAAGTGTTATCCACCTCTAAATATCCACCTTTGATTATCAATCCTTAAAAAATTTACCCCTCACTGAAATGTAGAGCTTATTATGATGATCTGATCATTTGGCCTGTTTTCGTCCATTGATCGGCACTTGAGGATTAGATTGATTGGGTGTTTTAAAGGTGAACACCATATTTTCTTCATTTTGAAATTTATTAAAATTTAAATTAAATGAAATTGAGTAGAAAAGTTGAACTTGAAAAGTTTATTCTAGAATAACACCGTCATTATATACTCAATATAGAGCATAGAAATTTCTAATCAAAGAATTAAAAATGCTCTTAAATGTAATGAATTTTAACTTACCTGTTATCTTCTTTGCAACCCTTGGCTGGTTTTTGCTTGTCCGTTAGCCATGCGTATGTGTTGAATTTTGAGTACGCCGACAGTATTCTTTAGATTGAAAATGTATATAACCAAAGATTTTATTATTAATCAAAGCCAAGATTCTGCTTTGACATTCATATCACCAAATCTCATGTGTCCGTTTATTAGATCATTAACTTCTAATCATAGGATTAGAAAGACATTGGCTTTTCTCTAAATGACAAAGTTATTATATTATTCAAAAGACAATAACACAAAGAGACAAGGAGAATGGTCTTTAAAGTAATTATAAAATTATATATTTTTTATAGGTAAAGTTTTTCCTTATTCTATTTTTCTAATCTTATAATTTTGATTCTGAAAACTGTCTCATAATCAATTAATTATTTGAAATGATCTATATCTACCCTTATTCGTGGGTATGATACCCACTACTTTGACCTCTCTATCACATAATTTCTAGTGTTTATGTATCAAATAACATATGTACTTTTTTTTTTTTTAAGAAATCTTACCTTTAAATTTATATTATATATTCTAAAGGTAAAAGAAGGGAAAATTTTATTAAGATTAATAGTACCATGTTAAATTTTTTTTTTTTTTTTGAAAATTCAAGAAAAACTTCAGATCTACTTCAACTTATGCCTTGACTACCATGTTAAATATAAAAGAATATTTCAAGAGTTGAATCTACCGACTGGTCAAAGAACTCATCATAAGACCAAGATATATCAAAATCACAATGAATATGTCAAACTTGGTCACAATCAGTTATTTAATTTTCTTATGTCAACATAATTTTGACACAACAATTCTGACCATTTTCAAAAATAAATTAGGGTCACATAGGTTGGACTGAACGGCCCTCCAGAAAATGATGTGATCTCAAGTATAATTTTAAACCATTTTTTATAAAATGATTCGGTAGGTCCACTGTGTAGAATTGTGCTCTTCTGAAGCAACATTAGTGTATGTCTTACCTGCGGAATCTATTCTATCTTTAACTACAAGTGTGGCTTTGAGTAAAATCAAGAAATTGTTACTCAGACAATAAGGCTATGTTTATACAGATCTATTGTTTTATGAAAATTAATTTCAGTAAAATAAAAATTAAAAATCTTGTTTACTATAGATATTAATTTATTTAGTTTAGTGCAATAAAAGCTTTTTATAATAATTCTTCTGCTTCTATCATCCACAACACTATCTCCAACTTGGGGTTTACTTTGCTGCTTTGGATTACTTTCCAGGACGGTAGAACCTGCATTATTTGTTTTTACTGAGAGCCCAACAGCAGCTGCCTTGGGAGCTACTACAATTTTTACCAGCTTTCGGCAAATCTTGCAGCATGCTTATATTTTGCCAATCTATCCTCTGTTTTGCTGCGTGTAATGGGCTTCCAATCAATCATATGGATGTTAGCATAATTTTAATATTCAGATTGAAACTTGGGCATAAAGTAAATATTTGAACATCAATTTTTTGTGTTCTTAATGTGCCTCATTGAAACGACATTCAATCCATTATTCATCAGTCTTCAAGATCGTGAATCATCAATGCTTTCACTAAACCATTTGTAATGTGTAATTAATAAAATAAGTGACGTACCTAAATCCATCAAATCTACAGTTATGTGGTCGATCCCTTGTCCGTGCACTGTCCCCTTATTCTTCTTCTTGTGAAAATCGAGTGTTCTAGAGTTTCTCTATCTTTCCCACTTAATTTCTCTCCTTGTGTCGTACGGTGATGGGTTTGGAATGGAGAGAATCTATTATGGGCAGCAAGAGGACTCTAGAGCTGTGTTTCCTATTATATCCCACTTTCCATCAAAGCAAGAAGGCAAGTCTTAAAAGGACTCCTCTCTAATCCATGAATAGTAATCCCATGTGGGCCCCACTTAAATCCAAAAGCCGTGTGACTTACTGTGTGTTGGGTTACAAGTCGGTTAACATTCTCCCACTTAACCCACACTACATTAGATTCAAATAGGGATAACATAAGGCGTACACATAATCCACTTTGGAATACTTATAATACGATTATCATCATAAAGTTAATACTAAATGAACCACAAATGCGAGTAATGGCGGTTGCACATCATCCATCAGCCACGACACAAGTGACCCACTTAATATAGCTCTTAAGCGAGAGATCATTTCACAATGGTCTAGCATAAATGTCTTAATACAAAAACTATTTTTGATAAAGTGTACACATAAAACATAATAAACAAAAATATATATCCAGAAACTCATACATGAGGACTCAAGTGTCAAAATCATATATAATGCATAAAGCAGTCCAAAATACATCAAACCATAAAATAAAATACATCAATCTGAGTTACGACCAAGACCCATTCTATTGGCATGTTCTTTAAAGGTCTTGACAAGTAACCCCTTTGTCAATAGATCTGATATCATAAGCTAAGTGCTTATGTGCTCAATTGATACTGTCTGTTTCTGAACTTTTTCTTTTATGACAAAATATTTCAACTACATATGTTTTAATCAATTCGAATACTTGTCGTTCTTAGAGAAGAATACTGCTGCAGTATTATCACAATAAATTCTTAACGGCTTGGCAATACTATCAACAATCCCAAGTCCTGAGATAAAGTTCTGCAACCACATCCCTTGAACAGTGGCTTTATAGCATGCCACAAATTCTGCCTCCATTGTAGACGTCGCAGTGATAGTCTATTTGGCGCCTTTCTAAGATATTGCTCCATTAGCCATAAGGAACAAATAGCCAAAGGTGGACGTCCTACTGTCAACGTATCCACCAAAGTCTGAATCCGAATAGCTAATAACCTCAAGATTATCAGATTTCTCCTATATGTGAGAATGAAGTCTTTAGTACCCTGAAGATACCTCATAACCTTCTTTGCAGCTTTCCAGTGGTCTAACTCTGGATTATTTTGATATCTCCCCAACATACCGACGGCGAAGTTGATGTCTGATCTGGTACAAGTTTGTGCATACGTCAGACTACCCACCACAGAAGCATATGGAAAATCCTCCATATGTTTTTTTTAGCTCATTCTGCAGACATTGTATAAGACTGAATTATCACCCTTTTGTATAAGGGCATCTTGAGAGGAATAGTCTTGCATCCCAAATCTCTCCAAAAGTCTCTTTATATAGGCTTTTTGAGACATTCCTAAAATCTCACGTGTTCTGTCACAAAATATTTCTATTCCAATTACGTAGGCTGCCTCTCCCATATCTTTCATTTCAAAGTGAGTGGAGAGAAATTTTTTGGTTTCAAAGAACATACCAAGATTATTGGTTGCAAGCAAGATATCATCAACATACAATATTAGATAGATATACTTTCTCCCACTGACCTTCAGATATATACACCTATCAGAGGTGTTTTCCTTAAATCCGAAGGAGATAATGGTATCATTGAATTTAAGGTACCATTGCCGGGAGGATTGCTTAAGACCATAAATTGATTTCTTAAACTTACATGACATATGTTCATTGCTCTCTATTGAGAAACCCTTAGGTTGATCCATATAAAGATCTTCATCTAGATTTCCATTCAGAAATGATGTTTTAACATCCATCTAGTTTAGCTCTAAATCATAATGAACAACCAAAGCCATAATAATTCTTATAGAGTCCTTCCTAGATATAAGAGAAAAGGTCTTTTTATAATGAATGCCATCTCTCTGAGTAAAACCCTAGGCCACAAGTCTGGCTTTATATTGTTTAATATGCCCTTTGAGTCACGTTTAGTCTTAAAGACCCATTTACAACAAACATTTTTGCATCCTTGGGGCAATTCTATTAAGTCCCAAACTTCATTTTGGCTCATGAATTCTAACGCATCTTTCATAGCATCTATCCATTTATTAGAATTTTCACATTCTATGGTTTCTTCATAAGTGACCGGATCTTTAACTGTCTCTATATCATAATCCGATTATTGTAGGTAAACCACATAATCATTTGAAATTGTAGATCGTCTTTGTCTTTGAGACCTTCTTAATGCAATTTCTTTTGATTGTTTTACAATCGGCTCATCAATGGTGATGACATCCTCATGAAGTGTTTGATCATTCAAATGTTGTTCAGTTTCATTATGTTGTTCAATGGCCTTAGGAACAACATCACTGTCTGAAGTTGAGGGTATAGGGACTTGAACCCTCACTTCTTGTAGACTAACTCTTCCCATCATATCACTCTTACTGATGTCACCATGTTCAATCAATCTTGCATTTCCAGTCTCAACAATTCTCGAACTATGATTTGGCCAATAGAACTTGTACCCTTTGGACTTCTCAGGGTAACCTATGAAGTAACTACTGATTATCCACTCATCAAGTTTTCTTTTATATGGATTGTAAATTCTAGCTTCCGCATGACAACACACATGTAGGTGTGTCAGACTGGGTTTCCTTCCTGTCCATAGTTCATAAGAGGTCTTAAGAACTGACTTACTAGGAACCCAATTAAGTATCTATGTTGTGTTTCTCAATGCATACATCCACAACATAATAGGTACGGTACTATTGCACAACATACTTCTAACCATCTGTATAAGTATACGATTTCGCCTTTCAGCAACACCATTCTGCTGAGGCGTACCTGGCATTGTGTATTGTGCCACTATGCCACGACTTTCTAGCAGTCTAGCAAATGGTCCCAGGTGTTGACATGCTTCATCATACGTACCATAGTATTCACCACCTCTATCAGATCTAATGACTTTTACCTTCCTATCTAACTATTTTTCTACCTCAGTGATAAATACCTCTACGAAATTCACCATTTGAGGTTTTTCATACAATTTATAAATATAGCCATAACGTGAATAATCATCTATAAAGGTAATAAAATAGGTTTCTCCACCAAACGATGGAACATCAAATGGACCGCATATGTCTGTATGAATTAATTCAAGTAACCATTTACTTCTTGTGGAGCCTTTCTTGGTGTGTTTAGTTTGATTACCCTTAATGTATTTTATATACACACCTAAGCCAGTAAAGTTGATACTCGCGAGAATCCTTTCATTTACCAACCTTTCTATTTTTTCTTTGGAAAATGTTACAATCTTTTGTGCCACAAAATTAAGGAATTCTTGTTATGTTTTAAATTTATACTCGCAGACGCACGAACTATTTATAATACAGCAATTGAGTGCGAGTTCGAACCCATCAGAACTTAGGAAAATATATCCATGAAAAATATATCATTGAATTATATATTTTAAAAAATCTAAAAAACATGGAGAAAAATCATAAATATGGAATTAATTATTTAATCTAAGAAATTTAATTTTAATTTAAAAAATAAAAAATTTCTAAAAATAGAAAATACAATCTAAAATTAGACACAACATCTAAAAATAAAAGATAACCATTCAAGAGATCTAATTTTCATGGAAAACACAAAATACATCTAATTTCAATTAAGATGGTGTCATTAATTTAAAAATTATAAATAATCTTAATCTAACTTAGAACACAAAATTAAGATGCAATTAAATTATTTTCAAACTATTTCCACAGTTTTTCAAAAATTGAATTTACAGTGGAATTTGGATTGAAAATTAAGGAGGCATTATTTTCAATATTTTAAAGATAAAATCAAAATCTAGAACATGGAGCTCACATTTATCAATGATCATTGGTTCAAAATTTTCATTCATAATTAATTTAATTAAGAAAAACATGAGTTTCATTAATCAATAAATAATCAAAATAAACCGTGGGCTTAAAGAGAATTCAACATAAAATTCTAAATCTAAATTCTTCACCTACTCTTAGAAAGAGCCTTAAAATGGAAAATTAAGGTTCCAAACTTTCCCAAAAATTGGATGTTTAAGATGAAAATTCTAAGATTAAATCAAAACATGCATTCATAAAGAGATTAAAAATCAAATTGAACTATCACAATCAACAAATATTAAGTGGAAAACCATAGATCTAAAAAGCTTGTCTTAATTTATTAATAAAAAAAGAATTAAAATTACATAACCATGGAATTCTTAGAATAAGAAATTATAATGAGAAGTTAAAACACCAACCTGAAACCCATTCTAGAATTTGAATTCCACACTGTTTTCCCTTCTTTTTATCTTCTTTTCCTTCCTCCCTATGCTCCAAAAATCAGTGGCCCAAGTTCACTTTTCTCAATGGGAGAGGAATAATACTTATAAATGAAAAGATGTGGAGTGAATGGCTTGGATTTAAAGATTTAAATAAAGCAAGTGACACTTGGAGGGCTGATATGGTTTCTGCTCAACATGGAATAGATTAAAGAGGCTAGGAGGTAAAAAAAAATAGTAAAATTCGTGTAAGGAAAGTGGGTGTAAAATCTCTTTTTTTACACATGTATCACCTTACAGCTTAGTTTTTACCTAATTAACGTCTGAATCGCAAAATTTCGTAGACTAAAACGTTGTAGCCCTTGAAGTTTGTTTTTCAACCTAAAAAGAATCAAACCAATTAGATATAGGAGTAAAATGTTATGGCCAAAATACTGAACCTGTGTCAAACATTCTTTCTTTTTCTTAATTTCTTATTTTGTTTCTTTTTCCTCAATCCACTTGTCAAATTCGAAGATCCTCTGATAATGATTTGTAAATTTTGAATTTCCTCATATGTATCTTAAGATGATGAAAATAGACTTCACACATGTGGATTTCTTAATGGGCTTAATAATTGACCCTTTTAAAGTATAAAAAATCTAATACATAATTTTACTACTTACATTCAATTCTAAAAATGTACTAAATTAATTCAAACTCTCATAAATGGATTTGAATTAATTAGTTTACAAATAAAACCCATAAAATTGTGGTAAAATAATTATTAAAAATTCCAACTTTCCAAAAATATCAACTTATGCCCAATAATTGCAAAATTCACCATTTGAATTCTCATATCTTCTATTTCCCTATATAAATCTTACAAAACTTCCAAAATCTCATTAAATGTATCTTAAACACACATAAAACAAGGGCTAACTAGTCCAAAGATAAAGGTAAAATAGTCATTTTTCTGTGCTCATCAAATACCCCTAAACTTAGATTTTGCTAATCCTCGAGCAAAATAAAAACTAAAAAGTAAAGACTAAAAATTAAAGTCCTAAAGTACACCACTTTCGCTGGCACTCTCGATTGCATTTAACGAATACAATAAGCCTTTAAACCCCTATCTCACCACTAGTGGATGAGTTATAGGCTCGTGAGGGCTTCTAGTGATGATACCCACAAACATCAAATTTCAGGAAAAATATCTAGATAAAAATTTTAATATCATACAACTCCAAAATTATTTTATAATACATATAATCGGAGTGTAGTGTATGATAGCGAAATATTAACATAACCATCATTTTCAAAATACATAATGAGCAAAGGAAAATGACTATTATACCATTGTATTTGGACTAGTTAGCCTCTTGTTTTGTGTGTTTTAGAATATGTTTAATGAATTTTGGAAGTTTTGAAGGATTTACAGGAAAATAAAAGATATGAGAATTCAAATGGTGAATTTTACAATTTATGGGAATAAGTTGATATTTTTGGAAAGTTTAAATTTTTAATAATTATTTTACCACAATTTTAGGTGATTTGTAAACTAACTAATTCAAATCCATTTTTAAGAGTTTGAATTAATTTAGTATATTTTTTGAACTGATTGTAAGAGGTAAAATTAATTATTAGATTTTTCATACTTTAAAAAGCCCAATTGTTGAGCCCATTAAGAAAAGCCCATGAAGAAATCCATATATGTGAAGTCTATTTTATCATCTCAAGCAACATATGAGGAAATTCGAAATTTATAAGTCATTAGAAGAGTATTTTCGAATTTGGAAAGTGGATTAAGGAAAAAGAAACAAAATAAGAAGGGGAGAAAAAGAAGGAAGGTTTGACATATATTCAGTATTTTGGCCATAAAGTTTCATGCCGATGTCCGATTTCTTTGATTCCTTTTGTGTTGGAAAGAAGACGTCAAGGGCTATAACTTTGTAGTTTATAAAGTTTCTTGATTTGGAAGTTAAGTAGGTCAAAACTGAGTTAGAAGGTGCTACATGCGTAAAAAATGGGATTTTGCACCCACTTTCCTTACACGAATTTTGCTATTTTTTTCCCACCTCCTTGCCTCCTTTGAGCCATTCCATCTTTAACACAAACTATATCAGCCCTCCATGTGTCTCTTATTTTATTTAAATCTTTAAATCCAAGTCATTCATTCCACCTCCTTTCATCTATAAATACTAGCCATCTCCCATTGACCTTAGTGAACAATGATATCTGATCAACCTTTGGGTAATCTAATGATATACTATTCTTAACTTTATGGTGACTCCCAGTCACCGATAGGACTAACTAACTAAGTACAAGTGACTAAAGACTGTAATCACCTTTAGGTGTCCGTACTAATACTAACCACAAGTACCCGTCAATTATCCCATTCCAATCCGTTAACTACTCAGAACGGTGCACCTTTGAACCAGCCTAATTTCTCTGTGAGTTAGGGATTACGATTTGTACAGCTATTATTATTTAACACTTGGGAAGTATATTAAATCATGGTTATATGACTCAATATTCAACCCATTCCAGTTAGGCCACTTTGGTGACTAACAAACCGTATCATAATTTTGAATTTAAGTCAAGAATAATGGCTTCACTATTTAATTGAATTGAACATGATTCACATTTAGTTCATAAAATCTTTCATATGAAATTTACTGTTGGGTGTCGATTCGACCGATAAAACAGTTATATATTTAATTCAATGAACACTTAGGGTATCATCAGGTGTTCAAATATTTAATTAAAATAAAATATCAATTAATATTCATACTTAGGATCCGGAGATCGATCGCCCCACTGATCGGTCGGCCCTAGACTGGACGACAGGTCGCCAGAAGGAGATCCAATCGGTCAGAGACCAAAAGGAAAAAATACAGTCTCCTTTCTAGAATTCTTGAGAAACTTTGACGACACATTGTAATGGGCGATCGGTCGCATATCAACTGGCCGACGGATTTCCATTGAGCTAATCGATCCGTATATCAAATGGCTAACGAGTCACCACTGGCAGATCGATCGTCGGCGGTCAACCGAAACGGAATTTCAAAAATAAACTTGACCAGATTTCCTCTTTGTTTGACTGATTTCTTTATGGAAAATCAATTTGTTATGGGTCTTGATTGAAAACATTAATGATTCACAAAAACCATACGCTCTGATACCAATTGTTAGCATAATTTTAATATTCGGATTGAAACTTGGGCATAAAGCAAATATTTGAACATCAATCTTTCGTGCTCTTAATGTGCCCGATTGAAACGCCATTTAGTCCATTATTCATCAGTCCTCAAGATCTTGAACCATCAATGCATTCAATAAACCACTCATAATGCAGAAATCATAAGTTAATAAAATAAGTGGCATACCTGAATCCATCAGATCTACAGTCATGCAGTTGATCCATTGTCCGTGCATTGTCCCCTTCATTTTCTTCCTGTGAAAATCGATTGTTCTAGAGTTTCTCTGTCTTTCCCACTTAATTTCCCTCTATTTTTTATAGTGGTTCAAGCACTTTGCTGTAGTCCACTTCACAATGATTTGAAAATTAAAATGAAACCTAAGAAGTACTTTCCTTTTGATAGCTCAATCTTATAAATGTGTGCTTCTTGAAGATGTCATTCCCAATGTGATGTCGAAGATATGCCTTGTGTATGCTCAATCACAATCCTTGTGTAAGGTTTATAGGATTTAAGATATGCAGGTTGATCCCATATGGTTTTCACTCTCTCACTTAATCACAACCAAGAGATTGATTGGATTTTCAAATTGATTCACCTATGTGAGTGCATAGAGAGAGGTTGGGAGAGGTTTGGGATCACTAGGGATGCCTCAAGATGTTCCAAGTTGAAGGGTCCAGCCCCACTCATAAGAGTTTGAAGTATATATTGGCAAACAAATGAATCCCGAGCTAATAAGAGTGATCAGTCCTGTACCAGTGATCAATCGTGTGTCCGAAAGAGCCATTGGAATGTTACCGTTGCGTAATAATGGTTTTCCACCGGATAGAAAACTGACACGGACGATTGATTGTGCTCACGATCGATCTCCATTAACGATGGGTCGTGTGGATAGTTTTTCAGCAAAACAGCTCTCAACTAAAATGGCCATATCTTGGGCTCCCAAACTCTATTTTCAGTGTTCTTGGGCTCTATGAAAAACTCTTTCAATGATCTATCCAACCATGGTGATTTTACCAATTGATTAATTCATTTGATAGAGTGAAATAATCTCACAAGTCATGACATTTTGAGAGCCCATATTTTTCCAAGATATGTTTAGGAGCTCCAAGGTTTTGGTCTATTTTCTTTAGGCTTGGTCTAATCTTACCAATATGAGTTCTAAGCCTAGGGAAGGTCCATTCTTGGCAATTGGTTGTGCACCCGATGTATCGTGCTCTATACCACACAATGGGTCGCCGCTAGACGAATGTATCATCCTGAGATCAGACTGTGAATGATAGTCCTGATCTTTACAATGTCCCGCCGATTGATCGTGTTCCCGATTGATCGGTGCCCTGTCTCAGTGATACATAGCCTATACGATTATATCGTCCTAAGACACCTGATGTTTGACAGATCATTCCAGCTAGAACCTTTGATTTTATGGACGATTGATCGCAATACCACGATGCATCGTCCACCATCATTGGCGATTGATCGCCGACAAGATGTGTCATCGTGACAGTAAAATCTATGGTTTTCAATATTAAGTCCATGTTCTGATTATGGTGTCAAGCATCCACTAGGGTTACTTAGTCTTTTACGACCAATTACCTGTGTGATTGCCATACACATGGTAATGCTTGATTCTCCAACTTGATATTCAGTCTTCACCACCACTTTAGTCTTGTATTCTTGTTTCAATCTTCTGAGGCAATGCTTCTCCTAAGTCATGGAATTGACAAATAGGTGACTCGGCAAGCCGGAGCACTAACATATACATCAAAAAGTTGATTCAACCTATATTTTATTTAAAATGAAAATTTTATGTAAGGAAGAGTGCTAGCCTGATCTACATTAATTTAATCTAGAAATTCAGAAGATTGGTTGAATTGGGTTGGTTCATTGATCAAGCACTAGGTGAGCATAGAATATGGGTTGGATTTGGTCATAAGTTGATTAATAGATTATAAATACTTTATTTAGTTAGGTTGGATTATTAACTGGGTTTCATGTCATGGACTAGTTCATAAGTTGGCCATGAGACAAGGCTTGGATTGTTAGGTTATTGATTGAGTAATTGGTCAAGTCAATTGAATCATGGAATTGAATAATTATTTTCTGACCTATCCTTCTAGAAACTCATTTTCTACAGCTTTTAAGGTAAATGACTAAACCGTAGAAAATCACTTTTCATGAAAAATGTTATAAAAAACAATTTCAACACAAAATTATGTTTCATTTCTACACAAAATATTACGCACAAAGACACCTTAACACTTATTAAGTCGGGTATAGTTTCCACTGATGATTTATGTATAAAGAAAGACAAATGAACAAGAAAAAAATGGGAGATCACAGATTAGTAGGAGGTTCACCCCTACTTAATCTGGGTTTGTATCGTACCTCCATAACTGAGAATGATGAGATCCAAAAGTAGATTCAAGAGCTTTTGGAGCAACAAGTCATCAAACCAAGTTGTTCACCCTTACGATCTCCAGTGTTGTTGGTGTTGAAGAAGGACGGTGGTTGGAGAATATGCATAGACTATATGGCATTGAACAAAATCACCATCAAAATCGGTATCCATTACTGATGATTGATGATCTGTTAGATCAACTACAAGGATCCCACAACTTCACGAAGTTGGAATTGAATCGGGTTGCCACCAAGTTCGGGTTTGTGAAGAGGACCCCGGACGAATGCATTCAAAATGAAGCAAGGATTGTTCGAATGGCTTGTCATACTATTTGGCTATCCAATGCACCAACCACCTTCATGCTTCTGATGAAAGAGGTACTCTGACTTTTCATTGAAGATTTTGTTATTGTTTGAAAATCCCTTGGGAGTTAGAACGCGATTGACCCTAGAGGTATGGGTGAATAGGTTAATCTAAGTTTCATGGTGTTTACAAATTTCTTGATTGTTTAATGTTTAAGTGCAGTGGAACAACAACTTTAAACAAGAGATTTGTTTAGTGTAATAAGTTGTTTATAATTTCTTTAAATGATCACACTAAGTTTAGACCCCTTTGCATATTGCTTGATTATCAATGCTTGTGTACAATGTATAAATAAAGATAATCAAATACAACGTGATGTGTGTTGAGAAAAGTGCTAAAATACGAAAAAATAAACACACAATGATCAAACACCATAAGATCAAAATTTATAGTGGTTCGGTTAGCCAACCTACATCCACTGTTAGGACTAGCTTAACCTTGAGCTATGTCCAAATTCACTAAGTGGGGACTTACACCCACACGATTAGAGTAGGAATTTCACCTCACTCAATCGGCTGGGAATTTCACCCACCACATCTAGAATAGAAATTCGACTTATTCATTTGGTTGGGAAATCCACCACCACATGTGCCAGAGACGACGCTCTAGATTTCTTACGGTGGTTCTGAAGCCAAGCCTCCTTAATCCACTTTCACGGGACAAAGGTTTTAAATAAAATTAAAACCAAGAAACACTTGCCTTTGAAGCTATTTCTTGTTGTGCTTCTTCAGGATCCACCCAATGTGCGCCGATGCTCCTCCTTATAGCCGTCGTAAAGCAATCATAATTTCAGGGTGACTCGAAAATTGATTCTACCAAATCTTTCCTACTTTATTATCATTTTTCCTCTCTCTCACAAACTCAATCCATATGATTGGTCTTATTAGATTCCCCAAGTGTAGGCAAGAGAGAGAGTGATCCTTTTGTTGGCTTTTGTTTAAGCTCATTGATAATGATGAGGGTCAAACTGATTTGCCAAAGCATGTGAACTGGTCGCACAAATATTGGTATTTATAGACAAGGCAACCAGTTTCAGCAACGGTCATGTACCGACAGGTCGGGCGCATAGAGGGGTCGGTGACTAAAAATATTACAATTCAACAACTCGACCGTTGTTCATGAAATGCACTCCCAATGGTATAATTCTTTCCTGGTAGACAGGTCGGTGTTGCCGATAGGTCGACAGCCATGGCACCGATAGATCAGTCCATAAGAGAGGGTCGATCTGGGGCAACACCATGTTGACAGAGTTTCAAGTCTAAAAACTAGTTTTACCCAGACCGACCAGTAGCCCTTTACCCAGGGGTCGGTCTTGGTACTCTCGATCGGTCATGAACTACCGATATGTCTGTATTCTCGAGAGTCCACTTGTGTTCAAAGTGCAGAACTCACAAGTCTTTATCGAAGAGTCGTTGACCACGAAGGGGTTGTTTCAACCTTTCACTGATGGGTCGGTGCATACGAGACTCTTGATCCGAAGCACACCCAGAATGACAGTTTTACGATCCAGAACATTTGTCAATCTGGCCAACCAATCTTTGACCACGATGGGTCGATCTTGTCTCCACCGAGGGATCGGTGAGAACGACTGCTCGAGATGATAGTGAAACCAAATACATATTTCCAAGTTGGGTTTCAATTCACTGTCAAGCTTCCTCTCTAGGCTTTTAATGATTTTACCATTTGTTCAACTAAGGCTAGGAATGGTTCTCTTAAGTTGTAGGTACCACCTAATGTCATTTATGGCTAAATACTTGTTTTATGATTGTCATAACAATGAGCTTTAATTTGGTGGAGCATGATCTTCACTTTTGATCACCTTGATTCTTTAAGCTTCTAGCAAGTACTTCTTCCCGAGTCATGGAATTGAGAAACTTAGGGACTCGGCAAGCTAGGGCACTAACAATCTCCCCCTTTGTCAATTTCATGACAAAACCTAGAAGTTAACCCAAATACAAACTCACCCTTATTACATCACAATTGAATACAAAAATTACATTAATTACATGTACATATTCAAATGGAAAACAAGATTATGATCTTCGCATATTCTTGTTCAGCTTGCTTCATTTCATGTTTTCATGTTTAAGCACATAAGCAAACAACATTAGAAAATCATTAGAGGGGTTAGTCCAAAACATAAATATCTATCCATAGACTAAACTAGATTTGTAATACTCCCCCGTACACCAATGATTTCCTAAAAACCAACACTACCCATAAAATATCCAAGTTATTAGTGTTGAGAATATTTTCTCCTCCATTCTTCTTTGAGTTTGATCACCCAAACTCCAAGCATAAACATTCCCCTATGTCTATTGGCTTTTTCATATTCCTCCCCTTTATGTCTTTCTCTTTCTAGAGGCCCAGGCACTTAGGCTTCACCAATTTACTCCTCATAATTGTATTTGATGTCTTATAACTTCTACTAATTTCTGCCCCATTTTGTCATAAAATTGACAAAGATTAGTAGGCAGACATCGATTTTAAAGTACTCCCCCCTGCATCCTGCATTTAATGCTTTCATGAGTTCACTTCCAACTCATTTAACTTCTCCATTGATCAATGCATGATTCTCACATTCAAGCATTGATCTCCCCCACAGTACAATGCAAATTGCCATTGCATTACTGTTTTTCTTCTTCTTCCCCTTTAAGATCTATGTTATCTTAAAGGTGTTCTCCCAATGGGGTCAAGCTACCTTACCTAGCTTCCCTTGAATCTTCTTCTCCCATTTTTAAAGCTATCTTCTCTAGCTTTTTCGACTCATCTCCATTAGAGTAGGATTTCACCTCACTCAATCGGCTGGAAATTTCACCCACCACATGTAGAATAGGAATTCCACCTAATCATTTGGTTGGGAATTCCACCCACCACAAGTGCGAGACACGACGCTTTAGACTTTTTATGGTGGTTCTGGAGCCAAGCCTCCTTAATCCACTTTCACGGGACAAATGTTTTAAATAAAATTAAACCAATAAGCACTTGCCTTTGAAGGTCTTTCTCGTTGATGTGTGCTTCCTCAAAATCCACCCAATGTGTGCCGGCGCTCCTCCTTCTAGCCGTCATAAAGCAATCACAATTCCAGGGTGACTAGGAAACTGGTTTATTATCCTTTCCCTCTCTTTCTCACAAATTCAATCCATATGATTGGTTGTATTAGATTCCCCAAGTGTAGGCACAAGAGAGAAATTGATCCTTTTGTTAGCCCTTATTTAAGCTCATTGATAATGATGAGGGTCCAACCGGTTTGCCAAAGGATGCCAACTGGTTGCACAAATATCGGTATTTATAGATAAGGAAACCAGTTTCAGTAACGGTCATGTATCTACAGGTCGGACGCACCGAGGGGTCGGTGACTAAAAATACTACCGTTCAACAACCCAACCGTTGCGCATTAAATGCACTCCCAAAGGTATAATTCTTTCCCGGTCAACAGGTCGGTGTCGCCGATGGGCCGACACTCATGGCATCGATAGGTCGGTCCAAACGAGAGGCTCGGTCTGAGGCAACACTATGCTGACAGAGTTTCAAGTACAGAAATTAGTCTTTACCCAGACTAACCTGGCCCTTTACCGAGGGGTCGGTCCTGGTAATATCGATCAGTCTTGAACTACCGATATGTATGTTCTCTCGATAGCCCACTTGAGTTCAAAGTCCAGAACTCACAAGTTTTTATCAAAGAGTCGTTGACAATGAAGGGTCGTTTCAACCTTTCACCGAGGGGTCGGTGCATACGACACTCTCGATTAGAGGCACACCCAGAATGACAATTCTAATGATCTAGAACCTTGTCAATCTGGCAAACCAGTCTTTAACCACGATGGGTCGACCCTATCTCTACCTAGAGGCCGGTGAGAACGACTGGTCGAGCTGACAGTGAAACCAAATATATATTTCTAAGTTGGATTCCAATTCACTGTCAAGCTTCCTCTCTAGGCTTTTAATATTTTATCATTTGTTCAACTAAGCGTAGGAATGGTCCTCTTGAGGTGTGGGTACCACATAAAGTCATCTATGGCTAAATATCAGTTTGTGATTGCCATAAAGATGAGCTTTAATCCGATGGAGCATGATATTCACTCTTGATCACCTTAAGTCTTCAAGTTTCTAGCATGTGTTTCTTCCCGAGTCATGGAATTGACAAACTTAGGGACTCGGCACGCCGAGGCACTAACATTGTTTACTTAGACGATATTCTCATTTATAGTAAAACATGGGAGGAGCATATTCATCATCTTAAAAGGAAGTTAGGGGTGTTGAAAGAAAACCAGCTACAGCGGAATGATAAAAAATGTGAGTTTGGAAAATAGTCTTTGATGTACTTGGGATTTATCGTTGGAGCAGGTTAGTTGAAAATTGATCCTACAAAAATTGACGTCATAACAAAATGGATGCACCCCGGTTAGTGACTGAAGTAAGAAGCTTCACGGGAGCATGTTAGTATCTGCGGACGTTCATTCGACATTTTTCATAGTTTGCGGTGCATTTGCATCTTTGAAAAAGGCTAATCAGAAGTTTGAGTGGTCGAAGAAGAAGGAAAACACATTTCACTTACTGAAATGGAAAATCTTTGAAGCCCCAATATTGGCATTACCAAATTTACGTCGACCTTTTGAAATTGAGGCAGATGTGTCGACATAAGCTATGGGAGTTGTATTACTACAAGATGGTAGACCAGTAGTCTATCATTCTAAGATGTTAAGTGGACTAGTGTTGAATAAACTACCTATGACAAGAAGATGTACGCTTTGCTCCAAGTAGTGAAGCATTGACGAATATATCTTTTGCGTAAGGATATTATAGTACACATTGACCACAAACCACTTCAGTTTTTACAGACACTGTCCAAATTGCATCAGGATCATCATATGAAATGGATGTTATACCTTCAACAGTTCAATATAGTGATAAAGTACAAAAAGGGAGCCACCAACAAGCTGGCAGATATGTTGTCTAGACCACCTCAACAGAGTATATCCACTCTAATGGTGGCAATGCAGATCCAACCCATGGCCCTTTCTGAGTACACACAGGGTTACGACACTGATAAGGATTTCAGAGTGGCATATGAGAAGCTACAGCAAGGACAGTCTACAGAATTCATACTGAATGATGGATTGAGTTCAAGGGTTCACAGTTGTGTAAACCGAAAGATGGGGATCGGTTATTGTGGGTTCGGGAGGCTAATACATCTAGAGTGGCAAGTCATTTTGGAGTTGAGAAGACCTTGCTTAATCTTTGCCGCTATGTCTTTTGGCCAAAGATGCAACAAGATGTAGTCCGTTACATCAAAGGTTGCATGTTATGCAACAGTTCCAAACTCTCGAACAGGAACTTAGGACTGTACACACCATTACCAGTACTTACGAGGTACTGGGAGAGTATTTTGATGGACTTTTTAGGAGGATTACCGAAGACTAAATCTGGCCATGGCTACTTGTTTGTTATAGTGGATCGGTTTAGTAAGATGGTTGAACTCATCCCATGTAAGAAGATAGTGACAGGAGAGACAACAACGAAATTGTTTTTCAAACATATATGAAAACATTATGGATTTCCTACTTTGATTATCTCAGATCGAGATAGTCATTTCCTAAGCCATTTGTGGAGTTCTTGGTCTTGTTTATCTGCAGTTTGCTTTCAACTGTGTAATCCATAGTTCAACGCTAAGATCCCCCTTTGAAGTTTGCTTGGGTTACTTACCCCAAAGCCCCTTTGATTTGGCTTTCACTATTTGTGACACTTAGATGGTTGGAAAGAAAGAAAAGGAAAGTGCCTTGTTGAGACATAAAAATGACATTTTTACTTCTGATTATTGGACTAGTTTGTCACACCCCGACCCAAAGGGTGGGCCCGGAACGAGGTTGATTTTTTTTTTTTTTGAAATTAAACTAACACAAGCATTCTAAATGGGCCAAATCAACAGTTAGGCCCAAAGGTCACACATGATCCCAACATGTGAGCTCAAACATATACCATAAGTCCCTCGCAAGCGACACAAACACAAACATCAATATACATAATATGAACATATAATTCCAACCATTGAATTATCATTCAAACATCATCAGAGTAACTACAGATACATGGTAGTTCTTAATACATCACATGAAAACAGACTAGGTACTTTACAAAAATAAATGGTTCCAAGAACCAGAAAGCAAAGATAAGGGTATTCCCCTCAGTGGGAATCCCAAAGCAACGCCACAGCTTATCCACCCTAATCTTCAAGCAGAGGGTTCTCCTCCTCGGGTTCATCTCCTGAAAGGTGAGTGGGGTGAGCTAACTAGCCCAATGAAGGAAATATAACAGTGCAGTCTAAGTAAACATCAGGTTAGTAAATAATCAACAGTTGCAATAATATCTCATGCTTGATAACAAACTCAAGTATAATCTCATCATCATTCCACATTTCATCATCTTTTCCATTACTGCTGTCATCCAACGTAACGCCTACATACTACGCTGAGACCATCGTATTAAGTCCCGACACGGTCAAAATACATCCTTACAAGTGCATCTCTGGCTCTCACATAGCCAATACTGACATCCTTAAATCAGCAACTGTCGATACCCATGGTCTAGTAGACGTAAACCATCTCACACACATGGCTGATATTGGTTCAATAGTCAGGTCACGTGAAAGCAGTATTACACATTTCATATGATCAACATCATAAGCATTTCACAATTAACATAGCATTTCTTACAACAATGCATCATATCTAAGCACATGAGTGAGTTCATCAAATCTGAAATCACTCATTGCTCAAGACTCATCTCATAATAAAAACATGTTTACACCTACTGGAAAGTTAAGTTCCCTCACTATAAATGTGTGGTATCGCGGTCTCTGTATAACAAGTAAATAAGTGCACAATCAATCATAAATCAATATACATAGCATCAAATGCATACACACAAGTAGTATTTCGAAATCATACTTATTTTCCCAAAAATATCCAAGGTAAATGGAATTGAGTCTCCAACTTGGTTTCTAACCATTTTAAGTTACAATAATCCACAATATAAGAAATATAAGGTGCTCAGTCCAAAACTCATATTGCCTTCTGGGCATGACCAGATTGACTTATTGAGTTAGGTCTAGATATTCAGGTCACTTCTCGGTTGTCTTCTGGATAGGACCAGATCTGACATTTTGAGTAAGGCCTCGAGGTCACTCAGTGCCCGACAAATATAGCGTCGGCCTGGAAGTGAAATCACTCAGTACCCGACCAATAGAGTCGGCCTGGAAGTGACTACAATAGTAGATACACTATATTAATAAGAGAAAAAGGTTAGTACATTTTAATTATTAATTGCGTACCAACATTACATGCATCAATAATCAAACAAGATTAGACACTCAAAAACTAGGTCCCTCGGAACATACCTCGGAACCAGGTACTATGGCTTCGGATCATCCGAGCCACTGCCTAAACTAGTCACTGACTTCAGACTGTGGATTTGGCTTTGGATCGTCCAAAATCGTTCCGAATCGAAAGAAATCGAAAAACAAGACTCGGTGGGTCTGTGTGCCTTGGAACATGCCGAGCGAGCCTCGGATCGTCTGAGTGGGGTTCGGTCCTTCCGAACTTGGCTCGGAACATCCGGGCGAGTCTGGCTAGCCTCGGGCACATCGGGGCTTCGGGTGAAGCTCGGATCGTCCGAGGGGTCCTCTCGGGCCATCCGAAGGATGTGACCCTTGGACCGTCCGAAGATAGACTCTCAGACCGTCCGAGAGTCGTCTTCCTCCACTGTCTGCACCAGCAGACAGTAACGGCAGACACTGTATGGAATATGAATCCAGAAACAGTGGGTTTCTCGGATTCGTTTTCCACATCTAGCAGGTCAGAAGGACTCATCCGGGAGTCCTCTTTCCATAGAGAGTGGTCAGGAGTTTGAAAACTTAGTAGGCCAGTAGATTTTAAAACAAAACCTACACTGATACAAAGAAAATCGGGATTTTCCTTAAACTTTAAAATGGTTTTACACACTCAATTCTTAGCCAAAACTGGGTTTTCTTAATTCTAAACCGATTGGAATTGAAAAAGGAACACAGTGGTTGCCTTCACTGGAGTTCATGGGTTGAAAATCTGGTCTTTTGAAAATCTGTCCTTTAAGGCTATAGTAACTGAAAACTGGGAAACAGAGAGGGTGATCGGCTGGTTTTCAATCAGCTGGATGAGAGAGGGATAAGAGATGAAGATTTGCTGGGAAGGAGAACAGCTGATCTGAGGGTCACTTTATAGAAATTTGCCCGGAAGAAGTGGCCATCGAGCCACTACATGCAGTTGTTACCGACGTCCCGAACAGTGTAACCACTATTCGGTCGTTTGGTTGCAAATCAGCCCTTCCAAACTTTCGATTTGGCAAATAAGTCCTCTATTTGATAAAAAGCTGATTTTTCACTAAAACCTGATTTTAAAAGCTCAAGAATTTTAATCCAACCTTACAGATAAGTTGGGTTTTAACAACTTTAATCACCATAAAAATTTGGAGATTAAAACTCACTAAAAACCATTGATTTAAATAAAAACCATAATTTAATACTATTTACCTGTTTTAACTTGTGTTAAATAAAATAATTTAAAATCCTCATTTTTGGGATTTGAAAGAATAAATAGACCATACTTAAAATGGTCTGACATACTATACTTGTTTCAAAAATTATCTCATTTCCAAAACCATGTAAAAATATTTATTACTCCCTTTCGGGATTTTGACGGACGGTTTTAAATACTATTTCCTGAAAATAAAATTATTTTAAAATCAGAAATACAAATCCTTGACTAAGGAGAATAATATCATCCAATAATAATCACATAATAACAAATTTATAAAATAATTACAATAAGCGGTAAATTACCATTTTGCCCCTTCAGCTGAACGAGCTGGATCACTGAGCATTCAAGCTCGGATTAGGCCACACCTGGGCTTTTCACAAAGCCCTAACCGTAGTCTTCGAGATTAACAGGTCTAAGCAAGATTTATTAAGCTAAAATACGCTTAATCTGGGTCAGGGTATTACATAGTTAGCCTTCAATTTTGTATATATTAGATACAATTAATGTTGTTTGTTAGTTTTGTGGCTAAAAACAGAAAATACAGGAAATCAATCAAAATCAATGGAAAATTGCAAGTTTTGAGATTAAATTAGAAGACCTAGAATTGTTAACAATTAATTTCTGACCACTTTTAGGATTTTAATTGTAAATTGATTAATCTAGACCCAATTATGAGAGTCTAGATTAATTCAATATTTTTTAGATTTTAAGTGGTTAGTTAATTATTTTAATTCTGGAAAGAGAAATTGCAATTCAAGAGACTAGAGTCTGAAATTCAAATCCATGGACCAGAAATCCATTTCAAAAGGGCCAAGCCATGCTCCACATGTCAAACATTGGGCCAAGCTCAAGTAACCTATGCGCATTTCACAAGTGGGCTAGGCCAGTGTGTAAGTCCAAGTCCAGCAGGCCAAAGTTCAAGTCCATATGCTTAAGTCCAATTGAGGCCCAATTGCTCAAACCCTGGGATCCATATACCCATGCTCGAATTCACTGTGTGTAATCCCTAAGTCCACACGTCTCTATCCTTCTCCGTATCATCCACACCATCCATTTTATCATCTTTAATCCAGACCATCCATTGCATTCATAAAATTAGGTAAACCCTAGAGCCACATTTCCTTATCCATTGCATACATTTATCATCTTAGATCTAGGCCATTCATTTCATCATCCATCTAGATTAACATTTAAATCTCAACCCTCCATGCATAATCTCATCATTCATGAAACCCATCTTAACCATCCATCACTAGGATCATTAGATTTAAACCATTTTAATCTAAGTCATTCATTCATAAAACCCTAGGATTAATTTAACGTGCATCCCAAGCAATCCAAAACCCATCCATATGACTTTGCCTTGTCATGAACACATCATCACCTATCCATCCACGCCACCCACGATTTTCTCATATCTTCTTCCATCCGATTCGAATTTTCCATATAGTCAACCCTCCACACCATCATCCATTCATCCAACCACCCATTCATCTCAACTTTTAATCTCATCCATTCATATCATGCATTGCATAACACATAACCCTAATTCCATGTATCAAATTCGCCCATACCCAATCCAAATCCCTAAATGTTTGAAATTCTCTGCTTAACCACCAAGCCAACTTGATTCCCACGCTACCATGGTCGACCAAGCCTATGTAACCCTAATCTCTTTCATTTCTTAATCCCATCCATCCATGTTTAGTGAGATTTAATCCAAGCCTTTCACTCAACACCTAAACCAAGATTAAATCTCAACCATCCATTCTAACTTGAAGCCTATAAATACAGAGGTTAGGGCAACACAAAGTTCAAACTGGGTCATGAGCTGAAGAACATATTGGAATTGGAGCACTGAGAAGACAAGAGAGAAGAGCATAATTCGAATTTTACAAAGTAAAAATTTATTTTGTAATTTTATTTTTAATCTATGTCTTTGATGTACTTTTCCAAAGAGTTGTAATTTTTCCATGTAATAAATTTGAAATAAGCTTTTAGAATCCTGGAACATCCAATTTTCGAATTTCCTTGATGATTGTCTGATTTATTTTTTATTTTTTATTCTTTATTTCATTGATTGGACATTAATGAAATAGTTAGGACTTAGATTTCGTTAGATTCAGATCTAAGGTTCCGATGGGACATAATGAAATAGTTAGATCATGAATTTAATTGTTTAAATCTAAGGATCTAAGGTTCACTTAATTAAATTAAGGAATGATGGATGTGATTGATCTAATCCAACTGTAAAATGTATTTTGTTTTGTAATGCTATTTACTTTAATTGTCAATTTATTTTCCTTGTTTAGTTCTTATTTTGTTATGTTATTTATTTATTTGATTCAATTTATTCATTTGCTTTACTTTGTTGTTTATTCAATTTATTAATGTTGTGTATTTCATGTAATCTTTATCTAATCAATTCTTTCAAAATTTATTAACTGGGTTGGACATGTATTATTTTATTCTTAATCTTGTAATTTTAAACTAAGATGAGGACTATTTAATTATTGTTTCACCATTATAATAAAAAGATGAAGAATTTTATGGATCTAACTTAAACTTGTTAATATGTTTTAAAATTTTGTTTCCTTTAGATTTAGGTTCATTTAAAATTCCATATATTAGAATTATTTTTCAACCTATAGATTTAATTCCATTTCATAAATCATATCTTTTTAAAAGGGTACCAATTTAATTTATTTTTAAGTATATATTTTGTGGATTTCCTTTGGGTTCGACCTCGCACTGACACTACTATATTATACATGGTTCGTACGCTTGCGAGTAATAAATGTAAAATATGATGACAAGATATAACATGCCCAAGCTCAAAGATTTTTAGAGGGGATAGCCAAGGTGCATATGGAAGTTGAAACACAACTGCAATATAAGACTAGACATGATCAACATCGAGTGGAATGCACATTCGAAGAGGGTGACCTTGTTTGGTTACAACTGAGCAAGGAACGGTTAAAGGGAGATCGGAAGAAGCTGAAACCAATCCATTATGGGTTGTTCAAGATCATCAAGAAGATTGGAGACACCATACATGTAGAGGTACTCAGTCATCAATGCTGAGAACTTGAAGTTGTTCGAACCTTCCTTACTTGATGAAGACTAAGACCAGGACACTCGACTACCATCTATTGGTGATTTTTGAGTGGAGCAAGAAGATCCACTATCTGAAGATTGCATTCTAGAGAAGAAAGTGACGGAGTCAACGAGAGAAGTATAACTCTTTTCGCATCGGCTGGAAGAGATAACTACCAAGTCAGTCGAGGCTGTACAGTTGGGGCAAGGAACCAAGGTGTTCTCCCATCTGCAATTTTAAGATTTAGCGGGAAGTCCCCTAAATAGAGGGAGCCATGATCTAGGAGGATCTTCAGTGTACCTCACTGTACACAAAAGGGGATTGAGGACTAAAAATGTTAAAAACAAGAGAATTTTTTAGTCGACTGAACCATGTTTCAGTTGACTAACTTTGTGTCTCTAAACAAAAACAATCTTTGTTAACACTCAGTCGGTTAAACTTGAGAGTCAGTTGATTGATTTTGTTCCAGTTATTACAGAAGTGTTTTTGATTGAGATTCAGTCGACTGAAAACTATGTTTCAGTCTACTGATTTGGACTCTGTTATTCAGACATAAGTCCCAAATTTGACAGATATTCAGTCGACTGAAGTTCTTGATTCAATCGATTGAATTTCTTGCAGTTAGGCAGTTGGAATCTCTGGTCGAGATTTAGTCCATTGAACAGAATATATAGCAGTCGACTGAATCTCAGGTTGACACACGAAATGTGTCAATTCCTACCAGTTTCTGCTAATATTCCTTTTTGGTTTTCATGTAATTGAGCAGTTCCAAGCAGGGAACGTACTAGAAAGTCTGTACATGAGAGTTTTGGAATAAAAAGAGGAAGAAGGTAAAGAAAAAAAAAGAGGATTTTCTTCCCAAAATCACGATCTCTCTCTTGATCTCTCACTAACTCATTCTTGCACTTCAATAATTAGAATCTTTTTACGGATCATTCATGCATCATTTTTCTGATGGGCTTGGTCTTTCGAGAGACTGCAGATATACTCACGAACATAATTTATTCATCCCAGAAATTTTTGACATTGCAGCTTACTTTCCAATTGATTTGGAAATTTTTCAATCTTACGAATGACATGTGGCTGCATGTGGATCTTCCCATCGTTGATCAATACCCTAGAGAATTCGATTTCCGTTTTGACAACTTGAAATTTATCCTTGCTGTTAGATAATCCAATGCCATGTTTTTCAACCATTCTAAGGACGATTTGGCGATTCTCATGTGTTCCTGCATTGATTAAGAGAAAACAAGGAAATCATCTATATAGCTAACAATAAAATCTCCATAGGGATTGAAAATCTCATCCATTCTCATTTGGAATTGAGATGGGACATTGTTCAATCCAAATGGCATTACTAGCCATTCAAACAATTCGTTTGGGATGACAAACGCAGTTTTGTGCATGTCTTTCGAATGAATTTTGGTTCGGTGATATCTGGATTTGCAGTCGAATTTTGAAAAAGTTTTTTTCATTGCAACCTTTTGCACTAATTGTTCTCTATCTGGGAGAGGCCACTTAATGTCAGTAGTGACATTGTTTAACGGAATATGGTCTATGACCATTCTTGCTTTGCCTCTTTCCTGCTCACCATGGTTTCTGACCACAAATGCTGTGCATGAGTAATTTGAGGTTGAGGGTCGGATCAACCCTTTTTCCAATAGCTCATGTGTTTCCTTGATAACCTCATCTTCATCTTCTTTGCACTGCCGGAACTTATTTGCTTGAACAAGAATGTTATGGACAAGTGGGAATTCTGGCTACTGGAGAATCTACTTCCCATTTTTCCAATGGGTGATCAATACCACAATCTGAAGTTGTCTTGTCATTTCCTGAATCTCTTTTAAAAATGGCCTTGCCTGTTGTGAAATAGAACTTATTTGATGGATGATGCTATGTTTTCAGATTTGAACTGTTTTCTTCATTTCCCTATAAATATGTTGGCGCAGCTAAATATAATGAGCGTACTTCAATTTCAATAAAAAATAATTCTTATAAATTGATAAGATAGAAAAGATATGCTCAAGAAAGGGTATATTTTTCATTGTAAATTTCTGAGTGAAAACTTGATTACAAACACCTCTTTATATAGGCTTGTAGCCATCAAATCACCTCAAGAAATGAACCAACACATCCCTTCATGAACAAACACAACTTTTCATTATCCTAGGTTCATGTTCTAAAAAAATACAAATTATCAAATCCAATGGGACTACTACACTACCCAAGGTAACATGCTTCTAGGAGTCAGCTAGAAATACATCAAGGTGCCTCCTAGGAATTACAAATTATTTAATTCCAATACTCTCTCTTAATTTGTAATTTTCATGCAACTCCGGAAATAGTTAAACTTTTCTGTTGGAATTGGTTTGGTGAAGATATCTGCAACCTGCTCGTCGGTTCTGCAAAATGTCAACTCAATCATGTTGCTTTCAACAAGTTCTCTGATGAAGTGATGTCGAAGTTCGAAGTGCTTTGACCTGCTATGAGACACTGGATTTTTTGTCATAGCAATTGCGGACATATTCTCACAAAAAATTGTTGTTGGTGACTCATGTTTTTTATGTAATCAACTAGGACCTTCCTTAGCCAAATTGCTTCACATACCGCACTTATTGCTGAAACATACTCCGCTTCCGCAGATGACAATGCTATTGTGATTTGCTTCTTTGAAGACCATGTAATGACTTTTGTGCCGAGATAGAAAACGTACCTAGAAGTATTTTTCATGTCGTCAATTGTTCCAGCCCAATCACTTTCGGTATAGCCAATTAGGCTATGAGCATCTTCTTTCGTATACATGAGTCCAAAATTCTTGGTGCCTTTGATGTACCTGAGAATTATTTTTGCTGCTGCATAATGAACCTTCCTAGGATCATTCATAAATCTGAAAATTACACTTACAGAATGAACAATATCAGGCCTTGTATTTGTGAGATAAATGAGTGAGCCAACAAGGATTCGATAAGTGAAACATCCACTTTTTCAGCATTATCATTCATTGAGAATTTTTCATTCACTATCATGGGTGTTGCAACTGGCTTGCAATTAGTCGTTGAAAACTTCTCCAAAATATCTTCTGCATATTTCTCTTGACAAGAAGAAATACCGTCTTGAGATTGTTTAACTTATATCCCAGAAAGTATCTCATAAGGCCCAAATCTGTCATTTCATATTCTTTCATCATTGCTTTCTTGAAATCTTCAGCCATGTTTGATTTTGTGCTTGCATAATCAAGTCACCAACATACAAGCAAACAATGAGAAAATCATGAACACATTCTTTTTTGACATAAAGTGATGGCTCACTTGGGCTTCTCATAAAATCATTATTTTGAAAATAGCGATCAATCTTGGTATTCTAAGCATTTGGTGCTTGTTTTAGCCCATATAATGTTTTGCGAAGCTGATAGACTTTGTCTTTTTTTCCTTTCATAACAAACCCTTGAGGTTATTCAACATAAACCTCTTCTTCGAGCTCTCCATTCAAGAAAGCAAATTTCACATCCAACTGATGAACTTTCATCTTCGACTGTGCTGCAATGGCTAATATTTCTTAAATTGTCTCCATCCTAGCAACTGGAGCAAATGTTTCATTGTAGTCTATTCCGAGCTTTTGAGAATACCCCTTTGCAACCAAACGGGCTTTGTGCTTTTGGATTGAGCCATCTTCATTAAATTTGGTTTTATAAACCCATTTCAGCCCAACAACATCTTTCTGATGGGGTCGACCAACAAGATCCCATGTGTTGTTTTTTATGATGACATTCATTTCTTCATTCATGGCTCCAATCCATTTTTCATCTTTTAAAGTCTCCTCAAATTTCTCAGGCTCATAAGCAATAAAAGCAACATCACATGAATCATAAATATCTTGCAATGATCGTACCTTTCTTGGCGGACTTGATTCTGGAGATCTTGGACTACTCCTTGAACCTTGTGGACTTGATGGTGGAGTACTTGACTCTTGACGTCTTACATCTTCTTCAAGAGTTTGTGGTGCTTCATTGTTATTACCATTGTCCCAGTCCCAAGCTTTCAACTCATCAAAAATCACATCTCTTGAAAGAACCAAATCATTGGTCTTTGGATTGAGCAACCAGTAACCTTTGGATTCTGCACTATATCCAATAAAAATATATTTTTCTCCTTTTTCATCAAACTTTTCTCTATGTTGTGATGGGATATGGCCATATACAATGCATCCAAAACTTTAAGAGACTTTACCTCGGGCTTTTGATTGTGTCATGCTTCAAATGGAGTCTTCTTCAACACTGTTTTTGTTGGAGCTCTATTGACAATGTAGACGGCAGTGCTAACAGCTGCAGCCCAAAAATTATTTGGAAGACCTTTTCCTTTGAGCATGCTTCATGCCATCTCCATAATTGTTTGATTCTTCCATTCTGCAACACAATTTTGTTGTGGAGTATATCTTACGGTTAACTGCCTTTTGATTCTATTCTTCTTACAAAAAATTTGGAATTCTATAGAAGTGAATTTGCCTCCACGATATGTTCTGAACACTTTTAATTGATGGCCACTTTACTTTTCTACAAAAGCTTTGAATTGTACAAATACAGAGAATGTTTCTGACTTTTGTTCAAGAAAATACACCGACATCATTCTGCTAAAGTCATCAACAAATAAGCGAAAATATTTCTCACTTGTGCATCTGAATTTGCAATTCTCACTTGCATGGCCAAACTTTTTGCAAACATTGCATTGGAGATTGGGAGTGGAATTTCTTTCATACCTTTGGTTATTAAAATCATTTCCTCTTCCATGTCCACGGTTGGAGCTTCCTCCAAGTCTGAAACTTTTTTTTCCTCGAAATGAGCCCCTACTTGAGTTTCTCTTCCGGACTCTTCATCTTTTCTGTATTTCACTTGAATTTTTTATTGAAATGCTTACTCAACTAGTTATTCTGCAAATCTGCTCATTCTTTTTTCATGTGCTTCAAGAGAACTCATTAGTTCATGCAATGATAGTTGAGAAAAATCTTTGGATTCTTCGATAGCGGCAACAACATGTTCAAATTTTACTGGCAAGCTTCTCAAAACTTTTTCAACAATTTTCTTGTCTTCAATAGTATCTCCAAAGCTTCTAATTTGATTTATAATGCTAGAAACTCTTGAGAGAAAGACTTGAATTGATTCACTTTCTTTCATGAGCAAATTGTCAAATTCTCTCCATAAAGATTTGAGTTTTATGGAGATGATTTTCTTTGAACCTTGAAATTCATTATTCAAAATTTCTCAGGCATCTTTTGACTTTTTGGAGGTAAAAATTCTTGAAAAAATAGATTTGCTTACCCCTTGTTGGATGAAGAGAAGTGCCTTAGCATCTTTCCTTTTGATTTCCTTGTACTCCTTTTGCTTTGGTTGAGTCCATGTCGAACTAGTCGTCGGTGATTCCGGTGGTTCATCATAGCCATCTTCAACTAGCTCCCAAAGATCTTGAGAGATAAGAAGAATCTTCATTCATAGGCTCCAAAAATCATAGCTTTCTCCATCAAAGATTGAAACTAGATTTTGTCTATAGTTGAAAGTACTTGTACTTTGATTGTTGGCCATGGAATAGAGATAAATGTGCAAGCTCTTGATGCCAAATTTGTTGGCGCATTGGAATGTAATAAACACACTTCAATCTCAATTAAAAATAATTTTTGTAAATTGATAAGATAGAAGAGATATGCTCAAGAAAGGGTGTATCTTTCATTGTAAATTTCTGAGTGAAAACTTAATTACAAACACCTTTTTATATAGGCTTCTAGCCATTAACTCACCTCAAGAAATGAACCAACTCATCCCTACATTACATGAACCAACACAACTTTTCATTATCCTGGGTTCATGTTCTAGGAAAATACAACTTATCAAATCCATTGGGACTACTACACTACCCAAGGTAACATGCTTCTATGAGTCACCTAAAAATACATCAAAGTGCCTCCTAAGAATTACAAATTATTTAATTCTAATAAAATAATTTGAGAAATGGAACGATTCTCAGACTAATGTTGCAGTTTGTTTGCTTGAGAGAAAACTCAATTGCCAATTTAGGCAACACTTCTTGGACTCCGTTTTGATGAATTACCATCATTAATTTGGGTGAAATCCAAGAGGATTGTCTGCGACCCAAACTGAACCGAAATGTTTATGGCGAGATAGTTTAACTTTCTCGTGCCATTCATTGTTTCCACTGTCGGTCCTAGTGGATAATGTTTCCAATCTTCAATTAACAGAGTTTTTATTATAAATAATATTCCATCTATTCTATTTCAGTTGTTCTATTTTAAAATTTTGATTTTTTAAAGAAGGGTTCGCGAAGATTTATGAACTTCTCTCCAATATCTTATAACTCTTCCAAAATGCATATGACACAATTAAATTGGGACAAAGAGAATAGATTTCTATATGAAAGAGTAAAACAAGCCATACTTAAAAGTTAAAATCAAACGCGTTAGTATCAACTTGTGCATTATTATGATTATCAGTATTGGGTACAATAATATTTGTTGTGTTTATATCTCTACAAAGAAGAGAAATGTAGAGTACGAATAAGAATATACTATGATTATAACCATTTATGCATATTGTTCCAAAAATTAGTGTTTAATGGGACATATCAAGTCAGATTTGCCTGGTTTAATTTCCAGTGGATGAGAATAGATTATTCTAGTCACACATATATTTTAAGCCCAACAAATTTTGATTACTCTTTTATATCATACCATTGAAAAGCATTCCCACCTAATAAAAAAAAAATTATATAAAAGGGCCTAGCCTTCAAGTCGGGCAAAAAGATCATATTAATTTGATTAATCTAATTATATTTTAAAGCCCATAAAGTTTGATTACTTTATTATTTGTCATCTCAATTCTTTTCTGGTCGATGGTTGAATTTAACGGTTTGTGAAATTCATCACTAACAATTTAATTAAATAATATTTTTTAAGATGCCAAATTTTGATTTCTTCAAATATTTTTTTAATCTGTAAATCTTTTTGGATTTTTAAAATTATGTAAAACCTATAACAATTGTTAACATGATGGAATCAACCGTCTATACTTATATATCTTCAATTTTTTATCTCTTAAAAAAAAAAAATTCTAAAGCCTATAGTTAAAAAAAAAAAAAAGCAGGACATGTTAATTTAGGTCAGGCGTATAAATCTCGGCCGATACGCACATTTTGGGTTTTCAAGGACCGAGATATCTCGGTCGATACGCTTAATATCGGTCGTAGGCCTGGCTAATATATCACCGATATTTGCACATATCGGACGAATATTGGTTAGATACTTATATTTTTTTATTTTTTATTTTAAACAGACTTTTTATTTTTTTAAATGAATTTTTTTAAAAAAAAACCACCGATATTTAAAAAAAAAAAATTGAAAGAAGAAAAAAAATCTCGGCCGAAATCTCACTAACGCCAATTTTTCAACCCCTGATTTGAGTTAAATCAACGGATATCGAGTGAAGAGAGTAAATGAGCTTTATGCAGTATTTTTTAGTGGAATCCAAAAATTCATCCAAATTACTTCAGTTGAAAGAATTAAAGTTAAGAGTTCAAGTTTCAACTTTTTGAGTCGTAGAAAAAGTACAAATTTGGTAAAGCCTAACTTGAATTTGAATTAAAAACCAAAAAAAAAAAAATTTGAGTTCAAATGGACTTGGGTTCATATTTTGACCCAGAGTATCTTGACCCAAGTAAAATTCAGGCCAGGCTAGGCCGGCCATGCCTACTATATGAAACACCAAGTTTGGCTAGGAAGCTCAAATTTCAAATTTAATTTTATTAACTAATATAGTGTATAAATATTAAATCCATGTCACACGGAATTTATATTTTATAAAATTTCACAAAAAATCCTTTTTAGATTCAATGAAGCTCAAGTTCAAAAAACCTGCAAAAAATCAAGCTTGAGTCCAGTTCAGTCTAAACCTAGACCTGGGCTGGTTAATTGCAATCGAGGTTAGTCTCAGTAGGCCTAACTCTTGCTGCCCGGCTCGTTGTAGCCTTGACAAACGACTAAGTTAACCTTAACGTGGTAATTGTCTATGGTTCAGTGGTTCAACTTGGTATGTCCTAGCTGTGGATCAAGCGGAGAAATGGGCCGTCAGATACAGGGCCAGCCCTAAGATCCCTTAAAATCTCAGGGGCCCTAAACCGAGTGAGATTTTAGAGGCTCTTTGTGACTGGTTAGATAGATCATTGGACAGGATCCGGACTTTGCTGCAAGCAGATCTCTTTTTTATTGGACCGGATAGAGCCGGATCAGTCTTAATGGATTTGGATCCAGATAAATGCAGGGAGGCCCGATTCAGGTCCTCTAACAAGTTTAATTAATCAAAATAGATAAAGATATTTATCTAGTATTTTAGTTTTATCTTAAAAATAAATGGTTAAGATGATTTTACAGGTCTTATTTTGAAGAGTTTGGTGGCTTTATAATAAAGTCACTGTTTATATATCAGTCAAATGAATTTCACTAGTTGCTTATTAAATGATTGTGATTTATTTTCATATTCGCAAATATAATAGTCAAAATTTGTAAAAAAATCAGTTAATATAGAAAAAGTGATTGATCTGATGAGTTAGAAGAATTTGGTTCAATTTTATAATATTATTATTATACAATAGAGAAAATTCATGTAGAAATTAAATAAAAATAAAAAACAATTTTATGATTAAATTTGATCATTTTGAGAGATACAACTGAGATTGTTTTATATTAATATCTAAAATTTAAAAAATTTATATAAAAAATTGTAAATTAAAGAATTTTTTTCCTATAATTTTTTTATGAATATTACTCGCGCGAAGCGCATTCTTTCTACTAGTACTTGTAGTTAAAAGATGAGAGAACATTTTGAACTTTTAAGTAAATACAAGTTATGGATCAGTTGGATTGGATCTCATCTCAATGGAACTCGATTATGTTGATTTGGTGGATTTCGTTTGAATGGAACAAATCAGTAAGTGTGACTTGGATCTAGTATTATTAGTATTGTTTTGGTTTTAATTAGTTATTTTTATTTATTTAGAGTTAATGTTTTAGTACCATATTTTTATTATATTACAAAAATCGTTATCGTCATCTATCACTTTTATTATGTAGCAGCTTTAGGAAGATTAGAGTGCTTTTAATGAAGAGACTGCACAATTATTATACATTATAGAAATATAATTTAATAAAAAGTCCTTGATTCAATTATCATATGTTTGTCAGATGGATTATAAACAGTTAATAGTTTATAATAATAAAATTTTAAAGCTTAAATATGAGATGATGTTTAAATTTAATGAAGCCATTGCTTTTATCATTTTGTACATCTTTCATTCAAAATTTTATACCCATTCCAAATTTTCATGAGCTGTCTTATTGAGAAACTTGCGTCGTTTCACTCTTCTATCACACGACTCCACTGGTTTGTTTACATCTAGCAGACCCTGCTTCTATCCTAATGGTTTTACAATGACATTTCTGTAAAATAGAAGCTTATCTATATTTAAATTGAAAATTTATTTTAAAATAATTAATTTTTTTATTTTTGAGAAACATGAAGTCACTTATTCAATTAAAATATTTTTAAGAACATTTTATTGAAATAAAATATTTTTCAACTAACTCATCTACATATACTTAGTTAAACTCCATATAATTGTTCTTAAATAGTGTTTAGAGAATTTTAATTATAATATATCTCTAATTGAAGTCTTTCTACTGTTTCAAAGTTAGAAAAAAGAATGGTTGAATTTGTTTGGTGAAAACTTAGTTTTATAATTGATTTTTGAACTTGTATAAAAATATATGTGAAAGTTTGTTATTTGGCATTGTTTATGAGGATGCCATTTATTACGTGGACCTTAAATTCGTCTTTTAGATTTTTCCGTACATATCATGATGAAAAATTATTATCCATGGAATTCATTATTGCTTTTGGCACACATGGAGTGGAAATTTTTGGCCAAACAAAACATGTTAAGGAGATCCTAATCATGACTAATGATGTGCATTATTTACCCATGAGCCACAGCACCAATCAAAGTAATTGAGGCCTTGTAAGGTTAGGCCACCCCATTTCATGGATAGAATCACGATATGAAAGAAATCCAAGCTCCATGCCCAAATGAAAGTTGAAATAGGATCGAGTCCGATTTCTTAAAATTCAATCTGAGCGGAGTCAATATTTATGAAATTCGACTCGAATCGATCCAAATTATAATCCGATTCAAATTAAATTTTGACTCGACCCGTATTTTGAACCTATTTTAGCCAGTTTAAACCAGGTTGGATTGGGTCGGGTTAACTTGAAAATTCTTCAGCGTGATCCAACCCGAATTCCATGCGGGTATTTGTCTTCTCAATCTAACTCGACTTGCATGACTCGACCCACATAATTTCTCAGATCGAGTACCCGACCCGAATTTCACCCCTACACAAATGTTTTGCTCAGGTCCATGATTATCTAGTGTAGACAATTTATAGTGCTATTAATCACTCTATGAATAATGTAAGTTTTTTTTTCTCAATAACATAGTTATTCTTACCATTTATTATTCTGGCAAGTAAATGTAAGGTGAATTGATAAATATTAAAATATTCACGTTTTGCATGACTCAAATGACTGTTTCACTTTGAATTGGTCCATATGAGAGGTGATGGGTGGTTGATGGTATCCAAATTTTCATCATTCAAGTAATTCCAGATCCAGTCCATATTGTGGTTGATACTAAATTAGTAATTAATATTCAAACATTGCTGGATGAGACACTTTTATTGTTAAAAGTGACTCCTCTAACTTAATATCTTCTAAGAATGAATGGCAATTTACGATCTGAAAATGGACTTCAAAGAGAAGGAATAATGAAAAATAATAATGATTTGATTCTTCCAATACTACCACTTAAAATTAAATTTGTCAAGGGTGTTTTGGAAGATAAATTTTAATTTTTGACGAAATCTAATGTTGGATAAGAAGGAAAAAAAATAAGAAAAAAAGCTCCATGTACTGCATTCTAAGGCTAAAGTTACAAAATAGAAGTAATTATAATTTCACATGTTTAAATAAGTAGTAAATGACAAAAATATCCAACATAAAATGATTTGAAATCTTTTAATTTATATGTGCACAAGACACTAAGCCTGAATCCCCACGACCCTAATTATTAATTTGGAAGGGTAATGAGGGATTTTATTTACAAGGAGCACCAAGATCTCTAATCTTGGTGTGCTTTAAGGGTAAAAGTCCACTCATAGAAGTTTTACCATGGGTATCCGCAGTTTTCCACATATAAATTAAAAAAAAAACCCCTTATTTATTATATTACATTATATACATCTACTGTAATATTAGCTGATGGATATTTCTTATCCTTCAATTCACTAAGAAGTTTGTGTGTGCACTTATAGATGGAGAGCAATGATGGTTTCCCTTGTTTATTTTCCTACTTTTATTATTTTTTATATATATCATTAAAAATTCAACTGTATAACTTGAAAGTATATTTAATAAGCTATTCACAAAATTTTAGCTTCAAAGTGAATTTTTAGCCACTTCACCTTAACAATCAGAATCATTAGATGTCCTTAAAAATTGGAAGATGGCTTGTGATTTCGACCATTAAAATCAAATAGCCATAAATTTAATTTAGAGATCAAAATTTGGGCCACTTATTGCTATTTATGTCTATTTTCAATTTGATAATTATTTTTAATAAACAAATGAAAATTAAAATGAAAAAGATTGATTAAATGACATTTTATTTTAGAGAACATGGGTATCCCCACCCCACATTGGAGGTAAGACTAGTCCCACAGATACACACGAAACTACCCGTCAAGGCTGGCCTAACCATAAAGCAAGTTAGGCCGGCGCCTTAGGCCTCATTTAAAAATTGGCCCACTTAAGGTTTTTTTCATTTGTTTGTGTCTTTTTTTGTTTTTATTCGTGAAGTTAATTTAAAAAAAAAAAAACAAATGTGTAAATAGGTTAACTTTTAAGCTATTCCGCAAATTAGTTTCACATTGCGGATGGGTTTTAGTTTTGGACATCACTATTTTTAGCCCAGATTTATTTGTGGGATAAATTTGAAGGACCCTCATCTAAGTTAATTAAATTAAAGATTTTAGATTATTGTTTCAGCCCCTTAAAACAATACCATTTTTTTCTCCTTTCCCACCTAATGCTGAAAATATTTAGATATGCTAGAATTGTTAGATTAATCGTTAAAGATATTGTTTGAAATATCCTACACACAATGCAGTCAAATGGATGAAGAATTGAAAATAATATTTTAGCAAAACTTGAATACAAAAATTTAATTAGTAATTTTGTATTTCAAAAAGTAAGAAAAATATATTTAGATAAATTCTTTTTATTATATATGATTAAAATTTTAATTAAATATTATTTATAATATGTTAAATATCAAGAAGGCCTCATTTAAATTTTTTCTTTTAGGTCTCATCTTGTGTCTAGCCGGCCCTGCCACCCGCAAGCCTCATCGCATTTTCTTCCATGCATCATTATATTCTTTTCTTCCTTTTCATATTTTCTTATTTTATTTTTATCATAATGCTAAATATTTTTTGGTTAGGTGAAAAGATCAAGATTGGATCAACGGTGTTGCTTCAAATTGATGTTTGAGATGTACAACTTTTTATAACTTGCATATTTAGCAGAAAAGATGAAATTTATATAAGGTCTTTGTTGTTTTTGTTTAAAAAAGAAAAAAAAAATTGATAGAGTTTGAATTTTGGAAGTATTTAATGTTATAAGTGACTTTGTAAAGGAGCCATGTGGAACTCTAATGGCCACTATATATATAATAACTTTTTCTAAAAACGATCTCATAAAACTTTAGTTTGGACGTTGCACATGACACTCGTGCTTTCCATCAGTGTAGACTTATAGCATAAACTATGAAGTATGAACATATCTCCTTCAATCAATCAAAGTTTTAAGTGAACCGCTTGTTGAAGGGATTTACTCAATTTGTTCGAAGGATTCTCTCTTTAAAAAGAATTCATATAAAATAAATATTTTCTTAATCTCTTAAAATTTAGAATGTCTAAATTCACAGCTTCTTAATTGCTAGAGATAGAGACACAATATCTTCTCTTTGAACTAGAAAATGAAACCCAAGGCCAGTTTCATTTTCTTAAAAGTGTCAAATTTAATATTTTCACAGCCTACTTTCTAACTTTTCGGCGATATTTTCATATTAATGTTCTGGTCTCAATACTGATAAAAAATGGTAGATCTTAACGAAATATATTTTTGGGTCGAATAATTTTTTTCAGATGATATACTCTCTGTTTTAATTTAGTTGTCTTATATAGATTTTGAAATTGTTCTAAAATAGTTGTCCCATTTATATTGGAATAGCATAAAGTGTGTATAAAATGGATGGGATTGCATGGAGTGTTACCCTTATATCTTTAAAAAATACAAATGTTTCAAATTAAACAGAGGAAGTGTAATTTTTACTTAAAAATATAAGTTAGGTAAGTTAGGTAAAAATTTTAACTGGCTGTAATAATGTTAACACTTCAAAAGAGCTAAAAGTAGAAAATATATATCAAATATATATCAGGTAAATCAATTATTTGAATAAGCGATTAATGGGAACGCCCTATTTTGATGAAATATTAATGCGTGTGATAATTATGCATTTTATTTTCTTTGAAAAGTGATAATTATGCATTTTATTATAAATAATTTTATTATTTAAATTTAAAATTCTGGAAGAGGGTTTCTCCTTCGTTCCTTTTTGAATTTGAACGAAAATTCTACTTCTTAAATCCTAAAACAGTAGCCGAGCATTAAGAGATCTTGTTTGATACATCATTAAAGATGAATGTGAATGAATTTATTCAAAATAAAGTTAATACTTTCTTTAAAAAAAAAAATACAAAACTTGAAAAAACAAAATCTAAAATGATTTTAAATTACTTTTTTCAGAATCACTGTGTTCACCAAATATACTAATTTCTTCTGAATCATTATTATTCCAGTGATTCTTTACCATTCTATTCTATATAGGAATTTAGTTTCCTGTGATCTATGGAACATCATCCACTGTGGGAACCATCCCATGAACACAATAGAGGCGAATAGGGACGATCTCTACATTTCTATGAGGAACAAAGCACGTGGGAAGGATGAAGAAGCACTATATACAATAGATAAAAAAGCTGAAAGAACTTTAAAATCAAATAGACAACTAGAACTACAACACTACATATTCTCCATACCCTTCTTTTCTTCATTTTTAGCTTCAAGACAATGGAAGAAGAAGACAATGAAATGGAGAAAATATGGTGTGTTAGAAGGAGGCATTTGCAATGGGCACCCCTCTCTGAATCCTATCCATATTTGTAGTTTCATAAACAGGCAAGCCATTTGAGTATAAACCCAAGTC
Source organism: Chimonanthus praecox (assembly GCA_022113865.1). Classification (NCBI taxonomy): domain Eukaryota; kingdom Viridiplantae; phylum Streptophyta; class Magnoliopsida; order Laurales; family Calycanthaceae; genus Chimonanthus; species Chimonanthus praecox. The sequence continues at coordinate 45,835,405 of CM039089.1, read as the reverse complement.
ATAATTCTGAAGTTCAAACAGATCAGAGCTTGAGTCACTCTCACAGCCATCTTCCATCTCTTCATCCCTCCTGAAATTCTCCTTCAATGAAAATTTATCAACCCAAGTCCTATCCTTCTCCAAGAATCCTTTACAGAAGAGTCTTTCCTTATCCAATAGCGCACTGTCAAAATTCTTGTTCTTCTCTATAAACCCATCACTGAATTTGAATGTGTCATCCAAAGAAACAGAGCAGATGTTCTGTTTTTCTGCTAAGCTGCCATTTTTCCTTGGCAATGAGAAAGACCCGACTTTCTTTGGATCTGAATAGCTGATGGGATCCTTGTACACCTTTGTAGGAGTGTGAGAATAAGGAGGGGGTGTTCTAAAACCAGTGTTCTTAGAAGAATATATGGACTTGGCATCTGTTTTGCTGCTGATGCTTTGAAAATGGCTGATGCTGCTCCTCCTTCTCCTTCTCCCACCCGGGCTCTCCTCCTCATCTTTCGATGATTGATTCTTCAACTTCAACTTCTTCTTTGATGACGTTTGACTGAAGAGAGAATTCAAGAAGCTGGCCAATTTACTTCCCGGAGAGTTTGGTTGCTTGGATTTCTTCTCTTTGATGCTCTTCCCAAGCACTTGAGATCGAGATGGAAGTGGGTCTTGCTCCTGCATGTGGGTGTCTGAGCTCTTACTCTCCCCTCCCAGCACAGGCCTTTCTTCTTTGTTGGCCTTGTGAATAGCAGCACCGCCTACGAAAGGAGCTGTCTCAGCTCCACCTGAGAAGTACCTCGCAGCTTCAAAGACGTCGAGCTCACCGGAGTCATTATGCCGGTGATTGGGCTTCTTTGGAAGCCTGTAATTGGACTCCGCCAGTGCCACGGTAGCCATGGCCATGAAGAAAGAAACACTAGTGAATATGAAGCTTTGAGTGTGTGGATTTATTGAATCAGTTGAGTGGTACTTATGGAAGAAGAAGTTTAATGACAGATAACAGCAAGGAATGGAGAGGTTGCACTGAGAAGGTTTGAAATGATTGAGACCAGTGGAAAAGGTTCTACAATCAATCTATTGCACCACTGACATGGTGTACATGAGATAGTGTTGCTTTTGGGGGAGTCCCCACTTTGCTTTCTTTTTCTTTCTTATCGTAGAGTAGATAGTTGAAACAAGCTTTTATATCACTCTTACAGGCAACAAAGGCGTGGTGTTGCTGAAAGAGCTTTGCCTGCTTGAAGTCTTACCTTTTTTCTTTTTTTTTTAAGGTTTTATCTCAAAGTGTGCGTAGATGGTTGCCTAAGTATTATTATTCTAATAAATACATGCTTAAAGAGACAAACAGTCTCCTATATCTATCATCCATTTTGAATAACTTCTAAATATACAATATTCATTAGAAATGGTAAAAATACAAGGTCTAATGGTGCTATTACTCAATGAGTAATAGGTCTCCTAAATGAGAATGTGATCATTTCTCTGTTGTATCATGGAAGATTTAGCATTAGTGAATAATGAGTTGACATGTACTTGCGCGAGAAAAGCCTCTCCCTCAAGTCGTGAATTTGCTCTCAGATTTATTTTGATACACAAGACTTGTAGGTGAATTTATGTATCTATATAAATTAGTCTCACTTCCAATTTAAAATAACAATATTATCTAATAATTTAATATATGTAGATTTGGAACGTTAGAAATTTAACTTAATTGAAAGCTACTTGTTTTGGGATTTTGGATTTGTTAATGGGCATATGTTACTCAAAATGGTATCTTAAACAACTTTACAATATGCTTTGAGATCATGCTTTACATATGTGATGCTAGTACTAGACTATAAAAATTATTTTCTCACTGTTTCTTGTTGGGGAGTTTGGGTTTGTCAATTGGCATGTGGAACCCTCGTGTCAAAGAGCCTAGATTAGCATCCAACCAACTAATTATTAATGAAGTTTGTCATTTGCTAGGATATCTTGTTTCTGTATGTGTTGTGTTCAGTAATATAAGAGATGAAAGGTACTTGGCTTCTACTTTAGCCTTAATAAGGCCTACTACGGGGTCAGCACATGGATCAATTGATTGTTGTTCATGATGAAAACGACGACCACAACCATGATGATGATAATTGCTGAGTGATCAATGGTTTTCTCAAGTGGCTATATGAATTGAAGGGAAAAAAGAAAAATATTTGCTTAATGTAAAGGTATGCCTGATGGGAAACATAATCAATTATATCTGCTTTATCTTCATTATTTCGCTTCTTTTCTTATCTTCTTTATCATTTGAGTTTCTGACTTGGCTTCCATCTCTTGGTACCGAGAGACTTCCTCTACATACTAGTAATTTGGTAGATCATCCTATCTAACCAAGAACATCTGTGTGTCTACTGCCATGAAAAGCAGAAACAACATTGGTTGTCTAATGAATTAATAAAACTCCTACTTGCGTCCATTAAGCTTTTCATTCATTTGGAAAGGCTGTAAAATAACAACCTACACCGTTCTTATGGGTTCACTTTCATTTGGTAAGTTTGCTAAACTGGGGCAAGAAGTAAACTTTGAATTTAGACTAAACTCCATTGGTATAACTATGTAGTTTCAATCATTCAATTTATGATCCTATATGTTAGTGCCTCAGCTTGACCGAGTCCTTATTTGTCAATTACATGACTCGGGTAGAAGCATTTGCCAAGAAGCTTGAACACTTAAGATGATCGAGGAAGAAAATCATGCTCCACCAAGCTCAAAGATCGTCGTCATGGCAATCACAATAATAGGTATATGGCCATAAATGACCCTAGGTGGAACCCACACCTGATAGAGGACTACTAGGATTAGTTGCATATGTTGGTAATAAACATAACATGCATAGAGAGGTTGTTGAACAGTGAATTAGAAGTGAACTTGGAAACATGAATGATGTTCACTGTCAGCACGACCAGTTTATCTCACCGATCCCTCGGTGTAGTCAGGATTGACCATCGTGGTAAAAGACTGGTCGGCTAGATTGACATTGGTTATGGAAATTATGAATTGTCATTATGAAAATGCCTCTGACCGAGAGTCTCGTATGCACCGACTCCTTGATGATGAACTTGAACGACCCCTCGTGGTCGACGACTCGTCGGTATAAAACTTATAAGTTCTGGACTGAGAACTTATAAGGGCTCTCGATAAAATATACATATCGGCAATCAAAAACCAATCGAGAGATATATGACCGACCCCTCGGCAAAGGGCGACAGGTCGTTCTGGGTAACAGGTTTCCTAAGGGAAACTACTGTCAAGCATGTTTTGCACCAGAACGAGTCTCTCGTATGGACCGACCCATCGGTGCCATAAGTGTCGACCCATCAGTGACAACGACATGTCAGCCGGAAAGTAATTATGTTGTTGGGGGTGCATTTAATGCGCAACGGTCGGGTGGTTAAACGGTAATAAATATGAACACCGACCTATCAGTGCCACAGACCTGTCAGTCCTGGACAGTCAATATGACCGTTAAAACTTCTCTATAATTATGAGTGTTGAGTGATCGTTTTACTATCTTCTTTGAGCTTAAAAGAGTTAAAAACTTTAAGGAACAATCAACACTCTTGAGAAAAAGATCATAAACAACCAATCTTCGGGTGTTTGCAAGTGAGAAAGAGAGGAGGAGAGAAAGAACATAAACAACCAATCTACGGATTGAGTTTGTAAGTGAGAGAGTTATAAACTAGGAAACCTTTGGTTAAGCCAAGTTTTCTTGTTGCCCACAAGATTGTGATTTCTACACGATGACTGAAAGAAGGAGCGTCGACACAACTTGGGTGGGATCTTTAAGAAGTACACATCAGCGAGAAAGAGCTTTGAGGCAAGTGATTCTTGGCTTTTAATTTTCTTTTAAAAACTTATAACCCGAAAGTGGATTAAAGGAAGGTACCCTAGAACCACTATAAAAAAATCTAGAGCGTCTCTGGCACAATGGGTGGGTGGAATTTCCAACCAATTGAATGAGGTGGAATTCTTACTCTAATTGTGAGGGTGTCCCACAGTGAATTTGGGGATAGCTTAAGGTTGAGCGAGTCCTAGCAGTGGATGTAGGTTGGCGAACTGAACCACTATATATCTTGTGTCTTTATGTTTGTGCTGTTAGAGCCAAATTCTTGTGTTCATTGTTTTGATCACAGTTGCTAACACACACACACTCTTGATTGTTGTTTCCGCTCCATTTAAATTAATCAATTAAGTAAATTAAAAAAGGACCAACAAATTTGGATTGTCCTATTCACCCCCCCCCCCCCCCCCCCCCCCCCTAGTGTCAATCAAGTTGTTCTAGCATTCGTGTAAATGGTACTTTCAATTGGTATCAGAGCCTACTGCAATATCCAAGCTAGAGCACCATGGGAGGCAGTCATGCAATATCCAAACCTCCCTACTTCGATGGATCAAACTATGCCTCTTGGAAGGCCAAAATGAAAGCTTCTTTATTTCCATTTATTCAACGGTTTGGGATATTATAAAGTTTGAATGACAAGAACCCATGGAAGAAAAACTAGTAGCAGAGACCTCAACCGTATCCAAGACTCCCAAACCCTTTGCATATTGGTCCACTGTTGAGAAAGTTAATCAGACAGTTGATGGCAAAGCCATGAATGCACTAAATTGTGCAATCTCAGACAGTGAATACAGGAGAATAATGACCTGTAAAACTGCAAAAGAAGCATTGGAAGTTCTTGAGAGAACCCATGAAGGCACCTCAATAGTTAAGAGGTCCAAACTTCAGATCCTCCAAAATCAGTTTGACACCATTAAGATGAGGGAGGATGAAGTCTTCATGGACTTTTATTCCAAAGTCAGCGACATTGTAAATAAAATGTACGCTTTAAGGGAAGGGATACCCGAGGACAAGATATGTACCAAAATTATCCGGAATCTTGTAGAAAGATTCAAGCCCAAAGTTGTGGCTATGGAGGACAACAGAGATGCGTCCTTAATGAACATTGATGATTTGGTTGGTTCAATGCAAACCTATGAACTACACTTTAAACAACTAAAGGATAAATCAATTTCCTTGAAATCTTCCTTAAAAACAGAGACTAAAGAAAAAGAAAAAATTTCGGAAAATGAATTCTCAAGTAATGAAATGGCAATGTTTGTCAAAAGGTTTTATAAAAACTTTGTAAAAAGAAATAACTTGAGAAGAATGGGTAAAAGTGAACCAAGTAAAAACTACCCAAGAAGGGAAGAGGAATTCAGAGGGAAAGGGAGAGAAAGAGATGATATCATGGAGTAGACCTGCTTCAATTGTGGAGGAAGAGGACACTACATGAGTGAGTGTCCTTCGAATAAAATAAAGAAGGCTATGAATGTGGGTGTGACCCATCTTGAAACTTATGAATCAGAAAGTGATTCAGATGATGAGACTCAACAAAAGGTTGATGTATCAAAAGGTCTCATAGTCTCGATCATTTATGATCGTGAAAAACCCACAATTGTAACAGAGGACGATGAGAGTGAAGATCATGAAGATCTTCAAGCTTTCTACAGTGCCATGTTCCTTGAGAGTAAGGGGATGGCTAAAAGACTCAAGTGGAAGATTTAAAAACAGAAAAATCTCTCATAATCTCCAAGCTAGAACTCTCTAATAATGAAAATACAAATTAAAATAGAGTAATAAAACTCTTCAAGAAAAGATAACCATTCATTGCAAGGATGTTGAGAATCTGTAGCATCACAATAAACTCCTTGAAGAGGATATTAAAAGATTGTCCTTAGAAGTAAAAGATTTAAAAACTCATAAAAAAAAAAATTCCAAGACAGGTTTACCCAAGGATATGAAAGGCTTAAAAGGCTCCTTGGTTCTAGAAAACAGTATGGTGATAGGTGTGGTCTTGGTGCTTTATCTACCAAAGTACCTATGAACTATGAGGAGCCCAGGAAAATAGGTATTTCTTGCCCTTCAACGGGTAAGTGCAATTTCTGCCACAAGGATTGGCATTTCAAAAGAAATTACTATCATCTGAAGAGATATCTGGAAAAGAAAGCACTAAGGAAAAATCAAGAAAAGCTAAGCTTAAAAGATATCTACCAACATTGAATCCGAAAAGAAATCGAAGGAATGTGGATACAAGACAAGATTCTTTGTTAAGACAGATGAATCATGTCTTAAAAGAGTTGATGAATCCAAGGATGGGTCATCAATGGTACGATTGTAGGGGTGTGTATGCAACACCAAATGTCACAATCTTTGTACCTAGGAGATAGACCTTTAATCATGTTGTGTTTTGGTTTAAGATTCACTTCCATACCTTAGACCACTACAAATGAACTCACAAGAGACCATGTGAGTTCACATAGCAAAAAAGTGCTATGACATGAGGAGAGAAATTGGCTACAAAACAAGTCTAGAATGTACTTTTCCAGGCTATAGTACATATTTTACTTGAAGAGCCATACATTCCATTCAAAGTATTTCGAAAAGTATACATTTTTTAATTAGAATTGTTTGTGTGCATGATTTGATTAAACTCGGCAGATCTGTGCATTAAAATGAATTTATGTATGCCATGCTTAGAATATGATCTCCATCAAGTTGCACAAATCAAGGATGATTGCTCTACAATCTGAACCTCTTAGTGTTATCGACATGTAGGTGAATAGACTATCAGAATGACAGACATATCGTTACTGTACGAAATCAAATCACTAATGAGACAGAAAATTCAAAATAAAAGGGGTCACTTTCTACGAAAGCAACAACACTTTCGAATTCGCCGTCCCGCGAAGGTCTGTGGTCCCTCTTTCTCCTCCCGTGCCCTAGACCAGCCGATAGGACCCCTTGGAGTGATTTCTTGCAGGAAATTCATAGCACTTTCGCTCCTCAAGCCTTTAGAAGCCTGAAAATAACAATTTTTGTGATTTTCGTAGATCGAGTAAAGCTCACGTTTCATCTTATCCTTCTTCGAACCAGCGTTTGAGGATCTCCTCCATGAAAAACTATACCTAGGAAGACGTTAGCTCTGACACATCCTAAGCACTCTGTAGAGCGAGGTGAATCCAGTCATGCCAATAGATGGAGTAAAAGAACCAAAATGATAGTCTTTCGGTCTTGCCCTGTGTCAAGCTTTGAAAATCCTGTGTATATTCAAGAACAACAAGAAAACCAACCTGACGTAGGAGAAGACCCCATAGTTGAGAAAGGTGTCATCTTCGAAGAACGACGAGAGGAAAGGAGAGAAGAAACAAATGAGGAGAATGGTCGTAGAACCAGAAACGAAGATCGTGTTGACAGTGAAGAGGAGAGCGACGACTCTGACGAATTTTGGAGTGACTCTGATGAAGAAGAAGAGTATGAGCACAATTCTCTAGATAATCTGGGCAGAAATGTATTCAACTAGTAAGGAGAATGAACTATTTTGAAAATAGTCTAGAAAGTATCCGGTTGACTATCCGGGATATAGTTGTTGCTACCTCCTTATCTGATCGAGTTCCAGATACTCCATCTCCTCCTCCTCCTGCACCCCCTCAGGATGACTCTGCTTAAGATAGTTTTAGAAAAACTATACTTTTGGTATTTTGTCTAAGCACCCATAGTATCCCTTTAGCAAAAACCATATGTACTCAGTGCACATTTTGTTAAATGCAATGATATGGTTTGGTTTAGTATGATATGTGTATTACTGTGTATGTATGTCATTTATCTCTTGTGTATGATATACTAACATGCAGGTTTAAATGAGTTGGTTTTGTATTGGCATGTTAGGGAGATAAGGGTTCAAGCTGTGATGCTACACATATCTTTGGAGTAAGGAGGAGCACAAAATATATGCTAATTAGATGTTGTCACTGGTCATGACAACTTGTGGAGGAAAGAGAATGCAAGCTTGAAAGCATGAAGCAAAATCAACTTAAGGACAGCTAAGGTTGTGGGGGAGCAGAGAAAAAAAGCCAAGAAAAATAGCTTAGAGAATGGGAGAGAAAACCAGAAAAAGCTAGGAACATTAGCTTAAGCCAGAAGCTCGATGCACGAAAAATGTGCACAAATCCATGGGGTGAACCATGTGTGAGATTCGATCTCAATTAAAACACAAATACACGAAGCATGGGAGTGCTTGATCTTAATGCTTATCTACTAATCCTTTGTCAATGGAATGACAAAATGGGGGAGGAAATAATAGAAGCTATAAGACATAAAAACCAATTAGGAGAATAATTGGTGAAAGGAAGATCCAACTCAAAAAGATTGGGGGATTCTAGCAATTCATTGATGTATGGGGGAGAAGATCTTATTTAGTCCATGGATGTTTATGGTTTGGACTAACCCATCTAATGATTGTCTAATGTTGCTTGCTTTTGTACCTAAACAGGAAAATCAAGAAAGCCGAACAAGAATATGAAGATCATAGTTTTGTTAATCCAATCGAATATACATGTAAATAATGTTATGTTTTGTATTCAAATGTGTTATAATAAAGGGTGTGCTTGTAAATGGGTTAGATTTTAGGTTTTGTCATGTAATTGACAAAGGGAGAGATAGCTAGTGCCCCAGCTTGACCGAGTCCCTGTTTGTCAATTACATGACTCGGGTAGAAGCACTTGGCAAGAAGCTTGAAGGCTCAAGATGATCGAGGAAAAAGATCATGCTTCACTAAGCTCAAAGATCGTTGTCATGGCAATCACAAGAACAGGTGTATGGCCATAGATGACCCTAGGTGGAACCCACACCTGAGAGAGGACTAATATGCTTAGTTGCATATGTTGGTAATAAACATAACATGCCTAGAGAGGTTGCTGAACAGTGAATTAGAAGTGAATTTGGATACATGAATTATGTTCACTATCAGCACGACCAGTCTATCTCACCGACCCCTCAGTGTAGTCCAGATCGACCCATCATGGTCAAAGATTGGCCGGTCAGATTAACATTGGTTCTGAAAATTATGAACTATCATTCTGGAAATGCCTTTGACCGAGAGTCTCGTATGCATCGACCCGTCGGTAATGAACTTGAAAGACCCCTCGTGGTCGACGACTTGTCGGTATAGAACTTATAAGTTCTGGAATGGCAATTTATAAGGGCTATCGATAAAACAGATATATCAGCAATCAAAGACCGATCTAGAGATACAGGACCGACCCTTGGTAAAAGGTGACAGGTCGTTCTGGGTAATAGGTTTCCTATGGGAAACCACTGTCAAGCATGTTTTGCACCAAAATGAGCCTCTCGTATGGACGGACCCATCAGTACCATAAGTGTCGACCCATCGGCGACAATGACATGTCGGTCGGAAAGTAATTATGCGGCTGGGGTGCATTTAATACGCAACTGTCGGGTGGTTAAACGGTAATAAATATGAGCACCGACCTATCGGTGCCACAGACCTATCGGTCCAGGATAGTCAATATGACCGTTAAAACTCCGCTATAAATATGAGTATTGGGTGATCACTTTAATATTTTCATTGAGCTTAAAAGAGTTAAACACTCTAAGGAACAATCAACACTCTTGAGAGAAAGATCATAAACAACCAATCTTCGGATTGTGTTTGCAAGTGAGAAAGAGAGGAGGAGAGAAAGATCATAAACAACAAATCTTCAGATTGAGTTTGTAAGTGAAAGAGTTATAAACTAGGAAAGCTTTGGTTAAGCCAAGTTTCCTTGTCACCCACAAGATTGTGATTGCTACACGATGACTGCAAGAAGAGAGTCGACACATCTTGGGTGGGATCATTAAGAAGCACACATCAGCAAGAAAGAGCTTTAAGGCAAGTGCTTCTTAGTTTTTAATTTTCTTTTAAAAACGTGTAAGATGAAAGTGGATTAAAGGGAGGTACCCTGGAACCATTATAAAAAACTCTAGAGCATCGTCTCTGGCATAGTGTTAGGTGGAATTCCCAGCCAATTGAGTGAGGTGGAATTCCTACTCTCTAATTGTGATGGTGTAAGTCCCCACATAGTGAATTTGGGGATGGCTCAAAGTTGAGCGAGTCCTAACAGTGGATGTAGATTGGCGAACTGAACCACTATATATCTTGTGTCCTTGTGTTTGTGGTGTTAGAGCCAAATTCTTTTGTTGATTGTTTTAATCACATTTGCTAACACACATACTCTGGATTGTTGTTTCCGCTATATTTAAATTAATCAATCAAGTAAATTAAAAAAGAACCAACGAATTTAGATTGACCTATTCACCCCCACCCCCCCCTCTCCTCCTCCTCTCGGGTCAATCAGGTTGTTTTAGCACCTGTGTTAAGGCTACTTTCATTATATATTATCTAGATAAATTAAGAGAGATGATTCGTGTATCGAGGCTACTAGAAAATTTTCCCTTAGTGGTGTTAGGTTTTCCCGTTCGTGGGTCGAGCTAATTTCACATTGCATCTTATGTAAATTCCAATTAGGGTAGTATATATTTTTCATTTTATATGAGATAGAAAGCAGAATATCTGTAACAAGAGCAGCCTCTTTTTCTTCTTTCCTTTGAGTATACTGAATTAGTTTGAACCCCATGGACATACCGAAAGGGAACCATGTAAAATTTTTGTGTTGTGGTTTTCATCTCTGTATTGATTTCTCTTTTCTATTTTTCTGATATTGTTATTTGTGTGTGGACGTGATGCAAGCATTACACTCAATCAACGGGGTGTGGGCCCAATCGAAGATAAGCCAGCCCGATTAAATGAAATTGGTGAATTTGCCTTTCAAATCGATGATTGGATGGATGGAGGGAAGAGAGGACCCCACTTCGTGTGCCATATCAGCAACCAAGGTTGCCAAAATCATACGATTAGCGAGTCGAATCATGCAATTCGACTAGAATCGAAGGGTATCATGATTAGACTCGCATCAATGTCGAAATCCTTTAAAAAACATGAATCATGAATCATGAATCGTATGATTCGACTCGTACAAATCATAGACTCGTACGATTCATTTGGGAGAAGGAGAAAAAGAGCAAACAACATTTTCTTTGATGAAAAATAAAGAATTTTTGGAAAAATAAGCCTAACTTTTTGCATAATACCTATTTAAATATAATTCTTTTATAGGTACAGATCTCTTTCTCTCACATTTCCCTCAAATAAAAAATTTGGCTCAGGGGTTTCGCCCCTAGCCCCCAGACAAGGGGGAGTTGCCCCTCTTTGACCCCCTGCGAGCTCAACGGGGAGCTCAACCCGTGAACAGGTCCGCGCTATCACATCTCTGATGATCTGGCTCCACAGAGCCGAACATGCCTCTATTTTTTTTCTCTATTTTCGTTTTTCTTTTCTTTCTTTGCTTTCGTTTTTCTTCTTCTTTTCTTCTGAAATTTTTCTTCTCTTTTCTCTCTACTTTCGTTTTTATATATTATCATTCGCATGACTTATGTAATACTATGTATGTAATAAATTTCATGAAATAATAACAGAATTAAGTTTACAGGTCAACAATTTCATTTCCATAGTCATACATTATAATGTATGGTGTATAACAGTATTGTATAATGTATGGTGTACAATATACTGTATTTTGGAATGTTAAAACTTGACTTCTAATACAATTTTATGAATCTTATGATTCTATGATTTACGATTCATGATTCACAGTTCACACCCCTGTACAGATTCACAATACGATTCAATTTTGACAACCTTGTCAGCAACCCATATGGACCCCACCTCCACAACAGCTTTGTAGTCATCACGTGTGGACCCCACAAGGTGCACTATCCAACTTTCAAACAAATGAGGCCGAAAATGGAAGTAAAATAAATGAGGCAAGAATCAAGAGGATGAAAGTAAGGAGGATTCGGCCAAATCCAGGGATTTCAGCAGAGAGAATAAATGGTTGAACGGTGGAGAGAAGATAAGAAAGGATAAGTTAGAATGAAAATCTAGCAAGGTAAACGAGAAAAATAAGAATGAGATAAAAAAAGGAAAATAAATATTGAAAAAGAGAATCAAAGAAACAAAAAAGGAAGAAGCCAGTGAGGGACTCTCCATAGTAGACACCAACGATGAAAAGAAGGAGGACATCATGTGGACCGGATCCACACAAGTTGACCAATTTGGAGATTTTATTTTTCATCTTAGTTTCTTGGGGTTTTTTCGTTCAAAATACTCAAGAAATGGCATAATCTGTTCTCTGGACTTGCAAAAAGTCTAATTGGGAAATAATGATTCGGAGTTGGTTTGGACATTTTTTGGACCAATGTACCCTCACATTCAACACCTGTTGTTTTTTCAATGTCTGAAAATCTGTCACTTTCAACAACTTCTGTTTTTACTAAAGTCACCTTTTTCCCATTTTTTTTCTAGTTCCCCTACGTGTCCAACTACAGCTTTCTTGTTTTTCGTGTCCTCATTTTACAAGACAAAGAATTTTTTTTTATAACCAGTCACTCCTTACTAAAGTGTTTTTTTTTTATAACACGTGGATATGCTATAGCGCTCTAAAGTGTACGCGCGGACGCGTTAAATTTCTATCATAGCAGAATAATTTCATGCGAATTTTTTTCTCTTATTTTTTTATCTGTAATATCAATCTAATGCAACATGAAAAAAACGCTTTACTATGAAAAAACAACGCTTTAACATGAAAATAAGCGGTTTAGTATGAAAAGAAAAAAACGCTTTAACATTAAAAAATCCACTTTAACATGAAAAAAAATGCATTAATATGAAAATAAGCACTTTAACATAAAAAAATATGCTTTAAATTGAAAAGAGTGCTTTAGTGTGAAAAAAACACTTTAACATGAAAATAAGAGCTTTAACAGAAAAAAATCCACTTTAACATGGAAAAAACGCTTTAGTATGAAAAAAGCGCTTTAACATGAAAATAAGTGCTTTAACATAAAAGAAATCTATTTTAACATGAAAAAAGAGCTTTAGTATGAGAAAAACGTTTCAACATAAAAAAATCCTCTTTAACATGAAAAAAGCATTTTAACATGAAAATAAACGCTTTAATAAAAAAAAACTCCGCTTTAAAATGAAAAGAGTGCTCTAGTATGAAAAAAACGCTTTAACATGAAAATAAACGCTTTTACATAAAAAGAAACCCACATAGGTGTAGCTCAGCTGGTTATCTCCCGCCTTAGGAAGTAGAAGGTTATGGGTTCGAGCCCCCATGGCCTAACCTTGGTGTGCGTTAGGGGTAGGGCTCATTCGTGGGGATTTTACGCTAGGTATCCCGCAGTTTCCCACACGTAAATTCAAAAAAAAAAAAATCCGCTTTAACATGAAAAAAATGCTTTAACATGAAAATAAGCGCTTTAACATAAAAAAAAAAATCCGCTTTAACATTAAAAATCGTTTTAACATGAAATTAAGCGCTTTAACATAAAAAAAACCACTTTAACGTGAAAATAAGTGTTTTAACATAAAACATTCCGTTTTAACATGAAAATAAGTGCTTTAACGTGAAATTAGGCGCTTTAACATGAAAAAAGTGCTATAGTATGAAAAAACGCTTTAACATGAAAATAAGTACTTCAACATTAAAAAAAAAAATCCGTTTAACATGGAAAAAAACGCTTTAGTTTGAAAAAAATGCTTTAACATAAAAAAATCCACTTTAAAATGAAAAAGGTATTTTAACGTTAAAAAAGAGCTTTAACATTAAAAAAATGTTGCATGAGATTGATGTTGTAGAGACAAAAATAAGAGAGAAAATCTCATGTGAAAACATTCTGCTACGATAGAAAATTAGCGCGTCCGCGAGTACACTTTAGAGTGCTCTAGCATATCCATGCATTATAAAAAAAAACCTTTAGTAAGGAGTGACCGGTTATAAAAAATGCTTTGTCAAGTAAAATGAGAGCACGAAAAACAAGAAAACTGTAGTTGGAATAAAAGTGGACACGTAGGGGAACTAGGGAAAAAAATGGGAAAAATGTGACTTCAGCAAAAGCATAAGCTGTTGAAAATGCCAGATTTCTAACATTGAAAAAACAACAGCTATTGAATGTGAGGGTAAATTGGTCCAAAAAATGTCCGAACCAACTCCGAAGCACTATTTTCCAATTAGACTTTTTGCAGTCCCAGCGAATAGATTATGCCATTTCTTGAGTATTTTGAATGAAAAAGCCCTAGTTTATTTACTTATTTTATTTTCCTTTGTAAAATGGCCTATAAAAGTAGTGTTTGCTTGAGTATTGTTTTTTAGACTTTGAATTATTTTATTGAAAATTGAAAAAAAAAAAAAAAAGCATGAGCTTTCTTCCTTTTTTTACCATCTTCTTCCGAGGTCGGTGAGTTAATACACTGTTTTGAAATTAATTTGTTTATGTGCTTGAAGTAGATTTAATTAAGGTGTTAATTATTTTCACAGTGAATGTGTTATTCATGTCTTGCGATTGTTAGGGCTTAATTAAATTTGAATTCTACACTCAAATAAAATTCATTAGAAGTTCTTTGAGTTGTCCTATATGAGCATGAGACCACCCTAATTTGGATTTTTATCTTTGAAATCCGTGACTTGACCTAAAATCTCGAGTCCAAATATCAAAAGTGTAGGTTGGCCAGCACTAGGTGGTTATTAGAGCCTGGATCCTACACCAACCTATCGGTTAGGTATCATCATTGTTTCAGTTTGAGCACTCATTGCTGCAAGGAAGCAGTACTTTCTACTTTTGTGGAATAGGTTTCCTTTATGCCAGCACATCGAGATGGGATCGAGAGAATAGAAAATGGAGGAAGCAAGTCTACAATGTATATCTCGAGTTACTTGACATTGAGCAAGGCCTGAATCAAGTGAAGGCTTCGACACTCCCTATGTATTGCAACACACTCCCTATCTCATGATTTAAATGCTTTAAAAAGAAAATATTCACCGAGGTTTAATGAAGAATCATTTTTTTGTGAACAAGTCTCAAGTTCTTCGACGACTATGGATGAACAAGTTAAGATAGGATTCTTTGCAAGCTTTGGTTACCAAATTGGTAGGTTGGTTCGTATATTGCATGTGAGAAACGAATTTCACACAGTCTAGAAATTCGTATGCTTTGTATTTTTATAAAAGCACATTGTGCCATGCCAATTGAGACAAAGAAATAAAATTTATTTTCTTCCTCTCCAATTTTTGAAATTCACATTGGTGAGTTTTGTGAAGAATTTATTCAAACTTTGCTTGGGGGCTTCGGTCGTTATCCGGATCTTCAGATCCACCCTTTGATCTTTGGATCAAACCCGGTTAGTACCATGAATTAATTATTTCATTGTTTTAGGCTTGAGTTTTGATTATGTACTTGAAATCTCAATTTCTCTTATTTCTTATTGAATTATGAAATCTATCTAAGAGAATTCATTAATCTTACCTTAACCCTAAAACACTGGATTCGTGGGAATTGGGCCTCTTAGACATATTATTAATTGAATTAAGAAAAGAGGCATAATCGCTTGAACTCCAGTCAACCAAGACATTTAAATTTGCAATAAATTTAAAACCCTCAATTTCCTGTCGTACGTAAGGAACGATGGTTGTCATCCCTGTATTGCATCAAGGGTTCTTTATTCTTTATCATGTATTACTCTCTTGGAATCAATCAAGCCTTGAAGGAGACAACTTAGGAGAAAGTGACAAGGTCATCAAAATAATCTATTTGGATTTGGGTTAAAGCCGTTCAAAACTCCATAAACAAAATGATAAAACTCAACTCAATGCTACTCTAGCCTTGTGGCTTCCAATGCTAGTTTTAAGGTATTTTTCCGTGATTTTTTTTAAACATAATCAATATAGGATTAATTACAAATTCAAACACGTTATTTTGTGGCACCATATAAGAATACAGGTCATGACTTCTTCTACACTTGTAAAAAAACACACAAATTTGGACTCGTTTAGTAGATTATTGAATAAATCATTCAGTGAATCCAATTTCATGTCACTCAGACTTCACATTAGACTTGAAATATAATCTACGTCTAATCTAAGAATTAATCACATTTGTAGCCTAAGTCTGCATATTCCATACTAGCTTCTACATCAATTACATTCAATTCAAGTCAATATCCTACTGATTAAGCTAAATAAAAGTACAATACCAAGAATATATAAAAAGATTATTTAGATTTAGAAACCAATAGTGGATTAAATAGATGAAATAAATTTACAAACTGACAAAGGATGTTGTTAGTGCCTCGGCTTGGCCAAGTCCTTATGTTTGTCAATTCCATGACTCGGAAAGAAGCATTTGCTAGAAGTTTGAAGACCTAAGATGATCAAGAATAAAGATCATGCTCCACTGGATTGAAGCTCATCATTATGGCAATCACATAATATGTATTATGGCCATAGATGACTTTAGGTGGTACCGACACCTTAGAGAGGACTATCCCTAAGCTTAGAGAAACAGATGGTTAAACCATAAAAAGTCTAGTGAGAAATCTTGACAATGAATTGGAACTTAACTTGGAAATATGTATTTGGTTTCACTGTCAGCACAACTAGTCATTCTCACCGACCCCACAGTAGAGATAGGATCAACCCATCATGGTCAAGGACTGGTCAGCCAGATTGACATAGGTTCTGGAACATTGAACTATTATTCTGGGTGTACCTCTGATCGAGAGTCTCGTATGCACCAACCCCTCGGTGAAAGGCTAAAACGACCCCTCGTGGTCAACGACTCCTCGATCAAGATCTTGAGTTCTAGAATCTTTGAACTCATGTGGACTATCGAAGAAACAGACATATCGGCAATCAAAGACCGATCAAGAGTACCAAGACCGACCCCTCGGTAAATGGCTACAGGTCGTTCTGGGTAATAGGTTTCTAGAGATGAAACTACTGTCAAGCATGTTTTACACCTGAACGAGCCTCTCGTATGGACCGACCTCTCAGTACCATAAGTGTCAACCCATCGGCGACAACGACATGTCGGCTGTGAAAGAATATTACCGTTGGGAGTGCACTTAATGCACAACGGTCGGGTCTATAACGGTAACATTTCTAGTCACCGACCCGTCGGTACGACCAACCTATCGGTTCATTACCGTTACTACAACTAGTTGCCTTCTCTATATAAATCAATTTTTATGCAACTAGTTGGTATCCTTCGGAAGGATCAATTGCACCCTTATCTTCACCAGTGAGTTTAAACAAGGGCCAACAAAAGGTCACTCTCTCTCCCTCTCGTGCTTACACTAGCAGAATCAAATGCAACTAATCAGATGAATTGAGTTGTGGGAGAGAGAGAGAGAGAGGAAGAAAGAAAACTCATAAACAATCAATCTGAGGATTGAGTTTGAAAGTGAGAACGAGAGAACCATAAACTAGGAAACCTTTGGTAAAACCAATTTCGTTGACACCCTGGACTATGATCGCTAAACGACGGTTACTAGGCAGAGCGTCGGCTTACATGGGTGGGATCTTGAAGAAGCACACATCAAGAGAAAGATCTTCAAAAGCAAGTGCTTCTTGGTTTTAATTTTCGTTTAAAACCTTTGTTCCGAAAGTGGATTAAGGAAGCTTAATTTCGGAACCAATATAAAAAATCTAGAGCAGCGTCTCCGGCACAGTAGTGGGTGGAATTCCCAGCTAAATGGATAAGTGGAATTCCTATTCGACAGTGGTGGTGAAATTCCCAGCCGATTGAGTGAGGTGGAATTCATACTCTAATTGTGAGGGTATAAGTGTTCACTTAGTGGATTTGGAGATAACTCAAGGTTGAGCAAGTCCTAACAGTGGATGTAGGTTGGCTAACCGAACCACTTTAAAATGGTCTTATGGTGTTTGATCTTTGGGTGTTTGTATTTAGTATTTAAGTACTCTTCTTAATACACATCACTTTGCATATTGATTATCTTACACAAGTATCGATAATCAAGCTTTATGTAAAGAGACCATAATTTTAGTGTGAATATTTAAAGAGTTAAATAAACAATCCATCACATTAAATAAATCTCTAGATTAAATATTCTGCTGCACTTAAAACAATCAAGAAACTTATAAATACCATGAAAAATGAGATTGATATATTCACATCTCTCCCCCCAACCCCAACCCCAACCCCAACCCCAACCCCAAAAGGTCAATCATGATGTTTTAGCATATTGAATGAGGAAATTTTCAGATGTAATAGATGAAATAAATGACTTTCAATTTATACTGAAATCATATAATAGCAAAATATAAGACTAAAAAGAAGGTACAAAATTATGTAAATTTAGTTGCAATTATATGTCTAAGAGAATCTTAGACAGCCCTGCTGCTATCTGCATAAAGTTTGCTACATGTATTATAGGATAGATTCAGTGAACATGACACTCCTTATCCAATCCAAGGCTGAAGTTGATGATTGGCCTACACAATGGAAGAAAGGGATACTTGTTGAGCACAAGAACAGGATGATAAGCTATTCTTTTGGCTCATTTGCCATTCACAGGTCGATGTAAATGGATCTTCCATCCCAGATATTGTTGCCCAATCTTCAGATGCTGATGCTCTTGTTCCTAAATCCTAATCTGTGAAGTAAGCCAGTAAGATTTTGTTGCTTTCCGTAAGTGAGAGCCATGCATTCAAAAGTTGCATTGAATGGTCCTCTCTCTCCGAAGTGTCCCATCTATGTCTGATTTTATGTACTACTTTCAAATTAGAAAGAAGGATGGGATGAGATTTCTCATGTTTATGGACCAAAGAGGATGAGAAACCAAAGTAGATTTTTCAAGTTTTGTCTGGATAGTGACCGACCATTGGGTTATGGACGAGTCAAGTTTTGTCTGGATAGTGACCGACCATTGGGTCATGGATGAGTTGGTACTTGCTCGGTGAGTTGGTGTAGACCAAGGCTTCGGCAGTAAAGTTAGTAGAGTTTTCTAGCTAGATTCTCTCACAAGATGTCTTATAAAATGAATATTGGAACTTACAAACTATGGTGTATTAGATAAGTTATTACATAAATATGAAGTATGTGAAATCATTTCATCTTGATTTTTGAATTTTTGACAAATTTAAGTAATATTGGCTTTTAAATATTTTAAATTAAGAGATAAGACGATCAGCGAGTGAAACTTTATATGCATATGTGGCTAAAAATCCATTTTAAAGTAACCATCAGTTGAAAGTCTCTATGGACAAGTGGAGTTTTTGGGCCCACAAGTATCCAAGGGCTAGGTATACATCGGCCACACATTCAGCCCACTTTCATTAGTCGGTGGTGTCAGTCTACTGCATACATCATCGATGCCTCTCTCGTTGAATATCGTACGGTTTGGTACTACTGTACATTTTAGAAAATAAATAAATAAATAAGATCAACAACAAATCGAAGAACTAATCAATCATGTGTCAAAATCTCAATTTATATAGCGACTGAGAAAGATTTTCCAATGTGGGTCTGTATAATGGTAGTGAGTTTATTAGAAAGTTCATTCAAAGTTTAATTAAAATCACTTTAATTAGATTAATTAAGTTATATTTTTAAAAGTCACAAAATTTTAATAGTTAAAAAGAAAAAAAATAAAAATTATTAAAGATAGGACCTTATAATCTGATCAAAGTAGTTTTTCGTGAAATTTATGTTCAAAGAGAGAACTTTCCAATAAATCAATTAGATGAAATATGGCTCACACCTCCATATGTGTGGCACCATGGCATGGATAATCATTTATGTGGTGAGATCCCTGTCTCCCAGACATAAGGATACCGGGGTGAGTTTTAAGAATCATAAATTAGCTAAATTGTTGAAATCTAAAGTGAGGATGAAGATTCAATTAGAAACTTTTATTTGATGATTCATTTTATTTAGTTACTCATAATTGAATCATAGAAAAATGCGTAGTACCTATTCCAACTTTAAGTAATGATGCAAATAGTAAGATGAGTAGCAGTATAATAATAATTATAGAGAAATTAAACAAGATTATTTTGAAAAAAAATTAAATAGATTCAATAGATAAGAAAATGATGGATGCACTAAAAGATGTTGGGCTGAAACTCAGGTGGGTTGGGCCGGGAATCCAACCCTAACCCATGTAAAAAATAACTGAACCCGATCCAACCCGGCCCGAATTGATAACCTGAATTTAGGAACCCAACCCGACTTGGCCTTGAACCTGAGAATCAACTTGACCCGACCTTGAACCCGAGAATCAATCTGACTTGGAGAGAGAGAGGGAAGAAAGAGAGAGAACCTACTAGATCATCGTCTAACTCTGAGCCTACATGCCTCCCAGATCTACTGTATCTATTGAATCTGATCGAACATCCACCGGTGACGCTGCTCAGGCAAGGGCGCATGGCCACGGATCTGCCTATGTGAAAAGATTTGTGGCTCGATTCACGAGTTTCAGGTGAGGCTTGAGAGAGAGGGTGGGCGATAGAGAGAGGGAGAGGGAGAGAGAGGTGGACGAGAGAGAGAAAGAGGGAGAGGGAGAGAGCGAGCAAGAGAGAGGGAAAAAGAGGGCAAATATTAGAATTGACCTCCTTCAAATTAGCATCACTAATTTTAGGGAACCTAATTTGTGCTTAAGTTTCACTCCATTCCATATATACATGTAATTGTATATTCTTGCCTTTTTTTTTTTTATCTCTTGTAACTATTCTATTAATACAGAGATTTATTTTTAATCTCTCTACATCACAGAAGAGAAAACAAATCCTGTGTGAATTTGACATGGTATCAGCCTAGGTTGATTTTTTTCCTGTATTTGATTAACGGACAAATCCCCTTGCCATTCTGTACGACTCCTCTCCTCTGGACAGGATTGTGGTTCTTTCAGATTGCTACCTCACTCAACCTGATCTCCTGTCTCTGTTCTCCTTCACCACTCAGCAACAAAAAAAAAACACCTTCATCCTGCATCTGGATCTACTCTGGATTCTTGTTGGATTCCCTGTTTTTGCAGTCATGTCATCTTGTCACCGCAGAATGCTGGCCCTTCTTCCTGATTTTATGCTGGGATCTTCTTTGTACGTGTTGTGTCGCTTGCTGCATTCTTTTCAGTTCTAGGTATGGAAGCACTGAGTTTTTCCTTATAGATCTCTCCCTTGTAGATATGCTTCTGCTCGCCCCTATTTTATGGTGCTCTTGGCAACCCCGCCATTCGTCTCGTCACCTGTGCTCTGCTTGCAGCCTCGGCTCTCGCTGTCCAGCCAAGCTTTCTCGGATCTGGCCTTGCCACTTCGATTCTACGATACCGCTTCCGACTCTGTGCTTCAGATCTAAAACACACATATTCCTTTTTTGTTGTCTGCTTCCAATGGCTCGTCCCCTCTCAGGCTCTTTCTGACCGGCCCTGATTCGTCGCTAATTCTTCAGATCCGGATTTGTGTTCGTCTCTCTTGCTGCCATTGTTCCGTCCGTGCGACGCTGTAGTTTGGACCCTTACATCTACCTGGTCTTTGCTTGGCCAAACATTTTTTTTACCATCAATGCACATTTGGAAACTTCTATTCCTTATTGTTCACTTTGATGGCTGCTGCTACTTCTCCTCCAGATGCCACACTCGCCTCTGGCAGTGGTACTTATGCTACTCCAGTGTATTACTCCGACAGCCCCTCGATGGTTCTTGTTTCACCTCCATTCAGTGGTGATAATTATTGCACATTGCTACGTGCTATCACGGTCGCTGTACACGCCAAGAACAAATTTGATTTTGTGGATGGCACATTTGTCAAACCTACTACACACCCTAATCTCAGTAATAGGGAACGATGCAATGATATGGTTATTTCTTGGCTTCTCAACTCTATTTCTTCAGACATTCGCAGTCTTGTTTTATATGCAACCACCGCCCGCGACATTTGGGTTAATCTCTGCAAACGTTTCTCTCAGTCGAATGCCCTACTGCTCTGTCAGTTGACACAATCTATTACTCACTTCAGACAAGATGACTTGTCAGTCTCAGCATATTACACTGGCCACAAGACCATGTTGATTTAGCTCAATTCCATTCTTGCTATACCCCCATGCACTTGTGATCATGGCAAAGCTGTCGCTGATCATTTTGAGCGGATTCATGCAATGAAATTCTTACAGGGTCTCCATGACTGTTTTGCCACCCTTCGAAGTCAGATTCTCCTCATGGATCATTTTCCAAGCATCACGAAGATTTATTCTTTAGTCCCTCAGGAGGACAAGCAACAAGAGATCCATTCCTCCTTCTCTCCTGTTCCTAATGCAGCGGTTCTGATAGCCAAACAGAATGCTCGTGGGGGCCCTTAGTGCCCCTTCCACACGCAAACCTCTCTCCCACTGCACTCATTGTTGGCGAGATGAACACTCCCGCAACCGCTGTTTCAAACTTTTTGGCGATCCTCCACAACGGTCGGATGCATCAGCCCAACTGACTCCATCTCGTGATCACGCTTCATTACTCAGTCGATGCCTCACCCTGGCGACCACTCCACTATGACTCCGCCAGTTCTCACTCATGAACAATATACTAAGTTATTGGCTCTGATTTCTCCAGGTAGTAGCAATGCATCTCGTGCTCACCTGGTAGGTATTGCCCTTTCAGTTCCTTCTCATTCTGTTTGGATTATTGGCACTGGTGCCAGCAATCATATGTGTTATTCCCTCTCTTTATTTTCTTTTTACACACCGTACCCTAGTCCCCCTTCTGTGCACCTTCCCGATAGTTCCACTGTGCATGTCACTCACGATGTGACCGTCCATATTTCGTCATCCATTACCCTTGAGCATGTGTTATTTGTTCTTTCTTTCAAATTTAATCTTTTTTCTGTCACTCAATTCACTGCATCCACCTCTTGTTTGGTGACTTTCTTTTCTACTCGTTGCCTTTTTCAAGACCCGTCAACGAGGAAGATGATTGGACAGGGTAATGCTCACGACGGCCTCTACTACCTTCATGCCTCATCGGCACTCGCAGCCGTCACACCACCTACTATTGATCTCTGGCATTTCAGACTTGGCCATTTGAATAAACATATCTTACGTCTTTTAGCTAAGGATTTTCCTTTTATTTCATGTTCTCAGAATAAACATTGTGTTGTTTGTCCTCAAGCTAAACATAAGCGATTGCCTTTTCCTTCTAGTTTTATTAATACTACACGTCCTTTTTGCATTAATTCATTGTGATATTTGGATCCTTTTTCTCAACCCTCTTTGAATGATTCTAGATATTTTTTAACTATTATGGATGATTTCACTTGTTGCACTTAGATTTATCTCATGCATGTTAAATCTGAAACGCCATCAATTTTAGCATCTTTTTTTAACATGATACGAACGCAATTTCATTCTCACATTTGCACTGTTACATCGGGCACTGGAGGGGACCTCTTTCACGTCATCCAACAAGTTCATTCGAATAACGGTACTAAGTTTCTTTCTACTTCCATGCAACACTTCTTTTCCACCCATGGGATCATTCACTAACGTAGTTGTGTTGCTATTCCCCAACAAAATGGCGTTATTGAGTGCAAACATCATCATCTTCTCGAAGTTGCCTGTGCACTTCATTTTCAATCTTCTCTACCCCTACAATTTTTGGGTGAATGTGTTTTCACTGCTGCCTACCTGACCAACAAAAAGCCCACTCCCCTTTTGTCCGGCAAATCCCCACATGAGGTCTTATTCCATTCCAAACCACCTTATTCCCGTTTGCGAGTCTTTGGCAATCTCTGTTTTGGTCACAATCAATCCATTCAACATAAGTTTGACCAACGTACTAAACCAGATATTTTTGTTGGCTACCCCTATGCTCAAAAAGGATATCGCATTTTTTACTTAGCCTCCAAAATTATCTACACCTCTCGTGATGTCACCTTCTATGAAGGCGTTTTTCCATATCGTGATTTTCCTGCTACATCCTACTCCTCTCCTGTCACCCCCTTACCCGTTCATGATGACCCCTCTTTGGTATTTCCCACTGTCCTTCCCTCTGATCTAGTCTCCCATCCGGCTCCACCGATGTTCCTCACCATTTAGGACAGTCCCCCATTGCTCCGCCTTCTGCTTCGACAAGAGTTGATTGCCCTCGCGGCATCCACCGCCCACCGCCACATCTGGCTGATTATCAGTGCTCCGCTGCCTCTCATGAGCGTCGACCCACTCCGTCTGATTCCCAATTGACAGGTACCCCTTACCCACTTCATCATTACCTTTCTTTTTCTAGCCTCTCTATTGCACATCGTACCTTTCTTTCTACTATTTGTTCCTCAGATGAGCTTCGCACTTTCTCACAAGTTGTTAAATCACCACACTAGAAGGCAGCCATGGAAAATGAGATTGTTGCCTTGGAGAAAAACAACACATGGAGCCTCACTTCTCTGCCCGCCAACAAGAAACCCATTGGTTGCAAGTGGGTCTACAAAAATCAAAGATAAATCTGATGGATCCATTGAACAATATAAAGCTCGTTTGGTGGCTAAAGGCTACACTCAAGTTGAAGGGTTGGACTATCAAGATACTTTTGCCCCTGTTGCTAAGCTCGTCACTGTTCATGCACTGTTTTCCATTACTTCAGTTAAGAATTGGTCTCTCCATCAACTTGATGTCAACAATGCCTTCTTACAAGGTGATCTTGATGAGGAAGTGTATATGACGGTATCACCTGGCTTTTCAAGACAGGGGGGCAGAGAGTTTGTCGCTTAAACAAATCTATTTATGGCTTAAAGCAAGCTTCTCGCTAATGGTTTCCCAAATTTTCGTCGACACTCCTTCAAGCAGGTTTTTCCCAGTCCAAGTCTGATTATTCTCTGTTTACTCATAATCAAGGCAACTCTTCCACTTTTGTTCTGGTTTATGTGGATGATATCATCCTGACTAGTAATGATGACTTGGCTATTCAACGCCTAAAGTACTTTCTTGAAGAAAAGTTTTATATTAAAGATTTGGGGAGACTCAAATATTTTTTAGGCATTGAGGTTGACGCTCTAAGAAAGATATTTTCCTTTCTCAACGGAAGTATACTCTGGATATTCTCAAAGATACCAGTCTCATTGGTGGCCGCATTTCTAATTTTTCGATGGAACAACAACTAAGATTGTCCCCCGACGATGGGACGTTACTGCCCGATCCCACCATATATCGTCGCCTTGTGGGTCGTCTCATCTACCTTACTGTCACTAGACCAGATCTTAACTATGCTATCCATATTCTCAGTCAATTTATGCACTCTCCCCATAGTGCTCACTTGGATGCTGCAAATCGCGGCATTCGCTATTTGAAAGGTTCTGTTAATAAAGGGATATTTTTATCTTCATCTAGCACTCTTTGCCTGCAAGGATATTGCGATTCGGGTTGAGCTGGTTGCCCAACCACTCGAAGGTCAACCACTGGTTATTGCACATTCCTGGGTTGCAACCTCATTTCTTGGAAGACCAAGAAGTAGACTACAATTTCTCGTTCATTCGCTAAAGCAAAATAAAGCCATGGCTACTCTGACATGTAAACTTCAATGATTGAAGTATTTACTTAGTGATATTGGCATTCATCATTCTTCGCCTATCACCTTATTTTGTGACAATTAAGCGACCTTACACATTGCTAACAATCTAGATTTTCATGAACGAACCAAGCATATCGAGCTTGATTGTCATTTTGTTAGGGAAAAGCTGCAATCTGGGCTCCTTGTTCCTCACCACATTCCTTCTTCTCATCAACTTGTTGATGTATTCATCAAACCGTTGGGAAAAGATTTGTTTCATGACTTGATTGGCAAGATGGACATTATTCACATACATGCTCCACCTTGAGGGGGAGTATTAGAGTTGACCTCCTTCAAATTAGTATCACTAATTTCAGGTAACCTAATTTGTGCTTAAGTTTCACTCCATTCCATGTATACATGCAATTGTATATTCTTGCCTTTTTTAATCTCTTGTATTATTCCATTAATACAGAGATTTATTTTTAATCTTCTACAACATAGAAAAGAGAACAAATCCTGTGTGAATTTGACAGAAAAAGAGAGAGGGTGAGAGAGCAAGAGGAAGAAGGAGAGAGAGAAAGATACAGCGGGAGAGAGAAGTGGCAACTAAGGTTAGGTTTAGGATTTTTAGATTTATACTCTAAGTCATGGAAATTGGGTCGGGTCGGATCGGATTGAATTTTTAAAAACTCAGTCCAACCTGACCTGAATTTCATGCAGTTTTTTTTTTTCTTTAATCCAACCCGACCCAAGTTTGAAAAATGTACAACCCAACCCACAAAATAACAAGTTTAGGTCATGCCATATGGGTCGAGTCAAAACCCAACCCAAGTTTCACCCCTACAAAGATGGTTGAGCATGTATAGAACACTTAAAAGTAGCACCACACAAGAAATTGATGGTTACTAGTAAATGGTACTAGAATATGGAAAAGACATCTAAATATATGGATTCTTTGGAAATAGACTATTGAGTGAACTAGAATATAATATTTTTATAAATTTTGATATTAAATAAATAAGAAAAATAACAAATGAGATGAAAGTGTTGATGACCTAAGGTCTAAGGGTTAGCTGTGGAGTGGTGACTCCAATAATGTTGACTTGAAAATTAGTACGGTACACAGTGGTATAAGGACCATGCTTTTGGGCGATTTTCCTAAAAAAGGCCCATTTTCTCCTATTCACATCCTCAAAGTAGGTGTCTTTTATATGGGAGAATATTTTTATGAGTAAGATTTATAGGTCTCTTAATAATTAATTTTTGGGACATGTGCAAGTCCCCTTATCTATATATACTGAGTAATTCTATGGAGAGTGATTCTTTGAAGTAGATTGAAAATCGAATTAAAGACTCTCATTTTCTAAGGTGAATTCTTAACCATCACTACAATTCTTTTGAATTTATATAGGAGAAATTATTTATTGTAAATCAGTTTGCAATGAATTAGTGTAAGCTTTCAATCTCAATTAGACAGGCAAAAATTTGTTAAGTTCTACGTTTTGAATAAATATAAAAATTCAATCCCCAAATTATGATTTCGAGTACACAATAAATTTTTGTCAGAAATGAACATCTTTTATGTTATACCGATTTTCTTTTTATTGGGAATGTCTCCTACTAGCAGCCAACCCACTAGCCTACTCACGTGTGCTCACAAATTCCGAGTATTTCCTCCATCCCCATGTATAAAAACACAAGCAAATGGTTGATACTTTTACCTCACATTTTAATTAATGTGGCCAAAAGTATAAGGGTCCAAATCAATACGGTCAATCGAGTGCCGAATAAAATACGGGTCAGGTCATTTAAAAATCCTTCTGGATTAAAAATCCTCTATGATCCGTGGGTCAATCCGGTTTATCTAATAAATCTGTGACCCATGATCCTTAAAAACCCTTAGTTTCTTTAAATGAAGAAAATGAAGATGAAGATGTTGGTTCTTTTGAGAATATGATTTTTGGATTATTAATTTCTGATATTTATAATTGTATTTGTGAGAGAAAGAATATATTTTTATGAAATATAACCTTAGTTTATAATTTAATATTATTTATAATATTATATTAATAGCACAGGTTTGACTGAGTTTGACTATGAGTCAATCCAGTTGAACCTTATTTAACCTGGCCTTCTTTCAAAGCGAATCACTCCACGGGCCAGATGTTAAAACATTGGTCGTACTTAGTCTATCCCAAAGAGGATTTGAGCATCAATTTTTACCCTATATGAAATTTCTCTCCAATTTATGCAAGAACTGATGAAAAGGAAGAGAGGGCCTCATGAGCATTACAAGGGACCCACATCAGGGGTTGAAAATTCGGCTCATCAGAATTTTGGGCCGATATTTCATCTCGGCCGAAATTTTTCTCTCTCCTCATTTTTTTTTGAAAATCTCGGTGGCTTTTTTTTTTAAAAAAATATTTAAAAAAATAAAAAAGGCTTTTTTAAAAAAAATTAAAATATAAACATCGGCCGAGATATCGACTGGACCCATGACCGATATTTGTGTTTTTTTATCTCTGGCCGATACTATGCGTATCGGCCAAGATATCTCAGTCGTGGAAATCCCACATACATCAAGGTTGAAGCCCATTTGTACCAACTATGGACCAAGGCCTGTTATGCGTTACCAAGCCCAAGTTATCAAGCCCATTTTCTGCCAACCAGCTGGGCATCAAATTCCACACCAGCTGCAACATCAATGCCAACATGGACACCGCATGGGACAAGAAATCTCTCCAATTTAGCAACACTGTGCGCATGGGCTGCAAGGATCATAAGAAACCCCATTTAAAAAGTCCATTTTGGCAAGAATCTGACTGGGACGTGTGGGCTTGATATGGGACAGATTGTGGATGATATTTGGACCTGTTAAATGCAGCAAGTAATTGAATTTTCATGGCTGAAAATAACTAGAGGATCAGCTTGGCCTGTGGACCAGATTTTGAAGCAGATTTGAGCGTGGTTTTAGAAGTTGTTTGTGATGAGGACATGCAGACCATATGTGGGCCCAAGGCCCGAATGGGAGTTCTGTTAGTGTGAGTGGACTTTGATCAGATCGAACAGATTTCGTTGGCTTATTTGGACCAGTTTGACAGATGAGAGTCCCATTGGACACCATCTAAATATTCAAACCATTCAGACTCAGTCCAATTCAAGCCTGGCCCAAATCCAACTCAATCTACAAGCCCACTTACCAAAGCCCAATCCACATCCACGAAGTCCATACCCAGCATGAACAAATCCACAAGCTCATCTCTAATAAGACCATTGTCCAAATCAGGAGTATAAAATTTGGCCGATACGTATCGTATCGGCCGAGATATCTTAGGTTTTAAATGCCCGAGATATACCGTATCCGCCAGATAAAAAAAGTTCCACTGAATATCGGCCGATTTTTTTTTTTAAAAAAACAAATATCGAATGTGGGCCCGGTCGATATCACGGCCGATATTCGTCCGATAAGAGCGAATATCGGCCAATATTTATATTTTTTAATTTTTTGTAAAAAACAGCCTTTTTATTTTTTTAAATGATATTTTTCAAAAAAAAAAAAGCCACCAAGATTTTCAAAAAAACAAAATTTGAGGAAAGAGAAAAAATGCTTAGCCAATTTTTCGACTCCTGGTCCAAATACCTCCAAACCTATCCCAAAACGTTGGAAAGCTAAGGAGAATAGGAGATAATGCACAATTTGAATGAACTTTCCTAATTCAATGGGACACGCCACCATCGACGAGTTCACCAAAGGTTTTGTTTTTTATTAGTTCTAAGTAGATTGTTTGAATACATGTAAAGCAATTAGAATCCATTTGAGAGTTCGACATTGCTTTAGGAGTAGTTGGTGCCGGTCGAGTCTAGCTACTAGGATGTAGCTCTTAGATTAGGATTAATTTTGATTTTTGGGGGGATTGGAAAAAATACAAATTTTAGAAATTCCTTTAGAAAGTTGAAAAACTCAAGGAGAGTCGAAGAGTGTGAAATAAAATTACTCGGTGTCTCTCACCAAAGGAGAGGCCATTTGTTTTATTTATAATAAAAATGGAATACATCAAGATAAATATAATACTCATCTAATTCTAGAATAAGATAAATTCAAATAACAAGATAATGAGATAAATCTAATCTAAATTCTATTATAAGGATAAACCCATTTAATCTAAATTCTATCACGCCCCAACAAGCTGTAGCGTGTATGGAATAACGATGAGCTTGGAAACAACATGAATGACAGATGAAACGTGCTACAACTTAATTGATGGAGTAGCTGTCGACAGATGAAACAACATGAATGCTAGATTAAGTGATGGAGTAGCACAGTGACTGACTGCTAATTGGATGAACGGGCAGTGCACTGAGTGGCTGCAGATGAATTGAAGTGACATCACACTGATTGGCTGCGAAGCTTTGTTGACTTGACAGCACACTGATTGGCTACGATGATCTAGTCCATCGGGAGCACCCTAAATAGTGGGCATGAAGACTGTTGTGCAAATTTTAAATTTATAACTCGCAAGTGCACGAACCATTAGATAGTATAACGATTGAGTGCGAGGTCGAACCCATCGAAACTTAGGAAAATATATCCGTGAAAAATACACCACAGAATTACGTAATTTAAGAAATTTAGAAAACATGGAAATAAATCATAAATATGAAATTATTTATCTAACTTAATCGCTATACTATCTAATTTAGAATTTGGCTGAGATGATTTAGGAAATTTAATTTTAATTTAGAAACCTTCTAAAGATAGAAAATAAAATGGAAAATCAATTTTTACCTGAATCAAATTAAGATGGTGGATTTAATCCAAAAATAGAAAGAATCTTAAAAAATCAAGGATACATATTTAAGAAATTTGATGAGTTTTTGAATTTTAAAAACAAAAATAAAATTTAAAACACCTAAACTACCTCTTTACATATTTACAGTGGAACTGGATCAAAAAATCAAGGAAGTTTTATTTTCCATATTTAAAAAATAATAACAAGGCCTAGAATACGGAGCTCACATTTATTATTTATCATGCACTCAAAATTTTCATCTATTAAAATTCTCATTATGAAGTTTATGAAATCCACCAAACTAAGAAAATTCAAATTCGGCCTTAGGCTAAATAAAATTTCCACTTGCAATTTTGAATCTAAATTTTTTTTTCTACTCTTAAAAAGAGCCTTAGATTGATAAAATCCATTTCCATTTAGTCTAAAAGATTTTTCTACCTTCATTGAACAACTTAGAATAATCTCTCACATAAATCCATAAAAAGAATTAAATAAAATCAAATTTTCATTATACAAAAATAAATAAGTGGAAAACCATAATTCTAAGTGTTTTTTTGCCTTTCAATTATTAATTAAAATTTGGAATTAAGAATTATAATGCATGGAATTTTAGATTATGTAAAAACCAGAAGATCGTCGGAGAATTCGAATTTTGCCGATGGTATTAAGAAAATAAATACATGTGCATGGAAATAAAAACACTATCTTTAACCTCAAAATCTAAATTTTATTGCTAGAGTTAAAATTACAAGAGATAGAATTGAAGTAATTAACTACAATGAAAACAATAAAAATTAAAATTAAAATTAAAACACTAAGTTTAAAAGACAAAATTCAAAAACTCCTATTTTCTCCAAGCTTTTCCTTCTCTTTTTTTTCTTTCTCCTAACCTCTCCAAAAATCTCAGTTAGCTTAGATTTTCACAGTAGGAGTGCTCAATTTATAGAGGTTGGGAAAGACTAATTAGGCAACCACATGGGACCTGAAAGAGAGTTTTCTCTCTTTGGTGCTAGAACAAGATTGACCCGAGAGAGGGGGCGAGGGGTCAATAGGTCAATCACAGTTTCCATGGTATTCACAAATTTCTTGATTGTTTAAAATTTAAGTGTAGCAGAATGACAATATTAATCAAGAGATTTGTTTAGTTTGATAAATTATTTTTAATTACTTAAATGATTATACTAAGTTTAGAACCCCTTGCATATTGCTTGATTATCAGTGCTTGTGCACAATGTATAAATAAAGATAATCAAATAAAAAGTGATGTGTATTCAGAATAGTGCTTAAATACTAAAACACAAATACAGAATGATCAAACACTATAAAACCAAATTTATAGTGGTTCGGTTAGCCAACCTACATCCACTGTTAAGACTAGCTAAACCTTGAACTATCCCCAAATCCACTAAGTGGGGACTTACACCCTCACATTTAGAGTAGGAATTCCACCTCACTCATTTTGCTGGGAATTTCACCTACCACATGTAGAATAGGAATTCCACCTATTCATTTGGCTGGGAATTCCACTCACCACATATGCCAGAGACGACGCCCTAGATTTTTTACAGTGGTTCCGGAGCCAAGCCTCCTTAATCCACTTTCACAGGATAAATATTTTAAATAAAATTAGAACCAAGAAGCACTTGCCTTTTTAGCTCTATCTCATTGATGTGTGCTTCTCCAAGATCCACCCAATGTGTGCCCGAGTTAATCCCGACGTTCCGCCTCATAGCCGTCGTTGAGAAATCACAATCTTTGGGTGACTAGGAAATTAGTTCTACCAACATCTTTCCTAATTGATTATCATTTTCCCTCTCTCACTCACAAACTCAATCCATATGATTGGTTGTATTAGATTTCCCAAGTGTAGACACAAGAGAGAGAGTGATCCTTTTGTTGGCCATTTTTTAAGCTCACTGATAATGATGCGGGTCCAATGGATTTGCCAAAGGATGTCAACTGGTTGCACAAAGATTGGTATTTATAGAAACGGCAACCAGTTGCAGAATATGTCATGTACCGACTGGTCAGGCGCACCGAGGGGTCGGTGATTAAGAATATTACCGTTCAACCACCCGACCGTTGCTCATTAAATATACTCCCAACGGTATAATTATTTCCCGGTCGACAGGTCGGTGTCGCCGATGGGTCGACAGTCATGGCACCAAGAAATTGGTCCAAACGAAGGTGTCGATCTGGGGCATCATCATGCAGACATAGTTTCATGTCCCGAAATTTGTCCTACCCAGATCGACCTATCGCCCTTTACTGAGGGGTCGATCCTTTTACTCTCGATCGGTCTTGAAATACCGAGATGTTTGTTTTCTCGAGAGCCCACTTGAGTTCAAAGACCAGAACTCACAAGTTTTTCATCGACGAGCCGTTGACCACGAGGGATCGTTAAGTTCATCACCAAGGGATCGGTGCATAAGAGACTCTCGATCAAAGGCTTACCTAGAATGACAGTTCTATGATCCAGAACCTCTGTCAATCTAGCAGACCAGTCTATGACCACGATGGGTTGATCCTATCTCTATCGAGGGGTCGGTGAGAACGACTGGTTGTGCTGACAGTGAACTTAATTCATGTTGCCAAGTTCGCTTCTAATTCACTGTCAAGCTTCCTCTCTAGGCTTTTTATGATTTTACCATTTGTTCAACTAAGCTGAGGAATGGTCCTCATAAGGTATGAGTACCACCTAAAGTCATCTATGGCCAAATACCTATTTTGTGATTGCCATAACGATGAGATTTAATCTAGCGGAGCATGATCTTCACTCTTGATCACCTTAGTCTTCAAGCTTCTAGCAAGTGCTTCTTCCCGAATCATGGAATTGACAAACATAGGGATTAAGCAAAGTCGAGGCACTAACAATCTCCCCCTTTGTCAATTTCATGAAAAAACTTAAGAGTTAACCCAATTACAAGCCCACTCTTATTATATCACATTTGAGTAAAAAATATTACATTGATTACTTCTACATATTCAAATGAAAACAACAAGACTATGATCTTTGCATATTATTGTTCAACTTGCTTTAAATCATGTTTTCCTACTTAAGCACATAAGCGAGTAACACTAGACAATCATTAGAGGAGTCAGTCCAAAATATAAATATGCATCCATGGACTAAACAAGATTAACATTCATTCTCCCCCATACATCAATGATTTCCTAAAAACCAACACTACCCATAGCTTAAGTTTATCACCAAGTTTATCCCCCAATCTTCTTTAGTTTGATCTCCCAAACTCCAAGCATAAACATTCCCTTAGTCTATTGGTTTCTTCATATTCCTTCCCTTTATGACTCTCTCTTTCTAGAGGCTCAAGTACTTAGGCTTTACCAATTACTCCCCATATTTGGTTTTGATGTCTTATAGTTTCTATTAATTTCTCCCCTATTTTGTCATATAATTGACAAAGGTTATTAGGCAGACATCGAGTTCCCCTTAATATTGAAGAAATTGGATTTCAAGTACTCTCCCATGCTTCTTGCATTTAGTGCTTAAATAAGTTCTGTTTCAATTCATGGTTCTCCCCCACAGTTCAATGCATACTTCTCGTGCATCATAATTTATTTGCCCCTGCACAAGGTAAGTTCCAGCTTAGCTGATTTCTTCCATAAGTCAAGTTAATTTACCTAGCCTCCCTAGAATCTTCTCCCTATTCTGCAAGCTATCTTTTCTAACTTCTTCGACTCAATTCCCCCATAAACTTAGTTGCCTTTAAGTTCATTTTTCATTAAGCTTCTTTTCAAACTTGCATCAGCCTTCCTCCTTACACTGTCATGACCAGTGATAGCTGTTAAATAACACATATTTTATGCTCCCTCATTCTCCAAAGATGTGAGAAATATCATAGCCCGATCTCTATCTCCCTAACATGCCAATATGAAACCAGCTCATACAAACTTGTATGTTAGTCTATTTAACATAATCCATGTTAACCATAGTCATGAGATAGAAGGCATTCTATCAAGTCAACAAACACAATAAATTAAACCATATCATTTCATTGATAAACAGAATGTGCATTGAGTACATATGGTTTAAGGAGGGGGCATCATGGATGCTTAGACAAAATATCAACAATATAGTTTTTCCAAAATATAACACATAAAACATGAAAAACTATCCTAAGCAGGGCCATCCTGAGGAGGTGCTGGAGGATAAGGGATTTTTCGTCGGGGACTCTCTTTGAGTTTTTCCATGAATGTTGTGAGATTTTGGATTGATTCATTTACGAAGGTTGCTAAGTCACCAATCTTTTTTTTCAACTTCCGACGTTTTTCAAGGAAGAAATAGAGTTGTCTTATAAGAGTTCTGTCAGACTCAGCTTTAGTATCTTTCACCTATTCTTTTCCTTTCTCATGTTTTACCTTAATCCTCTTACTTTCAGCCTGCCTTTCTTTTTCTTCACCATTCTAGACCCCTAGAAAGGATGTGACTTGAACTCGTTTTCCTTTTCTTACACTTTCTTTGACTGACACTCGAGAAAGAGAAGTAGGTTCTCTAATGATAATGCCAATTTGTCTTCGTGATGTGGGTGGTGGTGAGTTCTTCTTGTGAGATCTCCTCGAGAGGGTTTTGACTCGACGACCTATAGTATTCAGGAGAAACGAAGACTCTCTTTGATACCACTGAGATTTGGATTTCTTCGACAGGGTGGCCTGATCACTCTCAGAATCAGAGGAGTCAATGATGACTGGCGACATGTTCCTTATCATTCTTCACTATGATTTTCTTTAACTTAGAAACAACAAAAACACTTGGAGGAGAGAAGAATGCTTAGAGCTTACTTAACCAATGGGAATTACAAAATCCGTGATTTTCAAGATACCATGGGGAAAAACAAAAACCCTATGGTTTTCCGGCGAGATATCGCTCTGAGATGTCCTATTGACTGGTCTAGGGCACGGGAGGCAAAAGGGAAATCTCCAGAGCTCAGTGGGAGAAGGAACAACGATTTTGAAATAATCTGTCGTTTTCGCATAAAGAGACCTTTTAACTTAATCTTTCTGACTCATCGATAGGTCGTGATCAACGACTAGTCTGTGTCGACATGTTGATAAGTATAGACCTGTCTCTCATTTCGATTTTTCCCCCTTTCAGACAGTGTTCTGATTTGGAATAATAGCGATATGTTTGTTCCTCTGACTAGTCTATCCTTCGACCTGAGTTTTAAAATTGAAGGATGACGGGGTGTGTGTGTGTGTGCTTGCGATGTTCATAGTGCATCAAGCTTTGCTTATACACTTTTTAATGCCAACGTATATACATACATTCACACATATTTTGTGCCTTTAGAAGATCCAATACATCCCTCTGAAGGTAGACACAAAAACATGGATCATGGATCACTTTACCCGGATCCAATCCAACCCAAGTACCTTGGGCCCTTTTAATTTACCAATTCAAACATATTGCCCAAGTGTGTGATGTCATGAGATACGGCATCTCCAGATTTTAACAAAGACAATGTGTCTACGAACATAACTCATTCCACATAGTGTGTAAAATAACGGATATTGGAATAAGACACTAAGCACACAAACCATACATTCATTTCACATTTTGAATACATTAATCGTGCATATGGAAATGAAGTATGACGCTACCCACACAGCTCTCTTGCATGTTATCATGTTATTACTAAAAACATGATAAACACTTTTACCATTCTTTCAAGCATACTCCAATGAGGTTCATTCCTTGGAAAGAGTTGGTACATAAATGGATTACAGATAAGCATATTTGATCATTTCGATCAACACTTTTGGTAATTCATACCAACTAAAAATCCATTTAAAGACACAGAGCATGTTTCGTTCCACGGAGCGGTACACTGAACACTAACCCAATCTCGATGATAAAAAAACTACAAGCAACTACATCAAAAACCTTTATTCTTGACGTGAACGGACACTTTGTCATTAGATTGTTATAACCTTTAAATAACGAGAAAGCTTTTTTTTATTTGTTTACTCAACTCGTAAAGGCAAACAAAAAAGGGATCCGCCTCGAATCAAAATGATTTCTCCTTTCTTTTCGGAGCTACGAGATTTCTTCTCTTAAAAAAATTCTAGTTTGATCGAGGGCGGTACACTTCTCTCCAATATGAGATAGGTTCAGCTATAGTCAGAACTTCAACTGGGCCAATTGCCTAATTATGACCTAAGGTATGGAACGAGACATCAAATGGATGGAAATTCTCCACTTAATGGCTGCCCTCTTCTCAGCAGCCTCGTTAGGATCCTCGACAGGGCCACCTGAGACGTATCCTCTTCCGAGGAGTCATCTTCTTATTGCCTTGGCCTTAACCGCTTGCTCCGACTGATCCGTAGGGTTGGTGTGGCCGGATTCTTCTGCAAAACGAAATATAAAAGTATAGACGAATCAACTATTGCGAAAGACGGTGAAAGGGAAGACCAAGAAAAAAACCACGGCAGTGAATTCGATGATACGGGAATGACCACGCTTTCATCATTCCACAGGGAGCCCCACCTAAAGTTTATCGGTTCTGGTTCTCACACTGTGTTCCCTTTCAGGAATTTAGTCTTTCATCGCGAGGTAGGCATACGTATCACCAATAGGTCTTTCGCTCCTGTTATTGGTTCAACTGGTGCTGCCAAATGAACGAACCGCTGTAACGTAACGAAACTGCGTGGAGAACTGGTGTACCATTCGTCTCTATTACGAAGCGAGCGTTGACCAAAAGAAAGCACTTTTATAGAAAAAAAAGAGGTTTCTAATATCTCGCCTGTGATCCTACCAAACAAAGTCATTTGTACCATCACGACGAAGTCTCTATCTTTCTCCAGCCAGAGATTGCAATCGCAGACAAAGAGCATATCTTTTAGTGAGGGCTAAATGTTGACCACTTGTTGATCTCCGCCTACGGCTACATAAGATAGCTACCAGTCGGCTGCTCCCGAAATGGAAAGCAAAACGAATATGTAGTTTGTATAACTCTTTTTCCTGTATAAATAGAGTCACGCACGATTGTGACCGCTCGTCATGAATTGCCTCCATTGTCCTACAGTACTTGCTAGAAAAGAACATGAACATTCGCTTTCT
The DNA here is from genome assembly GCA_022113865.1 of Chimonanthus praecox. Taxonomy (NCBI): domain Eukaryota; kingdom Viridiplantae; phylum Streptophyta; class Magnoliopsida; order Laurales; family Calycanthaceae; genus Chimonanthus; species Chimonanthus praecox. The sequence goes on along the minus strand of CM039089.1, from coordinate 45,798,260 downwards.
AGGTGACAATTCTTGCCATCTTCAAATCCAACGCCGGTTTTGGGTACATTGATCCCTTCGTCTCGTCACAACGGTTGCTAGCGAGCGAGTCTGTCCGGCTTAAAGGAAGGTGCCTCCGGAGAGTAAAGTAAGGCTCGAGGGGAGTTCTTCTTCTGTGCCGAAGGAGACAACGATGGCTGCCCATGTGTTGACCACACCTGTGACAGAGCACACCATGTCAGCGGGAGATCTGACAGTGACGCATCCTTCGTCCGGAGGTACCGAAGATTCGATGTTGTCACCCTCAGAGCTTTCTACCCACAAATGTCAGAAACGAGCTTCCACTTTTGGTAGGGCAACTAAGCACGCTTCACCACATTAGTTCCTTCGACATGTTTTTTACGACTTCAATCGTTCCATGTGTAGTTGTTAACTCAACGATCCGCACCATTTGGTGCCAAACTTTTACCTTATAGTTACTTCCTTTGGTGTACTAATCGCCCCCTTTTCAATCGGGGTTTACTTTTGAGACAGTTTTTCCAGTCCGACATCGTGAATTCACATTCACATAGAGTAACCTACTTCGCTTCCATAGAAGACCAAAGACACCATTCTTTCTCCTTGAATCGATTCCGCGTTGGATGAGTCTAATTCGATGTCGAAATCGAATCACGATGCTTAAGACAGGCCTTTGGTTTAATTAATGGATTCCGCCAAATAAGAAACTGAACGAGCTCTTTGTGTGCCCTACGGCTGCATAGGTTCTTTATCTTTCCTCGGATATACTCTCAACTCCCTCTGCTATCCTATCAACAGGTCAGTCAATATCAGTAGTGGAGGAAGAAGAGTAGTCCCCTGGTCATCAGTTAGTAGTTGAATAATCCCAGTAGTGGCCCTCTTGCCCAGCAGAGTCAACCCTTAATGGGCAATGATAGGCAGACCAAAGATTGTACATCGCAGTCTAAACATGCTTGCTTTGCGTACCGGCACAGCAAAATGAGAAGCTGCTCGGAGCACTAGCCCTATAACGGAGTCAGACCCAACCACACTCTCTTAGTCTAAAGTGGAGCAGGACCGTTGGCCTGATTTGTTTCCCCACCTTTTCCGACCCCACCCAACCGCCCTAGCTTATGTTTCCGAATCAACTGCATCGTAAACTGCTATAGCTCTTGCCTACTACCCTGGAAATGAAAAAGAAACTCTATCCTCAACCCCTTCAATTCTTTCAAGGAAATGGACTTGGTAATTAGCTTTTGGACTAGTTGGAAAATAAGCTTCTAGGATTCCATCTCTTCTTATGTGTTCTAACTTCCTCCGTCGCCCACTGAGCAAGGAGCTAGCAGTATCGTACGTCATACACCAATGTTTCTATCGCGCCATGTGCGCTAAACACACACAAAGTTTCGCGCAAGACCGTGCGCTGTAAGCGAAAGCTTTAGGGCTTACGGCTAAGGTAAACTTTCTTTATTATAATATATTATATTCATTCTATAATATAAGGTCAACTTGGGCATTTCCTCTCATTATATCGCCCGATAAGGCAAAGCCCAAAGCCCATGAACTGTTTCGAAGTAGCAATAGAACGAAGAAAAACTACAGTAGAATCAATGTATTGATGCCCTGTCTGCGGATCCCGGTCATTCAACCCCATTCACTACCCATGATGATAGGACCCCCTCGGCCAAGGAACCGACCCAAAAGGAGCGATTCTTATCCCTGGATGTCTACCACCTCTTACAAATCAAAATGGGCTAGCCAAGGACCCGAATCAAGTGGACCGAGTGCTACTCCTGTCCACCGACTCTGGCTCAAACCTTTATGTACAGCCTTTCCCAGAGCCTAGCTTGACAGAAGAACACAGAAATGTGTAGCTACATGTATTATATCTATTCCTGCTTTCTTGCTCCTGCAATAATAAAGAGAGGGGACCTCTCATTCTACAAGATAAATCGATTAGCCATTTCTACTCACTCTCACAGCTGAGAAAGACATTGATTGGAGTGGAGTGTATCCAATCCAATGAAAAAAAAATCGTGCAAGCACAATAATGGAAATTGAATTCAGTGATTGATATGGAGCCAAACTAGAGCTGAGCAGAGCGCACCAAACCCCTTCCCGAGCCCCTGATTGAGCTAGCCAATAGGGTTTGTGGTCGACGGAAAATAATCATGTACCTGAGCGAGCCAAGGAACTTCGCCAGGCCAAGCTGAGCAAGGGGAAGATAGTACCAATGGGTTACCCGGCTCGAGCAAAGTGTTATCCCCGTTCGATGCCCCTTCAACTAGTTTGTTTCACTCCCAATTTCGACCATCCAATTCTTCCAACTTCTAGTCATGGTCACCATTTCGTTATCACCGCTACAGACTACTTCACCAAGTGGGTGAAAACAATACCAGTGGCTAAGGCGCCGATGGGAAAGATGTGGCATGCTTCATTTACACTCATATTCTTTATGGCTTAGGTCGAGTTGCTTCTGCTCCTCGACCCGAACAACTTCTTCTATTGAATCCCCGAAAAGCCCTCTCCTTAGCCGGCGCAACGTTGATATTGTATAACCTTAGGCGGCAGTTGAGTCACTCTCGTCCCTGGGTGGGGTTTAGTTCTTCCCCCCTATTTGGAAAATCACAAAGAAAAATGGCTAGGTCCATTTCTTGGATGCTACCTTACGTGACAACTCATTAAAAAAACACCATTCTTACTTCCGACAAACTATAAAAACAATCGAACATGTGCAGGAATAAAATAAGCCAATAGCACTAGGCCCCTATTAGTCAAGCAAAACCCCCCAAAAACACGCCAAACTCTTCTATACCCTTCTTAGATAAGCAGGAATCCCTAGGGACAGAGAACTTATCTCTATCTTTTCTCAGATTATTGCACCTCAACCAATAACACTATCGGATGAGGATATAAATGCTAGTAGACACCCACACCTAGATGTTGTCTACATTACCGCCTACATAGGAGATAGCAGGTTAGACGAACAATGGTTTACAATGGGGAAGGAATCAACATTTGCACCCTAGAAATCGCAGAAGCCCTAGTGATAAGCGAAGAAGACTTTACCCCTTGTATCACAACCGTCAAGGGTTATGACGAGTCAACCCAAGAATCACTAGGGACTATTTGCCTTAAACTAAGGGAATGCAATCGAGAAAATGACACAATTTTCCATGTAGTTTAGTGCAAGACCACATTCTACCCACTTTTAGGACGCATGTGTATACACGATCACGGTGCCGTCCCATCCTCCTATCATAGATGTGTCAAATTACCATTCTAAGGAGGAAGAACCACAGTTAAGACAGAGAAAAAATACCAAAATAAGAACCCTTACATGGCCGAGTACCAATTTCATGGACATGTTCCCATTATAGAAGCAAACAGTAAACCCATGAGAATCTAAGAGGTCTCAAATGACCAAAGACCTAGGGAACCACTCCCAAGTGAACAGTCTTGAGTATGGCAAATAATATGACGATCTGGGGTACACACCTGGAACAGGCCTAGGAAAGAGATAAAATGGAATCATCAAACCTATAGAACCGTCACAAAGATCTATAAACCTGGGAAACGGATATGACGACTTCTCCTCACAATAAGATAAGGAATGGACACTAGCTCAACGATTCAAATCTTCAGGATCAGTTGAAAGCATAGACAACAGATCCTTCTCCACCCACAATTGGACTCAAAAATATCTTTGATCATAAGGAAGGGAAAAGGGGACGTAGGTTTTCAGCGAGCCCAATCCCATCCCCATAGTCCTTTTACCGACTGGGACCACCCAAAGAGACAAGTGTTTTGCCCTTCTCCCATAGAGTAGAGTATGGCTCCCTTGCTTAGTTTTGCAAGCTCCTTCCTTTGTTGAGCTTTGTCATATCGCTCTTCTATCTCTTTCATTGGCGCAATCTTCTTTGAATTCAATAAATAATTGCAATTGACTTTTATGAAAGATATCTCCTCCTTTTAATCAAATCAGTATATTACTTATGAGTAAGGCACTCTCCATGTACCGGTGAGTGTACTGCTACAACGTGGTAGATCCATGAAAGACGAAAGAGCTCTGTTGTTCGTTGTTCTGAGTGAGGTGAGGGAACGAACGGAACAGCAGGTAAACATGAGTTAACGACAGGCGCAATAGAAAGGCAGTTGGAGGCTGGTGATAGGGAGTTGAGATAGGCTTAGATCAGATGCAAGCAAGCTCAGTCTCAATATGCGTATTAGAGAAGGGTGGAGTTAGAGGGAGGTTGGCGCTTCGGTCAAGAGGCTAGTTAGCGTCCCACCTTCCTGTCTTGACTAGTAGGCACAATCGCTTGAGTCTAGTTCTTGAATTGCTTTCAATGACAATTTCTCTTTAGCAATCAAACATCAGCCTTCTTCAAGCTGTCGAATATAGATAGGAGATCAACTTCAAGTTCACGGTAGGCAGGTAAGGATAGGTAGTAAAGGCAAGCGCATAGGCAGGGGATAAGCATTCAAATCACTATCTTCAAATAGCTACTATAAGAGAAAGAGTGGCTCGTGCATCTTTTCTTCTTTTAGACAAGTCTAGTAGGCAAGGGGATTGTTATAGCAAGCATGAGCGGGAATGAGCAATGACTTGAGTTTAGTTCTGGCGTTCGAGCGGGGGTAGCATTCCGGTTTTAAGCAAAGTCGTCTTGCCCAGCCATATGTCCTGTTTAGTCAGTTGCATATCGGTAAGCATGATTGTAGCAATACAAATAGGCACGGTAGACGAAGGAGTTGTTTTCAACAAATCCTTATATGGGTGCCTGGAATAAAAACCTCAAAATGCCCTTCGTGCCTAAAAGGTTTGTTCAAGGGCTTTGATAGGGAAATGCACGCACTTGTTGTCGTTTCAGATGCTATAACAAAGCTTTTTTCAAGCGTAAAGACTACAATTGATTTATCTGACTAAGGAGGGATAATAAGTTGTTTTATTTGACTCCCAAGCCGGCTGTTTACCCGACAATTGGACTTTCTTACTCATCTGCTACCCACAAGAGAAAGTGTGACAACACCTTCTACACGCCTTACCATGTGTACCTGACCCTAAGCAAGACAAAGAAACATTTTCTTATCAAAGTTCTTACTGAGAGGGGCATACCGCTAGCCAAACAGAGGTTCGTGCTTTCTTCCCGAAAGAGGGACTTTCCATCTGCAGAGCCCAGGACCCAAGACTTAAAATGACTATCAGTCACCTTCGCCTTATACGTAAAGCAAGCTACGTTTCACTTCGGCTCGGAAGCATCAGTGGTACTTTCGGCTTAGTCGTTTAGTTTACTGCTTGAGCTGGATTGGCTTACAGGAAGACGGAAAGGAAAGAGGTTTATTTTATGAATGGGACTCAAAACTTTTAGAGCCACTTACTCAAAAAAAAAATGAGTACCTTCCGAAAGTCGAAAGTCAAAGACTTAAAAGTCCCGCTTTAATAACAGTCAGCATAAAAGGGCTTGCTTGAAAGAGCTTTAAAGAGGGGGTTGCCGAAAATTAACTTGCTAGTAAGTTTTCCTATTGTTTACTAGCAAAATCGGGAAATGAAGGAGAAGTAAACCCCGCCTGCGGTCTAAAGGTCAGTGGTTCAAGTCAATAAGTGAGGAGGTTTGTTGGCACTGCACAGAGAACAGTCACTTGCGGTAGTTTCTCGAAGTAGCGGTAACGAGTTCTAGCTCAACTCGAAGAAGGGAAACTATAAAACCGGGCATTCATCACAACAGGCAAGAAAACAGCCTTGAAGAGCTTGATACCTAGGACTTTGGAATGGGGCGCAGGGTAAGGGCCCTACCTTTGCTCGAAGACATGCAAGGCTATATTTCCTTATTTCTTGGCCAAGAACAAGGGGGCTGACTATACACACCCTATACATGAGGTAATGCACAAACTACATTCATTTCCTAAAGATGCACAAATCAGATGGCATGTGAAATGAAATGAGATAAGTATATTCCAATACTAGAGTGCAAACCTACATGTACATACGAATATCTTACACTAGATCAATCCAACAATCAAACAAGAACATAGATTGAAGGTAAGATACACATGTGATTCCAAAAGCGTGTTTCAAATGTGATACTCACAGTGGCATCTCTTCACACATTTGAACAAAACATTGTGAGATTGTGAATCTAAGTCCACAATACAGTGATGGCCTTTTATCAAATCTGATTTTAATATTAGGTGCCTTCCCATCTGACTTTGTGAATCAAAACTCCAGATTTTGTACCATGATATTGACCTAACATAAGAGGCAAATATTTTGGTACATGGTCTCATAGGATACTTGGAGGTCACTACCTTCATCAAGTTCCTTTACTCCATCCTCTTCTTCTCTAAAGGATTTAGCTTGGGCTTTTTCAATGGATGAACTGTAGTCAGTCACCTATTCTCTCAGTACACAAATTGGTCATGATAGGTGATGTCATCCATTGGACTAGAAGAGGCAATTCTTCATGGATTCTTTCAGCCTCTTTTGTTGTTTTATATCTTTTTAAATATCTTAAAAACATATTATGAAACAACACTGATGAACGCTACTAGTGTTTAATTAAAGTGCATAGTCATTTCTTCACTAGTCCAAGCTATTTGGTCTTTTGGCTAAGTAGTCAAGGAAGTTGAAGGTTTATCAAATACCTCTCCCATATGCTTAGACCACTTTCTATTCACTTATTTCCAAACATATTTATTGATGAAAACATTTAAAGTTTTTCATGATTGCTTTACATTTTTCATCACAGATTGAGGTTTGAAAATATCATGGATTTGCTCTCATGGCCATTATTCTACCACGAATCAACTCGGATGGTTAAATCCTTTATATAGAGCACGAGACTCTGGTACCAATTGAAATAGAGTTCTTTCTCTTTGGTGTTAGAACAAGATTGCCAAGCAGGGTGGGGCGGGGAATAGGTCAATCCCAGTTTCTATGGTGTTCACCAATTTCTTGATTGTTTAAAGTTAAGTGCAACAGAATGACAATATTAATCAAGAGATTTATTTAGTGTGATAAATTATTTTTAATTACTTAAAATGATCACACTAAGTTTAGAACCCTTTGCATATTGCTTTATTATCAATGCTTGTGCACAATGCATAAATAAAGATAACCAAATATAAAGTGATGTATGTTGAAAAGAGTGCTTAAATACTAAAACACAAACTCACAATGATCAAACACCATAAGACCAAATTTATAGTGGTTCAATTAGCCAACTTACATCCACTGTTAGGACTAGCTCAACCTCGAGTAATCTCCAAATCCACTAATTTGGGACTTACACCCTCACATTTAGAGTAGGAATTCCACCTCACTTATTTGACTGAGAATTTCATCCACCACATGTAGAATAGGAATTCCACATATTCATTTGGCTGTGAATTCCACCCACCATAAGTGCTAGAGATGACGCTCTAGATTTTTTATAGTGGTTCTGGAATCAAGCCTCCTTAATCCACTTTCACAGGATAAATGTTTTAAATAAAATTAAAATCAAGAAGCACTTGCCTTTATAGCTCTATCTCGTTGATGTAAGCTTCTCCAAGATCTACCCAATGTGTACTCAAGTTAATCCCGACATTCCGCGTTGTAACCGTCGTTGAGCAATCACAATCTCATGGTGACTAGGAAATTGGTTCTACCAACATCTTTCCCAATTAATTATCCTTTCCTCTCTCTCTCACAATCTCAATCCATATAATTGGTTGTATTAGATTTCCCAAATAAAGGCACAAGAGAGAGTAATCCTTTTCTTGGCCCTTGTTTAAGTTTACTTATAATGATAAGGGTCCAACGGATGTCAACTGGTTGAACAAAGATTGGTATTTATAGAAAAGGCAACAAGTTGTAGAATCTGTCATGTACCGATAGGTCATGCGTACTGAGGGGTCAGTGACTAAGAATATTACCGTTCAACCACCCGGTATATTGAAAAGAGTGCTTAAATACTAAAACACAAACTCACAATAATCAAACACCATAGGACCAAATTTATAGTGGTTCGATTAGCCAACCTACATCCATTGTTAGGACTAGCTCAACTTTGAGTTATCCCCAAATCCACTAAGTGGGGACTTACACCCACACATTTAGCGTAAGAATTCCACCTCACTTATTTGGCTGAGAATTTCACCCACAACATGTAGAATAGGAATTCCACATATTCATTTGGTTGTGAATTCCATCCACCACATGTGGTAAAGACGACACTCTAGATTTTTTATAATGGTTCCGGAGTCAAGCCTCCTTAATCCACTTTCACAGGATAAAGGTTTTAAATAAAATTAAAATAAAAAAGCACTTGCGATTGTACCTCTATCTCGTTGATGTGTGCTTCTCCAAGATCTACCCAATCAGTGCTCGAGTTAATCCCGACATTCCGTGTCGTAGCCGTCGTTGATCAATCACAATCTCACGGTGACTAGGAAATTGGTTCTACCAACATCTTTCCTAGTTGATTATCCTTTCCTCTCTCAATCTCACAATCTCAATCCATATGATTGGTTGTATTGGATTTCCCAAGGATAGTCATAATAGAGAGTAATCTTTTTGTTGGTCCTTGTTTAAGTTCACTGATAATGATGAGGGTCCAACGGATGTCAACTGGTTGAACAAAGATTGATATTTATAGAAAAGGCAACAAGTTGCAGGATCTGTCATATTCCAACAGGTCAAGTGCACGAGGGGTCAGCGACTAAGAATATTACCGTTCAACCACTCGGTATGTTGAAAAGAGTGCTTAAATACTAAAACACAAACTCACAATGATCAAACACCATAAGACCAAATTTGTAGTGCTTCGATTAGCCAACCTATATCCAGTATTAGGAATAGGTCAACCTTGAGTTATCACCAAATCCACTAAGTGGGGACTTACACCCTCACATTTAGAGTATAAATTCCACCTCACTTATTTGGCTGAGAATTTCACCCACCACATATAGAATAGGAATTACACATATTCATTTGGCTGTGAATTCCACCCACCACATGTGGTAGAGATGACGCTCCAGATTTTTTATAGTGGTTCCAGAATCAAGTCTCCTTAATCCACTTTCACAGGATAATGGTTTTAAATAAAATTAAAATGAAGAAGCACTTGCCTTTTTAGCTCTATTTCGTTGATGTGTGTTTCTCTAAGATTTACCCAATGTGTGCTCGAGTTAATCCTGACATTCCGCATTGTACCCGTCGTTGAGCAATCACAATCTCACGGTGACTAGGAAATTGGTTCTACCAACTTCTTTCCTAATTGATTATCTTTTCCTCTCTCTCTCACAATCTCAATCCATATGATTGGTTGTATTAGATTTCCCAAGTATAGGCACAAAAGAGAGTAATCCTTTTGTTGGCCCTTGTTTAAGTTTACTTACAATGATAAGGGTCCAATGGATGTCAACTGGTTGAACAAAGATTGGTATTTATACAAAAGGCAACAAGTTGTAGAATCTGTCATGTACCGACAGGTCAGGCGTATTGAGGGGTCAGTGACTAAGAATATTACCATTCTACCACCCGGTATATTGAAAAGAGTGTTTAAATACTAAAATACAAACTCACAATGATTAAACACCATAAGACCAAATTTATAGTGGTTCGATTAGCCAACCTACATCCACTGTTAGAACTAGCTCAACCTTGAGTTATCCTCAAATCCACTAAGTGGGGACTTACACCCACACATTTAAAGTAGGAATTCTACCTCACTTATTTGGCTGAGAATTTCACCAACCACATGTGAATAGGTCAATCCCAGTTTCTACGGTGTTCACAAATTTCTTGATTGTTTAAAGTTTAAGTGCAACAGAATGACAATATTAATTAAGAAATTTGTTTAGTGTGATAAATTATTTTTAGTTATTTAAAATGATCATACTAAGTTTAGAACCCTTAACATATTGCTTTATTATCAATGTTTGTGCACAATGTATAAATAAAGATAATCACATGCAAAGTGATGTATGTTGAAAAGAGTGCTTAAATACTAAAATACAATCTCATAATGATCAAACACCATAAGACCAAATTTACAGTGGTTCAATTAGCCAACCTACATCACTGTTAGGACTAGCACAACTTTGAATTATCTCCAAATCCACTAAGTACATCCTCACATTTAGAGTAAGAATTCCACCTCACTTATTTGGTTGAGAATTTCACCCATCACATGTAGAATATGAATTCCACGTATTCATTTGGCTGTGAATTCAACCCACCACATGTGTTAGAGACGACACTCTAGATTTTTTATAGTGGTTCCGGAATCAAGCCTCCTTAATCCACTTTCACAGGATAAAGGTTTTAAATAAAATTAAAATTAAGAAACACTTGCCTTTGTAGCTTATCTCGTTGATGTGTGCTTCTCCAAGATCTACCCAATGTGTGCTCGAGTTAATCCCGACATTCCACGTTGTACCCGTCGTTTAGCAATCACAATCTCACGGTGACTAGGAAATTGCTTCTACCAACATCTTTCGTAGTTGATCATCCTTTCCTCTCTCTCTCACACAGTCTCAATCCATATGATTAGTTGTATTGGATTTCCCAAGTATAGGCAAAAGAGAGAGTAATCCTTTTGTTGGCCCTGATTTAAGTTTACTTATAATAATGAGGGTCCAACGGATGTCAACTGGTTGAACAAATATTGGTATTTATAGAAAAGGTAACAAATTGCAGAATCTGTCATGTACCGACAGGTCAGGTGCATTAAGGGGTCAGTGACTAAGAATATTACCGTTCAACCACCGGGTATGTTGAAAAAAGTGCTTAATACTAAAACACAAACTCAAATGATCAAACACCATAAGAGCAAATTTATATTGGTTCGATTAGCCAACCTACATCCACTGTTAGGACCATCTCAACCTTGAGTTATCCTTAAATCCACTAAGTGGGGACTTACACCCTCACATTTAGAGTAGGAACTCTACCTCACTTATTTGGCAGAGAATTTCACCTGCCACATGTAGAATAGGAATTCCACATATTTATTTGGCTATGAATTCCACCCACCACATGTGTTAGAGACGACGCTCTAGATTTTTTTACAGTGGTTCTAGAATCAAGCCTCCTTAATCCACTTTCACAGGATAAATATTTTAAATAAAATTAAAATAAAAAAGCACTTGCCTTTTTAGCTCTATCTCGTTGATGTGTGCTTCTCCAAGATCTATCCAATGTGTGTTCGAATTAATCCCGACATTCCGCGTTATAGCCGTCGTTGAGCAATCACAATCTCACGGTGATTAGGAAATTGGTTCTACCAACATCTTTCCTAGTTGACTATCCTTTCCTCTCTCCCTCACAATCTCAATCCATATAATTGGTTGTATTGGATTTCCCAAGTATAGGCACAAGAGAGAGTAATCCTTTTGCTGGCCCTTTTTTAAGTTCACTGATAATGATGAGGGTCCAACGGATGTCAACTGGTTGAACAAACATTGGTATTTATAGAAAATGTAACAAATTGCAGAATCTGTCATGTACCGACAGGTCAGACGCACTAAGGGGTCAGTGACTAAGAATATTATCATTCAACCACCCGGTATGTTGAAAAGAGTGCTTAAATACTAAAACACAAACTCACAATGATCAAACACCATAAGAGCAAATTTATAGTGGTTCGATTAGCCAACCTACATCCACTGTTAGGACTAGCTCAACCTTTAGTTATCCCCAAATCTAGTAAGTGGGGACTTACACACCTCACATTTAGAGTAGGAATTCCACCTCATTTATTTGGCTGAGAATTTCACCCACCACATGTAGAATAGGAATTCCACATATTTATTTGGCTGTGAATTCCACCCACCACATGTGTTAGAGACGACGCTCTAGATTTTTATAATGGTTCTGGAATCAAGTCTCCTTAATCCACTTTCACAGGATAAATGTTTTAAATAAAATTAAAATCAAGAAGTACTTGCCTTTGTAGCTCTATCTCATTGATGTGTGCTTCTCCAAGATCTACCCAATGTGTGCTCGAGTTAATCCCGACATTCCGCGTTTTAGCCGTCGTTGAGCAATCACAATCTCACGGTGACTAGGAAATTAGTTCTACCAACATCTTTCCTAGTTGATTATCCTTTCTCCCTCTCTCTCTCAATCTCAATCCATAGGATTGGTTGTATTGGATTTCCCAAGTATAGGCACAAGAGAGAGTAATCATTTTGTTGGCCCTTGTTTAAGTTCACTGATAATGATGAGGGTCCAACGGATGTCAACTTGTTGAACAAAGATTGGTATTTATATAAAAGGCAACAAGTTGCAGAATCTGTCATGTACCGATAGGTCAGGTGCACTGAGGGGTCTGTGACTAAGAATATTACCGTTTAACCACCCTACCGTTGGGCATTAAATGGATTCCCAACGGTATAATTATTTCCCTGTCAACAGGTCAGTGTCGCCGATGGGTCGAAACTCATGGCATCGAGAGGTTGGTCTATACGAGGGTCTCGATCTGGGGCAACACCATGTAGACAGAGTTTCATGTCTCGAAACTTGTCCTGTCCAGAGCGACCTATCACCCTTTACCGAGGGGTCGGTCCCGGTACTCTCGATCAGTCTTGAAATACCGAGATGTTTGTTTTCTCGATAGCCTAGTTGAGTTCAAAGACCAGAACTCATAAGTTTTTCATCAACAATTTGTTGACCACGAGGGGTCGGTGCATACGAGACTCTCGATCAGAGGCTTACCTAGAATGACAGTTCTATGATCTAGAACCTTTGTTAATCTGGCCGACCAGTGTATGACCACGATGGGTCGATCCTGTCTCTACCGAGAGGTCGGTGAGAACGACTGGTCGAGTTGACAGTGAACTTAATTCTTGTTTCCAAGCTTGCTTTCAATTCACTATCAAGCTTCCTCTCTAAGCTTTTTATGATTTTATCATTTGTTCAACTAAGCCTAAGAATGGTCCTCCTAAGGTGTGGGTACCACCTAAAGTCATCTATGGCCAAATACCTGTTTTGTGATTGCCACAACAATGAGCTTTAATCCGGTGGAGCATGATCTTCACTCTTAATCACCTTGAGTCTTCAAGCTTCTAGCAAGTGCTTCTTCCCGAGTCATGGAATTGACAAACATAGGGACTCGACAAAGCCGGGGCACTAACATGACCCTTTTCAGCCGATTCGACCTTTAAAACTTCAGTCGACCTCTCCTTCCTTTTTTTTGTTTTTTTTTTTTAATTCGAAACTACCATCCCAGCTGTCCTTTTTATTTCTCTTTGTTGATTCAGCTGTCACCTCCTTCTATTGCTTTATTTTCTATTTACTATTTTCAATCGGTTGGAAACATTCTATTCCCATTCTGCCGTATATTCCCATCTCTTCTTATTTCTATTTTTCTTTCACTTACTTGGATTGTTGGACAACCAACTACACTCGGCAGCAGCAGAGTGTCGCTCACTTTCTTTCTTCTTCTTTAGTCGGTCGGTCTTTCAAAAGATTTGTTGGATCGTTGTTGCCTCTATTATTTTGATCTTGTGTATTCGGCTGCCACCTCTTTCCTATTTTTCTTTCACGGATCCTAATTTCTCTACTCATGTCTTCCATTGATAAGCTTGATCGAACCCTGCTGCTTCAGATTTGTTGCTTTTTGGATTACAAAACAGATCACAAAAACTGATCTATATTGCTTGTGTTTGACGCTGCTAGATTTGTCTCTACAAAACTTGTCTGCAAATTCTCTGCTTTCTTGTATTTTGCTGACTGTTCTGCTGTGTTAAAACCACAGATAGAGGTGGTCCAGATCGGCAGCAACAACTGCTGTTTTTTTTTTTCTTTTTTTTTTTTCTATTATCTTTGGCCGATCCAATTCTTATCAACTGATTACTTCGCACGATGGGTTGCTATTTTTTTTTTTTAGTGAAAGTCCTCTCATCTCATCTTTGCTGGCTGCTGTTTGGTTTGTTGGATTGGTAGTGGTGCTGCCCTGTAACGCTGATGTCCCTCTTTTTTGGCAAAACGTTGCTTTTCTTTTACTGCTGTATGACTGCTTGCAATTCTTGTTGGTTTGTTGCCCTGCTTTGTCACTTCATGTGCTTCCCACCGATTCTCTTTCTTTGCAACATGCTCTGCCTATTCTTATTGCTGTATCAAAAGTTTGCAGATTGGTGCTTGTTTGCTATTATTCTTATGGAGTACTGTAAGAGGAAAGGACGGCTATGTTGGCTGCCTCACAAGTGTGCTCCCAAGTAAACACCTGTAGATATTCTTTATCTATCTGCCTTTCTAGCTTTCATTGGTCTGGTAATATTGGAGTGGGATGGCTGCAATAAGAGAGCCACGTCTCTTTCTCTGCTGTTGACAAATCAGCTGGGTGTTCTTCTCTGCATTCACAAGACAGTAACATATTTCTTCTTTGGTGATGGTGAGTCCTACAAGTGTCACCACTACTACATGAATGTCCCAACAAACTGAAAATATTGTTGTTCATTGACCAAGAGAAGGCCAGTCTTTAAGTTAACCAAGGCCACGACTTTTCCTTATGGATTGTTTGCAGGAGAATGTCACTACAATCATGAAGTCACACTCATCTTTCTTCTATGCAGTAACACAACCAATCAGATCCACAGTATTGAAGCCTCTCTTCCCAAGATAAAACAATTGACAATTGGTTCATCTTTCGAACATTTAAATTTGATACTTAAAGCCACCAATATCATTTGTAGGGATTCATATTGGATGATCTTCTTGCAAAACTTGGACTTCCGGACCTGGGCATCTTGATTGGGCTTTACTTCTTGATTTTTCTTCAATTTTCATTTCTTTTCTTTAAAATCTTCATTTTTCCTGCAAAACTTCAAAATCCCATTAAAAATATAAAATAAACAAAATTCAAGAATTAACTAATCCAATATCCAGGAGTAAAATTATCATTTTTCAGTGCTCATCATGGACCACTAAATGAAGAGGAAGCACATTCAAAACGTTCTCCACTAGAGCATTGAATGGTGCTGAACGAGAAGAAGAATAGGGGACAAAACCAATATCGGTGGTGGTGTCATTGTTGCAAGATGGATGTTTTGGTTCTTTTTTTAAGTACAGGGATGGGATAGGAGGGATTAGTGAATGAGGTGTCCTCCCTCTGCCCATGATTATATCCTCCGATAGAGGGAAAGAAAAATCATGATGAATGAAAGTTGGCTCAGTATGATCGAATTTAAGCTTCGTACCATGTGAAAATAAAATTACTCGGTGTCTCTCACCAAAGGAGAGGTCATTTGTTTATTTATAATAAAAATGGAATACATCAAGACAAAGATAAAACTCATCTAATTCTAGGATAAGATAAATTCAAATAACAAGATAATGAGATAAATTTAATCTATATTCTATTATTAGGATAAACCCAATCTAATCTAAATTCTATCAAAGAGTTCGAGGCTTCGGCTACCTATCTTCAGACTTCGGTCCATATCAAGTAAGTACCATGGTTTATTGAATTTTGTGTGTTACTGATCTTTAAATTAAGTGTATTTCAAATTAATCAGCATCTTAATTCTTTCTTTATTTCATTCATTAAAATTGGATTAAAAAAAAAGTGCTTAATCTAAATTTAAATAAGCACCTAAATTCCCTGGTCCTTGGTTGCTGCATGAGTTCGTCCATGACGGAAACCTCAATAGGACCCTCTCACTCGGGTGCTTGGACTAAAAGCAACAGCCCACCCCAAGCATGCATCAGTTGGTATCCCAAGCGAGAGTTCTTGGGAATTCAGTGTGTTGTTTAATCCTTGTTATGATTGCAAATTTGTTTTGTGATGAACACCGTAAAAACTACCATTTTACCCTTTAATATTAGATTAATTAGTCTTTATTTTGTAAATATTAGATATGTTTAATATTGTTTATGAGTTTTGCAATTTATTTTGGGAAATACAAGAGAAAGAGAATACAAATGATGAAAATGCAGCATGTGGGCCATAATTCTTATATATGGAAAGTTTGTAAATTTATCACCTAATTTTAGAAGTTATTGTAAATTGTCAAAATTCAAATCCACTTATGAGAGTTTGAATTGAGATAATACATTTTATTGAGTTGTAATTGCATGGTGATAAAAATTGCAAATTTTACATATGTAGGCCCATTATTCCAAGTCTGTAATCCAAGCCCAATTGAAGCCTGATCCAAGTCCACCAGTGAACCAGGCCAGATAAAGCACAAGTTGTGATCCAAGTCAGAAACCCAAGAAAGAATCCCAGCAAATTTAAATTCTATAGATCCAAGTGGGGCCCACCGACTCTCCAAATCCCAAATTGCCAACTTCAAATCGTGTAACCCAAAGGAAAAGAATACAATTGTCGTGTAATGCAAAGGTGACACAGTGAATGCCATGTGAAGCAGAGTGGATTTAGGAGAAGAGATCAACTTGGAGTGGAATTATGAGAGAAAATCATGGAGAGGCTCATGGAGAAGTTTTCTCCAAAATCCCATGTGCAAGATCGTATGAAGCCAAATTTGTAGGGAGATAAACGCATAACACATGGTACAATCGTATGGAGTTTTTTGTTTAAAGAGAGAATTTTGGATCAAGAAATTGCAGAAGGAAAGATGAGTCAGTCACACATCATCTAATCCAATCCATGGAGATTTTATCTCCATTGTGCGCATGAAACAAAGGGAACAATCGTACAAGGCCATGCGAATTTGACAAAATCCCAAATTGGATTTTGAAATTTATTCCTTCCCCTCTCTACATTATAAATATAGGTCCCAGGACACAATGAAATTCAAACTTGAGCAGGCAATTAAGGAGTGCAGAGTTGGACGACTGAAGAGACAGAGGGAAAAAATATTTGATTCTTGTAAGTCTTGTATTTTTTATTTTCTTTCTTGATGCAATAAGTTCCAAAGCATTGTAACTTTTATATTCCTATTATTTAAATATTCTACGATGAAGCTTTTAATTTTATTTTAATTCTTTTTATGAATGTTACGAAAAAAATTATTTAAGAGTTTTTCAAAGGAAAAGTCGAACCAATGTTAGGATCGGTGGAACTTGATCTACCCAATCTAAGGTTCTTTTTTAAGAACAGCTTCTTTTAGATTTGGAGAGACAAGTGTAAATTCCTGCCCAAGCCTAAGGTTTGAATTGAAAATTTCTAATTTAATGAACATCATAATTTTTCTAATTAGAACTTTAATAAATGATAACTTAAGTTTATATTTAATAATTCTAGAGGATTTCATAGTCTAGGCCATGATTTTATTTTAAAATGGGATAACATTCCACCTTAGATACTTGTCTCAATTTCATTGTAAATTATGTAAATAATTCATTGTTTTTAATTTATTCTTTTATTGGTTCATAAAACTCTTGGAATGATGGAACTAGGTTAGAAATATTCTATTTGCTTCTTAATTCTGTAATTTTAAATTAAATTGAGGTTATTTAAATTCACTTCACCATTTTAATTAAATTTATGAATCCATGGTTTGTCACACCTAAATTAGATCTCGTATTTTGTTAAATTTCAAAGTTAAATAACTATTTAAATATTGGTGTTCTAAATGTAGTCTTTGATAAATTAAGAATATTTTCCATGTTTTAGAGATTCTCCATGTTTAGATTAATTCCCAAAATTTTACTTTCTTAAACCACTTTATGTTAATGATACCAATTTATCTTCTTAAACATATATTTTGTTGATTTCCCTTGGGTTCGACATCGCACTCATTCACTGCACTATTGAATGGTTCGTGCACTTGCGAGTTAAATTTAAAACACAACATTTTATATAGTGGATTCGACCATCATATTGCCTTCAATTCCTTTCCACAAAAAATCTTTCTTTTCTTATATTGGACTGTAAAAGCATTCATCATATGTCCTTTAATGATTCCGAACATTATTTCTATGAGCCTGTGTATTTTTAAGATGTTTTGATTTCATCTCCATGCACACGAAATATGTGCTCAAACTAGATTTTTGAATAACAACTTGTATGTGATGAATTGATCACCAAATTTTTTTTCTATTTCCCTGTTGATTGCATGACCCAATTGTTGATTTGCAACTAGCACTTTTGATGTTCACATCATCACCAAGAGAAGGACTTTGCATGATTTTTATGTTGAAAGGATACTTACAGAATCTGTTCCAAAAATTGACGTGACTTTGAGAGTTGTTTTGAGTGATTCGTTGGACTTAAAAAATTTAGAATTTTTTGTGTAGATAGCTTATCCAGTATTCTTTTCGAGGATAACTTGAACATCCAAATCCAAGTTTCCTATCTCTTGTTATGTCCGTTTTGGTGAACGGGTACAGAACTATGTGATTGATTGTGGAATAGGTTTAAGACTGTATTACATGATTCTTTTGACATATTAAACAAGCCCAAAAGATTCTGATATTTTCAGTGTCTAGTATTTCCAATATACTTTCCAACGATATATGGCACGTCTGATTTGCAGTTTTGTAACATCGGCTATGATTTTTTTCGTACCAACACGCCAGAACAATCTTGGACACGAATTGTTATGAGTGTAGAACAATATTTATTGTTTGGCATATTTTTGTTAGGATTATATGTTTCTAGAAAAATTCCAAAAAATAAAAAAATTCAGACTGTTATATGCTTCAGTTTTATTTTTGTAAAAATTTATAACACCTGAATTGGACTTCTATACTTTTCTGTATGATATTTCTCACACCGGAGTATAGAAGACATTCTGGATAGTTTGCATTTTTGTGATATTATGACAGAAATTAATTTGTCGATTTTTTTCAGTAGTTATATGGTCTCCAAAAATTCCAAAAAAGTTCATGGTGATAGAACAGACAATATATTTCCAGCAAATTTTGGATCACTTGAATTGGAGCCCACATATGATATTGAGCCCACTTGCTACACTCAAGTTTCTCGGTCCACTAAATGGCAACAAACTATGAACGATGAATTCAATGCACTCCTCAAGCAACACACTTAGTTTCTCGTTCTGCCTCCTCCCCATGTTAATACAATTGGTTGCAAATGAGTGTTTAAAATAAAACGTCGCTCTAATGGTAGCATTGAGAGATACAAAGAACGCATCATTGCCAAAGGCTTTCATTAGCAAGCTCAAATTGACTATGATGAGACCTTTAGCCCTATAGTCAAGCCTACTACTATCCGCAATGTTCTTAGCGTTGTGGTCAATTTTTCCTAGCTTATACATCAGCTCGACGTCAAGAATGCTTTTATTCACGGCAACCTCCCACTGAAGAAGTCTATATGAGTCAACCACCTGGTTTCATTGACCCTCAGCTCTTTTTTACTATCATATGGTTTTCCTCAATGCAATGTTGATAACTCCATTTTTTTTTTCTTCGAAGGGCCTCACACATCATGGTTCTCTTGCTCTATGTTGATGATACTGTTCTCACCGTCAACACTCCGTCCGTCCTTCATTCCTTCACTCACCGCCTGGGTACTTAGTTTGAAATCAAGGATATGGACACACTCCACCATTTTTTGGGCCCCGAAGTGACTCATCTATCTCAGGGTTAACATTTGTCCCAAAACAAATATACGCGCTCGACGTTCTTCGTCGCAATCGATTCCTTGCATGTAAACCCTTATCGACGCCCATTGTTGCTAAAACTCGATCATTTTCTACTGATGGTGTTTTGCTCTCCGACCCTATTGAGTATCGCCACCTCGTGGGCACACTTCAGTACCTCACACTCACCCGGCTCGACATTGCTTATGTAGTCCATTTTGCTTCTCAGTTCATGAGTCAACCTCGCACGTTACATTTGGAGGTTGTTAAGTGGATCCTTCGCTATCTCAAAGGCTCCATTGGTTGTGGTATGCATATCATGCGTGCGAAACAACCCTTCTGACTAATTGCCAACTCTGGTAGTGATTGGACCAGCAGTCTTGATAGTCGTCGATCCAACACGGGTTACTGTATCTTGGTTCTAATTTAATTTCGTGGTGTACCAAAAAACAACCCACAGTTTCTCGCTTCAGTGCTGAGGCTGAATATCGGGCCCTTACTTATACTTGGGTAGATATAGTCTAGATTCGCACCTTTTACGAGAGCTTGGTTTTCCCTTTACTTCTCCTACAGTTCTTTTATGTGATAATCTCAGTGCCACGTACATGGTCGTGAATCCCGTCTTCCATGCTTGGACTAATTGATTATTATTTTATTCGCGAATGAGTCATTGTTGACTCTCATCAGATTCAATTTGTGTCCTCCATGAATCAACTCACTTACATCTTTACTAAGAAACTTCCAAAGCAACGATTATCTGCACTCAATTCCAAACTCATTGCTCTTCCACCACTGAGTTTGTAGGGGAGTATTAATGGATATTCCACCACACATCGTTGACCACCATTGTGTCTTTCCTTATTTGTTTAATTCCCTAATCTTAGGGATATACATTGATTGATTCTTTCCCTGCACAGAGATACTGTATATTCTTATATATGAAATCTTGTGAGAGAGGTTGCGTGCCATTTTCTCCAATATTCTTCAGATTTTAATAATTATGAAAACAAACTTCTCTCTATTCTGTTATTCTGTTAATGGGTGCAACTCCATTCAATAACTTTTTCCCCAGATATCTTGATCGCGACTAGTCTTTGAAACATTTTGGTGTTAGGAAAATGCTTCTGGAATATTTTGTCACATGTCTTTTTGTGAAAGTTAAACACAAGAATTGAAAAGTGTCTTCCTCAAATCTTAGAAAAGACCACTATATTTTATCTATAGAGAAAGGAAATTACAAATATAGAAGGAAATCAAAATAAAATAAGAAACTCCTAAACTTGATAAATACAATATTTAGAAAGCACTAATGTAAGGAAATAATCTAAATAAATCTAATATAGATTGTAACACTCCCCGCAAGCTGAAGCCTGGATGGAAAGGAACGCGAAGCTTGAAAATTGGAGATGAACTTCAAAAACTGACGCACTGACTGGCCAAAGAAGAGATGAATGTGCAACACACTGACTGATTGCAACGATGAGATTAATTGGGAGCACACTGACTAAGTGCAAAGATGTTGGTGAATATGCTGCACAATGACTAGCTGCAAAGATGAAGTGGCAGCACACTGACTGGCTGCGAAGAGGAATTTTTTTTCATTTTTCTTTTTTTGAATTAAGAAAATGAACACTACCCGGTCCAATCGTCTTCATTGACAGGTCCGGCAAAATGATCGAGAGAAGTGATGTTATTGGAAGAGTGCATGGCCAAGAGTTGATTGTACTGCTCGTGAGTAAGAGGCGGTGGAATTGCTAGGGCATGGTCAACAGAACTGGTTGGAGCGGCAGCATCTGGCGGAGTCACGAATGAGCGATTGGTGGGTCGAGTTGGAGGATGGGCATCAGATTGCTGTGGTGGAAAACCAATAAGGTAGTAGCAACGTTCACAAGGATGACCATCTCGTCCAAAATGAGTACAGTGAGGTCGAGAGATGCGTGTAGGTAGGGGGCTGAGTGGAGCAAAGCCTGCACGATTAGGGGGTTTGGTAAGAAGAGTTGCTGCATTTGGAAAATAATAACTGGAGTAATGAATGTCTTGTTGCTTTTCCTCTTGACGAACCAAGGAATAGACCTTAGTAATTTTGGCAAACAGATCTATAAGAAGTACTTGACTCTGAAGGGCTACAAAGTGGTCATGAAGACCTTGTAGAAATTCCATCACCCTATATCGTTGAATTCGGTCGGTGACAACCTTCTTATGAACACATGTGTATGGTGGAACATCATTTATGGAATTAAGCTCATCCCACAAAGACTTGAGCCGGGTGTAATAAGCAGAGACAGATAAATCCTCTTGTTTGAGTTGAGAGATAGATTGCTGGAGTTGATATATCTATGGAGCATTAGACTGAGATAAGCATTCAGAGAGATCCAACCAAATATCTCTAGCCGTGGTGACATATAGTATGCTGTGGCGAATGTCCTTAGAAATAGAATTGAGAAGCCATGAACTGACCAAATCATTGCAACGTTACCATTGAGCGAGTTCAGTTGGAGAAGTTGGTTGTGCCAAAGTACCATCCATAAAACCAAGTCTATTCTTGACACGTAAAACCATGGTAACACAGCGTTTCCAAGTGTTAGAAGGCGAAACAAGCACCATTGTTGGGTTGTCCGCATAATGAATAGAAAGGGAATCACTGAGAGATCTCTGCGCATCAGAAGTGACGATCGGAGGTTGATTTTTGTCAGACGAAGAAGGATTTTTGTCAGCCATTGATGAAATCACAGATAAGAAGAGGTCTTGATAAAAAAAAGGAGTCGAATAAGTGGTGGACGGTGCTAGAACTAAATGACGCGATACTGTGAGCGGTGCTGGGGTTAAATTTGAGGGCGGAAGGTGGAGGTGATGTTGCTAATAGGAAATATGGGGGTTGGATCTCAAAAAAAAAAGATTAGGATCTTGACCGTGATTGGCGTTGGGAACGCGTGGTTTGATCCAAAGATCTGAGTGCAGATCTGGTGATGGCTGTAGATAGACGACCCAAGGAGGGTAACCAGGTGTTGTGCGTGCAACAATAATAGGGCAGTACCGAAACTGCCGGACCTGAAAAAAAGAAAAAAAAAAAAGGAAGGGCGGTGACGATTGGGATGGAAATATTGCTGACCGATCAAAGAGACACTATTGGAGAAAACTGTTGTGGTGCTACTGCCCAACAAAGAGAGATACCACTCTTCTGAAAAAAAAAATGAGGATGGAGACGAAATAAAATTCTGCTTAACGATGGAAAAAGGAAATTTTTTAGGATCGTTGGCTTTGTACCATGTGAAAGTTAAACACGGGAATTGAAAAGTGTCTTCCTGAAATGAGGGACCATTGTATTTTATTTATAGATAAAGGAAATTACAAATATAGAAGGAAATCTGTGACGACCCGACCCTACCCCATAGTGATAATGTCCGCTTTGGACCCTACGCGACTCGCACGATTTTTGCTTTGGGCCCAGGCCCACATGGCCAGGCCCAAAAGGCCTCACAATGGGGAGGGTTAACCCTCGCAAATAAAGCCCCCACCACCCAAGCTCCCAACCAATGTGGGACCTTTGGGTGAGGGAACTACAATCCATTCCCCTTAATACTAGAGCAGTCCCCTGCTCTGTCTCGTCACACTGACAGGGGTCCACACACAGGCAAGCAAGTCACACAAGTAGAGAGCCCTCACAGTCCGAGTGTTGAACCGTGCTCTGATACCACTTGTGACTACCCGACCCTATCCTATTGTAATATTGTCCGCTTTGGACCCTACCCGACCCGCACGATTTTTGCCTCGGGCCTTGGCCCACATGGTGAGGCCCGAAAGGCCTTATAATGGGGAGGGTTTCCCCCTCTCAAATAAAGCCCCCACCACCCAAGCTCCCAACCGATGTGGGACCTTTGGGTGGGGGTGCTACAAAATCAAAATAAAATAAAAAACTCCTAAACTTGATAAATACAATATTTAGAAAGCTCTTATGTACGGAAATAATCTAAATAAATCTAATATAGATTCTAACACTTTGAAATACCATGACATGCTGTTTTCTTTGGTTTTTTGGGTGAAAATGGAGGAATAGTTGCTTGTATAAATGTGAACAACTTCACTTCTCCTTGGATCATTTTTCCATTAAATTTGATATTTGTCGTTTCTAGCATCATTGCCCTTTTCTTAACTTCAGATGTTAAAGAAAGTGACCTGCAGCTCAAGCATCCGCTTACCTCATATATAAGCTAACTTTGCCTCTTAAGTGTATTATTTTACACTCTTTGAATCTGTCCATCGCTGTAAAATACTCTGAATTTTAGGGCGGGTCAGCGAGCCAGCTACTAAAAACCAACTTGGCTATTGATCCCAAATAGATTGAAGCAGGGGTCAAGGGAGTTGTTTCTATTGATCCGGCACCAACGACAGCAAAGTTTTTGCAAGGAGACGTTTCTTTTCTCAAGTCATTGAGAAACCTAACTCAATTTCTTGTTTGTGCATAAAAGTCCACATGAAATGTATGGTGTCAGGGAATGAGAGTTGTATTTCTTGAAACAATAAGACATGAAAGAGTTAAACATTAGTGACTAGGGTATCATATTGGTGGCCACTACGTCCAATAAATAAAGGGGATTTGAATTTCAAAAAGTAATATAATACATTGGAAGTCACAAACAAATGGATGAGAGTGAAAATGAGGTAGAAACAAAAGGACAATGTGAATTAAAAAATGTTTCAATGATTAAAAATCACTATAAAAGTGGAGAGGGATTTTATTGCTAGGTTAGGAGGGTAGAAAAAGGAAATTGAAGATTAGTTGAGTTGACCGAAGGATGGAGAAAAGTCCATCTATGAAATCTGTAAGAGCATTTGCAAAATAAAATAAGAGAGAAACAATTGCAATTGAAGGAGGGACGCAAACTTGTTTCTCATTAGTGGAGAAAGCCTAAGTTACAAAAAATGTTGGTCAATGATTTGTTTAAAGTAGATTTTATATCATCTTTGGTTGGTCTAAGTAACGCTGCAAACTAGTACTGAAAAAAATTGATTGAAAGACTTCAAAACAAATAGGCAAATATGAAGTTGAATGAGGAGTTCATGAATAATATTAGGGCTGCAACTTGAGTCGAATTTTGGCCTGACCCACATGACCCGATCCGAGAAATCATGCAGGTCGGGTCGAGAATTTCGGGTCAGCGGGTCGGGTCGGGTTGAGAAGATAAAAACCTGCATGAAATTCGGGTCAAGTCGGGTTGAAGATTTTACAAGTTAACCTAGCCCGACCCGACCCAACCTGACCCGACCCGGCTAAAATTTAGCTAAAATGGGTTGAGAATGCGGGTCGGGTCAGAATTCAGGTTGATTCGGGTTAGAATTCGGGTCGGGTCGGTTTGTGTTCGGGCTGAGAATTCGGATCAGGTTCCATATATATCAACTCGGGTCGTATTGGGTTTTAAAGAACCCTGTAACGCCCCGACCCGAAAGTGGGCCCAGAACGTCACTAATTTCTTTAAAAAAAAACTAAACTCAAGAATTCTAACTGGGCCGGATCAAAGGTTAGGCCCAAAACAAAAGCCACACATGAGCCCAACAGGTGGACTCAAACATATACCATATGCCTAGCCACAACACATTCACAAATACATAATTCCATAAATGAGATGTTATTAAATTATAACCAGAGTAGTTACGGAACACAGCTGTTTAATACATCACATCAACACAAACTAAATACCACACACGGTACTTTACAAAAACATATGGTTCAAAAAACCAAAGGACAAAGATAGCGGAATTCCCCTCAGTGGGAATCCCAAAGCAACGCAGCAGCTTATCCATCCTAAGCTTCATACGGAGGGTTCTCCTCATCAGGCACATCTCCTAAAATGTAAGTGGTGTGAGTTAACTAGCCCAGTGAAGGAAATATAAACAATGCAGTCTAATGAAACATCATGTTAGTTAAATAATCAACATTTGCAATATGATATCTCATGTTTGACAATAAATTCTCAACATCATTCAATTACTGTTTTCATCCATCGTAACACCTATATACTACGCTGAGACCATTATATTAAGTCCCGACACGGTCAAAATACATCCTTGCAAGTACATCTCCGGCCCTCACATGGCCGGTACTGACACTCCCAAGTCAGCAACTGTCAACACCCCTTGTCCAGTAGACGCAAACCATCTCACACACATGACCGATATTGGTTCAATAGTCAAGGGCACGTGGAAACAGTATTTAAACACATATGATCAACATCATAGACATTTACAATCATCATAAGCACTTCTTACAATAGTGCATCATGTCCGGGCACATGGGTGGGTTCATCAAAACTTGAAACCACTCATTGCTCAAAATCCATCTCATTAAACCTGATTTACACCTACTGCAAAGTTAAGTCCCCTTATCGAAATTGTGTGGTCTCAAAGTCTCTGTCAACATGCAAACAAGTGTGCAATAAAAAATTGGTTAACATACATAGCATTCAAAGAAATACATACTAGTAGTATTTTCAAAACTATACTGTTTTTCCAAGAATCTCTAGGGTAAATGGAACTGAGTCTCCTACTTGGTTTCTAACCATTTTAAGTTACAATAATCCACAATATAATAATAAATAGGTGCTCAGACCAATTCTCATATTGTCTTCTGGGCATGACCAGATTGACGTATTGAGTTAGGTCTAGATGTACAAGAGGCTCAGGCCAATTCTCATATTGTCTTCTGGACAGGACCAGATAGACGTATTGAGTTAGGCCTAGAGGTCACTCAGTGCCCGACAGATATAGCGTCGGCCTGGAAGTGAAGTCACTCAGTGCCTAACAAATAGTGTCGGCCTGGAAGTGAATACAATAAGTAATACACTATAGGTAATAAGAGAAGAAGGGGTTAGCACATTTTTAAATTATCGAATGGGTATAAACATCACATGAAAACCTAGGATCTAACACATGCATCATCAATCAACCAAGATTTAACATACAAAAACTGGGTTCCTTGGAACATGCCTCGGAACCAGGTACTGTGGCTTTGGACTGTCCGAGCCACAGTCTAAACTAGTCCACAGAACCTCGGAACATGCTTTGCTCTTTGGATCGTCTGAGAGTCAAGTCTCGGATCGTCCGAAGGTGCTTCCGAACTCAAGAAGACAGAAAACTGGGTTTCGGTGGGTCTGTGTGTCTCGCATCATGCCGAGGGAAGCTCGGATCGTCCGAGAGGGGTTTGGTCCTTCCGAACAGACTCGGGACTTCTCGGCAGCAGAGGCGGGCAACGGTTAGCCTCTGACGCTTCGAGACTTCGAGCCGAAGCTCGGAACGTCCGAAGGGGTTAGCCTCAGAAAGTCCGAAGGCCAACTCACGAAACTTCTGAGAGTTGTCTTCTTCCTCTGTCTGCAACAGCAGACAGTGACGCCGAACAGAGAGTGAAATACGAATCCAGAAACAGTGGGTTTTCTGGATTCGATTTTCACATCCAACCGGTCAGATGGACTCCTCAGTGAGTCCTCTTACTTTAGAGAATAAATTAAAACCTCAAACTTAGATAAAACATCCGATTTTGACATCAAAACCAAAGTGACACCAGAAATCCATGTTTTTCCTTAAACTTCAAATTGGTTTTACACACTCAAAACTCAGTCAAATTTACTTCTACTTGACTCTAAACCAGTTAAAATCTAAAGATGAACACAATGGGTACATTCACTTGAGTTCCTGGTTTGAAAATCCCGACTTTGAAAAATCTTCCTTTTTGAGCTACGGTCAACCGAAAAATTGAAAAACAGATAGAGAGGGAGAGGGAGTTTGGTCTGGTTTTTCAGGCTACAGAGAGATGGAAACTAGCTGAGGGGTTAAACCACCTGAGAAGAGGGTGATTTATAGAGGATTCACCATGGCCACCTCACTGGCTGCATGGCCTCCCTCGGCCACGTACCAGCGGCAATAGTGTTCCGGCACAGTAAAAACTATTTTGGTCTTGCAGATAAGTCCCTCAAGGGAAAAATTGTAAATGGATCCAGTTTTGACTAAAATCCATATTTAGCTTAAAATATAATTTTAAAAGCTTGATTAATTTAATCCAACTTAACAGAAATGTTGGATTTTAAAAACTCTAAACACCATAAAAAATTGAAGATTTAAAATGTAGACATTATTTACATAATTTAACTTTTGTTAAATAAAATGAATTAAAATTCTCATTTTCAAGATTTGAAAGAATAAACTAAACCGAAATAAAATGGTCTAAAATAATGCGTTTGTTTCAAAAAAATTCTCATTTCTAAAATCATTTAAAAATATTTATTTCCCCTTCTCGAGGTCTTTTCGGACGGTTTTAAATATCATTTTCTGAAAATAAAATAATTCTGAAATCAGAAATAGAAATCTTTGATTAAGGAAAACAATATCATCCAATAATAATCACATAATGTCATAAATAATAAAATAATATCAAAGAATGGTAAATTACCATTTTGCCCTTCCAGCTGGACGAGCTGGATCACTGAGCTTTCGAGCTCCGAGTGGGCCGAACCTGGACTTTTCTCAAAGCCTTAACCCTAATTTTTTAGATTAATTGGTTAAGATACGATTTATCACACGGATTACACCTACTTTGGGTCAGGGTATTATAAACCCGACCCGCCCGACCTAAGTTGCAAACCTAAATAATATTAATGTTGTAGGGATCTTACAGGCTATAAAAAAATGTTTTGCAAAATCCACTTCGACTATATGCCTTGATGTCATGATGGAATGTGGAAAACAACATTTTCCTTATTTTTTAGGGTGAACTTTTTCTATCCCTTTAGGGTGTAATTATACTTGACGGTTTCCCAACCACAGGGGAAACTCTCATGGAGTTGTAGAAGATAATACAACTAAACTTCTATAACGTATTATTCTATAAAGTTATAACATGTCTAAAATAATATTGGCAGTTGGTTCCGATTTTGGTTCATATAAAAAGTAATAACTCTCTCTAACTCAGTATTTAATACATTCAGAATAAAAAATGAATTGTCCCAACTATTTTGTAAAGTAATATTCTATCAAATCAAAATACAAAATTACTGCAAAAATGACTAAGGACCTCAAGACTGCAATAGTTTGGTGATGTTTTTCTTTTTTGGTACTATCAATTTATTGCGGCTTTGTAAACCCTCTTCTCTGTTGTCTTTCTCGAGAAACAGTCTGAAAAATTACCTTAAGATGATTTGTTTCCCAATTTGGCCGAAGTGGTAGCATTTTTCACTGGTCTTGAGGGTTGTAAACGGAGATGATCCAATGGCGGCGATGTACGACAATCTGTCCCTCAGACAACAATAGCCGATGGGGTAGAAAAAGAAAGAAGATAAAATGATTTTAGCCAAAAAGACTTTTTATGATGGGTGAGAGTTTAAGGAGTTTCTTTTAAAAGGTATTAAACCTCAATTTGCTAGACCCTCTAATTAAATAATTTCTCTAATATAATATATGTACCATGGTCCAGCCATATTACATTATAGAAGTTTTACTGTACTTATATCTTGCACGAATATTTGTAGAGTTTTTGAACAAAGATTTAGTAAAGTGAAGGGAAGCTACATTAAGGGCCTTCTTTTACAGAGGAGATTAAGCCTATGAAAATAGATAAGTTTTTCCTTCCTGGTAAACTTGTGGTATGGTATTTTAAGCATGTATTACCTACTTTAGTTAGTTAGTTATTTATGATATGTGTAGAAAAGAATAATTTGTGTATTATATTAAATTCCTAAGCTATTACATTTATTTATAGCTTCTAGCCGACTCTAGGGCTATATCAATCAGAGTTAAACTCTTAACCTAATGTTAAACCAGATACATCTCTTAATTAGAAATAAATTCAAACTGTATAAATCCTAATCACATAATAATTATAATAATTAATATATTCCAACACGCCCCCACAAGCTGAAGCGTAGATGAACGTGAAGCTTGAAACGTGAAGAAACAGCAGGTGAACTGTAGAAGTAGCACACCGACCGGTCACGAAGATTTGTTGGAAGCAAACTGATTGGCTGCAAAATTTGTTGAAGAGGCAACGTACTGATTGGCTGCAAAATGACAGACGACAAACACAAATGGCGGCCAGAAACATAAAAATAGGCACGAACGACGATAATGGCCGTAAGACAGTTGTCCGGCAAAAACAAAGATTGCAATATGCAATAAATATAGACAACCAATGGCTTGAAGAATAAGGGCATAAGACATGCCAAAAAATTGCATCGATCAATCAAATCGAAAAGGGCAGTAAATAAAAAAGGCTGAAGCATAAAGGTCAGGAAACAAAAAGGCTGAAGTTATAAAGGACAGCAAAGAGGGAGGATGAATCATAATCCTCCAAATAATAACGTGGATAAATTCCACGACAAATGGAACATGTGTCCAAAAATATATCGTCTCATATTGGAGAAAGGACAAAAATAGGCGTGCTCGAACGGCAACAAAGTAGAAGGAGAATGGCATGTTGCGTCCCTTTCTTCGGCTCTCCCCCTTTTTTTAGAGCATCAATTTCACTGGGTGTCCTCAGCGATGACAGAAAGACGAAAGTAGGAGGAGAAGGAAAAGTTGCGTCCCTTTCTTCGACACTTCCCCTTTCTTATTCGCACAGATCTCACAAATCGTGGAGAAAAGAAACAGCAAAAAGGCAGATCTCACCAACATAGGTAGTGTGCCCCAATCATGTTCATGGTCACTTGGATCTCCATTATAAAAGTATGAAGCCAATTTGGATGGGCCTGGCAATAATTGTTCATCGGAATGAATCAAGAACATGAATATGGCCATCCATAGTTATCAAAAGCATGAGCCTGCCATCATTACTGAATTTCACAACATTGGCTTCTAAATAATTTCCACTAGCAGAAAAGATATCAAACATTCTTATATAACCTCCCAAGGCAATTGCAAAGATCATGCCTTGATCATCAAAATAACAGGAGGAGGAGCCAACTGGGTGTTTGTAACTTGAAGGAGGCAACAACTTGGGCTTGGATTGAACTGGACTGAATAGTAGACAACCTGTCTATTGTTCCATAAACATCAAAACGGAGCCAACTGGCTCTTTTGTGCCTATGACAGATCACGACAGAAATCACAATGCAACTGGGTCTTGAACAACTACAATTCTCTTGCCTCTTTCTGATCTCCACATGCATTGCAAGAAGGAAAAACGACAAACCACGGGTCTGTAGAAGTCTGTGGGTCTGTCAAGCAATATTCTCCACTCGATAAACCTACAGTAATACCCGAATCAACGCTGACCACTCTGATCAATTCTGGTCTGCAGGAATCGTGTGACTGACCCATACTGAGGCATACTTTTTAGCAAACGGGTCTGTGGACCTGAGAATCAGATCGTCAAGGCGAAGATTTGTATACAGTCGGCGATGGGCAAGAAGCAATGCAACAGATGGCGGAAGGATCTGCTGGAAAAGATGGAGGCCCTATGGCCTCTGCGAGCATCATCTGAAAACAAGATCTGTAGAGGGTGTGTTGCAGAGCAGAGAAATTGCTGAAGTGTTCTGAATGTCAGATTTGAAAGAAAAACTACAGGCGGATAGCAGCATGTTGCAGTTTCAGTTCATGTCTTAGGTCACCCACAAGTATTCCCAAGCCATCCTTGCTTTTGATCAGATTGTAAACTGTAATAGGGGTTTTCAGGAGGAGTTGGGTGGCTACAGGAGAAGTGATCAGAGCCTAGAACAGATGGAACAGATCTGCAGAATGGGTTTTTTAAAAAACAAGAGCAAAAACTGTTCACAGTTGATCTGAACTTATCAGATCTTCAAGATTCCTACAAATGTCGCTTGAGAAGAGGAAGAGGACGGCCACAAATCAGACGCACATACCGTTGGAGACATATCTGAAATAGGAGACAAATCGACGGAAGTAACATGAGCGGCGGTGTGGACGCAGACAATAGAGTAGTCACAGTGGAGATCTGGAGAAAGAGAACGACTACAACAAAGAGCAAAGACTGCAATCAACTGATCTGGCAACCAAATCTGTTTGAACAAGGCTGGTGGTTGAAGACATAGATTATGGTAGAAGAGGCCGACTGAAACATCCTGGGAACATGCATCGCTGTTTGGAAACGCCAAAAAAGCTTGAGCAGATCGGCTACAAACAGATCAGCCAAGAACAACAAGAACCAACAAGCGCTCATATCTGGTTCAGATCGGGCAACATCGAGAACAAAGACGAACCTGGACACAGCAATATCTGGGGAGAAGAGGAATCCACGTGAAATCCATGTTCAAACCTGCTTTGATACCATGTAGAATAAAATAATGTGTATTATATTAAATACCTAATTTATTACATGTATTTATAGTCTTCAGCTGACTCCACCCAGAGTTATCTCAATAAGACGTAAACTCTTAATCTATTTTTAAACCAAATACATCTCTTAATTAGAGATAAATCCAAACTGTATAAATCATAATCACATAATAATTTTAATAATTAATATATTCCAAGAATATGTTTCATCTGACATAAAGATTATGGAAGAAATTAGGGTGATTTCAGGCTGTCCTTACAAACATTTATACTGCATTGGACAACTTTATGAAACACTATTGATGTTGTGACCTTCATCTCTCAATTTTGGAAAAAAATCGCAATTATTTATTCTACAAATGTGGCCGTGAGAAATGATAGTTTGGTGGGCCCTAAATTTGCAATTGGTGGTGTGATGAGAGGAATGATGTAACGACCCGTTTCGAGTTTTCCCAATGTTTGGAGAGTTTTCGGACCTCTGAGTTGTTTTCGGGACCGTAGTACCAGTGAGGAGAGTGTGGGCTCCGTGGTGGGCCCCAGTTATCTAATTTCGAGTTTGAAAACTCGAAGGACATTTTAGTAATTTCAAAATTTTTATGTTTAGTCATGAAAAAAAAAATTGTTGAAAATCACATTTTTTTTCACACTCGACTTTCAACATTCGAGAAATTTTTTTTTGGGTTTTTGATTTCGTCGCCGTTTGTTTTTTTTTTTTAAAAAAAAAACAAACCCTAACCCTAACCCCTTATAACCTCTCTTCGGCAACACTGTAGCTATGCGCTACAATGTCGCCGCCCCCCCTCTCTCTCGTTTTTTTTTTGTTTTGCAGCCCTTTCTCCTTCCCTTCTCTCTTCTTCTTTCTTCCCTCTGTCCCACGCACGCCGGCGCTGCTCTCCTCCCTGCTTCGGCGATACTCTCTCTGGCTGCTGGCCGTCGCCACTGCTTCCGGGAGTTCCGGCTTAGCCCTGGGTATTTCCGATTCCATCACCTCTTCTCTCTTCTTTTCCAATTCTTCTTCCCCCTCTCGATTTCTCTTCCTTCCCCATTTGGCTTTCCCGGTCCCCCCCCCCCCCCCCTCCCTCCTCCTTTTTCCTTTCCTTTTCCCCGATTTTCCTCCTCTTTCTCTTTCTCCTTCGGTTGAGTCACTCAGAGCCGCCGAGTTGACTTAGCCGGGTCCGATTTTGGACCCCGTTAATCAGGCCCGATTCGTTGGAGTTGGCCCAGATTTGGTTCGGCCCAGTTTACCAGACCTGGCTCGGCCCAGCCTTTGGCCCGGCCAGTCAGGCCCAGCCCTGATCCAGCCCACCTCCGGCCCGGCCCGATTTCAAGCCCGGCCAGTCTCGACCCAGTTTCGGGCCCACCTCAGTTCGGTTTGGATCCGACTCGTTTTCGGGCCCGTTTGTAGTCCAGACTTAGTTTGACCTGTTTTGCCTAGCTACTTATCCTTTTGTTCTTGTTTCAGCAGTTTGAGCCCCTTCAACCCCTGTACTCGTTTTCTCGCATTGGATTTCAAGTACACACACAGGTGAGGAGACTTATCACTATTTTAGCATGCACTTGCATATATTACACTGTTATCTCTAGACATGGAGTGACCGGGGGTGACCCTTTATTTATTTAGCCACTCGGTAAGGGGAAACTGTTGTAATAATTATGTGGCAGAGGGTCTTCTGGGGAGTACTCCAGTCAACTATATGCTTTGTAAAGAACTTTAATTGGACAATCGAAATTGAATATGATACTTGGAAAATTGCTAGTGATACTTTGAATGTTTATCCGCTAGATGTTATTGGAATCGCGTGGAACATAGAGATGTGTGTTTAAGTAACTCGATATGTGATTTTGATTCGCATGATGAGCATGATACTGATTTTTGGTTAATTATGTTAGAACATGCACATGTTGTTATACATGCTTATGTTGTTATACATGATCGGGAAATCATGCGCATGTATGAGAGGTAACCCACAACGGACGACGCGTTGTTGGATGTTGAGATGGAGGAGTTTGGTTGTTGGGAGGACTTCCCCGTTACGCCTCGGCGGTTGAGACCCCCATAGGGAGATGCGGGTTTCCCCGTTGCGTTCCGGCGGTTGAGGTGTCTGCCCTTGAGATTGGCTTCCCCGTTATGCTCCGGCGGTCGAGACCCCCATAGGGAGATGCAGGTTTCCCCGTTGCATTACGACGGTCGAGGCAGTTGTGTATCATACGGTCTCCCATTTATTTTGGTAGGGAGATCGGGGTTGTTGGATGACAGTTGTTAGTTGTGGAGATTATGCCTCTGATTTGTCGGAGGGACCATTGGTTACTTGTGTAGTTGAGTACTCTAGTACGTAGACATGCATTCTATTATGATGTCCATTATTTCTTGATATGCGATATGTATATGTCGTTGAGGTATGATATGGTTATTTCCTCTATTAGACTAGTTAGTTCACCTCTTACTCTCCAGGAGTTTGTTGGAGGACCGATGTACGCTATAGAGACGATGTCTCAGTTTTGGTCGGTGTACTAGTATTTTGTGGTGTGATTGGATTTCATGCATATGAGTACTTTTGTCATTATGATATTCTGCATTCGTACGTATAATATCCCCCTATATTGCTGACTTGTGATAAGTATTATCTCTTCGCTAGGCCGGTTAGCTCACCCCTTATCTTTCAGGTACTCGATTGCGAAGGGACTAGGCAGGGCCCCTTGAGTAGCGCCCGTAGAAGAGCAGGGGTTAGACATTTTATAATCATGTTGTTCTTAGTTGAGAGACCTTGTTTTGTATGACCCCTCTTGTATGTTATTTGATTTCGGATGATG
Organism: Chimonanthus praecox; assembly: GCA_022113865.1. Classification (NCBI taxonomy): domain Eukaryota; kingdom Viridiplantae; phylum Streptophyta; class Magnoliopsida; order Laurales; family Calycanthaceae; genus Chimonanthus; species Chimonanthus praecox. Next base: position 45,763,709 of record CM039089.1, on the reverse strand, counting down.
TATAACTGTGTCTGAATAGTCTATGATTGTTTCATGCTATGTTGGTATGTTGATTCTCATTGTCAGCTTTTGAGCGGGATGTAGTTGCCCCGTTTAAAAAAAATATATATATATACCCGTTATCTATTCCTTTGTGTCGTTTCGAGATAAGTCAGAGATAACGCGCTCGTAGCCGGACGGGGCGTTACAAATGAGAGGAAGCCTATGATTCATAGTGCGGAGTCTAGTGTTGGATATATGTTTGGGTGGAGCATCAAAAGTAAGGATTTACTAGACAAGAATGAAGAACTTACCAAGGCCAAGTTGATATGGGAACCACATATCTCTGGATTTGTTGTTGGATGGAAAATTCCTTGTGTTCATTGACATATGGAGATGGTGCTATGGACATTGAATATGGTGCCAGGAAGGTAGATTTCTGAGTGGCATACAAAGAAAAGTTTGACATTACTCAATTTGACATTGCAGAGCATGTAAAAAGATTGTAAGAGACCACAAGGTCAAGGGACTTGAGCCTTTGCATGTTATTAGAATTAATTAATTTGTAAGTTTCAAGAGGCTCCTTAAAGTAGGTAGTGAAGGAGTACTATTGGAATTTATTGGTTTGTAATTTTCTAGACTATGTATCTTGAGTAATGAAAGGGTCATTGTCTAGATAATTGTTGTGTTGGTTCAATTCTAGTGAAAGTAGTTGAGATGAGTTAGTTTAGAAGTTAATCTCTAGTTTATGTTGAAGGGTATATATTGTCGTGACATATCTATAAATTAAAATTCATTTTAGGAAATTATTGATTGGATACTCGTGTGAGGGAAATATACATGGGTAGGGATGCGTCGATGATCCCCCCGTGTGGCTCAAAGACTGCTCATGTTTGAGGACGGCAGTTAAAGAGGGGATTTGAGTTAAACTCTAGAGGGTTCGAACCCTCAAAGGTAGGCTCGATGGGTCGAACTCGATGAACAGAGACCCTTTTCGAGGGATCAATAAATTATTAGAGAAAAGAGAAATTTACAATGAAATTGGATCTCGAGTTTAGAGAGTCGAGCTCGATGGGTCGAGCCGGGGTCAAGAGTGACCTATTAGAGATTGTAAAATTTTACAGTCTAAAGTGCAGAACTTCAATCTCGGGTTTGATTAAACGAGCAGAGGCTCTACTAGTTGAGATCGAGGGGTTTTTCGATGCATCGAGGATGTGAAAAAATGACGTATAAATAGCCATTCACATTTTCAGTTAAACCCATTTTTCTCTATTTCGACCTCCCTCAACTTGAAAGCCCTCCTCAAATCCCTCCACCTTTCCCTCTTGCATGTGTTGGGAGAAGAGTCTACCCTCTCCATGCTCCTTCCCTCAAGACCTTGGCTTGAGCATTTCCCTTCATCTCACAAATTCGTCTTCCATCAGAGGTAAATCCCCAAATTTCAGTTAGTATTACTGTTCTTAGCCTTGTAGAACAATGGGATGGTGGAATTTTGTGGGGACAAACCCTTTTTGGGTGGAATTTTGTGGGGACAAACCCTTTTTGGGTGAAATGTGGGTTTAAAGATGAAATTTACATGGGATTTTGACTTTGGAGGTGAAGGAATGGCTTGCTTGGGAGTTTGGCTCATGTAGATGAGCTTAGATTTGAACATAGAAGGGTGTTAACTGGAATTTTACATAAATTGGAGATGGATATGGGTTTTCCATACTTGCATATGAGGCTTGAACCTCATGAGATGAGCCTCGGAGAAGAGGCTATAGAAATTGGGCTAGGCCTTGGTGTGGAATGGGTTGTAAAACAAGGAAATGACCCTGAGCCTTATTTGAGAATGGGTTTTGGACAAGAAATGGGGAGGTAGGGGCAAAAAAAATGGTGGATCTTGGACCCATGAATATTTCTCGATATCTCAGCCGATATTTCTTTCTCTCTCTCTCTTTTTTTTTTGCCAAATCTCGGCCGTATCGACGAGATCTCGGTCATATCGGTTGAGATATCTCGGACATCTAGAACCAGAGATTGAGTTATCTCGGATGTCTAGAACCCGAGATATCTCAGCCGATACGAGATGTATTGGCCGAGATTTGGACCCCTTTGGGGAGGTAAGCCTTGGCCTTAGAAGTTGGGTTCAAAAATGGAGAACAACCCTAAATGTTGATTGGAATGGGGCTTTGGTTTAAATTCTTGAGTTTTACTTTGATGGCCTTATAGGAAGCTTGGGATTCTAATTGGGAGAGTGTGAGTCTCCCCTCTTCAAATAAAATTTTCATAATAAAAAATAAAATAAGAAACTCAAAAACAACATTAAATATCTATATTTACTAAAACTCATTTGTCAAAAAAAATTAAAAAATTTCCTTAAAAATGAAAAGTAGCTGAAATATGAAAGATAAAAAATTATATTTAGAATAAAATAAATTGATATAGTATAAAAATACAAAAATAGAGCAATGGACAAGTAAGTGAAAAAGATATATCTAACAAAAATCAACTTTGAATTAAATTTCTTTTTGGTTATGATCATTTTTCATCTAACTAATTTTATATCGATAGCAATGTATAAATATAACTAAATTTCAAATTTTTTTTTTTTTTAATTAGTGCAACTTGGAAAGTGGTCTTCAAAATCTGTACATAAAAGATCTCATTATAAAAGGTGAGTTAGTGAACTATTGCTATAGAATTAAAGTTTCCATAGAATTGTTGAATTGCTTAAATATTGATAAAATTTGTAGTAGATATATTTTGTAAATGAGCTCTTAAGATATTGACTATTAAAGTCTAAAGTTATGAAATTAGTGACTTTAAACAAATTGAAAGATATACACGAGAGGTTCATCTCTATTACAATCCAAGATGATCTAAGAAATAAGGAAATTCTCCAGTTTTTTTTGTGCTTGTAAATAAATGAAAAATGGATATTTTCTTTTCTTAAACTAAAATTTATGAGAACGCTAAAAAAACTAAAATTTATGAGATAAAGTTATGATTTTTTTTTTTTTTACAATTTCTTTTCTCTTTTATCTGTTCACTTGTAATTACATATGCATATGACTTATTGACTTCATTTGAACAAGGGAAAAGCAAAACAATATAGAGAATTTTTCTCATTTATTTTATTTGATATTTACTAACTAAAAAAAATAAAACTCACTTTTTTCTATTTTCTCCTTTTTGTACAATTTTGATATTTCCAAGAGAGAAATTAAAAATTATTGTTTTCCTCATTTCTCTTTGCATTTTTTATTTTATTTTCATATCAATTTTTTAAAAATTATTAAATAAATACAAGATACTCTTTTAAAAAAAATCTCTACTCGAGAGTCCCCATCATTTTATCGTCGTCCAAACTCCAAAGTCCAGACGCAGCCACACGAGATCTCGTGCACAGGGGAACTTACTCGTGGTCGAAAGAGCGCAAGTGTTAACTCATGCTCTTTTCCACTCCAGTCGGCTTGTCCCTCTCAAGTGCAAACAAAATCACGAGTGTCATGACTTCGTGACTTAATAATAGTGTCACACTAACACGACCACTCACTGATCAGTGCCCTTGCCCTCCAAGTTGTGGATAAGGGGCTCGCGGGCAGAGAGAGAGAGAGAGAGAGAGAGAGATGGAAAATATGACATTGAGTGAATTTGCAGGACTTGGAGTGGGAACTCTCCTATTTTGCGCCACCGTCGCTGCTCCAAAAGTCGACGCATTCATTTCAGCTTCTCAGAGGAGGTATTTCTATTTTCTATTTATTCCTGCTTCCTACTTTTCTTCTTTCCATTTGCCAATACATCATGGAAGTGGCGTTTTAAGATGATATTTGCATCCCCCAATTTTATTTTTTTTAATCATGCATGCACCCGTTTCATTTTCTGCTTTCCCTATTTGGGCTATCATGGGAAAAGGGTGGAAATTCAGTCATCTTTACAAGGGAAAAGCATTTGGTATATGTCTTTGGATTTTTTGGATTACATGTTGGGAAGTATGAGGTTCTGTTTTAGAAATTGGAAAGGCATGGACGAAGAATTGTGTCTCATTTCTTTTGAAAAAAGAAGCGTATCTCACCAACATCTTTCCGATGCTTGTAAATGGGTCTTCATCTAAATATTTTGAAGCTAAAAGAGAGTTAATTGAAGGCTTTAATGTGGGTGGGAGAGATTTTTATATCTGATTTTTTTCTGGATGACATGTGGTTTTTTTATGCATTGGGTGGAAACTTTATCAAATTTGAGGTGCATTTTAAGGTGTTTTGTGGCGGTCCTACGGTTAGAACATGAATTTGGGTAAGACTACTAACTGGGAGCATATTCAAAAACTTGAAACTTGGAATCGGCTCAAACTTCTATAGAGTCGAGTAACTCGGGTGAATTTTTCACCTCAGACTCTGAAAAATCTGATAATACTCATTTACTCGCTTGATTGAAATCCCATTGAGTTGGGTCAACTCAGATCGACTTGCTCATGTTTCTTTGAGCTTTTAGACTATGAATGGGATCAAGGTTGCACGGATCATCAGATTATGGTTCATTGTCTGTGGTACATGGATCGCCGATTGTACCTTTATAAAGATCCCAGTTCGCTAGAGGTAGGATGAGATGATTTGCTTTTTGGATTGTCAGATCCGCTTGCTTGGTTCACTCAATTCAAAACTATAATGTACATATCAGCCTATATTGTATATTTGTTATTTCTTTAAATTTAATTTATTTTGCCGTTCTACAATTGATATAAAACAAAACAAAAGATGTTTGTATTAGTAAAAGTAAAGGCATTATCATTTATAAAGAAACAAAATATAAATTTTGTTCAAATCAAAATTATTAATATTACTTAATGCTTGAAGAATCAATCACAAAATACTGCAAAACAAAAGTCATGAGACCTTAAATTCCAAAATGATTAATAAAATACTAAAGGCTTTAAAAATCAACCATAGAATATTGAAAACAAAATCCACAAATCCTTAAATTCCAAATAATTAAAAGTATTCAATACATAAAGTTGTGTAAGTCTAAGTTTTCAAATAAATAAAAATCTATACCTCCCACAAAGTTCCCACTAAATGAAAAAAAAGAAGTGAATATCATAATATAATATGCATTCAATTGACCTTCTTTTTCGAATGTAGAACATGTTGAACATTGAATTTGTAAACCATGGCAAATTCTTCTCAGAACTTACATAATAAAATAAATTATAAAATTCATAAATTAAAATATTAAATAACTTATAAAACTATTATTATGGTTTATAAACAAAATAATACATGTAACAGTATATATGTTATATCCTATAAAAGAATCAATTGAATTTTTATAAAAAGGTACATTTATCATTTTTTTTTTTATTGTAAGATATGTAATACATTAAAATAATAGATATGTAAAATTTTCTCAAAAATTACAATTATCAAATATCAATCTATTGCTAGAAAATTGTGAGCAATATATAAATTGAGAATAATTGGTAAATATTTTTAATCTTAATTAATACATGATTTAAAAAATTTATTTGATTCATCAAAAATAGTTGATTGGTACTAGGCAATGCTTTGCATCCAAAATGTGAAGTTAAATGGATTATGATCCAATGGCACTGTGGAGCCACTTTGGAATGTGAACTAAGCCATTGTGGAATGTTAAATCTATAAGCCACTGTGGATTGTGAATCAAGCCAATGTGGATTGTGAACCACACTATTGTGGATCATGAACCAAGCCATTATGAAATGTGAATGAAGCCATTGTGGATTGTGAACCATGCCATTGTGAATTGTGAACCAAACGTCGATCTAAAGCAATCTGACCCGTGATCCAGAATGCTTTATGGATCCCAAATCACAGGTATTATTTTGGGTGACCCATGTAACCCTGATTGGGATTTAATTCTCTATAGAAAGAACATAAGGGTTGAACAAGACTAGTTCACTATCGGGTGGAAAGATTGACAAACTAAGCTGACATCTAAAGCAATTTAGGATGCCATTGTGGAATGTTTCAAGAAGAAGCTAGCTATTCGTAAGCAAAGATATTTGTGATACAAATGCTTGCGCAAAAGCACGGACTTTATCATGCTTGGATTTTGCAAAAGTTTTGATAGATCAAAAAATGGTCTAACTTTAGAAGGTTATTTGGCCCAAAGTTTTATTTTCAGCTGCCCAAGTCCATGTACTAGGGGTCCAAGCCCTTTTTCCTTTCATTTTACTTGGAAATATCCATTTATGGGGCCCAAATCCAAGCAACAAGCTCCAATTGCAAATTTTCTTGTTTCCTTGCAAGTTGACCAAGTCAAGAGAGAAGAAATTGGAGAAAAAATAGCAAGGAAAGAACAACTAAAGCAAGCTTGGAGGCTCCATCTCTTGGCCAACCTTCCCATTGGATTCCTTTGTTTTTGTTTTGTTCTCTATTTAAATTAAAGAACTTGTCAAGATAGGATTGGAGGAGATTTTAGACTGTATTATGTGGCATTTTATAATCGGTTGAAATAAGATGTAATGGATTGATGATGTGGAAAATGCCAAAAACAAGCATGGGCACCCATCCCTTTGTGGTGGCCGATTTTCTAAATTTTTGTACTGCATTACACTATAAATAAGAGGTCATGGGTGACCATAGGCCATGACCAAATTTGTTTTCAGTTGAGTTCTCCCTAGTTGAGATGAGTTATTTATTTTTTGATTTCGTGTTGCATTTTAACTTTGCATTTAACTCCAATTTTATTCATACATTGGGTGTGGAATTTTCATGGTGAAAAATTGCATACCCAAGGCGAGTTTCAAGCATATTGTAGAATTTCTTGTGAGTGAAATATTATCCTAGGTTTCACTATGGAATTGGATTCGCTCAATTTTCCTTGAGCCAATTTCTACATATTTCAGTGAACTACTTGAGAATTTTCCTTTAGTTTAGATGCCTCAGACTGGACCTCAAAACCCAATTTTTAGATAAATTTGAAGGTTGATTTTCTCTAATTTCTCCTTAGAGCCGTAGTCAAATTTTCCTTGATCTAGTTTTACAAGATTAAAAGTCCCAAGTTGAAGTCCTAAACTTTGTTTTGACCAATTCGGACCTTGTTCTTCAAAAATTTGTCATTAGGAACTCGCATCACTTTGATAAAGGCAACCTTGTCTAATTTTCCATGTCTTATTTGTCCCCAATCAAAATTCCAAAAAATGTTGCTTCAAGGTTAGAGAAAATTCAAAGGAATTTTTCTTTCTATAGGAAAAAGGGGGAAAGAAAAAACAATTTATGTCTTTTGAAATGGGAGGAAGTGGTCAGTTGAAGGTGGATGAGGTTTAGTTCTTGGAAAGTTGGAGAAAAGAAATTGGCGCTAATTAGAAACATGGAGTGGACTTTCTTTCTTTTTTTGAAACGGTTCGTATATTAATGTATAAATGGCTCCAAGGTGCAAATACAGAAAATAGATAGAGATTGAAAGCTATAAGCACGAGTAACAGATAAAAGAAAAACTCCAAATAGCAGGCCGAAATCACTAAGAGTTCAAGCGAGATCAGCACATTCTTTCCATGTTCGCAAGATGTCTGACATAGAGATGTTCCAGAAATCTTGTCACGCCCTGACCCAAAACATAGGCATGTGACGCGGAATAATTTTACTTTTTTGAATATCACACTTGTACTCACAACTCAATCATCGAGATCATAAATGAACTCAAATACCTGTAATATCTCAAAGGGGATATAAATTCTCTATCATAAAAGTTATCAACTTTCGAGAATTTATTACAACAAATCCTCAATGAATAAAATGGTAAAATCAACGTCACCAACTCAAATCAAATAAATGAAATAAATAACTCAATATGTGGTGCGTCTAAAGCAGCATAATAACTAAACTCTTGGTCGGGGTCCCTCGGGACCTATCCAGTGCAACATTACCTGAAATTGCAAGGACATGAGTACAAACAATATTCAGTGAGAAAATATGCATGCTACACACACTTATGCACCCACATAATGATAATGTATGTATGAAGTGGAATATAAATAAGGTTATGCTATCATGTCATGCTATCAATCTCATCAATATAACAGAATGTCCACTCAAGGACACCAATCTCATCAACGTGAACACAATGTCCACCCAAGGATACCTCTATGGAACGGGTTGTCAATCATCATGATCCCTTGAGGGACATAGGCTACGACTTAAAAGGGGGAGATCTCCATACAACAAAGATAATCTACCTCGCCCCGTGTCCCTTCACCACTCTGGTGATTAAGTCAGCTCTAAGGTGATCAATATGCGACTTACCAAGTTAGTAACGCACAAGTAGGGTTCACAAGTATCTAACCCTGCGCAATTCGTCTTACTAAGTCAGTATCGCCCGCATAGGCTCACGAGTATCTAACGCGGCGCAATGCGTCTTACTAAGTTAGTACCGCCCGCATATGCTCACGAGTATCTGACCATGCGTAATTCGTCTTACTAAGTCAGTACCGCCTGCATAGGCTTACAAGTATCTAACCCTGCACAATGCGTCTTACTGAGTTAGTACTGCTCGCATAGGCTCACAAGTATCTGATCCTGTGCGAATTGTACACCAAGTGTACAAAATAGTCGTGAGAGCAACCTACAACGCGAAGCATGTGAGGTGCTATACTCCTCAACAACAACCACAAACAGTTGTGAGAACGACCTACAACGTGAAGCATGATAGGAGCTATACTCCTCGACGGCAATCCTACAGGACCAAGTCCCATAGCCGACGCCACCATTCCAATAGGGTTCCGTAAACAAATCATCATCTTGTCACACCAGCCTCCTCAAGGGAGTGGGGACTCATACTAGTGGGGCCTATACAAGGGAAAGGTACATCATCAAGTCTTATATACCCCTTTGGGTCTCACCCCAAAACTAGTAATTTTCAATATCACCATGCCCATTAACACACTATCCCATATCACATCCTAGATAACCTCCTAGGCACACATAAATGAGTAATACCAAATGGAACATATTCACAATTACATAGGCAACATATATGTCATAATCACATAATAATGACCATAATTTCACAATGATAGAAGCATAGCACATTCCATTACGTTTCATACATTCAACATAACTATCACATTGGGTTATTTTAGGAACATGGACTACACCAACCTTGAGATACACACATCGGGTTTATTTACACATATTCTTAGTCCTTGTAATTTATTCAACCCGTCTCATGTGGTTTAACATCCTAAGTCTAATCACTCCCGTTTCACAGCATAAACCCAATTAAATTCATGAATAAATCATCTCATCCCTTCACAAGGGTCTCCAAATAATTATCACAAATTTTCTATCACCATAACAAGATAATAGGCATGCAACAAATCACATAATAGGGAATTAGTAACATCTTATACATAGTATAGGGCACCTCTATCCTATTTATCATGCATTAAACACATCAATAACCCAATACATTCTCTAAATCAATATAATAACATACAAGCATTCATACAATATGTGTGTAGCAATCCTCACTTCAAAATCACGATGTCTCGGGTTGATCTTCGGGTCATACCTCAACGGATTCGGGGTTCAAAGGCTCTAATCATTAAAAAAGAACATAATACATCCCTATTAGTTCATCGATTAGGCCAAATCAAAGTTTAGAAGCAAAATTCTCAAGTCTAGACCCAAGATTTACCCCTAATCCAGATTAATCCCTTCAATCTAAGGGTAATCCCCAAATTTCCTCCTATGAATCATCTCCAAAAATTAGCATATACCCTTCCCAATTTACTTCCCTTCTCAAGGGTTCAAAACTCAATTTCAATTCAGATCTATACCCAAATAAGGTTCCATAACAAAAATTCCAAAATACTTCCATGGATTCCTCTCCAAATAAGGCCTAAAAGCCATCACATACTCTATTCTCAATACATCCCATTAAGATCTCATCAAATAAGAAGAAAAGGAAAGAGAATGATCATAGATCTCACCTTTGGAGGAGAAGGAACCGGCCAAAGGGGCACTCCAAGCGTAGGAAATCCGAATCCAAAGCCTTTAGTGGGTGAAAATCAATAGAGGGAAGGTAGAGGAGGCAAGGGTTTTCTATTAGGGAAGAAGGGTTGGCTGCGTGGAAAAGGAAGGAGGTGAAATAAACCTAATTTCGTACAAACATGGACTTATGTACGGACTTAATATTTTAATAATAATTTTTTTTTTTTAGGGTTGGGCCATTACAAATCTTGGAGGGAAACAACCCACGAAGCACACTTGTTGAGGCTACATCTTGTAACCGACAAACTGGACTAGGTAATACCTTTGAAGATCTTGTCATTCCGTTCGAACCAAAGGCTCCATATAATGGCAAAAAGTGATAACTGCCACAGGACAAAGCATTTAGGCGAGACAGAGATAATGTCCCAAGCAAAGGACACCTCCACCACTGACGACAGCATGACCCAGGCCATCCCAAACTGATCTAAGACAGAATTCCAAACCTCGGAGGAGAAGGAACAATGAATAAGCAGATGATTCGATTCTTTGGATGCTTGGAGACAGAAATGACAAGCACTAACCATAATTTTTCCTCTTTTCCGTAATCCATCTTGAGTCAAGATTTTCCCCAACCTAGCGGTCCAAAGAAAACCAATTGCCCTCGAAGGAGCTTTGGAGGACCAAATTTTGGGGTTGACAGTAGCAGAATTGATAGCTGACAGCCTCCAAGCAACGAATGACTTGACCGGGAAAACTCCAGTGTTGTTAGGCCACCAAACGATACTGTCCTCCACATTGGTGCAGATTCTGTAGGATGATATGATGTGAAGGAGATCCGAGAGGGCTTCTGTATCTAAATCTGATAGGTTACGACGAAGAGGAATGTCCCACACAACTTGTTCACCTGTCATGGAGTAGAAGTCTGAAATGGCCCTAAGGGGGCTAATAGAGAGACGATAGAGAGAAGGAAACTTAGAAGCCAACGAAGAACTATTACACGAGGAATCCATCCAAAACTTAATTTTGTCTCCACGACCTGCCTTGAACCTGATAAACATGGAGTGGACTTTTTAAGGATTTTTCTTTTTTGTTTTTGAAATGGTGATGATGTTATTTATAAAAATAGGGTCTTAGTGCAACCCTTAAATATAGTGAGAGAGAAGGGGGGAAAAATTAATAGAAAATATTATACTGGTTTTACTTTAAGGAATAAAGTGACAAACGTGCCAATATTTTAATTAGGTTTCAGAAAGAGAAGTGTGTGATAATATTCTGTCATCTTAGAAAACAATGTTAAAAAGTTCTAGAAATGTCCATTAAGAATTTGTGAGAAGTCCATCAAGAGAGAGGGGGAGAAGTGATGCAGCGGCTGTCGGATCTGAAGACTTGACTGTCTGAACTGTAGCGATACTCCCAATCAGATCTAGATGAACTGTAGAACTTGGGTTTCAATGGGTAACAATGGAGGACAAGAGGATTGGCACATGGGCTGACTGGGGTAGATGGGACTTATGAAGGGGATTGGTATGGCCTATGGTCAATGGAGATGGTAGTGTGGGTCTGGTTTGGCTGCCGGGCACTCGAACAAGCAACAGTTCGGATTCAAGGAGGCAGCAGCAACACAGGCTGTTCGGGCTTGCTGGACGAGCAGCAGCAGAGAGGAAATCCAGTGATGGTCTGGGCAGCAGCAGAGCTTTTGTTGTTGGACCTGAAACAGGGCAGCAAGATGCGAGAACAGCAGCAAGCAGGAACGTTGAATGCAGCAGAAGAAAAAGGGGCCTGGCTGAATCTGCAGGCTTTGATCCAAGCAGCAACAGGGTTGCTCGATGCGGTTCTGGCAGCAGCCAGAAAGATCTGGACAGTAACAGATCTGCAGGAGAATAGAAGAAGAGAAAGAAGGAGGACAGCAGCAGTCCCGCTGTCTCAGTAGAGGGAAGAAAGAAGAAAGAGGAAGAAGGGAAAGAGGAAGGAAAGTAGCAAAGGGATTAGCAAAAGTTGTATTTGTGTATATCCTCTAATCCCATCCGAGGAACTCCTTATAAAAGGGGAATAAGTCGGCTGAACCAAGAAGAATCCGGGATTAGCACAGCCAAATAGGAAGGCGAATCCCTTCATGGCACGCCACAACTTGGTAGTGAGGAAGTCGGCTGAGAAAGGAGGGCTCCCTGTCACGTGTGAGTCCCACTCGTGCTACGTCAAGAAGTGTTTAATAAAGGTGCATCACATATTTTGAAGAGTCCTGCAACATAGTTCCATCTAAATGCACCAAAGGTTTGCGAAAGGGAGAAGGTTACAAACAGTTTTGAACAAATCAAGAATTTTGAAGTGCTAGAATTTATCAACTATTCTAGAGTGGCAAGGAAAGACCAAAAATATTCAACAACCTCAAACAACCATTCCAATCCTTTCAGGAAAGGGGAAAGGGATGTAGAGGTGATTCAATATCTCCACTTCTTGTAAACATAACGAACGAGGATCTAGAATGGTGTGGCACAACTTCAGAGATGATTGATGGTGAGACTTGATCTTAAGCAGCCATCCAATAGAATACAATGATTTGAGGATTTGGACTTTTTCAAATATCTATGTTGACCTTTGGCTTGTCATTGCAAAATAAGATGAGATAGTAGCAAGAACAAATAGGAGGTACCAGTTCCTAGCCTCCATATGCTCATGAACTTATGATGGAATATAAACCCATAATAGATTGCCCATGAGGCTGATGAACTCTTTAAACTTTCATTCATTTTAGGATTCCATATAGCATGTTGGCCACTTTGTTCATAATTCTCACAAACCAAGTTGGTATAATGTTGGCTTACGTTGTAGAGGGTTGGATATGCATCTTTGAAGTGGGTTCCTTTGAGCCAAATGTCATCCTAGTAGAAACATGTGAATTGTTCTGTACCCTTTTTTATTCCTCTATTAAAATTTTCTAAAACGTTGTATAAACCTTTCCAAATTCTTGTTGAAGGCCTTGAGTTTTGTATGATTCTCCAACCTTCAAAATGCAAATTGTATTTGTTGTGAATGATTTTAGCTCATTGCTCTTTGGAATCTTGGCCAAATGATGAGGTGCATCTCCAACACCTTCTATTTCCGGTATTTACTATTTCCGTGTGTTTTATTTTTAGCTAGGCTAGTTTGGTAATTAGTGTTTTATTTTATTTAAAGTAAGGACTGATCTATATAAGCTTTGTAAGCCTCATTGAGGCCTCATATACGATTGAATGAATAAAGAAGATTGAAATTTTCTCAAACCTTATGTGATCTTTGGAGTGATTCTAGTGGCGTGAGGCCCTTTTGGCGTGAAGCCCAGCGTGAGGCCATCCTACCTTCTTCTTCAGCTACTTCTCTTCATCTTTTATCTTCTTCTTCTCTCTTCTTCCTTCCCTTTCTTTGTTTCCTTTCTTTAACTGGCTGCAACTGCAACCCAAAACGAATCCTTCCAGACTTCTGCCCCCTTCGTAACTGCTTCCCAAGCCTTCGCCCCACCTCAGTAACCCCTCCTGGTCCTTCGCCATAACTCCATACCCTTCTTCAGACATTCTGCCACCATCCTATAGCCCTTCCATGTTGTCGTTGGCCATTCCCTTATCCAGATCCAGTTTCGCCACCATATAAATTGCCCAGTTTCCTTGCTGCATCTTCCAACTCCATCCCTTCCCTTGGCCGAACCTCCTAGTGGGCCCTTTGGCCTTGCCGCATCCCGCCGCCTTCTTCTCCATCACCTTTCTTTTCGCAGCTTCCTCTTTTTCTTTCATTTCTATCCCCTTTACCTGTTTTCATTTTTACCCTAAGAGCCTTTTTACCCCACGTGCCATTATCCCATTCCCATTTAGAACCGTATGCTATTTCATTAAAACCCACATATGCTTTTGTCACTCAAAATCACTCCATCCTTTTATTTCAATTTTCATGTATTTACATCATATTCTAGGGATATTTTGCATGACTATGTGTGGTAATTTTATATTAATTAATTGCATTTATTAATAGATGGATTAATTTCAGCCCATTTTAGTTTAGAGTGCATTATTTGTATACCTCCTAATATTTAGGGAACCAAATTTAGGCATATAGGGTCACCCTATAGTTTGTCCTGCATCACCCATACTCTAAATGATCTTAATAAGGAGGGCTTGATTTACTATATATAGCAAGTGATCTAAAACCTAGATCGCCTTTAGCTATAAGTTTCTGGACTCAACTCCAATCAACTAGGTGATATTTCCCTCTCTTTTTTCCACTGTTGTCCCAAAGGTGAGAGAGATGAGTACTAGGGATTTATGTAGGTGGGAGTGTAGTGAACTTTTTATCGGGTCAAGGGAGAGAATAGTTTTAGGAAGGATATGTAGGTAGGGGGTGGGACTCAAGGTGAGTTTTTTTTTCCTTTTGGGTTTCTTAAGAGAATTAGTGAGCGTCATCATCAAGGCTACTTATCTATCTAGTGTCGACACTCATAATAGGATTTGGCAATTTGTTTTCATAGGTTGGCTGCCTATCTACCTATTTGGGGTTGTAAACAAGAAGGCTTGGGTCAGTTAATGTTATGTTTGTTTGGGGAAGAATGGTATGTGGTGTGTTTCTTCGAAAATGTTTTATCTAAAAGTCATAAGCTAATGGGCATGCAAGTCTTTGAAGTCTTTTTTAACAATATCTTTATTTTCATAGACAGTTTATACAGGAGGGTTTGCAGGTGGACTTCGAAAGTGTTGCCTTGAAATCTTTCTTCAAAGGCAATAGAGGAACTAGAGTTTGCAGCTTGTGCTTTGACATGGAAACGCATGGCTCCACTATAGATGCTTTTTATTGGCTGGCTGTGGTAGAGAAGATTGCAACTGAGTATAGCATGGTCAAAAAGGGAAATTGGTCCCTGAAAGGAAGCAGAGCAAAGAGTTGATGTGGGGAGTTTTCAGTTTTGTACATTATGCAAAAAGAAAGCGGAGAACGTAGGAAATTTGATGGTCCGTTGTTCTGGTTCACAAAAAAAAATTGTTGTGGTTTTTGGTTCTATGTTGTATCAAATGGTACATTCAAGAAGAGAGGACAATTAAAATGGCAATTTCTTTTTTTTTTTTTTGGTTTTGTGGAGAAAATAGAAGAAAAGAAGAGACATGATGGATAGTGGAATGGCAAATAATATAGTTTTTGACAGGATAGAGTGGAGGAGTAGAACACCAACTGACTGTAGATGGGAAAGTAGCAATTATGATGATGTTAATACGAATAATGTAGAGACATAGGTATGATAAATTAAAAGTTGTTAAATTAGTTGCAGTTTTGCTACCATTTGCAAGTTATTTTCATTAATGTGTTACTTTCTCTTCCATCTCATGACTTGCCACTGTCATGTGGTTTTGATTATTTATGTTGTTAGGCAGTGAAGATTGTTATGTTCTATAGAGCATGATCATCAGATATGTACTATCGATCCGATCTGCACTGTCGGGTGCAATGTAAAATTACAAAATTGCACCTGTGTAAACTCCAATTAGAGTAGTATATAATGTTCTTTTGTGAGAGCCAGAGCTAACTTTTCTTCGATTTTTCTTGTCTTTGAGCATAGTGATCGGTGTTGAACCTGTGGATATATCGAAAGGAAACCACGTAAATTTCTATGTTTTGGTTTGATTCTCTTTGTTGATTTTCTTCTTTTTGTTTTCTCTTTGGATATTGTTGTTTATGTGAGGTAGGTTCCCAACAAAGACAATGGTGTATTTCTATTTGTAAATCTAAAATCCATTTGTGTCTTTAGCTCTTTAGGTATGTGCAAGAGATGTGGTGATGTGAGGATGATTGCATGCTCAAAATGTAAAGGACTAGGTTTGGTCAAAGGAGGCCCAATTGGTTTGAGCATATGGGAAGATGTCTATCAGACAATTGGAGGTGAGATCACAACAAAAGGGTCTGTGTCATGCACCAAATGTCAAGGTAAAGGAAGTTTTAGTTGTCCTGTTTGCTCCACACTTCCATAATTTCATCTATGTCAGAAGGGAGCATTCTACTGAGGTTGTCTTTTTCCTTCTTTTGTTTTGCTTATGCACTCTCGTATGTAATGCATCCCCCAATGTAAATTTGAGTGTAACTACACACTGTTGCTTTTATTTTGCCATGAAAAGATTAAGTAGTTTGAAATATTGTAACATAATTTTATCTTTTGATTTTTCTCTGTATGTGATGAAAATTTTCTATTGAGGAGATTGATGAAGACACCCCCATATTTTGCAAGGGGAAATCTTTAATACTTTTTAAATTTAGATAACAAAAGTGCCTGATGAAATTTAAAGAGAGATAATTGTGCATTTTATAGTGGACATTTTTATCATTTAAATTAAAAATATAGTGGGAGTGAC
Source organism: Chimonanthus praecox (assembly GCA_022113865.1). NCBI lineage: Eukaryota > Viridiplantae > Streptophyta > Magnoliopsida > Laurales > Calycanthaceae > Chimonanthus > Chimonanthus praecox. Next base: position 45,747,421 of record CM039089.1, on the reverse strand, counting down.
CCTTAATGAAAAAAATGGAGGTGTCCCATCAATCCCCTTTCATTATTTATTATTTGGCTTTGAAAGGAGAAAAAGTTTATTTATATATGAGAAATAAATGCTCGCATACTTCAGTAAACAAAGCGACATACGAATTGTTCTTATGACTGCACGCTCACCTTAATTAAGCCTTTTTTAGAAACTTTTTCTACAATAGGTCTACTTTTTAAATTTTAATGTTTTTTGGTAATAGCTAGTGAATAATATAATTAACATAAAGTAATTGCTTGTAATATTCTATTAAAACTCTAATTAATATATAATATACTTGTGCATGTTTATAATAGATAGTCATATAATTTATTTGGATGCTCAATTACCCATAAATTTGATTCTTTTGTGAGTAGTACTGAGTTTTGTCAATAATGATGACAAGGACACAAATAAATGAATCTACACAGTATTTTTTGAAGTATCTAAATAAAGTGTGCTTATTAAAATTAAGTTCAAACTTGGCATCCTTCTAAAAGAATGATTTTATAAAACAGTTATTAGATGTGCAATATTCTATAGAGTGTGATAGGTTCAATTAAATAAGAAGAATTCATAAAGCTGGCCCTAAATAGATAGGGTCAATTAAATAAGAAGAATTGATAAAGCTGGCCCTAAATAGATTGGATGTTCGCTGATGATGATGATGACGACTTGGCAAATGTCTTCTTTCTTAGGCTCTAAGATCCCTTTGAATTTCACATTAACCTATTGGATGAAGAATTTGGAAAAAAGGAAACTAAAAACAAAAACTAAATTATTCCAAATGGATTGGTTGGCTTCCACAAATCATTTTTGCTTACCCATCCAAAAGTATACGGGGAATGTACTGAAAAACTATACGCCAAGAGGCACCATTTTTACCCAACCCAAGGAGCCTTTTCTTTGCCACATTGGAGTTGTGAAACCCACTTGAACCTAGAAACGTAATGCTATTGTCCTGAAGTTACCTACATAAATGTGCCCTGCCCTTAATGGGTCTTACTTAGGGCTGTAAATAGATCAAGAACTTGCTTGGCCCAATAAACTTATCGGACTGTCTGCGGCCCAACCCAATACCATAGGATTCAATAAGAGCAGGATCCTGCTTGGCCCAATCTACTTATCGGACCGTCCACGACCCATTTAGGTCTGACTATCTATTTACACATCTAATGGCCCTAGTTGCTACGAATGGCTCATTTAGGGTCCAATTGTTTATTTTACACATCTAATGACCCATTTAGAGTCCAATTGTCTACCATTTCGGCCCAGTATCAAATTTTTACTTCCAGACCGAATATCACTTTAAAATTTGAGCTCAATATTCATTTTTTAACCTAAAATTTTATGTTACCAGGCCCATTACTCTAAATGTTTATTTTATTAGGCCCAATGTTTGATTTGGGCACGGCACAAATAATCTATAATCTATAATCTAAGCATCAAATAAGTGTGCCTAGAAATATTATGCTGACAGCTAGGCATGTACTTGCACCTTAGGCTCTAGAACCCCTGGTGTCTTGACTGCTATAGATAGTACTTAAAAAGGGGAAAAGGCAGGAAATTGCAAAGAAATAATATTAGAGATTAAAATTGGGAAAAAGGACATGAGCCTGAACAGGGCTGTTGACACAAATTGAGGCTTAAGGTAAAAAATCTAAATGGGACTTTCTTGGTATTTAACATATTATTATAAGTAAATTTTTAACACAGTAAACAAATAATTCCTCTTGTTTCTTTCTTTCCAAACACCTCACATGGGTAGCCTCAAATGGAGCTACAATATTCAATAGTACTGATTCTCTAAATCTGAGAAAATCAAGTAAGACAAAAGAAGAGTCATAAGTAAATTTTAAGAAAAGTGTTCTTCTTCAACATCAAGAAAGCAACATATATTACAGAACTGGCATCAACAAATTGAAACTAAGAAACTGAAAAAAATGAAAGGAAATAATTACTTTTGTATTGATAGAGTGAAAATAGAGTTTAAAATCGAGACAAAAGCCATCTCTCAAATCAACAAAAACATCCACCAGAAAAATAAAATAAAAAAGAAAATGGACTGTGAAAAAAAATAACCCAACAACAGTCTATACTCTGTTTTTTATTTCTCACATGGCAACAAAGATCGTCCAAGGCGTGATGAGAGAGAGAAATTGTTAGAGAGCAGTTAGAGAGAGGAGTGATGATAGAGAGAGCAGTGAGAGAGAGGAGCGCCAGTAGCGAGAGAGAGCAATGAGAGAGAGCGAGAGACTCAGAGAGGAGAGGCGAGAGGGAGGGGTTTTGCGGTAGAGAGGAGCGATTTTATTGCAAGAGTTGGGGAGTTAGGGTTTTGACGTGTAACGCAATTGTCATGCCCCGCCCCTCAGGGCCTCCTAAGAGATGAACTATTTTTTTTTCAATATTGAACCTCTAACGATTGAGGAATTCATAACTCATTATGGACTTAATATTTCACAAGATCATAAGTTTGGACTTTGCATTTGGCAGCCTCAGATCCAACCATATAGGGCCAGTAGACTTCCCAGGCAGATGGAGGGGTCACAAAGGTCCCACTTAAAGCCAAAAACCTCGGCAGAACCCACTAGTCGTTACAGTATGTGGACACACTATTAACCAACATGTAGTATATAACTTTAATCTCTTATATTAAATCTAAATAGAGAATGTCACATACATTCTATCTAACATTCTCCATAACTAGAACACATACCCATTCACATACTCATCAGAGATACACATAAGAAACGTAGAAGGTTTATTACATCTCTACAATGCCTCAACTGGACACAATAAGGTTCATTACATTACATGGTTCGTACAAAGATCTTCATGTCCATCCTCATTTGGTTTCCTGAAACGTAAGGGATGACAGCTCTACTAGCCCAGCGAAAAGAAAACAACAGATATTGCAGTATATCATCTATCATAAATATGTTATCATACAATAGTTTAAACACTCAGAAATCATGTAGTTTTCTATGAGAACAATATCTAACATAATTATCTAGAATAAATGCCCTTTCTTTCCTCAAAAATGATACTCCTGTCAATCAACGTCTACAACACCCAGCCGCGAAGATACATGGCTACACCGCCGGCAAGTTCATGCTCAGTGCTTCACCCAGTCTGTATATACACCTCGTACCAGTACCCTCCACGAGTTAGGTACTTTATACAACAACATGAGGTAATTTGATATGCACAGTACACCAGTCAAATGCACATCATGTGAAACCCCTGCCCAAAAGTAGCCACTTGGGAATCGATGTGGGAGAAGTCCCACATCGGTAGTGGAGGGAAAATTTTGAGGGGTTATAAGAGGCCAACCCCTCTTGACCAAGTGTGAGGCCTTTTGGGCCGGGCCACGTGGGCCCGGGCCCAGGAACAAAACCGTGAGGGTTCGAGCTGTGTGCGAGACACAAAGCAGACAATATCACACTGAGTCAAGCCCTAAGCCTTGTGTTCGGGTCGGGTCATTACAATTTGGTATCAGAGTCGAGTTCAACACTCGGACTGTGTGAGCCTTCCTCTTTCCCTGATGTTTTCAAGCCAAGGGCGGCTCGAGGCTTTAGGGGGGGTGATTGTGAAACCCCTGCCCAAAAGCAGCCATCTGGGAACCGATGTGGGAGAAATCCAACATCGGTAGTGGAGAGAAAATTTTGAGGGGTTATAAGAAGCCAATCCTTCTTGACCAAGTGTGAGGCCTTTTGGGCCGAGCTACGTGGGCCCAGGCCCAAGAACAAAACCGTACGGGTTTGAGCTGTGTGCGAGGCCCAAAGCGGACAATATCACACTGAGTCAAGCCCTAAGCGCTGTGTTCGGGTCGGGTCGTTACACGTGAAGTATGGATTAAATATAGTGTTCAACCCAGATTTAACATATCTCATATGATCATAATTAAATTCTCACTCAACTAACATGGATTTCTAAGTCCTCCCGCATGGAATCATACATACATCAGCAGTTGATATTTAACAATACTATGCTGAAAATAAACACATCTTATATTGACTGAGATTCAAGTAGTGTACACAAGTTCTATCAGTTACCATACTCTCGGGTTGGGTATGTCTACCCTCTACTTACAAATTGCCGTTTAAATGCGCATTTCCAACAACACATCGATAAACGCACAAATATGTGTATTCCAATCGGATTCTTGGTTGAATTTGATCTATCTCAAGATCTCCAACTGATAACCTGTCAACCTCTAAGAATAAGTGGTTTCCGTTCTCTATTTTAGAATGGCTAGACATCGACATCTCGTACACTCTATCGTTCATGTTTCATATGTAGAAACAATCATTCAACCCCTTACGTGTGAACAATGTCGGTATCGCGTTCTGGCCATTCACATTCTTTTCGTCAGTAAAATGACCACGGATATTTACTCATTACCATAGGACTAACGGTACAAATTTAGAGTTTAAATGCAAAATGTAATGCATTTTCATAAACAAGTATAGTTGAATCTCCTCACCTTAAACTGGGGAGTGTTTTGAGTGAAACTGTCAAAACGTTAAAACCGAGTAAATAAATTATACACTAATAAGAAAGAGGTTTAAAATAAACACACAAGCGGTCAAATACATGAATTTTGAATAAAAATAATATAATTTTCAGTTTTTGAAAATTTTGTAAAAATTATGATTTTGCCATTGGCACTATTCACTGAACAGTGTTGCTGTTCATTGAACCACATTACTGTTCACTGAAGCGCCTTACTGCAAATTGGACACTTAAAAACACTGAGCAATTTTTTTTTGTATTTTCTTTGCCGATTTCTCCAGGAAAATCTACAAGGTATTTTTCTACCAAAATTTAAACAGAGCTTCTACTAAGTATTATCTACTAATGAAAAATAATAAACCAAGAAAAAAACTTACAGAGGTTCGCTTGAAAATTAACACAAAAGAGCTACTTGCAAAGTCTTGAAATGAAGTTCTAGAAAGAGAAACTAAGAAAGAAAGGATTTGGAATTGGTATTTTCAAATGAAGCTTAAGGCTTCTATTTATAGAGTTTCAAATTCCTTCTCAAATGAACCCCATCCACTCATCTTGGTGATGAGGTGGATCATGAGTCACAACTCAAAGCCAATTTTGTTTCTTCCACCTAAATATCTACTTTCAATGTTATCCAAACTTCAAGATTAGGTTTTGTAAATTGGACATGTTTAGAGAGAAATTTGACAAAATCCAATATCGCCATCGCATTGAGAATGTGGGTTTTAGATAGGTTGGTAAATTAGATTTTCATTTTGTTAACCAAAAATCCTCCATTTTTACAAAATTTGTGTTTCATCGAAAATAAGATGTCCAAGTTCTCCTAATCTTTGAAACCCATTTTCTAATGTTTTTAAAATATTAACTCAATATTCTAAAAATACCAAAAGCTTAGTTACAACACAGATTGATTGTGATTCAAGTTTGTAAATTTTCGGATCACCGGGCATTCGACAAATCAGGGCTTTTAGATAATGCTCGTCTAAAAATCGTATTTCGGTTAAACATTAGAAAATTCCAGAAATACCACTGAGTAGAGTACTCAAAGACACAGAGTGTGTGAAATTTTTAGTTTCCAAATTGGCCAATAGAATGGTCTTGTACACTCTGATAGTTTTAAAGACACTATTCATGATTTTCAACTAAAAAATGGCATTGTGTAATGTCTAAAATGCCCTCCGAACTTCGTCAGGCTGGATCACTAAGCAAACGAGCTCCGATTTGGTCATATTTAATCTTTTTGGGAAGCTCTCTTTGCACTCTATAATGTTAATCGGTTACAAAGTAGAATTAACATATCTAATTTTTTTTCATTTTTCTAATTAAGGGTCGGGTTATTAGAGCGGTAACTTAGGGTTATCATTCTGTAATTTCAAAAAATTCTGAAATTTTTGGGCCTCCTTGGACAGGGGCCTAAAGCGGCTGTTTTTTTTTTCTTATAGCTTGAGTCGGGCCTGAGCATGAATGAGTTGTGGGATAAAATGACAAGTTGTACAAAACAAGTAGCCAAAGAAATAATAGGAGAATCTAAAAGAAGTAAGGCATATATGCATAAAGAAACATGATGGTAGAAGTCAGAGGTTTACATGGATTGATGAGAAGAAAACACATTTTAACAAATGGCAGAAGATGGAGAACAAAAGATCTTGACAGTTGGATAGTGAAAAGAACCTCCAACAAAACCATGAACAGAGTCAAATATGAAGCATATGATGATTTTTCTTCTCGATTGAATAAGAAAGGAGAATGGGAATCTAGAAGTTTGTTAAGATAAAAGAGAGAAGATCTATATACCTTGAACATGTAAGATGTATTAAGATGAAAATCAAAAGGTTTTAGTGGACATATAGGATAGGAAGTCTTTCAAAGATTTATTAGATATATGAAATGAGAGCGAAGTAGATATGGAGGTAGAAACAAATAAAGCACTAGTGAATAGAATATAGGAAATAGAAGTAAAATGACATCCCCATAAAAGTTTGGTATTAGCTAGCTGACTAGGTTGTTTGACAAAGTATTAGAGTTAAAAAGGAATGCCTAAAGTTTGGTAAGAAAGTCCAGTGGTTCCCTTCTATTAAGAAAAAAAAGGGAATAAGAAATTCAAAATTGTAACAGGTATCAAGATATTCAACTTAGAGACTTTGGAAGAGAATAATAGTGTATTTTTTTAGGCAAGAATAAATGTTTTAGAGAACCAATTTGGATTTATGTTGGGTGGGCAAAAATGAAAACCATTTGTTTTGAAACAACCTATGGAGCATTTAAGGAGGGAAGGAAAAACTTACATATGGCATTTATTTACATATATAAAGCTTATGGTGGGGTACCATGAAATTCACGCGGTAAATGTTGAAAACGAAATGCACGCCTTATTTGTATGTTGAGGAAATGCACGATAGAAAAGGTGATAACAGTGTGAAAATGGGTGTGGTAAAATTGCAGTTCCCAATTAGTGTTAGACTTTGCTAAGTGTGTAATGACTCGACCTACTGTAGGAATTTCAAATTTAAGTAAATTTTGTGTTTGAATGCTAGATCTAGTTGTTGGCTTTCCAACAAGCCGAAATTTGATCAAATCTAAGCTTGGGAGCTCGAATTACGGAGTTTTGAAATTGAAATAATGTGTGATCGAATGATCCAAGAAAAAATTCAAAAAAAAAAAAAAATCGAAAAACTCATGAATAGTGTGCAAAAGTTTTGATTTTCATTTTAATTGTGCATTTAAGTAGTTAGACCCCGGAACTTGCACATACTTTTTCTCCCAATTAACTAAACATAGGGAAATTAGAAACCCTCTTAGAGCAACGTTTGTTTTTCTCCTAAAGTGTATTTTGTGTGACACAATTGCAAACCCTCTATTTTAATTATCATCGGGTTCTGTTTTCAACAAAATTTGTTTTAATGAACTATTTTCGAATTGTAGGAACTACCAGAATTTTCAAACCACTAAAAGGCAATTCCCAGGTGTGACTTTTAAATGTCATGTTTCGAATCAACTCTAGACCCTAAAATCCATTTGACCCATTACTATCAAAAGGTTTCAGTGTTTCAAAAGTCGATTTAAATCAAGTGGCTTCAAGTGCCCTTTTTTCAGCCAAAGTTGTCAGATGGCTTATTTCCAATGCCCTAGATCCATATGAAAGGTCAGATTTCGCTTCAGTGTCCTCCGAGTCGGTTTTTCCTAGGTACGCACTGTTAACCCAAAACCCGAACTCATCGCACCTGGTTTTAATTTTCTTCTTCTTCCTCCTCCTTACTTGCGAACAAGAGCATGAAGAGGCCCTCGTGGCCGAACGATGGCCTAGCCTCTCTCTCTCACTTGCCCTTCCACTTGGCCAATGGCATTGTGGCATCTCCTCTTCTTTCAGTCTTTCTCCTCCTCTGCAGCAGTTGAGGAATATCCTCCATGGGCGAGCCTCTGTAATCGCCTATAAAAGCAGGGACAATGTCCCTTTCTTCGTTGCTCAACATATCCATCTCTTTGTCAATTCTCTCTCCCTTTGAATATCTTAAGGATCGAAAACAGAAACCGGAACCACCTTCTTCTTCTTCTTCCTTTGCAAATCGATCTCATTTTGGTCCTCTTTTCCTTTTGATTTTGGAAATTTTAATTTGGAAATTTACTTGGATTAGGTTGATCTGAACTTTTTAATAAATAGACCGAGTTGGGTTGACCCATTTAAGATTAGTTGGTGGTTGACCCATTTAATAAATGGGTGAGGACCCATTGGCTCAACCCATTTTCTAAATGGACTCGTTTGGATCAACCCAGTTTGTTAATATCTTGGCTTGCCGAGTCCAATGTTTGTCAAATCAATAACTCGTGTGAAGTACTGCCGAAGAAGGTTGAAGACACTGAATCGAGACTCAAGTGAACTGAAGATAGGAAGATCAAGTTCAAGCCTCAAAGATCATCATGTGTATAGCAATCACTCAAGGTAAATTGGTCATAGATGACTTTAGGTGGTACCCACACTCTTAAGTGGACCTTGCCTAGGCTTAGAAAACATTTTGGTAATATATAATGAAGCCTAAGTGAATCATTGACAGTGGAAAGAATCAAAAGCTTCAAAACTTGTAAAACTATCAAATTGCCAAGTAGACACATCGGCAATGTCGATATGTCGACATGGACAAGGTTGACACATCGTGGTCCTTGATGTATCGAAATGAATGGGAAATGATCTGGTTGAATACCCTGTCAATTTGGCCCAGCCTCGGATCGAGTGTATCGAGTTTGTTGATACATCGATTTTGATCTAATCGACACATCGACGAATTCGATATGTCGACCTGGCTTGTGTGAGTTCTGTTCAAATGAGAGCTTTGTATTTTCAGGTTGCTCTCAGATCAATACACTTGAAATTGTCGATGTGTCGAGGGAGACTCGTCGACACATCGACTGTGTCGACATATCGAGCAATTTTTTAATTGTTCCGTTAGAAGCGCACTGTAGTCGTAACGGTCATATTAAAACGGCTATATTTGCAGCTCGACACATCGACAGTGTCAACATGTCGACGACTCTATGTTGGTGTTTTCTGGTTGCCTATATAATCTCTGGATTTTGGAGAAAAACGTTGGAGCTTTTAACTTGGAAAATCCTAAGGCATTCCGAGAGATCCCAACATTGGTGAATCATTTGAGAATTCAATCACACCCTTGATTGAGATTAAGTGAGAGTGAAAACTAGTCTACGATTTACATTGGCAAATCATACATCCTAGAAACCTCTTCTCATATCTTGTGATTGCACATACAAAGGCACATCTTCGTCAACAAACAACATCACATTGAGAAGAACTCCTCAAGAGGCACAACTACACATCAAGAGAGCTTTCAAAAGACAAGTGCTTCTTAGTGTTGTTCAATTTTTAAATATCAAACTTATGAAGTGGATTAGAAAGGGATTTACTCTTGAGCCACTATAAAAAATAGAAAGATAAGGACGTAGATCGGGGTTAGGTCGAACCTTTCAAAATTATAGGGATTGTGTAAAATTCTCAATCAATTGGATAGGTGGAAGTCATATTCTATTCATGAGGGCATAATTTCCCACATAATGAATTGGGGTACCCCTAGAGAGGATGAGTCCAAGAGTGTTATAATTAACATGAAAGTGTTATAATTTGTTAAAAAATGCTTGAACTTAAATAACATATCTAGTAAATAAAAGTTTTATTAAAGGTGTTATAATTTTTCTCCATCTGAATGTATCTGTAGTTATTTTCTGTGTACTTTGTTAGTTTCTATTTTTTTCAATTATTTATTCCTTTTTGTTAAGTATTTCAACATAAAATAGCATAATTGAAAAAAAAAAGTTAGAAAATGATAAAACCTATAAAATAATACATGAAATTTTTTTATTTGCTCTTAGTTATTGTTACTTACATGTCAAAATTTCCAGCAACAAGTTTTACTTTTATTTACTTTTTATTTTAATTATTTCATCATAAAATATTGTTTATGAGTTATAAATATTAGAAAATGCTAAAACCTATAAAATAATACATGATTTTTTTTTATATTTGCTCTTAGTTACTGTTTACTAACATGTAAAAATTTGAAGCAACACTTTTCTTTTATTTAATCTCATTTTTTTTAAATTATTTCATCATAAAATATGGTTTAGGACTTATAAATGTTAGAAAATGATAAAACCTATAAAATAATAATGAAATTTTTTTATTTTCTCTAAGTTACTGTTTACTAACATGTAAAAATTCCAGCAACAATTTTTTTTCTTTTATTTAGTCCTTATTTTAATTAGTTCATCATAAAATGTGGCTTATGAGTTGTAAATGTTAGAAAATGCTAAAACCTATAAAATAATAAATGAAATTTTGTTTATTTGTTATTATTTACGGTGTACTAACTTTTTTTTACAGAGATGTAATTTTTTCTTTTAGTTTCTATCTTTTTGTAATTATTTCATCTTTAACTATGGATTATAAGTTATAAATGTTAGGAAATGATAAAACCTATAAAATAATACATGAAATTTTTATTTTCTGTTATTTACTATGTCTAAATTTTTATAGAGGGATGCAATTTTTTTTCTTTCTTTTTGTAATTATTTCATCATTAACTATGCATTATCAGTTATAAATGTTAGAAAAATGCTAAAACTTATAAAATAATAAATGAAATTCTTTTATTTGCTTTTATGTGTTGTGTACTAACTTTTTATATAGGGATACAGTCTTTTCTTTTCTTTTCTTTCTTTTTTGTAATTATTTCATCATTAACTATGGATTATGAGTTATAAATGTCAGAAAATGACAAAACCTATAAAATAATACGTAAAATTTTTTTATTTGTTGTTAGTTACTGTATACTAACTTTTTTATACAGGAATGCGATCTTTTTTTCTTTTTTTTCTTTCTTTCTTTTTGTAATTATTTCATCATTAACAATGGATTATGACTTATAAATGTTAGAAAATGGTAAAACCTAAAAAATAATACATGAATTTTTTTTATTTGCTGTTATTTTCTGTGTACCAACAATTTATACATGGATGCAATTTTTTTATTTTATTTTCTTTCTTTTTGTAATTATTTCATCATTAACTATAGATTATGACTTATAAATGTTAGAAAATGATAAAACCTATAAAATAATACATCAATTTTTTTTATTTTCTGTTATTTACTGTGTACTAACTTTTTTATACAGGGATGCAATTTTTTCTTTTATTTTCTTTCTTTTTATAATTATTTCATCATTAACTATGGATTATAACTTTTAAATGTTAGAAAATGGTAAAACCTATAAAATAATAAATGAAATTTTTTTATTTGCTATTATTTAATGTGTACTAACTTTTTAATGGAGAATGAAATTTGGGAAGAATGTGATGAGAACATGAGATGTAACTTATGATAGACCGAGATGCACATATGAAAAAACAATGTATTATTATAATCAATGTAATATTTAGTGGAGAATGCGATTTGGGAAGGATATGATGAGAACATGAGATGTAACTTATGATGTGGTGAGATTTTTTTTTTAAAAAAAAAGACAATGTATTATTGTAATTAATGTAATATTTAGTGGGGAATGTGATTTGAGATGGATGTGAACGGACACACTGGATGCATCTATTTAGTGTACATGTAATATTGTTTCATATACTTTAAATTTAAATTAATCTATTTATCGAACTTCTGAATCATAATTTGTACTGTAGATAAATGGCACGAAGAGCGGAAGATCATGCATGGGAGTTTGGTGAGAAACTCGATAATAGTCCGTTGCTGTTTGTGCTGGAAAACTATGGCATGTGGCGTTACTCGTTAAAAAAAACAAGTTGTTGGGAAGACAGGCAATGTTGCCGCATGCCCGAAGGAAACCCCGACACAAAAAAAGAATATGTCGTGAGTTACTCAAAGTAAATGTGGAGAAGAGAAGATTAAAAACAGATACAGAAAAAAAGGCATTGGAAGTTGCAATGGAGGATATTTACAGTAAGCAAGAGGAGGAGTGTGTGCAGGTGGCTAGTTCAGAGTCCTCCGGTGGAGATCCAATGAGACGCAAGAGGCGCGGGACTTGTGGCGGGCTATAAGAGAGAGTCGTCGCAATATGTATATGGGCAGCCATGGTGGTGCAGGTAATATATTTGTTATATTTTTAGAAAATCATAAATACATTTTATTGAGACGGAAATTTGAAAAAAAAATGCTAATCCATTTATTTTTATTAAACTATGTAGGTGGGTCCTACCATGGTGGTGCGAGTGGGTCCGGTTCAAAGAAGAAGAATACAGGATTACGGGCTACATGGAAATCAATGAAGACTATATGTGGCATGGGTAATCAAAATGCACCCATAGATCCGCAGTATGATGTCAATCCAGAAACCATCGGCCTCGCGGATCCAACATGGGATAAGCCCGCCTCTTTGATGTAGAGGAGATTAGACCAGGCCACAAGAGACGAGGCCAAAAAAGGCATTGGAAAGGCTACGATAAAATACTTCACAGATATTCACAGGCCACTAAGAGATATAGAAAATCCCTATCTACAGGCCCTTTTTTATGCATCTGCAATTTCTGGGTCATCAATAAATTTCCCTTCAACATATGAAATATCTACGTCATTCATCATAGGTAAAGTTCAAAGAATTAGGGAATGCGTGGATACATTTAAAGAGTCATGGGCGGAAACTAGGGTAACAATTATGTGCGATGGGTGGACTAGTTAAGATAACAGGACTATGTTGAATTTCCTTATATACAATTGTCGAGGTACAATTTTCCATAAATTTTTCAATACAACAGAATTCAACAACGATGGAGAACTTATTTACGGCCTAATGTTGGAAGTTTGTCAATTTGTGGGGCCTGAGAATGTTGTCCAAAATGTAACGGACAATGGATCGACTTATAAATTTGCCGGAAATAGGGTTACTAGACATCATCCTTGGATCTTTTGGACGTCGTGCGCGGTACATAACATAGATCTTATACTTTAGGATTTTGGTAGAGAGCCATTGATGACTACCCTCATCAATGCTTGCAGGGAAGTTACTACTTTTATCTACAGTCACAAACAAGTCCTAGATTTAATGAGGAAGTACACGGGAAATCGTGAACTGTTGTGTCCCGTAGTGACTCATTTCGCAACGGTTTACCTCACTCTAACAAGCTTCTTAAGAAGTAAGGATAAGTTGATCACGATGTGTCGAACCGGGAGTTTTTGGGAGGAGGTCCCCGCCCATAACGTTAAGGCTAATGAGCATGCACAGAAAGCGGCAGGGATTTTGAGAACTACTTCCTTCTGAGAGAATGTCACATTTGGCATCGACCTCGTTTCTCCGTTAGTAAGATCACTCCGACTAGTAGATGGAGATGAGAAACCAACACTGCCATATGTATTTGAAAGCATTATCCGTGCAAAAATAGAAATTCAAGTCCTCATCAGCATTGAGTCTGTGTGGTTTTTCATTATCTCGACACCTATTACAGATTCTTCATGGATAACCCACAATTCATGGCAGGTTAGTGATATTTGTGTTTCTTCATTCCTTATGTGAGTTTATACTTTATAATACTAATTGTAATTTATTACACTTGGCAGCTTATTTTTTAAACCCTTTTCGAAAAGACTTCTGAATTGGACCTGACTATATCAAAATTAACTGTCTTTGACGCATTTAAAAGAACGTTGTAGAAAATGGTCATTATGGATCCCAATGAGTGAGTTGGTTGTATGAATGAGGTATTACTTTAATTTATCATTTTTATTATAATTTGTGGGTCGTACTAAAAGATATTGTACTTATCATTGTTACAGCTGCATATGTTACTTTGAAAGAGATGGCTAGGATGACACCAACGATGTGGTGGAAATGGTTTGGGTACAGTACACCTAATTTGAAGAAGTATGCAATAAAGTTGCTTAGCAGACATCCAGTGCAAGTAATTGCGAAAGAAACTGGTCGACATTCAAGTATGTTCATAGTCAGCCACGTAATAGGTTGTTCTCAGAAAAGCTCAATGAATTAGTGTACCTCCATTATAATCAACGCCTTAGGGCAAGAAACTTAAAGAGGTACCCAGAGATTACACATGCTACTACTGAGGATTTCTTCGTGCCTATTGATCTTGAACATATATTTGCATTCGATGATACACTGGGAGAATGGATCAAAGAACGCAAGGAGCCACTACCGCACAACCTCAAAGCACATGATCTCCTAAAAGAAGTGGATTGGGATTGGCTGAAGATGACGAGGATGACACATCGAACGCCTGCCGTCGCCATTCAGTTAGTGATCGGCCCACATTTTTTAATAGGCAATGTGACCACACTGCAATGAGTACCCAGATGGTACCACGCTGCCATTCTATTAGAGAGCGACCATCTGGCCAATCAGGAGAAGGTGTTTTAACACAAAGGAGGAGGATTGAGAGAGGAAAATCACAACTCATTCCCAGCAATCAACCACCAAGTCGTCAGAACCACGGGTCCGCCGCGTCTGATGATTCTACCGATGACAATGGAGGTCCAAATGATGGACTTCTTTGGAGGGATTGTTATCCGACTGGGGTTGGTACTGTAGAGGATGAGTACCAGGGGATTTCACAGGGGTATCACCCCGACATAAGTCAGATCCATCAGACACGGTCGGAATCACAGTGTGCACCTCCTCATGGCAACTCAAACATGTCCGGACATGGTGCTGGATTAGCATGGCACAGATATATGCCAACAAACAATTGGGGTGGTTCGACTTATGGGTACGTGGACGTTAAGTCTCTTTCAAGTAACATGCATTCCATGTCCATTTCTGATGAGTAATCACGCTAAAGCTCTGCCAGTTGGCAATATCCGTATCCATCTTCGTCTCCATCCGAGAACATGTCAACAGATGAATATTATCCACAAGATCAATATGCGAGGTTTATAGTTAACGTCAATGTCCCCGGTTATGAGTTTGAAAAACATCCTCCATATTGATATTACTTTTAATGTATTTATCAAATGTTCATCTTTAAATGTTGCTGAAATGTATGGGAAAAGGTTATCTTTTGAGTTTAGATCTTGAAAGTTTCTTCATTTAGCTAAATTTTAAAAACTCTTTAGTTAATGATTTAAATGGAATTTGTTATAATTAAACATGTATGACATTTGTGTGGTTATAAGGTCAAGTGATTAGGACGCCATTAGTTTCATTTTCTAATATTTTTTCTACATTATTATGTAATTTTCAATCATTTTATTATTATTTTTTATTTCTATAATTCATAAATTTAAATAACACTCATTGACTAAGAAAATAAATTATGAAATTATTTGTACAAGTTCCCCTCATTTATCTGCTTTTCCTTGTAACTTTCACCATTTTATTACTAATTATATAATTTCCCGATATCATAACTTCAAAAATATATTAGAACATGTAAATGTCCGATATTTTATGAAAAAATTATATATTCAATAAGCACATAATTATCTGCATTTACTGTAATTTTTTTGGATTTTTTTTTCAAAAAAAATAAAAAACAGGCTAGAGAGAGAAAAAATACGGCCGAGATCTCAGTTCAGCCGATTTTTGCACCTATTAGCCAAATTAGAAGTTTGAATTAATTGAAAAATAATAAATGAATATTGACCATTAATATAGAAATAATTGACTACTTTTATCCTATATGATAAGTCAATTGCAAAGATCTTCAATAAAAATATGATATTAAAATTAAATCATCTCAATTTAGTTATAGAAGTCATTTTTTAAGCTCTTCATATTTTAGCATTTCGAAATTATCTTTTATTCACTAACTTTTTATTCGTATATGGAGCTTAACTTTGCTTTATATGTTAGGTGTAATAACCCGACCCGATTCTTTGGGATTTTAGGGTTTTGGTGATAGTGGGAGGAGTGTGGGCCCGGCGGTGGGCCTTGGTTTGCCCAATCCCGAGTTCGGAGACTCGGGGCATTTTGGTAATTTCAAATTATTGTGTACTTTGTCAAAGAAAAATATTTTAAAATCACACATTTTCTCTCCGATGTTTGTCGCTTGATTTATATCGGGTTTTAAATTGTTTTCAAAAGCTTAAGATTTGATTTTGGAAATTTGAGGTCTTTAATTGTGAAAAAAAAAAACCCAAACCCTCCTAAACCCTCACCCCTAAATACCCTCTCTATTCCCGCAACACTGTAGCAATCGCAGCTACAGTGCCGCACGCCTCTCATCCCCTCCTTCCCTATTTTCTCCTCTTTTCCTTTTTCTAATCCTAACCCTAAACTCCCTCTCCCCCTTGGGTGCCGCCGCCGCCACTCCCTTCTCTTCCCTCTCTCCTTCTTCTCCTATTTTCCTTTCTTTCTTCCCTCTCGATCACCACCGCCGATTTTCTAGCTCTCCTGCCACCAACCGATTCAAGGTACTTGTTTTCCCTCCTCTCTTTTCCCCCTTTCTGATTTCATTCTCCCTTCCCTTCGCTTTCCCCTTTCTTTCTCTCCCCCTCTCTCTGGTTTTCCTCTTTTTCTTCTCTTTCTCTTCTTTTCCCTCTTTTCCTTGTTTCTCATTTGGGTGTTGAGCCAACTCAGTCGGGTCACTAAGTTGACTCGGCTAGGTTCAATCTTGGACCGTCGGCCCAGCCCAGCTCAACTCGACTAGTCTAAGCCCAGACTTGGTCTTGGCCCAGTCAGGCCCAGACTCGGTCTCGGCCTAGCCAGACCCTGACCTAGTTCAGGCCCAAATTCTTGGGCCCACCCTAGATCTAACTCAACCAGTCTTGGCCCGGCCCTGTTTGTAGGCCCGGCCCAGTTCGGCCCAGTTTTGGGCCCGACCCATCTTAAAGCCCAATTTATCAGATCCGGCCCATTTTAGATCCAACTTTCAGTTTTAGGCCCAATCCCGAACCCGACCTAGTTTTGGATCTGGTTTTCAGTTTTGGGCCATGTTCGGCCCATTTTGGGCCCGTTTGTGGCCCAGGTTTGTTTTAGCCCGTTTTAACCCATTTGTTAATCAATGTATTCCTTTTTATCAGATTGAGGCCCTTCAACCCCCGGACTCGTTTTCTTTCATTGGATTTTAAGGACACACACAGGTGAGAGAATTTATCACCGCCTTTAGCATGCATCTATGCATATTGCTACTCTATCAGATGTGCGGGTACGGAATGCGGCGAATGGGGGTCCCCGGTATTATGAGCCACTCGACAAGGGAACTGTTGACACCATTATGTGGCGGGTCCCCATCCGGATGTATTCGTCTCCGATGCCCACAGAGGCATATATGAATTAATTATTTGATGTCATAATTGATTGATTGTGTGGTGACACGATTAGAGTTTATTTTTATTGACAATATGTTAAGATGCCAACATGCGAATATATGATATGTGGTGGTATATGCCTGATTATGGTGTGATATGTCATGTTGATAATATGCTCTATAATCATGTGATAATTAGTTTGGACTGTTAGACATTATAACATGCTTGGATGTCAACATGCCAACTAGTGATAAATAATGATGCATACACCTGATTATTATGTGATGAACTATGTCAATAACATGTGTAGGCGTAGAGGTAATTGTGCATACATATCACTAATGTATGTGGAATGTCGGTGGAGGCATGGGTATTAGGCAACATCAGGATCTAGAGACTCCCCCTAGCTTGTCGGGTAGTTAGGGTGGGGATGTTGTGTAGGACCGCGCAGTGGAAGTGAGGTTGGACCATAAGCTACCCGGTGGCTGGATATGGGTTGAAGCTTTTCCTGGCATGGGGTAGATTGTCAGGTGTGATCTTCAAACACGTCTATGAGGGAGGTGTGGTTCGGTTTGGAGGGCGAGGTGCCCGAGAGTCCTAAAAGGGGCATGCTGTGGGGTAGTCATGGAAATCTCAGGGAAGTTCTGGAGTTGAGTGTTAGCTCGCCCAAGAATGACTTAGAGGTCGTCACAAACACGCTAACCGAGTGCGTGGCAGATGAGGCGTCCCCAATGGTCTGATGGGTGAAGTGGTTTACCCGCGTGGAGACCAGAGGGTGGGATGGCGGTTTGTGATCCCCGGATGACCGAGTATGGTGAGGAGGTGCTCTCCCACTCATTGGTCGAGGGATGATGCGGTGAGGGACAGCTCCCGCTAGTATGACTTGTGATCCCCGGATGACCGAGTAGGGTGATGAGGTGCTCGCCCGCTCATTGGTCGAGGGATGATGCAGTGAGGGACAGCTCCCGCTAGTATGACTTGTGATCCCCGGATGACCGAGTAGACTAAGGAGGTTCTCGCTCGCTCATTGGTCGAGTGATGATGCGGTGAGGGACATCTCCCACTAGTATGGCTTGTGATCCCCAGATGACCGAGTAGGCTGAGGAGGTGCTCGCCCGCTCTTTGGTCGAGGGATGATGCGGTGAGGGATAGCTCCCACTGGTATGGTTGTGATTCTCCGGATGACCGAGTAGGCTGAGGATGTGCTCGCCTACTCATTGGTCGAGGGATGCTGTGTTGAGATATTCTAGGGTAGGACACCTGTTGGGTGGGGACAGCCTGCAATGTGATGTGATGAGATATTCCAGGCTAGAACACCTGTAGGGTGGGGAGAGCCTACGATGTGATGTGATGAGATATTCCAGGTTAGGACACCTGTAGGGTGGGGACAGCCTGCGATGTGATGTGATGAGATGTTCCAGGTTAGGACACTTGTAGGGTGGGGAAAACCTGCGATGTGATGTGATGAGATGTTCCAGGCTATGACACCTGCAGGGTGGGTATAGTCTGAGGTATGGTATTCCAGGCTATGACACCTGCAGGGTGGGTACAGTCTGAGGTATGATATTTCAGGCTAGAACACCTGTATGGTGGGGACAGCCTGTGGTGTGATGTGGTAGTGTGTTTACCAGCAGTTATGACTTTGGAGTTCATGGTTGAGACTTGTGTTGTGAGTGTTGACTCACCAGGAATTTATGGGCGCCAAACGAGTGAGTTCGGCAGGCTCACTCGGTAGAAGGCCTATAGAATTCTGTGAGGGGTGGATACGCTAGTCGTGTGGAAACCAACAAATGGGGTTCAAGATTATAGGTTTTACTATCGAGACTCTGGTGCTCGATTGAGGAGACCATCGATGAGCTAGTTGGCAATCCGTTGAGGACTAGTGAGCTGGTTACTCCCGTGTGGTAGTTAGTTGGGACTCTAGTGAGTCTGACTCTTGGGTTGGTCGTGGTATGTGTGCGGGTTATCATGAGAGAGTCATAGATCTGGTTGAGGAGTATGATCCTGATCCGGTTGGAGATCAGTCTGTGTACCGAGGGTGGGTAGACCACAGCGGATGGGCACATGAGGGAGTTGCCATAGAGTTGTATTGTGTTTGTTAGAGGATGTTCTGGAGGCCCGACAGATGTGGGCCCGTGTGTTAGGGGTAGGGCACCCGTTTGCACAGTCATGCATGTAGACATCATAGCCATTGATGTGTTCATATGATCATATACAGTGAATGCTTGGTGACCTATGATGCGTGTGTTACCCTCACTGGGCATGTAGAGCTCACCCCTTGCCTCACAGGTACTTCATAGAGGAAGGGTTGGCGGGACCCTCAATCGGACATTGCGCGTAGAGTTGCAGCTTTGTACTTATCATGGTTTCATTTTGTATTTGAGGACCTGTTAATGTATTTGAGATATGTGTACATTTCATTAAGCTGGATGAATGTAATAATGAAATGATGTTATTGTTTCCAATTATGATTAATACTTTATTGGTGTTGTCGGTTATTCATTTGAGTGGGGGTTGCGAGAGCAGTACTTCCCTTTATATTGAAAAAAATAATATACCCTTGAAATTGTAACAGATCGATTTTGAGACTTTGTATCAGTTTAACGTACTCGTAGCTGGACGGGTCGTTACATTAGGTCTTTTAAATGATTTTATCCATAAACATGATGTTGAAAATATCACCTTAATCCAATCATAAGTCATATTTCAGGCTTGTTAAATGTTAATTACTTTAATTACTTTTAAATATTAACATTTTCATCCTACATGAGGTGTACTTTCAGTCCATTTGATGATATCGAAAGATCTTAATAAAAATATAACCTCACAAAACTTACCAGGTCCAATATTAGAAATCAAGTTTTTTAAGCTCTCACAATTTTGAAAACTTTAAGTTATTTTTTGAATATCTAACTTTCTTTTAAATATTTTATTTTTTCTTTTAATAGTTACAAAGTAACCAATATTTACACTATATATGAGACTAATTTTAGTTTAATATTATTTTAAAGATATGCACATACATATAAACTATAATTTATATTGGAAAGTTTCCTAGTGCTTAGAACCCGATTATCCCTAGAGGGGAGGTGAATAGGATAATATCAAAATTTGTGTTCTTTTCCAATTGTCCTTGATTAACAATTTATAGTGCGGAATTTAAACAACATTAATCAAGTGGTGTGTGAACAATTAATAGTTCAAATAACAAAATTCACAAGAATAGTTCTAACATCATGAACACAAGATTTATAGTGGTTCGGTTTAGACAAACCTACATCTACTGTTGAGACTCACCCAACCTTGGGTTATCTCCAAATTTACTAAGTGGGGAATTACACCTACACTAATAGAATAAGACTTCCACCTATCCAATTGATTGAGAATTTCACCAAATTCCTATCCCTCTATTTTTTATAGTGGTTCCAGAGTAAATTCCTCTTTAATTCACTTCACAAGATAAGATGATTTAAAAAATTAAACTAAGAAGCACTTGCCTTTGAAGTTTTGCAATGTAGGTGTGTTTTTTTAATCTCTCCCAATGTGATGTCGTATGAAGACGTTGATACGCCGTCTGAAGCAATCACAATCCATGGGAGGCCTTCTAGATAATTGGGTTACCAATATCAATCCTAGAAGTTGATTTAATCCTTCTCTCTTAATCTCAATCTAAACCGATTGGATAATTGATTGATTTGCAAATGTTTTGCCAAGAGAGAATAAATCACTAGCTTTGCCTTGGGTGTTTGAGAGTTTAACTCTATTAGATGCAGATCATAAATGCTCTCCAAGGGATTGATCCTTAAACTCTCCCAACAATGTGGCATTTATAGAGGCAAAAAGAATTTTTGAAACACAGTTACCCACGATTGATCGTGCACTGGCTATCAATCGTCCGTGTTCGAAACTGACTTCCACCAACCCGACCGTTGAGCATTAAATGCACAGTAACGGCACAAAAATGGTCACACACGATTGATCACCCACATGATTGATCGTGAACATCCATTGGCGATAGATCGTGAGTTGGCGATAGTATCGTCCTGAGGCTATCCTATTTTGACAATGCCATGTCAAGACAAACCTCATACATGAATTTAGTGACTTGGGGATCAAGTGGCTTGGGACTTAAGCAAGGAAATTTGAATATAATGGGATTGGGTTGTTATGTTCGAATCTCACTTATATGGTTTACGGTTTAATGCAATGATTGATAGATGGATGGGATCTAAAGTTAAAATGGATGAATGGTTGGATGAATGCATGATGACATGGAGATGGGTTTCCTTAGTGTGAAATTCGAATGAGGTGGAGATGGATATGAGAAAATGGTGTGGGGTGGAGAAAGGATAGGTGATGATGTGTTGGTGACAAAGTAAATTCGAATGGATTGGGTTGGAGTTGCTTGGAGTGCAAGTTAATCTAGATCTAGATGAATGGCTATGATTTAATGGGTTAAAATCTAATGGCTTACTAATGGATGGATGAGATGAATTTAATAAATGATATGATTATGCATGGAGGATTAAGATTCTAAGGTTAATCTAGATGGATGATGAAATGGATGTCCAAGATCTAAGATGATAAATGCATGCGATGGATTTGGACAGGTGGCTCGAAGGTTTACCTAATTTATGCATGAGATGGATGGTTGATACTAAATTCATGGAATGAAGGGTGGATATGTATGGAGAGGGGGCATGTGAATGGATTAGGGTTTACACAGCAAAATTCGAATATGGGCTTTGGAGCTATTGGATTTGAGCAATTGGATTTCCACTGGACTTCTTGGACTTGAGCACATGGACTTGAACTTGGGCCTACTGGACTTGGATTTGCACATTGGCCTGACCCACTTTGTAATATGCGCATGAACTGCTTGAGCTTGGCCCAATGCTTGACATTTGGAACATGGCTTGGCTCATGGATTTGAAATTCATACTCTGGCCTCTTGAATTGCAACTTCTCTCTCCAGAATCAAATAATTAACTCACCACTTGAAATCTAAATATATTGAATTAATCTAGACTCTCATAATTGGATCTAGATTAATCAATTTACATTAAAAATCCTAGAAGTGGTTTGAGATTAATTATTAAAATTCTAGGTCTTCCAGTTTTAAGCACAAAACTTGCAATTTTCCACTAATTTTGATTGATTTCCTGTATTTTCCAATTTCGTCTACAATACTAGAAAACAACATTAATTGTATCTAATATATACAAAATTGAAGGCTAACTAGTCCAAATAACAGGGGTAAAAATATCATTTTTCATATCTCAACAATCATGTTATAAATTACTCCCCCATACCTTAAGCTTATCCCAAATCTTCTTCAAGCTACGAAAATTACTTCTTTCAAGTTTCCACCCCCATACTCCTTGAGTTTGCAATCCCAAACTCCAAGCAATTTCAATTTCAAAACAACTTCCCCATAAACCAAGCTTAAGTCCAAGTTTTCTCATTTCTCTCCCCCACACTCCAAGCTTTCTTTCAAGCTTCTAAAATTTCTCCCCCATTTTGTCATCAATTGACAAAGGGCTAATGAGCACATATGTTGCGCTCCCAAACTTCAATAGCAATCCATGATATCTCCATAAACATTCATGCATCCACATTGAAACAAACCATCCAATAAGCATGAAAAGACATACAAGATATCCATCATGACAAACACATAGCAATAATAACACAACATAAACCAACAATTCATAGCACATGAGAAAGTAACATTCATCCATTGTTAATATTGGTTCAAATATTACATGCCAAAATAGAAGTTTTTCAAAACAACAAAATACATCATAGGAAAAACTATCCTAAGCAACGCCAGCTGGAGGAGGAGATGGAGTAGGAGATCGACGACGGGGAACTGTGTTATCATTCTTGCAGGAGATGGAGGAGAGAATGCTGTGAATGGAGTCCTTCACAAAGCTTGCAAGAGCTTCAAACTTGCTCTCCAAGGCAGTGAATCTTTCACTGTGATGTCTCTCCAACGAGGCCAATCGCTCATCCTGATGTCGAAAGAGGGCTTCCAAGCGCTCCTCGATAACCCTTTGACTGCAGGAGTCAAGATCTGGTTCATCAGCATCATCAGCAACTTCTTTCTTTTTTTGTACATGCGCTGAAGAGGAGGAGGGTTGAGCAGAAATGGATGCTTCGCCAAGGAGTCGCTCATACAAGTCTTTCCCCAGAGACTTCCTGGCTGCCGTGGCATTGAGTGGCCTCACAAACTTGGGCACGTCTCCCTATGAGGGTTTCACTCCAAAATGCAATGCTAACTTATACATACGATAGCAAACAGAGGATGACTAATCATGTTGAGTCCACATACTTGATGATAGTCTTGCACATTAGGGTAGGCAAGTAAAACCTCTTCCCAGCCACTACAGCATACATGTGCACAAGCATGAACCGATTCAGATCTCCTCTATTCCCATGTCAGGGGTACATATTCAAACAGAAAAACAAGTGCAAGAGCCTGAACGTGGGGAGCATGCCTCCACCCTTCAGCCAAATCTCTTTTCTCCAATCCACTTGCTTCCCTTTCCCACAGAATTTGTTGAAAATTTTTTGTTTGTCATTCACCACTAACTCATCAGGGATTGTAGGCAGATATTCATTATTGTAGATGGGGATGCCAATCAACTCAAACAACAACTTTGGTGTGACCAATATCGGCTCTACATTTTGGAAGTAAATGGAAAAACAGTTTTTCCTTTCATTTGTATTGATGGAGCAAAACATCCTTTTGGCAACTCTTGGGTGTATGGCCCCACCCCATTATAAAAGTTTCAGCCAACTTGCCCTTTTGATATGGCGTAGGACATTGAATTTCTGAAGAATCACTGGATCAGTTGTCCTTTCAATATTCAGTTTTGAAAATGCCTCATACGGCATAAGGGGCATGAGAAGGGGTGCTTCTTCATCCTCTTCTTCTTCTTCTTCTACCTCAATTTATGTTTGTTCTCCTTCTTCTCCCTCAGTACCATCTTCATTATCCTCTTCTTCTACATGAACTTCCTCATCCTCATTTTCTTGATCATCTTCTTGGACTCCCTCATCTCTTCTTTCTCCCACATTCACATTAACTCATTGAGGTTCTTCATCCTCAGACCCAGTCTAGGAGGTGTCTTCTCCATCATCCTCTTCATGATGGACAAGAGGAGTGGGTTCCCATATGACCAAATTTCCACTAGCCATTCTACTTGGGAGTTTAGAAGGTCTCACTAAGGGTGCATCAGAGGGTGTCACCTCTAGGAAAAGTATGGATGGCCTAGTATCTCTAGAAATTTCTTTCCCTTTTCAGGTCATAGGCCTCTTTCGATGAGGGGAGGATGCTGCAGGGTCTTCCTCAGTTACAGGAGTCTTGTAGTTCTTGGGTAATCTCACTCTAGGCATGATTTTTTGTTTTCCTTAACAAAATACAAGGATAAAATCGAAATGGAGGTCGATTCAGAGGCTTACCCTAATCGAAATCTCTCAAATCTGTGAGAGAGGAGATCACATACGATGGAGGAAGCATTTCTCCGGAGTATTTCGACAATTAATTGGTCAAGGAGACGAAATCACAGAGCTAGGGCACGACCTATCGGTGGTTTTTCAAAGGAAAATGGAAGAATAG
Organism: Chimonanthus praecox; assembly: GCA_022113865.1. Classification (NCBI taxonomy): domain Eukaryota; kingdom Viridiplantae; phylum Streptophyta; class Magnoliopsida; order Laurales; family Calycanthaceae; genus Chimonanthus; species Chimonanthus praecox. The sequence goes on along the minus strand of CM039089.1, from coordinate 45,722,552 downwards.
CCGAATGAGGGAATGAGAGAATGACCTTCAAATCGCGCAAGGGTTAACTTAAAAACCCCTTTCTTGACATAGACGATACATCGTCCAGATGATCGGTCGTCTTGCTAATTAATAGTCATCTGGCGATCAATCACCATGACAGATACAGATTTTCTTCCTAAAACCTGAATTTGTTTTGAAAAATATCCTCTTGATTTTCAACAACCCACATGGCATGCACAAATTATTTTCAACATGATAAGCAATACATATACCATAAAAACATCTTGAAATTGATCAAATTAAAAATCACATGTTCAAGCTAAGCACATTCATCAAAACCATGCAAGATTAAACAACTATTCAAGTATGAAAACATTAATCAATGTTAAACATATTGAATCTGAAATGGAGCACTTGGAAACTGATTTTCCATGGAATGTATGATTTTTCCAAGAAAGACTAATGATGTAGCCATGAAAAGCATAGTCTAAGCTTGTAGTCACCAATTTCTCTTTCATGTCATAGCACTTGGGCTATTTGAACTCACTTGCCTCTAGAGTTCAATGTGCAACGGTTTTGAGATATGGAAGTGAATTTAAAACCAAAGCAACACCTGATCAAATGGTGTTCTATCTTCTAGGTACCCATATGGTTGAGGTTGATCTCTCATACACATTCATTGGGGCATACATTGGGGGTCCAAACATTGGATGCCTTAACTCCTTCAAGACTTGATCAAGTTGTCTTAACAAAGAGTCTTGCCTTGGGTCCACCTCCCTTGGAGGTACATGTCTTTTAACTTTAGGCTTTGGTGGATGAAGTTTAGGCCTAACATTTTGAGGGTGGTTAAGGGCTTTATCTTGCAAGTGCCTATTCCTAAGGTTGAATTTCATCTTGTAATGTCCAACCTTATGACAATAAAAACATTTCCCCTTGGGAGCTTTATGCACATTATCCTTAATAAAAACCCTCTAACTAATAGAACCATTGGTTTCCAATGAAGAACCAAGACCCGATCTATCGCCAAACTTTTTACCCGATTTTAGAAGTTTTTCTAATCTTTCTTCACCTTGTAAACTTATCTTGGAACTTCTCTTTGTGTTTTTAAGGTTCCATAATATCATGAGTTAGTTTCCTAACTTCCACTTCAAGATTGCCTTTGATTTTCCATAAATTTTCAACATCTAATGAATTGCAATCTCTTCTTGAAGGGTTTTTTACGTTCTCTTTTAACTTAATGATTTCATCATTAGAGGTTTTCAAGTTTGAGGTGAGGAGAGTGTTTTCATCTTTCAAGTCTTTTAATTGGCTAGACATGTTTGCATTTTCAATTTTAGCCTTATCTAGTTTCTTAGCCAATTGTTCACTCTCAAGGTACAAGGCATTGAAAGATGCTTGAAGATCTCATCATCTTCACTTTCAATATCCACCGTTTCAATTATGGGTGCTTCCAAATTTTAAAAAATTGAAGCTATGAAAACATTTATGTGTTTTGATGAACACTGAAAATTGACTATTTTACCCCTGAATATTAGATAAGTTAGCCCTTGTTTTCAGTGCTTTTAATATCATTAATGGAATTTTGCAATTCTATAGGTATGTTTGGAAAATACACGATATAAGGATTAAATGGAAGAAAAATGGAGAAATTAAGAAGAAATCTATTTTTGGAAGTTACTATTTTTGGAAAGAGATATTCTTGGGATGAACAGATTTTTAATATTTATTTCACCATAATTTAGGGTTTCATTGTAAACTAATTAATTCAAATCCAATTATGAGAGTTTGAATTAATTCAGTAAATTTTTAGATTTTTTTATTATTTTCAAGTGGTGAGATAAATTATTAAATTTCATAAATTGAAGATATGAAGAAATAAAGCATTCAAATTCAAGCATGTGAAATTCAAGGAGCTCAACCATGCAAAATTTGCACAAGGCCATGTGGAGGAAAGATAAAGAGTATTGGAAGAATTTAGAAAGGTGGTACATGTGTAAAAAACAGGATTTTGCACCCACTTTCCTTTGTGTTCACACCTTACACAAATTTTAGTGGTTTTTCCCACATTCTTTAAGTCATTTCATGTTTAGCACAAACCATATCAACCATCCAAGTGTCCCTTGCTTTATTTAAATCTTTAAATATAAGTCATTCACTCCACCTCCTTTCATCTATAAATACTATCCCTCTCCCATTGAAAAAATTGAACTTAGAGCCTTGAGATTTTCGAGAGTTTGAGACTTTGGAGAATTGGAGAAGAATTTTTGAGTTTTAGAATTTTGGCTTAAGGTTAGTATTTTTATTTATTTTATTTTTCATTCTTCTTTTGTAATTAGTTCATTTTAAGTTTAATTCCATATTCTTGTAATTTAGTTCAATTAATAAGAGTAGAATTTCTTAATGTCTTTTTCTCTTTATTTTCTTAAATTCAATGCTAATGTGTGATTAATTTCAAATATAAATTCAAAAATTTCATAAATCTTATTGTTTTGATTTTTCTTAAAACCAAAGTCCCAATGTATTATAATTCTTAATTCCATTTTTTATTAATAATTGAAAGGCAGAAAAACCTTTAGAATTATGGTTTTCCAAATTTTGATTTTATTATGATGGTTTGAATCATTCTAGTTCTTGACTCCTCCCTTGGTAATTAATTTGGACATATGAAATAGTTAGATCTTTGATTAACATTATTATTCTAGGTCTAAGGTTCTTTGGAACGAATGAAATAGTTAGATCAAAGAATTGTATGATTAATCTAGATCTAAGGTTCAGATCAATTAGGGAACTAAGATGAAAGACTTGAATAAGATTGAAATTTTACGTGAGCTCCGTATTCTAGGCCTTGATGTTATTTTTAAAATATGGAAAATAAAGCCTCCATAATTCTTTGATCCAGTTCCACTATAAATATGTTGTTTTTATTTTTATTTTCATTTTATTTGTTTATAAATTCAAATTCTTTAAAAAATTGTGAACTAGTTTAGTAATTAATTAATTGCATCTTAATTATGTACTCTAAGTTAGATTGAGATTATTTATAATTTTTAGATTAAGTCCACTATCTTAATTGAACTTAGGTAAATATTGATTTTCCATTAAAATTTGATCTCTTTAATTGTTAAATTCTATTTTAGATGTGGTTTCTAATTTTAAACCATGTTTTCTATTTTTAGAATGTTTTTAAACTAAAATTAAAATTCCTAGATTAGAGAAATAATTCTATATTTAAGATTTATTTCTATGATTTTCTAAATTTCTTAAAATATATCATTCAATGGTATGTTTTTCAGCGGCTATATTTTCCTAAGTTTTGATGGGCAACTTTGCACTCTAACTGCTATACTATAAATGGTTCGTGAACTTGCGAGTATAAATTTAAAACGCAACATGTTTCATCATTTACTTGAGTTTCCTCTTTCGAATCACTCTCCGATTCGGAGGTGCCCTCATAAGTGGCATTCATAGCCTTCTTATGTTTCTCCAAAGGATAATCATTAGAGTAGTGTCCTTCCCCACCACAATTGAAACAAGTTTGTTCATTGGGCTTCTTCTTATCTTTTTCTTTATGAGATTCATGATTTTTAGAGAACTTTTCACTTGTTTCTCCTTTCCTAAATTTCCTCATCTTGTTTAATCTTTTAAAATTCTTCAAATATTTCTTAGCAAGAAGGGGCATTTATTCACTTGGGTCTTCTTCCAATTCCGGTTCTCATTCTTTAATTTTTAGAAGTTTAACGGAAGATTTCAAGGCAATGGGTTTTTTCCTTTGGTGGTTCAAGGTTTAACTCAGAGGTTTGAAGAGAGGCAATTAAATCATCACCTCTAGGTCTTACATAATTCTAGTAACGAAATTTCACCATCAACCTTCATTTGGGCAACATTTCGATATTCTTCAATTGCCACCGTCTTCGATTCAAACCTTTTGACAAGATTTCTAAAAATATTTTTGCACACTTTCTCATCAAAAATTCTGTCACCGACAGCCCACGTAGAGTTAACAATGTCACTGACTCTAGAATAAAAATCCATGAAGGATTCTTCCTCTTGCATTTTTAGGCGAACAAATTTAGCCTCTAAAAATTGAAGCTTTGACCTCTTCACAACAGAGGTACCTTCGTGGGTTCTCTCAAAAAATTTACATGCTTCTTGTATGGTCTCACACATCATGATTCTCTTGTATTCATTGGGTGATAAGGCACAATTCAAAGCATTTAGGGCTCAAACATTAGTCGTGTACATAGTTTGTCATTTGGAGACTATGAGGAGTATTCCTTAAATTCAACGCTTTTGGAACTAGTAGCCGCATCCCAAGGCAAGTGTTCCTCTTATTCTTTTTCTTTGATTAAAGTTGAAAGGTGGATTAGAACACTGTGTTTGAACAATCCAAAAAAATAGGCGTCGAAGATTAGACCATGGGGGGTCAAGCCTCTATAAAAAATAAAAGTTGTACTATCTGGGTGAGAAGCCCAATCATAGTATATTGGGACGACCCCAAAGTTGAGAAGTCTGCTAGTGGATGTAGGTTCAGGTGAACCGAATCACTATATATCATTGTGCAAGTGTGGTTTTCTTTGATGGTTTAATTAATTTGTTTATCATTTACATACACGTTTATTCCGCTGCACATATTGTTAAATTGATTTATTTTAAAAAAGTGGAATAAAATAGGATCAAATCTATTCACACCCCCCCCCCCCCCCCCCCCCCCCTCTCGGTCTTTCATCATTCTTGTAACAGAATTTCATCATCACCTTCATTTGGGAAACATTTCAATATTCATCAATTGTCACATTCTTGGATTCAAACCTTTTACAAAGATTTCTCAAAATCTTTGTGCACACTTTCTCATCGAAAATTCTGTCACCGAGAGCCAACAAAGTTAAAAAATTCACTAACTCTAGAATAGAAATCCATGAAGGATTCTTCCTCTTGCATTTTTAGGCTATCAAATTTAGCCTCTAACAATTGAAGCTTTGACCTCTTCACAACAGAGGTACCTTCATGTGTTCTCTCAAGAATTTCACATATTTCTTGTGTGGTCTTGCACATCATGATTCTCTTGTATTCATTTAGTGATAAGACACAATTCAAAACATTTAGGGCTTTACCATTAGCCATGTACGTAGCTTTTTCATTTGGAGACCATGTGGAGTATTCTTTAAGTTCAATAGTTTTGGAACTAGTAACTGCATCCCAAGGCAAGTGTTCCTCTTATTCTTTTTCTTTGGTTAAAGTCGTAAAGTGGATTAGAATATTGTGTTCGAAACACTCAAAAAAATAGGCGTTGAGGATTAGACCATGGGGGTCAAACCTGTATAAAAAATTAGGTTGTACTATCTGGGTGAGAAACCTATATATAGTATATTGGACCGACCTGAGAGTTGGGAAGTCTTACAGTGGGTGTAGGTTCAGGTGAACCGAACCAGTATATATCATTATACATGTGTGGTTTTCTTTGATGGTTTGATTCATTTGTTTATCACTTGTACACACGTTTATTCGGATGCACATATTGTTATATTGATTTATTTTAAAAAAGGGAAATAAAATCGGATTAGACCTATTCACACCCCCCCCCCCCCCCCTCTAGGTTTTGCATCATTCTATTAATGGAATTTCATCATGAACTTTCATTTAGGCAACATTTCGATATTCTTCAATTGCAACCTTCTTGGATTCAAACATTTTGGCAAGATTTTTCAAAATCTTTATGCACACTTTCTCATCGAAAATTCTATCACCCAGATCCCACATAGAGTTAACAATGTCACTAACTCTATAATAGAAATCCATGAAGGATTCTTCCTCTTACATTTTTAGGCTATCAAATTTAGCATCTAACAATTGAAGCTTTGACCTCTTCACAACGAAGGTACCTTCGTAGGTTCTCTCAAGAATTTCATATGTTTCTTCTGTGGTCTCACACATCATGATTATCTTATATTCATTGGTTGATAAGGCACAATCCAAAGCAATTAAGGCCCTACCGTTAGCTGTGTTCATAGCTTTTTCATTTGGACACCATGTGGAGTATTACTTAAGTTCAATGGTTTTGGAACTAGTAGCCACATCCCAAGGCAAGTGTTCCTCTTATTCTTTTTCTTTGATTAAAGTTGTAAGGTGGATTAGAACACTGTCTTCGAACCACCCAAAAACATAAGCGTCGAGGATCAGACCATGGGGGTCAAACCTCTATAAAAAAAGTTAGGTTTTACTATTTGGGTGAGAAGACCATTCATAGTATATTGGGACGACCCGAGTGTTAGGAAGTCTGATAGTGCATATAGCTTCAGGTGATCCGAACCATTATATATCATTGTGAATGTGGGGTTTGATTTTATGATTTGATTCATTTGTTTATCACTTGCACAAACGTTTATTCCGCTGCACATACTATTAAATTGTTTAATTTTAAAAAAGGGAAATAAAATCGGATCAAACCTATTCAACACCCCCCCCCCCCCCCCCCCCCCTCTCTTCCATTTCTCCCTTTCTCCTGGTTTTGCAGCACTCTATTAACGAAATTTCATCATCAACCTTCATTTGGACAACATTTCGATATTCTTCAGTTGCCACCTTCTTGTATTCAAACCCTTTGGCAAGATTTCTCAAAATCGTCGTGCACACTTTCTCATCGAAAATTCTATCAACCAGAACCCACATAGAGTTAACAATGTCACTAACTCTAAAATAGAAATCCATGAAGGATTCTCCCTCTTGCATTTTTAGGTCATCAAACTTAGCCTCTAGCACTTGAAGCTTTGACCTCTTCACAACGAAGGTACCTTCGTAGGTTCTTTCAAGAATTTCACATGCTTTTTGTCTGGTCTCACACATCATGATTCTCTTTTATTCATTGGGTGATAAGGCACAATTCAAAGCATTTAGAGCTCTAACATTAGCCGTGTACATAGCTTTTTCATTTGGAGACCATGTGGAGTATTCCCTAAATTCAATGGTTTTGGAACTAGTAACCACATCCCAAGGCAAGTGTTCCGTGTATTCTTTTTCTTTGTTTGAAGTTGTAAGGTGGATTAGAAAATTGTGTTCGAACCACCCAAAAAATATGCGTCGAGGATTAGACCATGGGGGTCAAACCTCTATAAAAAAATTACGTTTTACTATTTGGAAGAGAAACCTATTTATAGTATTTTGGGACGACCCGAGAGTTGGGAAGTTTGACAGTGGATGGAGGTTCAGGTGCATCGAACCAGTATATAATATTGTGCATGTGTGGTTTGCTTTGAGGGTTTGATTCAGTTGTTTGTCACTTGCGTACACGTTTATTCCGCTACACATAATGTTAAATTGATTTATTTTAAAAAAAGGGAAATAAAATCGAATCAGACCTATATGTTAAATTGATTTATTTTTAAAAAAGGGAAATAAAATTGGATCAGATCTCTTCAATTACCACCTTCTTGGTATTAAACCTTTCGGCAAGATTTCTCAAAATCTTTGTGCACACTTTATCATCAAACATTCTATCACCCAGAGCCCACATAGAGTTAACAATGTCACTAACTCTATAATAGAAATCCATGAAGGATTCTTCCACTTGCATTTTTAGGCTATCAAATTTAGCATCTAATAATTGAAGCTTTGAGCTCTTCTCAATGAAGTACCTTCGTGGGTTCTCTCAAGAATTTCACATGTTTCTTATGTGGTCTCACATATCATGATTCTCTTGTATTCATTGGGTGATAATGCACAATTCAAAGCATTTAGGGCTCTACCATTAGCCATGTACATAGCTTTTTCATTTGGAGACGATGTGGAGTATTTCTTGACTTCAATGGTTTTGGAAATAGTAGCCGCATCTCAAGGCAAGTGTTACTCTTATTCTTTTTCTTTGATTATAAGGTGGATTAGAACACTGTATTCGAACCATCCAAAAAAATAGGGGTCGAGGATTAGACCATGGGGGTCAAACCTCTATAAAAAAATTAGGTTTTACTATTTGGGAGAGAAAACTATTTATAGTATTTTGGGACGACCCGAGAGTTGGGAAGTCTGACAGTGGATGGAGGTTCAGGTGCATCGAACCAGTATATAATATTGTGCATGTTTGGTTTGCTTTGATGGTTTGATTCATTTGTTTATCACTTACACTCACGTTTATTTTGTTGCACATATTGTTCAATTGATTTATTTTTTAAAAAGGAAATAAAATCGAATCAAACCTATCCAACCCCACCCCACCCCCCCCCCCACCCCCCCAGTCTTGCATCATTCTAGCAACCGAATTTCATCATCAACCTTCATTTGGACAACATTTCAATATTCTTCAATAGCCACCTTTTTGGATTCAAACCTTTTGGAAAGATTTCTCAAAATCTTTGTGCACACTTTCTTATCGGAAATTCTATCACCGATAGCCCACATAGAGTTAACAATGTCACTAACTCTAGAATAGAAATCCATGAAGGATTCTTCCTCTTGCATTTTTAGGCTAATCAAATTTAGCCTCTAACAATTGAAGCTTTGACCTCTTCACAATGGAGGTACGTTCGTGGGTTCTCTCAAGAATTTCACATGCTTCTTGTATGCTCTCATACATCATAATTCTCTTGTATTCATTCGGTGATAAGGCACAAATCACAGCATTTAGGGCTCTACCATTAGCCGTGTACATAGCTTTTTCATTTGGAGATCATGTGGAGTATTCCTTAAGTTCAATGGTTTTATAACTAGTAGCTGCATCCCAAGGCAAGTATTATTCGTTTTATTTTATTAAAGTTGTAAGGTGGATTAGAACACTGTATTCGAACCACCCAAAAAAATAGGCATTGAGGATTAGACCATGGGGGTCAAACTTCTATAAAAAATTAGGTTGTACTATCTTAGTGAGAAGCCCATTCATAGTATATTGGGACAACCCGAGAGTTGTGAAGTCTGACAGTGGATGTAAATTCAGGTGAACCGAACCACTATATATCATTGTGCATGTGAGGTTTGCTTTGATGGTTTGATTCATTTGTTTATCAATTGCACACACGTTTATTCCGCTGCACATATTGTTAAATTGATTTATTTTAAAAAAGGAAAATAAAATCGGATCAGACCTTTAACACCTCCACCCCCCCCCCCCCCCCCCCCCCCCCTCCCTTCTCCCTTTAGGTCTTGCATCATTCTAGTAACGGAATTTCATCATCAACCTTCATTTGTGCAATATTTCGATATTCTTCAACTGCCACCTTCTTGGTATTAAACCTTTTGGTGCACAATTTATCATCAAACATTCTATCACCCAGAGCCCACATAAAGTTAACAATGTCACTAACTCTAGAATAGAAATCCATGAAGGATTTTTCCTCTTGCATTTTTAGGCTATCAAATTTAGCATCTAATACTTGAAGCTTTGAGCTCTTCACAATGGAGGTACCTTCGTCGGTTCTCTCAAGAATTTTACATGTTTCTTGTGTGGTCTCACACATCATGATTCTCTTGTATTCATTGGGTGATTATGCACAATTCAAAGCATTTAGGGCTCTACCATTAGCCATGTATATAGTTTTTTCATTCGGAGACCATGTGGAGTATTCCTTTAGTTCAATGGTTTTGGAAATAGTAGCCATATCTCAAGGCAAGTGTTACTCTTATTTTTTTTCTTTGGTTAAAGTTATAAGGTAGATTAGAACACTATATTCAAACCATCCAAAAAATAGGCATCGAGGATTAGACCATGGGGGTCAAACGTCTATAAAAAATTAGGTTTTACTATCTGGGTGAGAAGCCCCTTTCATAGTATAGTGGGACGACCCGAGAATTGAGAAATCTGACACTGGATGTAGGTTCAGGTGAACCGAACCACTATATATCATTATGAATGTGTGGTTTGCTTTGATGGTTTGATTCATTTGTTTATTTCTTGTACACACGTTTATTCCGCTGCACATATTGTTAAATTGATTTATTTTAAAAAAAGGAAATAAAATCATATCACATCTATTCAGAACCCCGCCCCCGCCTCGGTCTTACATCATTCTACTAACAGAATTTCTTCATCAACCTTCGTTGGGCAACATTTCGATATTGTTCAATTGCCACCTTCTTGGATTCAAACCTTTTGGCAAGATTTCTCAAAAACTTTGTGTACACTTTCTCATCAAAAATTCTATCACCCAGAGCCCACAAAGAGTTAATAATGTCACTAACTCCATAAAAGAAATCCTTGAAGGATTCTTCCTCTTGCATTTTAAGGATATCAAATTTTACCTCTAATAATTGCAGCTTTGACCTCTTCATAAAGGAGGTACCTTCGTGGGTTCTCTCAAGAATTTCACATGTTTCTTGTGTGGTCTCACACATCATGATTCTCTCAATTCAAAGCATTTAGGCCTCTACCATTAGCCGTGTACATAGCTATTTTATTTGGAGACCATGTGGAGTATTCCTTAAGTTCAATGGTTTTGGAAGTAGTAGCTGCATCCCAAGGCAAGTGTTCCTCTTATTCTTTTTCTTTGATTAAAGTTGTAAAGTGGATTAGAACATTGTTTTCGAACCACCCAAAAAAATAGGCGTTGAGGTTTAGACCATGGGGTTCAAACCTCTGTTAAAAATTAGGTTATACTATCTTGGTGTGAAGCCTATTCATAGTATATTGGGACGACCCGAGAGTTGGGAAGTCTGCTAGTGGATGTAGGTTCAGGTAAATCGAACAACTATATACTATTGTGCATGTGTAGTTTGCTTTGAAGGTTTGATTCATTTGTCACTTGCACACACGTTTATTCTGCTGCACATATTGTTAAATTGATTTATTTTAAAAAATGAAAATAAAATCATATCAAACCTATTGCCCCCCGCTTCCCCCTCCCCTCTCGGTCTTGCATCATTCTAGTAATGGAATTTCCTCATCAACATTCATTTGGGCAACATTTCGATATTCTTCAATTGCCACCTTCTTGGATTCAAACCTTTTGGCAAGATTTCTCAAAATCTTTGTGCACGCTTTCTCATCGGAAATTCTATCACTCAGAGCCCACATAGAGTTAACAGAGTCACTAACTGTAAAACAAAAATCCATGAAGGATTCTTCCTTTTGCATTTTTAGGCTATCAAATTTAGCTTCTAACAATTAAAGCTTTGAACTCTTCACAACGGAGGTACCTTCATGGGCTCTCTCAAGAATTTCACATGCTTCTTCTATGGTCTCACACATCATGATTCTCTTGTATTCATTGGGTGATAATGCATAATTCAAAGAATTTATGGCTCTACCATTAGCCGTGTATATATATTTTTCATTTGGAGGCCAAGTGGAGTATTCCTTAAGTTCAATGGTTTTAGAACTAGTAACCGCATCCGCTTTCTCTTCCATAGGTTCTTTTAACCTTGTCTAATGGATTAACATATGGAACCCTCGATGGATATGAAGAAAATTTTCATTCTTTCTTTCCAAGAAGCATAATTTGATCCATCGAAGTATGGGGGTTTAAAGATGACATGGCTTTCTCCATTGGACATGATTCTAGCACTTGGATCACTCGGATTATTAAATCCTTAAAATGAGCACAGGGCTTTGAACCCAATATCCCTAGAGGGGGGGTGAATAGGATAATCTCAAATTTGTGTTCTTTTCCAATTTATAGTGCGAAATTTAAACAATTTTAATCAAGTGGTGTGTGAACAATCAATGGCTCAAATAACAAAATTCACAAGAATTTCTCTAATACCACTTCACAAGATAAGATGATTTAAAAAAAAAAATTAAACTAAGAAGCATTTGCCTTTGAAGTTTTGCAATGTAGGTGTGTTTTTTTAATCTCTCCCAATGTGATGTCGTATGAAGACGTTGATGCGCCGTCTGAAGCAATCACAATCCATGGGAGGCCTTCTAGATAATTGGGTGACCAATATCAATCTTGGAAGTTGATTTAATCCTTCTCTCTTAATCTTAATCTAAACCGATTGGATACTTGATTGATTTGCAAATGTTTTGCCAAGAGAGAAAAAATCACTAGCTTTGCATTGGGTGTTTGAGAGTTTAACTCTAGTAGATGCAGATCATAAATTCTCTCTAAGGAATTGATCCTTAAACTCTCCAAACAATGTGATATTTATAGAGGCAAAAAGAATTTTTGAAACAAAGTTACCCACGATTGATTGTGCACTGGCGATCAATCGTTCATGTTTGAAAGTGACTTCCACCAAGCCAACCGTTGATCATTAAATGCACAGTAATGGCACATAAATGGTCACACACAATTGATCGTGAACATCCATTGGCAATAGATCGTGGGTTGGCGATAGTATCGGCCTGAGGCTATCCTATTTTTACAGTGTCATGGCAAGACAAACCTCATCCGAACCCAGGGAGATGGGTCATGGACACTATGTCTCGGTCCTGTCTCTAGCGATTGATCGTGTGACCTATTGATCGTGACAAATTCCTCACGAAGGGTTGCCACCTAACGAATATATCGTCCTGAGACCCAACTATTTTTACATGCCATGTTCATACCATAACATTGTTAAATCCAGCCGATTAATCGTGTGCCCAATTGATCAGCCATTTTCCAGCGATAGATCGTATGCATGATAGATCGTCCTTAGACCAGAGTTGTTTGACAAACTATTCCAACCAAAACCTTCGATTCCCAAGACGATGCATCGCTATACCACGAATGATCGTCCTCTGTCAATGTGATAGGTCGCTGACACGATGTGTCGCCGTGACAACAAATTCAATGGTTTGAGTATTCAGTCCATTGGTTCTGATTTGGTGTCAAATACTCTCTAGGCTTGATTAATTAACTAGATGTGATATCTAACCCTAGACAAGTTCATCATAAGGTGTGGGTTTCACTTAAGGTCTTCTATGGCCAATACCTTTCCTAATTACCATACACATGTTGATCTGTTCAGTCTTCAAAAACTTCAACCAACACCTGAGTCTTGATTATTTAGCTTCTCTCTTCAAGGCAATGTTTTACGTAAGTCACAAAATTGACAAATAAGTGACTCAGCAAGCCGGGACACTAACAATATATATACATATATAATTGAATAAAGTCATATTTTGGTATATGTTATTTTAGTTTATAGTTTTTATGCATATAAACTATAGAATGTATGATAAAATTTTAAAATATCATTTATTTCAATAAATTAAGCGGTAATATCTCTTAATGTATTTTTTCTAGAGCTATTTTGCGAAGTATGTGCCTGAATCAATGTTGTCAAACCTGACCCAACCTACGGTTGAATTGACGGTTTGATTGTGACCAGTTACATGAAGGATCGGGTCATTTTAAAACTCGTCTGGGTTAAAAACCCGCTACCACCCGTTGTTCAACCCAATTTAATAAACATGTTACCTGTTGGAACTTGGAAGTAAAACCTGTTTCTAAATATATATATATATATATATATATAAAAGAATTAACAGGTGGAAATAGGATGGGACTTACTGGACTTGGGACTAGGAAATTGCATTGTGAAAAGATAGGAGAAAGAAGAAGACAACCTCTTCCGCCATCGTCACTCCATCGCTCAGTATCCCTTTGCAAACATAAAGAACACAAAGAAGAAGAAAACTTTAGTGGTCGCTTGGTATAGCGGAATCCAATGTTATCAAAATCGGATCGGTTCGACTGCAATTGTCTTCTCTACGGTCCGATTTTATAGAAAAACATTCTTGAAAGAAAAATCATAAAAAACCTTGTTAAACCGCAATCCAATACGGTTTTATCAGTAAAACCTTGACTAGTGAACCACAGCTCAACATGGTTTGTATTTTAAGGAATAATTTTTTTGAGTTTAAATCGTCTAAAAAAAGTTGTAAAACCTTTTCGAACTATGAGAAAGAGTGAAAAGAAAAAAAAACAATAAAGAAGGTCGAACAAGGGTAGGTCATAGACGATTCTTCATCTTCATCTTCTACCGTTGCTTTCCTCGGCTTCTCTTCAGTTTTTTGTGAGAACCAGACTGAGGAAAGTTAGAAACGAAGAAAGAGACGATAGGAGACGTGTGTGAGGACAAATAGTTAATGCCCCCTTTTCTTGTTTCCTTTTATCAAAACAAGTAATTAATGCTCACTTTCCTTGAGCCAAGAGAAGTAATAAGTGCCCAGTCTTTTCATCTTCTCTTTTTCTCTAATGCATGCATAATATAAGAGAGAATAGAAGGAAAATGAAAATCATCATCTAAAATAAAATTTCATTCATTAATAATATATTAATGCCCCTAACTTGAAAAAATAGGCCTTGTATGAAATTTTGCTAGGTAAATGTTTTAACATAAATAATAGTGGTTATAAATATGATGTATCTAAAAAGGGTTAGCAAAGTATTATTTGAACTAACTAACATAAAGTTTATTTATATGTAGTATCATATTTATAAATATTGGATTATGCTTAGTATCATTTTTAAATTTTAAATATACCTAATATTATTATTAGATGAATATGATGCCTTAACATATGAAAATGATTTAGAAAAAAAAATTAATATTTTTATGTAAGGCTTAATATTAACACTATTTTTATAGACAATTATATAACTATTCTTCATAATTATAGTTATTATCCTCTTCCAAAAATCGAGGATAGTGGCTATAAAGAAGGCGTCTCAAAAATTATAAAGTAAAAAGTTGTTTCTTTTTTCAAAAATCAACATCTATTTGTTTAATTTAACAAAAAATCTTAAAATTTTATTTCAATTCATCAATTAAACTTTAGATAATAATTTAATATTATTTATAATATTATATTGATAGGTGGGTGTTGAGCATTGAAAATGACATTTTTACCCTTTAATTTTTATTAATTAGCCTTGATTTTGTGAATAAAAGATGCAATTAATATAATTTCTTAGTTTTGTAGATAAAAATGGAAAGTACAGGAAAACAATCTCAATTCAGTGGATAATTGCAAGTTCTGAGCTTAAAATTGAAGATCTAGAATTTTAATAATTAATTTCACTGCACTTTCAGGATTGTTATTTTAAATTGATTAATCTGGATTTATTTATGAGAGTTTAGGATTAATTCAATATTTTTAGATTTAAGTGGTGAGATCGATTATTAAATTCTTAAAGAGAAAAACTGCAATTTAAGAGCCAAATGATGAAATTCAAGATCCATGGGCGAGAGATCCACTTCAATTGGGCCAAGCTAAGCTTCACAAGTTAGCATTGGGCCAGGCCACAAGCAGTCCATGCGCATTTTACACAATGGGCTAGGCCAGTGTGCACTTCAAGTCCAACAAAGGCCCAAGTCCTCAAACTCAAGTCCAAATTCCATTAGAGACCCAAGTGCTCATTTAGAAGCACAATCCAATAATCCAATCCAAAGCCCATACTCGAAAGTCCACCAAAATTCTAAGTCTATAACCCATCTACACGCCCAAGCCTTGTCCATTCGAAAGTCATATCCACCATCAATTCTCTATCTTCAAACACAACCCTTCATCTCATGTATCAAAATTAGGTAAACCCTAGAGCCTCCACTCCATATCCATTGCATACATTCGTCATCCTAAATCTAGGTCATTCATCTCATCGTCCATCTTGATCAACCTTTGAATCTCAACCCTGCATTAGGAATCTTACATTTTTTATATTTTATTTTAACCAAAAATCCTCAGAACCATTTGATCTAAACCCAAATCAATCATAGTCATCCACTTAGATCTAACCAAAATTGGAGCCCAAGCAATCCTAACCATATCCATGCGCATATGAAGCATCACCAAAACATCATCTTCTAATCCTTCTCACTTCACACGATTTTCCCATATCTTTTCCACCTCATTCGAAATTCACATAGTCAACCCTCCATGTCATCTCTCATTCATCCAACCATCGATTCATCCTCACTTTTAATCTCCTCCATCCATTCATACATTGCATTGCATGCATTAAACCCTAATCCTACATGTAAAATTCGACCAAGCCAAGCCAATCCAAATCCCTATCTTTTCTCTCCTCTTTCTTAGCCACCAAGACCTTGGTCGACCAACCCTATGTAAACCCAAATCTCTTTCATTTTAAATCCCAACCATTCATGCTTAATAAGATTTAATCCTAGCCATTTACCCAACACCTTAACCAAAATTAAATCCTAGCCCTTGATTCTAACCTGAGGCCTATAAATAGAGCACCAAGCCACACAATGAAATTTGAATGTGACCTGGAGCTCAAAAGGACCAAAGATTAGATTTATTGTATGTATTTCCCAAACCTTGTACTTTAATTCTTCCATAAAATAAATGAGATATTCTTTGAGATTTAATTTTAAAGTTTATATTCTTTGTTTATTTAATTGGACATGAAATATTTAGAATCTAATTACTAAGGTCCGGTTATTTAAATTGAAGTTTATAGATTTTTAACTTTGATGATGAACATGAATTGATGTTTGGATTATTTATTTATTTTGGATGATGAGCGGTACATTCCAATAACCACCTTTTACATTATACATTGTTTTATTTTGTCATTTAATTTATTTGTCAATTTATTTCCAGTATTTTTTTATGTTAATTACCTTGTTGGTTTGTTGTATATTAAATGTTCAATTTATTTTCAATGTTTTATTATTGTATGTTCGTGTAATTCTTTGTATTCAAATTCTCTCTCTCTCAAGATTCAATTAACTGAGGATGGAGATGTGATATTTTAATCTTGAAACTTGTGATTTTAAATTAAGATAAGGACTATTATTCTTTGTTTCACCATTTTAATAAAAATGAGATAGATTTGATTCTCGACATTGATTGGATTTAATTCACATGTTTTATTTTGTTAGATTTACAAGTTAGTTAATAATGGTGTTAACTTTGACTTTCTAAGATCTAAATTAAAATTTTAATTCCATGTATTAGATTTCTTAAGATTACATATTTTAAAAGGTACCAATTTAATTTTAAACATATATTTTATGGATTTCCTATGGGTTCGACCTCGCACTCAATCGCTATACTATAAATAGTTCGTGCGGTTAGGAGATTTATAAATATAAAATTTGATTATCAACAGTGAGTTTGACCGAGTTTGACTAGGTTGGACCCAGTTGAACCTTATTAAACCCAACCTTCTTCGAAGATGATTCTATTGAGTGTCCGATTCTGATAACATTGGTGGTATCCCTTTATATCCCTTTGCAAACATAAAACACTGAAGAACATAAAAACCCTAAAAGAGGGCTTATTTTGTCTGAGGCTTATTTTGTCTTGTTGTGACTTATAAGATACCTTATTTTCTCTTTATAGAGGGTTTTGGGCATTTTATTTTATTTTTTTCACTTTTTTGTTTTTTTCTCTTTCTTGTAATTTTTTTGTTTTCTACTAATCATTCAAAATATATAATAATTAAAATAATAATTTATTTATTTTATTTTATTTTAAAATATAAAATAATTTCATTTTGGACAATTTAATAGTTCTTTTTTATCTAATTGTGTGCATTATCTATCATGAAAACAAGTTGAAATCTAATATTTTTTTATAAAAATTAGATCTTATACAACATATAATTGAATGTGATTTTAAAAAAAAAACTATCTTATAAGCGGTTTATTTAGATAGTAAATAGATTAATTAATAATTTAATATTATTTATAATAAAATATTTATGGCATGAGTTTGACCATGGTTGAACCCAGTTGAACCTTATTTAACCCACTTCCACTGTGACGGATCGCTTCACGGACCAGTTTTTAAAACATTAGTCTACACTAACATTTTATAATACTAATATGAAACAATTAAATGATGTGAAATCTACATCCTCTTTCATTACTATCAATAAAACCACGTATCATTTATCTGGAGTTGAGACTTCTAATTAAAAATTTGACAAATATCAAATTCTCTCAATGGTATTATAAAGGAAGAATAAGTAGTAAGATCAAACTTCAATACACATGATACATTTAGGTGTCCATAGGTAATATTGACCCTTTCACCATTTTTTTTAATCCCATAGAAAAACTAATCATGTAAATGGTCTAAATCGAGATTACGGAGTTTTGAGGAGATTTGAGGATCTCTGATTCGAGTTTAGGGCTCTTGGTAGTGGAGTTTTGTGTGTGGGCTCTCTAATGAACTCAAGTTTGTCCAAATTTGAGTTTGGAGTTCGAGGGACATTTTGGTAATTTTGTAGTTATCGAGACCATTATTTGAAAAATATTTAAAAATTCACAGAATATTAGATTTGAATACTTAGACCTCTAAATTTGGCACATACAATCATCTAAAATTAGCTACACATGAGAAAAAAATAGAAACTCGCACAAGTTCACTTCGGAGATCAGTCTTTGTATTTTTTTAACATATTTTTGGGATTTATCTAGAATTGAAAATAATTTACTAATATCATTTCCTGAAGTTGGTTTTTAATGAAAATCGATCTTCAAAGTTGGTTTTCAATGTAGAATTTATGAAAAATGCCAAAAGTCATTTTCATGGTGTTTTGAAACCCAATTTTAAAAAGATTTTGCCTCACTTGGACCCCACCCGCCTAAGCCTAGCTATGTTATAGATACCAAAATCGCCTAGCCCTAGGGCAGAAAAACCTTTACCATTCTTGGCAAAGAGAGAGCAGCCACCCCTCCCCCTAGCCGTCAGCCGAGCACTCTCCTTCATCTTCCCCTCCTTCGTCTCCCGACGTCCATTTATCTCTCTTGGCGCTCACCTGAGACCATCCCTCACCCAAGTTCACTGGATTTCAGCGGTTTTCCCAGCCGGTATTCACTTTCCCTTTTTTTTCCTTCTCGTTTTGGGTTTTGATTTATTAATGCATGATGAGTTTGTGCTTGCCAATGTCTTAGAAATGGATTCCTGATTTCAAGTAGATGATTGGGTTTCCTTGAAAATGGTTTTACCCATGTGTCATGTTCCGCCTCGATGGGGGCCTGTGACGCGAGGATTTTTTTCTAACACAGAGGATAACTTACGGTGATTCTACGTTTGACTGGTAGACTTATAAGAATAAAATGTTATAGATGCTCTCACCAGGGCCGGCCATGGCTAGGCGAAGTAGGCGGCCTCGTAGGGCCTCTAAATAAAAAAGGCTCTCAAGTCCATAAACACCTTTACTGTGTGTTAAATAGTTAATAATGTATAATTAAAGTACATATTCATTCTTCTCTGGTCGGTTAGAATTCTTTCTTTATAAAAGCAGACCTGGGATCAAATTCAGGTTGTGTTAATAATAATAATAATTTTTTTTTATTTTTATCAAATTATTTAATAACAATAATTTAAATTAATACTACTTGAAATCATTTGACTATTTTTAACTATTTCGAATTTAGAATACTCAAAATTGAAAATTTATATATTAATAATTTTTCTACTCAATTTAAAGCATTTAAAACGTAGGTTTCTTAAAAAATTAAAATAATGATAGTAACAATCATAATAATAATTATTATAATCCTCATTTTATTGAGTTTAATAATAGTAATAATAATAAAATAATTTTAATTAATAAAGACTCTTTTAAAATATACCTATCATCTAAATAAAGAGAGAGAAATCTATATTGAGTTGATAATTTTGAATTAAAAATAATTTAAAGCTTTTAAAATTTGAAGAGATGAAAAAACATAGCTTTATTCATTTGATGTAGATTTTATTAGAAGTAATATAGAAGTATAAATCATTATAATTAAGATAATTTTTAATTTTTTAAAAATACAAAAAAAATTGAAAAATTAAATTAATAATAATATCTTCGTTTCAAATGAGAATTTGCATTAGTGTCATACTCTATATAATAAAAAATGCAGTATCAAAAGAATGAATTGCCAAATTATATAAAAACAATGAATTGTTGTTTTCCAAATGCATGAATTGCTTATAAAATAATGTTGATTATACCAATTACAGTTACCTATGTAAACATAAATTTTTTAAAGTTAAAACTGATAAAATCTTATCTTCGGTCTATAATGTCATAAGAAATATTGAATAAATTAGCTATATTATATATTAAAAAATAAATGTTAAAAAAACTTGAATATAGTGATTAGTTATGCATTCAAAATAAGAATAAATTTTAAATAATACTTTGTTATAAATTTGATTATGATATTTTATTTAGTTTCACACATTGTAAAAAAAAATATATATGATTTTATTTTTTATGAGTATATAAAGGCCCCTTCTTAAAAACTCGCTTATGGCTCCTGAAATCTCAGGGCTAGCCCTGGCTCTCACAAGTGGACTTAGACATGTACGATACCACATAAAACCATACTACATCAGGTTTCCCAATAAAGCATAATGGTTTTGTTACATGAAAAGTTATCGATTTGAAGATCGCAGTATTACAATATAAGACCAAGTCTTCCTGATAATGGAAGTTTTCTCCTAATGGGTAGATGCACAAGCTCCCAAATCCCTTAGCTAACCATTGAGGTTCCTCCAACCCTTCCTCCGACATATATCCTGAAAACATAAGGGAGTGAGCTGTAGCACCCCCACCCACATGGGGTGTGGAAAAAGTTCCACATCGCCATTGAAGGTGGGTGCTGGGGGATTTATATGAGGAGGAAAGTCCCTCCACATCGTGAGGCCTTTTGGGTCTGGCCATATGGACACAAGCTCAAATCGAAACCGTGCGGACTCGTGCGTCCAAAGCGGACAATATCACAATGGGGTTGGGTAGAGTCGTCACAAGTGATATCAGAGTATGGTTCAACACTTGGACTGTGTCGGCTCTACTTGCGTGACGTTGGCTGCCTGTGTGTGTGGACCCCTTGTCAATGTGACTTGACAGAATTGGAGACAACTCTGGTCTTAAGGGGGGGTGGATTGTAGCACCCTCACCCACATGGGGTGTGGGAAAAATCCCACATTGCCAATGAAGGTGGGTGGTGAGGGCTTTATATGATGAGGCAAACCCTTCCCCATAACAAGGCCTTTTGGGCCTAACCTGGTAGGCTAGAGCCCAAAGCAAAGTTGTGCGGGCCTAGATGGGGCCCAAAGAGGACAATATTGTGATGGGTAGGGTCGGGTCGTCACATGAGCTAACTAGCCTAGTGAATAAAAACAACAATTTTATATATAGCATGTTATCAACCAAGCATTTTATATAACCTACTCATGTTAACATGCAATTACAGGGTCATAACATAAATCTGAGATCAACACCCCAATCCTAGGCATAGTTATAACATCGGGTTAACACCCAAAACACATAACATAGTTATAATATATTTCAGAGCCAACATGTAATTATATAATCATGTAATAACAATCACACAAGGAAGATTCCTTATGTAGTTGCTACATTTATAGAACAGAACCAGATTGACATCTTAAACAAGCAGTGGATGATTATGACCTAACAAGGGTCAGTATTAAATCGCAACCATAATAACAACATAGGCTAACACCATAAGCATGCAGCTTTGATTATACTTGACAATATAAAGTTGTTACTCAATATGCAATCACGATAATAAAAATCATATGCAATGCCCAATCACACATTATACATTAGTACAACATTCAACGCATACTAATTGGAATGCTAGTCGATTCATGACCCACTATTGAGTTCCTATGCCATTTCGATTATATCCTAAACGTTGCTTTTTCATTTGTGCTTAGATAGTATCGTGAACTCTACGTCACTACCATCATATGTCACGATCTAGTATTGTCAGCTTTATTGCGGCCTATGCGTCTACTCTTACGCAGGCCTCACATCCAGTAGTATTTATTGACTTGTTTTTGTGTTGTATATTTCGTGCACTGAGCATATACAACGAACAAACCTTTTTCACGGAGCATTCTTCATGGATCCTAAGCACTTAGCAGAATCATTTATCAAAGCACTTCGTATCAACATTTAGTAATAACACTTAGCATTTATTTATCCTATTCATCTAGATGCCTCATATGTCTAAACGCGCATTTAGCGTTTTAGATGACATGCATTTTGCTCATTCATTCCTTAGCGGGCATATGAATCGAGCATACAACATAAGTTTTGTTTTCCTCAAGTACATCTTACATCGTGTACCTAAAACGTATGTTTTAATGTAACGTGTTACCCACCCAGACATTCTTCACGAAATACATGTTATTCCAGAGTAAACATACCAATCTAAATATTCTTAACATGCACTACCGCACACATCCGCATGTTGTTAGAAATAGACACAACCAATCTAACATGTATTAACATATATATCAACATGTTAGTATCAAAAAATAGACATACCCCGTGATATCCCAATCCAAATTAGAGATTAATTTAAGTTAATTTTAATTAATTAAATATTTTTTAGCCAATAATTATAACGACCCGTCCCGCTAGCATGATATTGTCCTCTCTGGGCCTCATACATAGCCTGCATGGCTTTCAATTGGCGAGTCAACCCACTATTGCTCCTAAAAGGCCTCATACTAGAAGGAGGAAGGCTACCACTTATATACCAGAGAATTTCCAACTAGCAATGTGGGATTTTTTTCTTCACAGGCACGGCATATTACAATCTCCCCCCCTTAAAGTCAGAGTCGTCACCGACTTTGCACATAAACAACCAAGCCCACACTCCCAAGCAGAGACTTGAACTATGCTCTGATACCATTTGTAACGACCCGTCCCGCTAGCATGACATTGTCCGCTCTAGACCTCACACACGGCTCAAACGACTTTCAATTGGCGAACCAACCCACTGTTGCTCCCAAAGGCCTCATGCTAGAAGGAGGAATGCTATCACTTATATACCAGAGAATTTTCAACTAGCAATACCATAATAACAAAGCATTAAAATAATATTGAATGAGCTTCTCAATGAGTTTGAGTTTGACTCGATCCGAGTCCGAAACTCTTTTAAATTGAATTTTAAAGGTATAATAACAAGTTATGAATATTAATAATATTATTTTAGGGTTAAAACTTGGCTACTTTAAAAACTCAGTCATTTAATCTCATTTCAACTCCAAATTTTAGACCATGCATTATTTTTAAATTCCGGACTTAACGGAATGCCAATCTCGATGTAATTCTTCCTGTTTTCACTACCTAAAATTTCATAGGTGGCAAAACCCCACTTTGATAAGGAAGACAAAATCTTAAAAATATACAGAGAGTTAATATTCAATCTGTAATATAACTGAGCCTTTTGTTTCTTCAGATTTCTAAAATATCAAGTTTTTAATAGTATTATTTTACGTCGATAAATGTGAGCCATCAAATATTTTGTCACTTAGATGGAGTGTTTTTTTACTTCGAAACATTTCAAAACTTTTGAATGTTTTTATTGGACTAATTTAATCTATCTAATTATAAAATTAGATTTTCTCTAAAAGATTCTTTAAAATTAAAAATTTTTATCAAATCAACACTGAGTTTTCTCTTTAAAATTTAATGTTATATTTATAATTTAATATCTGATCTAATAGATCATTTAGACTAATTTAGTGAGATCTTAAAATGTTTAAAATTAACAAAGGATATAAATGATATTATTAGAAATAAAGTATTAATAAAATATTGTAAAAATCTTGTAAAAATCTTGTATAATATCGAACCTAAGCTACGCTACCACTATAGATGTGCAACGTGGGAGGATGGCAGTGACTCCATGCTATAATAAAACGAGGAGGTTGGTGCGGTTGGAAGGGATAAAAAAGGCAGGCTCTGTCTCTCCCTCTTGTCGCGCTCTCTCTCTCCGGTTGGTTTTCTATTTCCCTTTCCTTCATTTTCTGCATTTCTTTGCCTTCTTCCTTTTTGTACATCCGCTAAAAGCAGAAGAAGGAAAAAAAAAAAAACATCCGCAGCAACTCTCTCTCCTGTCGCTTTCTCTGTGTCCATTTCTCTTCATTCATTTCATTTCCGCAACAACTCTCTCTCTCCTGTCGCTTTCTCTGTGTACATTTCTTTTCTTTCATTTCATTTCCTTTTTCTCTTCTTTCATTTCATTTCCTTCTTTTCGTCTCTTTTGTTCGACCGCAAGTAACAGAAGCAGCAAACAGTGGTAACCTTCGAATTTTTCCGCACATTCTCTTGAGCGTTCAAACCTAGTCAAATCTACATAAATTTTCACATGTAAAGTACCAAAATAATTCTATTTTTAATTTTAATAACTTCGTAGCAGTTTAAATTAGAATAGTTTAGTATTAGATTTTAAAATTGAATTTTTCAAAATAGAAGGAGGGTAAACTTCTCTTCTAAAATTTTAAGTTACAACCTTAAAGTCATTTTATTTTACGTTCAAAAGTTGTTTTTCAGTCTTTAGTTAAAAGAGGGGAAAAGATTAACCCCATCTGATAATTGTTTGTTTATTTTTATGCATTATATGTTTAAATTCAGTATCGTAACATCTGGGCCAAACTATCATCCGTAGTAGCATTAGTCGCTCGGTGATACCATTTGAGGTGGTGCTTAGTCACCCACTGGTTCATCAGTAGTGGCGCTTAGTCGCTCGGTGGTACCATCTGAAGAGGCGTTTAGTCATCCGATGGTCTTGAAGTAGGGTACTGAGTATTTTTTACATTACTTGTATTATATTCTCTAGGCTGAAAATCTTCACCTTTAGTGTAGCGGAAATTCCGCTCGATGGCCATCTGAGATGGCCTTGGTCGTCCGGTAGTAAATATATTTGGGCACTGAGTTCTTTATTTACATATTGTCTCTGTACCCTCTGGGCCGAAATCCCCCATCAGTAGCACAGCTAAAACGCCTTTTGATGACCATCAGTAGCGCAGCGGAAACACCGCTCGATGGTAAAAGGGGTTTGACACTGAGTACTTTTATTTAGTTTCCTGCACTGTATCCTCTGGGCTCCTTCTCAATACTTTTCTCTGGCCAGGAAAAAATATAAGACCGGGCACTAAGTACTTTATATTTTTATTTTAATGTGATGTTTTAGATAGCTGACAACTAACTGCTGACTTAATCTAATGGAGTAGAAAGAGTTAGGAGACTCACTACATTTATCATGTTTTCCTAGAAAATGAACGGGGGATGGGAAGTAGTTCGTAAATACTCTATGCACTTGAAAATTTATATTAATTATTTTATCTTACAGATTTGTGATAATCTTTGCGGATAGAGGTGAGGAGACTCGAACCAACACATGTATTGTGTTATATGTTAAATCCACTAATACCAGAATGAAATGTGATTCATGGTTATTTTAAAGATGGAAAAGGCTATATAGGTCCAGAATATGAGACCAAACACTGCATACATGTAAGGGATGTAAATGTTCTAACTGTTTAGGACATAGACGTTAAAAATGGTGTCGGGAAGTCGAGGAGTTGTAGCCTCTAACATAGTATGGACCCATGGAATATCTGGGAATTGTCGGGTAAAAACTGGGTGAAGGCATTCGTGTTATTAAATCTAGTTTATATGTTTGTGTGAATATTGGTTTTTTATTGATCATTGTATATTGGTGTTGGATGCACCGAAGGATAATGCTGGAATTTGGTGATTCTCTCATAATAAGTCCATCTGTAAGGAGGGCACTAGAAATCATGTATTATTATGCATTTGACATTTGCATGTGAGGATTATGATTATAAGTTAAATCTGTGAAAGATAATAACTTTGAAAATTCTGATATTGGCCATTGTGCTATAACTGCTGAGATTAGCTGAACACCATATGCGAACCGTTGGGTTGGACGTGTCAGTAGGTTGTGGTCGACCGCATCTTGAACCATTGGTATTGGATGTGCTAGTAGACCGGGTGATGTAGACCTTGTGATATTTGGCCAAAAGCCATTTGCGAACCATTTAGTTGGACATGCTAGTAAGCCGGGTCGTGGAGACCTAATGCACTTACAAGCTGCTAAATGGAGACTAACCTTGGTAAAATTGGTAAAACACCTTAGAAAGTGATCCTAGGGTGAAAATGGGTTAAGTGGATTAACTGCATTTCATTCATGGAACATGCATTGTTATTTGTTACACGTATACTGTATATTGGATTTTATCGTAAGCTCTCCCCACTGAGTTGTTACTCAAGTCCCTTACATTGCAGGATATGAACTAGAGGAAGGAGTGGAGGAACCAATGATGCCTCACTGAAAGTCAAACTTGAAATATTTTCAATAGTTTCCTGCACGAGAAAACAAAATGAATCTATGAACTATTTTATGTATTTTGATAATAAATATGCCTCATGTGGCATCGAACTTTATGTCTTTAAGTTTGATATTTCTATGCAATATGCTTGTGTGTTGGTGTGCTCAATATATTGCTTTCGTGTGTTTTGAGTGAAAATTGTCCAGGTAATTTTGCTAGTTGTGTTTAGGAATATCCAACACACATGTATCTTGCATAGGCATCTGAGATTATTAATAGAGGGTTAGTGGATAACTATTGTTATTGTAGTTTTTTCTAGTGACTTACATGGGTAGTATGTTTATGGTATTAGTGAATTATTAGATTATTGTTTAAAAAAAATAAAATTAGTGGCGTCCCGATCCCATATACAGGATCGAGGTGTGACATAACCAATCTAACATAATAGCTTAACATGCATTAACACATATATCAGCATGTCATTATCATAACCAGTCTAACATAATATCTTAACATGCATTAACACATATACCAGCATGTTATTATAAAAAATAGAGTAGCAAGCCTAATATACGACTCTAACTTGCATTTATTCAGTATAATTATCCCACCCAACTCCGCGTGTGTTTTCCACCTTGACATGTTGGTCTCCAATCCTTAGGGGGCTCACATGTTTTTCATCAAAGGACAACTTATTTAACAAATTCAAAAAATCGTACACTAAGATCATGCATTTCACTCTAGATTTGGGTCATTACCCTAACATGGTTGTCCTACCATTTTCTATGCATATGTTTTGTCTCACAAGCACGGCATTTGTCTATTGACATGCAGTTTACAACAGTTCAACCTTGAACAGCATTAATACATATAATATTCTAAATCGTGGTTATTTACAACCCAATGCTTCACTCAGTCCATGAAAAACACGCATGTTATCACACACAATGCATATTGTTCACTTGAGTTAACTATCCCATTAACGCAATATGATATCCCGATACACTTAGTATATATCTCTCACTCATTCTATCATGCATTCCTAGCACATACCTGTATGTAATTGCACAACATATATTTTACACATATATCACCAAAGATAAACAATATTAAATAAAAATACTGAATTTAAAAATATACACACAGTTAATCCCCCACATCCCGGGGTTATCAAATCTTTACTGAATTTAAATACGGAATTTTAAATTTTTGTAAAGTAAATGACGTAATTGTGGATAAAGAAATAATACTTGGTTTTGTCTTTATGACAATTTATTTGTCGTTTTAGCATGTCCCTTTTTCAGGATAACACATAGGAGAGCCGGATTCAAGTCCGGGCACAGCAAACAAGCGTATATTTATGCATTAGTTTCAAGACCATCACTTAGCCAATTTACACAAGCCTTGCACAAAGATATATATACAATACAACATACACAATACCACATTCATACGTGGATTTTGAGTTGGAGAATGACGTCCACGCGTACTCATTCAACAAGAGGTCTTCATGTCTTTTCTATAGTTGAGGCTCATCCATGCCTTCCTCTCCCAGGTTTCCTGAAACATAAGGGATGTGAGTTAAACAACCTGTAATACCGTGACTCAAAATTAGAGTTAATTGTGTTATATGTATAAATTAATTGTGTTTTGATCCGTTAATCATGAAGATTACGGATTGGACTTTTTGAAAAATCTAGGATCGGCCCAATTAGAGCTCGATAGCTCACAGATCCAACTCATTTAAATTGGAAGGGCAAAATGGTAATTTAGCATAAATATTATTATTTAAGTGATTTAATTACTATTAAAATATGTTGGGTTGTCTAAGCTATGCATTGGTTGTGATTTTAATTAATGAATTCAAATGAGCTTTTAATCTATGTTTTTGGTTTCCAGAAATATTAATTTAAGTGACCCGAAGATATCCCTATTTTACAAAATAATTATTTTAAATAATTATGAATGTCAAAAAATTTACAGTGTTTAATCTGTATTTTATGTTATCATTTTGTGACTTAAGATTTTGAAAGTAAAATGTTTAAATCCTTTAATTAAATATAATTTGGTTTAAGAAATTATCTAAAAAGTCATTTTTATTACAATCGACTAAATTTTGAAGTATATTATTCCCCAATTTTTTACTGTACATTTAGTTTTAGAAACCTGACAATTTGGTCTAGTTGGATTAATCTAATTAAATCCAATTATTACCAAATTATTAGAATTAAACATAAGGACTTAAATGTAAATAAAATAAAAATAATAAAATACACAGTCGACCCATGCAGCAGCTACGTATGCATCTGCGCATGAATCAGATAAACTATGCATTCGTAGCATAGGCTTCGTATGCCCATCGTGGATCAATCCCGCACCACCAACAACCTACCATGAATTTCTATATATATTGTTCAATCTAAAAATCTTACATTTTTACCCTTTAATTATGATTAAGTTAACCTTGATTTTGTATATCAAAAATATTTTTAATGTTTTTTTTTTATTTTTTTAGATAAAAAGATGGAAAAACAGGATTCGTACATAACAATGGATAATTGTTGGAAGAGAGCTTAAAATGGAAATTCTAGAATTTTATAATTTAATCATACCACTTTAGGGTTTTTAATTTAACTTGAGTAATTTGGATCCATTTATGAGATTCTAGATTTATTCAATATTTAGAATTTTAGTGGTATTGATTAATTATTTAATTTAAAATCCAAGTCTGCAATTAAAAGGCCAAGAGTTGAAATCATGATTCATAGGCCAGAGATCCACTGCAATTGAGCCAAGCTTTGCTCCAAATGCTAGACAATGGGGCAGCCAAACACTTTAGCCGCATTTCCCAATGTGGGCCAGGCCAGAGTAAATTCAAGCCCAGCAAGCTTAAGTCCAAGTCTTCAATTCAAGTTCAAGTCCAATTTAAAGATCCAATGTTCCAGGTTCAAATCCAAGTTTACCAAACCTAAGGCCCAATCCATTTTAGGTCCAAACCCAAGAGCCCATGTCCATGACCCATCTTACCCAATCTAACTTTAATCATCCAATTTCCAATCTCCCATCCACACCATCCATTAACCAATCTAAACCATTCACTTCATGCATCTCATTTATCCCATGCATTTCATATCATCAAACCCTAGATCCACATAGTCAATCAAGCCCGTTCATGCATTATGATTAGATTTAGGACATCCAAACCATTCATCATATAGATTAGCCTTAGGATTAGGATCATACATGCACCATCTATCCATCCATCCACTTAGATCATCCATCATGCATCATAGCCATTAGATCTAGGTCAATTAATCCTAGCCCTCCATTTCATGTTTCACCTCATTAAAACCCTAGGCATCTCAATAAATCCTAGAATTTAGGTGTTCATGCGCATAATGCATTGCATCACACGACACTCACAATCTTAGGAAGCCTCATGCGCATGCAACCTTAGGAAAATCCCTATTCTTTCTCTCCACTCCATTCCACCTCACCTAGATCTTATTTCATCCCAATCACACACGATTTTAGCACCATTATTTTCTCCATGCATCTAACTAGTAATCCATCTAGGTTCATTGCATTCACCTCATCACCTCATCACACATGCATTGTTCGAATTTTGCATTGATTTTATCTCATTCATGCGCATATCTCATCTAGATAGCTTCCATGTCATCTCATCCATTCATTCATCCATCCATTTAATCTTAGTCGTTCATGTCATTGCACAACCATGCCAAATTCAACCAAGTCACATCCAATCCCTAATTTCTCTCATTCCTTTCTTTCCTTCAAAGACACCATAGCCACCAAGCAACTAACGCACAGTAAATTCGACCATAGCACTAGGAAGCCCTAATTTTCTATCTTTTAATCATAGCCACCCATGTTAAGTTAGATCTAATCCCAACCTTTTACCCATTAACTTAAACCTAGATTTGATCATAGCCATCCATTCAATCCCAAGTCCTATAAATAGCCTAGTAACCCACATACCAAACTAGAATTTGACTCTGGAGCCAAAGAGGACCAAAGGATGGAAGAGAAGGCCAAAAGAAAACCAAGAGAAGACTCAAGGATACACAGAGAATTCGAATTTTACAGTGAGTTTCTTTTGTAATTTCAATTTCCAAATATCTTGTATTCAATCAATCATTTATTTAACTTTTTTCAATAAATAAATAAATGACAACCCATTTAGAATATTGAAACATCCAATTTCCAAATTCCTTTTACGATTGTCTTTGATTCGATTTTAAGATTGTATGCTTTAATTATTTAATCGGATATGAAATAGTTAGGACTTAGGTTAAGATTGTTAGATCTAAGTTACTAAGGTTTGGTTTTATAATTTAAAGTATATGATTTTAACGTTGATAATAGACATGAACTGGAACTTAGATTTTTACGTGAATTTCAAATTTAAGTCGTTTATTTATTTAAATATTTTTGGTGATGAACGGTCTTTTCCAAACAACCACCTTTTACGTTACTGCATTTTTATTTATGTCCTTTATTTTTCTTAGCGATCTATTTTTTATGTTTATTTTGCTTTACTTGAATGTTGTATTTTAGTTTTTCTTTTTAAATCTTTAATTCTTTTAAAGTGTATTTATCTCATGTATTTAAAACCTCCCTAACAACTTGATTAACTAGTTAGGATTCAATTTAATTAGATCTAGATTTTATGAATTAGGATGTGTGATGAGATTATTTATAAATTCTTAATTAAAACATTATTTTTATCACTTTTAATCAATGCTCTAAAATTGTAGATCTATTTATTTGAATAAAGACTTGCTTAACTTGGTGATATACTTTTAAAGATTAAACTTGATTTTCTACCCTAGATTTAATTATAAATCTTGGTTTTCTAAGAAACATAAAAATTGAGGCATGTGTATTTTGAATGTTTCTTGTGGGTTCGAACTCGCATTTAATCACTGTACTATAAATGTTTCGTGCGCTTGTGAGATTTACAAATTTAAAACATCAATATACCACTGAGAGGGAGGTAGAAAAACTACAGTTTAATCTTCATTGTTGCTGATGTCTCTATTTCATCTTCTCCCTCTAAACTTCTCTTCTTCCTGTACATTCTGTACTTAGCTTGGAAGTGCAAGATTTTCAAAGACTTCAAAACTCACCCGATTTTCAAAGCGAAGGTATGATTGCTTTCGTTTTCAAATTTTAACAAGTTTAGAATCAAACAGAAGTGATTTTGGTTTTGAAATGAGCCTTAAAACGAGTTTTGAAATTTAGTGAAAACCATGATTTTTCATAAGTTTGATGATTTCACCTTCAAAATCAGAGGTTTTTCTTAGTTCTTTTATGTCCAATTGATCTCTAAAATATAGTTGACTCATAAACAAATTTATCGGACTGGTTAGATTTAGAAAACGAATTCAAGAACCCCTCTATTTTTGGATTCGTATTTGTCCCTGACTATTTCATTAGTGCACTTTTTGCAAGTGGCTGCTTGAAGAAGACAGGTCTCGGAACCTGATTGGAAGTTCTGAGGTTACTATAGCAATGCTGAAGCCAAGTTCCGAGGTTACTGTAGCAGTGTTGAACTCTCGGAACCTAACTTTGAGGTTTCGAAGTCACTGTAGCAGGTTCCAAGGCTTGGAAGTTCCGAAGGCATGTTCCGAAGTAGATTTGAGACATTCTGAGACTGTACCTGTGACACCCAGTCCCGCTACGTGCGCATTAACTCCAAAATATCTCAAAATAACACAAAGGACGGATATCGAGTATTTTTTTTTTTGAAATAGGATAATTACCTCCTGCTCAACAAACTACAAGTTCATCATACTAAGAAACATAACAAACAACCACAGACTGATCAAACATAGTTGTACACTCATCCAAAATAAATATCATTCAAAGGGTTCATACCAAGCAAGGTCTTTCAAACTAAACATAAGAATGGTCATAGAATCTCTAAATTAGTATTACTCCTCCCGGGTGTCTGCTCAAGGGACTGGCCTGCCCCTCTGCAATCGAAGTACTTGAAACGTAAGGGGTGAGCTAACTAGCCCAGTGAAGCGATAATGCTTATCACAAGTCAGCAACATGGATAGATATCATATGAACGAATGCATCAACATGAATAGATATCACATGTACGAATGCAAGAACTTCATAATAACAAAGGTGCTCATGTGCATGAAATCTGACTACACCATCAACTAATAATCCAACCGACCAAATCCGAGACATCATCTCAGTAGTCCACATCGGGTCCTCCATCAAACTCTGATCTCCCCGCCAGTACAAATGGGAGACCACATAATACACAACCGCCTCAACCGCTGGAATGCAACGGAGAAACCCGCATCTCCTATGGGGGTCTTAACCGCCGGAGCATAACGGGGAAGACAATCTCAAGGGCAGGCACCTCAACTGCAGGAACGCAACGGGAAACCCGCATCTCCTATGGGGTCTCGATTGCCGGAGCGTAACGGGGAAGTCCTCCAAATAATCAAACTCATTCATCATCATTAATATACACATAAACAAATCCTCCCATGCATGCACATGGTATCATGATCATGTATGACAACACATACACGCTCTGACATAACACCAATATCAACAACATATCTCATCATGCGGCCAACAACACATAATAGTACTTAAACACACACCTCTATGTCCAACAAGTGATTATATTTGCATCTTATGCGTGAACACACAATGCATCATTACATCTTCCAAATATCGTTTTCAATATCCATTTAACTCTTGTCTCATTCTCATCATAATATCATATATGTGTTATGATCAAATACAAACATGTTTCAACAATTTCCAAGCATCAATAATCGTTCATTCAAATAGAATTCCTCATTAATCGCATATATTTAACATCGGTGTACCTGAACGGATCCCTTGCCACATACTCATTTCAATAGTTCCCCTACCGAGTGGCTTAATAAACGAAGGGTCTCATTTTGGTCACTCCATGCCCAAAGTTTTGAGTTAAGAATGCGAATGCATGCTAAAACAATGATAAGTCCCCTCACACCGTGTGTGGAGTCAAAAGTCTGAGGCAAGCAAGCAGTTTGATAGGTTGAAGGGAGTTTAATCAGTTGAAACAAGGAAAAATGAATAAGTAAATAAGATAAAATGGGCTAAAATTAGATCGGGTTGAAAACGGGCCTAAAACGGGCTTTGAAAACAGGTCTGGCCGAAAACGGGCTTTGAAAATGAGTCGGGCTTGAAAACGGGCCACGAAATGGGTAGGGCCGGAGATGAGCTTTGAAAATGGGTCAGGCCCAAACGGGCTGGGCTTGCCAAAAGTGGGCTGGGCCTAGTCGGGTTGGGTCGGACGAATGGGCCAGCACAAGCTGGGCCAGACCCGAACTACTCCACTAGGCTTGGACTGGGCCGAACTAAGTTTGGGCTAGACATGGCTTGGATCTAGATGGGCCAGACAGGGCCAGGTCCAAGGTCAGGTTAACTCAGAGGCCTCATCTGAGCTGACTCGGCATTCGGCCGAGTGACTCAGTCACCCTGCTGAGTCAGAACAAGGGGAAAAGAGAGGAATTCCAAGGAAAATCACGGAAAACCTGGGAAAAGACTTGAAAATCAAGAACAATGAGGAAAACCAAGGAAAAGACTACAACAACCGAAGAAAACGAGGAAGTAAAAAAAAATCGAAGAGTGCAAAGGGGAAGGAAGGAGGTACCTGGAACTAGTTGAGTCAGCAGCAGAGGTGACGGCTGGAAGCGGAGAAAGGGCGGAACTAGGCGGAGATTCCACTGCAAAGGTGACGGCTGGAAGCAAACACGGCGGTAGGGCTCGATTGAGGCATGACCAAGAGCAAGGTGTGCCCCGAATGAGAGAAGACGAAGGAGATGGAAGATGAGAAGAAGAAGTCTAAGAGAGAGGGAAACCGAGAAGGGAGAAAGAAAAGGTTACCGAGAGAGAGAGAGAGATAGACAGAGAGAGAGAAGAAGAGAGGGGAGCTGCGAAAAAAAGGGGGAAAAGTGTGTGCGGCGGTACTGTAGCGCACGCAGCTACAGTGCCGAGAGGGGTTTCAAAGGGTTAGGTTGGGGTTGGGGTGGGGGTGGGGGGGTTACTGTTTTTAACATTATTATTATTTTTATTTTATTTTTTTTAAATTCTTTTCAAAAAATTAAAATACAATGAATTTGATAACTCGAAAATCTCGAATACCAAACATCGATCGGGAAAACGTGTGATTTTTCAACAATTTTTCATGACATTATATAACAATTATAAAATTACCAAAATGTCCCCTTCGACTTTCCCGAACTCGAATTTAGGTAAACTGCGGCCCACTACAGAGCCCACACTCTCCCCAATACTGTCGAAATCCCTCAAATAACTCAAAGATCCAAAAATCTCTCCAAAAAATTGGGTAAATCGGAACGGGTCATTACAGTACCTTCGGAAGTTCAGAATCTATAGTATCAAGTTCCGAAGATAGATTTCAGAGCATGTGTCGAAGGAGTTATCGCAGTGGCTCGGAAGTTCCGAGGCCATAGTACCTGGTTTCGATGCATATACCGAGGAACCCAGAACTGGTTTTTGAGATTCATTTTGATTGATTAAGTTAAGGATTTTGAAATTTCCAGTGTGCTAGAAAGGATTAAAGAAAAGAGAGAGAGAGGGGGGGGGGGGGGGGGGGGGCAGTGAATAGATCAATCCCAACGTTAATGGTCTTTTCGAAATTTTCTTGATTAATGAGAAACTGTGCAGAAGTAAATATTAGTTAATCAAGTGTGTGTTTTTTAAAGTGTGCAAGATAACAAGATAACAATCAATCAATCACATATAGAGACAATGCACACGATGTATAGTGGTTTGGTTCGTCAACCTACATCCACTGTTAGGACTCACTTAACCTTGAGCTATCCCCAATTCACTAAGTGGGGACTTACACCCTCACAATTAGAGTAGGAATTTCACCTCATTCAATCAGCAGGGAATTCCACCCACCATTGTGCCAGAGACAACGCTCTAGAGTTTTTTATAGTAGTTCCAGAGAAAATCTCCCTTAATCCACTTTACACTAATATGGTTTTAAAAAATGAAATTAAAACCAAG
This sequence comes from Chimonanthus praecox, assembly GCA_022113865.1. Classification (NCBI taxonomy): domain Eukaryota; kingdom Viridiplantae; phylum Streptophyta; class Magnoliopsida; order Laurales; family Calycanthaceae; genus Chimonanthus; species Chimonanthus praecox. The sequence goes on along the minus strand of CM039089.1, from coordinate 45,687,481 downwards.
AAGCACTTGCTTTGGAGCTCAAATCTGATGAAGTGTACTTCTTGAAGATCCACCAATGTGTGCTCGTACAATCCCGATGTTTCGCCTTGTAGACTAGTCATGTAGAGCAATCACAGTCCCTGAGTGACTAGGAAATTGGGTACACCAATATCTATCCTAGAACAATGTGTTTAATCATTCTCTCTTAATCTCAATCTCAACTAGATTGGATACTTGAGTGATTTGGTTATGATTTACCAAGAGAGAATAAACCAGGGTATTTTGCCTTTGATCCTTAGGAGTTTTACCTTGAGAATATGGTTATTTTTATGCTTTGAGGGTTTAAAATAAACTCACCAGCAAATGAAGTATTTATAGGCAAAACAGAATTTGTAGAAAGCAGAATCACACGATCGGTCATGACCACACGATCCATCGTTCGTTTTTGAATTCATGCTCACCAACCCGACTGTTGAGCATTAAATGCACTGCAACGACACAATAATGGTAACAACACGATCGGTCGTGTCCACGACTGATAGTCCGTGTTCCGGATAACAAATCGTGGGTTGGAGATCGAATCGGTCAAAAGCTATCCTATCATGACAGTTCTTTGTCAAGACAGACCTCACTCGGACCCAGGGCGACAGGTCGTGTGCCCGATGTGATATTACCCTGTCCTGGCGATTTGTCGTACGATCGACGTCTTGTGCTATACCACACGAAGGGTCACCTCCAGACGATTTGATTGTCCCGAGCTTGACTGCAAATGGCAGTCCAGATCAAGGCTAAATACTACCGACATGTCGTTGTGACCGATGTGTCGGTGAACGAGTAGCCGAGGGGTCGTATGTCCACGACCGGTCGTAAGATGTCAAAGGCGATGGGTCGCCTAGACAATGTGTTATCCCTAACAATCTGTTGAAACATTTCCAAAATGGATTCCTTTTGGTGTCAAACAGTTTTTAGGCTTGGTTCCTTTTCCAAATATGATGTGTAAGCCTAAGGATGATCCTCCTCAGGTTTGGGTTCCACCTAAGGTCATCTATGACCAATAATCTTCCGTGATTGCCATACATGTGTTGATCCGTTGAGTCTTCATACTTCAACCAACACTTGAGTTTTGAGTCTTGAGCTTCTTTCTTCAAGGCAAGTCTTCTTCTGAGTCACGAACTTGACAAACATGTGACTCGGCAGATCGGGCACTAACAGATTTCATATTAGGTTTAGACTTTATATTATGATGTGATGTTTCCTATACCAAATTCTTAATTAAAAATGACACTAACCATTGTTTGTCTTATTATATTATTTATTCACTTCAAGATCGATACCCTATATCTGTGGCGCATCGGAAATGCAGCCCGATAGCTATCAGTATCTGAGCGATTTACTTCACTACTCGGTAAAAAAGAAGGGATCAGACACTGAGTGATTTTCTTTTTATCTCCATGCCTAACTCAATATATCTCCATGGTCCAATATAGAAAATAATACGAGTAGTGGCCTGAGCATCTTATATCTCTCTATGTCTAACTCAAAATGTCTCCGTGGTCCAATCCAGAAGATAATATGTGTAGTGGTCTGAGCATTTTTACTGTACCCTCTGAACAAAGTCTCAATACTTTCCTAGCGCCGAAAAATACGAGACTGGGCACTGAGTACTTTATTGGATGTCTTGATTGATTGATTATTATAACTTAAAAAGGAGTAGTAACCTACTATGAGGACCCACAACCATTTCCCTTGGAGTTTTCCGGAAAATGACTAGAAAGATTTGAAATACTATGAATGTATGTTGTATTGTCTATGAACGTGTATTATGATTGATTATGAGTGTATATTCATTGTATTTCTATTTGTGTAACAGATACCCATAATACTCTACTTTTTACGGTGAAGAGACTTAATAATACAAGATCGGTAAATCAGGTTTTGTAAACCTAGATCTAGTGCAATGAGTGGTTACATGGAATTTACATGAAATGGAAAAGACCGAATAGACTAAATACTAGAATTGACACTGCTTCCATGTGAGAGATGAAAATTGGTTCTAACTATTAGAACGGAAGCATAACATGGTGTCAGGGAGTCTAGGTCTATTAATCAATAAACGAAAAATGAATCCACTTGCATGCCTAGACTTGATATATATTGCTACTATATGTTCATATTGTTACTAATTACGTTTATCTTGCATGGTATTATGATTGATGATGATATTCTCCGATTTGAGAACTTGAGCATCATGTTATGATGAGAGACTGAAGTATGAAGTTGATACTGTTGATGAAATGCTTTGATGTGAGAACTTGAGCATCTATGATGTGATACTGCCTCCACATACACTTAGTTGTTGGGCTATAGTAAACCAGAGAAGGTCATATATTATGCAATAGGTGGACCATATAGGTCTATATTGGCAGTAGGCCGGATAATAAGGATCATACTTTGACATTGGCCGGCCCAGGTGTGTTGGTTATACTTTGCAAAATGCTGCATTTTGACCGTATGGGGACTTAATGCATTTATAGTCAGTGTAGTGTTTTGGGGTTAAAGTGGCATGACAGTATCACGGATGACTTGAAATATTGGTATAGTAGACCAATTATGATTTCAAGTATGATAAATTATTTGCGAAACCATTGGGCAGTGGTATGACAGTGATATGTCAGTGGCATGACAACGGTATGACAGTAGTAAGGCAGTGAGATGGCAGTGATTGTGACTTGATAAATTGGTATAGAAGATCAATTATGAATTTAGGTAAGATAAATGGTATATGAGACCATTTGTGGTAATTTGGTAAAATGGTATATGAGACCATTTATGGTAAGTTGATAAGAATGGTAAAATAGACCATTCATGAATAAGATAACTGTGATTATAAATGGTAAAAGTAGACCATTATTGTTCTTATGATTAGACTGCATTGTTTAACCTATACATATCGATGAATGCGTTAATTTAAGATCTCTTCATTGGGCTTGGAGCTCACATCCCTTACATTGCAGGGTTAGCACCTGAGAAGGAGGAACCTCCACCGCTGACTTAGGATGAGGGAGCCTTTGCAGTCAATCGTATTTTCCGATTATGGGAAATAAGTTTATGATATCTATTTTCATGCAAATGATGTTTACTATAAATCTAAGCATATGTAAATTACTATGTTTTCGTTCGTAACTCTAATTGAATTAATGGCGATATTTGTTTGTAAGATATATATTTGTATATGGGAACATATGGTACATATTTGAGTCCAAGTGAGAAGAGCACGTGTGATATTTTCTATGATGGGCTTTTGGCAAATTTGAATATCCAAATTAGCTAGGTTGTGGTTGATTAGAGATTATAAAAAAAAATAGTAGCGTTCCAGGCTCACCATTGGGTCGGGGCGTTACAAAATCCAGTGAAGAGAAAACAACAGATAATAAAGCATATTATTATCATAAACATGTTATCACTCAACATTTTATACACTCAGAAATCATGTAGTTTTTCTATGAGAACAATGTCTAGCATAGTTATCTACCATGCATGCTCTTTCTTTCTCCAAAAACAATACCCCTATCAATCGACATGTACGGTACACTCAATCGCGAATATGTGTCTACGTCGCAGGCAAAGTCATGCTCAATGCTTCACTCAGCGCATATATATACACCTAACTTTGTGGCTTTTCACAAACCAAGTGCACGCACCAAGCGTGTGAGGTAAGTTGATATGCACACCACAACAGTCAAACGCACATCAATGGATGGATTAAATCCATGTTCAACCCATAATTATATCTCGTACGATCTTGAATATCTCTTACTCAACTAACACGGATCTCTAAGCTTTCCCGCATAGAATCACAATAGTTCAACAGTTTGTATTAACTATACTATGTTGAAAAATAAACACAATTCAAACCCATCAACGGGTATATAAACAAGAACTTAGATAAGAAGATTATATCTGTTACCGTCATCTTTAGTTGGGTATGTCTACCCTCTACTCATCGTTTTACCGTGTGAAAGTATTTATCCTACAACACATCGTTATACACAGATATATATATATATATATATATATATTCCCATTGGAATCACGGTTGGAAACTGATTTGTTTCAAGATCTCCAACTGATAAACCAGTCAGCCTCTAGGCACATGAATGGGTTCCGTACTCCATTTTAATATGGCTAGGCATCGACATCCAGCACACTCTCATGTTTACATTTCATATATAGAAACATCTATCTCATCCTGTTATGTATCAATAGTGTCGGTATCTCATTCTGGTCCCGTTCACATCTTTTTCGTCAGTATAATAACCACAGACATCCATTCATTACCGTAGAACTAACTGTATAAGAATTCAGAATTCAAATGCAAATATGAGATACATTTGATAAACATAGTGTGGTTGTATCTCCTCACCGTAATTTGGAAAGAGTTTAAGATGAAATTGTTAAAGCAATTAAAACTGAATCAATGCTTGGTAAAGTAAACACATCGATTTAACAAACGAACCTATCTCTTTATATTTTTTCCTTTTTAGTCCTTTATTTAACGGAGAAATCAATTCGCGCAAGTGCACGTTTAAAACTAAAACTCGTGCGATAATATTCGCTTTAAATACTCCAATTACTTTCAAATGAATAACAAAAAATGACCAAAAAGGAAGAAAGTAAAATAACACCAAATACGTGGCGTTTTAAGAAGAGTCGGCATACAAAACACAAAGAACTGAAATTCAGTGCCCGTCTCGTATTATCAACAGGTGATCGTTACCGCGACATATTGAGACTGACCCAGCAAATAATAATAAAATCAATTTATCCACAACTAAGTTGCACATACAATTCCACTCGTTGCACTAGACTAGTTCGGAATAGAACGTTAGTCACTAGAATATGTTTGTCACTTAGATGGCAAACGGACTAGGAGGTCTGCAGATGGAAAAGTTCTGCAATTACCAAGTGTACAGACCTCTGAGACGTTGCTAATGGGTGTTCGCAACTCTAGAAATTACCCTTCAAAACCAAAGTTTGAGAATGGACCTATATTGCATGCGGCACCTACGGAAACACAGAGTGGTGCACGTTTCCTAATATAGGCAGAATTGTTTGACCAAGTGGTCTAAGTAAAAGACGATATTTAAACATTACAAGACTTTAAAATAAACAACAAATCGGTCAAATACATGAATTTTAAGTCAAAACAATATATTTTTCAGTTTTTGAAAATTTTACAAAAATTACCACTTTTCCCCTCGCACTATTAAAAAATACCCCAAAATTGGATAGGTTGGTCGACTGGTTGAACAGTTCCACTAATTTCCATCATTAGATTTTGATGGGTCAATTGTTTCTCCACCAAGTGGAGCAGTTTTTCATTTTTCGGACATTTTCTTTGATAATTTTTCTAGAGAAAACCATAGCATTTTTTTTATCAAAATTTAACTAGAGTTTCCTCTTAGTGAGGTCTACAATCTAAAAATATTAACGGGGAGGAAATCATACCAAAAGCCATGGAAAAACTAGCTTAAAATCAACACTGGAATGCTGGAGTTGTAGAAGCAGAAGTATAGAAAAATTTAAATAACAGAGAGGAAATGAAGAACAAAATGGACGATGGAGTTGATGTTAAATTTAACACCTAAATACATCTATTTATAGCCTTCAAAAGAAGGCACCTGGGCAACCCCAACCCTTGGATCCATCTGATGAGGTGCATGGTGGATCGAAGGTAGCCAAACTCAAATTTTCTTCTTCAACCAAAATATCTTCAAATATCTTCCAAGTTTTAGTAGTTTAAATTGGTTATATTTAGAAAATGTTCTGACAAAATCCGACACCGCAATCGGGTTGTGAACGGGGTTTAGTGGGGTTGACGAAGTTGGATTTTCATTTTGACAAGAAAAACTGAGCATTTTTCATAAAACAAATATTTTAACTAAATAGACGGTTTATATCTGATTTTCAAAATCGAGCGCTTTAAAATATCAAATTAGAATTCTAAAAAAGCTAAAGATTTTGTCAAAACATAGATTGATTGTGATTGACCTTTACAAATTTTCGGAACACGGGGAATCTAAAAAATCGAGGTTTTCCAGAAAATTTAGATAATGCTCCGTAAAAACTCAGAGTCCAGAAAATTGTAGGGAAAATCCGATAATACATTGAGTGTAAAACTCAAAAACATAGAACGTGTGTGAATTTCAATGTCTGATCCCATCAAAAGAGTGGTTTTCACACTCAATTAGTTTTCAAGACACTATTCATGGGTTTTTCATATAAAACGAAGGACATTGTGAAATGACTAAATTGCACTTCAGACTTCAACGAACTGGATCACTGAGCAAATGAACTCAGATTTGGACAAACTTGAGCTTTTCGGGAAGCTCTCATTGCACTCTACAATGTTAACCGGTCACAAAGCCAGATGAACGGTTCGAAAAATTACTTATTATTTTAACTAAGGGTCGAGTTCTCACATCAACCATTAAGATCAATACGAATTTTAATCAAATTGTAGCTCATCAAGTTCGTTTTTAATCCATACAATTGATTTTATGACAGTAACAAAAATAAAAAGAAAATGGACCAAGTACAACCCATGGGACTTGTCACACACGATCTAGGCTTGTCAAATTAATATTGACCATTAATTTATTAAATGATTATCCACTTTTATCAAGTGTGATGAGTTTATTTCAAAATTTTAATTGGGTATAAGACTTAAATAAACCAACTTGATCCAATTATAAAAGTCAAGTTTTAAACTTATTTGTATTTTCATTAATTCAAATTATTCTTTTCAGTGGGGCAAACTTTGCCTTATATGGTGGGTCATTTAAAAAGATATTTTCATCTATGAACATGATACCAAAAGATCACATCAATCTAATCATGGAAGTTATACTTTTGAGACTTTTTAAGTATTAATTATTTTAAATCCAATCATTTTCTGTAACGCCCCTCCCTCTAATCACCATTATCAGAGTAATATGATAAGAATAATCAGTGGAGAGAGAAGCAAGCGTCACGACGCGAGCCAAGTCCTAGTCCAAAGACCCGACCCTTGACTAGCCCAACTAGTGTGTGCATGATAACACTTGCACACACTCTAATTATCCTGCGGAAATTTAAGCATTTCATAACATTTACATGAATAGTTAACAATACATTCCATAGCAAACAAGGAAGTTCCCATATGATTACATTGAGTCAAATACAAATCAAAGTACAAAAGAATTATAATATTACAATCCTCATACTTGAATATCATTATACAAATCTCAATACTCTCACAACTCTCCAAATATAAACTATCCAAATCCTCCAAGCTTTCTACTTGGTTCTTCATTTCGTCCATATTTGGCCATCGGTTGGTTCGATCTCAATTACGTACTTTGAACTTGCATACATGACTAGTGGGGGAATTTATGGGCTTAGTCAATGCGCCCAGTAGGAGTTCCGATCATAAAATATGCACTGATGAACAATATAGGAAAATTGTACTTTTACTTATATTTCCAACTTGAAAAAGAAACATATTCAAGAACATATACATTCCGATTTCAAAACAAAGCATACTTTATCATTATAAGTATCATATACTTTTCCAACTTCTACATGGTTGTAAAATCTCTTATTCAAATCATCCTTTACTCTCCTATTGAAATTTATAGTTTTTCATCATGAAAAATATTATACTTAATAATCTTCTCCAAAACATCATCGTTTTATAAAACTTCATAATACAAATACCATTTCAAACTTCGTTTAACAACCTCATTCTTATAACGATGTCAAAGTCAATAACTTATATTGAAATCATATTTACATCTTTATTTCCAAATACCATATCCAAAGTATGTAAAATACTTGATAATATGCAATATGTTTATGCCATGGGTGCCATGATCCATGTAATGCTCTTATCATGCCCCATGCCTACGGTTTCACTGACTCATTTGGAACTATAGGGAATACTACCTTCCCATACCTTTATCTCATTTCACACCTTTGGGGTACTATACCCCATGTCATCATTTCAACCGGAATCACCGAGGAATATTTCGTTCACATTAACATCATTCACATTCTTACATTTTCCCATACTGACATTCACAAACATATAGTTTCAGTCACAATACCAAGGTCTGTTCTAGACTGCTTAGACCATTGGTCTCATCATTTGTGACTACCACCATTTCTGTTACGACATCAAGGTCTGTCTGGAACTGCTCATCCCATTTATTCGTCAATTGTAATGCTCATATCAATCATCACATTACCCAATAACCCAAACTTGACTAATGTCCCTCTACTTCGTCAACAGTCTTCCCATCCCTTGTCATGTACATGAGAAATATGAATGGATGCAAATAACCATGACATGCATTTTCAATGCATTCGTTATCACATTTATTCCTACTCATACATATCTTACTTTCTTTCTTACCCTTTTTAAAATATGATGTCACTTTACATATTTAAAATATCTCAATAATCATATCACATGCATATTATCTCATACATAAAATTATTTCACATACAGTGTAGTTGAAATCAACCATACTTTCATAGTCAACGTTATAGGATTTTTGAATAGAAAATCAAATCATTATTGGTCAAAAAAACAGTAAGTACGTAGTTCACCCTGTTGGTGCCCCGACTTGATCGCATCCCTGTTTGTCAATTACATGACTCGGGTAGAAGAACTTGCCAAGAAGCTTGAAGACTCAAGATGATCGAGGAAGAAGATCAGCTCCACCAAGTTCAAAGCCCATCGTCATGGCAATCACAAGAATAGGTATAAGGCCATAGATGACCCTAGGTGGAACCCACACCTGAGAGAGGATTACTAGACTTAGTTGCATGTGTTGGTAATAAACATATAATGCCTAGAGAGGATGTTATACGGTGAATTAGAAGTGAACTTAGAAACATGAATTATGTTCACTGTCAGCACGACCAGTCTATGTCACCGACCTCTCGGTGTAATCAGGAACGATCCATTGTGGTTAAAGACTGGTGGGCCAGATTGACATTGTTTCTGGAAATTAGAACTGTCATTCTAGAAATACCTCTGACCGAGAGTCTCGTATGCACCTACCCATCGGTGATGAACTCGAACGACCTCTCGTGGTCAAACGACTCGTAGGTATAAAACTTATAAGTTCTGAACTAGGAACTTATAAGGGCTCTCGATAAAACAGACATATCGGCAAGCAAAGACCGATCAAGAGAAACGGACCGACCCCTCAGCAAAGGGCGACAGGTCATTCTGGGTAACAGGTTTCCAAAGTGGAAACTACTGTCAAGGATGTTTTTGCACCAAAAAGAGCATCTCGTATGCATCGACCCCTCGGTGCCATAAGTGTCGACTCAGTGACAACGACATGCTGGCCAAAGAGTAATAATGTTGTTTAGGGTGTATTTAATGCGCAACGGTCGGTTGGTTGAACGGTAATAATTATGAACACCGACCCATTGGTGCCACCGACTTATCGTTCCTGGACAATCAATATGACCGTTAAAACTCCTCTATAAATATGAGTATTGTATGATCGTTTTATCATTTTCCTTGATTTTAAAAGACTTAAACACTCTAAGGATCGATCAACACTCTTGAGAGAAAGATCATAAACAACCAATCTTCCGATTGTGTTTACAAGTGAGAAAGAGATGAGGAGAGAAATATCATAAACATCCAATCTTCGGATTGAGTTTGCAAGTGAGAAAGCTATAAACTGAGAAAGCTTTGGTTTAGTCAAGTTTCATTGTCACTCACAGATTGTGATTGCTATACGACGACTGGAAGAAGAAGCGTCAAAACAACTCTTGTGGGATCTTCAAGAAGCACACATCAGCGAGAAAAAGCTTTAAGGAAAGTGTTTCTTGGTTTTTAAATTTCTTTTTAAAAACCTATAACCCGAGAGTGGATTAAAGGGAGGTACACTGGAACCACTATAAAAAAACTCTAGACCGTCGTCTCTGGCACAATGGTGGGTGGAAATCCCAGCCGATTGAGTGAGGTGGAATTTCTACTCTAATTGGCGAACTGAAGCACTATATTTTTTGTTCCTTGTGTTTGTGGTGTTAGAGCCAAACTCTTGTGTTGATTATTTTTAATCATATTAGCTAACACACACACTCTTGATTGTTGTTTCCGCTGCACCCGTGTAAAGGGTACTTTCAATTGGTATCAGAGCTAGTGCTCATTGCAAGGATTTAATCATTCGAGTAGATCCAAAACTAGAACACCATGGGAGACAGTCATGCAATATCCAAACCTTCCTACTTCGATGGATCAAACTGTACCTCTTGGAAGACCAAAATGAGAAGCTTCTTTATTTCCATTGATTCATTGGTTTGGGATATTGTAAAGACAAGATGAAAAAAAACCATAGAAGAAAAAATTGGAGCCTCCATCACAACCGTGTCACCAAACCCTTTGCCTCTTGGACCCCTGCTGAGAAAGGTGCTCAGACAGCAGATGGGAAAGCCTTGAATGCCCTTAATTGTGCAGTTTCAAATAGTGAATACAGGCGAATCATGACCTCTAAAACTGTAAAGGAAGCATGGGAAGTTCTTGAGAGAACCCATGAGGGCACCTCAATAGTTAAGAGATCAAAACTTCAGATCCTCCAAAATCAATTTGACATCATTAAGATGAGGGAGGATGAAGTCTTCATAGACATTTATTCCAAAGTCAGCGACATTGAAAATCAAATGTACACTTTAGGGAAAGGGATAACCGATGACAAGGTATCTACCAAAATTGTCCGGAATCTTGCAGAAAGATTCAAGCCCAAAATTGTTGCTATGGAGGACAACAGAGATGTGTCCTTGATGAACATTGGTGATTTTGTTAGTTCATTGCAAACCTATGAACTACACTTTGAACAACCAAATGATAAATCTATTGCCTTGAAATCTTCCCTAAAAGAAAAGAAAACTAAAGAAAATGAAAACTTTTCAGAAGATGATCTCTCAAGTGATGAAATGACAATGTTTGCCAAGAAATTTTATAAAAACTTTATTAAAATAAATAACTTGAGAAGAATGGTTAAGGGTGAAACAAGTAAAAGATACCCAAGAAGGCAAGAAGATAATCGAGGAAAATGGGTGGAGAGAGAGAAGTAACCAAGGAACAGACTTGTTACAACTGTGGGGGAAAAGGGTATGTCATGAATGAATGTCCCTCAGATAAAATAAAGAAGGTTATAAATGTGGGTGTGACTCGTGTGGAAACTTTTGAATCAGAGAGCGATTCAGATGAAGAGACCTAACAAAAAATTGTTGTGTCAAAAGGTCTCATAGCCTCGATCTTTGGTGATCATGAAAATCCTACAGTTGTAACAGAGGAAGATGAGATTGAAGATGATAAAAATCTTCAAACTTCCTACAGAGCCCTGTTCTTTGAGAGTGAGAGGCTGACTAAAAAACTCAACAAGGTTAAAAATGAAAACTTTAAGCTCTCCAATCAAGTGGAAGAGTTGAAAGATGAAAAATCTCTTCTAATCTCTAAGCTTAATCTCTCAGATGTTGAAAACACTAAGCTCGAAGAAGATGTTAAAAGACTATCTTTGGAAGTAAGGGAATTAAAATTCATAAAGAAAAATTCCAAGATAGAATGAGATGAAAGACCTAAAAGGCTCCTTGGTGCGGGTAGACAACATGGTGATAGGTTTGGACTTGGTGCTTCATCCACCAAAGTACCTATGAACCACGAGGAGCTCAGGAAAACAGGTATCTCTCGCTCTTCAACGGGTAAGTAATTGCGACTATAATGCCCCGCCCTTTTTCACTCGCTTTCTCTTCCGAAAATTTAGAGTCTATTTTTTTTTTTTATAAACGAAGAGTGATAGAGAGTGGGACATCACGACGCGAGCTAAGTCCGACCTTTAACTGGCCAACCCTATTTGTGCATGGACTAAGTTTATGAAAATGATTCACACATAACAATATCAACTTGCGGAATAATAAAATCATAACTGCGGAATTAAAATCAAAACATGCCGAATTATAATAGAACCAAGTTCTATTCCATTCATATAGCAAAGTACGTCAAGTCCTTAATCATAATTAAAATATCATAATTAACCAATCAAACATCCAACCATAGCAAATTTATCTAAGTTATTAAATGCCTGGAAACTAGTTACTCCAATAAATATCCATAAGTATAATATCATCCAAGCTCCTATGCTTGGCCTGTTTCGCCTTCATCGTTCTCCTTGTTACCTGTATTATCCACTAGGGTAGAAGTAGGGCGTTAGAACAACGCACCCAGTAGGTATTCCAATTAGGGCTAACACATGGTTAGTACAAAACATATATAATAACATAATGTCCAAAAAACCATAAAAAAAAAACCATGCCATGCAATGATGACAAATGCAATGAGTCCCACCCATCACATGTACATAAAAGTACCCACCACATAGGTCTTTCAGATGCCCCGACGGAGTGTGGACCCTTCAGTTTCTTCCTGATGGAAAAACATATCAAGGTACCCCACATAGGTTTTTCGGATGCCCTGACGGAGTGTGGACCCTCCGGTTACAAATGCTTCACCCCATGCCATGCATGAGATGCCAATGAAACACATGTTATTTTATCATATAAACAGAGCATTAAAATCATATTTTGAAACATATCCAATACATGTTATTTTATCATATAAACGTAGCATTTAAAAGTCACATTTTGAAACCTATCCTTTACAATATAAATTCATCAAAATTAGATAAAAACATTGTACATAAACCCATGGTTTCAAAGAGGTGGAATCCTACAAAAACAGCTAATGTGTCCTTGCGTCTTTCGTCCGGTAATCGCTCACGATCGTAAACACCTTGTGAGGTCCCGTTGCCTTATAATATAACAATCAATCAAAACCAAGTCCCACTTGATTTTCAATATTCTAAGTCCATAAACAAATCCCCATGGGGTTCGGCCATGGTATATGGCCGAACCCATGGCCTACCATTTTCACACTTATTTACCAAATTGCCATTGGTCTAATCATACCCAAAACATTCCTCATGTTTAGGTTCGAAACATAGATTCATAGACATCTAAGTTCACCAAATAATTCCCATGGGGTTCGGCCACACACCATGGCTGAACCCATGGTCTAGCACTTTCACTCTTATTTACCACTTTGCCATTGCCTCCAACAACTTATGCATAGGTTCCAACACATATGTCCATTCATTTATTTAAACATTCATAACACTCCCAATAACCCTTTAAAATAATTCATAATCGATTCCTTTAAACATATTAGGTCCATACATGACCCATAAAAATTCTTAAACCACTTAAGTCCATAAAGGACCTCATGGGGTTCGGCCATACACCATGCCCGAACCCATGAACTTTCATTTTAGCCTTTAATTACAACTTTGCCATTACCTTCATCACCTTAGGTTTAGATTCCAAAACATAATCTACCATTGATTCATGGGGTTCGGCCAAGCACTATGGCCGAACCCTATGATGTCTAACTTTCCATTTTCATCAACTTCTATATTAGCAAATCCATAATTAACAAGTCCATAATTAGAAGGTCCATATTTAAAAAGTTTCCAAATTAATCTCCACCTTCTATTTTAATCAATTAACATAGATTAAAGATACCAATCCAACTCATGGCCGAACCCTATGGTTCCTAAGGTTCTCTTTTAAATGGAATTAAAACAACATAACCCTCCATGGTTTTCATGATCTAATTGCATCTAAAACCATGAAACCTTCCATCCATTTAAAATAAATCACAAGTAACCTTTTCCATCATTTTCCATGATTTAATTTCATGAACATAATACTATAAATATTTATGGGGTTCGGCCATACTCCATGGCCGAATCCCATAATCTAGGATCTTCACAAAATTCTTCCATTACAATCCATAAGACCCATTAAATTTATTCATGATTCTTATCCATTTAATCATTTCAAAAATCATATACCATTACCAACAACTCCCATTTAAATTTAACCAACACTCTTTCATGGGGTTCGGTCATGCACTATGGCCGGACCCTATGTTTCCTTCTTTCCAATAAAAATACCATGATCATCTCCCAATTCTTCTTCCATGGGGTTCGGCCATACACCATGGCCTAACCCTATGGTTCTTTTCTTTTAAACAAAATTTATAAAATACTAACCGGTTCCAATTGATTTTTGTTCTTCCAATCCTTCTCCTTTCTTCTTGATTTTTTCCAAGTCGAGAACACCTCTTGCTGGCTGCCTTTTCTTCCATCTCTTGATGTATTGCCGAGAATGAGAACTTGAGAGAGAGAGAAAATTCGGCTATGTGCATAAACCGTGCGCCCCTCTATGTCTCTCTTTTTATTACCTCCAATTAATCTTATCTTAGAAGGTTCTTGACATAGCAATTGCCGACCTTCCCATCTTTCTTTAATAACATTCCAATCGGCCAATGCTAAGATAACAATAGCAATGCCGTGCGCCCTTGCCTTGTGCCTTAATTAATCTCACATTGATCCCCATTTAGAAGGTGTTTAAAATAACAATTCCTTAGTGCCGTGCGCTCCCTTGCTTCCCACTTTGGGAGGGTCATTTAATTAGCAATTTCCTTTGTTTAAGATATTCTAGCACATAATCTTGGATATGATATCTAAAATTCGGCCATGCAATATTTATTTAATTTTAGATATGTTCTCAAGATATTCTATCATAGCAATGTGGATATGAAAATCCCACATACATCTCATGCGCATATCCTTTTAATTCAATCCCATTTAAATTTTTATTAAAACCATTTCCAAAACCGTTGGGTCCTAATTGGGCCAATGACCCAACACATTACCCATATAAAATCCATATCTAGTAATTCACAAATTAAATGGGTAATTTTCATATATATTAATAAATTAAAATTCGGGGTGTTACAATACAATCCTCTTTTTAAAATTTTCGTCCCGAAAATCGAGTGAAGTAGGATTTCAAATATTTACATAAATAGCTCAGGATGAGCTTTCCTCATTTTCGACTCGATTCCACCAAGCTCAAAGCCCGTCGTCATGGCAATCATAAGAACATGTATAAGGCCATAGATGACCCTAGGCGGAACCCACACCTGAGAGAAGATTACTAAGCTTAGTTGCATATGTTGGTAATAAATATATAATGTCTAGAGAGGATGTTGTATAGTGAATTGGAAGTGAACTTAGAGACATGAATTATGTTCACTGTCAGCACAACCAGTCTATCTCACCGACCTCTCAATGTAATCAGGAACTACCCATCGTGGTTAAAGACTGGTCGGCCAGATTGACATTGGTTCTGAAAATTAGAACTGTCATTTTGGAAATACCTCTGATCGAGAGTCTCGTATGCACCGACCCATAGGTGATGAACTCGAACGACCCCTCGTGGTCAAGCGACTTGTCGGTATAAAACTTATAAGTTTTGGACTGGGAACTTATAAGGGCTCTCGATAAAACAAAAATATCGGCAAGCAAAGACTGATCGAGAGAAACATGACCGACCCCTCGGTAAAGGGTGACAGCTCGTTCTGGATAACAAGTTTTTAAAATGGAAACTACTGTCAAGCATGCTTTTGCACCAGAACGAGTCTCTCGTATGGACCGACTTCTCGGTGCCATAAATGTCGACCCATCGGCGACAACGACATGTCGGCTAAAGAGTAATAATGCCGTTGAGGGTGCATTTAATGCACAACGGTCGGGTGATTGAACGACAATAAATGTGAACACCGACCCATCGGTGCCACTGACCTGTCGGTTCTGGACAGTCAATATGACCGTTAAAACTCCTCTATAAATATGAGTATTTTGTGATTGTTTTATCATCTTCCTTGAGCTTAAAAGACTTAAACACTTTAAGGATCGATCAACACTATTAAGAGAAAGATCAAAAACAACCAATCTTCGAATTGTGTTTGCAAGTGAGAAAGAGATAAAGAGAGAAAGATCATAAACAACCAATCTTAGGATTGAGTTTGCAAGTGAGAAAGCTATAAACTAGGAAAGCTTTGGTTTAGCCAAGTTTCCTTGTCACCCACAAATTGTGATTAGACGACTGGAAGAAGGAGCGTCGACACAACTCTAGTGGGATCTTCAAGAAGCACATATTAGTGAGAAAGAGTTTTAAGGCAAGTACTTCTTAGTTTTTAATTTTCTTTTTTAAAAACGTGTAACCTGAGATTGGATTAAAGGGAGGTATCTTGGAACCATTATAAAAACCTCTAGAGTGTCGTCTCTGGCACAGTGGTGGGTGGAAGTCACAGCCGATTGAGTGGGGTGGAATTCTCACTCTAATTGTAAGGGTGTAAGTCCCAACATAGTGAATTTAGAGATAGCTCAAGGTGGAGCGAGTCTTAACAGTGATGTAGGTTGGTGAACCGAACCACTATATATCTTATGTCTTTGTATTTGTGGTGTTAGAGCAAACTCTTGTGTTGATTGTTTTTAATCACATTTGCTAACACACACACTCTTGATTGTTGTTTCCGCTGCAATTAAATTAATCAATTAATAAAATTAAAAAAGGAGCAACGAATTTGAATTGACCTATTCACCCCCCTCTGGGGTCAATCAGGTTGTTCTAACACCCGTGTAAAGGGTACTTTCACACCCCATAACACTTCAACAAAGTAGGAAAACCTACTTGATCTAACTCGATTGGCGGAGGAAAACAATCTACGAACTAGCTTGATCAACACCGGGTTTATCCTTGACCTTTCATTCATTATTCATGATCTCATCAGCTTCATAATTGTGGTACTTAGTGTACGAAGGGGGAATTATGCTGAATTAGTCGGCTACATATCACACAAAAGGGGAATTCATCGTTTTTCATGCATTTCAACTCGTTGCATTTAACACATCAGCATAATTCAACATATATCATCTACATCATTTCATCACAGAGGTGTAGCATTTCTTACCTTGAGGTTTACGTTAATCCGGGTTGTCCTTTTGGGTCATACAGTGTCGGGTTCGGGGTTTAAAGACTTTAATTACAATGAAACACAATAATAATAAACATGAGTGATTGAGCCTCAAATACACTTAAAACACAAAAGTCTCAAATTTAGACCCAACAATTTACCCTAATTAGGGTCAACTCACCAAACCCATGAGAAATCCCAAATTTCCCTAAGAATAAACCTTAAAATCGACGTTACACCCTTTTTCCCAAATTACATGCCTCCCAATGGATACCATAACCCATTTATAACTCAATCCATACCCATGAAATGCCCACATTTTCGGAATCCCCAATATTACTTCATGCATCTCTTCCCAATAAGGCCCCAATAGCCATTTTACACTTCTATCCCATGATTTCTCACAAAAACCCCCTTAATCTAGGGTAAAAAGAGAAGAAGGGTAGAAGAAATTACCTTAAGGGAAAACGAATCCGTGTAAAAGAGAGTTTAGAGCGAGACCAATCCGAAAATCACACATAAAATGGGCCAAATCAGGCGAAGGAGTGAAGGAGAGGAGGGAGAAGAAGGAAGGGAACCGATGGGAGAGGAGAGAAAACAAGGGCACCACTGATTGGAAAGAGGGAATGAGAGAGAGGGACAACCGTATGAGAGATGAGGGAGTGGAAAGAGAGGAAAAAACATTAGGTTTTTCCCTCTTTTGCTTTTGGTTTGTGTAGTCAACAAGCAAGGGTGAGGTGGAGGGCTTGGATTGGCTAAAAGTGGAGGTGAAGTGGTCATTGCATTTAATGCAAAGGTGGGGGTAGTTAGAAGTCACATCTTGCCATGTATCATACCACCTCATCTTATCCTACCACGTCATTACTTATGTGGCACTCAATTTCTCCATCATCCCTCTATTTTCAGATGTTAGTAAGTCCTATTCATTCCTCATCATCAAGGGAAAAACACGTTGATTTATGATTTTAAAATTTCAAAGTATTACATTTCATTCCATATAAGAATCATTTTCACTTTATTTGATAGCCTATTAAAAGATTTTAATGTAAATACGAAATTTTATTAAAAATAACTTCATCCAATCATAGAATCCATTTTTTTAAGCTCGAGAAATTTTAATGACTTTCAATTATTTTTTGAACATTAATTATTTTAAACACTTTTTTTTTTCTTTTGGTAGTTATAGATTAATTAATATTTTCCTTTTAACAAGATTCATTTTAGTCAAATATTAATTTATAGATATACACGTACATATAAATATAATTCATTTATATGTATAAATTTAAATAAAATTATATTTTATTATCATACCTTTTATTATTTATATTTTTATGTATATAAACTGAAAATAGTACAACTTAATTTTAATATAATATCTAATTTATAAAATAAAGTAAGATTAAGGTAACGAGATATAACAAGATATACTAATCAGATAGATTAACGAGACGTATTATATGGAATGTGGGTTCCAATTAATTTTTTTTTTATATGATTATATGATTCCTTTTAAACGACATAAATCACACAATATTTATTCGTAGAGATTTTGGAGCTCCGCTGAGTGCTCAGGGTTAGCGGTACAACTTCGATGAAGCGGTATTAGACAATTTTAGGGTTTCTTTGGCGAAAGCTTTTGTGATTTATAGCGTTCTTGTTCCGCTTCCACATAATAGGGACAAGAAAGAAGAAAGGGTAGAAGGAACAGTAAGCCTCATGTTTCCACCTACCTAATTCTTTATTTGTGTTCGTCTTCTCCTGCTTCCTCTGCCCAATTCTGCTCTCTTCTTCTATTTATTTCCTTCTCTTTTCCAGAAGACTCTACGTCTAGGTTTTCCACCCAAATCACGCTTCCACATCCTTCTAATCAGGTCAGTTTCGATATATCTGCTTTTCCTTTTCGATTTCAATTTTGATTTCGATTTTTATTTTGATTTCGATTTTTATTTTGATTTCGTGGATATATATGTATATATTTGTTTACGTGTATGATATTGTTTAATGTCTCCTTGAATATTTTTGAAGACCCATGTCTCCTCGAATATTATTCTGCCTATTAGATTTTCGTCAAATATCTTTCTCTTTTTCTTTCCCCACTTTAACCGATTGTTTCTTTAGGATCTTAATCTCAGCCTTCTCTTTGTTGTCGATTTCGGTTGTCTCAAAAGCAATTTCTCTTCGCAACGTTTTTTCATTTCTTTGATTTTCAATGCTGTATGATCTATTTTTGCGTTTTTTGTTTTAAAGACAGCTCCTATGTTTCAATTTTGCATTTTTTCTTTAGGCGGTAACTGGAATTTGTTTTCTAATGAGAAGGTGTGTAAGAAAAAAATGACCCATTTCAATATCTTGATTTCGGGAATCAGCACAACTGCAGTTCTGATTTGCTGCATATATAGGGTTGTAAAGGCACATTGGGCATATTCTTTTTCCCTCTTAGAGGCATATGCTAAAGCTGGAGCAAAGCATGATACATGAAAATGCAAAGTTGTATTTTTATTTGGTTTTGGAATATAAGACCATGTATTCACGGCTTATGAAAGTTCACCCATATTATGTTTTAGTATCTTTTTGATAAACAAATATTTTTTTTTACTAATGTCCACTCCTTATGGGGTGCCATCAATTTTGTCATATCTAATGCCTGCTTAGTTATTGAGGTACCCATTTATGCTCTGTTGTCATGAGTATGCATGGGATTGTAACTAATTTCTACCAATTGGATCACTTCTTGACATTTCATATGAGAACATATTGTAGTAGACTTGGTTCGAGTACAAACATTTTCTTGTTTTTGTTTTATTTTCTGGTTCTTGTTTGTTCAATCAGAACATGACTATACCATTTATTTTCTCATTTTGGTTTCAGGTATTTGTTTTCTGTGAACTCTGCTGTTAAAGGTGGATGCGGGTCTTGGGCTATTGTGATGGTTGAAGAGTTATGAGATTTTCTTCTATATGCTGTGGTGTTAGGTCTCTTCTGTGTGAGAACAAATCATCTTTTGGCAGTAGAATTGGTTTATCTACAAGATTAAGATGCCATCCTCGTATTTTTCAAGGCTAAACATCGCTTTCCAATCAATAGTCCAGAAGCCAATCCAAGGGCATCAAGTTTTGAAAGATTCATTAGAATATTCAACTGGACAAGGAAGGCTGTTAGTTGGGAGTTCTGGGTTGTCCTTTTGTTCACTGTTTTCGACTCTTGGGGATGTTCATCTATTTTCACGGTCTAGTACTAGTCTCGCTCAAACAGATCCTTTAATAGTCAATCAACGAAGAACACTGTCTATTGTTGGAGCACTATCTCGCACATTTTCAATTCCTTCGTTGTCTGGGCCATCTTGCCAGGTTTTTGCATATCATACTGATAAGCTCTTTGTAGATGCCACCCGCAATTATTTTAGGAATCCACTTCAGAGGAGGCTTATGGCTGCTTTTGGCTCTTCATCCACTAGAGCTGATTTGGGGAGTTCTCAACATGTGAAAAATTTAGCTTTGTGTAGTGGCCAATTGTCAAACTCTGTGTACCGAGCCACCTTCTATTGCAGCAGTAGGAATATTGACAATTGTATAAAGGCAAGAATGAGTATGAAAAATCAAGAACCGTACCATAATAATTTGGTCTGTGGCTATTTTTTGCTCAATGTGACTCGAAGAGGATTGATGTCCAAGAGCTTCTTTGCGTCATGTGCAAGGGATTTTCATCGCTCATGTTCTGCACCATGCTCTGCTGGGGCAGCTCCTGATGTATCATTTGATGGTACTGTACGAGAAGAGCAACATGAAAATTCCATGGTTTCATCTGATCGGTGCGTTCTCTTTGCCCCTTGTAATTTTGTTTTGGCTTTTGTTCCTGTTAGACTTCTGAGAACCATTTTATTGGTTGTGCATTAGTTTTTGTGATAGCATTATTTTTCCCATCTTTTGTTTATCAAATGAAATAATGAGATGGAAACTCTGAATTTTGATTGGACGTCATTCTAATGAGCTGCAAGCTGTAAGTCAAGCAAAGAGAATAATAGCATACTTCTTAAAAGAGGGTTTCAATTATTAAATTGGAAAATTTTGTGAAATCTAATGCTTTGGTTGCATTTTTCTTTGAAGTTGACATTGTATTGGCATCATCCAATTTTTTGAAGCCATTGCCAGTTACCCCATATATTTAAGGTCAGCTTTCTACCTTTTACTTATTTTGTTCCTATGAAAACTTCATGTTCTTCGTCACTCCATAGTCTATCATCCTCTTTCTTGTTGCATTCTTGTTTCCCTCCCTACTCATGACCCTTTGGTTCTTTGTACTGGACTTGCCTTGTTCTTTTGTATGGTCTGAACTATACCGAAATTCCTTGATTGTCATCAACATCATCTCATTAAAATCCGATTTGTTTATCCCATCTTAATCTTTGAGGTTGGATCTCCTAAATGCCTTTCCTTGATCTTTTTTCTTGTCGGTGTAACCTTCATCATCATCTTTAGTTCTTCCTTTCTTTGAAAGACTGGATTCTAACGTTAGGCACTATTCTCCTTCTTTCCTCTTGAGACCCATGATATGGATTATTGGCTTGATAATTAGCACAACTTTGAATATTTCCTTTGTTTCTCATACAAGGAGGCCATGGTTAGTGAGCTCATTTTCCATTTGCTATTTTTTTTTTAATGGAGATTTTGTTAAATATTCTACTTAATTAACCAACTCCTATTTCAATAATAGAAACCTATGTTTCTATAAGTGTACAACCAAGTTTTCATTCATCCTTATTTTCCTCTTCCAATTTCACTTAAGGCTATTCACATTTCTATTTTGGGTATTTTGACCACCTATATATTTGGTTTTTCTTCATAATAAGCATTATTCGCATACTCTATATTTGATGCCTCATATGGCGTATACAAAGTGAATGTCCTATGGGTATGAGGTACATACCTTATTATCATAAGTTGGATGCTCAACTTTTTACCCTTGTTCCTATATCAATGTCCTCTGATTCCAAAGGAACCCTGATATGTTTTACAATACAATAATTTGATATTGTAAGATCTTTTTGAGGTTTCTCATGATTTTACACTACAAAGTCTAATCCTGAGATATTTGAGGAGCATGGGACTGTATCGTTATGAGCTGTTGTATTCTATGCTTGGAGATTATGGGATATGTTGATAATTTGTTCAGTGATCATTCCTTCGCTGGAAAGTTTGGTCCTTTCTTCTTTAACCCTTTTGAGGAGATTTGTGTTTTTCTAAGAATGCTCAAGTAATTCATGTTCATGTGGTTCTGGTACTTGCAACAAAAGGGGGCAGGCTGATGTAAGCACAAGTAGTGTCAAAAACCGTCCCTTGAACTCGCCAGGATTTCGGGTCCAATAATCTTACGGTTAATGGATCCCACAACCGTTAAAGTGTCTATGAACATGCTACTTGCCGATGGCCCAATTAACTGCTTCCAACGACGAACAAGTTTCCCATGAATCCTAAGTTTCTATGATTGAGTTAAGATTAATGTACTCTCTTTAAATCGACTAATGAAATTGAAATGGAGAGAAACTAATTCATTAAAGCTTTAAATCAAAACTCAATGCATACAAACCAAGGATTAAAATAACATGGTACTTGTGGTGGATTCACATATCCAACGGTGGGATAGCTCCATCCCAAGGGTGGCTCAACGCAATGGGCACTTGGCCCAGTGCGTGCTCTACACACCCAACTCCAATGAGTTTTGGTTCCAAAAATTTGTATTATAAAAATTGCTTGAAAATCAAATACAAGGGCCTTTTTATAGACCAAATGCAAACTCTAAATGAAACCCTAAATTTCCTTGGTCGACCACACAGTCAAGAGATTGATGGTTGACCACATTACATGAAAAATGGGAATAAAACCTATCAGATTGCATTCCAAAGTGGCATGCTCATGTGGCTGCCACTGGATGCTTACATGGACCAATGGGAAACAATAAAATGGACTCTGGACTTCCTAGTGGACGGTCCTTATTGAATATGCTAAAATTAATACAAAACTCTCCCAAAAAAACTACACATTTTGGTGTTGGCACAAATTGACCTTGCCCAAAATACCACACGTTTTGGATGGAGAGAAGTTAGCCAATGGACAGTCTAGGAAGAGGTTGAATTAGGGTTCAGGGCCGTTCTACACCTTTGGAAGAGGTTGAATTAGCTACATAACTCGGACTTGGGTGTTCTTGGGCTTGTTGGAAAGCTCTCTGACTAAGCTATCCACATTTAAAATTGCATCCAATTCCGAATTCATTTGATGCTTGAAAACTCCTCTGCAAGTTGTTGCTATTTTCAACCATCCAATTAAAACCTTGATTTACTAGATGCGTGTTTGTCAGTTGAATATGATTCTCATGAGGTCTCCTCATTTCCTAGACCTGTGGGCGTGTGGGCCTCCTCTGACCAGGATCCACACAACCTAAATTGGGCCATGGGCCAATATATGGGTCCTCATGCGCCACATCATCCAATTCAACCCCGGACATGTTGGTTTGTTCTCGCATTTGCTGCGGTCGAACAAGAATCATTCTTGTACCCAATTTCTGGGTATGATGACTGCATCATTTCCTCCCTCTTGGAAGAATCTCGTGATTGACTTTAGGAGGGGTGTGTAATGCAATCTCATTCTTGGTGGTCCCTATGTCACGGTCTGCCCATGAGATTCTAGCATCAGTGGCAGCTTTACCGTCTGCTAGTAGTGCTTTAATGTTGGGCATAGTGATGGCACTCTAGACATGGCCGGATGATGCAGTCTAATCCACAAGATACTACTCGTTTGTGTTGCGGGTTCCTACTCAGGGTCCGATGTAGCCATGGAGTGAGAGTTGCCCGAAGCAAACTCAGTTGCCCAAAACTCTCCCTTTGTCACTGAGTTGTCTATCATCCAGTTATTCCTTCAGAGCTATGGGAGACCATTGGATCACGAGATTCTCGTGTTCATCCTCATAGATGGATGTTTTCCCCACTAAAGGTGTTGCAGCAGTGTTCAGCTGCAACTGTTTTTGGGCTGCTACATTGCTATCGCTGTCCACTGGGTCCACCTGTTGGTTTGGACACTCTGAAGGCATATGTCCTCGCAAACTACATGTGAAGAGGTTGCATAGCTGTTTTCGTGGCATCCCTGGAAGTTAAATCATTTCAATTGAGGACTTAGGGTTCACAGGTTTGCCGTATGCTGATGGGTTGATCTTCTGAAGTCTATGGAGAAATTCCTGTGCATAGCTAGAGGTAAGGATGTTTTTACATTAGGTTTTTAAGCTTTTCCCAAGACACTGCCCTTCCCTTGAATCACATTACAACTGACTTTACACATTTACAATCAAATACATTTCCATTCTCTCACATGACTCAATCCAATTTGACTTTAAGTACAACATTAATTCAGTCAGCATAGAGAAAGAAAACCACTGTCACTCAATCGATCCATAAATTGGTTGAACCGAAGCTATCAAACTGGCCCATCATAGACCGAATCGTTGCTGTCCATTCACTGCTGCTTTTGGTCCAAGCCTGGCTGAAAGAAAGATACATTGCAGTCAAAAACCAATCCGAGTTACTGCTGGATCACCAGTCCAAAATTGGTTTGAAATCAGTAGATCAAACAGGCAAATCTGTTCGAACCGTAGCTGTTTCACTGTTGTTCAATGGTACAAAGAATGGTTTGAACCAATGATTTATAATGGTTCAAAGAGGTGGAACTACTGCTGATAAAATTTTCACACTATTCAGTCTTGTTTGGTCCAAATAATTCAGGCCAAATCAAACCTTTTTGGCCCCAAGCTGAAGTAGAACAGGTGCTGTATGGACCAGGATCAGGCGCTATCTTCTTACTAACCAAGTGCTGTTTGTTATTGATTTTTAAGCAAATCAGGTGCTGTTTTCTGAACAGATTCAGTGCTGAATTAGAAACAGATCACGTACTGTTTTCTTTTGATCAGCACAGGCTGGTTTGACCAGATCATGTGTTGTTTGGTTCCACCCAAAAACCGAGCCAAACCAGTGCTGCTACTGCTGTCAATCTGAACCAAAATGTGGTTCAGTAACAGTCCAAGAACCAACTCAATAGGCTGCTGTTTCGCATTTTGAATCTGAGTCAAGGTCAGCCAACTTCTATCCACAAGAACCGAACCAGTTAAAGCTGGATTCAACCCTCTAAAAGACGCTTTTTGGCGCTTGATTAATACTGTTTTAAAGCCATACTTAGGTGCTGTTTAAACGTCAGACCTGATGCTGTTTTGAACAGAATTGAATGCTGTTTTGAACAGAATTGAGTGCTGTTTTAAAACAGAATTGAGTGCTGTTTGGACGCAGGTGACCAGGTGCTGTTTTGCAACAGGGTCTAAGAGCTGTTTGAACCAGGTTTAAACACTGTTCGGAGACACCAAACTGACCCAAATCAGGGATGCTTGAAGTCTTGAACCCATCCAACTGGTTTACAACAGTCCGAAATTGAATCCCTTCAGTTTATACTTTATAGAAGTAACAACCGAATAAACAACAAAATACTCATCGATAAATTACAATCTGGTTTCTGAATAACTAACAGACCCAAAAAACAAACCCGGTTCACTTGAAAGCAACTGAATCACGTGAGATAGTAATGGGTTCTTCTTGGAAAAAACCGAATCAATAATAAAAGCTCTTTCATGTTCAATCTGAAGTGGAGTATGGCAAACACAGGATTCCTAAGAAAACTTGCTCTGATACCAACTGATGCAAGCATGGGTAGTGTCAAAAACCATCCCTTCTACTCGCCAAGATTTCAGTCCAATAATCTTATGGTTAATGGATCCCATAGCCATTCAAGTGTCTATGAATGGACTGCTTGCCGATGGCCCGGTTAACAACCACCAATGACGAACAAGTTTCCCATGAATCCTAGGTTTCTATGATTGAGTTAAGATTAATGTACTTTGTTTAAATCGATTAATGAAATTGAAATGAAGGAGAGAAACTAATTCATGTAAGTCTTAATCAAAACTCAATGCATAAAAGCCAAGGATTAACATGACATGGTACTTCAACACCCCTCTGGGCCACTCTCCGTAGTTGCTTATTAGGTGTATATGGGATTGAGAGGCTTGTACATGCTCCAAGGACTAGTCGGGTTAAAATGTCCCTTGTCAAATTCTAGTGAGACCCCTAGACACCTTGGTCATAAAAGAAAATGACATGGTACTTGTGGTGGATTCACAAATCCAACGGGTGGGATCGCTCCATCCCAAGGGTGGCTCAATGCAATGGGAACTCGGCCCGATGTGTGATCTACACGCCCAACTCCAATGAGTTTTTGTTCCAAATTTTTTTATTATAACAATTGCTTGAAAATCAAATTCAAGGGTCTTTTAATAGACCCAAAGCAAACTCTAAATGAAACCCTAAATTTCCTTGGCCGACCACACAATCAAGGGATTGATGGTTGACCAAATTACGTGAAAAATGGGAATAAAACCTGTCTAATTGCATTCCAAAGTGGCATGTTCATGTGGCTACCACTGGATGCTTACATGGACCAATGGAAATCAATAAAATGGACACTGGACTTCCAAGTGGACGGTCCTTATTGAATATGCTAATTGATACAAAACTCTCCCAAAAACTCTACACATTTTTGTGTTGGCACAAATTGACGTTGCCCAAAATACCACATGTTTTGGATGGAGAGACGTTAGCCAATGGACAGTCTAGGAAGTGGTTGAATTAGGGTTTAGAGCAGTTCTGCACATCTGGAAGAAAATGGCCTAACTTGAGCTACGTAACTCGGATTTAGGTGTTCTTGGGCTCGTTGGAAAGCTCTTTGACTAAGCTATCAAAATTCATTTGATACTTGAAAACTACTCTCCAAGTTGCTGCTATTTTCAACCATCCGATTAAATCCTAGCATTGTTAGATGTGTGCCATTTGTTTGTCAACTCCACATGATTCCCATGAGGTCTCATTTCCTAGACCTTGTGGGTGTGTGGGCTCCTCCGATTGGGATCCACACGACCTCATGTGGGCCTTGCGCCCATATATGAGTTTGCATGCGCCGCGTCGTCCAATTCGGCCCTAGACCAGCTGGTTTAGTCTCTCATTTACTGCGGTTGAACATGAACCATTCTTGCACCCAAGTTTTGGGAGTGATGCCTGCATTAACTCCTATAGTTAAGAGAGAAATGTTATATGTTTTTATTACTGATCTATGGATACTTTCCAAGTTGCAGATATTGCTAAAATCATGTTTTTATTACTGATCTATGCATCCTTTTCAAGTTGCAGATATTGCTAAAATCGAGCTATATCACGGGTTTCATGTCTCAAGTCCTTTGTTGAGATTAATCTCAAAGGAATTGAATTAGATAGGGACTGCTTGATCATGCTGGTATCTAATTGATATACTATAGATCTGCTTGGGTTTTCAGATGGAGTCTTTATTCCATTGTTAGGCTTGATACTCTTTTTGTGGGATACATTCTTTCTTTTTGTTAGGCATGATTCGTTGTAACTGTAGCTAATCCATGCTAGCCTGCAGTAATTGCAGAGTTCAATTTTGAAAATGAGCTCTTTGGATGTATTTTTCTATGAATTATGGTAGCCATCTAGTCTGCAGTAATCGCAGAGTTCAATTTTGAAAATGAGCTCTTTGGATGTATTTTTCTATGAATTATGGTAGCCATCTATATGAGGGCTTCTTCACACAGTAAAAGGCATGACTTGCACCATAGTTCTTTTTCCAATCACAGGAAGATTCAAGGGGACAGAACCTTGAAGCTGCTTTCAGGTTCGTGTTACCTACCACACCCTGACAAGGAGGAAACTGGTGGGGAGGATGCACATTTCATATGCATAGATGAACAAGCCATAGGTGTTGCTGATGGTGTTGGTGGTTGGGCAGATCTTGGTATCGATGCTGGAAAATATGCCAGGGAGCTTATGTCTCACTCAGTAAGCGCAATTGAAGAGGAGCCGAAAGGTTCCATTGACCCCGCAAGGGTTTTGGAGAAAGCATACACAAGTACAAAAGCAAAAGGGTCCTCAACAGCATGCATCATAGCACTCACAGACCAGGTTTTGATATTAGTCATTTGCATTCTCTTGCTAAATTTTGGAAATGATGTTTGGTTAGATATACAAATTTATAGATCGTATTGCTTGTTTGATATCAACCTTGTTTAACTGGTAATTTGGTATGGTCATTGGCATTGCTCCCTTCACTCATTTATTCACAATGTAACAAAGAAAGTAGTAAAGTATCTTGATATTTTCTCCTTATGGTATCTGCATTTATTTTAATAACGGGAAGGTCATGTCTGCAACCCTTTTGACTGAAACCCTAACTGCTTGACTTGAAAAAGCTGGCTTCAGCATGTCTTTACAGCTTTATAGCTATTTGTGCTCAGGCTTGGACATGAAATTTAATTCCACTTATTATTGGGCCAGACTTGGGCTTATGAACTGCCAAACCCAAAAGCATGAAGTTTGATGTCCTTTAATTGGGTGTGTGTAAGATTACACTACTTCATTAGACTAAGAAGTGGAAGACGATTGTGGGTTTATATTTCCATTCTCATTTTTTGGGATATTACCTTTTTTATATATGTGAGTGGGTAGATTATTATTATTATCAACCTTGCACTGTACGAAGGAGCTTTGATGGAGTATTTGAAATCTCGTAATTGATTCTCAGAAAAATCAACAAGATTTGAAGATCTATGTAGTAGATTCAAAATTATAGGCGAGAGAGTTTTTGGATGATCTAAGCTTTTTGAGGTTCCCTATCCCTCCCTCCTCTCCCTCCCCCCCCCTTCTCCCCAGTCCTCTCTCTGACATAGTCAGTCAGTCTCTACGCTCCTAATGGATTTGGGCTTTCCATCGAGCTTATCATATTAGCAAGCTTGGTTCATCAAGCATCACAATCTCAAGTTTGGGCTTGGGTGTGGGCTTATCTCTGTGTGTCAGGCTTCAAATGAACTTGGACTTGAATGCTTGATCAAACATCACAAACTCAAGCTGGGCTCATGCATGGGCTTGACAAAATAAAGGTCCACTTGAAGTCAAATTGTTTTTACCTCTAATTTTGTTGCACTTTATGTCATTACTTTCCAACTCACATTTTATATAGTTGTTTACCTAATTAAATTTTTTACCGGCATCCTGTTATTATTCATACTTTTACTTGTTTTCATTGCATTTAAAAAGAAAACTGTGAATATTTAATCACTCATTTCTCCTTGATATAACATAGCTAGTGATGAGTATAGCCGCATGCCATTTTGATACGAAACTGATGCAACCTATAGTGGTATGGATAGTACTCAAAACAACAATCCTCACCATTTTTTCTTAGGCTCATTCCTTTTTTTTTTTCTATGTTATTAGTTGGCTTGGAATATTGTTTATTATTTAAAAGTGATTTGATTATAATTTTCCTTTTTTTCCTTATTTTTCATGAGATAACAATTTTTCTATATAATATTATATATAATATCTATCTCTATCCTGAATATTTCTTATCTATCTCTCTCTTTCTATCGCTGGAGCACACACTTACACGCATAAATGTACAAAAATGCCTAAAAGGTTGAACCTTTTGTTATTGAACGTGTCTTGTAACTTAGGGGAACCTAAACGATTAAAAACCATTAAAGCACAACTAAATCAACATTCAATGCGAACATTATAACCTTCCCATTACAAAATATAGAACTGATACTAAAAAAAATATCAATCAATCAATTATCATCATCATTAAAAGCCAAAATCCCATCTATTTGGGTGAATTTTTCAAGTTGTGTCTCCATTTGGCCCTATTATAAACCATGTGATCAATCAGTTCATTATTTTTTTTTGAATGATTCAATCATTGAACTATTTATACTATCCCTCTACGTTTTTAGTGGTCTATCTCTCTCCTCTTTGTACTTGCAACTCGTTACTTCTTAACTCTATTGGGGCCGTATTTGGTCGCCTACATGCCCAAACCATCTCAAGCACTTAATTTGTCATTTCTTGGATTATTTTTAAGCTGTCCATAATGCAGTCATTTCTAATAGCTTTTTGAGTTGATCCACTCATCCAATATAACATGTGCATCTTAATTACCCTTTATCTATTTGTCTTTTCTTCATTGCCCATCACTGTGCTCCATTGAGCATTCCTTGAGTTTGATAACTATTTTATAAAATCATCCCTTTAAACGATGTAAGATTCTTGTCTCCATTTTGCCTAACCTTCTCCCATCCTACCATAGATCTCAAGTGACTAAACTTATAGCAATGTGATGAAGTTAGTTCCAGTTTTAATTGGATCACCCTCTCTATCTTTTTTCTTCTACTAAAGTTACTCTCCATGTATTTTGTTTTAGTTTTACAAATGTTAGATCATTTGTCTTAAAATTCTCCTCCAACCAATCAATCAAAATAATACTATTGAAGTTGAGCACATGTGTAGAATCTGGTCTAATATAATCACGTAGAATTTTGGCTTGGTTCAAGTGTTTAAAGTTCGCTAGTGGGTTTGGTCATAGTAGTCATCAAAGTGCAATACACAATTAAGGCGTCTTGGAGCCTGAGGTGCAAGGTGCATATATAGACATGAGCCTAAATTTGCTCTGTGCACTTAGTTAGAAACTTCATAATATGTGCATCAATATCAACAGAATACTCACACAAAGCACCAAAATATATTTGCAATTGAGCTTCCAAGCACATTATATAAGCATGTATTATATACATGTACTAGTATATTATCTAGTAATTGGAATTTTTAATTAAAAGTATTATTAACAATTGCTTCATGTTGACTATAATATTTACCAGCCTTTACAAAAAACTCAAAAATTGTGCTTATAATAGAAAATGTTTCTGAAAGAACTAGGTGATAGGGCCTAGGTCCAAAATGCACTAAGTGGGGTGCAAAATGGGTTTGAAGTCTACATGAGGCTTTTGGGCAGTTTTGTGTATCCATGGGATCAGTCTCACCTCCACACAGGGTAGGGATGCCCATGTCATTAAAAAAAAGGCTTGAAGCCTAGGTGAGGGCTTGTGTGCATTAAAGGTGCATCTTTGATCACTATGGTTTTGCTTGTAGTATGTTCCATTTATTTTTGTTTGTGGTATTTCAACTATCATTTGTATCATCTCTTCCTCTGTTGGGAAACTCGTCCTCGAGTTAGTCTTTTATAGGATGTGCTTAGGTTTTTTTGCATAAACTCGCTAAAAGTGGAGGATACTTGTGTTCATTGTTGAGTCTTTTGTGGCAGTGTTGATTTCATGTAGTGTGACATTTGTTGTCTCTGTAGTGAAAGAATGTATTAGCTTGTGTGATTAATCATGTCACATCAAGACAAGCATGGCCATCCAAAGAGTATTGATGTAGTTTGGGGACCTTCCCAAAACCCAACCTAGTGAACAGGGAATATCTATGAAAGACATCCATCTGATGAGAAAATAAAATAGGGGATGTACTTGTGTGAAGATGGAAGCTGCCAGGCATTGGTTCTCCAAGTCATTTTGAATCCTACCTTGAAGAAAAACTTGGAACAAGGCCTTTGGCCTTCCTGACCTTCACAATCATGATGAGAATTTTAAACTATCATCCTTTTTATGTTATTTTTTTGTGGTGAAAAAAGTTCTGAGTTGTTGATCAAATTTCTTGAACCAAATTCTTCAAGCCAAGGATCCTTTTCATTTCTATTTGTAATGTTCTATTACAGTGTTACATCAAGCAAACTCTTGGTACTTATCAAATGTGAGACTAAATTAAAAGTGAAAGTAACAAAAAATTTACTTGTAGTCCTACCCCTTATTATGAAATGTGTGATTTCATTTAGTGTCAAAGTAACTAAAACTTGGGCTTGTAGGGAAAGTCATTGAATAATCCATCTATTGGTCTAGCTTCATATGATTTGATTTTGTTTTTGAGAGCTAATCACACCCAAAATATGTCCATTATGTATGCACACAAGAACTGTTAGGTATGGCTCAAATTTAGCAGGCCTAATAACGTATCTATTTAAATCAATTGGTGGATTTTAGAAGCTACTAGTTGATGGCTGGATTTAGACATTGCTAGAAGTAGAGAGTCCTTAGGAGAAAATGACACCTGTTTGTAATAGGATTACACGTCATTGGGCTGCAAGAGAAGGCATTGATCTCTACAACATCTATACGAGGACTGCATGAAGGGCTGGATTTTCTTCTGAATATCCAGCAGTATTGGCTATCTTTAAGACAAGTCTTCAACGTGGTGGGCTTTCTATTTACTAGCTGTTTATAAAATAGAAACAGTAAATCAGAGGAAATTGCCAATACAGTGTGGGAGACGGTATGTAAAAGAGGAAGGATTCTTCAACCAAAATCTATATATTGCCTGTATGGATTGTGAAGCTCGACACACGGCAAGATGTAGATCTTGGCCGAGTGCTGCATGTGATGAGGGCCTGACATGGCCGCATGCAGAAGGGGTGTGTGGGGGATCACACCATCAACGGCAGATCTGATACTGTCTGGAGAACAGCTCGACGGCCGAAGAGGGGCAGAAGCGATAGTGCAATACCGCTGCAGATCTGGGTTTTCATATCTGTGAGTGGCAGCTAGCAGGAGTGCGGCTGGAGAGACGAAGCCCCTTCGCCAGAGCAGAAGTGGAGATCTGTGTGTGTGGGACACATCATTAATTGGAGACGCTCGCGTTTGAGAAGCATATCGGGGAGTTACTCGTAGGACGCAGGAAGCGTAGAGGGAGGAACACAAAAGTTGGGTTCACTATTCTGGGGATGAGAGAGATTCACATCAACTGAGAGGTGATGTCGATGTGTCTTATAGTTGGGTGTACAAGAGGCTCGGGACTTCGGGTTTGGGCTCATGACTCAAGGGAGTCATCATTATTGTACATGTATTCTTTCTCTTTTATAGTGAATATTCTGTCGCTCTGTGGACGTAGGCCAAGTGGGCCGAACCACGTTAAAATATTGTGTTGTCTGTGTTTTTATTTCCGTTCGATTTTTCTTGTTTCCGCGCGTAACGCTAACAAGAACAAACTCAAATGAACTCTAAATAACAAAAAAATCCCCATGGAACATTGCACTCTTGTGAAGTATAGACCATCATGTGAACCATTGTAGTGTTTGTATAACCATGTCACAACAACCATAAAACAAATCCTACAATTTTACCCATAGAGTAAATAAGTATCTACTTCTGGTTGGGCTTTGTTAGTCTCAAGGGATGGTTGAGGAAAAATATCATGGTCTTGTGATCTGGTCTAACTTTGGGTCAGACTTGGGATTAGGGTTCATTTCACCTGATTGACTTGAACAACGACTCGAATGATAGAACATTATATTCTATACAAATTATTTTAGAAAAAGGCCTAACATGTCCTTAGTGCCAAAGATCTTATTCTCTCCATTTTTTGCCTCTTTCCACCTTCTTATATCCTTGCTTAAGTCTTTTAACTGTATCTCCATGTGGAATTCTCCTATTTTTCATTCATCTGTTTGCCGCCGCCTGCTCTTATATCTGATTCATAGGAAAGGAGCCATGGTCTATGTCTGTGAATCTCTCCGGAGTTCACCATTGGATTGATCTTGAAAAAAAATATGTTGAAATGTAACATTATTCACATATTGATCAACGTTTTGGCTTTGTATGAAGTGGGCCATGTGCCCATTTTCCAAGTCATCTATTGGCTGGTTTTCTATGATATTAAGCGAAGTGTTCATGGTGAACTTGATGTGAAGTTCACTTACCTCTAAGGTAAGCCTGTGTCAAGATGTCTTCTCTTGAATTGGCATGCTTCAGAGAATCTGTCTGATTTGGTAGTGGATACAACACCTTGAGTTCAATTGCTCTATTCAAAGTTCAAACCATTGGTCTAATTAAGGTAATTTTGGATCAAGATGCGTTATTGGCTATGGATTGATATTCACCAAGGTCTTGAAATCAAATTGTATTCTGAAATTGTTATACATCTCGAATTGTAAACGCTACCTCTTTGATACATCTGGGATAGTGTAACTTGAAAGTTTGAGTCCTTTATTATGATTTGGTTTTTTACTGTTCAATGTGTTTTAGATGGATTTATTGTTCTCTTATACTGCAGGGCCTTCATGCTGTCAACCTAGGTGATAGTGGTTTTATTGTGGTTCGAGATGGATGCACCATCTTCCGTTCTCCTGTACAACAACATGATTTTAATTTTACTTTTCAACTTGCGTGTGGTACTGATAGTGATCCTCCCAGTGCTGGCCAGGTTAGTCAAGTTTCTTCTGTTCTAGGTTTTTATGATGGTGCAATATAAGCAGAAAATGATGATGATGCCAGTTTCTGAAATATGCCTTTCAATATTACTGGTTCTGTAGGCAGAAAAGGCTTGAAATCAAGAAGGATAATTTGAATAATACTTGCTAGTGTACAGCTCCAAAAAGGAAAAAAAAAAAACTTCAGAGTGCATTTTCTGTCACTCCATCACACATGCTCACTCACATCAAGTTCTCACCATAAGTGGTTAACGGAACTTCCCAACTACCAACTTCTGAAGAAGAAAAAGATGTTTGGAAGTTTTAAGAAATTTGTATGAAGTCCCTTCACTTCTTTCTAATCCAGTCTGAGTTTCTATTCAAATATTTTTGAGCTTTCCAGAATAACTTGTCAAATTGTGCTTGATTTCTGCCAAAAGACAGAATTATATATGCCTATTCGGACATCTTTTCCCCCAATTTTTTTTGAGATTCATCTGGGTTCTGAAGCTCTGGTGATTTGAGTTTTTTGTGCTTGAGGACATATATATGGAGCTTTAGGCCCTGGAGAAATTCAAGCTGCAGAAGAATTTTGATTTTCATTGTTGTGATTGAATCCATTTGTTAATGAGTCCACTCAGTTGATTTCCTTTCCAAAATAGGCTGGTGTAGGGAATCAATTCATATTGCAACTTAGTTGAGTACACCTCTGTCAAGTAGCTAAGGTTTTTTTTTTCCATGTTTTTAACGTTGTTGAATGGATTTGAAGCCCAAGTATCAGAGCAGCAGATTATTGTCTATATTTTGTTTTGAATAAATTGAAATTGAATCATGTTGGCATTTGCCTGCCACTTTCCTGTAGATGCATGTTAACGTGGCCCAAATTCCATTTATTAAGAGTGGATCATGTTATGTAGATTGTTTCTGAAACAACTGGATCCTGTACATTACCTGGATTGAAATATTTTACATTACCTGGATTGAAATATTTTAGCTAATGTCCCACATCAGGTTATCTAGTGTATACATCAACTTGGTGCAAGTGTTTTTCATCTTCATTTATTTCTACAGTCCCAAATAATTTTGTGACTGGACATTGTAGTGGACCTTGCACAAGTATAGCACCAAGACAATTGCAAATATATGGTAATATGAGGTGGATAGGTAGCTTTGCAAGTTGGAAATTTCTGAGTGTTTTTTCCCTTTGTTTTTTGAACCAGATATTCACTATCTCCGTTGCACCTGGGGACGTCATAATTGCTGGTACTGATGGACTGTTTGACAACCTCTATAACAACGAAGTAACGGCTGTAGTGGTTCATGCCATTAGGGCTGGCTTGGGGCCTCAAGTGACAGCACAAAAGATAGCCGCCCTTGCACGGCAAAGAGCACAGGATAAGAACCGGCAAACACCCTTCTCCACAGCTGCCCAAGATGCAGGCTATCGTTATTATGGGGGAAAGCTTGATGACATCACTGTTGTTGTCTCGTATATAACAAGTTCGACTGTATGAGATTTTTCTTCTCTCTCAATCCTCTCCTTGTAGGTGAGTTTTTGCTCTGGGCCTTGCATGATGCTTAGCCAGTAAGGTCATGTGGTTTATATCATTTTGTTAAAGTCGGCTCTGCATGTAAAGTTAAAAGATCCAGACTATTGGCATGATGAATTCTGTTCTGGATGGTGCTGGCCTTCCACATTGAAGAAATCGATGGACGTAAAGTAGACGGTAAGATAGTAATGCATCAACTGATTACATCCAACAAAAGTAAAGGTGTCAAAAGATGGGTATATCAGGATCACGGCATGTGGAATTGAAGATTTTGTTTATAGAAAAGTGTACAATGGGATCCTCTCAGGAACTGTTGTGGAGAGCTCAAACATGGTTCCCCACTTAGGCTAGTGAGTTTTCAGCAAGACACACTAACGAGACATACCACAAAATGGATTGAGGGTCTCACAAAATTAGGTTTATTTGATAGGTTACATGCATATGAAGTATATAATGTTTCACTATCGAGCTTGGCCCTTAATTTTTGATGAATATAGATTATTCATTTTTAAAAGATTAAAGTCCAGGGATGAGATTATCAAATGGAGGTCAGATGTCATACAAAAATTATTTATATGATTCGCTTTATAATGGATTCAATAATGTGGTATAAAAAATTCATTAAAAGGCATGTCTCTTTAGTGTGTTTCGCTGAGATCGTCCTTCACTGGCTGAGCAATTGTATTGTGAAAATCTCTACCATAATTGATTAGTAGCAGGAGAGGTATGTTTGTCTGATGGGAATTTGTATGTTAAACGGGGGGGTGTGTTAAAATTATAATAATGTATGGGATGGATGCCAGACCTCATAGCATATTATTTCAGTTTTGACTGTTCAGCAGATGTATGTGTTTTGACAAATCTCCGCCCTTGGTTACTATTTTTTTTTTTTTTTTTTCATTTTTTGGTTTTGGACGGACCTGATCGTTCCAATTCTATACCTTAAAGTTGGGTGGACGCACAATCCATTTTCTGTTCCATTTATTTCATTTTTTTTTATTCTTGGGATTTATGTAATTAAGGTGAAACCACGCCTACTACATGCCATGGTTTGGGATGGATGTATCACTTCATTTCAGTGTTACATAAGAGGATAATGATGCTGCCATCCCTTCTATGGTTCTATGTTCTTTCCCTTAGGTGCAGTTCTTAGCTATACATGGTAGTGTGTATCTAAGGTAAATAATTGGGTCGATACGTTGCTTATTATCCGCAATATATTGACCGTAAGGTTGTTACGTATTGGGTTATGGTCATATATTGTATCGGTCAATAGGCAGTCTTGATCTATCAACCTGTAATGCGGAATGGGGTATTCTTTGTAATATGGACTCCATGGAGGTGATTTCGAAGGTGTTGGAAAGTGTACTTCGAGAGCTAATGGGAATAGTGATGGAAGTGATTTTTTTTTATCTCACTTTATTTATTAAATTTGAGATTATTTAAGAGAAAATTAAAAAAATCTTAAAATTGTTATTCTTTAGGAGAAAATTAGAAGAAAATTACTATATTTTATTTTCCATGTTTTTGGAATTTTTGAGATTTTTCACATTTTTTAAAAAATCTTTATTTCGTAACTTCATATTTACATTTATATATCTAATGACTGTAAAGTAATGATAAAATTACAAAAAAATGAAGTCTAGATTTTTTTATATTCTGTAATCTTTTCATAACTTTATGAAAAAATAAAAATTTAAAATTTAAAATTTGGAGGAGAGAATGCGCATTGTCCTGTAATAGTTTATACGTATATTTACTGATTTGGGTGTAATGACCCACCAATTTTTTTATCCTAGGTGTGGATGTCATGACATAGCTAGCGTATTTGAGGTTTGTCGATTTGCTATTAACTATAGAGAATGTTTTTAGTGACAAATTTAAATTAGGCAATCAAAATGAGAATATCTTAAATCGGATGGCAATGTCTTGTAGATCTGAATTTCGGTAAATTAAATATTCCAGATCTTACCCATCTTTCAAGTGGAAAAAAAAATAAAATCCAGATCTTTACTCCATCCAACATGACACATATGCTATGTCCAATCATCCTATACTCCTCTTTGCAGTTTGGGTTTTGTTATTTTAGAGTTTTTTTCTCTTTTGTTTATTTGTTTTGCATTTCACCAACTACCTTGAATTTTTATTTATTCTTTATTTTTTTTAATAATGGAGAAGAGGAACCTTGAGCACAGCGCTACTAAACCTCTCCTTTGAGTGACGCTCCACTCTCCTAGATGATAGCCACCGAATTATGCCAAGGAAACTCGAACTCGCACCATTCCATTTTCTAAAACGATTTGATAACAACTAAGCTACCGAATATTATTCTTTATTTCTTTCTATGGATGCTTGTGTCTTAGTTCTCACCGTTTAGTGATTGTTAGTCAATCTAAGATACTTCAGTTTGACAATCAAATTCTTTTTTTAAAGAAGGATGACTTGAATTCTTCACCTTAAATTGGACATTTATTATCTTGTAGAGTATGTGTTTTATTAACGTGGCACATTTGCCATATACGAGCATAGTATTTTCCTGTCGACGCTTGGATTTCTGTCGTCATACGTTTTTTCTTTTTTAATCGTCGATTAGTTTCATCACCTACTTATTTTTTTTTTAGGGTTGGAGTCTCACCAAATTAGATTAATAATGCTTCATTTGTTAAATACTTAAATGTTAAGCTTTCTACATAAAAAAACATATCTCAATTGCAAAATTTCCATTATCTTGTGTCTTTAATTGTCAACACCCCTTTTTCAAAATGGCCTTTATTAATTAGAGAGTTGAGATAACAAAATATCCTTGATGATAAATACTTTTTCAAAATAAATGGGTTGACATGGTTACATGAAATGTGGAAGATCTCATAGATAAGTGGTTGGTGATTTTTTACCATCATGCTAACTATGTGATTTTGATTGTTAATGAGTTATTTTTAATAAGCCTTGTATTTTTTTTGCGCCCATCTTATGAACATAGAGTAACCCAATTAACATAATATTATATCAATCTTTCTTCTATATAACTTTAACACATTTAACGCAATTGTATAAGCTTGTGTATTTTTTGTAGAAGTTGTAGATTGAATTAGTAAAAGTATTTTATCAGGCTGGCCATATAGACACCCGTGTTTTCTGCCTCTACACACCCGATTTTATAAAATCGGGTGAAATTACTCTTTTGCCCTTTGTTTTTTAGGAAAAAAATTTCTTCCCTCATCATTTGAACAAATATGAAGAACATTTTTCACTCGTTCAAATGGTCCGGTCCAAGGGTTTAAAATTCGGTATTGGCTGATATGATACGACTGAGATATCGCTATATCGGCCGATACGATATTCAGACCCCTGGTCCGATCCATTCGAACGACTAAATTGGATCGTTCTAACGTGTGGGCTGCGGAGTGAGATTTTCAAAAGAGGTGGTTTATCAACCTATTTCTACAAACAAGATATCAAAATTCATACTCTGAATTTTATGAACTCCGAGACTTACTTTAAGTGAAAATGGTATAGTTTTGGACTTAAAAAATCGTACTCAAAGAATAAGATGGAAGGTCATTTTTTTTTAATTCTTTGGGTACAATTTTGAAACCCAAAACTATACTATTTTCACTTAAAATCAGTTCCGGAGTTCATATAATTTAGAGTAGATGAATTTTGATACCTTGTTTGTAAAAATTGATCGAAAAACAGTCTCGTTTGAAAATCCCACCAGCAACCCTCACATTCAAAGGATCCCATTTACTCGTTCGAATAGTCCGTACCATTCAAAAGAGTAAAAAATGTTCTTTCCATTCGTTTGAATGATGGAGGAAATAGGGCAAAATGGTAATTTCACCTAATTTTATAAAATTGAGTGGGTAGGTGTAGAAAACTCGGGTGTCTAAATGACCCGCCATCATTGTAGGTCTTTAAATTTTGAAGGTCAATTTTGAAATATAAGATATTGAAAGAGGGTGTTTAAAAAAGATAAAAGGACCCTTGTAGTTATTGAAATTATAAGATAATTTTTACAATTAAAACAAAAAATAGTCTTTATAAATTCCCAATTCAGAAACGGGGTCTACTCGGCAATAATAGGTCTGAGTTGCTTGTGCTTCGAGTTCGCTTCAAAAATTCAGTTAGTGTTCTGTAGTGGACGTTATGGCCGTCGCGTCAAACACTTCGTAGCTGCCCTAAGTGGCCGCTCCACCTTCTCTTTCTTTCGATTTTTTTTTCAAAAAATTCTGAATTTTTTACAAAAAATGTAGAAAATTTTAAGCTTCAAGAATATGTAATTGGATTATTAAGAAAAAACCATTTAGATATTGAAATAATTTTTTAGTCATATAAAATCAATAATTTCAAATGTTTGTAAAAAATTAATGAAAAATCACATTTTATCACTACATTAATTTTTTTTTACATTAAGAAAAAATAACACTATTATAATAAATATAGAATATATATTTCATAAAAATAAAATTTGGATAAAAATAAAAAATTCATGGAAAATGACGTTTTATGACTACATTAAAAAAAGAATTCAACTTACACTTTAATTTCAAATTCAAAATTAAAAAATTAAAAATGCATTAAAACTTATTTTAAACACTGCAACAAATTAACCTTTCCCATTAAAATAAAATTCATTTCAACAATTAAAAAAAAAATCACCTTACACTTTAAATTTAGTTTAAAAATAAAAATAAATAAAAAATGCATGAAAACTTATTTTTAAAATCTACATTAACTTAAAAAAATACACATAAACCTTCCCCAATAAAAGTCATTTCATCAATTAAAAACCATATTTTACCTTACACTTTAATTTTGCGTTTAAATAAAAATAAAATAACAAATGCAAGACTACATTAACTTAAAGAACAACACATAAACATTTTCCAAACAAAAAATATAATTTGGACAAAATTAAAAAAATATTTTACCTTCTACTTAAAATTTGGTTTAAAAATAAAAATGTATTAAATATAATTTTTAGATAATACACTAAATTCTAAAACACCATTAAACCAATTCAAACATAAAAAAAGACACTTAATAAACTAAAACCATCTTGTTTTCACAATAAATTTGTATCGAAATTAAAAGAAAAATAGAAGTGCATCAAATATAAATTTCAGAAAATAATACCTTGAGATATGAACGTTTTCTTTAAAAATTCTGAAAATAAACTTTCATTACTAGTAAGTTTAGTAAGGAACTCGAGCTTCAACGGTACAGATCCCGAAAAAGTCGAAAACCGTGTTTTTTTTAGATTAAAATTCAAAGAAATGAAGTTGGGAAGAAAATATGGAGGGGAGATTGCAAAACAAATATCAACTAGCTAATGGACTTTCTAGGGTATGCTAGGGTTTGTGTAGAGTTTTCCTTATATAAAAAATAACTTTTGATGGTTGTGGGCCCCAAAACGGTCGAAAAAAAAAAAAAGGAATGCAATCAGACCGAAATTGAGCACTATGCGAGCCAAGTCCGAGTCCGAAGAGCCGACTCTTGATTGACCAAACTAGTGTGTGCATGATATTTTGCACACACTCTCATAACACTGTGAAAATTTAAATATTTTATATGTTTGCATGAATAGTCAACACATCCCATAGCAAGATAAGGAATTCTCATAGACTAGAGTCAAATACAAAACAAAAATATATAAATTCCACAATCATAAATATTACATTCCCCAAAAGATAACATTCTTCAAATTACATTGTTCTCAAAATCTCAAAAAGAAATATGATATAACTGAGCTTTCTGAGCTTCCTCATTGCATCTATCTCACTCACATTCGGCCATCGCATGGTCAAATTTCATCTACGTACTTCAAACCTGCAAACACAATCTAGGGAGAGAATTTAGTGGCTTAGTCAATGCGCCTAGTAGGAATTCTGATCACATAATATGCCCTACGGTGTGTCATACTAAGACAATACACATACTAGTACTTTTACCAAATCTCGATTACATCGTATTTCAAATTTACAGAAAATTCATACTTCAAAACATACTATGTCAATCTAAGTGTTTCAATACTTTACTTAAGTCATACTTGAAACATAATACACATTTCATTACAGGGTATTGTACTCATACCTAACTCATCTCATAATTTCAAGCTTAAAAACAATGGTCAACAATGTAGTAGATATGAAGGTATACAAGGCGTAAAATTCTTTCCCTATGACAGACAAAGATGTTAACATAAGGATGAGTTCTTTTCAATTAAGGGGAATAATGATGACATCTTAATCCAATTGAAGAAAATGAAGACAATTTTGATGGAATTGTGGAATCAGCTCTAAGTTCCATGAACAATTTGAAGGTGGAAATAGAGGCCTACTTAAAAGTCTAAATGGGCCTAAAATAGTCAATTGAAGAGCTCATATCATAGATATATGGGTTAGGGCCTGGTTTGTAGTGTTTTGGTCCTCAAAAACCCACTTTTATATTTGATTGAAGGGGAAGTGACAATATGAAAAGATAAGATTATCTTGCCACGTCTTCATTCTTATCCTTTTGACTATTAAAAATAGCGACAAGTCTTGTCTCTTTAGCGAAGCTTGCGCACACATGGCATGAAGATATATTTGGTTTTTCTTTTTTATTTCTTATTTCAATTATGATGTAATAAGGGCACTTGTTCACAAGTAATTGGTCGTCTAGAATTCGAAGGGGTTATTCCAGTTGGTTTAGGAGTAAGATCTCTGGATTGATATGCAGCTTTTCTCTGCAAACAACCGGGGAGCTTGCATTTACCTTGGTGATTTCAACTACATTAGGTGTGCTGAGGAAAAGAATGGTGGAGCTTCTCCTAATATGGTGGTCATCGAACAGTTCAATGAGTGCATCAATTTATGCAATCTGATTGACTTCTCCATCACGGGTCACAAATTCTCCTGGTCAAATTCTGCTTTTGGTGATCACCGGACTGAAACGAAGCTTGATCGCATTCTCATAAATCAAGAGTTCTTGCACTCCTTCAATCATTCAACCAGTTGGTATTTTGGGCCGGGTCTCTCTGACCACAGGGGTATTCTTCTCAAGCTTAGGGATCAGTTCCCAAAAAAAAACTACCCCTTCCGTTTCATCAATGCATGGTGCAATGACCATGAGTTTAAGGTGCTTGTTGCTGATTCTTGGTCTCCTTGCGTTTCTGGCACTCACATGTTCAGACTTGTCTCCAAGCTCAAGAGGCTTAAGAGAGCTATTGTCTCTTGGCACCGCTCTAAACCCAAAATCAGTACCCAGCTATCCAATGCTAGACGTTGTCTCGATGATGCTTAGCAAGCTTATGACTCCAACCAATCCATTTTCAACCAAGTTCAACTTGCAAAGACTAAGTTCAATCTGGAAACCATCCTTGATTTTGAAATCAACCTCATGCATCAAAGATCGAAACTCTTCAGCCTCAATCTCAAGGACATGAATAACAGATTTTTCCACAATTCAGTTAAGGCACGACATCATAGGAACAATATTAATTCCGTCATCTGTGGTGAGGGAACCATTTGCGATGACCCTGCCATTATTCAGGCTACCTTCATCAATCACTTCAAGGATTCGTTCCTTAGCAGCCAACCTTTTCAGGAGCAACCTCTTTGCTGCCCCTCTTTCCAGAAATTCTCCATCACTTCCAGACTTGATCTTGATGAGGCTAATTTGCTTTTGGTTCCTGTCGCTATGGAGGATGTGCGCTCGATTGTCTTCAATGCCAACCCTTTAAAAGCTCCGGGGATGGATGGCTTCAACGCTAAGTTCTTCCAATTCTTCTGGGATACTGTTGGAGATGATGTCACCAATGCTATTCTTTACTGCTTCTCCTCCTTTGAGCTTCTTAAGCAAGTTAAAGCCTCTTTCATAGCTCTTATTCCCAAGCATGATGGTGCTACATGCCCGAGTCATTACCGATCGATTGCTCTATCCAATGAAATTTATAAGATGATCTCACGGATCTTGGTCAAGAGGCTCAATCATGTTCTTCCCAAGCTTGTGAGTATCAATCAAAGCGCCTTTATTCCTGGTAGAGAAATCTCTTCCAACATTATGCTTTGTCATGATTTGGTCCGTGGGATTCATTTGGACAAAGGCCCCCCAAGAATGTGTCTGAAAATTGATCTAAAGGAAGCCTTTGACAGTGTCGACTGGAATTGTCTTTTTCATGTGCTGCGGGATATGAGTTTCCATGATGATTGGCTAAAGTGGATCAAAAATTGTATTAATTCACCATCCTTTTCTGTCTTAATCAATGGCTCCCCTCATGGATTTTTCAACAGCTCCAGAGGCCTCAGACAGGGAGACCCCCTATCTCCTGCTCTCTTTTGTCTTGTGATGGAGTCTCTCTCTTGTGCTCTCAATCGGGCAGTCATTTCAGGTGACATTTGCTACCCCTTCTCTAAGCATAATGTGGTCATCTCCCACCTCATGTTTGCGGATGATCTCATGATTTTCTGTTCTGCTGATGCTAAGTCTGCCCACTCTCTAAAGAAGTTGCTCAATGATTTCAGTTGTTCTCCGGCCTTTGTGTTAACGCTGCCAAGAGTCAGGTGATCTTCTCGGGCTCCACGGTTGATAAGCACAACATCATGGCCATCCTTGGTATGTGTGCTGCTAAGCTCCCAATCAGATATCTTGGGCTTCCCCTCTTCTCTTCTAGATTCCATGCTGCTAGCTATGCCCCCTTACTCTCCAGGATTAGGGCACGACTTTCGGGTTGGAATGGCAGTTCTCTATCCTTCGCTGGG
Source organism: Chimonanthus praecox (assembly GCA_022113865.1). NCBI lineage: Eukaryota > Viridiplantae > Streptophyta > Magnoliopsida > Laurales > Calycanthaceae > Chimonanthus > Chimonanthus praecox. The sequence continues at coordinate 45,643,032 of CM039089.1, read as the reverse complement.
CGTACTGAGTTGCTTAGATCCACTATTAACAATTTCCATATCTACTGGGCAAATGCTTTCCTTCTGCCTCTTTCCTGCATTGAGAAAATTGAGAAGATGATGAGAGATTTCCTTTGGGGAAGTTCCCATAACCGTAAGCTTCATACCATTTACTGGGAGAAAATCTGTTGCCCCAAGAACAAGGGTGGTCTTGGCCTAAGGCCCATTCATCTTATCAATCAGGCTTGTTTGATGAAACAGGTTTGGAACATTGCTAATTCCAAAGATGATCTCTGGATCAAATGGATTCACGCTAAATATCTGAGAGGTAGAAACATCTGGGAGGCCTGCCTTCGCAGCAATCCTTCATGGGGTTGGAGGTCCCTACTCTCTGTGCGCGACAAGGTTAAAGGCCTCACCATCCACACTATTGGCAATGGCACCAACCCAAATTTTTGGAGAGATCCTTGGCTTCGTCCTGGCTTTATCCTTGTGGAGCATTTCGGTCATCGTCCGATGTATGATTTGGGTCTTGGTAGAAATGTTTTGGTCTCTCAGCTTATCTGTGACGGCATTTGGAATCTACCTCCTCCTGCCTCTGCAACTCTTGCTGAAATCTGGACATTGATCAGAGAGGTGAGCCTTCCACTTTGCGGCTCCACTGACGAAATTCTTTGGACTGGTGATGATTGTGGCAGCCTTTTCATTGCATCCATTATTTCCCACCACTTTTCTAGCCTTCCTGAGCCTCCTTGGGCTCCACTTGTGTGGTTCCGTGGATGCATACCTCAACACTCGACCTACCTTTGGTTCATGTTCAATTCTGGATTGAAGACAAAAGATTTGCTGCAAAGAATTGGTTTAACTCTCAATCCTATCTGTATCCTCTGTAACTGTAGCCCTGAGACCTCTCTGCATCTCCTTCACTGCAGCCTTGTCCACTCCATTTGGGACCTGCTCATTGACAAATTCAGCTACCATCGTTCTAGCAGAGCCCTAATTACTGACGATGCCATGCTTGCTCAAGCTAAGATCAGTAAGATCGAGTCCTTGGCCATCAATCTCCTTCTCCCTGCTCTTATTTGGCATGTCTGGATGGAGAGAAACAAGCGTACCTTTACCAATTCATTCAGCTCACCTACTGTTCTTAGAAGTCGGATCCTGTCTGATGTCAGGAACAAGATTTTTTTCCTTGCTTCCAACAACGACCTTCGTGAGGTTAGTAGCTTCTTTTCTACTTGCTGGAACTTGCCTCCCCCTTCCTCACCTATTCAGCCTAGCATCCTGGCCACAACCCCTCACCCTCACCCTCACAATGCTTCCCTCCTTTTTGGATTGCTTAACACTCACAACTCTCAGATGTTTGCTGCCCTCTACTTTGACCCCTCCACTAGTGCCATCGGCCACCACATCAGCCCATTGCTTACCAACTGTTGTTCCAACATCCTTATCTTTTGCCAGAAACTGCTTATCTTCTGCCTTGCTTCTGAGCTACCTGTCCCGGAGATTCAATGTATCAACTCTAACATATTGTACCAATTATCTCACCATAGCTCTAATAGTTGGGCCATTCGATCTCATATCTCTGCTATTAGATGTCTTCTGTTGAGGCTCCATTGCACTATTTCAAGGCTTCTCCTCGCAACCTTGAGATGCTCACAATTTGGGCTACTGATAAGCTCACTCATGATAGTTGTAGTGATGGTATTTTTGTCTCTTTTGTCTAACCGTCTGGCCCGGGCTGTGGGCTCATACATTTTGTTGTTGTTTTTTTTTATGCCCCCTCTGTCTGGACTTCTCTTGATGTAATTGTTTTTGGGGACTTTCCCCTTCCCCTTCTCTTGAATGATACTTACCCCTTCGTTTAAAAAAAAAAAAAGATCTCTAGAGGAAGATCTTGGATCAAACTATGGGAGCTCCAATGAAAGACCATTTCTTATAAAAATATATATAGAGTTAGGTCCCTTCGAATTACAATATGTGGATAGGAAGTTTTCACACACTCCAAGAAACTAATCAGGTGCAACTCCTCAACACCTTCAAACTTAAAAAAAAAATATTAATCATCTAATATAGGAGAGTTTTAGCGAAGAGGTGGTGCCTAGCACTTACTTTGTTTGTCTTATTTTATTCTCCTCCAACTAAGTATAAACAGAGGTGCACACCGAAAGGTAGAGCATCCAGTTTTTCAGTTGAAGTTTTATCTCTCTCGTGAGAAGTTCTCTTCTTAATCTTTTGTTCTCTAGTTTTAATTTGTACTTGAGTTTAAATGTTTGCTCTTGCATTTAAATTATTTTTAGAATGAAGGTGATGTTTTTTTTTTGTTGTGAGGAGTTGCATGATGTCGAATTTCTATAAGTGCCTTTACTTGATTTCTTGTGAGCAAAAGGTTTAGGTAATCTATTGGAATTTTGAATTTTCTCCTAGCAAGAACCATTATTTTTTTAGTTACATTTTTAATTTTTGGAATTCTAAAAGGATTTTCCTGGATTCAATTTGGCGAATTTGGAATTGGATTCTCTCAAATTTAATTGAGCGAATTTCAAATTTTGCTTCATCCAATTTGAAGAAATTAGATTTAAAATCAAGTTCTGTAGAATACTCATGGAAGATAGGCATTTTGACCACAAGCATTCATCATTTTAACTAATTTATTAAGAGTTTAGTCTACTTGAGCCGGTATTGTTGTTTTGAATTCTTCAATGAGAACATTCTGGGTTATTGGTTTTTACCATCTTCCATCTTCCTCTGTCAGAGTCCTAAAGGATAGAAAGCACTGATTAAAATTGGTTATATGAATGATGTATACAAAACTATGCAGATATTTGTTATGTAGTATTAAGTTTATATAGAAGAAGTCGTTCTTATGATTTGATGAATATTAAGTTCAACTGGTAATCTCTTGTCTCAGAAAGCGGGAGGTATTAAGTTTGAGCATTTATGATTTTACTTGGTACGTCCTAAAGGCAGTGGATATCATCCATGGGGATTTTACGTTGGGTTACCTACGATTTATCACATGCAAATTCAAAAAAAAAAGTTATTCAAAGGCTAAAATTAGTAAAAATAGGTAAAATGATAAAAAAACATATAATTAACACGTGAGCTAGATTTTTAAAATAATGCTGTATTTTTTATGATATTTTTATATGTTGCTCTATATTTATTGAATTGTTGGAGTTCCATATGCAAATATCATTATTTACTGATTTTGTTAGAAACACCTTTATAAACAATAGGGCCGAAATTTCCATGACAATTTAGATTTCTTTTACTTTTAGAAGAGAATTAAAAAAGGTGGAGGTCGATATTTTAATCTATAATTTCATAAAATATTAAATTAATTATTTTAAATGTCAAAGTTAACACTTATATGTAAATATAACCAATTATTCTTAATAATTCAATAATTTATTTCATATTGCACGACTCTTTTAGATAGTAAACTATTTTCAATAATGCACTACTTCAAAAAATATGGTTTATTTGTAATTAAAAGAGAGATCTAAATAAATTCATTAGAATGTTATATCTATTATACTTGAAGCCAGTCTAATTATTTAAACTCTTATTAGTAAAGTCTGTTTTTTTTATAATCTAATTTTATAGTAAAATTAATGGTAAAAAAATGTATGCAAAAGCATTGGAGATTTTTATATGCAGATTCAGCAAGCTCTAAACCGCCTTTGTGAAGGCGGTGGGGGTTCTATGTTGGCGTGGGAGGAAGGAGATTGGATTCCTGCTTTTCGTTATTAGCAAGTTTCTAAATTGGTTCTACGACAGGTCGGTCAATGAGTTTCAAACTTCGGCCAAATCTAAAATTTTAATTTCTTTTATAGATTAAAAAAACTTTCAAGGTTCATTTAAGATTGTTTATTAACTTTCAATATAAATTTGATGAAAATTTCGACCTAACTCAACACTCAAGTTAACAATATTGTCAATAAGTTTTTTAATTCGTTTTGGCCATTCTTATTTTAGAAAAAAAATTGAATTTTTTAAAAACTGTTCTCAATATAAAAATAACACAAGAAAAAAACTCTTACCATCTACATTTGAAAGCTGAGGAACAATTAATTTAAGAATATGTTGCTATAGCATTACTAATTTATATCATGATTCATGAATATTATAAAACATAATTAAAACTATATGATTTTAAAAACTATCTTTTAAGAATTATTGAAATAGAAGAGAATAGAACATATTAAAATAACTTCTGTGACTACTTGACTACTAATATAGGGTCTTCATGGACTATTGAAAAAAGAAAAGAAGAAAATCAATTCGTTCAAATCAATTGGCAAACTCTACTTTGTGAGTCTATAAAGGATTTGATTTTCTCCATCATAATTTGGATTTATGTGTAGTGCTCAATTATGTATTCATTTGATGAAGTTATTCTTATTAAGAAAAAGGTTATTTATCTTTTTATCTGAGGCTTAAAAAGAAAAAAAAATTCTACGATTCTATATTCCTTCTCCATACATGAAAATATTAATTGTGAATCAGTTCATAGCAACTTCGTGTGAACTTTAATTTACAGTCCCGGCTATTGAAATTTTAGAAAAATTTAAAAAGTAAAATTCGCAGTTTCATGCTTATCAAAGAGTACTGATTAAAAATTCACATATTTAAAAAAAAAAATTAAATTCATAATAATTAATTTCTTTTATTCACGTACTACTGAAAAAAAAAAGGGTAAACATTGTAGATAATATTCATATGACCATCCCAAAATTTCATTAGGAGAAACCAAAAAAGGATGTATATTCTACATAATATTCGTATTAAAAGCATAGAAATTCAAATTATCAAGCTCTTCATATTTGATACAATCATACAACCCAGGGGTTTAAAAATCGGTATCGGCCCATATATCGGCCGATACAATATGTTGACCGATATATCGTTATCGGCCGATATATCGGCCGATATTTTTCTCTCTCCACCCGATATCGGCCGATATTTCAGCCGATATTGTGAATATCGGCCGATAATGATATATATCGGCCGATATTCACTCCTTAAAAACCGGTACATATCGGCCGATACGATATGTATCGGCCGATATTTGTACACAACCAACAGAAAAAAAAGAAAAAAAATTCTCTAATATAAGATTTCAGAAACACAAACTTGAAAGAATCAAAATCTCAAACTGGACTGAGATATTTCTTCGTTCTAACCCTCCGTTGCCAGAAAAAAAAAATCACTCTGCATCACCGTTTAAACAAATTGTAAAATTCAAAGAATCTTCATCATTCAGATCTCCCAACCCTTCATTCTCATTTTCTTTCATGGTAAGCTTCTCAAGGTAGTTTCCACATGTAGGCTCCCGCCAGTACCTTCCTTCTCCATCATCCATGGAGATGAATCCGGCCCACGTCCATGCACGGCAACCCATCTCCTCACGGAAAGCCACGCAGAGGTGGTGTCCGTTTATGTGCGCATAGTTGCCGGAGTTGGGTTTGAGAGAATCAGTCTTGCCGGTGAGAATAGTACTGATGATCTCCTCGGCCACCTTCGATTCTTGTTCGACAAGATAGGCCTTCGTGTAATCATTCCATGTTCCATCGAATTGTTCTTCGTTCCGGTCGTCGTGGTAGAGTTGGGGTTCATTGGAGAGCTGCTCCAGATAATAACCATATACAAACTCAGGCCAGTGCCCGCCTTTTTTATCGAGGATCGAGATGTATCCGTCCCATGTCCATGAACGGTAATCCGTCTCCTCACGGAATGTGACGTAGAAGAGGTGACCCGAGATCCTCACGGAATCGCCGGAGTTGGGTTTGAGAGAATCGGTCTTGCCGGTGAGGACAGTGCGGATGATCTTCCAAGCTACCTTGAATTCTTCTTTGGCCACATAAGCCTTTTAGTTTTCATTCCAAGTACCATCAAACTGCTCTACCATCGTCGGCACTTTTGAAAGATGAGAGGGAAGGGTTCTATGGTGGCTGCCCCCGTGGGCAACGGAGGATTCAAAGCCATTGCTGTCGGCGTTGGTGTTGAAGGAACTCATCTCGTTTCAGGGTTTTGAAACACCTGTTAGTTGCTTGCTAAATGGCAGAGAGGGATTGATTGCTAGATGGGGAAGAAGAGAGAAAGCAATGGAGATTTTTATAGTTTAGATTTAGCAAGCTCTTAACCGTCTTAGCAAAGTCGGCTGGTGTTTTTGCCGTAGTTTCTACGATGGTGAGGGAGATGGGTTTCCGGGTTTGATTATTACTGGGTTTCTAAATTGGGGCCTAAGATGGGTTTAATAATTGTAACCTTCTTTTGCTCATTTCAGGGTCACTTTACTTATTTTTTTAAAATAAAACTTTGTGAATTTTTGGCCTATCTCAAGTTATCAATACTTTTAAATAAATATTAATTTTAACACCTAATAAAATTCAACAAATATTTCACTTTTCTAAGAAAGAAGAGATTTTCTCAAAATTAAATTATTCTCTTATGCCATAGTGAATGACAATTCAGTACTAAATTTAATTTTCCATTCACCTCTAAAAGATTCTTCAGAAGATCCAACCGATTAATTTTCTTCATCAGATTTACTAACCTCACTATCAAAGCATTAAATATATGGATCTTAAAAGTATGAAAAAAAAAACACTGAAGCATTAGTTGACTTCACCAAGGCCCCTGTTCAACTTGAGCTAAAAAAATTGGGCTCAATTTACAATTAAGTTGGTCCCAAGCCTTGCATTTGAAGGGTCTGATCCTACCCAAACTCCCAAATTTAGAGTAAAGACCGATTTAAATGGAGAGCCCATTGTGTTATATATTTAACATTACAATTTATTATAATATTTTAATTGAAATCATAGCCTTTAATTTAAAATCCTAATTATTCAACTCTAAACTCAATATAATCCCTAATATAAATTCACTAAATGGACCACTTTCTATCAACATCTCTAAATAGACTTGGAATTAGACACATGCTTTTATGCAGACAAGTATTTTCATATCTAAAAATGAATGAAAGAAGAAAAAGATAAATGGAAAAAGGGCTTGAAAACTGTTTAGACCCTTATTTCTTTTTAGGGTCTAACTCAATTTAAAATAATTAGAGCTCATCTGAAAAACTCATAATACTAATCCCCAAATAATGTTTTTATGAGACGTAATCCCCAACCAAATAATGATACTATCAAAATCCTAAAATAGACATTTCTCATTCCAATCATTAAAAAAAAATGACATTTCTCATTCCTCCCCATTAGCAGCAGAGTTGCAGGAAAAAAAAAATATACGTCTAACACATTATATTGTACATGCAAATATTAATGTCAACAAGCAAAATAAGACCTTTTTTTTTAATTTATGTGTAGAAAACTACAAAAAATTCAACGTAAAATCTCTACAGGTGATACTCACTACTCTTAGAATACACCATATGAGACTATAGAAGTTCGAACATGATATCTCTCATTTCTTGAAATAAGAGATTACCCGTTGAACGAGCTTTCATGAGCCAACTTTCGTATCCCAATCCAAGAATCTGATCAGCGGTCGAATTATGGCCAACTCCTGAGAGTCCTTTCTGCCCATCATTACCATTTTCTTTCTTGGAAAGCTTCTCAAAGTAAGTTCCCTGCATATATACTGATATTAGAATTTATTTTCAAGATAATATTTTTTATAAAAAATAAAATTATTACATTTGAAAAGACGAGAATGTAGGATTTCGAATCACACTGAAACCCCCCGAATGAGCCCAAGTAGGAGCATCACTCGTAAGCAATGTTGTCTAACCAATTTTTTATTTTTTATTTGTCGGTAGAAACATTTACAAAACAACGCAAATATTAATGGGATTTAAATTGTTTTCATTTATGATCGAAGGTGTTCAGACGTAACATTTAACTAGTCATTTAGAATATGAAAACTTCTCAATTCACACGTATTAAGTAAAACTATAGAAAGTAACTCTTCAGAATTAAAAATGAATCAAATATAAGACTCCCACTTTCAAAAGGAAGTTCTTAACCGTATGGCCAACCCCTCTTAATTAAAACAATAAATTGTTTAATATGGTATTAATGTATCCAAGTTATTTTAAAGTGACATAAAATGCAATAAGACCTTACAATATGTCATCTTTAATATGCCTTTTCCACCTCAAATTTCAAAACCATAATTTGTAATTTTCTTTCTCTGGTTTGCTGTTAGAGGCGGATCATTCTCCCCCAAGAAGTTTTAATATTTCTTAAGTTATATTATTTTCATCTCATTTTATTTGTCTCATTTGAAATATTTATATTTTTTAAACAACTCTCTATATAAGACTAATACTCCATGTGATCTTATTCATTTTCAATACACTTTATGCTACTCTAATATAAACAAGACAATTATTTTAAGATGATTTTAAAATCCATATAAGATAATTAAATTAGAACAGAATGAGTATGCTCATATTATTCAGATTTGTGTTGTATTAGGATTAACTGCAACTAATCATATCTTAAATATATGAGAAATAGTTCTCTAAATGTAAACTTTTTAACAAATGCAATCATGTTATCTTGTCTTATATAGCTCGAGCAAGGATTTGAATCTTCCACATTAGGAAGTAAAAAAGACACATAGACCGACGCATCTGAGTTCAAATTTAAAATTAATTTGTTTTTTAATGCAAGTTCGAATCTAACTATATTTAAATCTGATAAGTCACTATCTCAAATAATAAATAATGTATCTATACGAAGAAGAAACTCCATCATTTATCCTCATATTTCTCAACATACCACGAATCAAATTTGGTATTGAGAATATAAATCCTTTTGAGTAGTTTTTTTATGCTATTTTTCTAAGTTTTTCCTTCTAATTGTCGGTAAGATTTATTTATATATTTATTTTTGGTATTAAAGGTAACTATTTTCACTAATTAAAAGAAAGACAGGTAAACATAGGAGTAAATAGTTAAGAAACATAGAAAACATTATAAAATTTTACATTTTTCTTATTCTCGATAATAAAGAATTAAACAAGTTGAATCTGATTATAAATTAATGCCAACTCGCCTGATGAGGCCTTCTTGTTCAATCCATAATAATCATAACTAAATTTTTTGGAAGATCAGAGTATCATAAATAATTTAATAAAGAAAAATACGTTAAATGCAAAATGTCAAAAGAATCATCTTTCTCTGACATTGATAACCCTCAATAGTAAAGCTTCAAATATATGAATCATAATCCAACCACTTGAATGTTTTTGCAATTGCAAGTAATAAACCACCAACCTATTGGACTTATCTAAAATATATTTAATAATTAAAAATAGGAAAAATAATCCAACTCCAGAAGAAATTATTAAAACATCATGGTAATTCAAATCATTGCTGCTAAGTCTTAACATCAGAGACGTTATGATAATAATAATATTCATTTTTATTTACAGTTTCAATCTAATTATTTTATAAATCGATTATCAGTAAAAATATTAGTAAAAAATAATAGTAATAAAATAATTTGTAACTTTTTCGTTATGTGTCAAATTAACAAATGTGAATCATGACCATATTCTATTCCTATCCTCCAATTAACCCAATCTCAATCTATTTCTTATATCCAACCCGAACAACCCATACCCCAAGCCAAATCTGAGATGAGCCAAACTAGATCCGATTCGATCTAATCTAACTTGAATTTGATCTAATACCAACTTTACCTAAATTTGATATTCTTTTGACCCAACTCAATCATAGCATGTGATATAACCCGATCCAAATCCACAACCCACAACCCACAAACCACAAACCACAACCCAACTTAACCAAACCCAGGATAGTATGTAATTAATTATAAAAACTACCTTTATTTTTTCATCAATAGTAAACTTCTCCCCAGAGGTCCAAATATCGGCTGATACGTATCGTATCGACCGATATGATATGGTTTTGGAACCATATCATATCAGCCGATATCACAATGTCGGCCTATATTGGCCTTTTTTAAAGGAGAGAGAAAAATATCAGCCGATATATCAGCCGATACTGAATTTTTTATCCCTCTTTCTCCCCTCTAACATCTTATATGCCCAAAATGCCCTTCAGTATTTAAAACCTACAATAATAAAATATTTATAACAATATAATCTACCATAATAACTACTCATTACTTTCGACGAGTTCTTTGATCTCCAAAAGATGGACTATAAAAAATACAAGATTTATTAAAGTTATTTTTTTAACAACTACAATCACATAGTTAAAATGATTAGATGCATGTAAAACATTACCAACTAATCCATTGGACATTCCACACATTTTATTCAGTATTTAAAAAGTATTTATCACTAAAATTATTTTGTTATTACAACTCTTTATTTAATAAATGGTATTTTGGACATTGAATATATTAGAAGGAAGTGTTTACAATTGAATATAAAAGTCAAATATAGCTTTTGCAATTATTAAAACTATAGAGAATTGCATTTGAATAAAAAACAAGAAGTTATTTACAAATCACTCTAGAAAGAGAGTCACCAATCATTTAACCAACTCATGCGACCTATCAATTTTACAAGTGCTTACTGAAAAATCTAAATCTGATAATAGGAATGATTTATAGTTAGCAAACTTCTATTTTCTTTTCATATTTTCTAGTAACTTTAATAAATCACAAATAAAATTTGAACCATATAGTAAGTTCCCAACCTACTTAATGTTTTAAGACGAAACGAAGCCAAAATAATGTAGTTGATTTCTTTGTAGTTAACTAATGATTTCCAACACCATATCTAGGTTTTCAAACCTTTTTCCTAGGGCTGAAATCGGATCGTGTTGGTTTCTTAAAACCTAACTCGGCCGAGTCAATATTTATAGAATCCGATGTGACCCAACCCGAACTATTGACCTGAAATTCTCAATCCGACCCAACTCGAATCAACCTGAATTCTTACTCGACCCTCATTTTAAACCCATTTTAACCTAATTTTACTTGGTTAGATCAGGTAAACTTAAAAATTCCTCAATTTAACCCGACCAAAATTTCATGTAGATTTTTGTCTTCTCAATCCGACCCGACTCGCTGACCTAACCAAATAATTTCTCAGGTCAGGTCTTGTGCGTCAAGTCAAAACTCGGCCCGAGTTTCACCCCTACTTTTTCCGAATAGCTCCAAGGAGACTTGCTAACCGTCATCAATGGGAAAAACTTCTTATTTATCTTAAGCTGACCACCACTTGATTAAATAGGATTGATAAAGATCTTTATCAATAAGATAATTCAAAAAACATTCACACGTCCTACCGTCATAGTTTTATAAAATGAGCCATTTTTAAATTCAAAATTCATATGACTAAAATATTGAATATCAATCCTCTCTTTTAGTCAATTTTGAACATATCCCATGAAAAAAATTGTAACCCACTTCAAAACTTATACGAGTACTCTCCCTAAATAGGGAGAACCCAGAGTTTTCAGACCCTTCACGGTGAAACTTAAGAAGGCGGCTTTTCTCGTATAAAAGTAAATAAATGTGCCGTAAAGTCTAACAACATTTAAGAAACAAACAAAAAACGACTGCAATTTATTGATGCAAAGCAATTCGCCCATCATGCTGCTTAAAAGGTGACAAAATGATATAGACAATGTTTTAAAATAAGTCAATAAGGAAACCCAGAAAAACCAGGTCTTGTCCACAGAAGGGTCCTCAGCTACTCATTGTATGATAGGTAGAAACACAGAAAATACCAAGAATCCGTTTGGAAAAGGGGTTAAAAAGAATAAAATAATTAGGAATCCAGCCATTACATAAAGAGCAACACAAGCAGAGTAACTGCTCGCTATCAAAACATTAAGCAGATATATTTATTTTATAAGTGATAGTAATTAAGGCACATTGTTTTTGATAAATAGATTACTCTTGTACTCTTTCCCTACCAACTTTTTTTAATGAGTAAATTGCAGGAGTCTCATAGAACACTCAACTAATCCTCGAGACAAGTGCAAACCTCTTTTACCCACATTTAGAGAGACCATTTGAAGTAGAGTGAAAATCAATCTCCATACACCCAACTCACATATTCTTGGCCATCAATCCAACTCCTCCTTTGGATTTTGTATTGTTCATTTGTGAAAAATAAGAAAAGAAATGTCCTTTATATAAAATACATAGACTGGACTATCTAAATCACTATCGTTAATAGCATGGACTACATGATTCTGAACTACAGAGATTTAATAGAACACAACAAATGGGCACAATTAATAAAAATTCGCCTGCAAGGTCATTGACAATAAATGATGATGATTGCAAGAATGAAAGAGCCACTAAACAAATCATTATTTTTTCAAGAATATAAATTTTCATTGTATTTTCTTCATATTGCTCTGTACACCTTGCTCATCTCCATTAGCTAAAACACTTCCATCTTCTTTCAAATAGAAAAGAGAACAATTTGCATAAAACTCTCACCTCTAAACCAAGGAAAATACACTACTACTAATAACAAAATCCTCTCCATCTTTCCTAAAAAGGAAGACAAAAAGAGTGTCTCATTTTAAATATTAATTTACTGAGGAAGAGAAACGGCATTCCAATTTCCTACTTCCAAAATTCCTTACCTGCACAGATTATCTGAAACTGATTAAGGAACACTAGATCAACGCTGAGCTATTTGGCTTTCTCTCTGTTTCTTCCCACGGTTTCCCAGGTGAATTCCCTCTTCCGAAAGTACCAAGATCAAGTGCACCTCCTATTGAATTCATAAGTGCCGAGAATTCACCTGCAGATCCAGCAGATCCACCCCCCACCCCCAGCCCAAGAAAGTCAAGAGTGGCTGGTTTTGGCCCATACAGCTGTGATGAGGCCATCATCAACCCAGGTAGCGAAGAACCCCCCACACCATCATATGAAAGTCCAAGCCCAAGACCTGCAACAGCCTCAGGCTCAATAGAGTGTTGCCACTGCTGGTTCTCTTGCTGCTGCACAGTTGCTGATGATGGCGATAAAGAAATTCCAAACCCTCGGAAAAGAGAGCCATTAGTAGCAGTGGCACCCATCTCTGCAGCTTTCTGCAGCAGAGCAGTGGCAGACATGTGGGGTGGTGGGGGTGGAGTGAAATGCCGGCGATCTTGTGCAGTAGTTGCAGCCAAGGCTAGTGGTGACAACAGAGAGGAACCATAGGACGAAAGACAGAGCAATGTGGAGTCCGCAGGAGAAGAGGATTCTGCATTGGATGCACTATGGGAAGAAGCTGAGGTGCCCAGTAGATCATGAAAGGCTGAGCTCCGCTGCAGTAAGCCTCTTTCTTCCTGGGTAGAATTGAAAAGGCCTGCAAACATACTGCTGTTGCTGCTTCCATTGCTATTATCGTTTCCAGTTACACCAATGGGCGTCGAGCTTGGCATCTGTTGTGAAACTACAGTGGTACTTTCCGGCTCTGTAATTCCAATTGAAAATTATAAAAACAGAAGAAAAAAGAGAGACAGAAGCACGTCAATATCTCGAGTAGAAAAGATACAAGTCTTTGTTTTTCCTCCTTTCTAAAAAAGAAGCAATCATCCACAAACTTCTTTTATTTCCACAATTGCAAGTGCACAGGAATGGTGCTATCAAGAAGTGGAACAAAGCCTTTGTAAAGTTTCAGAAAGACTTTAAGTAGTGCCCATATCAAAAGCACACCTTTTTCCTCTCTCTCTCTCTCTCTCCTTTTTTAAATAGCTTCCCGTTCTAATGTTCCATTACCAGACAAATCCCAAACAGAAAACCAGAATCCAGATATTTGAAGTATCATATTTTAAGAAACACCGCTGAGAGATTTAATTAAAAAACATTAAAAAAGAAAAGAAAAGACACTCATGTTTCATATCTTCGTTACCTCGTTGCTGAACCTGCAAAGCAGTAGAAACAGCCCCAGCAGCAGGAGGAGAAGAAGCTATCGTAGAATCAATCTGCAGCTTAGGATCTTCCTCAGGCTTCGTATTCACTGCGGTAGTGGTAGTTGCAGTGGCAGAAGTACTGGCACTGGCAGTATTTGCATTCGCGGATTCCACTGCCAATGCATCACAGAAAGCTCTGTGGGTAATGAAGCTGTCTTTCCTGGAATTACACAAATTCAAGCAAAAATCTAAATCCAGATCAAGCCGGGAAAAACCATTTTAGCATACCTTATATATTAAAAAAGCCCAAGAATTCCAAGTCGAATTGACAAAAAAAAAAATAGAAACTCAGCAAAGCCCAAATTCGGATTGAGTGAAAAAAGAACCCGCATAATAATCCTCAACCACTGTCAACTTAAAGCATGAGCCAATTCGAATTTAAAGAAAATAAAAAGATACTGGGAATTAAACACGCAAAAAAAAAAAAAAAAACCCCAATTCAAATTTGTAAGCAAAAACCCTGAATCCAATTCTACAGCCACAGACAAATGTGAGCAAAAAAATGCCCACACGTATTATCTGCAAAAGAGAGAAAAACCCTAATTTGAATTCCTCTGAGAAACATGAACCCCAATCTGGATTTGGCAGAGAAGGAAGACAAGTGGTCGAAAATTCAAATTGATTAGAAAGCATAAAACCAAATTAGAATTTAGGAGAATTGGGGAACCTGGAGAACAAGGTGCCACAATCGCAGCGGTACTCCTTGGTGCCACAAGTCTTGGAATGCGCCTTCCAGTCGGACTGCACAGCGTATTTCTTTGAGCACTTGTCACACTTCCACTTCTTCTCGCCATGCTTGCGGCAGAAGTGCTTCTTGATTCCAGTAAGATCCCCAAGCGCCCGTGATGGGTCATGGTGTACGCATGTTGGCTCCGGGCACACATATACCCGCTTCCGTGGTTCCTTTCCCGACCGCTGCCGCAGCTTCCACGGCAGATTATGGCCGCGCCGGTGGAGCTGCAGGTTCTGGTCTCTTTGGAACCCTTTGTTGCAGATCTCACACACAAAACGATTCGTGGCCAAAAGTGTCTTTGGAGAGAGAGCGATGACCTCCGCGTTCGGATCTGCAAAAGAGAAATTATCCCAAACCGTCAAATAAGAAATTCTCCAATTTCTCTTAAATTGTCGGTATTTCCGTGTTCCATATCTCTCTAGATGATTCTCTACCTGGCGTTCCTGGAAGATTTCGCTTCTTCTTCGTCGGCACCGGCACTGAGGGCACACCATTCGCATCACCAGAAGCTGGTGATGTTGCATTCGAAGGTGACATCTGAGACGAGTTCTCCAGTTCGATGTTCATCATTCTAAAGGAAATCTCGGCGATTTTCACTTTAATCCAGCTATCAAAAAGAAACAAGCTACTTTCCGACTTTGTCTTGGCAGCTCTACCTACCAATCTCCGGCATGGCTTCGAAAAGTAGCTCAGTTTCAACTAACAGTCCAACTTTGTCCAGGAAAAGCGAACCCTCGCCGGAGAAAACAAATCAGTTCCGCTTGCCTCGAAATAAGAGCACAAGACCTAATCTAGGCATCCTCCGGTGGCAGACAATCATATTCCAGCAAGATTAACTAGATGGGTCGAGTTCCCTGAGTCGGAATTCGAAGAGTAACCGTTTTCAGATTAGTGGCATTTCCGATCAGGGAATCTGCTTCCGTTCCTCCAAGTCCAGGCTTCGAGACTTGTCGAAGAAGATTTTGGAAATTGGAATCGTGGAATTGAAGTTTCCCGGAAAGTCATTTGCAAAAAAGAGGAAAAGGAACTGGAGCGAGCGAGGATCGAATGAGGCGGCGGAGAGAGCGAAAAGAGAACGATTTTGGTAGAAAATCGGAAGAAATGGAAAGCAGTGACAGTTAACCGTGGTTAGATTCTTTAACCCTAGTTATCTTATCTGCCGTTCAGTGTTGGCACGTGGTTATTTCGGAGACCGTCCACTTGGCCCGGTGCGGGGGGTCCTGCGGTACAAGGCATCTCTCAGAACTGAGAAGTCGTGGGAAGAGATCGGGCTGGCAAACTATGTCGTCTAGCGAAAATTTTGAATTGTCCTCCTTACCGACGTAGCTTTAGTAATCAATTATTTTAATAATATTTCACGATGTATTAAAAAAAATAATACTAATAATAATATTTTTTTATAATATATATAGATTTTTTGCTGAAAAAATCTCAAAAGTTCTCCAATTTGTTCTCCAAACCTAAAAAAAATTGTATTTGGTAAATCGTGCTTCGGGTGTCGATTCGAACACTTTTGGACCAAATTACCTCTACCGGAGAGAGGGCAAGTGCCACGCTTTGAAAATCATAGTTGTCCAATTTCAGAAGAATCTTCATCAGACTTTGCATGTTGTACAACCACGAAAGCGGCATCGAGAACTATCGCAAGCAAACACTTTATCAATGCGAAGGAGACACCACGCATCAATCGATGGCAAGTAAATACATCGCCTAACTTTAGTGCAACGTAAATAATGCACACTTTAATTGGCGCTAAGTACACTAAGCGCGTTCTCTGAGCCAAGTGCAAATGTTGCGCGTTCATTATAGCGCTACAAGAAGCAGACCTTCATACAGTGTTTAAGAACCGTGTAGATCAATATGGCCTCCATAATACGCCCAATAAAGGCTGGATCTCGGGCCGGGCCGGCTGGTATTTTAATAAATCCAATCCAATCACATGCCAGAAGTTATTCAAGCTGACCAACCCCGACTCGAATTGCGGACCAGAATTACTCAACCCGGCCGACCCGAATTCATGTGTTGACCCAACCCGAGTACTGTTTCTTAACTTCATTTTAAACTTCTGAACCCAATCCATCCCGAATGTCATGCGGGTCTAACGGGTCCTGCTTGTCGGGTCAGGTTTTAATAAACCCAATGCAACCCATGTCAATACTTATTCAACTCAACCAGACCCGACCCGAATTGCTAACTCCATATATTCTATCTGGCCCTCCCTAATTTAATATGGGTTCTCTTCCCCAATCCGACCCAATCCGAAGAGTATAAATACGTAAATCAAACCCATTGATTTATTGGTTCGGGTCGTATGCGTGTAGTAACCCGAACTAATTTTCACCACGATCACTCCATTGTCGCATATGTCACATCACCACAAGATCTTCACCTCCACCTTTGGTAGTCCCTACACAGGTACCTTTACCACTCGCAATATGGTACGGTTGTCTACCTCCAGTCTCGGTAGTTCTTATAGTGTTCATCACATCCACAACAAAACCCTTCTTAAGATAACTATACTCCAACATCTTTAACATAGCTGGCATATCTTGGGAATACATGTAAATAATCCACAGTACCACTAAAAACCCACTAACAGTGTCAATATAACTATAGTGCCATACTAGATTCCCTACACGCACTCAACGTAAAACGTTCAAGTCTAGTCTCATCTCACATTGGTCCAACAATGACCCTCAATGTAACTTAGCATATGTAACCATCTCCAAAACTCAAGTATTACGGGTGTCACAACACACCATAACTTAGATGAACTATATTGTTTCTCAACTGAATTAATAAATTCCAGTATGTCGTCAATAAAGACTTCCACAAACTGATCCAGATATGGTGTGAAGATTCTGAATTTTTTCCAACCCATACTGATCACTTGACCAAACGCTCTCCGACGAACTACACAAGGCCTAACGGATAGGCTCAACTTCTCATTAATAGCTTGTCCTGTGGGCAATTGACCAAATACCCTTCTCTTAAGACAATCTAAGGTTACACTAAAAGCCGACAACCGGTCCATACTAAGGATGGTGTCAAATCCAAGCATACTCAAAACTATTAAGATCATATTCTAGCTCAACTCCACCGATGGCTATAACACAAGTCTGACAAATCTTATTCAGCTCGGTGGAACGACCAAACTCCACGATGATCCATGAGCCCAAATACTTCAAACATTGCCAAACATCAATGTAACTCCTATTGGTCTTAACTCTAAAAAGCAGATAAGTCTACCACTAATTGATTGATTATCTGTTTAAGATAGCCGAGTGCACTTACTATCTAAATGCCCCCAAAATTAATTAATCTTACAAGTATGCGGGAACTAAATAATGACTAGGCACAAGGCAACTAAGTCGCAACCAATACTAACCCTTCAAGGTATCTACCCCACTCAACCTAGGGTAAAGGGTTCAACTACTCTATCCTTGGCCCCTCTCACAACCGTAGAATTGAACCTAAGCTCTGATACCATATTGTAAGGACCTGGCCGTTTAATAGAAACAAATGGAGACTTACACGAAGCGAATACGATCCAATAATGGGAATAACGAAATCCATGGGTCATTTTTTTTCCAACAATTAGAATTATAATTTTGTTAATCCATGAGTCACTTGTTTGTCAAGTTCGTGACTTAGGTGAAGGCTTGCCATGAAGAGAGAAGCTCATAGACTCAAGATCTCAAGCGTTGGTTGAAGTGTGAAGACTCAACGGATCAACGTATATGGCAATTACTGATGGTAAGTGACCAAAGATAACCTTAGGTGGTACCCAGACCTTAGGTGGACCATGCCTAGGCTTAGAGATCACATCAAGATAATTAATCAAGCTTAACATGTGTTTGACAATGAATTGGAACCCAACTTGGAAATATGAATTCACCGTCAGGGTGACACATTGTGTCGGGCGATTATTCGCCAAAGAGAGCACACGACCAATCGTGGTCTTGCGATATGTCGTGTGGAAAGTCAGGGGTTCTGGTTGGACAAGACTGTCAAACCCATGTAGTCTCAGGATGATACTATTGGCAACCCACGATCGATCGTCTAAAACCTTGACGAATCAATCGTGTGGGAGATGTATCGCTGAGAGAATATATAGGCTGGACTTAAAACAAAGACTGGAAATCCTTATCACATACGATCAATCGGGTATGAGATCGATCGTGAGTACAAGGCAGGAACAGATCGGCATCATGATCAATCACCCTGGGCCTGGATAAGACTTGACATTGGAAAATACAGTCAGTCTCAGGCCGATACATTTTCCAACCCGCGATCAGTCACCAGGATATACGGACGATCAGTCGTGTGGCACGATGTATCGTGAGGTTACCATGCATTAAATGCTCAACGGTCGGGTTGGTGAAAAGGAATTCAAATACGGACGATCAATCGCCTATATACAATCAATCGTGTGCTTCAGTGATACGTTTTTTTTTTTTTTTTTATGTTTGCCTATAAATACCACATGATTTTGGGGTATTTGTTGATGAAAAAGGGAGAGCATTTATTGCATATCTACCAGAGTTGATCCCTCAAACACCAAAGCAAAAATCATAGGCATATTCTCTCTTGGAAAAACAATTGTGAAATCATTCAAGTATCCAATCGGTATAGATTGAGATTAAGAGAGAATGATTAAGCCAAAGCTCTAGGATAGACATTGGACCTCCAATTTTCTAGATACCCAAGGATTGTGGTTGCTCTACATGACGGGTCTTCATCAACTTCGTGATTGTACGAGCTCACATTGGGTGGATCGTTTCGGAAACACATCTACACATTTGCAAGGGTTCAAGGCAATTGCTTTCTGGTTTGATTTTTCTTTAAAAATCATATTGCTGTGAAGTGGATTAAAGAGACTGAGTGTCTCTTGAACCACTATAAAAAATAGTGGGATAGGAATTGGGTGAAAGTCACAATCAATTGGATAGGTGGAAGTCCTATTCTATTGTGTTGGTGTAATTCCAACGCTTAGTAATTTGGAGATAGCCCAAGGTTGTGTGTGTCTCAACAGTGGATGTAAGTTGTTTAACCAAACCACTATATATCGTGTGCATTGTCTCTTGGTGTGATTGCTTCTAATCTTGCACACTTTGATTGTCACACACTTGATTAATTACTTATTAATTCCTCACCATTTCTCATTAATCAAGTAAAATTTAAAAAAGGCCCCATAATTTGTGATTATCCTATTCACTCCCCTCTAGGGTTAATCGGGTTCTAAGCACTCAGAGAACTTTCAATTGGTATCAGAGCCTCGTGCTCATTCTAAAGACTTAACAATCTGAGTGATCAAGTGCTAAAACCATGTCTATGGGAGAAAGCTATGCCATCTCTAAACCACCCTATTTCGATGGATCAAACTATGCTTTTTAAAAAACAAAGATGAAAAGTTTTTTCATCTCCATCAATGCATCCGTATGGGATTCTGTGTGTTCTAGATGGACACGCCTCGTGGTTGAGAAAATGGATACGGCCATTGTTAATCTCAATGGACTAAAGATGAAAATGCCTATTGCACTGCTAATGGTAGAGCACTAAATGCCTTGAAGTGTGCGTTCTCACCAAATGAAAACAAAAGAATTATGATGTGTGAGATAACACAAGAGACATGGAAAATTCTTGAGAGAACCCACGAAGGCATATCCATTGTAAAAAAAAAAAAAATCAAAACTCCAACTGTTGGAAGCTCAATTTGATGCCTTAAAAATGAGGGAAGAAGAAACCTTCATAGATTTCTACTCTAGAGTTAGTGACATAGTCAAATTTATGCGGGCTCTTGGTGTAACGCCCCAACCCGATGGTGGGTCCGGAACGCTACTAATTGTTTTTTATCAAAACTAACTTAAACTCCTAACTGGGCTGGATCTTCAAGTTCACCCAAAAGCCCATCATAGAAAATGTCACACGTGGACTCAAGCATGTGCCATATGTCCCCATATAGAAACACATATTACACAAACAAACATTTCCATTCATCTCATCAGATTTACGAACGAACGCATAATGATTTACACATGCTTAGATTTACAGTACCACAGGCAATACTAAAATCAATAAGACATCATTTGCATGAAAATAGATATAATAAACATATTTCCCATAATCGGGAAATACGATTTACTACAAAGGCTCCTTCATCCTAAGTCAGTGGTGGAGGTTCCTCCTCCTCAGGTGCTAATCTTACAATGTAAGGGATATGAACTTCAAGCCCAGTGAAAAGATCTTAAAATAATACATTCATCAACATTTACAGGTTTAAACAATGCAGTTTAATCATAATATCAATAATGGTCTACTCTTACCAACAATTATCTTACCCAAAATCATGAATGATCTACTTTACCATTCTTACCAACTTACCGTAAATGGTTTAATATACCATTTTACCAACTTACTATAAATGGTTTCATATACCATTTATCATACTTGAAATCATAATTGTTGTTTTATACCAATTTATTAAGTCACCATCACTGCCATACCACACAAATGGTCTCATATACCATTTATTATATTTGAATTCATAATTGGTCTACTATACCAATTTATTAACTCACCAACACCACTGACATATCATCGTAACACTAAAGCACTACACTGACTATAAATGCATTAATTCTTGATACGGTCAAAATGCAGCATCTTGCAAGAGCATAAACGACTATTATGGGCCGGCCAATGCTTGACCTATTGCCAATATATGACCTCTATAGTTCGGCTTATTGCCAATAATATATGACCTCACTGGTCTACCATAGCTCAGCAGCTAAGTGTATGTGGAGGCAGTACCAACACCATAGTTTCATTTCTCATCATAACATGATGCTCAAGTTCTTACATTAGAGTATTTTATCATCAATATCACAATACTATGCATGATAAACATCATTAGAATCAATATGAACATCTCACATCAATATACCAAGTCTAGGCATATAAGTGGGTTCATTCTTTGTTTATAGACTAGTAGATTTCGACTCCTTGATACCGTGTATTGCTTCCGTTCTGTAACAGTTAGAACAAATTTCCATCCCTCACATGGAAGCAGTGTCAAGTCTCGCATTCTGGCCTATTCTGTCTTCTTCATATCATGTGAAATCCATGAAACTACTAATTGCACTAGATCTACAAAACCTGAGTTTACCCATGTTGTATTACTAAGTGTTGTGATTTTATATTAACTCGCAAGCGCACGAACCAGTTAATAGTGTAGTGTATGAGTGCGAGGTCGTACCCAAGGGAAATCAACAAAATATATGTACGAAATAAAAATGGCACTATTAAAATAATGTGATTTAATAAAATAATTTTCTAAATATGGAGTTATAATCTTAATTTAGCACAATAATTAATTAATTATCCAACTTTAGTAGTTAACATAAATTTTGATTAAAATGGTGGAGTAAATTTAAATGACCTCAATCTAATTTAAAATGTAAATTTAAGAAACAAATAAAATATTTCTAACCTAGTTAAATCATTTTGAATTTTTTTATGAAAGAATAAAATAAAACAATAATATTAAATTATTTACATATTTTACAATGGAATCGGGACAAATATCGAAGGCGGCATGTTATCCTATTTAAAATTAAAATCATGGCCTAGACTATGAAATATTCTGGAATTATAAAATATAATTCAAGTTCATCATTTATTAAAATTCTAATTAGAATAATTATGTCGTCCATTAAATCAGAAATTTTCAATTCAAGCCTTAGGCTTGAGCGAGATTTAAACTTGCATTTTCCAGATCTAAAATAAACCGTTCTTGAAAAGAACCTTAGATTGGAAAATTGGTCAAGTCCCACTGATCCTAACAGGGGTTCCACTTTTCCTTGAAAAATTCTAAAATTAATTTGTTTCATAAAGTTCATAAAAAGAATTAAAATAAAAGTAAAAACTATCATTATCAAATATTCAATAATTGGGAATAACATAAATCTAAACAAACCGCCATGAATTTCAATTAAAAATTGCAAAATAATGAAATACAACCCTTTGGACATTATTACATAAAAATAAAATAAATAACTAACAAGAAATTAAATATATATTTTTTTGTCTTTAGTCGTCCAACTTCAGCCTTCAATGCCTTACCCGGTTCAACCTTCAATGGACCCAAAGCCATCAATTTATAGGAGTGAGAAGAGATGAGATAAGAGACCCTTTAAATCCAACTGAGATAAGAGACCCATTCAAATTCAGCCGATTTTATCCTTTTTGTTTCTCTTTGTTGAGATCGGCTTCATTTTTTTTCTCTGATATTCCTTTATCCTTATTTCTCTATCTTCTTCTACTATTGCTGAATTTAAAAAACTGGATAGTAAGATGGGTTGCTTGGCCTTCCTCTCTCTTATCTCTTCCGGTCATCTCGATCGGCAAAACCAATTTTTTCTACCTTATCTCTTCTTCAAATGAAATTCATTGGTCTCACTTGGTCTTTTGGACTCGGATCCCATACTTTGACTTTTGGACTATAGGCTTCAGACTCGAACAGTGGGTCCATGTGTGTGTTTATAAATTTCTACCACCTTTACAATTTAACACAGTTTAAAAAATATTATTATAATTCAAACTCTCATATTCGGATCAGAATTATAATAATTTACAATTATTCCAAATCAAATTAGGTGGTAAAAATGATAAACTTTCCAAAAATAGGACTATGGCCCACTTTTCTGCATTTTAATTCATTTTCTTGTATTCTTACAAATACACTGCAAAACTTGAAAACTCCATTAAACGCATCTAATATTCACAAATCAAAGGCTAACTAATCCAAAATTAAAGGGTAAAATGGTAATTTTCAGTGCTCAACACTAAGTCTCCTCACCGAACAACGTAGGGTATTGCAGGTATCTGTTACACATAAATAGGAATATCATGAATACACATTCATAATTAAACATTATACACATTTATACAAAATACATTCAGAGTATTTTCTCATTTTTCGGGAAAACATCAAGGGAAATGGCTGTGAGTCCTCATAGTAGGTTACTACTACTTTTTAAGTTATAATAATTAATCAATTAAGACATCCAATAAAGTACTCAGTGCCCAGTCTCGTATTTTTTCGGTGCCAGGAAAGTATTGAAACTTTGCCCAGAGGCTACAGTAAAAATGCTAAGGCCACTACACATATTGTCTTCTAGATTGGACCACAGAGACGTATTGAGTTAGGCCTAAAGAGATATAAGATGCTCAAGCCACTACTCGTATTATCTTCTGGATTGGACCATGGAGATATATTAAGTTAGGCCTAGAGAGAGAAAATCACTCAATGCCCGATCCCTTCTTTTCTACCGAACGGCGAAATTAATCGTTGTGCTACAGATAGCTACCAGACGACGTTTCCGCTATGCCACAGGTAAAGGGTTTCGGCCTGGAAGTGAACACACAAGGCAATGATAAGACATACAAGGGTTAGTATCATTTTTAACTTAGAATTTAGGCTCCTGAAATTTAATCATCATATTTAAAACATAAATCTTACATTAATTTCAAAAATCAACTTTGATTACTTCGAAACTTGCTTCAGGATTTGATACTATGGCTTCGGAAGTTCCGAAGCTACAGTCTCAGGATGTCTTAAATCTTCTTTGGAACATCCATTCAGAACCTACTATAGTTCCTTAAGAACTTCCGAACCTCGAAACCTGCTACAGTGACTTCGGAACCTCCAAGTCAGGTTCTGAGTGCTCAACATTGCTACAGTGACCTCGGAGCTTGGCTTCAGCACTGTTACAATAATCTCGAAACTTTCGAGTCAGGTTTCGAGACCTGTCTTCTTCAGCCAGTCACTTGCAGAAGTGTAGTGATGGGATAGGTAGGGTGACTTACGATTCCAAAACTAGAGATGTTCCTGGATTCATTTTCTATATCTAACCATTCAGATGTGATCCTCTATGAGCCCTCTACATTTTTGAAATAATTCGGACATAAAATAGTAGAGGAAAACCTCTGATTTTAAAGGTGAAATCACTAAAACACATGAAAAACCAAAGTTTCCACTAAATTTCAAAACTCATTTTAAGGCTCATTTCAAAATAAAATTCACTTCTGTTTGATCCTAAACCTGTTAAAATTTCAAAAGAAATTCAATGCATACATTCTCTTTGGAAATAGGTGGAGTTTTAAAGACTTTGAAAAAAATTTCACTTCAAAGCTTAGTGAAGAATCATACAGGAAGAAGAGAAGTTTAGAGGGAGAAGATGAAGCAGAGACAGTAGCAACAATGGATTTTAATCTGTAGTTTTCCTCCCTCCCTCTCAGTGGTATATATGGAAATTCATGGTAGGCAGTTGGTCGTGTGGGATTATTCCACGATGGGCATACGAAGCCTATGCTATGAATGCATAACTTCTTTGATTCATGCGCAGCTGCATACGTAGCTGCTGCATGGCTCGGCTAAGTGTATTTTATTATTTTTATTTTATTTACATTTAAGTTCTTTTGTTTAATTCTAATAATTTGGTAAAAATTGGATTTAATTAGATTAATCCAACTGGACCAAATTGTCGGGTTTCTAAAACTAAATGTATAGTAAAAATTTGGGGAATAATATACTTCAAAGTTTAGTCGATTTTAATAAAATTGACTTTTTAAATAATTTCTTAAACGAAATTGTATTTAATTAAAGGATTTTAGTATTTTACTTTCAAAAATATCACATCACAAACTGATAACGTAAAATACATATTAAACACCATAAATTTTCTTATAATTTTCTAACATTCATAATTATTTTGTAAAATAGGGACCTCTTCGGGTCACTTAAATTAATATTTCTGGAAACCATAAACATAGATTAAAAGCTCCTACAATTCGGCATTTAAAATTACTATCAATGTATAATTTTGACAACCCAATTATTTCAAACAATATACTTAAATAACAATCAACAATTAAATAATAATATTTATAATAATTTTACCAAATTGCCCCTCCATCTTAAATGAGTTGGATCAACGAGTTATCGAGCTCTTTTTGGGCTAATCCTGGACTTTTCAAAAAGCCCAATCCGTAATCTTCATGATTAACGGATCAGAACACAATTAATCTACACAAATCGCACAATTATGCCTAATTTTGGGTTAGGGTATTCCACTTGGTGAAAAAAATTCCGATGCCAAAGTGTGCACAAAGATATTAAGAAATCTTGCCAAGAGGTTTGACTCTAAAAAGGTGGCAATTGAAGAGTACCGGAATGTGGTCCAAATGAAAGTTGATGATTTGGTTGCCTCTTTTCAAACCTTTGAGCTCAATCTTGAACCAACAATGGAGAAGCCTATTGCCTTGAAATCTTCCATTAAACCCAAACAATTAAAGAAATGGAATCGGAAATGGAAGAAGACCCAAGTGAAGAAATGACCATGATTGCTAAACATATTTGAAAAACTTTAAAAGATTCAATAAAATGAGAAAATTTGGAAAGGGAGAATCTAGTGAAAAAGCCCTTAAAAGACATGAACCTCATGGTGAAAGAGAGAAGAAAAAGAAGACCAAGGAACAAGAATGTTTCAATTGTGGTGGGAGAGGACATTACTCAAATGTATGTCCTTCCGAAAAGCTCAAGAAGGCTATGAATGCCACATATAAGAATACCTCAGAATCCGAAAGTGATTCGGATGAAGTGACTCAAGTAAAAGAGGAAAACCATAAAGTCCTTGTGGCCTCAATTGTTCAAAACGAGGAAGCTCCCACAATTGATACAATGGCAGATATTGAAAGTGGTAGTGATGAAGTTAATGATCTTCTGTAACACTGTGGATTTTTAGTCTTATAAAACAATGTGATTATCTCTTAATGAATGAAATGGAGTAGCATGATATTTTATTTATGTTAATTTAGAATACGTTGAAATGAAGAGTATTTCACTTGAAGTGTAAATGATATGTGAAGTGCGGTGTAACCACATTTAAATGTGGAGAATGATGTATGTATTTGAATCAGGGTATCTAAGAAGGAATGGAAGTTACACGGTGTAGAGAATCAAAGGGGAATTATAAAAATGAATAGGAAATATAGTGGAAAACAAATATTTGAAAAATTTAGAAATTTCAGGTGTACAGATTCCGTCCCACAGGATACATCGCCTGGGGGCGATGTATACTCCATGTGTCCAGGCACCTTAGTATGTATCGACTAAAGTCGATATAGCTTGACTGAGAGCACAGGTGTTTGACAGTGTTTTGCAACCAGAAGTTTGAGTTCCTAGTAGGATACATCGAATTCTGTCAATGTATCCTGGAATTTCCAGAACACAGAATGAAGAAGGAAAACCAGAAGTTTAGAGTCACCCAAAGGGATACATCGATCGAACTCAATGTATCCAGAAGCGTACATATCGACTTCAGTCGATATGTGTGATAAAAAACCCTAAGCTTGAATTTTTAGATGAGATGTATCATATTCGGTCGATACATATCATTATTCAGAAAATGTACCCATCGACTTTGTCGATGTGTCGTCCGTGCCCAGATATGCTAAGTCAAATCGCACAACTACCGTTTTATCTCTGTCACCTCATGCATTAAATGCATGAGGGAAGCTTACACGCAAACTCCACCTACCCATTCGTTTCCCTCTTCAGCTCTAGGGCAACCCAGCTGGAGAGGAGAGAAAAGAAAGACAAGAGAGAAAAGAGAGAAACGAATGAGAGGAAGAAGAGAAGGAAAGAAAGAATCTCCCATCTCCACTCTAAAAAATCTGTGGTGCATCTCCCCTACATTTCTCTCAATTTCACTCTCCCCTCTTCTCACTCAACATCTGGAAACAAAGATGGAGGGAATCCGTGAGACAAGAGAAGAAGGAGCAAGGAAGAAAGGAGGAGAAACAAGGAAGAAGAAGGCAAGTTTGAGAGCTGAGCTCGAGGGATCTCCTTCGCACTCGAAATCTCTGAGATCCGCCAAGGTATGTGGTAAATCTTGTGATTAGAACTAAGAAATTATCTTAAAAGCCTTAGAAGATGACTTAGGTAACAATTTGGAAGTGGAAATGTAGAAAATGGGAGCATACAACTTGAGAAGAAGAAGCTGCAGAAAACCTAGGTGTATACATCGACCAGTGTCGATGTGTACCCAGGGATATGCATCGATGCTGGTCGATGTGTACCTCTAGAATAGAAATGAAGGCAAAGAGAGAAAGACTTGGAAAATTCGGACTAAACCCATGGATATACATCGACTGTGGTTGATGTGTGTTCCTGGGGTTGAAAACGAAGAAAACAAAGGGAGGAGAATCGACCCCAGTGGACATATTGACCTTAGTCGATATGTACAGAATCTGTCCCACATGACATATCGACCAAAGTCGATATGTACTGCATGACAATTAACAAATTTGGGGATTTAACTTAATCAAAGTGATTTATGTATTTGGGGTCCCCTTAGACCCTAATGACTTGTAACACCCCGGATTTTCCTTAGCTTATAAATTTATTGGATTGGCCCACATGGATTGCAATTTAATTGAATTTGAGATTAAAAAGTGGAAATTTACATTAGATGGGCAAGAAATGGGTCAATTACCCAATTAAGACCCAATGGGTCATGGGTGAGCTTGATTTTAAAGCAATTGGGTAAGATTAGTTAAATTAGTTGAATTGGATAAATTAGTGCATTTAATGCATTAAAGTCCACCTCATCAAGTGAGGTGGCATGTGAGTGTGTGGCATTGCCATGTGACATACATGTCATCACATGGAAACCAACTAAGCAAGGATGCCACATCATCAAGGGACATGGCCAATGTGGGACCCAAGTGCCATGTGCATGGCCGGTCATGACATGCGTTGACTTGGTCAACCACCAGTGAGTTCAAGTCTTGACTTAAGGCTTTATTTGCTTGAGTTGAGAAGATGAAGGGATGAAATGGGGTAGCTTGTCTAAGTACATTGTAGTTAGACACTTGGGAATCCAAGGGTCTTCATCTCAAGAACCATGAAGCCACCCTTGGGAAGCCAAGGGTCTCCTTGGTTAAGCCAAGGGTCTCCTTGGTTGGCCTCATTGGTTAGACAAACCATGATGAGAGGAAGGGAATAGTTTAAGGCTGTTATATAAAAACACAAACCCAAGGGGCACTTCAAACCCCTTGGCCGACTCATCATCCTTGAGCAAGGGATTTCTCTCTACTCCTCTCCTTTCTCTCTCTCCCACATCTACCTCCATACATTGGAGACTTTGAAGAACAAAGAAAGGAGAAAAGGAATTAAGGAAGAAGAGACGACCAAAAGAAAAGAAGGAGATTGAAGGAATGTATGTTTAAACTTAATAAAATAGGATTTCATCTAAGGGAACCATAGGTTTGGCCATGATTAAAGTATGGAAGATGAAATTCATGATTAAATATGATTAAGAATGGATTTCAAGAAGAAGGGCCTTACCATGCATGCAAACAAATGGATCTGACACAAAGTCAGTCGACTGAATCTTATGACTCAGTCGACTGAACGGGTGCTGGCAAAGAAAACAAAGGATCTGTTAGTATTTCAGCTGACTGAATCGAATCTTATGATTCAGTCGACTGAAAATATACTGGCTAAGCACAGATGGGATCTGTTGGTGTTTCAGCCGACTGAATATTATGATTCAGTCAACATAAAGTATACTTGCCAAACACATAAGGGATTTGGCTGTGTTTCAGCCGACTGAAAGTGTACTGGCCGAGAACACAAAGAAATCCATGGAGTTGGCCATGGAGTTAGAAATCCATCCAAATGATGGTTATGGGTTGAAACAAAACAACCATAAGAAATTCAGACCCAACTTTGGGAGACCCTCAGCCTCTACTGTTTCCACTGGTGGCTTTCGTCTCAGTCAGCCCTCCACATCAAGACCAGTCTCTCAGTGTCCTCGAGGTGTTATTGTCTATTATCAGTGTGGCCAGCAGAGCCATATCAAGAGAGAGTGTCCACAGAACAACAAACCTTTTTACTCCAGGGATTATTTCCATCCTCCAGTCTGGTCAGCTCAGTCATAAGCATCCAGGGCACACAACCAGACAGGACGGGCACCAATTCCGATAGGATCTGGACGGCTATATACTTTAGTTCCTCCTCAAGAGACGGTGGATCACTCTGTGATTCAAGGTATGGCAGTAGTTGGTAGTTTTTATGCTTTTGTATTATTTGATTCAAGAGCATCCCACTCCTTTATATCTGCTACCTTCATATCTGCTACTGGTACCTTAGTACAACAACTGTCCACTGCACTCACTATTGTCTCCCCTATTGGAGACACATCACTGGGTCTAATCTGCACCTCCGTAGATACTGAACTTGCTGAGTTCATATTTAAATTCAACTATCTGGTACTCGAGATGACGGAATACGATACCATATTTGGCATGGATTGGTTGGCTACCTTTCAAGCCGACATTGACTGTCACCTTCGCAGAGTCATATTCTGGTCACCCAAGGGAAAATAGTTTATAGTACATGCCAACAGACAGAACATTCCTATGACCAGGAAATTAAATGAAGAAATGACCCATCTTGTAGTGAACAATATTAGACTGGACAAGGCGCCGGTGACTGAACTACCTACTGTAGTGAAAGACTACACAGGGGTATTTCCGACAGAACTCACTTGTTTGCCTCCAAAAAGGGAGATTGACTTCGAGATTAAACTCTATACTGGCACTACTCCTGTATCATTGCCTCTTTACCAGATGTCCCATGCAGAAATGTCCGAGCTGAAGAAACAAATAGATGAGTTGCTCAGACCAGGAAGCAATCGGCAAAACACCTCATCCTAGGGAGCAGCGGTATTATTCGTAAAGAAGAAATATGGTACTCTTCGGATGTGTGTGGATTACAAGAAGTTGAATCAGCTGACTGTCAGAAACAAGTACCCTCTGCCCAGAATCGATGATCTATTCGATCAACTCAGAGTCTCTAGCCATTTCTCTAAGATTAATCTTATGTTAGGCTACCATGAAATCCCTGTCAGAGATGAGGACATAGAAAAGACGGCTTTCAGAACTCGGTATGGACTGTATGAATATGTGGTCATTCCTTTTGGATTCACAAATGCACTAGCCGTGTTCATGGATCTGATGAACAAAATATTCCGTCCTTATCTGGATAAGTTCATAATTGTCTTCATTGACGATATTCTGATTTATTCCACTAGTCGGGATGAGCATGCTGAACATCTGAGGATAGTCCTGGACACACTGAAGAAGAATCAGTTATATACCAAAGCAATCAAGTCCGAATTCTGACTATTTGAGGTCAACTTCTTGGGACACGTCATATCAGCAGGAGGAATAGTTGTGGACCCGGCTAAAGTAGCAGCGGTTAGAGACTGGAAAGCTCAGAAGAATGTGACTGAAATTCGCAGCTTTCTAGGACTGGCTGGCTACTATCGGAAATTTATTATGGACTTCTCCAAGATTGTGGCTCTACTCACCCGACTAACTCAGAAAGGAGTCAAATTTGAATGGTCTGACGTGTGCAATCGAAGGTTTGAGGATCTGAAACAGAAGCTTACCACCGCTCCCATTCTGATTTTACCGGAGAGAGGTAAGGGATATGAAGTATACTGTGACGCTTCAGGAAAAGGACTTGGGTGCTCTCTCACTCAAAGTCATCATCTATGGCATATGGTTCAAAGCAACTGAAAATCCATGAACACAACTATCCCACTCATGATCTGGAACTAGCTACAGTAGTCTTCGACCTCAAAAGCTGGAGACATTATCTATATGGTGAGAAATTTGAGGTGTTTTCAGACTATAAGAGCTTAAAGTATCTGTTCGATTAAAATGAGCTTAATTTGAGACAATGCAGATGGATGGAATACCTGCAAGACTATGAATTTTCACTACGATATCACCCTGTCAAGGCAAACAAAGTGGTGGATGCCCTCAGTCGCATTTCACATGCAACTGTAGTCAGTCTGATTATGAAAGAATGGGAAATGCTGACGACCATCCGAGAGTTCAATTTGCACATCAAAAATCGTGGGAGCATGTATAATTTGATGGTACAGTCCAGCATGGTTTCCAAGATTGAACAAGAACAACGGATGGATCCTGAAGTGGTAGAAATTTGGGCCAAGATGTCGACTGGAGAGGTCATACCAGAATGGGAATTACGACCTGGACAATGTTTCTTATTCCGAGGTAGGAAATATCTACCTCAAGGCTGCAGAAGAAAGTTGTTGACAAAAGCTCATCAATCAAAGCTCTCCATCCATCCGGGTAGCACCAAGATGTACCATGATCTGAAAAGGCATTATTGGTGGCATGGACTCAAAAGAGACGTGGCTGACTTTGTCTCTCACTGCCTTACTTGTCAGTAAGTCAAAACAGAACATCAGAAGCCGCCAGGACTGCTCAAACCCCTACCCGTACCCGAATGGAAGTGGGAACACATTGCCTTGGACTTTGTAACAAGACTGCCAAGGTCTTCAAATGGTAATGATGCAATCTGGGTTATAGTGGACCGTCTAACCAAGTCTGCATATTTTCTCCCTATCAAGATGATAGACTCGTCTGTAACTTTGGGACGACGGTATATCAGGGACATCATCAGACTACATGGTATACCCAGAACTATTGTGTCAGACAGAGATCGCAGATTTACTGGTAGGGTGTGGCAGAGCATGCAGTCAGCTATGGGGACAAATTTATTATAAATTATAGCTTTCCATCCACAGATCGATGGTTAGTTAGAGCGAACAATACAAACATTGGAGGATATGCTAAGAGCCGCATGTTAGACTTCAAGGGTGGTTGGGAAGATCACCTACCACTGGTCGAGTTCTCATACAACAATGGTTAGCAGGCAAGCCTCAAGATGGCTCCATTTGAGGCATTATTGGTAGACCCTGCAGATCTTCAGTGTGTTGGACAGAGGCCGCTGAACCTGCTCTTATTGGACCTGATCTGGTTGCAGAGACCACGGAACAGATCGAGGTGATACGACAGCATCTGTTCACGGTACAGAGTCGTCAGAAGAGCTACACTGACAAAAGAAGAAGATCTCTTGAGTTTGAAGTGGGAGACCTAGTATTCTTGAAGGTCTCACTATGAAAGGGACACATGAGGTTTGGAAAGAAAGGGAAGCTGTCACCCAAATTTGTGGGACCCTTTCCAATACATGAGAAGGTGGGGGAAGTGGCCTATTGTCTGATACTCCCTCCACAGTTGTCAGGACTGCACAATGTATTCCATGTTTCTATGTTGGGAAAGTACAACCCTAACCTATCACACGTGCTGAATGTACAAGACATAGAAGTACAAAGCGACGTATCTTACATCGAGAGGCCTGTCTGAGTAATTGAGACGAAACAAAGGGTGTTACGGAACAGAGTGATTCCATTCATCAAAGTGGTATGGGACCGACACGGTAATGAGGAAGCTACTTGGGAATTGGAGTCAGAAATGAGAGCAACTCATCCTGAGCTATTTGTATAATTTGTTTGAAACCCTACTCGCTCAATTTTCTGGACGAAAATTTCAAAAAGAGGGTAATATTGTAACACCTCGAATTTTCCTTAACTTATAAATTTATTGGATTGCCCACTTGATTGCAATTTAATTGAATTTGAGATTAAAAAGTGGAAATTTACATTTGATGGGCAAGAAATGGGTCAATTACCCAATTAAGATCCAATGGATCATGGGTACGCTTGATTTTAAAGCAATTGGATAAGATTAGTTAAATTAGTTGAATTGGATAAATTAGTGTATTTAATGCATTAAAGTCCACCTTATCATGTGAGGTGGCATTGCCATGTGGCATACATGTCATCACATGGAAACCAACTAAGCAAGGATGCCATATCATCAAGTGACATGGCCAATGTGGGACCCAAGTGCCATGTGGTGACCAAGTCACCACATGCATGGCCGACCATGACATGGGTTGACTTGGTCAACCACTAGTGAGTTCAAGTCTTGAGTTAAGGTTTTATTTGCTTGAGTTGAGAAGATGAAGGGATGAGATGGGGTAGCTTGTCTAAGTACATTGTACTTAGACACTTGGGAACCCAAGGGTCTTCATCTCAAGAACCATGAAGCCACCCTTGGGAAACCAAGGGTCTCCTTGGTTAAACCAAGGGCCTCATTGGTTAGACAAACCATGATGAGAGGAAGGGAAGAGTTTAAGGCTATTATATAAAAACACAAACCCAAGGGGCACTTCAAACCCCTTGGCTGACTCCTCCTCCTTGAGCAAGGAATTTCTCTCTACTCCTCTCCTCTCTCTCTCTCCCACCTCTACCTCCATACATTGGAGACTTTGAAGAACAAATAAAGGAGAAAAAGAATTAAGGAAGAAGTGACAGACCAAAAGAAAAGGAGATGGAAGGAATGTATGTTTAAACTTAATAAAATAGGATTTCATCCAAGGGAACCATAGGTTTGGCCATGGTGCGGCCGAACCCATGGGTTCCATGATTAGTTGGAATGAATGGCCAAAAATTGTTATAAGGCCATGGAGTTGGAAATCCATCCAAAGGATGGTTATGGGTTGAAATAAAACAACCATAAGATTAATCCGAACCCATGCTATGATACTATGATTGGATGAATTATGAAAATCCTAACCTTGGCTAGTGGGTAAGGTAAATTTACTAAGTAAAGTATGGAAGATGAAATTCATGATTAAATATGATTAAGAATGGATTTCAAGAAGAAGGGCCCTACCATGCATGCAAACAAAAGGATCTGACACAAAGTCACTCGAGTGAATCTTATGATTTAGTCGACTGAACGTGTGCTGGCAAAGTAAACAAAAGATCTGTTGGTATTTCAGCCGACTGAATTTTATGATTCAGTTGACTGAAAGTATACTGGCTAAGCACAGATGAGATCTGTTGGTGTTTCAACTGACTGAATATTATGATTCAGTCGACTGAAAGTATACTTGCCAAATACATAAGGGATCTGGCTGTGTTTCAGCCGACTGAATCTATGATTCAGTCGACTGAAAGTGTACTGGCCGAGAACACAAAGGATCTGACCCAAAGTCAGTCGACTGAATCTGTGATTAGTCGACTGAAAGTATACTGGCCAAACACATATGATATCTGGTTGTACTTCAGCCGACTGAATATATGATTCAATCAACTGAAAGTGCACTGACTAAGAACGTATGATATCTGGTTGTATTTCAGCCAACTGAATCATAAGATTCAGTCGACTGAAAGTTTGCGGGTAAAGCACATAAGGTATCTGATTGTGTTTCAGTTGACTGAATTCCAGATTCAATCGACTGAATTAGAATATTTTATTTTGGATTATTTTCCATATGCCTCTGTCTATCTGGTAGGATGAAAGGGGTGATGAAATTAAAATGGAAATTAAATTAATACATATGATTGAATTTGATAAGGTAAAGAGGTACGCAAAGGGACTACGATTCATCTCACGCGAACGTTAGTGATTCGGACATTGGTAGGATTCCTACCTCATTGAGAACATTATGGAGTATAATATGACATTGGTTTATATTCAAAATATGATGATTATTTTGGTTAAATAAATGTTATCTCATGCATGGCATAGGAGGGAACGCATATTTGCATACATTACCTCATGCATGGTATGGGAGGGAACGCATATAACCAGCAAGCCAAGTTCTGAGCGGTCCGGACATGACTTGGGCTTGAGATTAGCTTATATAAGCTATATGAACTATTGAGATTTGGCCACGTCCAGTTGATAGAAAATGTACGGCGTAATTGGGCCAAAGAGCTCTTGGGAAGGTCCCGAAACCCTGCGCAGAGGGAGGAGTCCACACTCCATCAGTAATCCCGATTAATTTGTGGATGGGTATACAGTGCCCTGGTGGTTGCCGCCTCAAACACTGTGGACGTAATTGGCCAAGGAACCATTGATATGATTTATGATGTGATTGAGTATGGACATTGGGTGGGATATCATTTGGCATTGACACCAATGACATGATACATAAGTTAGCATGATTTTGATATGGATATCATGCATTATTTTAATACTTACATGATGTTTTTCAAATAAGAGATTAATGATGTATATACCCTTGATTGATGTTATGCTAATATTACTCCCGTGTGCATCATAACCCTAATTGGAATACCTACTGGACATGTTGACTAATGCCCTACTTCTACCCTATAGATGATGGAATAGGGAATGATAAGGAAAATGACGTGGGATCGGAAGGGAGCCAAGCGTAGGAGCTTGGAAAAAAATGTTTAAATTACTCAGTTTGAATTTCAATGACGTATTGGGAGGACTTACATTTTGGATTGTAATAACTTAGAACTTATTTGTTATGGTTTGATAATCTTTAAGTTTTTATTGAAGTTATATGGTGATTGGTTTTCCTTGCCTAATGATGACAAGTATATGAATAACATCTTTTTCATATGAATTATTCTGCAAGAATTAAGAAAAACGTGTGAAAATATGTTAGTGGACTTAGTCCACGCACACATAATAGTGGCCAGTGCAGGGTCGGGTTTTGGAAACTCAGACTTGACTCGCGTCGTGACGACCCGTTCTCTCTCACTTATTTATAAAAAAAAATATACTTTGATTTGTGGCAAGTGAAAAAGGGCGGGGCGTTACATGACCTTCACTAACTAATTGCTAGGTCTTAATTAAGACCCAAATAAATGAAATGATACAATATTATGATTAGAGGTTTACATTTTGAATGCATGGAATGAATAAAGAACTTGGAGTAACCCCGACACTGTGCGAGGAAGTTCAAAGAACAATCCCTACTACCGATCCATTGTAATCAAGTAGGTTTTCCTACATTCATTGAAGTGTCATAGTGAATATATGTATCTTGTTTGGATTTCAATATTATGAAATATATTGTATGATTTGGTTTGGCAATGGAATTTATACATATGTTATCGTGTTTAGAAATGTAAATGGATTTGTTATTGTCAAGGGATTTCTCACACATGCAATTCATGCATTCATGAGGGAAGGGAATGCATAAGCATTTAATACTTATGAGAACAAATTATATACAAAAGTATACATTTTGGTCCCGTCCATGTATTGTTAAGGAGGGCATGTAAGATGGGTGAAAGCTCCTGGGTGTGAGTCTCGAAACCTGCGCAGGATAGAATGGGTGGTAGCACTCCCCTGGTAGTTTCGGTTAAATGCTAAGTATTGGGTTGTAGCTCCCAGCCGGATGCCACAGAAAAGCTACAGACATAAGTGGCCAATGATGAAACCGTTGAATGAGAAAGATAAATCTTTCAATGCATGGGGCATGAAAGGGTTTGCATAGAATTCATGGCACCCATGGCATTTCACTTCATGTTGATTTCTAAGACAGCCTGGGAAGTATGGTAATGACTATGATGTAACACCCCGGATTTTCAATTTATTATTTTGTATAAAAATATCCATTTAATTTGTGAATATTAGTTATGAATCTTAAATTGGATAAAGAGTTGGGTCATTGGCCCAATTAGGACCCAACGGTTTTCGAAAGGGTTCCAATTAAATTAAATGGGTTGAATTAATTTAGTAATGCATTATGCCCAAAATTAAATAAAAGATTGTGCATGGTCGAATATTGGATTTGAATATTCAAGGAGATGTTTAAAAATCAAATAAAGATTACATGGCCGTGTATGGGATATAGTTTGGCCGAATGTGAGATTTATTTATCTATGTGATGCACATAAGATCAATTTTAAAAGGAGTCTTTTCCTCTCTTAAAGAGTGAAACTACGGGATTACTAATTTAAGAAGGTGTTCAAATAGAAATAGAAGAAGCCTTAGCCGTGTGGGAGTGGTGCGCACAAAGGAGTCCCTCTTTGATTAAAATCTTCAACTACTAATTACAAGGGGGGTGCACGGCAACTCTAGTTATAATACACGGTAATTGCTAATGTATCAAGGGAATTATTATCTTAGCACCTTCTAAGTTGGGAACAAGGAAAAGTTTTATAAAGAGATCATAGAAAGGGCACACGGTTTACACCATCATAGCTGAATTTTATTTCTCTCTCTCAAGTTCTCATTCACGGCAAGAACAAGAGGAAGCAGAAGGCAGCCAGCAAGAAGGAAAAATCAAAGAAGAAAGGAAAAGAATTGGAGGACCAGGAATCAATCGCGGAACCGATTAGTATTTTATAAATTTTGTTTTAAAATTAAAGAACCATAGGGTTTGGCCAAGGTGTATGGCCGAACCCCATGGAAAAGAATTGGGAGATGATCATGGTGTTTTAATGGAAGCATGAACCATAGGGTTCGGCACAATGCATGGCAGAACCCCATGAAAGAAAATATGGTTAATGTATGGATTGTTAATGAGGAAAAAACCATGGGTGTTGGTTAATAAATTCATGTTGTTTTAATGGATGTTTTTGGTGATTTTTAATGGAAGGTTATAGATTATATTTGAAGGAATGAAAACCATGGAAAGTCATGGTTTAAGTCATGGGTTCTTTGGTTGGAAAACCATGGAATAAGATGAACCATAGGGTTCGGCCATGCCATGGAAAGGATATTGATAAAAAATTTAATGGATTTAAATTAATGGTCAAGATCACGAACCCCACTAAAGTTTATTTATGGAAGTTTGTTTATTTAGAAAGTCTCTAAATATAGAAGGTGGAGATAAACTTGGAAACCTTCTAAATATAGAAGGTGGAGATAAATTTGGAAATCTTCTTATTATGGAAGGATGGATGATTAATTTGGAAATTTTCTAATTGTGGATCATTAGTGAAAATTGGAAACTTAGACATCATGGGTTCGGCCATACACATGGCCGAACCCCCCATCAACAAAATTTATAGGTTTATGTTTTTGAGTATTTTAAATAAAGGGAGGGTGCAAGTATAGACTTAGGTTGTTGGACCTAAGATGGAATTAAGATATCATAGGGTTCGGCCATGGTGTGTGGCCGAACCCCATGAATCAAGTTGAATGGATTTTATGGATTTAATATGATGATTGGATTAATGGGGAGACATAAACCTAAGCTAGTGGCAAAATTGTAAATATCGCCTAAATTAAAAGGATTGGAAAAATGGGTAATGATAAGCCATGGATGGCAAAGTTGTAAATATATAGAAATATTGGACATAGGGTTCGGCCATGGTGTATGGCCGAACCCCATGAATTATTTATTGAACTATGTGTTTGAATTAAAGAAGTATGTATGGATTATTTTGGAACCTAAACAAGGAAAGTGGCTATGGTTATGTACGATGGCATTATTGTAATTAACTGAATTAATGGACCATGGGTTCGGCCATGGTGTTTTGTTTATGGACTTAGAACATTGAAAATCAAGTGGGACTTGGTTATGATTAATTGTTATATTATAAGGTAACGGGACCTCACAAGGTGTTTACGATCGTGAGCGGTTACCGGATGAAAGACGCAAGGACACATTAGCGGTCTTTGGTAGGATTCCACCTCTTTGAAACCATGGGTTTATGTACATTGTTTTATCTTATTATTAACGAATTTATACTGCAAAGGATATGTTTCAAATGATGATTTTAAATACTATGTTTATGTTATAAAATAACATGTGGTTTAAATATGATTTTAAATGCTACGTTATATGAGGAAATAACATGTGTTTTATTATGATTTTAAATGCTATGTTTATGTGATAAAATAGCATGTGTTTTCATTGGCATCTCATGCATGGCATGGGGTGAAGGATTTGTAACCGGAGGGTCCACACTCCGTCGGGGCGTCTGAAAAACCTATGTGGGGTACCTTGATGTGCTTTTCCATCAAGAAGAAACCGAAGGGTCCACATTCCGTCGGGGCGTCCGAAAGACCTATGTGGTGGGTACTTTTATGTACATGTAATGGGTGGGATTCATTGCATTTGTCATCATTGTATGGCATGGTTTTACATGATTTTGGATATTATGTTATAATATATGTTTTGTACTAATCATGTGTTAGCCGTAACTGGAATACCTACTGGGCGCGTTGTTCTAACGCTCTACTTCTATCCTAGTTGATGATACAGGAAACAAGGAGAACGATGAGCGCAAGGAGGGCCAGGCATAGGAGCTTAGATAATTTATTTTATATGTTTTGAATAAAGTTACTTATGGACATGTATTTGAGTAACTAGTTTCCGGGAATTTAATAACTTAGATGGTGTGATGTTAATTTTGATATTTATGATATCTGAATGATGATTAAGGACTTGAAGTACTTTGCTATCTGAATGGAATACAACTTGGTTCTATTATAATTCCGCATGTCATGATTTTTATTCCGCATGTTTATATTGCTATGTGTGAACCGTTTTCTTGGACTAAGTCTATGCACACATAGGGTTGGCCAGTTAAGGGTCGGACTTTGGAAGTTCGGACTTAGCTCGCGTCGTGACGTCCCGCTCTCTATCACTCTTTATTTATAAAAACAAAAATAGACTCTGAATTTCTGAAGGGAAAGCGAGTGAAAAAGGGCGGGGCATTACAATTGGTATCAGGGCGAACCCGAAACATTGAATCTTTCGGAGTAAATTAATTCGGTCTTGTGCATTAATTTACTTCGTTAGACTCAGATGGATAGCAAAGGAAGTACAGTCAAAATAATCGGATTGTCAAACATAACAACATAGGATGTATTTCCCCAGAAACAAAACAAAAATCAAGAGTGCTTATTTGGAAATTTTCCCCAAAGTAGAAAATACAAATTTTATGATGGAAACTAAGTCATGATATTTTTTTTAATGGCTTAGGGAAAAATGGCTCCAAGGGGAAGGCAAAGGAGAAATACCCGACAAAACCCAAATGGGGGTGAAGATGAGGTAGAACATCCTCGAAATGAGGAGGAACATCAATCTCATCAGGAAGAGGAACAACAACCATCCCATCAGGAGGCGGAGGAAGCAAGTAGCATGAACATACTGGTGGTGCCTCCTGAATTGCAAAATTTGGTTCAAGTGGTGGTCACTTCGGCGCTTCAATAGCACCTGAATGAGAATGGAACCACGAAGGAAAACAATGACAGGAGCATGGTCAGAGACTTCCAGCAACAACGCCCTCCTTACTTCAAGGGGAGAGAAGGGGCTGTAGGAGCAGAAAACTGGCTGAAGAAGATTTCATAGATTCTAAATTTATTGAATATTACTAGTCATGCTCACAAGATTTTACTGGCCACATCACAGTTGATTGATGATGCTGGTAAATGGTGGGAGGTGATAGAGAAGCAGCGAGCACTTCTTCCAGAAGGAGAGAGGACTGCCATGACTTGGGAGCAGTTTTCAGCTACCTTCCTAGAACATTATTTTCCTGAAGAGGAGAAGGAGCGCCAGACTCAAGCTTTTCTATCTTTGGTACAAGGTACCATGACGGTGGCAGAGTACCACCAGGAGTTTCTCAGTTTATCAGTATATGCATTTTATATGGTGGATACTGAGTATCGAAGGGCACGCAAGTTTGAGCAGGGCCTTCAGCCTAGCGTAAGGGCCAAGGTAACTATATTCAAGGCAGCTACATTGGCAGAGGTGGTCAGCAGGGCCACAATAGCAGAGCAAGAGATGGCTGAGTTGACACGTTTTGACAATCGCCAAGCTCAGAGTGGGAGGGGTACATTTTAGCCCAACAAGAGGTTCCGATCGAACTCTAGCAGACCCTCACCATCCACTGGGTCAACAGGGGACTTTCGTCCCAATCATCCCTCTCCATCTGCATTAGTCACTTAGGCTCTCAGAGGTGTGAGCAACTGCTTTCATTGTGATCAGCCTAGCCATTTTAAGAGGGAATGTCATATTCCAGAGGTTCATCTCGTCCACCAGTTAGGCCAGCTAACTCACAAGGAGGCAGAACCTTTAATAAGGCGGGACGACCGCCTACAGGATCTGGATGGGTATTCACCTTAGCACCTCCAGCAATAGAGGATCACTCTGTGATTCAAGGTATGGCAGTAGTCAGTAGTTCCTACGCCGTTGCATTATTTGATTCGGAAGCATCTCACTCTTTCATATCTACTGCATTTATAACTGCTACTTACATTGGTACAAAAACTGTTCACATCACTCACCATTGTATCCCCCGTCGGAGACACATCATTGGGACTTATATGCACAACAGTGAATATTGAACTTGCTGGACTCAGATTTGAGTTCAATTATTTGGTACTCGATATGTTAGAATATGATATTATTTTTGGCATGGGTTGGTTGGCTAGTTTCAAGGCCAACATTGATTGTTATCTTCGCAGGGTGACATTTTGGTCGCCCGAGGGAAAACAACATGTGGTACGTGCTGATAAACAAAGCAGATTGCATGAAGCGTTGAATCATCTGGCATTGAACATTACCAGAATCAACAAGGCACCGGTGGTTGAACTTCCAGAAATAGTAAGGGACTATGCGGACGTTTTTCCAAAGGAACTCCCTGGTTTGCCTCCCATGAGGGAGATCAATTTTGAAATCAAGCTGTACCCTGGCACTGCACCAGTGTCATTACCACATTACCGGATGGCACCAGCAGAGATGTCCGAGCTAAAGAAGCAGATTGATGAACTGCTTAGACTGGGGTGCATTCAGAACAGTACATCGGTTTGGGGAGCTCCGATTTTATTTGTAAAGAAGAAGGATGGTTCACTCCGTATGTGTGTGGACTACAGAAAACTGAACTAGCTGACGGTCATAAACAAGTACCCTCTACCCAGGATCGATGATTTATTTGATCAACTTAAAGGTTCCAGTCATTTTTCTAAGATTGACCTGATGTCCGGATATCACCAAATCTAGGTTAGGGAGGAGGACATAGAAAAGACAACCTTCAGAACGCGATATGGACTATATGAGTTTGTAGTCATGCCATTTGGACTCACCAATGCACCGGCTGTGTTCATGGATCTTATGAACAGGATTTTCCGTTCTTACTTGGACCAATTTGTCATTGTATTTATTGATGATATTTTGATTTACTCCAAAACTCAGGAAGAACATGCTGAGCACCTGAGAATAGTTCTGGACACTTTGAGGAAGAACAAACTATATGCTAAAGCCAGTAAATGTGAATTTTGGCTATCTGAGGTCAACTTTTTGGGACATGTTATATCAGAAGAAGGTATAGCCGTGGACCCAACTAAGGTAGCGGCAGTAAGAGATTGGAAAGCGTCAAAGAATGTAACCGAGATCCGTAGCTTTTTGGGATTGGCTGGTTATTACAGGAAATTTATCATGGACTTTTCAAAAATTGCATCTCCACTTACTCGACTCACTTAGAAAGGAGTCAAATATGAGTGGTCAGATCTGTGCAATCGGAGGTTTGAAAAGCTAAGAAGAGACTTACCACTGCTCCTATCCTAATTTTTTCGAAAAGAGGCAAGTGTTATGAGGTACAATGCGATGCTTCAGGAGAGGGATTGGGGTGTACACTCAGTCAAAGTAATCGTGTGGTGGTATACGGATCAAGACAGTTGAAAATACATGAACGTCTCTATCCTACGCATTATCTGGAACTAGCCGCAGTGGTATTCGCTCTCAAAAGCTGGAGACATTATCTTTATGCCGAGAAGTGTTTTCAGATCATAAAAGCTTGAAGTACTTGTTTGATCAGAAAGAGCTCAACTTGAGGCAACGCAGATGGATGGAATATCTGGCGGATTATGAGTTCGCACTTCGTTATCACCCTGGCAAGGCGAACAAGGTGGCAGATGCCCTCAGCCGTTTATCACATGCATCAGTGGCATGTTTGATCAGGACAGAATGGGAGATGCTGAATACCATTCGAGAGTTTAAACTTTACCTCAATAACCATGAGACTATGTACAATTTGATCATACGGTCCAACATGGTTACCAAGATTGAACAAGAACAGCGGACAGACCCGGAGGTGGAGGAGATTTGGGCCTAGATGTCTACTGGTGACATCATACCAGAATGGGAGTTACGACCAGGACAAGGTCTTGTATTCCGAGGAAGGATATATGTAGCTAAGAGTTACAGAAAAGAGTTATTGGTTGAGGCACATCAGACCAAACTCTCAATTCATCCGAGCAGCACCAAGATGTATCACGACCTGAAGAGATATTACTGGTGGCATGGACTCAAAAGGGATGTGGCAGAATTTGTGGCTCATTGCTTAACTTGTTATTAGGTTAAGACAGAACATCAGAAGCCACCAGGGTTACTCAAACCCTTACCAGTGCCGGAATGGAAATGGGAGCACATTTCCATGGATTTTGTAACAGGGTTGCCAAGGTCATCAAAGGGCAACGATGCGATATGGGTCGTGGTAGACAGACTGACCAAGTCTGCACATTTCATTCCCATTAAGATGACAGCCTCATCTGAGACTTTGGGTCGGTGGTATATTAGGGATATCATCAGATTGCATGGTATTCCTCGGACTATTGTGTCTGACAGAGATGGTCGATTCACAGGCAGAGTATGGCAGAGCATGCAGGCGGCCATGGGAACAGATTTACTGACTAGCACATCATTCCATCCATAGACTGATGGACAGTTTGAGAGGACAATACATACATTGGAGGATATGCTGAAAGCATGTATGCTAGATTTCAAAGGTGGATGGGAGGATCACTTGCCATTGGTAGAATTCTCATACAACAACAGTTATCAGGCAAGCCTCCAGATGACTCCATTTGAGGCATTATATGGTAGACCTTGTAGGTCAACAGTGTGATGGACATAAGCCGGTGAGCTAGCACTGATTGGACTTGAGTTAGTTGCAGAGACTACAGCGCAGATACATCTGATACGGCAGCATCTATTGACTGCGCAGAGTCGTTAGAAGAGCTATGCTGACAAGAGGAGGAGGTTCCTTGAATTTGAAGTGGGAGACATGGTGTTCTTGAAAGTCTCGCCACGAAAGGGACAAATGAGATTTGGAAAGAA
The DNA here is from genome assembly GCA_022113865.1 of Chimonanthus praecox. Lineage (NCBI taxonomy): Eukaryota > Viridiplantae > Streptophyta > Magnoliopsida > Laurales > Calycanthaceae > Chimonanthus > Chimonanthus praecox. The sequence continues at coordinate 45,598,569 of CM039089.1, read as the reverse complement.
GGGGAAATTATCTCCAAGATATGTGGGACCGTTTTCAATCATAAGATGGATGGGGGACGTGGCTTACCAATTGGCACTCCATCACAATTGGCATCTTTAGACGATGTATTCCATATATAGATGTTGAGAAAGTATAATCCTGATCCTTTTCATGTGCTGAACATACAAGACATAGAGGTTCAGAGAGACGTGATGTACGTCGAAAAGCCTGTCCGAGTGGTGGACACAGAACAAAGGGTGTTACGGAACCGAGCGATCCAGTTTGTTAAGGTAGTATGGGATCGACATGGCAATGAGGAAGCCACATGGGAACTCGAGTCGGAAATGAGAATAGATCATCCTGAGCTATTTATGTAAATGTTTGAAACCCTAGTTCACTCGATTTTCGGGACAAAAATTTTAAAAAGAGGTTGTATTGTAACACCTCGGATTTTCAATTTATTATTTTGTATGAAAAATATCCATTTAATTTGTGAATATTAGTTATGAATCTTAAATTGGATAAAGAGTTGGGTCATTGGCCCAATTAGGACCCAACGGTTTTGGAAAAGGTTCCAATTAAATTAAATGGGTTGAATTAATTTAGTAATGCATTATGCCCAAAATTAAATAAAAGATTGTGCATGGTCGAATATTGGATTTGAATATTCAAGGAGATGTATAAAAATCAACTAAAGATTACATGGCCGTGTATGGGGTATAGTTTGGCCGAATGTGAGATTTGTTTATCTATGTGATGCGCATAAGATCAATTTTAAAAGGAGTCTTTTCCTCTCTTAAAGAGTGAAACTAGGGGATTACTAATTTAAGAAGGTGTTCAAATATAAATAAAAGAAGCCTTAGTCGTGTGGGAGTGGTGCGTACAAAGGAGTCCCTTTTTGATTAAAATTGGCAACTACTAATTACAAAGGGGGTGCATGGCAACTCTAGTTATAATACACGGCAATTGCTAATGTATCAAGGGAATTATTATCTTAGCACCTTCTAAGTTGGGAACAATGAAAGGTTTTATAAAGAGATCATAGCAATGGCACACGATTTACACCATCATAGCCGAATTTTATTTCTCTCTCTCCCTCTCTCAAGTTCTCATTCACGACAAGAACAAGGAGAAGGAGAAGGCAGCCAGTAAGAAGGAAAAATCAAAGAAGAAAGGAAAAGAATTGGAAGAACATGAATCAATCGCGGAACCTGTTAGTATTCTATAAATTTTGTTTTAAAATTAAAGAACCAAAGGGTTCGGCCAAGGTGTATGGCCAAACCCCATGGAAAAGAATTGGGAGATGATCATGGTGTTTTAATGGAAGCATGAACCATAGGGTTCGGCCACAATGCATGGCTGAACCCCATGAAAGAAAATATGGTTAATGTATAGATTGTTAATGAGGAAAAAACCATGGGTGTTGGTTAATAAATTCATGTTGTTTTAATGGATGTTTTTGGTGATTTTTAATAGAAGGTTATAGATTATATTTGAAGGAATGAAAACCATGGAATGTCATGGTTTAAGTCATGGGTTCTTTGGTTGGAAAACCATGGAATAAGATGAACCACATGGCCGAACCCCATGGAAAGGATATTGATAAAAAATTTAATGGATTTAAATTAATGGTCAAGATCACGAACCCCACTAAAGTTTATTTATGGAAGTTTGTTTATTTAGAAAGTCTCTAAATATAGAAGGTGGAGATAAACTTGGAAACGTTCTAAATATAGAAGGTGGAGATAAATTTGGAAACCTTTTTGTTATGGAAGGATGGATGATTAATTTGGAAACTTTCTAATTGTGGATCATTAGTGAAAATTGGAAACTTAGACATCATGGGTTCGGCCATACACATGGCCGAACCCCATCAACAAAATTTATGGGTTTATGTTTTTGAGTATTTTAAATAAAGGGCGGGTGCAAGTATAGACTTAGGTTGTTGGACCTAAGATGGAATTAAGATATCATAGGGTTCGGCCATGGTGTGTGGCCGAACCCCATGAATCAAGTTGAATGGATTTTATGGATTTAATATGATGATTGGATTAATGGGGAGACATAAACCTAAGCTAGTGGCAAAATTGTAAATATCGCCTAAATTAAAAGGATTGGAAAAATGGGTAATGATAAGCCATGGATGGCAAAGTTGTAAATATATAGAAATATTGGACATAGGGTTCGGCCATAGTGTATGGCCGAACCCCATGAATTATTTATTGGACTATGTGTTTGGATTAAAGAAGTATATATGGATTATTTTGGTACCTAAGAACCTAAACAAGGAAAGTGGCTATGGTTACGTACGATGGTATTATTGTAATTAGCTGAATTAATGGACCATGGGTTCGGCCATGGTGTATGGCCGAACCCCACGGGGTTTTGTTTATGGACTTAGAACATTGAAAATCAAGTGAGACTTGATTATAATTAATTGTTATATTATAAGGTAACAGGATCTCACAAGGTGTTTACGATCGTGAGCGGTCACCGGACGAAAGACGCAAGGACACATTAGCGGTCTTGGTAGGATTCTACCTCTTTGAAACCATGGATTTATGTACATTGTTTTATCTTATTATTGACGAATTTATGCTGTAAAGGATATGTTTCAAATGATGATTTTAAATGCTATGTTTATGTTATAAAATAGCATGTGGTTTAAATATGATTTTAAATGATACATTATATGAGAAAATAACATGTGTTTTATTATGATTTTAAATGTTATGTTTATGTTATAAAATAACATATGTTTTCATTGGCATCTCATGCATGGCATGGGGTGAAGGATTTGTAACTGGAGGGTCCGCACTCCGTCGGGGCGTCCGAAAAACCTATGTGGGGTACCTTGATGTGCTTTTCCATTAGGAAGAAACCGGAGGGTCCACACTCCGTCGGGGCGTCCGAAAGACCTATGTGGTGGGTACTTTTATGTACATATGATGGGTGTGACTCATTGCATTTGTCATCATTGCATGGTATGGTTTTACATGATTTTGGATATTATGTTATAATATATGTTTTGTACTAACCATGTGTTAGCCGTAACTAGAATACCTACTGGGCGCGTTGTTCTAACACCCTACTTCTACCCTAGTTGATGATACAGGAAACAAGGAGAACGATGAGCGCAAGGAGGGCCAGGCATAGGAGCTTGGATAATTTATTTTATATGTTTTGAATAAAGTTACTTATGGACATGTATTTGAGTAACTAGTTTCCGGGAATGTAATAACTTAGATGGTTGGATGTTAATTTTGATATTTATGATATCTGAATGATGATTAAGGACTTGACGTACTTTGCTATCTGAATGGAATAGAACTTGGTTCTATTATAATTTCGCATGTCATGATTTTTATTCTGCATGTTTATATTGTTATGTGTGAACCATTTTCTTGGACTAAGTCCATGCACACATAGGGTTGGCCAGTTAAGGGTCAGACTTTGGAAGTTCGGACTTAGCTCTCATCGTGACGTCCCGCTCTCTATCACTCTTTGTTTATAAAAAGAAATAGACTATGAATTTCGGAAGGGAAAGCGAGTGAAAAAGGGCGAGGCGTTACATATGATATGTTTATGATTTTGAGATTGATCCATGATTTCTGATGGGTATGTTTTGCCAATATAATTTTATAATGCACCAAATATTTATGTTATCTTATGGTCATCTTATAACTTCACGCATTGGTACCCACATTGACGGGAATTCCTATTTGGGCGTGTGACTAAGTCCACAATTCTTTCTTTCATTTTAGAATCTGATGTAGGAAAGGAGAAAGGAGAAAGTCGACGAAGTCGAGCCAAGCAACACTCAAACTTGATTTGGAACACTAACAGATATTTTGTAGATGTCTTAACACGTTTTGTATTTTGATTAGAAATATGTAATTTGTAGGAGTCATGGAAATATGTAATATTTATTTGTAAACTTCTAGATGCTTGAAAATATAGACTTGTGAATCCTATGTCATTTGACACTTTTACTTGATGGGAAATTCAATACTTGCTTTGCTTGGAATTGTGAATTCATGAAATGGGAATGGTTATGATATATTACGTATATCAAATATTATGTATGCTTTTATAGGTTATCCAAGTGTGTCGTAAAAGTTTTAAATGGACTCTGTCCATATACACACACGCGTTTGGGCCAGTCAAGGCTAAGGTCTTAGTACTCGAACATGACTCGCGTCGTGGCGCCCTCCCTTATTTTCCCGTTAAAATATTCTTAATTAATCACTCTGATCTGAGGGGGAGAGGGAGGGGCGCTACATCTTCAATCCTCTTTCAATGCCTTGTATCTTAAGAGTGAAATTTGGCCAAGAAACTTGACAAGGCTAAAAGTGAAAATCTAAATTTATCAAGTGAACTTGAAGATTTAAAAATGAAAACACTTCATTCACTTCTCAACTAAAAACCTGAAAGTTCCATTTTTCAATGTACTAGAACAACATAATTGACCCGAGAGAGAGGGGGGGGGGGGGGGAGGGGTGTTAATAGGTCAATCCTATTTTCCATGGTGTTTATAAATTTCTTAATTGTTTTAAGTGCAACGAAATATTCATTAAGAGATTTGTTTAGTGTGATAATTTCATTAAGCGATCACACTAAAAATATGACCCTTTACATATTGTTTGATTATCGATGCTTGCGCACAATGTATAAAGTAAGATAATCAATATGCAAAGTGATGTGTGTTAAGAAGAGTACTTAAATACTAACTACAAATACACAAAGATCAAACACTACAAGACCATTTTTAAAGTAGTTCGATTAGCCAACCTACATCCACTGTTAGGACTCGCTCAACCTTGAGCTATCCCCAAATCCACTAAGTGGTGACTTACACCCTCACAATTAGAGTAGGAATTCCACCTCACTCAATTGGCTGGAAATTTCACCCACCATTGTCGAATATGAATTCCACCTATCCATTTGGCTGGGAATTCTACCGACCACTGTGTTGGAGACACCGGTCCAGATTTTTTATAGTGGTTTCTGAACCAAGCTTCCTTCATCCACTTTCAGAACAAAGGTTTTGTAAGGAAATTAAAACCAAGAAGCACTTGCCTTTTTAGCTCTTTCTATTGATGTGTGCTTCATGAAGATCCCACCCAATGTGTATTGACGCTCCACCTCGTAGCCGCCGTATAGCAATCACAATCCAAGGTGACAAGGAAACTTGGTTGAACCAAAACTTTCCTAGATTAAGGTCTCCTCTTTTCCTCCCTTGTAAACTCAATCAATATATTGGTTATTTATGGCTTTTTCATTCCTCTTCCTCTCTCTCTCATAAAGTCAATTCCTAAGTTGGTTGTATTTGATTCCCCAAGTGTAAGCATGAGAGAGAGAGTGATCATTCTGTTGGTCCTTGTTGAAGCTCACTGATAATGATAAGTGTCCAACTGATCTGCCCGAAGGATGCCAACTAGTTACATAAATATTGATTTATATAGAGAAGGGAACCAGTTGCAGCAACGGTAATGTACCGACAGGTCGGGCGCACCGATGGGTGAGTGACAAGAAATATTACCGTTCAACAACCCGACCGTTGCACAATAATGCACTTAGAACGGTATTATTCTTTCTCGGTCGACATGTCGTTGTCGCCGATGGGTTGACAGTAATGGCACCGAGACGTAGGTTCATACGAGAGGCTCGGTCTGGGTTAAAAACAGCTGACAGTAGTTTCAAGTCTAGAAACCTGTTACCCAAAACGACCTGTAGCCCTTTACCGAGGGGTCAGTCCTGGCTACTCTCGATCGGTCTTGAACTACAGATATGATGTTTTCTCGAGAGTCCACCTAAGTTCAAGTTCCAGAACTCATAAATCTTGATCGAAGAGTCGTTGACCACGAGGGGTCATTTTAGCCTTTCACCTAGGGGTCGGTGCATACGAGACTCTCGATTAAAGGCTTTCCCAGAATTACAATTCTATGATCTAGAACCTATGTTAATCTAGTCGACCAATCTTTAACCACAATGGGTCGATCCTGTCTCCATCGAGGGGTAGGTGAGAGCGACTAGTCGAGCCAATAGTGAAACCAAATACATATTTCCAAGTTGGGTTCCAATTCACTGTCAAGCTTCCTCTCTAGGCTTTTTATAATTTAACCATTTGTTCCACTAAGCCTAAGGATAGTCCTCTCTAAGGTGTCGGTACCACCTAAAGTCATCTATGGCCATATTACCTGTTTTGTGATTGCCATAATGATGAACTTCAATTAGTGGAGCATGAACTTCATTCTTGATCACATTGGGTCTTCAAGCTTCTACCAAGTGTTTCTTTCTGAGTCATGGAATTAACAAACATAGGGACTTGGCCAAGCCGAGGCACTAACAAAACCTCTAATGAAGACATCGTCAAGTTAAAAGATAATGAGAAGGCCCTTCAAGATGAAATGTACATACATTGTAATGATGTAAAAAGTATATGGAAAATCAAAGGTAATCTTGAAGTGGAAGTTAGGAAATTAACGAAACTTAAAAGACACAAAGAGAAGTTCCAAAAATAAACTTACCCAATGTGAACAAAGATTGGAAAGACTTTTAAAGTCGGGTAAAAAGTTTGGCGATAGATCGGGTTTTAGTTCCTCATTGGAAACCAATGGATCTAAAAGCCAAAGGGTGTTTGTGAAGGGTAATGTGCCAAAGACACTAAAGGGGAAATGCTTTTATTGTCAGAAGGTTGGACACTACAAGATGGAGTGTAACTTTAGAAAGAGGCACATGGAAAATAAGCCCTTAACCACATCTCAAATGTTAAGGTTAAAGATACCCACCAAACTTTAATGGAAAGCTTAAAATGCATCCACAAAGTACTAGGTGTGGTACTTGTTTTGTTTAAATGTGATGTATTGAAAACTACAATGTATCCATAGTTACTCTGATGATGATGTTCGAATGATAATTCAATGGTTGGAATTATGTGATCATGTTATGTGTTATTCTTTGTATCTATTTGTTGGGTAGACTTATGGTATATGTTTGAGTCCACATGTTGGGATCATGTGTAACCTTTGGGCCTAACTGTTGATCCGGCCCAGTTAGAACGCTTGAGTGTTAGCTTTCAAAAAAAAAAAAAAAAATCAGTCGCGTTCCGGGCCCACCTTTTGGGTCGGGGCGTGACATATATACTTTGATGCATATATTTTGCTTATTCTCTGTGGGATCGACCTTGTACTCATAACACTGTACTATGAATGGTTCGTGCGCTTGCGAGATTTATAAATTTAAAATTTACACATCAACAAGTTTTTGGCGCCGTTGCCAGGGAACAAATCAAAGTATATGTTTTGAAATCTTATGTCATGGAAGTTCACGGTTTTTAGAAAACACTTTTATTTTTGGAATATTTCAACTTTGCCAGCTTTTTCGAATTGGAAAGTTCTATTTTTAGAAGGCTAATTTTGGAAGGTTACCTAAAATTAAAATTTTCTTTAAAATAAAAGAGATCTTAAAATTTTTCTAATTATAGAAATTTTGCTAAACTTAGATACTTGTTAAATTTGGAAGTTTCTATTTTTGTTGAAAATTTCTTTTTTTGGAAAACTGATAGATTCAACTAAGTTTCTTCTTTTAGCCTCTTTTTAATCTCATAAATAGAATCTATTTTAATAAACTTTTAATTTGGAAATAAATCTAAAGGTTATAAAATTTCTGTCTATGGAAAGTTTTAAAATTATCTAATTTTGGAAACATTCTATTTTTAGAAAATTGCCCGATTTGGGAGAAGTCTAATTTTGGAAATTACTATTTTTGGAAAGTTTATAATTTTAGATCATCATTTAAATTTGAATTAAGTCATGACATTAATCTAGAAATTTATTTTTAATCTCACATTAGTTTAGGAGACTTAATTAAGTTATTATTTTAATCTCTCTATAGTTATAGTGTAGGATCTTGCATTTAGTTAGTTCATGCATTCTTGAGTTAGAATCTTCACCTAGGTTCGTGTGTTTTATTTTTCAGGAGTTTTGAAAATCGCGAGTCAAAGTTGTTGGAATTTACGCGCATTGGCTTAGGTAAGTGCCTAACTATTTTTTTTTTTACTTTTATCTTTCTCATGCATTTATATAGCTTTTACTAGGTTGTTTGCATAAAAAAAAATAAAAATATTGCAGTTTTACTTTGATCATGCATTTAGGTTGCTAGTTTCATGCATTTAGTGTAGTTTGTTTGCTTATTGCTTTGCATATTTGCTTGAATCTTGCATTGTTAGATTTAGGTTGCATTCATAAAAAAAAAAAAAAAGATTAGTAATCAAATGGTTCATGTACTGTAAAGTAAAATCAATTTAGGAACCATTGGTTAGTTTTAGGGTTTGTCATGCTCATTAGAACAATCTTTCATTCAATTTATTTGAAATAACCAATATTAGTTTTTCTTCAATCAAGATGTCTAGGATTAGTTCTGTCACCAAGGTGTAAGCAACCTAAGGATAAGTGGAATAAGTAGATTGCCAAGTGCTCCTCCACTTACCTGGCCATAATTGTGGTTAAACTCTTAATTGGAGATTTAGAATTCTTGGAGAAAAGATTAGGAGCCACTCTAGAGTCTTAGGTTAGTATAGGTTTTTATTTTTAGTTTTAAGTCATTTATTTTGTTTGAACTTGTTTGTTATTGTTTGGTATTGAGTGAATATGAGTACTTGGAGGCGTGATTCGACTAAGCGATTAGTTAAAGTTACGTCTCCAACTGGTGAATCCCAAGTTAGTCATCGATCTATTTCGGATAACAGTAGGGTTTATAAAGTCATGTCGGTTTCATCAAATCTCGAGAGTTGCATCCAATGTAAGGAGAGTCTAGCTAGGATATGTGATAATTTGGGTGTTAAAGTAAAATTTGAGGAAGAGACTATCAAACCTATTGATCCATGGACTTCCTTCATGCCAAAATGACAAAATCTTTATGAAAAGAAATACTTAGCCTATGATGTCTTGTATCACTTAAGAACATTCACCACCACCATCTGCCGAACAGAATGGAACTCACTCAAGAAGGTCTAGGTTGAATAAACTGTGCAAAAATAAAAGAGTTCGCATCTATTACAGGATTCTTATAGGATTGAGTCAGTCTAGGATTTATAATGAGTTAGTTGTGAGTGAACCCATTTCACGTCTGAACCCTAATTAACACTGTTCCAAAAAATTTCTAATTTTCACCTGATCACTGTGGGTTAAGGAATATTGAGGACAATGCCAAATTTAAGTTTGGGGGTATCAAGGGGTTACACTAGTTGAGTCCAATAAATAAATAAATAAATAAATAATTTGTGTCCAAAAAATTTAGGGTGAGAGTAAGTTCGAAAGAACCGAGACCCTTATTAAAAAAGTCGAGGGAAGAATAAGTTTACAAACAAAAATTGAGAATGCCCTTGAGGGAAAAAAAAGGAGTTTTGAGTCAATGTCAATGAGTCTAAAAAAAATTTTAATAAAAGGAAGAGTAAGTGAAGATTGAGACTACCCCTTGGGAGAAAACAAAAAAAAAAGTGTTTTGTTGAGTATGAGTGATTTTTCAGCATTAATAGGTAAATAAAAAAAAATATATCATACTTTTTCGAGAGGATTTTTATAGGATTTATATTCGGAGCAAATTTTACACAGTCATGTCAAAATTAGTTGGAAAATGAAATTTTTTCACGAGTCTAGTAATTAACAAAGGAATACTAGTTGAGACTTTTACCTAGTGAGCTTTAGTGCCAATCCATTTTTCTGAGGGATTTAAGTTAATCCATTTTTCTTTCTTAAGCGTATCAAGTCGTTGTAGATCTCACCTTAGCCTAGCATACATATTTCCAGCAATTTTTAAGTGCGCATTAAAAAATCTTGCAAAACAGAACACACAAGCCTTGGTGTATAGTCTAAATCAAAGAATGCATGATTCCTAAACTAAATGAATGTTTCCTAAACTACAATTAAAGAAGGAGATGCAATATTTACAATCTTTAAACAAGAATTTCAAAATATCATAAGATTATGGAAATATTAAATCAACATTCGCCAAATTAAAAATTTTATTCCATGATTTCCAAGATTTGATTTGACATCTTATTTTGAAGATTTCATAAGTTAGATAGGATTTTAACTTTTTTAGAAAACTTCTAAGTTTGGAAATTTTGCTAAAATTGGAAGATTTCCAAAAATAAATCAATTACCAAAAATAAATTTTTCTAAAAACTGAAATCTTTCCAAAAATAAAGAGATTCCAAGATATTGAGATTTTCAACAATTTCTTATTTAAGGTAGCTATCTAAAAATAGAAAAAAGTTTCCATTTTTAAAGAGTTGTAAAAAATAGTACTTTCCAATAATAACAAATTTTCCTAAAAAATATACTCCCTCCATCCCATTTTAGTTGTCTCATTTGAAATATTTGTAATTTTTAAGGAACTCTCTATATAAGGCTAGTACTCATGTGATCTCATCCATTTTCAACACATTTTATACTGCTCAAATACAAATGAGACAACTATTTTGGGACAATTCCAAAATCCATATAGGACAACTAATTTGGGATAGAGGGAGTATAATTTAAAAGAAACACAATTTAATTTTATGATTTTCTTCGACAATGCCGCCAAAAACTTGTTGATGTGCAAATTTTACATTTATAATCTCGCAAGCGCACGAACCATATACAATATAGCAGTATGAGTGCGTGATCGATCCCACAAGGAAAATCTCAAAATATATGAACTAAAATTAAATTTATGTTCATTTAAAAAGAATTATTTTCAAGAAATATAATCTTTTTATAAATTATGTATCTAACTTGAAAATTCTATGGTGAATTAAATGTTAATCTTTATCACAATTTAAAAATCACAAATTCAAGACTAAAATAATCACATCTTCAACTTTAATTAATTGCATTTTGACAGAGAATGTTAGAATGTGAATACAAAGGATAAGAATAAAAGAATGAGAGAATAAAAAGAAATACAAGATTTAAAACAATGATTAAATAACTATCATACAACAAACATAGGAAATAACATAACTAAAGACAGAAATTTAATTGCAAGAAAAATAAATGACTGAATGTAAATGTGCATAAACGTAAAGGGTGGTTGTTTGGAATAGACCGTATATCGCCCAAAATGAATAAACAAAGTGAAAGCCTAGATCTGTAATTCGCGTAAAGATCTAAATGCAATTCATATTCACTTATAAAAACAAGACTCACAACTTTTAGTTTTATTAATCAAACCTTAGTAACCTAGTTTCAACAATCACAATCAGGGTCCTAACTGTTTCATGTTCGATTAAAGAACAATAATTACAAACTTGAAATTAAAAGCAAAATAATCACAAAAGAATTCTAGAACTTGGATGTTTCAGGATTCTAAATGGATGTTTCACTTTATTAAATGGAAGAATTCAGTATAGGCACTATAAATTAAATACAAGAAAGACAACATAAAAATAAAAATATACAAGTCTCACTTGTAAATTCGAATGGTGCTCCTGTCTTCTTCTCTTTTCTCTATAGCCTTTGGTCCTCTTGTGCTCCAAGTCAAATTCGAATTTCACTATCTGACACAGTGCTCTATTTATAGGCTCAGGGTTGGAATGGACGGCTAAGATTAAATCTTGATTTAAGTGACTGGTAGATGGGTTGGATTGAATCTCATTGGAATTGAGTGGTTGAGATTTTAAGTTGCAAAGGGTAAGGGTTGCAATAGGGTGTACACGAATTTGGGAGTATAGGTGGCTTGGAGTGGAGTGCAAGCAAGGAAAAAGAGAAAATAAGGATTGGATTGGGCAATGGGATTTTCGAGTTTGGCTATATAGTATTAGGGTTTGTTTTGTGCAATGGTAAATGAGTGGTGGAGGTTGAGAGATGGGATGAATGGATGGATGGATGATGACATGGTGATGCAGAGGGTTGACCTAATGTGATATGCGTAAGAGGTGGATGGATTGGAGAGGAAACATAGAGATTGTCATGCACATGGAGGCTTGTGAGCTTTGTTGATTTCGTATGATGCATAGGGATATGCACATGGTGTCCTATATTCTAGGGTTTGGAATGATATGCATTAGATCTAGGGTTTATGAATGGCTATGATTGATTATCCTAAATCTAATGGCTTTAATAAGTGATGGATGACCTAATTGGGTAGATGGAAAGGTGATGCATGGATGAATGTAATCCTAAGGTAAATCTAGATGATGGATAGGTTGGATGGTCTAGATCTAATGTTAATGGATGAATGGTTTGGATGTGAAGGTGGATCTAAGGTTTCCTAAGTTTAATGATATGAAATTAATGGTATGGATGAGATGTATGAAATGAGTGGTTTGGATTGCATGATAGGGCTAATGGATGGTATGGATGGGTGGTTGAAGATGAATGGTTAAGATTGCATGGATGGGGATTTAGATTTGGATATGGGCTTAGGGTTTTGGACCTATAAATGAGCACATGGGCCTCAAGTGGATCTTGGACTTGAGCTTGAGGAGTTGGGAATTTGCTGGACTTTGAAGTGCACATTGGCCTGGCCCAATTGTAATATGCACATGGACTGCTTGTGGCCTGGCCTAATGTTGGCTTGTGGAGCTTTAGCTTGGCCCAAATGCAGTGGATCTTGGTCCAATTATCTTGAATTTCAAGCTTTCGCACTTGTATTGCATGATTTCTCTCCGGAATTAAATAATTAACCTCACCACTTTGAAATATATATTATTGATTTAATCTAGAGTCTCATAGATGGATCTAGACTAACCAATTTACATGAAAATTCTAGAAGTGGAGTAAATTAATCATAAAAATTCCAGGTCTTCACGTTTTAAGCTCTATTCTTGCAATTATCCACTGACTTAGCTTGAATTCCTGTATTCTCCATTTTTAATCTACAAAACTAGAAAATTATATTAAATGCACCAATATACACAAAATTGAGTACTAACTGGTCCAATAATTAGGGGTAAAAATGTAATATTTCAAGTCTCAACGGTATAATTTTAGGTTTAGCTTAGGAATAAAACTTTAGTTTAGTTTTAGGTTCATTTTAGGATTGGATTACGATTGTTTTTAGAATTTTTAGTTTTAGGTTTGTTCAAGGACTAACAAAGTCTAATTTTGGGGGTATTTGTTGAGACTTGAAATATTATATTTTTATCCCTGATATTTAGGTCAGTTAGCCTTGGTTTTATGTATATAAGATGCATTTAATGGTTTATTTTAGTTTTGTAGGTAAATTCAAGGAAATATAGGAAATCATAATAAATCAGTGGTTAATTGCAGGAAGAGAGTTTTAAAATGGAAGATTTGAAATTTTATAATTTAATCATGCTACTTTTAGGTTTTCAAATGTAAATTGATTAATCTAGATCCATTTATGAGAGTTTGGATTAAGCCAATATTTTAGATTTCAAGTGGTTGATTAATTATTTAATTTTAAGAAAGAAGATTTGCAATTAAAGAAGCCAAGAGTTTAAAATCAAGATCCATGGGCCAGAGATCTACTACAATTGGGGCAAGATTTACTCCAAATGCCAGACACTGGGCCAGGCCAAGCACTCCATGCGCATTCTCCAATTGGGCCAGGCCAAAGTGAATCTAAGTCCAAGCCCAATTCAAGATCTAATGCTCCAGGTTCATATTCGAATTTTGCAACCCTAAGTCCAAATCCACTTAAGTCCTAATCTAATGTCCACATACCCTAGCCTATCTCATTTAGAATTCATTTTATCCATCCATTTATCATGCACTAATATCCATCGTCCATTTAATCATGCATCAATCTTAACCATTCATTTCATGCATTTCATCCAAGCCATCCATTTGCATTCATTTAATTAGGAATACCCTAGAGCCTCCCATCCAATCTTAACCATACATTCATCATGTTTAGATATAGGTTATCCAATTCATCCATCATATAGATTAACCTTAGAATATCATTCAATCATGCATAATCTCATCATTCATCCATTTAGATCATGCATCCATCATTGAAGCCATTAGATTTTAGGTCACTTAATCATAGCCCTTCATTTGATGCATCCATTTAATAAAACCTTAGGATTAGTTTATCTTGCCTCCCAAGCCAATCCAATTCCACTCCACACGAAAATCACAATTTTGGAAGCCTCCGTGCGCATACACTCAATGGAAATTCTCTATTCTTTCTCTCCACTCCACTCCCCCTCATCTCCATATCAACCAATCTAATCTCTCCATGCCATATAGATTTTTGTCTATCTCTTTTCCACTCAATTCGAATTTCATTAGGTCAACCCTCCACATCACATCGCATAATATCATCCATCCATCCATCTTAACTTTCAATCATAGCCGTTCATATCATTGTATACATTGAAACCCTAAATTGCACAACAAAATTCGCCCAAGCCATGCCTTGTCCTACAATTTCTCATTCCTTTTCTTTCTCTCCAAGTTTGCTTGCACACCAAGCCACCATAAACCCATATTCGTGTACATCATAGTAAACCCTAGGTTTTCTAACTTTTAATCTCCATCACCCATATTCCATTAGATTTAATCCCATCCTTTCATCCATTAACTTTAACTCAAATTTAATCCCAGCCATCCATCCTTTCCTTGAGCCTATAAATACTACATTCAACCGCCTGGAGCTCAAGATGGAATTTGACCTGGAGCTCAAGAGTACCAAAGGTTGAGGAGAAAAGATTAAGAGACAAGAAAACAAAAGGCCACACACGATTTTAAAAGTGAGAGTTGTAAATTTATGTCTCCATTTTGTTATCTTGTGCTCAATTTTATGTGTGCATGTACTTGAATTTTTCCATTAAATAAATAAGAGACATTCCTTTTAGAACCGTTCATAGTTCTTTTAATACTATCTTTTGATTTTAAATTTGTATTATTTGTTTAATTAAAGGACTTAGGTTATAAGTGTTAAATCTAAGAACTAGACTTTAATTAGATTAAAGATTATGAATTTTAATTAAATGGCGTAAATTGATTTTTGAATTCTATGCGTTGAATTTCAGATCTAGGTTTCTTATTTATTTATTTATTTTTGGCAATGAGAGAAGAATTCCATAGCCGCCTTTAAATTATGCATTTTTATATTCTGTCATTTATTTTATTTGAAAATTTATTTCCTCTCTTTAGTTATGTTAGATCTTTTGTTTGTATGTTGTATTTTAATTATTTTAAGTCTTTTAAATTCTTTAATTTGTTTTTCATGTATTTTATTTTATGTATTCAAACCACTCCTTCAACATGTATTAACTAGTTTGAAATTTAATTTAATTAAACTTTAATTTTGCTTTCTTGAACTTAGGTGTGAGATTATCCATAAAATCTACATTAATCCATTATCTTAATCATATTTAATTAATTTTCTAACTTTTGGATTTGAATCTTAAATTAGAAATTTTAACTTAGAGTTAAATTTATGAAAATAGGATTGATTTTTATGATTTGATTTATTTTAATTCTCTGTTTTCTAGAAAACATAATAATTTAAGCACTAGATTCCAAACATATATACTTTGATACATATATTTTGTTTGTTCTCTATGGGATCGACCTCGAGCTCATAATGTAGTACTATGAATGATTCGTGCACTTGCGAGATTTATAAATTTAAAATTTGCATATCAACATTATTCTCATGTGCAAGACAATCATCAAGTACATCAACTCTTCTATGACGAGTCATCCTCCCTTCTGCTACCTCATGTATAGGATAACTGTGAATTTTGGAGTTTGGCTCTCCAAGGGAGATATGCCCAAGAGTATCAGGCCAATCAATGAAACAATTGTATGGAAGTCCCTGGGAAAAGCCTTTTTTCTCCAGATCATTGGCGAGGAACCTTCTCAGTCAGCCATTCAATCCTTCTCCTCCTTCACTTCAGTCCCAGAAATGCAAGCAGAATAAGGAGTAGAGGAAGAAGAAGAAGCACCAGAGTTGACCCAGCTAGCCGAACGTTCTTTGAAGATCGTCTCCGAGATCATGAGCATAGACAACTTTCCAGATACACTGCCTTGTAAGCTAAGTTGGAAAGCAAGTATGAAGCTTTGGCCAACTCTGTACAGGAGACCCTTCAGAGCTTCCTTTCCTCCTCCTCCAGATGGCACCTCTTAGGATAGTTTTTCTTATGTTGGTGAAAAACTATGTATTTTTGGGCATGTAATTTTTCAAACCTTGAATGAAATGCTATATTATCAAAGAAATGGTTTGATGCTTATGTAACGTCCCGCCCTTTTTCACTCGCCGAAAATCAGAGTCTATTTTAAAAAAAAAATAAAGAGTGAGAGAGAGCGGGAACATCACGACGCGAGCTAAGTCCGAGCTTCCAAAATCCGACCCTTAACTGGTCAACCATGCATGTGTGTGGGCAAGTCCACTAAAACATTTCACATGCGATACTACGACTTGCGGAATACCCATTGCGGAAATAACATTGGATTACAACATTTACTTAGCAAGGAAGGCAATCAATATAAATTAACTTAATCCAGATTAATCATCATTCGACCCATAGCAAATAGTCTAAGCTATTACATTCCCAAATACTAGTTATTCAAATTATATTGTCCATGAATAAACTTAAATAAAGTGAAACAAAAGTATCCAAGCTCCTAAGTTGGTTCCGATCACGTCCTTCGTTCCGTCCATTTCCTGTGTCAACATCTAAGGTAAGGCGTTAGACAACGCGCCCAGTAGGTACTCCAAGTAGGGTCAACACATGGGTTAGTACAAAAATCACATAGATAACATAATATCAAAAACATGCAAGTCAATGCCATGCCATGGGTGTCATATGCCATGAGTCCTACCCATCATCCATATCACAACCACATAGTATCCTCTTGATGGAAACTCCTCATCAAGGTATCCTCACGAATACCTTACGGACGCCCAGATGGAGCGTGGATCTCCGGTTATAAATCAATCATACATCCCTCTTGATGGATAATGCACATCAAGGTACCCTCACGAATGCCTTACGGACGCCCCGACGGAGTGTGGGTCTCCGGTTACATTTCATCCCTCCCATGCCATGCATGAGATGCAAATGCCAACATGCTATGTAATAATACAAATCATAGCATTAAAATCCCATCATTAAGACATATCATTTGATACCAAAATAATTCAAGTAAAACATTCACATATACATATTCCATGGTTTTCAATAAGGTAGGAATCCTACCAATGACCAACTAATGTGTCCTTGCATTTTCGTCCGAAAACCACTCACCGATCGTACACCACTTGTGAGGTCCCATTACCTTATTACATATCAATAAATTAAAACAATGATCCCTTTTTATTTCCACCCATGTTTAAGTCCATAAACATGCCTTAGTGGGGTTCGGCCATACAACATGGCCGAACCTCACTCACTTGGTCTGGCTCCCTCTTTTGATTCATTAACCAATCATACATGAGTTAGTCATTTAGCATTAATAAAACCTAAGTCTACAAAACCTTCTCTATGGGGTTCGGCCATACACCATGGCCAAACCCATGGTCCATCATTTTCACCATTTTTCCATCTTAGCCATTATTCTTTCCATAGCTAATCAATCATTTTATCTATACATGCTTAGGTCCACAACTGATCCATAAACGATTCATTAATCATGACATAAATCCCTAACAAATCACTCCATTCATTTAAACATGCATAGACCCATAAATGACCCATTAAAATGGTTCATGGGGTTCAGCCATACATCATGGCCGAACCCATGATGTCATATTTCCTCCTATTTCTTAAATCATTCCCAACACTAGATCCATAACCCAAGTCCCTCCATGGGGGGTTTAATCATACACTTAGGTTCATCCTTTTAGATCATCATTAACCATATTTAAAACCTATTAAAATTACCAACATTCCCCCATCATTTTCACGGTCCAAACATCCAAGTCCATCAATATCTCTCCATGGGGTTCGGCCATACACCATGGCCGAACCCATGGTCCATGGTTCTTCACCATTTTCAACATTTGAGACCACTTAAAAATCAATAACATTCCTCCACTATTTCCCTTCTTTAAAACCTTTTAAATCACTAACACTCTTCCATAGGGTTCGGCCATACAACATGGCCGAACCTCACTCACTTGGTCTGGGTCCCTCTTTTGATTCATTAACCAATCATACATGAGTTAGTCATTTAGCATTAGTAAAACCTAAGTCTACAAAACCTTCTCTATGGGGTTCGGCCATACACCATGGCCAAACCCATGGTCCATCATTTTCACAATTTTTCCATCTTAGCCATTATTCTTTCCATAGCTAATCAATCCTTTTATCTATACATGCTTAGGTCCACAACTGATCTATAAACGATTCATTAATCATGACATAAATCCCTAACAAATCACTCCATTCATTTAAACATGCATAGACCCATAAATGACCCATTAAAATGGTTCATGGGGTTCGGCCATACATCATGGCTGAACCCATGATGTCATTTTTCCTCCTCTTTCTTAAATCATTCCCAACACTACATCTATAACACAAGTCCCTCCATGGGGGGTCTAATCATACACTTAGGTTCATCCTTTTAGATCATCATTAACCATATTTAAAACCTATTAAAATTACCAACATTCCCTCATCATTTTCACGGTCCAAACATCCAAGTCCATCAATATCTCTCCATGGGGTTCGGCCATACACCATGGCCGAACCCATGGTCCATGGTTCTTCACCATTTTCAACATTTGAGACCACTTAAAAATCAATAACATTCCTCCACTATTTCCCTCCTTTAAAACCTTTTAAATCACTAACACTCTTCCATAGGGTTCGGCCATACAACATGGCCGAACCCTATGGTTCATCATTTCTATTTTAAAGATCATACCTCTAAGATTTAATCCTTTGATGGGGTTCGGCCATACATCATGGCCGAACCTCATCCTCCCTTTTTTGTTGTCCTTGATGGTTCTCATATATATAACTTAGGGTTTGGCCATGCAAGGGCCAAACCATGATCCTTGATCATTCACCATGTCCTACATGGGACATGCATAAGGTCCTTAGCCAAAACAAGATTAAAGTTCGGCCATGCAATGGCCGAACAATGTTCCTTGACCATCTTGCAATGGCCGAACAATGTTCCTTGACCATCTTTTCTTACCTATAAAATCTTATCAAATACTTACCGATTCAGCGACTCCTCCGGTTTCTTTCACTCCTTCTTGCTCCTCCGATCTTCTCCCTCCTTAGCCTCTTCTTCCTCCTTGATCTTTGGCCGAGAGTGAGCTTGATTAAGATGGAAATCCTAAGAGTGGTTCAGCCAAGGAAGAGATTTGAGAGAGGGAGAGAGATAGGAGATTTAAGATAAAAATTCTAAGTGTTCTCTCCTTTGTTCAATGAGAGTGGTCGGCTAAGCTTGAGATAAGGGGGATCGGCCAAGAGAGAGAGGGAGAGAGTGAAATGAAACTCCAATTGTTTTCTTGTTCAATGAGAGTGGTCGGCCGTGAGTGGTATCTTTTGGGTGATGCCATTTGTAACCACTATGACCCTTCACCTCCTCATTAATACTATCTTTGGGGGTTTCATCCCATGAGATGAAACTCCCAACCGTATGCCCCTTGGGTTTCCATCATGAGATGGAAACCCTCCATGTCTCCAACGTGTATGCATGGGCATACCTTGTGTAACAACCAAAAACCCTTCAACCTCCTCATAATGATGGTGTCTACCCAAGTGTCCCTTGGCTTGGCCAAGACACCACTTCAGATGGAACACCCCTCCATTTTCCAACGTGTATGCCTTTGGATATGGTCTGCAACAAAACCATTCAACTTCCACATAATGATCCCACTCTACTCACTTAAAATGAAAGTCCTATTAACTTCCCATTCAACTCATCTCTTTAACTCAACTCATATCTTTAATTCAACTCTATTTAACTCACTTAAAATCAACTCAAGTCCTTGATTCCATTTCCAATTTAATTCAGCCACACCTTAATTGAACTTGAATTTATTTGGTGGTCGGCCCAGTCAACCATGACCCATTGTGTCCCAATTGGGCATTTGACCCAATTGACAACCTTGACCCAATTAAATAAATCTTACCCATTTATTTCAATTGAACCTTATCCATAATCTGTTGGGTCTTAATTGGGCAATTGACCCAATTGACAACCTTGACCCAATTAAATGGACAATTTCCATATATATATATACATGAATTGAAAATCCGAGGTGTTACAGCTTATGTGTGCTGTGCCTTGTCTCTCTCCTTGTTCTTAAATGCCATGGTGAATGTCTCATATGATGTATTATTCATGTTTATTAAATGGTTATGTTTCAATATGGATGCATGAATGGTTGAATGGCATGTTGAAGTTTGGGGAAGCAGAAAATATGTGCTTGATTAGCCCTTTGTCAGTTAGTGATAAAATGGGTGAGAAATAAGTAGAATTTAAAAGTTTTTGGGGGAGAAAGGAGAAACATAGAAAGCTTGGAGTATAATGATGGAGAAATTGCAAGCTTGGATTAGCTTGTTAAATGGAGAAATTGCGAACATGGATTAGTTTGTTAATGGAGAAATTGCAAGCTTGGTATAGCTTGAAGTATGGGGAAGAATCACTTGAAAATACTCATTGAAGTATGGGGGAGAGCATAAGTATGAATGTGATTGTTGGTTAGATCCATGGTTACATACTTTAAGTTTGGATTAACACTACTGATGTTTTCTCTAGCTTCTGTGTTACTTGCTCATGTGTGTTTACAGGTATTTTTGAAAATAGAGCAAGTTGAGCAAGAATATGAAGCTAGGCCAAGTCCATGTGTCATTTGAATGTATTTGTAAAAAAAAATTATATTTTTTTATTCAAATGATGTATAATTGGGTTGGGGTTGTCCATTGAGTCTGTATTTGATTAACGTCAATGTTTTGTCATGAATTGACAAAATGAGAGATTGTTAGTGCCCCGACTTTCTGAATCACCTGTTTGTCAAGTTCGTGACTTAGGTGAAGCCTTGCCTTGAAGAGAGAAGCTCAAAGACTCAAGATCTCAAGCGTTGGTAGAAGTGTTGAGACTTAATGGATCAACGTATATGGCAATCAGTGATGGTAAGTGAACATAGATGACCTTAGGTGGTGCCCAGACCTTAGGTGGACCATGCCTAGGCTTAGAGATCACATCAGGATAATTAATCAAGCCTAACATGTGTTTGACAATAAATTGGAACCCAACTTGGAAATATGAATTCACTGTCAGGGACACACATTGTGTCGGGTGATCATTCGTGAAAGAAAGCACGCGACCAATCTTGGTCTTGCGAGATGTCATATGGAAAGTCAGGGGTTCTGGTTGGACAAGACTATCAAACCCATGTAGTCTTAGGATGATATTATCGGCATCCCACGATCGATCGTTTGGAACCTTGATGAATCAATCGTCTGGGCAATGTAACGCTGAGACAGGACATAGGCTGGACTTAAACAAAGCCTAAAAATCCTGATCACATACGATCAATCGGGTATGTGGTCAATCGTGTGTACAGGGCAGGAACAGATTGGCATCACGATCAGTCGCCTTGGGCCTGGATAAGACTTGACACTGGAAAATACGGTCAGTCTCAGGCCGATTCATTCGCCAACCCGCAATCAGTCCCCAGGATACACGGACGATCACTCGTGTGGCACGATGTATCGTGAGGTTACCATTTTAAAGCCATTACCGTGTATTAAATGCTGAACGATTGGGTTGGTGAAAAGGAATTCAAACACGGACAATCGATCGCCTGTACACGATCAATTGTGTGTTTCAGTGATACGATTTTTTTTTTTAATGTTTGCTTATAAATACCACACGATTTTGAGGTGTTTGTTGATGAAAATGAGAGAGCATTCATTGCATATCAACCAGAGTTAATCCCTCAAACACCAAGGTAAAAATCATAGGCTTATTCTCTCTTGGAAAAACAATTGTGAAATCATTCAAGTATCTAATCGGTATAGAATGAGATTAAGAGAGATAGATTAAGCCAAAGCTCTAGGATAGACATTGGACCTCCAATTTCCTAGATACCCAAGGATTGTGGTTGCTCTACATGACGAGTCTTCATTAACGTCGGGATTGTACGAGCTCACATTGGGTGGATAATTTCGGAAGCACATCTACACATTTGCAAGATTTCAAGGCAAGTGCTTTCTAGTTTAATTTTTCTTTAAAAATCATATTGTTGTGAAGTGGATTAAAGAGACTGAGTTTCTCTTGAACCACTATAAAAATAGTGGGATAGGAATTGGGTGAAAGTCACAATCAATTGGATAGGTGGAAGTCTTATTCTATTGTGTTGGTGTAATTCCAACGCTTAGTAATTTGGAGATAGCCTAAGGTTGAGTGCGTCTCAACAATGGATGTAGGTTGTTTAACCGAACCACTATATATCGTGTGCATTGTCTCTTTGTGTGATTTCTCCTGATCTTGTACACTTTGATTATCACACACACTTGATTAATTGCTTATTAATTCCTCACTATTTCTCATTAATCAAGTAAAATTTAAAAAGGCTCCATAATTTGTATTACCCTATTCACCCCCCTCTAGGGTTAATGCGGTTCTAAGCACTCAGGGAACTTTCAAATTTCAACATACTCAGAGTGCAAATTACTTCGAATAAAATTGCCATGCTAGAAGAATATCTTCCCTATGCAGGATTAGTCATCATCGAGTATATCCTCAAGCCAACTAAACCATCAATAAATTCTATAACAAATAGGAGGTCCAATCTCACGATCACACGACTAAAATAAACTGAAAATCCAAAGGCTTCCCCAACATGAAGTTGGAAACGGAAGCACAACCCATAATAAATATCAAATCTAACTAAATCAAATGGACACTTATTTTGTCTTACATACTCAAATCCCAATAAAAAAGTCTGAAAGTTCTAAACATATAAAATATCTAAGTCTCGATCTAACAATTCTAATAAGTTTCCTGAAATCTACTTCTAAACTTCACCAAATCCTTAACTCCATGGGATTTATTGTAACATAAGGGAATGAGCTTCATGCCCAGTGAAGAAAACAAACCATACAATGTTTTATAACATCAGGAAATCAAACATTATGGAGTTCATCTCATATCAAATCAAACTAAACAATATCAAAGTATGGTATGCAATGATGACATGATGCATACTCCCATCTCATGCATCTCAACTCACAAATCAAATCGCACATGTGCACAGGACCCATCAAAGGCACATTTTCCAGTCCATCCCCCAAAGGATGTTTCACGATCCTAGTCCATCTCCCAAAGGAAGGTGTTCCAAAGGTCATAACTGGTCAAGAGCCCCATCAAAAGAAAACACAATCATCGACCCATCCCCAAAGGATGTGTACCACAGTCATAAACCCCCACCCACCCACCCCTCACAAGGAAGTGAAACAAATTGTCCATCCCCATCAACAGAAGCTCTACAAAGATCAAAGGCCCACACAAAATTTGGACAATAAATGGTTCAAAGACCCCCACGCCAATGGCCAGTGATCCAACAAAAATCGCATCTCAACACCCACCCAACTGTGGAGCTCATGAATGTTCAACATATATATATTCTTGCATGAATGAAATGTCATGTATGTCAATAACATGCTCAAATTAGAAATAACATAATTTCTTAAAAAAATATATAGCATGTTCCAATAGTTACAAGTCCATATATATACATAATAACTAAAAATGGCATCATCAAAGTATTCATGCAAGACAGTCCACAAGACATATTATGAAATACACCAAATTCCATAAAATTCCAAGCATGAACAATGTATCAAATACATTCAGCCAAATTTCAGAGTTCAATGCACAAGTTTAGAATACTTGGTTTGGGTTTTTCAACAAGGCAAACGAGTATAAACCATGTTCCGGGCTGACTGAGGTGCTCAAGGCTTCTGAACATTTAGCCAAACAATCTCTCACGCTACATGAGCTTGCACTGAAAATTAACCGTTAACTTTAACAAATTCTCAGTCTTTGTAAAAACACATTCAAAGCATTCATCACAATATTGAAACCATCAAATGACAAGAGTTCAAGAACAAAATCAACATGTATTAAATTTGTTTTCTTCACCTAAAATTGCAATGTAACACAAATGCCCAACTACAAGCTTTTTCAACAAGCTCTCAATCCAAATTCTCTGAGAGGAGGAGAGAAACTTGAGAGAGAGTGTAATGACCCGTTCCAAAATTTCCCTATTCTTTTTAGGAGACTTTCGGATCTCTGAGCTGTTATTGGACTTTGGTGGCATTGGGAGAGTGTGGATCCTGAGGCAGGCCCCAGTTTACCTGTTTTCGAGCACGGAGACTCGAAGGGTAATTTTGTAATTCTGAATTATTATACACTTTGTCCAAAAAAATATATTTGGAAATCACACGTTTTTCTGTCCCGACGTTCGACGTTTGATTTTTTCGAATTTTCAATTCTTTTTCTTGAAAATGCAAAGGCTCTTCTTTTTGAAAATTTGATTTAACACATTCAAGGTTTAAAAATAATAATATTAATAATAGTAATATTAATAAATAAAATAAATTCGATGATACAAAAGATTGTAGGTTTTGATTTTTATTTTATTTTATTATTTCGTTTGTAATTAAAACTCTTTTAAATATATATATATATATATATATATATATATATATATATATATATATATATATATTTATATAGAAAACCCAAATCCTAACCTTAACCCTAAGTCACCCATATAAATATTCTCTTTCTCCTTTACCTTCTTTTTTTGCAAAACCCTAGCCTCCATCATCTCCTTTCTCTTATCTCCAATCCCTCTCCTCCTAAGCCCAAAAAACCCTGAATCCTTTGCCGCCGCCGCCGCCCCGCCCTAACCCCTTCCCGTCTATTCACCTTCCTCCTTTCCCACTCCATTCGAAACCCTATCCTATCCCCCCTTTGTGTCGCCGCCTCCTCCTTTCTATCCTTATTTCGGCCTCCTTCCTCTCATTTCCTCTTCATCTCTTTCCCTGCTTTTCTTTCTTCTCTCACTCTCCTCTCTCTTATCTCAGTTCATTCTCTATTTCCCTCCCTTAGTACCCATCCGAAATCCTAATCTCAGCAGCCTCCGCCACCACCATTGGTTCCCTCATTTTTCTTTTCTTCCTCTCCACTTATCTTTTTTGAAACCCTAATCTCTTGAACCAACTGAGTCGAGTCGAGTTGAGTAACTCATTTGACTCAGTTGGACTGAATATGTTATTCCTGAGCCAAACCCAGCAAAGCAGGCCCAATCCAGCAGCCCAGCTCAGCACCCGGCCACTTCCAGGCCCAGTTTTGGGCTGCTTCTGGTTTGTTTTGGGATCCCTTTTGAAGCTTTTCCAGCCCATTTTGGATAGTTCTTAGATTGTTTCTAGCTCTTTTTTGGCTGGATTTATGGGATCAACCCAGTTTTGTAGGACCGTCCCAGTTTTTGTAGATCCGACCCAGCTTCTCAGGCCCAATAGCTCGTGTATCACTTCTTTCAACTTTGCAGCCTATTTTATCGCTTGGATTTCAAAAGCACACACACAAGTGAGGGGACTTATGACTGTTTTAGCATGTATTCACATTCTTAACCTATAACCTTGGACATCGAATGACCTAAATGAGAACCTTTACTTATTAAGGCACTCGGTAAGGGAACCATTGAAATGAATATGTGGCAAGGGATCCGTTCGGGTTCACCCATGTCAATTATATGCGATTAATGGAAAATTCTGATTGAATGAATGATTATTGATGCTTGAAAATTGTTGAAAATATGTTTGTATTTAATCATAACACATATATGATATTATGATGAATGAGACAAGTGTTAGATGGACGTTGAACACGATATTTGGAAGATGTTGTAATGCATTGCGTGTTTACGCATAAGATGCAAATGTAATTGCATATTGGATATAGAAGTATGCGTCTAAACACTGTTATGTGTCGTTGACAGCATGATGAGGCATGTTGTAGATATTGGTGTCATGTCAGAACATGTTTGTGTTGTCATGCATGATCATGATACCATGTGCATGTATGGGAGGATTTGTTTATGTATATACATTCATGATGATGAGATGAGATTGGTTGTTGGGAGGACTTCCTTGTTACGCTCCGGTGGTCGAGACCCCCATAGGGGATGCTGGTTTTCCCGTTGTGTTTCGGCGGTTGAGGTGCCTATTCTTGATATTGGCTTCCCCGTTATGCTCCGGTAGTTGGGACCCCCATAGGGGATGAGGGTTTCCCCGTTGCATTCCAACGGTTGAGGTGGTTGTGTATTGTGCGGTCTCCCGTTTGCATTGATAGGGAGACTAGAGCTTGTTGGATAACCCGATGTGAGCTGCCGAGATGATGTCTCGGATTTGGTCGGTGGATTTTTGGTTGGTGGTGTAGTTGGATTCCATACATATAAGAACCCCTGTAATTATGATATTCTTACATTCATGCATATGATATCTATTTATGTTGCTGACATGTGATATGCATTATTTCTTCACTGGGCTAGTTAGTTCACCCATTACCTTTCAGGTACTCCGATTGCAGAGGAGCAGGCGGGTCCCTTGAGCAGACGCCAGGGGAGGAACAATACTAGTTAGAGATTTTATTATCATGCTTATATTTAGTTTAAAAGTCCTTGTTTGGTATGAATTCTCTGTATGATGTTTATTTCGGATGACAATACGACTATATTTGGTCAGTTTGTGGTTGTTTGTTATGTCTCTTAGCATTATGGTTTTGCAGTTTGTTAAGTGGGAGATAATTACCCCATTTCAAAAAAAATATATATACTCGATATCCTTTCTTTGTATTGATTTGAGATATTTTAGAGATAACGTGCCCGTAGTGGGACGGAGCGTTACAGAGAGCTCCAAGAAAATTTGTCCAAGCCTTGTAAACTTAGACCAGGCCTCTCTTTTAGAGAAGAATATTACAGATTGGCAAATTCTTAGGGTACCAGAATGCCCCTTCCTCCTTTCTCAAATGTGTTTTTTTTTTTTTTTTTTGCAAAGAGGTGACCAACTTGGACTTTGCTTCTGCATGCTAAATTCAAAATTTGCATGTGCATCTCTCTCCAATTTCGTCCAAGCAAGTGTGGGTCCCAGTGGCCCACACGAAAATGGGATATTTTTGGCTCCTTTAATATTTCCTAAAATTTTAGTTTCCAAAATACTTTCTCACCAAAATCAAATTCTCTCATAAATTTAAAAATTGAATTTGGTTTCTAAATTGAGTACTCCAATTACTCTCACAAAATTGAATTTAAACATTTTTTCCAAAATAATTAAACTTAACACATGTGGGTCCCATGGGTATGCTAAATTTGGAAAGTTTTAAAAGTTGGTCCAACTTGCCATTTTTTGTTTCAAAGTTAAAATCTGAAATATACTCATGTAATATCATCTAATTTAACAGACATGGGCCTCACAAGTATGCTAAATTTAGAAAGTTTTAACTGAAATTCCCTTGGGAGCAAGAACATGATTCGACCAAAGAGAATGGGGGGGTTGGGGAGGTGGGGAATAGGTCAATCTAAAATTGTTGGTCCTTTTAAAAAATTTCTTGATTGATTAATTACGTGCAGCGGATATAACAATCAAGTGTGTGTGTGTTTGCGAATATGATTAAACAATCAATACAAGAAAATAACTCTAACACCACAAGCACAAGGACACAAGATATATAGTCGTTCGGTTAGCCAACCTACATCTACTATTAGGAATCTCTCAACTTTGAGCTATCACCAAATTCACTAAGTGGGGACTTACATCTTCACAATTAGAGTCGGAATTCCACCTCACTCAATCGGTCTGGAATTCCACCCACCACTATGCCAGAGACGACGCTCTAGAGTTTTTTTATTGTGGTTCCGGAGCAAAGCCTCCTTAATCTACTTTCGGGACAAAAGTTTTAAAAACAAAATTAAAAACAAGAAGCACTTGACTTGTAGCTCTTTCTTGAAGAAGTGTGCTTCTCAAAGATCCACCCAATGTGTTCAGACGCTTTGCCTTATAGTCATCGTAAAGCAATCACAATCTCAAGGTGACAAGAAAACTAGTTATACTAAATCTTTCCTATTTTGTATCTTTACTTTCCTCCTCTCTTTCTCTCTTTCTAACTCAATCAATAGATTGGTTGTATATGATACTCAAGTGACGGCACAAGAGAGTCGATCGTTCCTTTGAGTGTGTGACTTTTCTCAGTTCAAGGAAAAGATAACTAAATCATCACACAACACTCATATATATATATATATATATATATATATATATAGAGAAGTCTTCACAGTTTTTTCAAACTGTCCAGTACCGACAGGTCGGTGGCACCGATGGGTCAGTGTTCATATTTATTATCGTTCAACCACCCGACCGTTGCACATTAAATGCACTCCCAACAACATAATTAAATCTCGGTCGACAGGTCGGTGTCACTGATGGGTTGACAATCATGGCACTGATAGGTCGGTCCATATGAGAGGCTCGGTCTGGGGCAACACCATGCTGACAGAGTTTCAAGTTTATAAACTAGTCTACCGAGACCGACCTGTCGCCCTTTACCGACGGTTGGTCCTAGTACTCTCGATTGGTCTTGAATTAGCGATATTTTTGTTTCTTCGATAATCCACTTGAGTTCTAAGTTCCAGAACTTATAAGTTATCATCGACGAGTTGTTGACCAAGAGGGGTCGTTAAGTTCATCACCTAGAGGTCGGTGCATACGAGACTTTTGATCAGAGGCATACCCAAAATGACAGTTCTATGTTCCAGAACCTTTGTCAATCTGGCCGACCAGTCTTTGACCACAATGGGTCGATCGTGTCTCCAACGAGGGGTCTGTGAGAATGATTGGTCGAGCTGACAGTGAACTTAATTTATATTTTCAAGTTCGCTTCCAATTCACTGTCCAACTTCCTCTCAAGGTTTTTTATGGTTTTCCCACTAGTTCACTGAGCCTAGGAATGGTTGTAATAGCCCGACCCATAAAAAAGGGCTTGGGGCTCGGCTCAGCAAGATACCGTCTGCTTTGGGCCCACACGCACACACACTTACAGACGAGCGAGCCCGCATGGTTTTTGGATCGGACCCGACCCAAGTCCGGGTCCAAAACGCGTCTTGTTGGTTTGAGGGATCAAAGCTACTTATAAACCCCCTCTTAAACTCCTCAACTTCCGATGTGGGACTTTCCACAACTCCCACCCACTGCTGGGCTGTCGGATCAGACGAGTCCACTCTGCTAGCCCGTCCAACAGGGCCTAGTTTCACTTGGATCAGCCTATCTAGGGTCTGGCCTCTGGTTCATGGGTCAGGATATCACAATCCACCCCCCTAAAGCCCAGAGCGCCCTCGGCTCGACCCAATGAACACAGTGGAAGGCAGTAGGCCCACACAATCCGAGTGTAGAACCCGGAGCTTTGATACCATTTGTAACAGCTCGACCCATAAAAAAAAGCTTGGGGCTCTACCGAGCAGGATATCACAATGGTCCTCCTAAGGTGTGTGTACCACCTAAAGTCATCTATGACCAAATACCTGTTGTGATTGCCATACACGATGAGCTTCAATTCGGTGGAGCAAGATTGATCACCTTGAGTCTTCAAGCTTCTAGCAAGTGTTTTTTCCCGAGTCATGGAATTGACAAATATAGGGACTCGACAAGCCGGGGCACTAACAATCTCCCCTTTTGTCAATTTCATGAAAAAACCTCGAAGCTAACTCAAGTACAAGCCCAACCTTATTACATCACATTTGAATACAAAAATATTATATTGTTATCATGTACATATTCAAATGGAAACAACGAGACTATCATCTTCGCATATTCTTGTTCAGCTTGCTTCATTTCATGTTTACCTGTTCAAGCAAAGCAAGCAATACTAGAAAATCATTAGTGGGGTTAGTCACAGAACATAAATATGCAACCATGGACTAAACGAGATTAGTATTCATTCTCCCCCATACACCAATGATTTTCTAGAAACCAACACTACCCGTAGCTTAAGTTTATCACCAAAAGTACGCAAGCTAATAGTGTTGAGAAGATTTTCTCCCCCAATCTTCTTTGAGTTTGAAGTCCCAAACTCCAAGCATAGACATTCTCCTTTGTCCATTGGTTTCTTCATAATCCTCCACCCTTTGGCTCTCTTTTCTAGAGGTCTAAGCACTTAGGCTGCTCCAATTACTCCCCATAATTGGTTTTGATGTCTTACAACTTCTACTAATTTCTCCCCCATTTTGTCATACAATTGACAAAGATTAGTAGGCAGACATCGATTGGATTTCACGCATTCTCCCATGCTTCTTGCATTTAGTGCTTCTATTCCAACTCATGATTCTCCCCCATACTCCAAGCTATATTTTCAAGCTTGTATCAACCTTCCTGCCTACACTGTCATGACCAGTGACAGGTGCTAAACATCACATATTTTGTGCTCTCCAAAGATGTGTGCAACATCACAGCCCGATCCCTATCTTCCTAACATGCCAATATATAAACAACTCATTCAAACCTGCATGTTAATCTATTTAACAAAAACCATGTTAACCATAGACAATAGACAAAAGGCAATTCATACAATTCAATACACACATCAATCTAAAACAAATCACAACATTAATGCATAAACAATAGAGTTTGCACCAAAGATGCTTAATGTTTACTCAACCAAAACAAAAAGTGAGAAGCTAAGGTGGTGTAACATCAGGAGGAGAAGCAGAGGTAGAAGGTTGAGACTGACTCGAGGTAAGGGCAGCAATGATCTGTTTCAGAAGGGCTTCATGCTCATCAAGTCTGTCTGACGGGTGATTGAACTGGACTTGGAGTTGTTCTTCTAAAGCTAACAAACTTGTTGGAGCAGATTCAACTGCTTTTCCCACTTGTTCTTCTTCATCTTCTTCTTCTAGTTCCTCAATCACAAGATGCTCAGAAGAGGAAGGGTCATTTTTCCCAAAGATGGACTCAGCTAAACTTCTGGGAAGAATTTTTCAAAGAATGGCCTCGTCGATGGGTCTGGTGAATCTTGGCAGTTCCCTTTTTCTTGGTTTGATTTTGAAGTTCTCAACCAGTTTAGACATGAGATAATAGAAGGGAGGATATCATTTCCTTGACGATTTTCAGTACATGGAGATGGAAGGGTACATCCAAGTAGACATGCAAAATTGCTTCTTGCGAGCAACCTTGTCCAGGAGAATAATCATGGGAGGATTCAAATCAACCTTGTTCCCATGTCTAGGATACAAATTAGAGTGGAAGAGATGATGAAGAACTTTTTATTGTGGTAGTAAGTCTGCATTTCTGATCCAAATATTTTTCTTCTACTCCATTTTTTTCCACACAGTCTTTTGGCAAATTTCTTTTGATCTGACACTTCTATTTTTGGAGGAATGGTGGGTAGAGCAGTATTTGGTACAAGGGGGATCCCAATAAGTTCAGAGACAAGCCGATGAGAGACTTGGACTGATGCTCCATTTTTCAATAGAATTTTGAAGCAGTTTGTTTTTTAGTCATCTCTGATGGAGCAGTAAATTCTCATGCCCAAGGAAAACTACATCTTTTTACCCCAATGTACCAAATTCGACCAGCTCATGTCATGTAGCAATTGCATAGCCCCACATTTATGAAAATCAGCTGCACAACAAGTTCGTTCTATATTGAAATGTTTGAAACACCTATGTCAAACTAGGGGTTGAAGATAGGGACCAACACCATCTTCATTTGAGGATTCTCCTTCCTCATCACTAACACCAGAAGCCCTAACTCCTTCTTCAGTCCTAATGTCAGTGCTTTCTTCTACCTTATCCATATTTCCTTATTCTCTGACTTTTTCCTAGTCATTGTGTTCTTTTACAGCAAATTCTTCTACCCTTTCAGATGGGCTTTGAGGATGAGGTTGGTGTACAGACTTGGATGTCACGAAGGGAAGTTTTGCTAGAGGTGTGTTTTCAGAATCAGAGTCCTTAAATCTTATAGGGACAGGATATGTCTTGAGGAAGCCGATGTTTTTTCCCTACGAGGTTTCTGTCTCTTGGGAGGTGGAGAACTAGCCTCAGTTGGTTCCTCCAAATCAGAAGTTTGGAAGTTCTTTGGCAATCTCATCTTTGTCATGGATTGCTTGTGTAAAGTTGACTCAAAGAAGAAAAAGAAATTGAGGAGAAAGGAGTTTTTGAGCTTACTTGAACACGAAAAATCACAATATCCGTGACGCCTTCGTTTCTTGAGGTGAGAGGAACAAAAGCTCCAAGTTTTTTTTTGGTGAGAAATCACACCGAGAGGTAGCAACGAGGGTCTACGTCACGGGAACCAAAAGAAAAATCACCAAGCTTTTGTTGGAGGGAGAACGACAAGTTCGAATGAATTGTCGATTTCGTAGAAAAAAGAGTCTTTTTAACTTAAGGTTTCTGTCCTACTGACATGTCGTCACTCATCAACAGGTAGAGCCTTTCGAAAATTCCCCCCTTTTTAACAGTGCTCAATTTAGCACTGTACCGACATGTCTGTCATATAGAGTAGTCGATTCATCGATATGTCGAGTACATCGAGAGGTACAAGTGACTGAGCAGTTATACCCGATTTATGCATCTTGATGAATTTCTATGTTAAGATAGTTATTACGTGATCAAGCACATATATATCACAAAAACATCTTTCAATTGATCAAATTGAAATTCATATACCAAACTAAGCAAACTTTGATCAACTCTATGCACCAACAACCTACCAGGACATACCCCCATTCAAACATGCAAACAATTAAACATGTTTAGCAGATTTAGATTGAAATTTTGCACTTTGAAACTGCATTTTCATATCAAGTATGGTTTTCTAAGAAGACTAGTGCAATATCCAGGAAATACACAGTTTGAGCTTGTAGTCACCAAAATTTCTCTTTCATGTTATAGCATTTGGGCTATTTGATCTCTTCATATCACTAGAGTTCAGTGTGCTAAGGTTTTAAGATATGAATTTTGAGTCTAAAGCCATAGCAACACATGATTAGATGATGATCTATCTCCTAGGACCACAAATGGTTGAGTTTGGTCTCGCAGACCCATTCCTTTGGGTATACCTTGGAGGTCCAAGTATTGGATATCTCACTTCCTTCAAGACTTGGTCGAGTTGTCTTCACAAGGAGTCCTGCTTTGGGTTTATCTTCATTGGGAGTATCCTACTAGTAGGCTTTGTTGGGTATCTTTTAGGATTTACCTTAGGATTTTGTGGGTGTCTTTTAACATTAAGATTTGGGACTTGGTTTTGGGTTTTATTCTTCATGTGCCTCTTTCTAAGGTTGCATTCCATTTTTTAATGTCTAACCTTATGGCAATAAAAAACACTTACCTTTGGGGGTTTTAGGCATATTTCCCTTAACAAACACCCTTTGGCCAATAGGTCCATTGGTTTCCAATGAGAAACCAAGATCCGGCCTGTCGCCAAACCTTTTACCCATTTTTAAGAGTTTTTCTAATTTTTCTTTGCCTTGGGTAAACTTATCTTGAAACTTCTCTTCATGGTTTCTTAAGTCTTGTAACTTTGAGTCAATTTAACAACATGACCTTCAAGATTTTCTTTGGCATTACTCAACATCTTGATGTCACCCCTTTGTCTTTTTAATGTTTTTTGAAGGTATACTTCAATTTGTTTAATTTTCAAAACTTCTTCATTTGAAGATTTCAACTCTAGAGTGAGAGACTTATAGTCTTTCCTCAAGACTTTCAGTTGGTTTGCAAGGTTTAGTTTTTCAGATTTATACATGTCTACCTTCTCAGCCAACTTCTCACTTTCTAGGTACAAAGCACTGTAAGAGTCTTGGAGGTCAACATCCTTATCAACATCCTCTCTACTATCCTCATCGTCACTTGAGGATCCCTCTTGAACATCACCCACGGAGGCTATGAAACACTTCAAATTTTCACCTATCTCATGATTCTCCAATTTGTTATGAGAGGTGGAGACTTCCAAAGATGTACAATAGTTTTCAATAAACTCATCTTGGATACAGGTTCATTCCCCTTCATCATGGGATGCAAGTTTATTTCCTATTGTTGTTTTCAAGTAAGAATAAATAAACAATAGATAATAGTGAGCAAATTTTGGAGTACCCATGGAGGTATTCTAGCACGGATCAACTCGGATGGTTAAATCTTTTATGAGGAGAACGAGGCCCTAATAAAAATTCAAATTCCCTTGGGAGCTAGAACACGATTTGACCCTAGAGGGAGGGGAGGAGAGGGGGGAGAAAGGAAGGGGGGGGGGGGGGCGGCGTAAATAGGTCAATCTAAAATCATTGATCCTTTTAAAAATTTACTTGATTGATTAATTACGTGCAACGGATATAGCAATAAAGTGTGTGTGTGTGTGTGTGTGTTAACGAATATGATTAAGCAATCAACAAAAGAAAATAGCTCTAACACCACAAGCACAAGGACACAAGATACATAGTGGTTCGGTTAGCCAACCTACATCCATTGTTAGGACTCACTCAACCTTGAGCTATCCTCAAATTCACTAAGTGGGGATTTACACCCTCACAATTAGAGTAGGCATTCCACCTCACTCAATCGGCTGGGAATTCCACCCACCACTGTGCCAGAGAGAATGCTCTAGAGTTTTTTATAGTGGTTCCGGAACCAAGCCTCCTTAATCCACTTTCGGGACAAAAGTTAAAAAAAAAAAAAAATTAAAACCAAGAAGCACTTGCCTTATAGCTCTTTCTTGAAAAAAATGTGCTTCTCAAAGATCCACCCAATGTGTACCGACACTCCGCGTCGTAGTCATCGTAAAACAATCACAATCTCAGGGTGACTAGGAAACTAGTTATACCAAATCTTTCCTAGTTTTTATCTTTACTTTCCTCCTTCTCTCTCTCCAACTCAATTAATAGATTGGTTGTATATGATTCTCAGGTGAAGGAATAACAGAGTTGATCGTTCCTTTGAGTGTGTGACTTTTCTCAGTTCAAGGAAAATAATTAAAATGTCACACAACACTCATATATAAAGAGGAGTCTTCACAGGTTTTTCAAACTGTCAAGTACCGACATGTAGGTGTTCATATTTATTACCGTTCAACCACCCGACCGTCGCAAATTAAAGGCACTCCCAACGGCATAATTAAATCTCGGTCGACAGGTCGGTGTCACCGATGGGTCGACAATTATGGCACCTATAGGTCGGTCCATACTAGAGGCTCGGCCTAGGGCAACACCATGGTGACAGAGTTTCAAGTCTAGAAACTAGTCTTACCCAGATCAACATGTCGTCATTTACCGAGGGTTCGGTCCTATTACTCTTGATCGGTCTTGAATTACCAACATTTTTTGTTTCTTCGAGTGTCCACTTGAGTTCTAAGTTCTAGAAGTCATAAGTTATCATCGACGAGTCGTTGATCATGAGGGGTCTTTAAGTTCATCACCGAGGGGTCGGTGCATACGAGACTCTCTATCAGAGGCGTAACCAGAATGACAGTTCTATGTTCCAGAACATTTGTCAATATGACCGACCAGTCTTTGACCACGATGGGTCGATCCTGTCTCCACCGAGGGGTCGGTGAGAATTACTGGTCGAGCTGACAGTGAACTTAATTCATATTTCCAAGTTCGCTTCCAATTCACTATCCAGCTTTCTCACAAGGCTTTTTGTGGTTTTCCATTTGTTCAACTGAGCCTAGGAATAGTGCTCCTAAGGTGTGGGTACTACCTAAAGTTATCTATTACCAAATACATGTTGTGATTGCCATACACAATGAGCTTCAATCCAGTGGACATGATCTTCACTCTTGATCACCTTGAGTCTTCAAGTTTCTAGCAAGTGCTTCTTCTCGAGTCATGGAATTGACAAACTTAGGGACTTGGCAAGCCGGGGCACTAACACTAACATTAAAAAGTTTTTGAAAGTCCCTTGAGTTAGAACAAGATGCTAGATTGACCGAGGAGGAGGGAGGAGGGAGGAGGGAGGAGGGAGGGGAGGGGAGGGGGGGGGGGGGGGGGGGGGGCGGGGGGCGTCGGTGTTGAATAGGGTAATCACCAATTTTAATGGGCTTTGTAAAATTATTGCTTAATTAAAATTATAAGCAGCGGATTAACAAGATAATCAAGATGCAAAGTGTTTTTGTGAACAATAGAGTGTACC
Organism: Chimonanthus praecox; assembly: GCA_022113865.1. Lineage (NCBI taxonomy): Eukaryota > Viridiplantae > Streptophyta > Magnoliopsida > Laurales > Calycanthaceae > Chimonanthus > Chimonanthus praecox. The sequence goes on along the minus strand of CM039089.1, from coordinate 45,562,481 downwards.
AATAATTGATCAAATACACAAACAATATCAATTATCCACAACTCAAGATGTATAGTCGTTCGGAGTAAACCCTTCTACATCCAGAACCTTGAAAACATTGATCGACATGTTTGTCCATCGATGCGTCGGTCTTGGTAATCTCGATGGGCCGATGACCTCGTTGTGTCTGTCTGAGAGTACCTCAGAGTTCTAAGTCCAGAAGTCAACTCGACCCAGGTCGACATGTTGAATTCCCCGACAAGTAGAACCTGATTATCTCTCCCAAGACTGTCCAAATCCAGTCGATATATCGATGAACACGATGGGTCGGTCCTGTGTCACCGATGGGTCAGTGCACTGATATGTTCGATTTGAGAGTAGCCCAGAGTGACTGTCCTTTCAAGTCCAGAACCCTTGTCAATGCAGTCGACGTGTCGTTGATCTCGACGGGTTTGTCCTGTCTCACCGATGGGTCTATGGACTCGACAGGTCGACTTGACAGATTACCAGATTTCCAATGTTTATCCCAGCTGGTTCTGTGACTGTCCTGGGACCACTAAGTCTTGTTAATGTTTTTACCAACATGTTCCACTAAGCCTAGGAAAGGTCCACTAAGGGTTTGAATTCCACCTAAAGTCATCTATGGCCAATTACCATTTTGTGATTGCCATACACTTGGTGATGCTTGAATCTTACATTTGATCTTCCTTCTTCGAGTTTTGATTCAATCTTCATCACTTGAGTCTTGTTTCATTGGCTTCAACCTTTTGAGGCAATGCTTCACCTAAGTCATGAAATTGACAAATAGGTGACTCAGCAAGCCGGGGCACTAACAATTTTCAAATTTAGATGCCTGATATTTTTAGAATACTGGGTCCAAATTTTGTTTTCATCTCAAATATTCAATTTAGACTAAGATAAGCACATATAGGGGTTTAGAATTCAAAATTTTATCATTTGACACAAATTCAAACAATTTCAAACAATAATTGGGCAAAACTAACTAGAAATACCCAATTACCCGATAGATTCTACTCGATTAGGCTCTAATTGGACTATGACCCACTAGTTTGGGTCGGGTCATTACAACTTCCCTTGGGTATTTTATTCTAAATTTTTGCAGAGGGCTCTGTCTAAATCTAAGCTGGAAATTAGAGAGAAGAAATGGGAGAAAACACACCTTCTTTTCCTAGAAAAATTAACATAAAAGTTGTAGTAGTTGCAGAAGAAGGAAAGAGGAAGAAGACAGAAGTAGAAGAAAAGAAAATGAAACAGTGATAGAGAGAGCGATGATTTTTAAAAAAAAAAAACACATAGCCAACAAAGTCCTTTTATAGGCACACCTGGGCTTCCCCATCTGTTGGATGGAGGAGCCAGGTGGAAGGCCCACATCACTTGCATCTTTAATTATTATTTTTTATTTAATTTTATTTAAAACTATTTATTATCAAAATTAAATTACATTGGTTATTTAGGAATTTCAGTTATTAAAATCTGACACTGTAAATGAGTTTAAAATGTGTGATATACCTTGGTTTATAAAATCACGGAGTTCGTTTAACATAAAAAGCCCGTTGATTATGTTTTTAAAAAATTGACGGTCTACATTTTGAGAAGTTGACATCCAAAATTAGACTTCTAAAATCTCGAAATAACCCTTTTAAAGCACAAAAGGTTCAGATAAAACAAATATTAAATGAACGACAGTTTTTGTAATTTCTTGGTTTGCGGAGGTATTTAAAAATAGAGGGTTTGCAAAAGGGTCTTTTCTTGACTAAATATTAAAAATTTGGGAAGTCTTCTAAATAATCTTTGAAATCCACTAAGTCTGATACTCAAAGACAATGTGTATGTTTGAGTTTCAAAGTCTAACTATCTCAGATGAGTGGTTTTACACACTAAAATAGTATTGGGGTTATCATTCACTATTTTTCTAATACAATAAATGATATATAGTAATTGACTATTTTGCCCTTCCAACTTCAGCGAGTCGGATTATTGAGCTATCGAGCTCAGATCGGGACAAACTTGAGCTTTTCAAAAAGCTTACATAGTAATATACACAATCAACCTTTCACAAAGCAAGATTTCTCTCTTAATTACAAATATTAGGCTAATCAAAGGTCAAGGTATTACATGAACCTTATGATATGTAATGCATACTCTGAGTGGGAGTTCTTTGTTGATTGGTTGATGTAGTAGTTGGATTGGAGGAGGCACGCCATCAGTACATGACTTGAGAAGTCAGGTTTAATTGTATTGGGGATGGCTCGTGGACGTGAAGTTGCAAGGGCTGAGATATGGGGCGAAAGCCGAGCAAATTGTGTTCTTCTCCAAAACGTGAGTAGGGCCAACATCCAAATCACCTTATGTTGTGTTGTGGATGGGGACGTATATGAAATTTCCATGAATCTTGTTTGCCGTGATAATTGACTATGTCATAAGAACTATGCCCATGCGGGTTTGAGGAGTAAGTCTCTCACAAGTCTTTTCGTGGGATGGGTAATTCTCCTACGGGCGTATAAGTACTAAGTGGTGCTCGTCTTGCAGGGCAATGCCCCAATAATGTGTTGCGTGACCCCGAGAGTGCCAGTGTAATATCCCAACCATAAATTAGGCTTAAATATGTGTTATAAGCCGTTAAATGTGATTTGTTTTTCGTTAATCGTGAATATTACTATATGGGCTTTCTGAAAAATCCAAGTTTGACCAATCCGAGCTTGATACTCATTTATACAACTCGATGAAGTTGGAAGGGCAAAATCATAAATACCTGAATTTTATTTATTTATTTTGAAAAATGATCTTAAAAGTATTTCACTCCAGAAAACCACTCATTTGAGATATTTGAGTTCCCAAACTCACACACACTATGATTTTAAATTCCAAGTTTAATGAACCTTTCCTTTCATTCGACTTTCACAGATTTTAACCCCTTTGAACGACTCATTTTGTAAAACCATAATTTGGAAATAATTGTGAAAGTAAAAAAATTATAGAACAATAATCTGTGTTTTGACTGAACATTTCATGTTTTCAGATTTCTAAAATAATGTGTAAGACTCTTAATTTACATCGTGAGATGTAAGCCGTTGATTTAACGAAAACACTCTATGGCTTAGATCAACTGGCTTTTGACTTCGAATTTTCTTTGAACTTTAAAATTTTTACATGAGTTAAATTTACCCGACCCATATCTGCGAAATTATATTTTTCAAAATATATTCGATTTTTCTAAGAAGTTTGATTATTATAAAAAACTATATAAAATATAAAGTTTTAAAAATAATAAAATAATATTTTTATTATAACTAATCATCAAAGCTACGCTTGTAGCATAGATACCAGCCTAAAGTTTCATCGCCATTGTTTTGATACTTCATTTCTCTACAACTGGTGTTTTGGGGGAAATTTAGGAGAGGCCAAAACTCTTTGAAGTCTCCTTGGGAAGGTATAAAAACTTTCCTTTTCAATTGTTTATAAGCTTTAAAGGAGGTTAGGTTTGAAAAGAATTGAAACTGGGTATAAAAATGGAGTTTTTGGAATCCCACAGAAAAATGGCTTTTCTCCACTTTGTAGTTACACCCTTAAAATCACTTTATTTCGTAGTTAACTGCTAAATTTCTTTCTTCCAGAGTGAAGAGGACTTAAAACCAAATCCATCAAACTAGTATATCACAAAATGAGAAATGTTAGGCCACCCAAAGGAGGATACGTAAATTATTTTTTTCTGCCTATCACTGTAAAATCTGGGCCTTATCGGAAGTCCGATTCTTCACTATCGGATGTTCGATAATCATAACGGAAAGATGAAAATTTTAAATATTTGAAATCTTACTGTCGGACGTTCGACACTGTGTATATCGGAAGTCCATTACTATTGTTCATCGGATGTCTGATACCCACATCGGAAGTCTGACCTGAGAGCACTTCAAAATAAAAATTTGTGTGGTTACTTATGAATTGTGTGTTTATTTACCTGCAATTTAATTACAACATTTATTTATTGTTTAATAGCCTTCTCGATCTGAAGCTAACTCACTAACTGCTAACTTGTTAACCCTATTCGGATTGGTCCAAATGGATATTTACATTCTTGCAATTCAATTTTCCACACTATACCACTCATTGTGGCTATTGCCTAGAGAAATACGAGACCAGACACTAAGAACTTTATTTACTTTATTGCATTCTACCCTCTAGGCTGAACTCTCAATTCTCGTCGTGGCTGTTCTCGGAGAAATACGAGATCAGGCACTGAGTATTATCTTTTAATGTGTGTTTTGTATGATTTACATTCTTAATGATCGGTTAAATTGGATTAAAGATGCATAATCAGACCCATTGCCAGTTCCACACCTATTTGGGAAATTTTAATAAAGGATTTAAAATCTAGATACTTTCTCGTGTATTTTATTTCACACATTTACATGTTTTTTTATCTTTTACAGTTATTACCCTAAAATTCGCAAGACTACAGTGAAGAGACTCAACTATTCTTCTATGCATTTCAATTTAAAACCCATTAACTCTATGACAATAAATGAGACCCATGAACATAATAAAGATAGAAAAGACTAAATGGGACCACAATGCGAGACCTGACATCGCTTACATAAAGGATGTAATTTGGTTCTAAATGATAAAACATAAGCTAAAATGTTGTTAGGGAGTCGAGACCTAGTAGTATATAAATGCAATATGGGACCAATTCATGATTAAAAAAGGTTAATAGGTGAAGGCATGTGGATGTTAGTAATCAATTCAAATTATTGTATATCTTGTGATACCTTTGTGCAGGGCTATAACTTGGCTATTCCCAGTATTGAGACTGGAATTGTGAAACAACTTCAAGACTAGAGGCAATGTGGTATTATTTTCTGATGTGAAACCCTATGCAAAAAGGGAACATGGATGGATAAATACTTTGTGCATGAGAAATATTCCCCAATGCTTTGTGCGTAAGATAATTTGCTTAACGCTTAGTGCGTGACCGTGTCAGATTGTAATAAAGAGCTTTTGCCAGTAGCAATATTTTGTCCGTGTTGAGACTTAATGCAACGAGGCTTAGTGGGGAATCTCGATTTGAGATTAGGCTTAGTGGGAACCTCAATTTGAGAATGTGTGGAATTTATAAAGGCAGATTTATGAAGAAAGAAAAAAACAAATGTTAAGAATGGCAGAGATGAGCCATTGTTGGATTATTATTTTTTTTGAAATATTGTCATAAGTGCATACTATTCCTGTGATATTTATATATTTATTATTTGTTGAACATCTTTTCACTGGATTGTTAGCTCACGTTCGTTACATTGCATGATTTGTACCTGAAGAGGGAACAGAGAAACCCCGTTGCTAACTTAGGAGATTGAACCAATGGATTCCATCATAGTTCCGCAGATGGGAAATATGTTTATTTCCTGCAAACGGTGTAATATTAATAATTATGCCTCCCGTGGCATAGAAACCTAAGTATGTATAAACCACTATGTTTTCGTTAGCTACTCTGACGTGATGTGATAATGTTGTGTTTGTATCTGGGGGACTTATAGTATATGTTTGAGTGCACGTGAGAAGAGCACGAGTGATATTATCTATTTGAACCTAGATGAGCCTATGATATAGGCCCATGGATCATTTCTAAGTGAAGATTATATAAAAAAAATTCAGTTGCGTACTAGGGCCACATTGGGTCAGGGCATGGCAGCCGACGATGAGTAATTCCCTCACGAGTGTTATCGTGGGGATGGGTAATTCTCTTTCAGCCGCAATGATTTTGAAGGGTTAGTTGGATTGACTAGTATATATATATATACACTTTTATATATATAAGTATATATATACATACATATATGTATATATACATATGTATAAGTATACATATGTACATATATGTGTGTGCTGGGTGTGTGAGTGTATAGTATACATTTATTTTCTCACTAAACTAGTATATGTTCATCCTTGCAATTTCAGGTGATATTGCACAAACTGAGTCAGAGGGACCTCGTGGACGTGTATAAGAGTCATGTTGGAGACCCATATTTTGATATTTTGATTACATGTAATGGATTGGGCTAATATGTTATTTTTGGGACCATGACTCCTTGCACGTCCACGAGGTCGGGACCTGACAATTGCAACTCCTACCTTCTCTCCATTGGCCGCCCACTCTCCTAAACCTTCTCCCCATGAACGTGTGGCAGGCAAAGGTTTGAATTTAAAATTCCTTGAAGATCGAAGGCAAGCCTAGTGCAACTTGGATTCCTCCTCCTTGGGTGAGTATGATAGAATTAGGATTGTTTTCTTGTCTTTTTTCCTTGCTTTATTTTTAATTGTTTCTTTTTTCATCGTTCCTTTGTAACCCAAATTCGAATCCATTTATTAGAGTTCGAATTTGGTAGTGGTTTTGGATTGCTATAGCAACTAGAAATTAGGCTTTTGAATTCTGAATTTTGTTTTTAAATTTCAAATGTATAGTCAAACTAGGGTTTTGAAAGCCTTTAAATACTCATGTAATTTTCGAGATTTGGAATCAATAATAAAATTCAAATTTTGGGAGAAAATCTCTTAGGCCCCGGTGTGAGTTTGAGTTTTGCTAGACTTCTCAAACCAAGGCCTAGACTTCGGCCCAACAAGTAAGTATCCTCGTTTATTGAATTATGCTTTGTGTCTTATTGGTTTTTAAATTAAGGTTTTAAAATGATTCATCACGTAATATCTTTTCTTTTCATACATTAAAAATTTGAAAGTAAAAGAGATATTCATCTAAACTCCAATAAGCACAATTAATTCTCTGGTCACTTGTCGTCATGGGATTTTATTTGTTGACCCGTGATAAGAAAGAACCTTTTCATAAATGTTCGGTTGGCTGCATGGGCTCCATTGATGGGAATGTCAATTGGATCCATTATCCTGACACGCTTGGGCTAAATGAGAAAGCCCATCCCAAACTTACATCAATCATACTCACCAAATATTTACCTCATTGTAACTAATTGATGACGTGATCCGGGAGAACTCCCTTCAAAATCAAAGAAAAATCAAGAGTAGGAGCCCTTGATAAAAAACAAAATAAACAAGTTCAGAGAAGGCTCAAGCCATTGGACAAGATCAAGCTCTGGAGAAAAGGCCTAGGAAAATGAAGTTTGAAGATTAAGTCAACATATTCTTTAATTATTATAAAAAATTAGATGCCTCAAAATTCCCTAACTTGAAAGACATCTAATGGTAAAAATTGCATTTTAATTGGCCTTAGATCATTGGGCTATGGGTTCACATGAAATTTTCGCAAGACTCACCCAGATGGACCTAGAAACCAGGGCTTACTTATATTGACGAATTTTCATTATTTTCCTGGATATCTTTTAGGTGTTCTCTTTTAGAAGCAGTGGTGCTATCTTTTCTTATTGTGTTGGGTTTTTATACAATTCTAGGTAGTTCCTTGGTGCAACACAACTTCATATTGTGGATCATAACATTAATACAGGTTAGAGCTACAATATTTATTTTACATAAATTTATACCAATTGATTTTCTTTTTGAAGAGGTTTCAGATTTAAAGGTTTCATCAGCAAGGGGTGCATGTTTATGATTTGTTAATTCCATAGCAAAGAAAGCATTATTGAGGGATGGAATCTAAGATCTACGTTTAAGTTTTTGATCTTTATTGGACAATTGAGATTATTTTTCCAAATCTCATGATGATCTATTATTGATTAAGAAATTTTGATCACATCATCAAATTGAAAATTAGATCAATTTAGTTTGACAATTACTTGAATTATTATTGTTAAATTTTTAGATCTATCAATCAGGGAAATGGTTCAGATCTATAATAACTCAATTAGATCAAATTCGAATGAAATTATTGAATTAAATTGCATGTGATTTTATATATAATTTGAAAGTCTAGTGGATCTTAATAAATAATTGAAGATGAGAATATTTTGGATTTCATTTTTGAATAAATATTTTCAGATACATAGATCTTTTGGATCCAAAATCATTATTTGGTTATTAGAGCTTTAGTTAGATCAGAACTCTTTTCATCATGGTGTCTTTCCCCCTCACCTTCTTACCGTAGCTCTGTTTGGTTCACCTCTCACCGCCTTCCCACTAACTCACATTGTCAACGTTGTCACACGGTCATTCAACTTCCCCATCACCTCACTATGTTTCTCCCTCTCCTGCTTTCGTTTGTCATTATGTCCACACAATTGTGCCAACTATTTCCCCTCCTCACAGTACTCTGTATCTCTGTTGGGATTCAATCCCCAAATCACAATGGAAGCAAATCAAAATCAAACACACAATTAATCATAAGAGAGAAACGATTTAATGTGGTTTGGCATGGAAGTCCCTTTTTTATGGTGCTAGAACAACACGATTGACCCTAGAAGAGAGAGAAGGGGGGGGGGGGGTGAATAGGTCAATCTTATTTTTCGTGGTGTTTACAAATTTTTTGATTGATTAATTTAAGTCAAGCGGAATATTAATAAAGATATTTGTTTAGTGTGAAAGATTATTTCTATATTCTTTCAAACGATCACACTAAGAGTATGCCCCTTTACATTTTGCTTGATTATCGATGCTTGTGCACAATGTGTAAAATAAGATAATCAACATGCAAAGTGATGTGTTTTGAGAAGAGTATTTAAATACTAAATACAAACACATAAAGATCAAACACTATAAAACCAATTTAAAGTGGTTCTGTTAGCCAACTTACATCTACTGTTAGGACTAACTCAACCTTGAGTAATCCCCCAATCTACTAAGTAGGGACTTATACCCTCACAATTAGAGTATGAACTCCACCTCACTCAATCGGCTGAGAATTTCACCCACCACTGTAGAATAAGAATTCAACCTATCCATTTGACTAGGAATTCCACTTTCGGGACAAATGTTTTAAAACAAAATTAAAACTAATAAGCATTTGCCTTTGTAGCTCTATCTCTTGGTGTGTGTTTCTTCAAGATCCACCCAATGTGTGCCGATGCTCCGCCTTTTAGCCGTCGTGAAGCAATCACAATCTAGGGCGACAAGGAAACTGGTTTTACCAAAGGTTTCCTAGTTTATTATTCTTTCCTCTCTCTCTCTCACAAACTCAATCCATATGATTGGTTGTATTAGAGTCCCCAAGTGTAGGAAGAGAGAGAGTGATCCTTTTGTTGGCCCTTGTTTGAGCTCACTGATAATGATGAGGGTCCAACCGATTTGGAAAAGCATACCAACTGGTTGCAAAAAGATCGGTATTTATAGAAAAGGCAACCAGTTGTACCAACGGTAATGTACCGACAGGTCGGTCGCACCGAGGGGTTGATGACTAGAAATGTTACCGTTAAAACCCGACCGCTGTGCATTAAATGCACTTCCAACGGTAATAATCTTTGTCGGTCGACATGTCGGTCTCGCTGATGGGTCGACAGTCATAGCATTCAGATGTCGGTCCATATGAGAGAATCGGTCTGGGGCAACACCATGCTGACAGAGTTTCAAGTCCAGAATCTTACCCAGAACGACTTGTTGCTCCTTACTGAGGAGTCGGTCATGGTATTCTCGATCGGCTTTGATATACCAAGATGTTTGTTTCTTTGAGAGCCCATTTGTGTTCACAGTCCTTTACCGATGAGTCGTCGACCACGAGGGGTCGTTTAAGTTCATCACCGAGGGGTCGGTGCATATGAGACTCTCGGTTAGAGTCTTTCCCAGAATGACAATTCTATGATCCAGAACCTATGTCAATTTGGCCGACCAGTCTTTGACCATGATGGGTTGTTCCTGTCTCCACCGAGGGGTCGGTGAGAACGACTGGTCGAGCTGACAGTGAAACCAAATGCACATTTCCAAGTTGGGTTCCAATTCACTGTCAAGCTTCCTTTGTAGGCTTTTTATGATTTTACCATGAGTTCTTAGGCTCGTTGGAAAACTCATTGAGAGATCTATCTACAAACCAAATTTGGGCCAATTTGGGGTCCATTTGATACCTCAAATAATCTCTCCAAGTGAGGGTATATGATGAAATTGTTTTACTCTATTTTGCACCCTTTCATTGAAGTGCTCATAACTTGAGCAATACATTTCATAATTGGGTGTTCTTGGACATTTTAAAAAGATATTTGAGTGATCTACAAAACGAAAGAGGTTTAACAAATACTTGAGCTCATTTGATAGGATAAAAAGCTTGTCCAAAATAGAGAAAAACCCACCTAACCTAAGGAATCCAAATAAGTTCAACCAAATTCTATATTATGGATTCTATGGTTTATCCAAATGGTAAGTGTAGGTATTCTAAGTCATTACTAAGGTTCAAATACCTATGTTGGTTGACATTCATGAAGTTATTTTGGTTTCGGTGCGATGCCTACCAAATGACGCTCCTTATGAAGCTTCAAACTTGATTTGACTATACAGGTTTTCCAGGGGGGCGGTCTTGGACATGTAGACGGTTATGACGTAGTCAAAGAAATTAACAACTCAGGAGTCAGTCGAACACAGTCACGGAATTGAGAACTCAATCTGACTCAGGGGAGGCAGATTTAATTTTTAGGCCAACAATCTCCCCCTTTGTCAATTTCGTGACAAAATCTATAAAATACTCTATACATTCCCAGATACAAATTACAGACTTTAAGAAGTTCAAATACATGGCAAGTACAAAAATACAATATTACAATAATCTCAATACACTTGGGCATGACTGCACGAAGTTTGAAGGCTTGAAGGCTCATGGCGGCTCCCCTTTAGAATATGCATGTGATATTCCTGTAAGCACAACATAAATGGCATATTCCGGTGGAAATTAATCTCTCCAATGGTTAGTGACAATAAACAATATGAGTTTAATTTTAGAACATGTCTTAGAATCACAATTGCTCCCCTGTCTTTGATACCAATATTGAATTTTTGTTTCCCCCCCAATCTTCATGTATTGACCACTTCAAAAGTTTTCTCTCATGAAAACATTTGTGTCTCCTGTAGATCAATATTTCTCCCCTTTTTTGTCAAAAATTGAGAAAGGGTCATTTCAAGTACTTTTCATGGTGCACAAGTTGTGGACGGCCATTTAAAGAAGTATAACTTGCCCAAGTTATCATATACCTTGTCATATAAGTTTCCACATTTACTCCCCCTTAATATTGGAGTGTGACAAAGGTTTAGATATACATGTCATAGCATCCCATCATTCATCTAGATAAATATAACTATATTAGGGCAAACGTAATGAGTGATACTAAGATAATGGCATATTTCCCAAAAGGTATGTGATATGACTATAAGCATGGGGAAGGGGAGGGAGAAGAGAGAGAAAGTCAATGGTTTAAATCTGAGGCCAAGTTTGAAAAGCATAACACTATGCATGCCAAAGAGGAGGGAATCACTCATGCAGTTTTTTTCTTGAAAGGAACCTATGAGTGAACACAACATGAATTACAAAGTATACAAATAAAGAACATAGTTCATGAGAGCATGAATAATCCAACCAAGCAAAGAAAAAGCTAAAATCAAATCTCTATCATTTTCAAGAAGTATAGGTTGATCTTCACACAACAAGGATTATGCAAAATTAATTACCCATGCAAACACAAATGCATCAATCCAACAAACTAAGTCCATTCAACAAATCATGCACCAATGAGTGAACAATGAATGAACAAATACGATGTCCTTGGAAATGAATTAAGCATATGGAGGCAGTTTCTCCCACTAAATTTTCCAAGGTGTGCTCTCCTTAGCTCTTTGAGAATACAATGCACCAAGTCCTTAAGCACAAGGACCACTTAACCAATATGACTTTCATAACGCCAATCAATCCAGATTTTGGCGATGTCTATGTTTGCTCCTTGAAAGCCAAGCCTCTATGGTGCATTTATCATGCTACATTCAAACCTCTTGTGACCCTCTCCTCTTTGGGTTTTCACAACAAAAAGATTAGAGGTTGAATGCCCAACATGACAGATTTGGAGAAGAATACTTTCCCATTTCTCCAATCATACTATAAAGCTAATAGATTTTCCAATATAACACTAAACTAGAACATTGGAAAAGTAGAAATTCATCCCTATGAGATTTGCAAATTGAGGGATGAGATTGTGTGTGCTTGTGATGGATGCAAGTCCACAAGACAACAAGTTTTGCATACCAACCTTTGAATGCCAATGTGAGTCTATACATTCACGCAATTTTTTTTGTGCCATTTGATGATTCTAACTCATGCACAAAAACATGGATCTTGGATCAAATTTGTATTTGCCAACTTAATGTTTTGATCCAAACCAATCCACAAAACTTGGGCCTCAAAATTTACCTATTTTAGTCAATATTGTCCATGTGTGATGTTATAAGATAAGGCATTCATAGGTTTAGCAAAAACTTGGTGCTTTGTGAACACAAAAATCATTCCACAAAATGTATACAAAAAAGAAGAAGCATAGGAATGAAACCAAGCACACAAACCATACATACATTTCACATATGATATACTTGTAAAAAGAGCATGGAAATGAAGTATGAACAAACTATGACATATGAAAATTTTATTTCTACCACTTAAGAATATATATGCCACACAAGCATCTTGCACATGATCATTCCAACAATCAAACAAGAACATGGAATGAAGGAAACATACACAATGTGATTCCAAACATACTTCAAATGTGTTAACCATATTAAAAAAAAAACATAACACATTTGAACTTACATTGTGGGACTTGGAATCTAAGTCTACATCTCTATGACCCTTCAAGCATGATGTATACTATAGCCAAAAAAAGTATAATCAAGTGTTTGCAAAGAGTCAAATGTGTCATGCCACATCACAATTGATGTTTGAACTCACTTGAATGAAAGATTGAGTTCAACTGCACTTGGTCGTATAGATATAATAATTAGGCTCAAATCTTAGACTATTATAGGGCATGAACAAGGTCCTATCCCTTGGAAATCCATATGAATTTTTGATCCGGACCTTTCCTCTCAAATCCTTGGAATTTGGGCTTTTTCATTCTTCCATCTTGTCCATTTGCCCCAAGTCCAAAGGATTGAGACAAGAACCTCCTTATGATGTTACTAATGTTGTTTTTAGTCCCTAGAGAAAAAAAAAGTCATGTATCAACTTTTGATTTTAATGATGGTACACAAGTCATGCATGATTCATGTCAAAAGAATTGCAAGATACAATATATTGAAAATTTTCAACATTATCATGCAACATTAGAATATTTTGTCAATCAATAACTACCATATTGTCCACTCCGACTGATTCCAATTTAAGACATGGATATGGAGATATTGAAAGCAACAATGATCCAACAATTTGTGTTCATATCACTGTAGGGTAGCATGATTGAGATAAACATTTAACAATAAAACTTTATGACATTTGAATAATTAATTTCAAATCCATAAATTTTCGACTCTTCAAGAATGATAAGCATCATAGCCAGGAAGAATGTTATCAATTGCATTAAAGTTCAAGAGTTTCATACCAAAGCATATAAGTAATTTGAACTTGCCTACAATAGTGGTGGTCCAATAGTTCAAATGCTAGGTAAGTTTACTACTATGGTCCAATGAAATTGCTATTAGCTCCAACTTTGGACCATAATGGAACATGGGTTCACATATAAACATCATCAACAAGAATATGCATTAAAAGCATGGATGATCAAAGCACTCAAAGAAGAATTTCGTTCATGATGGATTCTAATTCATATACATAAAACGAAAACATAGAATCCTACAAAAGCTCATACCAAATTCATAACACAATCTAACCCACTTTCCTAGACTTGGGTAACCATATGGCATTGCAGAAAGGTCTCCGAGGTCCACCGGTATCAAACACATGAACATTTGATTTTCTCTTTTCAGTGTAAATGTTAGTTTGACAGAGTCTTCTGAATTCATTCAAGGCTTCAATCAATTTATTAGTTAAGGTATGATTTGTATTTCCATTAAAATAGTTATGCCTTTGCCCATGATTTTGAATTCTTGGTGCATAACTCTTTTGATTTTTATTTTTCTTACCCATTCTCACATTTTCTTTGTGAACATTTCCTTTAGATTTTGCACCTTAATTTGATTTGCATTTTTTTATTGATTTTCTTTTCTTACTTTGCATTCAAACATGAGATGCCCAGATTGTCCACAATGAAAGCATTTTATGACTTTCATTCGAGGAGTTGAGGGAGACTTATCCTTAGCGAAGATAGTTTGGTTCTTGGGTTCTTTATCATTTTTCTTATCATATCCAAGACCCGTTTTGTTTCTAAATGGTTTGCTTAGTTTTAGAAGCTTTTCAAGCTTCTCTTCTCCTCTTGTGAACTTCATCTCAAATTTTTCTTTATATCTTTTTAAGTTATTAACTTTTTTTGCCAATCTTTGATTTTCAGTTTCTAGATTTGATTGTGATTTAGGGACATTAGCTTTAGCATCACCAAGTTGATTTTTAATTTTAGCATTTTCTTTTTCTTCACAACTCAGCACAATTTTTAAATCTTTGTAGTCTTCTTTTAATGAATGAATTTCATGCTTCAGTTTTCTTATATCATTTTCAAGATTTCCTTTTTCATTTATTTCCACTTTTAAGCATTCTTCAAGTTTTAAGCACTCTTCTTGAATAGCTTTTGGATTTACTTCATTTGTCAATGTTAGATCTTTTAGAATGTTTTCTTTTTCTAAATTTTCTTGATTTGGTTCTTTTGTTAATTTATTATTTTCTTTACCAACTTTCTTAAGTTGCTTGTACATTTCAGTTAATGTCTCACTTAATTCTTCTATGGTAGGTGTATTATCTTCTACATCTTCTTCATTAGTTTGTTCTTCTTGAGGTTCAAGTGTTTGAATGGGTCCTAGAAAATACACCACTTCTAAGGCAACTTCTTTCCTAGATTTTTCATAGGTTTTCTCCAAAACATCCCATGCTTCTGTTGCGGTTTCACAAGATATGATATCTTCCAAAATATTTGGTGAAACAACACAAAATATAGCATTTAGGGCATTGACATTGGCCGAATACATACTCCTTTCCATTTCATTATATGTAAAATAGTTCTTGGATGGTTTGGTCCAACCATATAAGATAATTTCCATCAAGTTCCATCCATTGTCATTAAATACATTTTCATTTTTGTTTTCCAAACACCATAGTTTGAGCTATCAAGGATTGGATGACACACCGCAGTCACGACTCAGTCAAAGAAATTGACAACTCAGGACTCAGTCAGACACAATCATGGAATTGACAACTTAGTCTGACTCAGGAGAGGCAGATTTAACTTTTAGGCCAACAGTATTGTTAGACATGGCCTTCATTTCATGTACATGCATGAGAGGTAACCCACAACGGACAATGTGCTGTTGGGTGTTGAGATGGAGGAGTTGTTCATACATATATATATATATATATATATATGTTTATGATGATATGATAGTTTTAGTACTAGGAGATGCAGGTTTCCCTGTTACATTCCTGCAGTTGAGGCAGTTGTATATTTTTATGGTCTCCCGTTTGTATTATGTAGGGAGACCGGAGTTGTTGGAGGACTATTATGAGTTATGGAGGTGATGTCTCAGACTGGTCAGTGGGACCCTTGGTTAGTGGTATAATGGGGCACTGATGTACAGAGACATTCTTTCTATTATTATATTCACTACATTTCATACATGTGACACATGTTATATTGCTAACACATGATATGTTTTATCCTTTCACTGGGCTGGATAGCTCACCCCTTACCTTTCAGGTACCTCGATCGTGGAGTTGTCGGGCTGGCCCTTTGAGCAAGCACACAGGGAGGAGCACTGGAAGTTAGATATATATGGTCATACTTATGTTCAAAATTTGAGAGAATCTAATTTGAATGGACTTATTATTACATGTTTGTTTGGATGACTGTATAATCATCTTGGGTTAGTCTATGGTTGTTGTTATGTTTTCTTAGCATTGTGGACTTGTGATCTGTTGAACGGGAGGTAGTTACCCCACTTCAAAAAGAAATATGCCCGATATCTGTTCTTTCGTGAGGTTTTGAGATATTTTGGAGATAACGTGCTCGTAGCGGTACGAAGCGTTACAAAATATGGCTTCACTTCATATACTTGCTCAGCTTGTTCTATTTGTAAATTTAACTACAAATACACACGCAAGCTACATGGATTTGAGAATCATTAGTGGGGCTAGTCCAAACATAAACATGTATCCATGGACTAAACAACTTATTCCTAACTCATACTCCCCCACACTTCATGATTTTCTTTCACTTTCTCTTCCCCAATTTCCTTGAGTCTAAAGTCTAAACATTAATGCAACACAATGAATCTCCCCCATACATCAGGCTTCCCAATCTTGCAATAGTTTCTCCATCATTCTACTCCCCCACAAGCCATTAGCTTCTACCACTTTCTCCCCCATTTTGTCAACAATTGACAAAGATACATGCCATTCAAAACATCAAAGCACTCATGCATTCATATTGAAAACAAACCATGGCATCACATAACAAGGAGAGAGAGATTAAGCAAAATCATTGGATTGATTTAAAAGATCATTCCATGCAAAAAGATTTAACAATTACAGGCCAAACACTTAGTTTTTTAAAAACAACATAAGAAAAAAAAATCCCAAGCAGGGCCAGCTGGTGGGGACGAGGAGCATCGAGGAGTAGTGTCATCCTTGTTGCACGACGTGGCAGAGATGAAGGTCTGGATGGAATCCTTTACACAGGTTGCCAAGGCGTCAAATTTGGCTTCCAATCTTGTTTCCAAGGCAGTGTGCCTTGTAGACTGCCTATCTTCAAAGGCTTGAAGGCGTTCCTCGATGAACATTCGACTGGCAGTGTCGACTCTAGGTTCTTCATCTGTGTCCTCTGTTGCTTCAGTTTCTTCTACAGGGGCTGTGGAGGAGTATAGGCCAAGAATGGAATAGGTTACAAAGGCAGCACCAATAAGTTGCTCATGTAGAGTCTTGCCCAGAGACTTAATGATTGCAATGGCATCAAGGGGCCAAGTAGATTGGAGCTTATCCTCCCTGGATGGCTTTACTCCAAAATGCAGTGCAATCTTATACATGAGGTAGCAAAATGGAGGATGATTGACCATAGAAGAATTGATGTACTTTAGAATGGTCTGGCACATGATGGTGGGTAGGCATAGCTTCTTGCCAGTCACAACAGCGTGCATGTGAGCCAACATGAATTGATTCAAATCACCCTTGTTCCCATGCCTAGGATAAAGATTGGAACAAAAAAAATAGGTGTAGCAACCTATATCCTGGAAACATATCAGCTTTCATGAGCCACATCCTTTTCCTCCAGACAACTGTCTTTCCTTTCTCGCAGAACCTATTTACATATTTCTGTTTGTCTCTCGTCATTGTCTCAAATTTACTATGGGTGACTGGTATGAAGGGATTCTTAGCCATGGGTATTCTAATAAGTTGAGCCACCAATGGAAGACAAAATTCTACGGGTTCCTGATTTTGGAAGCAGAGCCAAAACCAATTTGTTTCTTTTTATGATCTTGGATTGAATAGTGCATCCTCTTGTCCATCCTGGGGTACAATTTTGCACCTCACTTCAGAATATTTTCCCATCCAACCTTTCTGAGGTGTCTTGTAAAACACCTCTACATCAGCTGTTCTTTCCATGTTAAGTTCCCTGAAGGAGGGATAAGGTTTGAGCGGCAGTAAGAGGGGGGCATCATAATCAGTTTCATCTCCCTTTTCTTCACTTACATCTTCATATTCAAACATAACACCTTGATCCCTTGAATCCACATCATCTCCTTCTTCACTTTCATCAAAATCGTCATCTTTGTCTCCCATGCTAACAGTTTTAGCCCAAATATGTTCTTTAGCATGACCTTCTCCTTCTAAATGTACTTATTTTTCCTCTCTTCGACTTCCCTTACGAGTAACAGGTCTCCTAATAGGTGTATCCTCATCACTGCTTGGTTTTATTGGTGGAGTGGGTTCCTTTTGAACTTTCCCTTTTCCACTCACTTTCTCTACATGAGCTCTAACTGGAGAGGTAGGCTCCCTAATGGTCACTCCACTTGGCCTTCTAGGGGTTAGTTTGGAAGGATGGTTTTGTGCAGAGGAAGTTCTCTTGGCCTTATGCTTGAATCTAACCCTGGGGATCTATTGATTTCGAGGGGTGGTTGTATCCTCAAAGGTAATTTTAGAGGGCTTGGGTTGCGCTTCACTCGCATCTTCCTAGATTTAATTCTTTTGGCTAGAGGAGAGGATTCAATGGGTTCAAACTTGATTTCTGGAGTCTAAAGTTCTTTGGTACTTGGTTATTGCCATTTCCTCTCTACCCTTAACAAATATTGTACCAGAAACGAAATGGGTAGAGAATGGGGCTTACCTGAGAGACAAAATCCTCTGAAATCTTCGAGGAGAATGGTTGCCACAGGTGGGGGAACCCTTTTACCGGATCAAACCCATGAATCGTCGTTTGTACGATGGTCTCTGGAGATCTAGGGCACGACCCAATCATTGGCTTTTTCAAAGGAATGAAGCGAAGAGTCGCGGAAATGATGAGTGAAATAAAGCCCAAAATGCGATCTCGATTTTAACAAAACCCAGTTCCTCGACACAAACGATTAGCCGTCCTGGCGATCGGTCGCATAGCTGATCTGTAATGACCCGACCCGATATTTCGGGGTATTTGAGAGTTTTGTGGATCTTCTAGTTGTTTTTGGTGTTTTGGTGGCAGTGGGGATTGTGTAGGCTCCGTATTAGGCCCCAATTTTCCCGGTTTCGAGTTCGGAGGCTCAAAGGGTAATTTGGTAATTTTGGTTTATTATATATATTGTCATGGAAAAAATGTTTAAAAATCACACATTTTTCTCGTTCGATGTTCGTTATTCGAGTCCTTCTCGGGTTTTCGACGTTTATTTCATTTTTAAATTGATTTTGAAAAACCTTGTCTTTTAGATTTCAAAAATAATAATAATAATAATAAATACATTAAAAACCCTCCAAAACCCAACCTTTTCCCAACCCCTAACTTTCTTAAGAACCCCCTTTTCAGCGACACTGTAGCGTTCTAGCTACAGTGCCTCAATCCTTTTTCTTCCCCTCCCATCTGTGATCCCTCTTCCTCTCTGATACCCCTCTCGCGGCGATCCCTTATCCCCTCTTCGGATTTCACTCCCTCAGGTAACCCTTCTCGTCTCTGCTCTCTTTCGATCTCTCTCTCTCCCTTATCTCCCGCTTCCCCTTCTTTTTCTCCTCCTCCGCTGCTCCAGCTGATCCCGGCCTCAGCGCTTGCCGCCCCGACCTTCGTTTTCGGCTGCCGGATTTTCCCCTTTCTCGCATTTCTCGCAGGTACCCCATTCTTCTCTCTTTTCCCTTTTTTTCTCTCTCGGGTTTTCCTTTCCCCTTTTTTCCTTTGATTTCCATTTATTTCCTCATTGGTTTTTCCACTATTTTCCCTTGTTTAACTTGATTTTCCTCGTTTCTACGAATTTCCCCGATTTTCCCTACTTTTCTATGATGTTTTCTATCCCCTTCCTTCGCTCGACCTTGCAGTTACGTTGGCTCGATCGAATCACTGAGTCGGTTCAGTGGTGTGCCAAGCTGACTCAGTTCGCGGGTTGGTCTGGAGCTCGGGCCTAGAGTCCCAGACTCCAATCAGGCCCAGTCTTTCGGCCTGACCCAAGTCCTGGCCCATGCCCAGTCTTGAGTCCTGTTGGGCCCAATCCTTGATCTGGCCCAGCCAGTCATTGACCCGGGCCAGCCAGACTTGGCCCAGTCCAATTCCAATGGGCCCAGCCAGTCTTAGACCCTGCCTAGCATACTTGGCCAAGCGCACTTCCGGCGGGCCTAGCTCTTCGGCCCAGCTCAATTCAAACCGTGCCTAAACCGGGTGTGGTGGTGTTCATCGACGACATCTTGATATGTTTAGCATCAGAGGAAGATCATGAGCAGCATCTGAGAACCATCATGTCTCGAGGGATCATAAACTTTATGCGAAGTACAACAAGTGTGAATTTTGGTTGCCAGAGGTTTGGTTTCTTGAGCACGTGATGTCAACTGGAGGTGTGGCCGTGAATTCAGCTAAGGTTGAAGCTATTCTGAGTTGGGAGCGACCACGAAGTGTGCTTGAAATTTGTAACTTTTTTTTGCGTATTGCGGGGTACTACCGGCGGTTTGTCAAGGATTTTTCCATGATCGCCATACCCATGACAAGTTTGACTTGCGAGAATGTGCTATTCGTTTGGGACGAAGCTTGTGAGACAGTCTTCCGGAGGCTGAAGGATAGTCTGACTTCCGCTTCAGTGTGGATTGTGCCAGGAAGAGGCCACGACTATGTTGTTTCCTACGATGCTTCAGGTAATGGTTTGAGCTGTCTATTGATGTAGGATGGAGAGAGATAATTTATGGTTCGAGACATTTTAAGACCCAAGAGCCGAACTATCCTAATTATGACTTGGAGTAGTGACTGTGGTATTGAACTCAAGAAGGAGCTGAACATGAGTTAGAGACGGTGGATGGAGTAAGTTGGTGATTATGACTTTTTTTTGTCTTACCACCCTGGTAGGACGAACGTATTTGTGGGCGCCTTGAGTCGCATGGCGAGAGGAGCTTTGTCGAGTCTGATCGGAGGTTAGAGCATCCAGATTTTTGCAGCATGGTTATCCAGCCAGAGTTTTATGATAGTGTTTTGAGAGTTCAGTAGACATATGAGAGGTGCATCACATTGAGAAATGCTGTGGACAGTGGAAGTGGGCCCTTTGGAGGGGATACGAGACAACATAGTGTTGTGAAGAGGTATTACGACACTTCCATCACTCTAGATTTGTTGTGCGTCTGAGGCATGCAAGGATGTTTCCTAATTTGCTTCAATAGTTCTGGTGGCGAAACATGAAGAGGGCAATAACTGAGTTGTGACCTATTGTTTAACTTGCCAGCAGGTCAAGATAAAGCACTCGAGACCCACTAGTAGATTTCATTCTCCTTGATCCCCTAGTGGAGGTGAGGCCACATTACTATAGATTTTTGGTTACTGGTTTTTCGAAGTTGCCTCAAGGGCATGGTGAAGTATGGGTTATAGCGGATCGATTGGATAGGTCGGCCTTTTTCATTGGCAGGAAAACAACGGATTCTCTAAAGACTTTGAGTTAGGGGTAGTTGGCAAGGGTCGTCTGACTGCATGGGGCGCCCATGTCGATTGTTTCTGACTGGGATCTGAGGCTTGTTTCTCGACTTTGGCACAGCTTATCGGAGTTCGGGCGTACAGTTGTGTTTCAATGCAACATTCCATCTAC
This sequence comes from Chimonanthus praecox, assembly GCA_022113865.1. NCBI lineage: Eukaryota > Viridiplantae > Streptophyta > Magnoliopsida > Laurales > Calycanthaceae > Chimonanthus > Chimonanthus praecox. The sequence continues at coordinate 45,541,220 of CM039089.1, read as the reverse complement.
ATGTAGATAGTCAGTCGGAGTGGACTGTTAAGATCTTAGAGGATATACTCTGAACTTATGTTTTGGATCTTGGGAGAGTCACTTATACTTGGTTGAGTCCGTTTGTAACAACAGCTACCAGTCTAGTATCAAAATGGTTCCGCATGAGGCATTAAATATCAGGCCGTGCAGATCACCCCTATGTCGAACGGAGATCAGTGACACAGTAATGTCAGGACCGAGTATGGTCAATGAGACTACAAAGCAAGTGAGGTTGATCAGATAGAGGTTGTTAACTACCCATAGTCGGCAGGATGACTTTGCTGCTGTTGGAAGTGGGATAAGTACAGATTGGGGATTCGAGGTAGCAAAGGCTTTGTGGGAAGACTATCCGTTTGGTTTTGATGGTTTGGCAGTGCAGGAGTAGAGAATCTTCTGCTTGGGGTAACAAGGCAATGATGAGGATGTAGTTTCTAGCCTTGTTTGAGACTTGAGGTATAGGTTTAGTTTGAATTTCAAAGACGAAATTCCTTAAAGGGGGTAGTGTTGTAATGATCTGACCCAATTTTTAGGGTCTGTGAGAGTTTTGTGGATCTTCCAGTTGTTTTTGGTGTTTTGGTGGCAGTGGGGATTGTGTAGGCTCCGTGCTGGGCCTCAGTTTGCCTGGTTTCGAGCTCGGAGGCTCAAACGGCAATTTGGTTCAAGATGCTGATCTCAATGTGATGTGACACTACTTCACATGTGTACCACGTGAGAGGGCCATTTATTTGAGTGATGAATTGCCCTGTATTGTCCACGTTTGATGTACATTGTAGTCAGCATCGCCAAATGAGTCATGAATATTTGTTTGCCACGTGTTGAACTTCAATATGAGAGCCATTATGTAGGCATTATTGTATTGTTCACGTGTGTTGTGAGCTAGTTGATGGCTTAGTAGTCGAGTCCAGAGTGACTTGCGATCAGTAGCTACCTTTGGAGGATCCTTTGGGCAAAGCTCTATGAGACTTGTGTGTGTTGAGACCTTGCCCAGAGCCCTAGAATGATTGAATTTCGGGGGAGAAATTCTTTTAAGGGGGGTGGAATGTAATGACCCAGGTCAACAAAATGGTTATGGGAATAAGATGATATATGAATCGTACGATTTTACGATTTTCGGTTCACGATTCATATCTTTAGAACAATTTCGATACGATTCGAATTTGATAACATTGGGTAAAATTGAAGAATGCCGTACACTTAGAGCATTGAGAAAATTTGTAAAATTCCATGCTTATAAGGTGTGTGATAATATGTTTGAGTGAATGTTGCCTTGTGCACATTCCAATGTATATTTGGGTAAGGTTATGGTTTGACTTCTTTATGCCTATGTGTGATTGATGTGAATATATTGTATCAGATACATATGTATGAGTTTCCCAAGTTCCCTATGATTAGATGTTTACTATAATTGAGAATTCATACATTTGTGATGTGTTAAAGTATGATAGAATGTATGACAAATCAAGATTGCCAAAGATGTGTAATGTAGGGCCTTGATAACTTTCCCATACTTGTTTATGGTCATGAGTAATGTATGTATCAAATGAATTCTCATGATAGTGATTGGAATTCTAAGATGGGTAACTCATATAATGAGCATGATGAATGTGTTTTATGCCATGCTTGGATTATATGATGATGTGTACATCACTAGTGAATACCTTTGTTGATAATGGTTGTGGTGGATCAACCTAACCATGTGTAGAATGAATTTCCATGATTTGAAGATGAACTTGGTAAATTATTAAACTAAGTGATATGAGTGAGTTAAGGTCAAGTATATTAGAACCCAAAGGGAGTTAACTTGTGCTACAATGGGGATGGACTAGCATGATTGAGAATGCAATGTAAATGCTAAGAAAGCCTTGCTTGATTTGTCCAAACTAAAAGTATGATTACTCCCCAATGTCAACCCAAATGTGAAAATAATGAACTACGGCTGATCTGATCCATTATGTGGTACGTAGGCAACTGAGAGCATTGTGCCTCAGCTCGATCAAAAGATGCATTATGTCATCCATTTATATTAAGGATAATGTAAGATGCTGAGCAAATGTGAAGGGTAGAAAGGGATTGGTGGGATATACTTTCCCTAATATAAACCCTAATGCTAGATGTTGGATTCTTCGAAGGGGGGCTGAAGAGGTTATGATGCCTTGGAAAGTTTGATATGATGAGACATGTATGTTTGTTACTCAAGTAAAACCTAAAATGGCTAGAGAACTGTGAAAATTCTTAAAATGGATATATGAGGACTTTGGCACTGAGATGTATGTGATTAGGTCACTTGATAATATTGAGACGTGGTATGGTACGTCCCTCACGTGATGATTATATTAAGATGTGGTATGGGTTTGTCCCTCACGTGATACTGATGATTGAGATGTGGTATGGGTGCGTCCCTCACGTGATATTGATTATATTGAGGCGTCGTATGGGTTCGACCCTCACGTGATATTGATGGTTGAGACGTGGTGTGGGTGCGTCCTTCACGTGATATTGATTATATTGAGATGTGGTATGGGTGCATCCCTCACGTGATATTGATGATTGAGATGTGGTATGGGTGCATCCCTCACGTGATATTGATGATATTGATTATATTGAGGCGTGGTATGGGTGCGTCTCTCACGTGATATTGATGATTGAGACGTATGGCTATATCCCTCACGTGATATTGATAACGTTATGCCTCAGTCAGTTGAAAAAGAAAACGTAGATCATTGTGTCTCAACTTTATATAGTCAAAAGGATGAGATAAGTATATACATTCCATGAGTAAGGCTTAGAGTAGCCGTGAGACTGTGGGAGCCTCGATATGAATATACGGAGACTGTGGCATTGAGATGTATATGTGACTTGGTAACTTGATATTGAGAAGTGGTATGGGTACATCCCTCACGTGATTATGATTGTTGACTGATCGTTCCAGAGAGATATTTTTTACGGTGGAGTCGGCTATGGAGACTTGGTCTCGTAGGGTTACCGTCGAGGAGTAGGTCCCTCACATGTTATACGGTGGAAGGCGCTCTCACATATATTTAGCACACTTGATGTGAGTGGATGCGCAAAGCTAGATACTATTTTACCCCATGAGGGTGGTGCTAGCTTCATTCGACGCAGTCCGACCGTCTTAGAGCTTGACTGAATCATCCATGAGGTGAAGCGATGCAGGGCGAGGTAGGCTTGATCACGCCAGTCGTGGGTCTCCCGCTTAGTAAGTCATGGGCCTTAAGTCTTGCTAGGGGTCATGGTATATTTATGATATGATATGATGATTTGATATTGTGGCTACAGTTATGTAGTGATTCGTTCAATTGTTGTTCCTAATAGAAGATCTCATGGTAGATGATGTGCCCCTGGATTAGTTATACCCGCGGATGGATTATACCCGTGGAGGAATTATATTCATGGATGGTTTATACCCATGACTAGATTATACTCACAGATAGAGTGTTACCAGAGATGGATGTGTATACCCATGGATGATGTTTCCCATGGTGGTTTGGATTCATGCCCGGATGTTGGTCTTATTGTAGACCTGTTGGTCTCATAGTAGACATATTGGTCTTATGTTAGACATGTTGGTCGCATGGTAGACATATTGGTATTATGGTGGACATGTTGGTCCCATAGTAGACGTATTGGTCTTATATTAGACGTGTTGGTCCCATGGTAGAAGTATTGGTATTATGGTGGACATGTTTGTCCCATAGTAAACGTATTGGTCTTATGGTAGACATGTTGGTCCTATGATAGACATATCGGTTCTACAAATGTATGAGTTATGCCCATGGATGGATTATACCCATGGAGTGATTATATTCATGGATGGTTATTACCCATTGATAGATGATACTCATGGATAGAGAGTTACTAGGGATGGATGATGAGTCTCATGGATGTTGTTCCCATAATAGACATATTGGATTCAAGCCTAGATATTGATTATATAGTGGGCAAATTGACCCCATGATAGATATAGTGGTCCCATGGTAGAGATATTGGTCTCATGGTGGACGTGACGGTTGTATGGATAGTTATTATTGTCCCATGGATGGTTATTTTAAAAAAGGACTTTGTGACCATGGATGAGTATTGTACACCATGGACAAATATTTCCACAAAGGGCATTGATTCCATAGAGGATTGGACCCATATTTAGAGTATTGTCCCCGAGAAGAGATGTATTTATGTTCGGGTATAGGTCCCATGGTTGAGGTTTATCCCATGTGTGACATTGACCCCATGGTTGACGGTGTTCCCATGGTTGGTATAGACTCGTGATAGATGAGATTTATTCTATTGATGAGGCCCATGATAGGATAATTAGAATGTCTTGATGTGAATCATGAATAGCACAGGGTTAGTGCCATGAATTAAATGAATTGAGAACTACGCAGGATCTGATCTCCATTGGAGTACGTAGGTAGCTGATAATTCAGTTCGATCAAATGAAGGGTCCAATAAGTCTTTGGATACGTAGGGATCTCGCAACACGTGTAGGTGTCACGTGTTTGGACTATGAGTTGTGCATGCTTCAGAGTTGAAAAAAAAATATATTATTGTTTCTCATGTGTCCATTGGGTCGGGCCGTGACAGTCTCGAGTCCTGTTGGGTCCAATCCTTGATCTGGCCCAGCCAGTCTAGGACCCGGCCCAGCTAGACTTGGCCCAGTCCAATTCCAACAGGCCCAGCCAGTCTTAGACCCGGCCCATCCAGACTTGGCCAAGTCCAATTCCAGCGGGCCGAGCCAGTTTTTGACCCTGCCAGCATATTTGGCCCAGCCCAATTCCGACGGGCCCAGCCCATTTTCAAGCCCGTTTTGGGGCCAGCCCAGTTTTAGGCCCGCTCAGTGTGGTCTCGTTGTAGCCTTTTTAATCCTATTTACTTATTCAAACTTCCTTGTTTCTTTCAAATTGAGCTCCTTTCTACCCGTCAAACCGCTTGCTCGTTTCGGATTTTCGACTCTACACACACTGTGAGGGGACTTATCACTGTTTTAGCATGCATTCGCATCTATTTAACCCTTAACCATGGACATGGAGTGACTTGAGTGGGGTTGTCATTTATTGAGCCACTCAGTAAGGAAACTGTTGAATGAATCTGTGGCAAGGGATCCATTTGGGTGCACTCATGTCAACTATATACGATTAAATGGAAAGTTTTGATCGGACTAATGGATATTGAACATGATGCTTGAAACTTATTGATAACATGTGCATTTAGCTAAAACATGTGAATGAATTTATGATGAGAATCAGACATACGTTGGATGTCGAACATGATTTTAGGGACTTAATGATAACGTGTTGTGAACTTAATTATAATATGTGAATGCATTTATGCTAAAATTGAGAGATGCGTCTGCATTTTTAGATATGATGCTTGGGACTTGTTGACAACATGATGAGTGTTTACTTATAATATGTGAATGTGATCATGACGAGTATGTGGTTTTGTATTTTGAGATCTTGTTATATACTTATGTTGTTATATATGATCATGATATCGTGCGCATGCATGTGGGGGGGGGGGGGGGGGGCGCTGTAACCTACAACGGACAGCGTGCCGTCGGGTGTTGAGATGGAGGAACTATTGACATGTGTATGTGTTTATGATGATGTGACGAGTTTGGTTGTTGGGAGGACTTTCCTGTTACGCTCTGGCCGTCGATACCCCCATAGGGAGATGTGGGTTTCCCCGTTGCGTTCCGACAGTTGAGGTGTATGTCCTTGAGATTGGTTTCCCCGTTATGCTCCGGCGGTCGAGACCCCAATATGGAGACACGGGTTTCCCTGTTGCATTTCGGTGGTTGAGGCAGTTGCGTATTATGAGGTCTCCCATTTGTATTGGTAGGGAGACCGGAGTTGGAGGAGGATAGTTGTGAGTTATGGGGATGACGTTTCGGATTAGTCGGCGGGACCACTGATTAGTTGTATATTTGAGCACTCTTATACGTAGACATTCATTTTATAACGATGTCTATTATTCCTCATACATGTGATATATGTTGTCGCTGACATGTGATATGATTATTTCCTTCATTGGGCTAGTTAGCTCACCCCTTACCTTTCAGGCAACCCGATTACGAAGGGGCCAGGCGGGCCCCTTGAAGAGGTACCTGAAGAGGAGTAGCAATAGTTAAATATCGCATGTTATGCTTATGCTCTATTTTTAGAGATTCTTGTTTGTATGGACTCATTATCATATGTTTTGTTTGGATGATTGTATAATCATATTGAACGGTCAGTGGTTATTTGTTATGCTTATTATTATGTTGGTTTTGTCCTTTATCAAATTGTTTAGCGGGAGATAGTTACCCCGTTTAGAAAAAAAATGCCCGATATCCGTTTTCTGCTTATGTTTTGAAACTTTTAAGAGATAACGCGCCCGTATCGGGATGGGGCGTTACAGTTGGCATTAGATCATTGTTCAACTCTCGAACTGTGCATGGGACAGAGATAGGTGTATGATAACTAGATATTAGGTTCATCCCCTGTGTGATAAGGTAGATTGAACTGGGTTCTAGAGTAGTGCGTAGACACCCTAAGTTCGTGAGGTATGCTTAATACTCTATCCTTTAGTTAGCTTGCTTGAGTGGTATCTAGTGGTGGATTGTCGCTCGATTTAAGGTTGACAGGCGTTTGATTCGCCTGTTAATGGGTGGCAAAGTCGATCGCCTGCTTGAGTTTGTGGTGCACCGTGACGTGGTCACGGGAATTGTGGGACGCAAATCTATAGGTTTTTAGTCTGATTGGTCATACTCCTTATGGTAATTAGAGGTGTTCCTCGGTGGGACCTATATTTTGGAGAGGTCATCACCTTGGAGGCGCGTCAGTGGTATTTTACAAAGTGGGTTGAGTGCCATGATGGAGTCACGGGGGATTTAGACTGTGATTGAGATGAGATTGCTCGAGGGTCTAGCATTGAGAAAAGGTCGTGTTTTGGGTCTACCCCCTGTGTCCGTGGGGGCTCGTGTTTAGAGAGCGAGGACACCGTTTTTGGCCTGGCTTGTAACTGCTTGGTATGGAGATAGATTTATTGGAAAGCTATGGGCGCCTACCGAGTGAGTCCGATTGGCTAACCCTATAGATAACCGATGGAATTCCATGAGGAGTAAATGGGCGTAGGACTACTGGGAGTGACTAGGGGCCGATCCAGTGGTTGTAAGTCTAGCTCTAGGATTCCCGTGGGTCTAGTGTTATGGCTGGAGGTAGTTGTCGCTTTGCTAAGGGCTTGTTTAGGTCAAGCTGCTAGGGTTGACTGTTGAGACTCAGGTGGACCTGACGTACGGTCCAATCTCTATGTATGAGTGAGTTCGGAGCTCGGCTCCTTGAACCGGGCAAATGAGTTTTTTTTAGCTCTTGACCGACGTATTGATTGTTTCCAATGTTTCCCCAATATTTTCTACCTTGATTTTCTCTGGTTATGGACCAGATCGTGCGTTTTGACCTTTGGAGTTAGCCTTGGAAGTTGGTTTACAAGTTTTGGAGATGTCAGAGTTCGACTTTATTGGGGGACGGGTTGGTTGTTCTCACATCAGGTTACCTTGGATTGATACCATAAGCGAGTGATGAGTTTGTTCCTCTCGGGGATGCTTTCGTCAAGCAGTTTACAACTCATTGTCTGGACATGGAGGAGTTGTACAGTTTGGTGACTAGCTTGGGTTGGAGGAGAGTTCGGGGTTAGCGGATGTTGAGATGCCCCGCCAAGGGATCCTGGATGTCCTTCCGGAGAAGCTCCTTCGATTGTCGTCACATCTTGAGGTAGGTTTTGTTATGGATCTGCTCTCTTGGTGCAGCACCTGTTTCGATTACTCATTATCTAGTGGTGGCAGTAGGAGTATTGGAGCTAAAGAGTTAGGTCGGGGAGTTGGAGCCTCTTAGCTACAATTGAACCAGTGCCCTCCTTAGAGCGCACCGACCTTGTTGACCAAGAAGGGGATGGCTCTATGAGTTTGTGCTTTGATTACCGACAGAGATTTTGGAGTTGGAGAAACAGCTCAGGGAATTAGAAATCCTTAGCTTCATTCGGCCTAGCAGTACATCTTGGGGTGCACCGGCGTTGTTTGCTAAGAAGAAATATCGCTCCATGAGACTGTGGATCGCCTGTCGGCAGTTGAGCAGAGTTACAGTGAAGAATAAGTATTACCCTTGCCAAGGATTGATGATTTTTTTTGACCAATTGAGAGGATCTAAGTGCTTCTCCAAGATAGATCATTGTTCGGGTTACCATCAGATGAGAGTGTGGGGGTGTGATAATGAGAAGACTGCATTCCGTACTCCTTTTGGACTCACATTCATGGACCTAATAAAAAAGGATATTCAGACAGTGCCTAAACCAGGTGTAGTGGTGTTCATCGACGACATCTTGATATGTTCAGCATTAGAGGAGGATCATGAGCAGCATCTGAGAGCCATACTTCATGTCTTGAGGGATCACAAGCTTTATGCGAAGTACAACAAGTCCGAATTTTGGTTGCCAGAGGTTCAATTGCTTGAGCACCTGATGTCAGTTGGCGGTGTGGCCATGAATCTGGTTAAGGTTCAAGCTATTCTGAGTTGGGAGCGACCACGGAGTGTGCTTGAAATTCGCAACTTTTTTTTTTTTTTTTTGGGTCTTGCGGGGTACCGCCGGCGGTTTGTCAAGGATTTCTCCAAGATCGCCATACCCATGACAAGTTTGACTTGCGAGAATGTGTTATTCGTTTGGGACGAAGATTGTGAGACAATCTTTCAGAAGCTAAAGGAGAGTCTAACTTCCGCTTCAGTGTGGATTGTGCCAGGAAGAGGCCACGACTATGTTGTTTCCTATGATGCTTTAGGTAATGGTTTGAGTTGTCTACTGATGTAGGATGAAGAGATAATTTATGGTTTGAGACATTTTAAGACCCAAGAGCCAAGGTATTCTAATTATGACTTGGAGTAGTGACTATGGTATTGAACTCAAGAAGGAGCTAAACATGAGGCAGAAACGGTGGATGGAGTATCTTGGTGACTATGACTTTTTGTTGTCTTACCACCCCAGTAGGAAGAACGTAGTTGCTGGCACCTTGAGTCGTATGGCGAGAAGAGCTTTGTAGAGTTTGATCGGAGGTTAGAGCATCTATATTTTTGTAGCACGGTTGTCCAACCAAAGTTTTATTATAGAGTTTTGAGAGTTCAGTAGACAGATGAGAGGTGCATCGCATTGAGAAATGTTGTGGACTGTGGCAGCAGGCCCTTCGGATGGGTTGCGAGATGAGATAGTGGTTTGGTTTTCTAGAGTAAACTGTGTGTGCCTATGTAAGGCAGTGTTGTGAGGAGGTATTACGACACTTCCATCACTCTAGATTTGTTGTGCGTCCGGGACATGCAAAGATGTGTCCTAATTTGCATCAATAGTTCTGGCGGCAAAACATGAAGTGGGCAGTAGCTGAGTTGTGATCTGTTGTTTAACTTGCCAACAGGTCAAGATAAAGCACTCAAGACCCACTAGTAGATTGCATTCTCCTTGATCCCCCAGTGGAGGTGAGGCCACATTACTATAGATTTTTTGTTGCTAGTTTGTCGAAGTTTCCTCGAGGGCATGGTGAAGTATGGGTTATAGCGGATCGATTGGATAGGTCGGCCCTTTTCATTGGCAGGAAAACAATGGATTCGTCAAAGACTTTTAGTTAGCGGTAATCGGCAAGGGTCATCTGATTGCATGGGGCACCCATGTCGATTGTTTCAGACTGGGATCTGAGGTTTGTTTCTCAACTTTGGCACAACTTATCAGAGTTTCGGGCGCACACTTGTGTTTGAATGCAGCGTTCCATCTACAAGTAGATGGTCAGTCGGAGTGGACCATTTACATCTTAGAGGATATACTCTAAACTTATGTTTTTGATCTTGGTAGTAGTTGGGAGAGTCATTTATACTTGGTTGAGTCCGTTTGCAACAACAGCTACCAGTCCAATATCAAAATGACTCCTCATGAGGCATTGTATATCAGGCCATGCAAATCACCCCTATGTCGAACGGAGATCAGTGACACAGTAATGTCAGGACTGAGTATGGTCAATGAGACTACATAGTAGGTGAAGCTAATCAGTTAGAGGTTGTTAACTGCCCATAGTCGGCATGATGACTTTGCTGCCGTCGGAAGTGGGACCAGTACAGACAGGGGATTCGGGGTAGCAAATGCTTTGTGGCAAGACTATCCGCTTGGTTTTGATGGTTTGGCAGTGCAAGAGTAGGGAGTCTTCTACTTGGGGTAACGAGGCAACGATGCGGATGCAGTTTCTAGCCTTGTTTGAGACTTCAGGTATAAGTTTAGTTTGAAAATCGAGGACAAAATTCCTTAAAGGGGGTAGTGTTGTAATGACCTGACCCGATATTTTGGAGTCTTTGAGAGTTTTGTGAATCTTTCAGTTCTTTTTGGTGTTTTGGTGGTAGTGAGATTGTGTAGGCTCCGTGGTGGGACCTTGTTTGCCCAGTTTCGAGCTTAGAGGCTCAAAGGGCAATTTGATAATTTTGGTTTATTATATATATTGTCATGGAAAAATTGTTTAAAAATCACACATTTTTCTCGTTCGACATTCGTTATTCGAGTCCTTCTCAGGTTTTCGACGTTTATTTCATTTTTAAATTGGTTTTGAAAAACCTTGTCTTTTAGATTTCAATAATAATAATAATAATAATAATAATTACATTAAAAACTCTCCAAAACCCAACCTTTTCCCAAACCCTAACTCTCTTAAGAACCCTCTTTTAGCGACACTGTAGCGTTCCAGCTACAGTGCCATAATCCTTCTTCTTCCCCTCCCATCTGCAATCCCTCTTCCTCTCTGATACCCCTCTCTCGACGATCCCTCCTCCCCTCCTCGGATTTCTCTCCTTTAGGTAACCCCTCTCGCCTTCTCCTCTCTTCTCTCTTTCCATCTCTCTCTCCCTTCTCTCACGCTTCTCCTTCTTCTTCTCTTCCTCCGCTACACCAGCCTATCCCTGCCTCAGCCCTTGCCGCCCCGACCTTCGTTTTCGACAGCCGGATTTTCCCCCTTTAGCCTTTCTTCCAGGTACCCCCATTCTTCTCTCTTTTCCCGTTTTTCTCTCTCGAATCCGTGTTTTACTTGATTTTCCTCGTTTCTACGAATTTCCTCGATTTTTCCCTACTTTTTTCTTATGTTTTCCCTCCCCTTCTTCTCCTTCTTCAGCTCAGCCTTGCAGCTGGGTTGCCTCGGTTGAATCACTGAGTCGGTTCAGTGGTGTGCCGAGCTAACTCAGTTCGCAGGTTGGTCTGAAGCTAGGGCCCATAGTCCTAAACTTGAATCCGGCCCAGTCTTTCGGCATGACCCAAGTCCAGGCCCAAACCTAGTCTCGAATCCTGTTGGGCCCAGTCCTTGATCTAGGCCAGCCAGTCTTGGACCTGGCCAAGCCAGACTTGGCCCGGTCCAATTTCAATGGGCCCAGAAAGTCTTAGACCCGGCCCAGCATACTCGGCCCAGCATACTTGGCCCAGCTCTCGGCCCAGCCTATTTTGGGCCCAACCCAGTTTTAGGTCTGTCTTAGTCCAATCTCGTTTTTGCCCGTTTTATCCTATTTACTTATTCACACTTACTGGTTTTGGATTTTTGACTCTACACACACTGTGAGGGGACTTATCACTGTTTTAGCGTGCATTCGTATCTATTTAACCCTTAACCTTGAACATGGAGTGACTTTGAGTGGGGCCGTTGTTTATTAAGCCACTCGGTAAGGGGTTGTTGAATGAATCTGTGGCAAGGGATCCATTCGCGTGCACTCATGTCAACTATATGCAATTAAATGGGAATTTTTGATAGGACTAATGGATATTGAACATGATGCTTGAAACTTATTGATAACATGTGTATTTAACTATAACATGTGAATGAATTTATGATGAGAATAAGACATACGTTGGATGTTGAACATGATGTTAGGGACTTAATAATAATGTGTTGTGCATTTAATTATAATATGTGAATGCATTTATGCTGAAAGTGAGAGATGCGTCTGGATTTTTGGATATGATGCTTGGGACTTGTTGACAACATGATGGGTGTTTACGTATAATATTTGAATGTGATCATGACGAGTATGTGGTTTTGTGTTTTAAGATCTTGTTATATACTTATGTTGTTATATATGATCATGATATCATGCACATGCATTTTTTTTTTTTTTGGGGGGGGGGGGGTGGGGGGCACAATAGACAGCGCGCCGCCGGGTGTTTAGATGGAGGAACTATTGACATGTGTATATGTTTATAATGATGTGATGAGTTTGGTTGTTGGGAGGACTTCCCCGTTACGATTCGGCGGTCAAAACTCCCATAGGGAGATGCAGGTTTCCTCGTTGCGTTCCGGCGGTTAAGGTGTCTGCCCTTCAGATTGGCTTCCCAGTTATGCTCCGACGGTTGAGACTCCCAGAGGAAGATGTGGGTTTCCCCATTGCAGTCCGGCGGTTGAGACTCCCATAGGAAGATGTGGGTTTCCCCATTGCAGTCCGGCGGTTGAGGCAATTGCGTATTATGAGGTCTCACATTTGTATTGGTAGGGAGACTGGAGTTGGAGGAGGGTAGTTGTGAGTTATGGGATAACGTTTCGAATTCGTCGGCGGGACCACTGATTAGTTGTATATTTGAGCACTCTTGTACGTAGAAATTCATTTTATAACGATGTCCATTATTCCTCATATATGTGATATATGTTGTCGCTGACATGTATCTGTTCTTTGGTTATGTTTTGAAACTTTTCGGAGATAACGTGCCCGTATCGAGACGGGGCGTTACACGATCGTTTATCATATGGCGATTGGTCGCCAAAGTACATACTAGATTTTCTTTCTACAATTTGATTTTTTTGGTTTTTCAAAAAAAAAAAAATATTTTTTTAACACCAGCATGATATACATACATCATACTTAACATGATAAACACAACATATATCATGAAAACTTCTTGCAATTGATCAAATTGAAATCCATGTATCAAGTTAAGCGCACTATGATCAATTCTATGCAAGAACAAGTTACCGAGACACACCCCCATTCAGATATGCAAACAAACATGTTTAGTAGATTTAGACTGAGATTTTGCATTTTGAAACTGTATTTCGATAACGCGTATGGTTTTCCAAGAAAGACTAGTGCAATAGCCGGGAAATACATAGCCTAAGCTTGTAGTTACCAAAATTTCTCTTTCATGTCATAGTACATGGACTATTTGAACTGTTCAAATCACTAGAGTTCAGTGTGCTAAGGTTTTAAGATTTGAATTTGAGTCTAAAACCATACAACACACGATTAGATGATGGTCTATGACCTAAGACCTCAAATGGTTGAGTTAGGTCGCTCATACACATTCCTTTGTGCATACTTTGGAGGTCAAAGTATTGGATATCTGAACTCCCTCAATACTTGGTTGAGTTGTCTTAACGAGAAGTCATGCTTTGAGTTCACCTTCGTTGGGAGCATCCTACTATTACGTCTTGATGGGTACCTTTTAGGCTTTACCTTAGGATTTTGTGGGTGTCTTTTACCATCAAGATTTGAGGCTTGTTTTTGTGACTTATCCTCCATGTCTCGTTCTAAGGTTGCATTCCATCTTGAATTGTCCAACCTCATGGCCATAAAAACACTTACCCTTGGGGTTTTACGTACATTTCTTGTAACACGTCGAATTTTCATCACTTATAATATATTGGTTTTGGTCTAATTTGAATTGCAAATGGATTGAATATTAAAATTAATGGTTGAAATGGACCTTAGATGGGTAAGGAGTTGGGTCAATAACCCAATTAAGATCCAATGGATCATGGATAGAATTTGATTTGAAAGTAATTGGGTAAATGTAATTAAATGGGTCAATTACCCAATTGGGACCCAATGGGTCATAGATTAGCTAATTTTAAAGTAAATGGGTAAGATTAATTTAATTGGGTCAGCTACACAATTGAGATCCAACACATTAAATCCACCTCATCAAGTGAGGTGGCATTGCCATGTGGCATGCATTGAAGTCAACTAGGCAAGGGGCCACATCATCAAGTACTACAACCAAGGTGGGAACCGAATGCTATGTGGTGCATGGTGCATGGTCGGCCATGTCATGGTTGACTTGGTCAACCATGGATGAGTTCAAGTGTTGAGTTGAATTGTTTTGAGTTGGAAATTAAATTACTTGAGTTGAGTGGGGAAGTGAGTTCAAATGAATTAAGGTGAGTTAAGATGAGAAGTGGGGGAGACTTTCATCTCAAGTGAGTTGAATGGGAAGATGGAGAGTTTCCATCTCATGAGGAAGGAAACCCAAAGAACTCGATTGGAGTTAAGTGTCTCCTTGGTAAAGCCAAGGGACACGTTGGTAAAGACAAAACCATTATGAGGAAGTGAGAGGGGTTTTGAGCTATTACTTAAGAGACACAACCCAAGGGGCACACCCCACCCCTTTGCCGATCACTCTCTCTAGAGCAAAAAGAATTCTATCTTATTCTTCTCTCTCTCTCCCACTTACACCGTCGATAGTTAGAGAAATTGCTGAAGAACAAAGAAAAGAAGGAAGGAGTAAGGAAGGAATACTGACCAAAAGAAAGAAGGAGACGGGGAAAATGTATGTTTTAAGTACAAGAATAATGTAAGATTAAGAACAAGGAAAACCATAGTTTTGGCCATGGTGTGGCCGAAACTAAGGATTCCATGCTTGGTTGGAATAGAGAGTTAGTGTTATTAAGACCATTGAATTAGATATCAATTCAAGGTACGGATATATGTTGAAAACAAACGACCAAAGGGTCGAATACAAAACCATGTTGTAATGGTACAAGATTGAATGAATTAGAGAAAAGATTCTAGCTATGGCTAGAGCGTGGAATAAACTCACTAAAAGTGATATGAATGGTATTATTTATGTTTTAAATTAATAAGGAATGGATTCCATGAGGAAAGGTTTAGCCAAAGAATCAAACAAAAGAGACTAACAAACACTCAGTCGACTGAATCTGGGATTCAGTCGACTGAACCGATGTTGGCCAAAACAGAAACCAGTTTCTGGGAGTTTCGGCAAACTGAATCTTGGGATTTAGTCGATTGAACATAGATGTGATGAATAAGAAAAGGAATTTGGTGTGTTTCAACTGGATTCAGTCGAATGAATGATTACTTATAAAACACGAAAATCGTTGGTTGAGGATTCAGCCAACTGAATCTATACTGGCCGAACACACAGTTAATCTGATCCAAAGTCAGCCGACTGAATCTGTGATTCAGTCCTCTAAAAGGTAACGAGTCAAGGAATAAACAGTACTGAGTTGGGTTTCAGCCGACTGAATGTGTATTTCAGTCGATTGAAAGTCTACGGGTAAGGCAGAACATTGTATCTAGGTATGATTCAGTCGATTGAATTCCTAATTCAGTCGACTGAATTGAAAAGTTGGTTTTTTTTTTTTATGAGATTTTCAGAAACTTAAGTGTATCTGGAAGGATGTAGGAAATGATGGAGACTAGATGGATAATCAAATTAACATATGTATATGAATTCGTTAAGGTAAAGGGATTTCGCAAAAGGGTGTACAATTGGTTTCGACGTGATCGCTGAACGTGATCTTCATAAAAACAGCGAGGATAGTATACCGGAATTTGGTAGGATTCCTGCCTTATTGAAATACATATGGATCTTATATATACATTTGTGTTACTGATTTGTATTACCAAAGATGATGACTTACTTTGATTAAATAAATGTAAATGATTATGAAACTGTTTTCGATGGTAACATGTGATTTGAAATGAAAAGGCATTATTGCATTCATGATCTCATGTATGGCATGGGAGGGAATATATGGGACAACAAGTCAAGTTATAGGCTGTCCGAACTTGACTTGGGGCTTGAAAACTAGCTTGAAAGAAGCTATGTGAACCATTGATATGTTGGCCTTATCTGGGATTGCTAGATAGGGGCATGGCGTAATTTGGGCCAAAGAACTCCGGGGTAACCAGTCCAAAAACCCTGCGTAGAGGGAGGAGTCCATGTTCCATCTGTAATTCCGATTAACATACGTGGGGAGGTATAACAGTGACCTGGTGGTGCCATCACAAAACACTGCGGACGTAAATGGCCAAGGAAACACATTGATATGACTTCATTTTATCAAGGAAACTATTGATATGATTTGTACTATGTTTGGATATGGAGATTGGGTGAGGGATCATTGGCATATGACACCCATGACATGGCACATACATTAGCATGATTTGGATATGATTGTCGTGCTTTTTTTTAATACTATGAGATGTTTTATTGTTTTGATTTGATATATTTATCATGATTTTCATATTGATCCTATGTGAACATAACCCTATTTGGAATTCCTACAGGGCGCATTGACTAACGCCTTACTTCTACCCTTTAGATGATGGAACTGGAAATGGAAAGGACATGGGACGTGAAGAAAGCCAAGCTTAGGAGCTTGGGCAGCTTATGCTGATATTACTTAATTGATTTTGAATTGATGTATTAGGAGAACTATTAATTTTGGGATTGTAATAACTTCAATTATTTTGCTATGGTTTGATTATATTTTGCATATTTAAACTTTAGTTAATTTTATGTGATTGACTTCCTTGCTTAGTATTGACATCATGTTTATGGATGAAATCTTATCTATATGTTTATTCCGCATCTATTTGTAAGAGTGTGAAATGTCTTAGTGGATTTAGTCCACGCACATGTAAGGGTGGCCAGTTAAGGGTCGGGTTTTGGAAACCTGGACTTAGCTCTTAGCTCGTGTCATGACGCTCCCGCTCTCTCTCACTCTTTATTTTAAGAAAAAAAAGAAAAAAATATACTCTGATTTTCGGCGATTGAAAAAGGGCGGGGCGTTACAGTTGGTATCAGAGAGAAACCGGAAGTGTGAAACTTTCAAAGTAAGATCAATACGGTATCATGTCTCACCGACAAGATAGAATCCCAACTGACCGACTCTTCGGAGTCTGCTGCACATGGGCCGGATTAATTTACTTTGTTGAGAATCAAACTATAAGCATTCAATCTGAGAACAACACTTGATGAGAAGATTAACATCAAGGGAAGGACAATCACTATAAGTATGGATTTATCAAACATAGCAAAGTAGGACATATTTCCCCAAAATAAGAAACATCAGGATTTCCCCAAAATGAGAAACAATATGTGATATGTAGGAAAATTTCCCAAAACAAGAAATACAAGATGCTGATTAGGCAATTTCCCAAACCATGTAAACATAAGACTTTATGAGAAAACTAAGTCAAGCAATGTTTCAATGACTTAGGAAAATGCCACCGAGAAGAAGAAATACCTGACAAAACCCGCATCAGGAGCAAGAGGTACAACACCCACATCAGGAAGAGGGACAAAATAGTGTGAACATTCCTGAAGCACCTCCTGAGTTGTAGAGCTTGGTACAGGAGGTAGTCACTTCCGTTCTACAGCAACATTAGAGCGGCAATGGAGGCGCAACCTCCAACGAATCACAGGATTGGAATATGGTCTGGGACTTCCAACAGCAGCGTCCCCCTTATTTCAAAGGGAAAGGGGGACCCGTAGAAGCAGAAAACTTGGTTGAGAAAATTACAAAAATCTTGAAGCTGCTCAAGATGACCGGTAATGAGGACAAAATACTGCTGCCTACCTCACAATTAGTGGATGATACCGGCAAATGGTGGAGAGTTATAGAACGTCAGCAAGCACAGATTCCACCGGGGAAAGGACCGAGATGACGTTGGACCAGTTCATTGGAATGTTTCTGGATCATTATTTTCCAGAGGAGGAAAAGGAGTGCCAGACACAAGCCCGTTCATATCTCTGGTCCAGGGTACCATGACGGTTGTGGACTATTATCAGGAGTTTATCCGTCTACCATGTTATGCTTTGTACATGGTAGACACAGAATACAAGAAAGCTTGGAAGTTTGAACGATACCTACGACCTAGCTTAAGAGCAAAGGTCACAATATTCAAATCAGGTACTTTGGCCGAAATGGTTAGTCGAGCTAGTATAGCTGAGTAAGAACTGACGGAAACAGTAAAGTTTGTGGATAATCGCCGAGGTCAAAGCGGGGGAAATGTTTTCCGCCTGAACAAGAGATTTAGACCCAACTTTGGGAGACCCTCACCTTCTACTGGGTCCACTGGAGGTTTTCGTCCCAACCAGCCCTCCACATCAGGATCAGTCTCTCAGGTTCCTCGAGGCGTTAAACCTATTTCCAGTGTGGCCAGCAAGGCCATTTCAAATGGGAGTGTCCACAAATCAATATACCTCCTCACTCCATGGGTTCCTTCCGTCCTCCAGCTCGACCAGCCCAGTCTCAAGCATCCAGAGCATATAACCAGACAAGATGGGCACCTATTCCGACAGGATCTGGACGACTGTATACTTTGGTTCCTTCTCCAGAGACGGTGGATCACTCGGTAATTCAAGGTATGACAGTAGTTGGTAGTTCTTATGCTTTTGCATTATTTGATTCAGGAGCATCCCACTCCTTTGTATCTGCTGCTTTCATATCTGCTACTGGCACATTAGTACAACAACTGTCCACTGCACTTACTATTGTATCCCCTATTGGAGACACATCACTGGGTCTGATCTGCACTTCGGTAGACACTGAACTTGTTGGTTCAGATTTAAGTTCAACTATCTGGTACTCAAGATAACAGAGTACGACATTATATTTGGCATGGATTGGTTGGCTAACTTCCAGGCCAGCATTGACTACCATCTCTGCAGGGTGATATTTTGGTCACCCGAGGGAAAACGATATGTGGTACATGCCAACAGACAGAGCATTCCAATGACCAGGAGATTGTACGAAGAAATGAACCATCTAGTACTTGACAAGGCACCAATGGCTGAACCACATGCGATAGTGAAAGAGTACGCAGATGTATTCCCGACAGAACTCCCTCGTTTGCCTCCAAAGAGGGAGATTGATTTCGAGATCAAGCTATATCCTAGCACTGCTCTAGTATCATTGCCGCATTACCGGAATGCCCCAGCAGAGATGTCTGAGCTGAAGAAACAAATTGATGAGTTACTCAGACTGGGATGCATTCGGAATAACACTTCATCTTGGGGAGCACCTGTATTATTTGTGAAAAAGAAGGATGGTACGCTTCGGATGTGTGTAGATTACCGAAAATTGAATGAGCTGACGGTTAGAAATAAGTACCCTCTACCCTGAATTGATGATTTGTTCGATCAACTCAGAGGCTCCAGCTATTTCTCCAAGATTGATTTGATGTCATGCTACCATCAAATCCTTTTCAGGGATGAAGACATAGAGAAGACGGCTTTTAGAACTCGGTATGGACTATATGAGTATGTTGTCATGCCGTTTGGACTCACCAATACAACAGCTGTGTTCATGGATCTGATGAACAGAATCTTTAGTCCTTATTTGGACAAGTTTGTAATTGTTTTCATTGACGATATCCTGATTTATTCTACCAGTCGGGAGGAGCATGTTGAGCATCTAAGGATAGTCTTGGACACCCTGAAGAAGAATCAATTATATACCAAAGCAAGCAAGTGCGAGTTCTGGCTCTCTGAGGTCAATTTTCTAGGACATGTCATATCAACAAAAGGAATAGCCGTGGATCAGGCTAAAGTGGCAGCAGTTAGAGACTAGAAAGCTCCATGGAATGTTACCGAAATCCGCAGCTTTTTGGGATTGGTTGGTTATTATCGGAAGTTTATTATGGACTTCTCCAAGATTGCAGCTCCACTCACCAGACTCACATAGAAGGGAGTCAAATTTGAATGGTCTGATGTATGCCACCGAAGGTTCGAAGACCTGAAGGAGAAGCTTACGACTGCTCCTATTTTGATTTTGCCGAAAAGAGGCAAAGGATATAAAGTATATTGTGATGCTTCAGGAGAGGGACTTGGGTGCTCTCTCACTCAAAGTCATCATATAGTGGCATATGGTTCAAGGCAGCAAAAAATTCAGGAACGCTACTATCCCACCCATGATTTGGAATTAGCTGCAGTGGTCTTCGCTCTCTAAGGCTGGATACACTATTTATATGGTGAGAAATTTGAAGTATTTTCTGACCACAAGAGCTTGAAGTATCTATTCGATCAGAAAGAACTCAATATGAGGCAACGCAGATTGATGGAGTATCTGCAAGATTATGAGTTTGCACTACGATATCATCCTGGAAAGGTGAACAAAGTGGTGGATGCCCTCAGTCGTATGTCACATGCAACGGTAGCAAGTTTGATAATGAAAGAATGGGAAATGTTGACAACTATCCAGGAGTTTAATTTTGTATATCAAGGACCATGGGAGTATGTATAATCTGATGGTACGGTCCAGTATGGTTTCCAAGATTGAGCAAGAATAGCGAACAGATCCAGAAGTGGAAGAAATATGGGCTAAGATGTCTACTGGTGAGGTTGTACCTGAATGGGAATTACAACCTAGACAAGGTCTCTTATTTCGAGGCAGGACATATGTGCCTCAAAGCTACAGAAGAGAGTTGTTAATTGAAGCTCATCAAACAAAACTTTCTATTCATCCGGGTAGCGCCAAGTTGTACCATGATCTGAAAAGACATTATTGGTGGCATGGACTTAAAAGTGATGTAGCGGATTTTGTTGCTCATTTCCTGACTTGTCAGCAAGTCAAGACAGAACATTAGAAACCACCAGGATTGCTCAAACCCTTACCAGTGCCAGAATGGAAATGGGAACATATTTCCATGGATTTTGTGACAGGATTGTCAAGGTCATCAAAGGGCAACAATGCAATTAGTGATTCAGTTGACTAAAAGGTAACGAGTCATGGAATAAACAGTATTGAGTTGGGTTTCAACGACTGAATGTGTATTTCAGTCAACTGAAAGTCTACGAGTAAGGCAGAACACTGTATCTGAGTATGATTCAGTCGACTGAATTCCTGATTCAAACGACTGAATTAAAAAGTTGATTTTTTTTTGTATGATTTTTTCAGAAACTTAAGTGTATCTGGAAGGATGTAGGAAATGATGGAGACTAGATGGATAATCAAATTAACATATGTATATGAATTCGTTAAGGTAAAGGGATTTCGCAAAAGGGTGTGCGATTGGTTTCGACGTGATCGCTGAATGTGATCTTCACAAAAACAGCGAGGATAGTATACTGGAATTTAGTAGGATTCCTACCTTATTAAAATACATGTGGATCTTATATATACATTTGTGTTACTGATTTGTATCTCCAAAGATGATGACCTACTTTCATTAAATAAATGTAAATGATTATGAAACTGTTTTCTATGGTAACATGTGAATTGGAATGAAAAGGCATTATTGCATTCATGATCTCATGCATGGTATGGGAGGGAGTATATGGGACAGCAAGCCAAGTTATGAGCTGTCCGGACATGATTGGGGCTTAAAAACTAGCTTGCAAGAAGCTATGTGAACCATTGATATGTTGGCTTTGTCAGGGATTGCTAGATAGGGGTACGGCGTAATTTGGGCCAAAGAGCTCCGAGGTAACCAGTCCAAAAGCCCTGTGTAGAGCGAGGAGTCCACGCTCGATTGGTAAGTCCGATTAACATACGTGGAGAGGTATAATAGTGACCTGGTGGTGCCGTCACAAAACACTGCGGACGTAAATGGCGAAGGGAACACCTTGATATGGCTTCATTTTATCAAGAAAACTATTGATATGATGTGTACAGTGTTTGGATATGGAGATTGGGTGAGGGATCATTGGCATATGACACCCATGACATGGCACATATATTAGCATGATTTGGATATGATTATCATGCGCTTTTTTAATACTATGAGATGCTTTACTGTTTTGATTTGATATATTTATCATAATTTTCATATTGATCCTATGTGTACATAACCCTATTTGGAATTCCCACTGGGCGCGTTGACTAACGCCCTACTTCTACCCTTTAGATGATGGAACTGGAAATGGAAAGGACATGGGACGTGAAGAAAGCCAAGCTTAGGAGCCTGGGCAGCTTTTGCTGATTTTACTTAATTGATTTTGAATTGATGTGTTGGGAGAACTATTGATTTTGGGATTGTAATAACTTAGATTATTTTGCTATGGTTTGATGATATTTCGGATATTTAAACTTCAGTTAATTTTTTGTGATTGACTTCCTTGCTTAGTATTGACATCATGTTTATGGATGAAATCTTATCTATATGTTTATTCCGCATTTATTTATAAGCGTGTGAAATGTCTTAGTGGACTTAGTCCACGCACACGTAAGGGTGGCTAGTTAAGGGTCAGGTTTTGGAAACTCAGACTTAGCTGGCATCGTGACGTTCCCTCTCTCTCTCAATCTTTATTTTAAAAAAAAAAAAATATACTCTGATTTTCGGCTAGTGAAAAAGGGCGGGGCGTTACATTTCCCTTAACAAATACCCTTTGGCCAATAGGTCCATTGGTGTCCAAGGAGAAACCAAGACCCGACCTATCGCCAAATTTTTTACCTATGCTTAAGATTTTCTCCAATCTTTCTTCCCCTTGGGTAACCTTATCTTGGAACTTTTCTTTATGATTTTTTAAATTTTGTAACTCTAGAGACTGTTCCATAGCATGTTCTTCAAGATATTTCTTGACATCACTCAACATCTTGATGTCATCCCTTTTCCTTTTCAATGTCTTTTGTTGATACAGTTCATTTTCCTCAATCTTCAAAGATTATTCATTTGAAGATTTCAACTCTAAAGTGAGAGACTAATAGTCTTTCCTCAAGACTTCCAGTTGGTTTGCAAGGTTTGATTTTTCAGATGTAAACATGTCCACTTTCTTAGCCAACTTTTCACTTTCTAGATATAGAGCATTGTAAGAGTCTTGGAGGTCATCATCCTCATCAAAATCTTCATTCCCATCCTCTTCTTCACTTAAGAATCTCTCTTGTACATCACTAATGGAGGCTATAAAACATTTCAAGTTTTTACCTCTCTCATGATTCTCCATTTGATTATGAGAGGTCGAGTTTTCCATTTGACTATCCACAAATTTACGACACTTTTCAATAAACTCTTCTTGGATAGAATCTTCTTCAACATGGGATGCAACTTCGTTCTCTATTTTTGTTTTCAAATAAAAGTAAAGAAACAGTAAATATCTACAATCAATTTTTCGGGCATCCATGATGATGTACTAGCACGGATCAACTTGGATGGTTAGATCCTTTGATATGAGCACAAGGCTCTGATACCAATTGAAAGTCCCGATGTGCTAGAAAGGATTGACTAGAGAGGGGAAGGGGGGCAGAATAGATCAATCCCAACGTTAATAGTCTTTTCAATATTTTCTTGATTAATGTGAAATTGGGGAGATTTAAACCTTAGTTAATCAAGTGTGTGATTTTGGAAGTGTGCAAGATAACAATCAATCAATCACACAAAGAGACAATGCACACGATATATAGTGGTTTGGTTCGTCAACTTACATCCACTGTTAGGATTAGCTCAACCTTGAGCTATCTCCAAATTCACTATGTAGGGACTTAGACCCTCACAATTAGAGTAGGAATTCCACCTCACTCAATCGGCTAAGAATTCCATCCACCACTGTGCCAGAGAAGACGCTCTAGAACTTTTTTAGTGGTTCCGGAGCAAATCCCTATTAATCCACTTTACACTGATATGGTTAAAAAAAAAAAAATTAAAATCATGGTACGATCATAGGGGTATGTATGCAACACCAAATGCTACAATATTTGTGGCTAGAAGATAGACCACAAATCATGTTTGTTTTGGTTTAAGATTCACTTACATATCTTAGACCACTACAAATGGAATCACAAGATACCGTGTAGATTCTCATAGCAGAAAAGTGCTATGACATGAGGAGAGAAAAACTAGCTAAATACAAGTATAGTATGTACTCTTCCTAGCTATAGTACATATTCTATTTGGAAAGCCATACATTTCATTCAAAGAATTTTGAACTGTATGTGTTTTGGAATGTGAATTTTGATTGTGTGCATGCTTAATGAATTGATGAATTATATTTGGCATATCTATGCATTGGAATGAATCTATGAATGTCATGCCAAGAATATGACTTCATCAAGTTGCACATATCAAGGATAATTGCTCTGCAAACTAAACATCTCCGTGTAATCGACATGTCGGTGAATAAGACTGGTCGGTGTGACAGACATGTCTGTATCGTGCTAAATCGAGCACTGTTGAAAAAGGGGGGAATTTTCGAAAAGGTCGACCTGTCGATAGAGACGACATGTCGGTGAGATAGAAAGTTTGAATTAAAAGGGACGCTTTATGAGAAAAAGACAATTCACTCGAATCTATCGTCCCATTTCCCTCGTAGGCCTAGTGGTCCCTCCTTCTCCTCTGGTGCCCTAAACTAGTCGATAGGACCTCTCGGAGTAATTCTGTGCTGGAAACCATAGGGATTTTGCTCCTCCAGTCCCTAGAAGCCAGAAAATCATAGTTTCTGTGAATCTCCTAAGTCAGGTTAGGCTCAGTTTTCACCTCATCCACTTTTGAACTACTGGTTGAGGATCTTCTTTAGGAAAAACCATACCTAAAAATATGGCCGCTCAGACACATCCTAAGCCCTCTGTAAAATGAGGAGAATCCAATCGTGCTAGTCGATGGGCCAAAGGAACCAAAAGTTCAATTTCTCGGTCTTGCCTTAGGTCTAGCTCTGAAAATCCTGCATATGTTCAAGATCAATAGGAAACCCAACTAGGGGTGGAAGAAGACCCTAACATTGACAAAGATGTCATCTTCGTCGAAGAACGACTGGGAGAAAGGAGAGAAGTTGCAGAAGAATGGAATGATCTTCGAACTGGTAATGAAGACCATGTCAATATCCCTGATGACACCAATGAGGAGGAAAGTCACAGTTCTGAGGAAGAAGAAGAATAACAGTATCCCCCTCAAAAGGACATCAATCTAGGCAGGAGAGTCTTTAGACTTTAAATGAGAATAGACTACCTTGAAAGAAGTCTAGGTAGTCTTGTGTTGACTGTCCGGGATCTAGCCTCTATTGTGTTCTAGATTCTCCGTCTCCTCCTCATCCAACACCTCCTCAGGATGCCCTGCTTAGGATAGTTCTTCATGGTTTTTGAAAAACTATACTTTTAATATTTTAACTAAGCATCAATGATGTCCCCATCTAAACCATGTCCTAAATCCACATTTTGTTTTTTAATGAAATGACATGGTTTGGTTTTGTGTGATGTGTATATTGCTGCATTTGAATGCCTTCTAGTTATTATCTATGGTTAACTTGGTTTTTGTTAAATGGACTAACATGCAAGATTGAATAAGGTAGTTTTGTATTAGCATGTTAGGAATAAAGGGACTGGGCTAAGGTGGCACACATCCTTGGAGTTTTGGGGAGCATAAACTATGTGTTGATTAGCTACTGTTACTGGTCATGACAGCTTATGGAGGAAGGAAGATGCAAGTTTGAAAGGAAGATTGATGGAAAATAAACTTAGAGGCAGCTAAGTTTATGGGGGAGATAATCTGGAGAAGCTGGAAAATATAACTTACTCCATGGGGGAGATGAGTCAAAGAAGCTACAAAAGATAGCTTGGAGAACAGAGAAGAGACTCTAGAGAAGCTAGGTAAATGAGCTTGTTCCATGGAAGAACTCAAGTAAATTGGAGTTTAGCTTGAGCATGGGAAAATAAACCTTGATGCACAAGGAAGTGCATTAAGCTGTGGGGTAGAACCATGAGTTGTAGTAGAACTTAATTAATCACTAAGTGCATGAAGCATAGAGGAAGTGTTGCTGATATCTACTAAACCTTTGTCAATTGTATGACAAAATGGGGGAGAAATTAGTAGAAGCTGTAAACATGGGGGAGTGTATGGTAAAGTCGAAGTGCTTGGGCCTCTAGAACGAGAGAGCCATACAGGGAATGAATATGATGAATCTAATGGACATGGGGAGAATGTCTATACTTGGAGTTTGGGAGATCAAACTCAAGAAAAATGGGGGAGAAAATATTCTCAACACTGGGTAATGTTGCTGGCTAGGAAATCTCGTTTAGTCCTTTGATTTATGTTTTGGACTAACTCCTCTAATGATTTCTCTAGTGTTGCTTTCTTATGTGCTTAAATAGGAAATCATGATTTGAAACACGCTAAACAAGAATATATGAAGACCATAGTCTTGTTGTATCATTTGAATATGTAATTGATGTAATATTTTGTATTCTAATGTAATCTAATAAGGATGGGCTTGTAATTGGGTTATCTTTTAGGTTTTGTCATGAACTTGATAAAAGGGGAGATTGTTAGTGCCCCAGCTTTGCCGAGTCCCATTTTGTCAATTCCACGACTCGGGAAGAAGCATTTGCTAGAAGCTTGAAGACTCAAGATGATCAAGAATGAAGATCATGCTCCACCAGGTTCAGAGCTAATCATCATGGCAATCTCAAAAACAGGTATTTGGCCATAAATGACCTTAGGTGGCATCCACACCTTAGAGAGGACTATCTCTTGGCTTAGCTGAACAAATGGTAAATCCATAAAGAAGTCTAAGAGAGGAAGATCGACAGTGAACTAGAAGTGAACTTGGAAATATGAATGAACTTCACTGTCAGCTCGACCAGTCGTTCTGTAACACCCAGATTTTTCAAATCATAAATATATTGGATTGGTTTACTTAAATTGCTTAATTGGTTGAATTTAAGGTTAGAAATTGAAATGGACCCTAAATGGGTAAGGTAATTGGGTCAATTACCCAATTAAAATCCAACGGCTCATGGATAAGGTTGAATCGAAAATAAATGGGTAAGCCTTGAATAAATGGGTCAATTGCCCAATTGGGACCCGTTGGGTCATAGATGAACTGATTTAAAGGAAAATGGGTAGACTTAATTTAATTGGGTCAACTACCCAATTAAAACCCAAATCCACGTCACCAAATGAGGTGGCAAGTGGGTGAGGTGACATGCATAGTCAGCTAAGCCATGGTTGACTTGGTCAACCATGGGTGAGTTCAAAAGAGTTAAGTGAATTGAGTTGAGTTAAGGAATTATTTAATTAAGAGATAAATTCAAGTCTTGAGTTTAAGAGTTGCGTGAATGAGTTCAAGTGGGATAAATAATGCTTGAGTTGGGGATGAGTCAAGATGGAAGTTAAGGAGACTTCCATCTCAAGGTGAGTCAAGGGGGAGATGGAGGGTTTCCATCTCAAAGGATGGAACCCAAGGTGTACACGTGGGGGAGCCCAAGGGGTGTCTTGATTGAAGCCAAGAGTCTCCTTGGTTAAGCCAAGGGACTCATTCGTCAAAGCAAACATTAGGAGGGGAGATGGAGAGTTTTTGGGTTGTTACAAAGGGGTGCCAACCAAGGGGCACACCCACCCCTTTGGCTGAATTTTGATATTGTACAAACAAAGAGATTTTTCCTCTCTTCTCTCTCTTTCATCTTTATCTCTAGACTTAGTAGAAATCAGTGAAGAAACAAGGAAGTGAATGATTAAGGAGGGAGTTTGGGTTGATTACCAAGAGACACCACACCTTTGGTCGATCCTCTCTCTATTGAGAGCAAAGAGATTCCATCTTCTCTTCTCTCTCCCTCTCTCATTTTCGTGGTTAAACTTGGAGAAGGTTGTTGGAAGAATCGGTGAAGAAACAAAGAAGGGTTGAGGAATAAAGACAGAACGAAAGAAACGAAGGAGACGCAGAAAATGGTATGTAATGTTTAACAAGGATTAAATGGATGAAAGAAGCTAAGGGAACCATGGTATTTGGCTATGGAATGGTCGAAACCATGGGGTTCATATTTGATTTAAATGGACGGTCAAAATCTTATAGGACCATGGACTTTGAAATCCATTCAAGGAATGGTGATGAGATTGACATAAAAGTAAGGTGATGTTCAAATTCTAGATATGATGCTAGACATTGAAAGATTAATGGACAAGACCCTAACTTTGGTTAGTGGGCAGAGTATGTCCACTGATTTTTACGTATAAATGATTTAATACATGTTTAAAAAGGATAAGGGGAGATTTCACAAAGAAAAGAATGTAAAAACATGCAAACAAAAGAGGACTGAACTTGGGTTACACTGTTTGCTGGACGGGTAACAGACATGGATCGGATGTTGTCTGCGGACGGATTGTACTATCTACAAACGGGTTTCTATCCTCCGCGGGACGGGTTTCGATCGTCTGCAGACGGGTAATAGACATGGATAGGGTGTTGTCTGCGGACAGATTTCACTATTTGAGGAAGGGTTCCTATCATCCGCGGGACGGGTTTCTACCATCTGTATGACGGGCAGCGGACGGTAAGCTGCCGGGTTCAGTCGACTGAATTTAAAAGTGAAAATTGATTTTAAATAATTTTTTTCAGAAATGATGATTGACTCGCATTGTTAAAATAAAACAAGGATTAAAAAAAAAAAAGGGGTCAAAAACCAAAGAATGAGATTCGGCCATGTTGTATGGCCGAACCCCATTGATAGGTTTTTGTGGGCTTGAACACAATTCAGCCATGATGTATGGCCGAACCCCCTTGAGGGCCTTAACTAGTTTGAGAACTATGATGCGTAAATGGAAATGAAGATGGGATGATGTAGGGGATGATGGAAATCAAATTGATCATCAATTTGATTATTTATAGGCTAAATGTAATAAGGAAAAGGAGATTCGCAAAAGGGGTTTTGCAATTCGATTTCGACGTGATCATTGAACGTGACCTTCACAAAAACAGCAAGGATTATATTACTGGACATTGGTAGGATTCCTACCTTATTGAAATGCATCGGGATCTATATATGTATGTGTTCATGGTTTGATTTACCAACATGATGAATCATTTTGGTTAAAATGAATGGAATATGTTTTGTGAACTGTTTTTCAATTAAATATGTATTTTGATACAAAATAACAATTGTGCATTCATGATCTCATGCATGG
Organism: Chimonanthus praecox; assembly: GCA_022113865.1. NCBI lineage: Eukaryota > Viridiplantae > Streptophyta > Magnoliopsida > Laurales > Calycanthaceae > Chimonanthus > Chimonanthus praecox. The sequence continues at coordinate 45,512,304 of CM039089.1, read as the reverse complement.
CATGGGAGTGAACATGAGGGAGGAGTCCATGCTACATTTGGTGATTCCAATTAACATACATGGGGAGGAGTCCACGCTCCATCGGTGATCTCGATTAGCTTACGTGGGAGGAGTCCATACTGATTCCTCATGACGTATGTGGGAGGAGTCCATGCTCCATTCGGTGATTCCGATTAACATACATGGGGATGAGTCCACGCTCCATCAGTGATTCCAATTAGCATACGTGGGAGGAGTCTATACTGATTCCTAGTGACATGTGGGAGGAATCCATATTCCATTCGGTGATTCCGATTAACATACATGGGGAGGAGTCCACGCTACATTTTGGATTTCCGATCAACATACGTAGGGAGGTATTCAATGACCTGGTGGTACATCACAAAACACTGTAGAAATAATTGGCCAAGGAACACTTGATATGACTTGTATAGTGATGATATAGAGATTGGGTGGGGGATCATTGGCATATGACACCCATGGCATTGGCATATACATGAGCATGATTTGGATATGATTATCATGCACTGATTTTAATACTATCATATGTTTATAGTTTTCTAATGTGATACTCTTATTCCGATTTTTACATTGATACTGTAACACCCTGGAATTTCAAAGATAACAATTTATATGAATGTATTCATATTTACAGAATTGCCATTGTGATATATGTGATTTGAATTTAAATGGGTCAATGGTTCAATCAAGACCCAAAGGATGGTAGTTTATTTACAAAACAAATAAATGGATAAGATGAACTTAAACGGGTCAAGAATCATAATTGGATCAAATTTTGTTAAATGGGTCAAAAATGGCCAAATTGGACCCAATGGGTCGTAGTTGACATATTTGACTATTTGGTGAGCTCAAAGCTTAATTGGGTTAAGATGAGTTAAATGTTTGAGTTGGGTTTGAGTTGAAATAAATGTTGGAGTTTAGTTGAGTGGAAATTATTAGTTGAGTTACATCAAATGAATGAGTTGAGTTTGGGTAAGTTAAATAAATGAGGTAGATGGAATAATTATATTAATGAGTGAAGTGTGTGTAAGATGGTGGTGTGGGCTGGTTGTAAGTTGTAAAACAATAAAAAACGTTGGCTGCATGGGAGGCTTTACCATGCATGTAACTCCCATCAAAGTGATAATTGAAATGAGAGTTACATTTTGAAATTACATGGGAGACGTTGGAGGAGGGGAAGAGTTTCATCTTATGATGAAACTCCAATTTGAATTGTTTAGTGAGAGATGAATGAGGGGAAGACTTAAACCACAAAGACAAGCATAGGGTCGTTGGAACATGGTGTGTTTTATCTTAAAAGAAACAGCCAATGGGGAGACGGTGAAGCACATGGAGTTTCATTTGAAACTCCCATGTAAGATATGAATGAATGTTGGTTGTTACAAAGACTAGCTGTTGGTGTGGGAGTTTCATTTCCATATGAAACTCTCACCTCCAATGGTAATGAGAGACGTTGGGAACATAGGGAGGTTTCATCTCATGATGAAACCCCCAAGTAACATAAGGTTTTGGGCTAAGACAATGGGAGTTACACAAGGTTAATTTAGGGCTGAATTTGAGTAGCCAAAGGGGTTTTCATTTTACTCTCTCTATCTCTATCTTCCTTGGACTATTATCATCTCTCTAAGAACAAGAACAGCAACTGGTTACTGATATGAAATCAGTCCTTGATTGATTTATTTCACCAAGACAAAAGCATACATTGAGCAAAGGAGTTGGCATCAACGTTTTCCATCCAAAGCCAAAATTTTTTCTCTCTCTCTCTCTCTACCTCTTTGCCATTTTCTACATTCCAAAAATTAGAGCAGCAGCTGGTTGCTTAATCAGTCCTTGGATTGATCCCTTTTCGTCAAGACAAGTTCAGCAAAAGGGAAGGAACAAGCCGGAGTAAAAATCAATTGGAGGAGTCGCAGAAACGGTAGGTTTTCGATAAACTATCTTTAATAAAGAATCATGATCCGGCCATTGGATAGCCGAATCTAACAAAGGTTAGATATTGGTTGGATGTGCATGATTAAGATGAAAAATGGATTATAGGGTTCGGCCACTTGGGATGGCCGAACCCCATGAAAAGAATGGGTTAATTTGCATGGTCTTTTGGAACAAAAATCATGGACTGTTTTTGGATGCTAAGTTAGATTGATTGCATGCTTTGAAAAGTTCTAAAATTATGGTTTTAAGTGTCATGTGTTGGGCTATGGATTGGCCGAACACATCAAGGAATTTAATCTTGAATAAGATTGTTTAAGAATAAAGGAAAATACATCATTGGGTTCGGCCATTTTGGTTGGCCGAACCCCATGATAAAAGTGGATAGGATTGATGTTTTAAAGGTTAAAAACCATGTCAAAACATGGTAAATGTTAATGTGTTAAATGGGTCATCTTGTGGCCAAAATAAGTAAGTGTGATGAGAAGATTTACATCAAGAAAACCATAGGGTTCGACCCTTTGGACGGCCGAACCCCTGAGAAAATTGGTGAATTCTATGGTGTTTGAAAGTCAAAAATCCATATTTTGGAGTGGGGCTTTTAAAAGATTTTTATATGGAATTAAGCTTACTGTTTTGGAGTAGATATGACATGACTGAACCATGTTTATCTTATGTTAATTTGCTGATTAATATCATAGATAAATATTGGTGGGTGTTCGTTAAGAGAACCATAGGGTTTGGCCATGTGTATGGCCGAACCCCATGGACTGTTTTGAGGATAGATTTGGGTTTAAAATCATGTGGGAAGCTATGATTTATTTTATGCTTTTGTTTCAAGAAACACCTATGCTTAGTTATGGGTTTATTATTAATTTGATCAACCATGATAAAGGTTGGAAAGAAGGAACAAAAACCAGTTTAGTGAGGTTCGGCCATGTGTATGGCCGAACCCCACTAAAGGGTCATTTGATGGACTTAGTACTAATTTGTATGTGATTGGAGAGGGGTTAATGAAAGATTTAAAAGATCAAAAACTAAGTGGTGAGGTTCGACCATGTGTATGGCCGAACCCAACCAAGGTGGTTTGGGTATGAATTTTGGTTAAACAAAATTAAACAAAGGGTTAGTATAGTGGCGTTATCGTAAATATGGATGAAAAGATGAAATGATCAAATGAATGGACTTATGAGCCAAAACCTAAGGTGGTAAGGTTCGACCATGTAGTATGGCCGAACCCTACCAAGGTTTATTTGAAAGTTTGGGACACTTAGAGGGTTTTAATTAAATAAAAGAGTGACCAAGGTTTAAATGGGTGAGGTTCGGCCATGGGGTATGGCCGAACCCCACAAAGTGGATTTTTGGGACTTAGATTAAGATGGAATCACATGAATGAGTGTTTAACTTGCTGTTATGTAAATAAGGTATTGGGATTGCTAGAACGGTGAACAAGCCGTAAACGGAAGACGGTTCACAAGAGCGGGCAATCTAAGTGACTTAGTGTAGGTTTCCTACCTTTATTGTAACCACTATTCCATATGCTGTTTTATGTTGATTTCGATATCTTATATGATTGTAAAGTTATGTTTCTAAATGACATGTTTGCATAGACATCTCATGCATGGCATGGGATGATGGTGTTGTAACCGGAGGCCACACTCCGTAGGGGCGTTCGAAAGACCACTGTGGGGTACCCTGATGATGAGAATCCCATCAGGAGGAATCCGGAGGCCACACTCCGTCGGGGCGTCCTAAAGACCACTGTGGGTTACCTTTACGATGAGAATCTCGTCAAGTGATGGCTATGTTGAATGGTGATGGGTGGGACTCATTACATGTTCATTTCATACATAGCATGTTTTTATGGAATTTGTCACACATGTATTATTATTATTATATTATTTGCATGTTTTTGACTAACCATGTGGTAGCCCTATTCGGAAACACTACTGGGCGCGTTGACCTAACGCCCCATCTATATCCTTAGTGGATGACGCAGGTAAAGGGAAGAACGTGGATCGAGATGAAAACCAAGCATAGGAGCTTGGGCACTTTGAATGGACTATTTATGGATGTGTTATTTGAATTATTTGGACAATGTAATTTGGCAACTAGTTTGGTTGGCATGTAATAAGTAGTTAAGTAGATGTTGTGGATTGGTTTATTTTGGATGGTTGGATTGAATGGTAGATTAATATTATTTAGTAATTTTGGAGAACAAGATTATGTACTTTGCTATCATCCAATAAAATTGGAATAGTCATAGGTTCTATTATAACCTCAGTTAGTTTAAGACTAAGTTATTTCCGCAAGTTGTATATGTACCATGTGCGGATCAGTTTTATGGACTTAGTTCATACGCACATGGGCTTGGCCAGTTAAGGGTCGGATTTAGAGATCCGAACTTAACTCGCGTCGTGACACTCCGCCCCGATCACATGATTATTATATTTAAAAAATAAAAAATAAACTCTGAAAATTAGAGTGAAAAGGGCGGGGTGTTACAGATACTTTACGTGTATGACCCTATCTGGAATTCCTACTGGGCGCGTTGACTAACGCCCTACTTCTACCCTTTAGATGTTGGAATAGGAAATGGAACGGGCGATAGACGTGAAATAAGCCAAGCTTAGGAGCTTGGATAGCTTATGCTTACTTTATTTAATATTTATTTTGGAACAATGTATTTGAGATAATTGCATTTTGGGACTATAATGACTTTGATTTATTTTGCTATGGTTTAACAATGTGTTGGATATTTAAATTGGATATTTAAATCTCAATTAATTTCATGTGATTGACTTCCTTGCTTAGAATTGGTGTTATGTTTATGGAATGAAATCTTAATCCATATGTTTATTCCGCAATTGATGTAGCATGTGAACTGTTTAGTAGACTTGGTCCACGTACACGTATCGTTGGCCATTTAAGGGTCGGGTTTGGAAACCCGGACTTAGCTCGCGTTGTGGCGTCCCGCTCTCTCTCACTCCATTTAAATAAATAAAAATATACTCTGATTTTCGGCGAGTGAAAAAGGGCGGCGCGTTACACGTTCTCACCGATCCCCTCGGTGGAGACTGGATCAACTCATCATGGTCAAGGACTGGTCGGCGAGATTGATAGAGGTTCTGGATCAAAGAACTGTCATTCTAGGTAAGCCTCTGACCGAGAGTTTTTATAACACCGACACTTCAATGATGAACTTAAATGACCCCGCTTGGTCGACGACTCATCGGTAAAAGTATTTTGAGTTCTAGATTGTGAACTCAAAAGGGCTCTCAAGGAAACAGACATATCGGTATATCCAAGACCGATCGAGAGTATCAGGACCAACGCCTCAGAAAAGGACGACAGGTCATTTTGGGTAAGACAGGTTTCTGACTTGAAACGACTGTCAACATGGTGTTGCAACTGATCGAAACATTCGTATGGACCAACCTCTCGGTGCCATATCTGTCGACCCATCGGCGACACCGACCTATCGACCGGGAAGTAATAAAGTCGTTGGGAGTACATTTAATGTGCAACGGTCGGGTGGTTGATTGGTAATAAATATGAACACCGACCCATCGGTGCCACCGACCTGTCGGTACTGGACAGGTAGAAAAACAGTTAAGGCTCCTCTATAAATATGAGTGTTGGGTGATCGTTTACTATCTTCCTTGAGCTAAAAAGAGTGATACACTCTAAGGAACGATCAACACTCTTGTGCTGAGAATCATAAACAACCAATCTATTGATTGAGTTTAGAAGTGAGAAAGAGAGGAGGAAATAAAAATCATAAACAACCAATCTATTGATTGAGTTTGAAAGTGAGAAAGAGAGGAGGAAAGACATAAACAAGGAAACTAGTGGTGAAACTAGTTTCCGTGCCACCCTGATATTGTGATTGCTCTACAACGGCTACAAGGAGGAGCGTCAGCACATATAGGGTGGGATCTTCAAGAAGTACACATCACCGAGAAAGAACTTCAAAGGCAAGCGCTTCTTGGTTTTAATTTTGTTTTTAAGACCTTTATCCTGAAAGTGGATTAAAGGGGATTTGCTCCGGAAACACTATAAAAAACTCTAGAGAGTCGTCTTTGGCACAGTGGTGGGTGGAATTCCCTGCCAATCGGATAGGTGGAATCCTATTCTACAGTGGTGGGTGAAATTCTCAGCCAATTGAGTGAGGTGGATTTTAACCATAAATGTGGTAAATTCACAACATAAGATGCAAGTGGGCCCATGTTCATCCCCAAGCCCATCAAGAGATCAAAGTCCAGAAGCCCAAGTCAGAAGCCCATAAGATTTGAATTATACATAAATTAGAAAGGAGATTTGGAGAGATTACAGATAATATTCAGATGGATTGGATTAATTCTAGATGTGCCATTTGGCTAGTGTCACAATCCGGAATACTACTAAAATCAATGGAGGAAAGAGATTTGTGGATCAAGATTCTCTCTTAAAAACCACCCAAGATAGGATAAATTCAAAGTTATCTAGAAGAAGAAGAAGAAAATTCGAAATATATGGTGCCTACTTAAGTACTTGTCTCTATCCAATTGTAAATATGTACATACTTTGTTTGTTTTTATTTTATTTATAAATTCAATATTTTTTTATGAATGACGGAACTAGGTTGGAGTTTTAATGTGTTTTTTAATTTTGCAATCCTAGTTTAAGATAAGGTTGCTTGTAATTTCTAAATTAATTCCATGAATGTTGATGCATATTGATTTCCTAAGAATTTTATAATCTTAATTGTTTAAATTCTAAATTTAGATATTGTTTATATTTTAGCATTGATTTTTTATATTTAGAATAATTCTAGATCAGTCATTTATTTCTAATTTCAGAAGTATATTTAGATTTGACTCGAAGGTTTTATGATATTTAAATACCATATAATTTCAATGGCATATATTTTGAATATTTTGGATACATTTTCTATAATTCCCTATGGTTTGACCTCACACTCATAACACTGTATTATAAATAGTTCGTGCGCTTGCGAGTAAATTTAAGACACAACAAGAATCTAACTCAACTGGTCCTTTATTGGTCTCTGACTCAAAAGTCACCAACGAATCAGAAGGCTCTTAGTCGGAAAATCTCCAACACCCACCCAAACTGTGGATTCACATGCATGATCACAAATAATAATCCAAGCATGAATGCCATGACCAAAATAAAATATGGAGATCTATTACACATGAACATATGCCACAATGAACCATAATCTCAAATAATTTAGCATATCAAAAAAAATTAATCAAAATCCAAGCACATATGATCTCAAATAAACATGTGCAATAATAAAGGTCAATAACATAATTCATCCAAATTAACCAAATTTCTAATCATAGCATAGATCAATTCTAAATAAATTTTCGAATACATAACATGGTTTTTTCAACAAGGTAATATGTATAAACCACAAGTTCAGGTTGACTGAGTCACTCACTGACTTAAGCACTTAGCCAAGATATTTACCCCTTTACATTTTGTGAGATGCAGAGAACTTTACTCGTTAATTTCTAAATTCTCAGTTCTTTGTCTAAACGCAAATCATGCATTCCAACACACAAGAATATAATTTTATAGGAATTCATAAATCAATAAACTATGTTGATGTTCAAATTTTAAATTTATAAATCCCACAGAGAACAACATATATATGCAAACATAAATATATATATTTTGAAATTTTTATATTTTTACAGAATATAGATCTTAAACTAATCTAATCCCAAGAAATCAATCATATTCTCATAAATATATTCCTAAGTTAACAAAACTTAGTTTTAATAAATCGATCCAAAAATTAGAAAATTAATTAAATATAATTAAGAGAATGGATTAATATAGAATTTATAAACAATCTCACACAAATTTAGGAAAAACAAAATTAAAGATCCAATTAAATTGATTCTCAATCTAGTTAACACGTATGTTAGGAGGGTGGTTTAAATACAAGACAATTAGAATACATGACGAAAGAATTAAAGAATTTAAAACAATTAAAATAAAACATACAAACAAAAGTGCATAATTGAAAGGGTGGTTATTAGAATAGATCATTCACACAAAATAAATAAATAAGAGTAAAATCTAGGGCTAAAATTCGCGTAAAAATCCGTCATTCAATTCATGCTCATCATCAAAATCACGACTTATAAACTTTAATTTATGAAATTGGGTCTTAGTAACTTAGATTCAACACTTACAACCTAAGTCCTAACTATTTCATGTCCAATTCAATTAAACAAAGATCATAAACTCAAAATTAAATCAAGACAATCATCAATGAAATCTGAAAATTGGATATTTCAGGATTCTAAAGGAATATCTTATTTTTATTTAATGAAATAATTAAGTATAAGATTTTTTTGGGAAAAATAAATACAAGACAGACAAATTCAAAATAAAAAATACAATGTGATCACTCACATGTATAAATCGTGTAGCCCCTTTGTCTTCTCTTGATTTCTTCTCCTCCTCCAATATTCTGGTCTTTTTGTGCTCTAGGTCAAATTCGAGTTTTACAATGGTGGAATGGGGTATTTATAGGACTTGGGATTGGAATGTAGGGTGGAGATTTAATCTTGGTTTAAAGTGGTGAATGAAAGGGCTTGGATTGAATCTAACTTATGGTGAATGGATGGGATTTAAAATGGAAAATCTAGGGCTACATAGAGGTGTACACAAATTTTGGGATATGTGTCTTGGTGGCTAAGCGGAGAATGAGATAGAAGAGGGATTTGAGAGAGAAGATAGGGCATGGTCGAATTTGGCTATAGTGTTTTGGGTTTTGGGTTGTGCAATGCATGATTTTGAATGGTTCAGATTAAAAGATGAGATGCATGGATGGATGAGATGATGAAAGGTGATGTGGAGGGTTGACCTATTGAAATTCGAATGGATCTAATTGGGATAGTGCAAAATCCTGTGTGACTATTTTTGGATTGGATTGGGAGAAAAGCTAGGATCTAGATGATGTGTATATGAGGTGGATGGATTGGAGAGGAAACTTAGGAATTTCATGCGCATTGAGGCTTCTAGGTTTGGGATTTTCATGTGATGCATAGGATTAAGCGGATGGGATGCTATAATGTAGGGTTGTATACTAGATCTAGGGTTTAATGAAGGCTATGGATGGATGTCTGTGATTAAATGTCCTACATCTAATGGCTTTAATAAATGATGGATGATCTAAATGGATGGATGATAAAGTGATGCATGGATGATCATAATCCTAAGGTTAATCTAATTGATGGATGGATTGGATGGCCTAGATCTTAATATGATGAATGTATGGTTTGAAGTTGATAAGTGGCTCTAGGGTTTTTCCTAATTTTATGCATGAGATGGATGGTCTGGTTAGATGGATGAAGATGAGTGGTTAAGATTGCATGTATGAAGATGGGGTTGGCTTTTGGATATGGGTTTATGTGGGTTTGCACTTAGGGTTGCAAAATTTAAATATGAGCTTAGAGAGCAGTTGGACCTTGGACTTCAACTTCTTGGACTTGAGCTTGTTGGACTTGGATTCACATTGGCCTGGCCCACATTGGTAAATGCACATGGAGTGCTTGAGCTTGGCCCAATGCTTGACATTTGGAGCATGTTGAACATTAAAATCTTACATTTTATCTCTGATTATTGGACTAGTTAGCTCTCATGTTTGTATATACTGATGCATTTAATCTAGTTTCTTAGTTTTGTAGGTAAAAATGGACAGTTCAGGAAAACCAAGCTAATTCAGCAGATAATTGCAAGATTAGACCCTTAAAGTGAAGACCTATGATTTTTATAATTATTTCATGCCATTTTTAGGATTTTCATGTAAATTAATTAATTTGGATCTAGTTATGAGAGTTTAGATTAATTAATAATTTTTAGATTTTAAGTGGCTAAATAATTATTTAATTCTAGATGATAGAATTGCAATTTCAAGTCATTGGACCAGAGAATCATTCAAATGGGCCAAGGTAAGCTTCAATGGGCCAGGTTACATACAAGCCCATGCATATTTTGCAGTTAAGCCAAGCCAGTGTGCAAGCTCAGTCCAACTAACTCCCAAGCTCTCAAATCCAATTCCAGTGGGCCTAAGTTGAGATTTAGATCCAAGCCCAAGTCCAGGCAGCTCCATGGTCCATATTCAAATCCACCTAAGTCCATAAACCATAGCCCATATCCATTTACCTAATGTCAGCTCCAATACCTAAACCCTGACAATCTCTCATGCGCATTCAATATCTACCCTTCATCCTCCATCTTTCAACTCCACCCTTCATATCTTTCATACATTATTAGTATACCCTAATAACCTCTATGTTAATCTAGACTGAAAGTTCCCTTGGGAGCTAGAACAACAGGATTGACCGAGGAGGAGGAGAGAAAAGGGGGGGGGGGGGGGGGGCAGTGGGGGGCGAGGAATAGGTCAATCTAAAATTGTTGGTCCTTTTAAAATTACTTGATTAATTTGTTTAGGCGCAGCGGATATAACAATCAAGTGAGTGTGTGTTAGCAAATATGATTAAACAATCAACACAAGAAAATAACTCTAACACCATAAGCACAAAGACATAAGATATAAAGTGGTTCGGTTCGCCAGCCTACATCCACTGTTAGGACTCGTTCAAACTTAAGCTATCTCCAAATTCACTAAGTGGGTACTTACACTCTCACAACTAGAGTAGAAATTTCACCTCACTCAATCAGCTGGGAATTTCATCCACCACTGTCAAATAAGAATTCCACCTATCCAATTGGCTGAGAATTCCACCCACCACTGTGCCAGAGACAACGCTTTAGAGTTTTTTAATAGTGGTTCCGGAACAAATCCCCCATAATCCACTTTCGAGTCACAGGTTTTAAAAAAAAAAAATTAAGACCAAGAAGCACTTGCCTTTGAAGCTCTTTCTCGCTGATATGTGCTTCTTGAAGATCCCACCCAAAGTGTGTCGACGCTCCTCCTTGTAGCTGTCGTAAGGCAATCACAATCTTGGGGTGACAAGGAAACTAGTTTCATCACAGGTTTCCTAGTTTATGTCTATCCTCTCTTTCTCACTTTCAAACTCATTCAACAGATTGGTTGTTTATGATTTTCCTCTTCTCTTTCTCACTTCCAAACATAATCAATAGATTGGTTGTTTATGGATTTCACTTCAAGAGTGTTGATCGTTCCTTAGAGTGTATCACTTTTCTCATCTCAAGGAAGATAGTAAATTGATCACCCAATACTCATATTAATAGAGGAGTCTTAATGATTTTTTTGACTCTCCAGAACCGACAGGTCGGTGTTCAAATTTATTACCATTCAACCACTCGACCGTTGTGCAGTAAATGCACTCCCAACGGCTTTATTATTTTCCGGTCAACAGGTCGGTGTTGCCGATGGGTCGACAGTTATGGCACCTAGAGGTTGGTCCATACGAGTGTCTCGATTTGGTGCAACACCAAGCTGTCAATCGTTTCAAGTAAGAAACATGTCTTACCTAGAACGACCTAGCGCCCTTTACCGAGTTGTCGGTCCTGGTACTTTCGATCGATCTTTGAACTATCGATATGTCTATTTTCTTGAGAGCCCATTTGACTTCGCTGTCTAAAACTCACAAGACCTTTACTGATCAGTTGTCGACCATGAGGAGTCGTTTAAGTTCATCACCGAGGGTCGGTGAATACGAGACTCTCAGTCAGAGGCTTTCCTAGAATGATAGTTCTTTGTTCCAGAACCCCTGTCAATCTGGCCGACCAGTCCTTGACCACAATGGGTAGTTCTTGTCTCTACCAAGGGGTCGGCGAGAACGACTCGTCGAGGTGACAGTGAACTTAATTCATATTTCCAAGTTCACTTCCAGTTCATTCTCTAGCTTCTTCTCTTAGGCTTCTTTATGGTTCTACCATTTGTTTAACTAAGCCTAGATATAGTCCTTTCTAAGGTGTGGGTACCACCTAAGGTCATCTATGGCCTACTACCTATTTTTGTGACTGCCATTTTGATGAGCTTTGAACCTGGTGGAGCATGATCTTCACTTTTAATCATCTTGAGCCTTCAAGCTTCTTAACAAATGCTTCTTCCCGAGTCGTGAAATTGACAAACAGGGATTCGGCAAAGTCGGGGCACTAACAATCTCCCCCTTTGTCAATTTCATTACAAAACCTAGAAGCTAACCCAATTACAAGCCCACCCTTATTACATTGTATTTGAATACAAAATATTACATCAATTACATATTCAAATGGTATAACAAGACTATGGTCTTCACATATTATTGTTCAGCTTGCTTCAAATCATGATTTCCTGTTTAAGCACATAAACAAGCAACAATAGAGAAATCATTAGAGAAGTTAGTCCAAAATATAGGTCAAATGACTAAACGAGATTTCCTAGCCAATAACTCTTCTTGAGTTTGATCTCCCAAACTCCAAGCATAAACATTCCCCCTATGTATTTGCTATATCATATTCCTCCCCTTTATGACTCTCTTTTTTTAGAGGCCCAAGCACTTCGTATTTATCATGCACTCCCCCATGCTCGCAACTTGTCCTAATTTCTCCCTGTTTTGTCATTAAATTGACAAAGGTTTAATAGATAGACATCAACAACATTTCCTCTATCCTTCTTGCACTTAGTGATTAACAAAGTTATGCTGCAACTCATGGTTCTCCCCATGGATTAGTGCACTTCCTTGTGCAACAAAGTTTATTTTCTCCCGCTCAAGCTCAAATCCAGTTAGCTGATTTCTTCCATGGGACAAGCTCATTTACTTAGCTTCCCTAATGTCTTTTCCCATTTTCCAAGCTATATTTTGTATCTTCTTTTACTCATATCCCCATGGAGTAAGCTATATTTTCCAGCTTCTCCAGATTATCTGTCCCACAAACTTAGCTACCTCTAAGTTCAGTTTTCTCCAAGCTTTCTTTCAAGCTTGCATCCTCCTTCCTACACTGTCATGATCAGTGACAGTTGCTAAACAACACATATTTTGTGCTCTCCCATTCTCCAAGGATGTGTGCCACCTTAGCCCGATCCCTATCTTCCTAACATACCAATACAAAACCAACTTTTTCAAGCCCGCATGTTAGTCTATTTAACACAAATCATGTTAACCATAGCCAAGAGATAGAAGGCATAGAAAATACAGTAATATACACATCACACAAAACCAAACTATATCATTTCATTAAGAAACAAAATGTGCATTTAATACATATGGTTTAGATGGGGACATCATGGATGCTTAGTCAAAAATATCAATACATATATTTTTTCAAAAACCATGAAGAACTATCCTAAGTAGGGCCATATTGAGGAGGTGCTGGAGGAGGAGGAGACGGGGTATCTGGAACTCTGTCTGAGAGGGAGATTGTAGAAGCTAGATCCCAGACAGTCAACACAAGACCATTTAGACTTCTTTCAAGGTACTCTATTGTTCTTTCAAGTCTGAAGACTCTCCTGTCCAGATTGACGTCCTATTGAGGAGGATACTGATATTCTTCTTCTTCATCTTCAGAAATGTGACTTTCCTCCTCACTGGTGTCATCAGGGATATCGACATGGTCTTCAATACTGGTTCGAAGACCATTCCCTTCTTCTGCATCTTGTCTATTTTCTTCATGTCGCTCTTCGACGAAGATGACACATTTGTCAACGATGGGGTCTTCTTCCACCTCTAGTTGGGTTTCCTGTTGATCCTTAACATACGCAGGATTTTTAGACCTCGACCTCGGGCAAGACCGAGAGGCAAACCTTTTGGTCTGTTTGTCCCATCCACTAATACGACTGGATTCTCCTCGTTCTATAGAGGTCTTAGGACGTGTCTGAGCTGACATCTTCTTAGGCATGGTTTTTCCTAGAGGGGATCCTTAACCAGTAGTTTGAAAGTGGATGAGGTGAAGACTGAGCCTAACCTGATTTAGGAGAATCACAGAAACAGTGACTTTTTGGCTTCTATGGATTGAAGGAATGAAAGCCCTATGGTTTCTGGCATGGAAATCACTCCGAGAGGTCCTATCGACTGGTCTAGGGCACGAGAGGAGAAGGAGGGAACACCACACCTTCGCGGGTGAGGGGACGACAGATTCGAATGAATTGTCGCTTTCGCAGAAAGGGTCCCCTTTTAATTCAATTTTTTTGTCTCACTGACATGTCGGTTCCATCGGCAAGTCGACCTTTTCGACATTTCCCCCTTTTTCAACGGTGCTTGATTTAGTATAGTACCGACATGTCTGTCACACCGACATGTCTATTTACCGACATGTCGTTTATACCGAGAGGTTCATATTCTAAGCAATCATCGTTGATATGTGCAACTTGATGAAGCCCTATTCTAAGCATGGCATTCATAGATTCATTCCAATGCATAAATGTGCCAAACATAATTCATCAAATCATGCACACAAACAATTCACATTATAAGGCACACACAATTCAATCTACTTTGAATGGAATGTATGGATTTCCAAGTAGAATATGTATTATAGATAGGAAAAGTACATTCTAGACTTGTATTTAACCAATTTCTCTTCTCATGTCATAGCATTTTTCTTCTATGTAAACTCATATGGTCTCTTGTGAGTCCATTTGAAGTGGTCTAAGATATGTAAGTGAATCTTAAACCAAAACAAAACATGATTAGTGGTCTATATCCTAGGTACAAAGATTCTGGCATTTGGTGTTGCATACACACTCCTGCGGTCGTAACTTTGATGACCAGCCTTGGGATCCATCAACTCTTTGAAGTCATGATTCATCTGTCTTAACAAAGAGTCGTGCCTTGTGTCCACTTTCCTTAGATTACTTTTAAAGTAATGTGTTGGTGGATGTGTTTTAGGCATAGGTTTTACTTGATTGTACCTTTATGCTTTCCTTTCCAAGTATCTTTTCAAATGATAGCAATTTCTTTTGAAATGTCCATTCTTGTGACAGAAATTGCACTTACCCTAAGAAGGGTGAGAGATATTTTTTTACTAATCAACCCATGATGTATATGTTCTTCGGTGGATGAGGCACCAAGACTAGACCTATCACCATATTGTTTACCCACCCCTAGGAGTCTTTTAAGTCTTTGAACTTATCTTGGATTTTTTCTTTATTATTTTTTAATTCTTTAACTTCCAAATATAATTTTTTAACATCCTCTTCAAGAAGTTTATTGTGGTGCCACAAATTCTCGACATCCTTGTAATGAATGCTTATCTCTTCTTGAAGGATTTTATTACTCTCTCTAAGTTTTGTATTTTTAGTATTGGATAGTTCCAGCTTAGAGGTTAGAAAAGATTTTTCTGTTTTTAAATCTCCTACTTGATTAGAGAGGTTTAGGTTTTCATTCTTAACCTTGTTTAGTTTCTTGGCTAACCTCTCACTCTCAAGGAACAAGGCATTGTAAGAGGCCTGAAGATTTTCATCTTCTTCACTCTCATCCGCCATTTCAATTGTGGAATTTTCTTGATCACATATGATCGAGGCTATCAGACCTTTTGATACATCAACTTTTCGTTGAGTCTCATCATCTCAATCTCTTTCGGATTCAGAAGTTTCCACATGAGTCACCCCCACATTCATAACCCTTTTTATTTATCTGAGGGACATTCATTCATGAAGTGTCCTCCCCCCACCATTGAAAGAAGTCTGTTCCTTGACATTCTATCTCTCTCTCCCTTTACCTCTAATCTCCCCTTGCATTTTAGGGTATCTTTTACTTGATTCACCCTTTCTGATTCTTCTCAAGTTATTTCTTTCAACAAAGTTTTTATAAAACTTTTTGGCAAACATTGCCATTTCATCACTTGAGAGTTCATCTTCAGCAAAATCTTCTATTTCTTTTGTTTTCTTTTGTTTTAAGGAAGATTTCAAGGCAATGGATTTTCTTTTGGTTGTTTAAAGTGTAGTTCATAGGTTTGTAATGAGCCAACGAAATCATCAATATTCATTAAGGACACATCTCTGTTGTCCTCTATGGCCACAACCTTGGCTTGAATCTTTCAGCAAGATTCTTGACAATTTTGGTGCAAACCTTGTCCTCGGGTATCCCTTCCCCTAAAGCGTACATTTGATTTACAATGTCGCTTACCTTGGAATAAAAATCCAAAAAGACTTCATCCTACCTCATTTTAAGAGTATCAAAATGATTCTGGAGGATCTGAAGTTTGGGCCTCTTGACTATTGAGGTGCCCTCATGGGTTCTCTCAAGAACTTCCAATTCTTCCTTTGTAAGTTTTACTGGTCATGATCCGCCTGTACTCACTATCAGAAACTGCACAGTTAAGGGCATTCATGGCTTTGTCATCAGCTATCTGAGCAGCTTTCTCAACAAGGGACCAAGAATTATAAGGTTTGGACGTCATGACCACGGTTGATGTGGTTCCTACCGTCTTTTCTTCCATGGGTTCTTGCCCTCCAGTTTTTACAATATCCCATACCGACGAATCTATGGAGACAAAAACACTTCTCATTTTAGCCTTCCATGAGGCATAGTTTGTTCCATCGAGATAAAGAGGTCTAGATATTGCATGATTGTCCCATGGTGTTCTAGTTTGCATTTACTCGGATGGTTAAATTCTTGCACGGAGCACCTTGCTCTGATACCAATTAGAAGTTCCCTTGGGAGCTAGAACAACACGATTGATCGTAGAGGAGGGGTGAATAGGTCAATCTAAATTCGTTGGTCCTTTTTATAATTACTTGATTGATTTGTTTAAGCGCAGCGAATATAACAATCAAGTGAGTGTGTGTTAGAAAATGTGATTAAACAATCAACACAAGAAAATAACTCTAACACCACAAGCAGAAGGATACAAGATATAAATTGGTTCGGTTCGCCAACCTACATCCACTGTTTGGTCTCGTTCAAACTTGAGCTATCCCCAAATTCATTAAGTGGGGACTTACACCCTCACAATTAGAATAGGAATTTTATCTCACTCAATCGGATGGAAATTTCACCCACCACTGTCGAATAAAAATTCCACTTAACCAATTGGTTGGGAATTTCACACACCACTGTGCTAGAAACGACGCACTAGAGTTTTTTATAATGGTTCCGGAGCAAATCCCCCTTAATCCACTTTCGGGTCACAGTTTTTAAAGATAAAATTAAGACCAAGAAACACTTGCGTTTGAACTCTTTCTCGCTGATGTGTGCTTCTTGAAGATCCCACCAAAAGTGTGTCGACGCTCCTCTTTCTAGCCATCATAAAGCAATCACAATCTTGGGGTGACAAGGAAACTGGTTTCACCATAGGTTTCCTGGTTTATGTCTCTCATCTCTTTCTCACTTTCAAACTCAATCAACAGATGGTTGTTTATGATTTTCCTTATCTCTTTCTCACTTCCAAATACAATCAATAGATTGGTTGTTTATGATTTTCCTCCTCTCTTTTTCACTTCCAAACACAATCAATAGATTGGTTGTTTATGATTTTCAGTTCAAGAGTGTTGATCGTTCCTTAGAGTGTATCATTTTTTTCAATTCAAGAAAGACAGTAAAATGATCACCAAACACTCATATTTATAGAGGAGTCTTAACAGTTTTTCTGATTCTCCAGAACGGACAGGCCGGTGGCACCGATGGGGTTGGTGTTCATATTTGTTACGTTCAACCACTTGACCGTTGCATAAATGCACTCCCAATGGGTTTATTACTTCCAGGTCGACAGGTCGGTGTCGCTGATGGGTCGACAGTTATGGGACCGAGAGGTCGGTCCTTACGAGTGTCTCGATCTAGGGCAACACCAAGCTGATAGGCGTTTCAAGTAAAAAACTTGTCTCACCCAGAACGACCTGTCACCCTTTACCGAAGGGTCGGTCCTGGTACTCTCGATCTGTCTATGAACTACCGATATGTCTGTTTTCTAGAGAGCCCATTTGAGTATACAATCCAGAACTCACAAGACCTGTACCGATGAGTCGTCGACCACGAGGGGTCCTTTAAGTTCATCACCGAGGGGTCGGTGCATATGAGAATCTCGATCAGAGGCTTTCCCAGAATGACAATTTTTTGAACCAGAACCTCTGTCAATTTGGCCGACCAGTCCTTGACCACGATGGGTCGTTCTTGTCTCTACCGAGGGGTCGATGAGAACGACTGGTCGAGCTGACAATGAACTTAATTCATATTTCTAAGTTCACTTCCAGTTCATTATCCAACTTCCTCTCTTAGGCTTCTTTGTGGTTTTACCATTTCTTCAACTAAGCCTAAAGATAGTCATCTCTAAGGTGTGGGTACCACCTAAGGTCATCTATGGCCAAATACTTATTTTTGTGATTACCATATCGATGAGCTTTGAACCTGGTGGAGCATGATCTTCATTCTTGATCATCTTGAGTCTTCAAGCTTCTTAACATGTGATTCTTCCCGAGTCATGAAATTGACAAATAGGGACTCGATAATGCCAGGGCACTAACATAGACCATTCATTCACCCATCATTAGATCTAGGTCATTCATTATATCATAAACATTTTAACCTTAGAATAATATTCATCCATGCATCACCTATTAATTCATGCATTCATTTCATGCATTGATCATCTTAGCCATTAGATATTAAGTCATCTAATCTTATTCATTCATTCATCTCTTATAAACCGTAGAGCCTCCACATGCATCCATCACATACATAAATTGTATTCAATTTAGGTCATGCATTACATTATTCATCTAGGATTAACCCTTGAATCCAAACCCTCCATCAACCATCATCCCTTTCCTATATTTATTTTTACCTAAATAAACCTAGACCCATTAGATCTTAACTCCATTTAATCTTAGCCAACCACTCATAAAACCCTAAGTTTAGACAACTTGGAGAACAAGCTAGCCTCCATTCGAATTTGCCACATCATTCAATCCAAACCCTTATCACTCCACATGATTTTAGCACTAATTTCTCTCCATGCACTTATACTAAAAACCTACCTAGATACACTCCTAAGATCCTAACACACCTCATCATCCTATCGCCATGCATCCACTCGATTTTTGCATTATCTCATTCCTTTCATGCACATATCACACTAGGCCAACCCTCCACATCACCTCATGTTATCTCCACCATTCAATCATCTCAACTTCAAATCTCCACCATCCATTTATCATCACCCTAAACCCTAAAACCAACACTCCAAATTCGTGTGAGCCTATCCCCATCCTAAATCCTTTCTAACTTTTCTTGCACTCAAAGCCAAGCCACCATACATAGCCAAATTCGTGTACACCCCTTGTAAACCCTAACCTTTTGCAACCTTTAATCCAATCCATCCAACTCCATTGAGATTTAATCCAAGCCACTCCTTTGTAACTTAAACCTTGATTTAATCCCAGCCATCCAATACAACCTTGAGCCTATAAATACCCACTTCCTCAAAGCTAAAATTCGAATTTGACCTGGAGTTCAAGAGGGCCTAAAGTTGGAAAAATACACTGTAGACAGGAGCATACTCGAAAATTGCAAATGAGATTTATTTTATTTTGCAATTTATTTTTAAGTCTTCATGTATTGAAATTCCATATTTTGTACATTAAATTCTTCCATTTAATAAATAATAAACGTCCATTTTTAGATTCTTGAAAAGTCTGATTATTCATGATATCTTTTATGTTTCATTTGAATTTTTAATTTATGTTCTTTATTTGATTAAAGTCTTAGGTTGTGAATGTTGAACCTAGGATCAAACTTTAATTAGATCAAAGAGTGTAGATTTTACTTAAAATGTGTAAAATGAATCTTGAATTCTATGCGTTGAATTTCAGATCTAGGCTTCTTATTTATTTAATAATTTTGGGCAATGAGAGAAAAATTCCATAACCACCTTTACATTATGAATTTATTTTATTATGTCATTTATTTTTCTTGTCAATTCAATTCTTCTATTTACTTTATTTAGTTAAGTCATCCATCTTGTATGTATGTTAATTAGTTTATTTTAATATTGTCTTTGATGTATGTTTATTTGTTTTGTAATTCATTTATGTTCAAACCATGTATCTTTATATATTTGATTCTTAGTTTAACATTGTATACTTTGTTTAATGTTTTATTAATTCTTTAATTTATTCTTTCATGTATAAAAACAACCTCTTTCTCAAAAGATTCTTTAACTGGGATTGTGAATATATTATTTTAATTTGGAACTTTGTAATTTTAATTCAAGAGAGATGACTACATATCCATTGATTCACCAATATAAAAAGTAAAGGAACTAATTTGATTCATAGGTTAAATAAAAGATGGTGTTCACTTCTTTTCCAATTAAAATTTGTCTTTTATTTTAATTCCAAACTTAATCTATTTTTCTCAGGATTACATCTTTTTAAGAGGTACATATTTAATTTTAAGCATATATTTTGTGATTTCTTTTTTGTTCGACCTCGTACTTATATGCTATACTATCAAATGGTTCATACGCTTGCGAGATTTAAAAGTTTTAAAACATCAATAGAGCATAGCTTGTCCCAATTGTAGTGGATCGCTAACCCATGGATCTTGATTTCAAACTCTTGTTCTCTTTTGGCCCTTAAATTGCAAACATTCTTGTCTTAGAATTAAATAATTAACCAACCACTTAAAATCTAAAATATTGAATTAATCTAGACTCTCATAACTGGATCCAGATTAATCAATTTACATTAAAAATACTAAAAGTGCTATGAATTAATTATATAATTCCAAATCTTCCAGATTAAGCTCACTTCTTGCAATTATCCACTATCTTGTGATGTTTCTTGTATTTCCCCAAATTTATCTACACAACTAGAAAATTGCATTAACTACATCTTTTATTTATAAAATACAGACTAACTAATACAAAATTGAAGGGCAAAAATGTCATTTTTCTGGGCTCAACAAAATAAATGAAAGTGTATTACATCCCTCACCTAAAATTGCAAAGGATCACACACAAAAAAATATAAGCCTTTTCAACAAGCTTTCAAACCAAATTCTCTACAATTTATTTAAACTTCCAAAATCACTTAGGAAATTTTATTCCCAATTATTAAAATTAATGAGTCTATCACTTAAAATCATTAGGGTTTTGATCTAGCAACTAAAAACCCAAAATTCCAATGTTTTTACCATTAGCCAAATTTCCAAGAAAATCAAAACAATGTGAAAATTCGCTCATATTGCATAATTTTCTGGGATGAACACAGTCATCAATAAATTTTCATAATTTAACAGTAGATAGGACTTTGAATAGCGTTTCCGAAAATATCTTATTGCGCCCAAACTAATTTTCCTTTATTTCTAAATTTTTTTCTAAAGATTTTTCTCTCTGTTCCCTTGAACTTAGGCACAAATTTCATGATGTTATTATTCATACAACCCAAGATAAAAATTATTTACCAAACTGCTACAAAACTACCTTCAAATCTAGGTTCTAAAATTTAATACAACTTACAGATCGATTTCGGGTATCGAACCTCATAAACAATCCGAAATTGTTACTGGAGATAGATCTCTTTGTCTAGATAAGAGTAAACACAAATTTTGTATCGTTTGGATATATTGAGATCATGTGATGATTTAGTTACGAATTGCAGCAAAACTGTATCTCAGACCTGAACCAGAAATTTAGTCTAATTTGAAGACCAGATTTGTAGCATCAATCCATATCTTTTTTCTCTCAAATTTAGAAAGCAACTAGACCAATCAGTCTAGTTTCTAGAAAATCAAATTTACTTGAGAAATTCATTCTGAAACCCCAGATATTAGTTTTCTTACGACAGAGCATAGAAAATGAGATTTCAGATTTGAGAATTCATCTTGCAACGTTTTCACCAATTAAATCATGATCTAAAAATCCCAATTTATTTTCTAGAGGTGTAGAATCAATACCTAAAAGGATTAGATAGTTCTAGAAATCAATGATTTAATTTTACCATCCCCAAAATAAATTAAATAAAAATTTAAATCCATGGAGAACAAATTTCGAATCTCAAATCCAATTTTCCATGGTTGATTTCTACAATCTCCAAAAATCAATTTCCAAGCTTTCAAATTCGTTTAACACTCTAGAATTCAATCCTTCTTTTCCTTCACTTTCTTTTTTCTCTCTCTAATTTGTTCGATTTTCACAATAAACCATAGATGTTTGGTTCAATGTGAGAGAGAAAACCATAGAGATAAGACATGGAAAATTAAGGAAGAATTCAAAGAAATCAAATAAGATAAAAGGGAAATCCATACATACATGTTGGAGAAGATGGAATCCCACAATAAAATCCAAGAAAACCAAGAAGGAAATCAAATATAAAAATCCAATAAGCCAAGTTGAAGATCAGAGAGAGAGATGCCCAAGGAGAAGAGAAAAAACCCAATTTTTGAATTATGTTTTGGCCATTCTTATATCTCCTTTAAATAAGGAGTGTAGTAGGGCATATGGATGTTTTAATCCCACTTGATTTCCTAAAAATAACTCCTTGCTTAAAGTATTTTGTGCTCCAACGAAAATTCCAGTCTCCTTTTTCCAACGTGTTTTGGACTCCACGTATTTTTATTTTGAAACTCCTTTCTATTTCAAAAACGTGTGGGACCATGGCCCACTAAATCTCCAACATGTATTTATAAATTTCCATCTATCTCTTCTAGAATTTATTTTGAGTTTTTTTACTAAAATTAAAATTGCTTGTGAAAATAAATATTATTTTTTCAAAATAAAATTTTCAAAGCATTCGTTCCAAATTTAAAACAATTGGGTCCCACATATGCTAATTTTAGAAAGTTTTCAAATTTAGATCCAAACATTAAAATTTTGAATAATAATATTCAAATAATTTTCCTTAACAATTGTGGACCCCAATAACACGTCAAACGCAGAAATTTCTAAATTTAGAAAATTTTCAAAATTAGATACCTGCTATTTTTTTTACAGTCTTGGGTCAAAGTTTTTATTTTTAAATCAAATATTAATTTTGAACAATGTTAAACAATTAAACAGGCCAATAAACATTACACCTGATAAAAATCTACCCAAAAGATTCTAATTGAGTCAAAATCTATTAATTTGGGTCGGGTCGCTACAACTTACTTCCCGTAAAGAAATTTCACCCTCGAAATTTTAGCTACAGGCCTAACCTTGATCAACGAACAATTCTGGATGCAACTTCTGCACTCAGTCCTTCCGCTCCCATGTAAATCCTTCTATCCCTCGGTGTTGCCAAAGAATTTGAACAAACGAAATAGTTTACCACGAAGCACTTGCTGTCTGGAGTCTAAGATCTTCACTGGTTTCTCTTCATAAGTTGCATCTTCACTGACATCCACATCTTCCCAATTCAGTACATAGGAAGGATCTGACAAATTTCTTCGAATCATAGACACATGGAAGACCTTGTAAATTCGAGCAAGTTAAGGTGGAAGTGCCAACTCATATGCTACTTCACCAACTCTATCCAAAATCTCAAATGGTCCAATGTATTTAGGGGACAACTTCCCTTTGCTTCCAAATCTCTGGATGCCACGATGAGGAGAAATCTAAAGAAACACATGATCGTCAACTGCAAACTCTAAAAGCCTGCACCTACGATCTACATAACTCTTTTGACGACTCTGAGCTGTTAGCAACCTCTGCTCAATCAACTGTACCTTCTCAATTGTTTCTCTGACAATGTCTGGCCCCAAAACAACTTATTCATTGACTTCTACCCAACGCAAAGGAGATCTACACAGTCTGCAATAAAATTCCTCATAAAGTATCATCTTAATACTGGACTGATAGTTGTTGTTATACACGAATTCCACCATAGACAAGTGGTATTCCCAACTGCCTTTCATATCTAGTACACAAGCACGAAGCATATCCTCCAAAATCGAGCGGACTGTCCATCAGTCTGAGGATGAAAATTTGTACTGAAACAAAGTTGTGTACCCGTTTCTCTCTAAAGACTGCCAAAACTGCGAAAAAAAAACTTGGAGCCTTTGTCTGATACTATAGAAATTGTTACTCCATGCAAAACAACAATCCGATCTATATACAGCTTGCTCAACGTTTCCAGTGAGTCCTTCACTTTCATAGCTATGAAACTAGCTGATTTAGTCAATTGGTCCACCACAGCCCAAACTGCATCACGCATCAATCTTGGTAAACCAGTCACAAAATCTATAGTAACATGCTCCCACTTCCATTCTGATATTGGAAGAGGTTGCAGCTCATCTGCGGATTTCTGATGTCTCGGTTTTACCTACTGACAAGTCAAACAACAAGCCACAAACATAACCACTTCTCATTTCATGCCTCTCCACCAAAAATGGCAATGCATATCCCTGTACATCTTAGTACCACTTGGATGCACTACAAAATGAGTATGATGGAAATGTTTAAGCACATCTTCTTTATATTGCTCTGACTTAGGAACATACAAACTTTCTTGGAAAGTTAATCCACCATCTGGTCTCACAATCCAACCTTTAGGTCCATTACCTTTAACAATTTCTTCTCTGGTTTTTACTACAAAACAATCAACTTGTTGGTTCTCAAAACAAAATCATACAAACTGGGATGGGTTACCATATTATCCAATTTTACCAAGTCCCGATCACCAAATAAACAAGCTATCAAACCTTGAGATTTTTTGCTCAACGCATCTGCCACAACATTAGCTCCACTCGGATGATAGAAAATATCAAAGTCAAAATCCCCTAAATATTCCGACCATCTACGCTGCCTCTTGTTGAGATATTTCCGTGTAAATAGATAATTTTGCTCATGCACTTTCAACTACGTTGAACCATAAGCAACAACTTAATCTTTCTACATCAGTACACAACCAAGTCCATTCTTGGAAGCATCACAATACACAATATAACCAATTCTTTTCTCTAGATTTACCAAAATTGGCAAAGAAGTCAACCTTCTTTTCAACTCTTGTAAAAGCTTGCTCGCATGTGTCTCCCCACACAAACTTAACACCTCTACTGGTCAATCTAGTCATAGGCACTGCATTCTTAGAGAAATCTCTAATAAATCTCTGATAATATCCAACCAAGCCTAAGAAACTACGTATCTAGAAAACACTGCGGGTCTCTCCCACTTGAGCACAACTTCGACTTTAGCATGGTCCACTGACACACCTTTTGACGGTACCATATGACCTAGGAATCGCACTTCAGATAACCAGAGCGCACACTAAACTTAGTATTAGGCTGATGCTCTCTCAAAATTGGAACAAAATCCTCAAATGTTGTTCATGGTCTTCTTCTGCCAGTGAATAAATCAATATGTCATCAATGAAGACTTCCACAAACTGATGCGAATAAGCTCTGCAGATTGTGTTCATCAAATCCATAAATGTCGTAGGAGCATTAGTCACTCCAAATAGCATCACCACAAACTCATATTGCCCAAATCTTGTGTGATAAGCTATAAGAAAGTTCCCTCAGTGCTTAGAACCAGATTAACCCGAGAGAGGGGGGGGGGGGGGGGGGGGGGGGGGGGGGGGGGGGGGGGGGGGGGTGAATAGGGTAATCACAAATTATGGGTCCTTTTAAATTTTCTTGATTAATATAGTGCAGAATTAATCAAATGTGAGCTTTCAAAGTGAGCAAGAACGAAAACAATCACACAAAGAGACAATGCACACAATTTATAGTGGTTCGGTTAAACAACCTACATCCACTGTTGAGACTCACCCAACCTTGGGCTATCTTCAATTTATTAAGCATTGGAATTACACCAACACAATAGAATAAGACTTCCACCTATCCAATTGATTAGACTTTCACCCAATTTCTATTCCACTATTTTTTATAGTGGTTCAAGAGAAACTCAGTCTTTTTAATCCACTTCACAATCAACAAATGATTTTTACAGTAAAAATCTAAAACTACAAAGCACTTGACTTTGAAGATCTTTGCAATGTAGATGTGCTCCGTGAATCAATCCCAATGATCTTCCGTGAAAAGCAATCACAGTCCTTTGGAGACTCTCTAGAAGATTGGGTTCTCAATCTCTATCTTAGAGGATTTGGCTGAATCCTTCTCTTCTAATCACAATCTTTACTGATTAGATACTTGAATGATTTTTGTTTTTGATTTTCCAAGAGAGAATAAGTCTAAGATTTTGCCTTTGATACTTGGGAGATTTTCTCACTGTAGATGGCACAATTAATGGTTATTCACTCCTCCCTTTCCAATTCCAAACAAAGTGTTTGTATTTATAGGCAACACAAAAATTCGTAAGGCGATCGATCGTCCGTGTTTGAAATCCTTTCCACCAACCCGCCGTTGAGCATTTAATGCACAGTAACGGCTCTAAAACGGTAACCTCACGATGGATCGTGCCACACGACTGACCGTAAGTGTTTCTGGTGACTAATCGCGAGTTGGCAAGTGTATTGGCCTAAGATTGACTGTATTTTCCAATGTCAAGTCTTCTCCAGGCCCAAGGCGATTGATCGTGATGCCAATTGTTCCTGCCCTATACTCACGATCGATCGCATACCCGATTGATCGTGTGATACCAAGATTTTTAGGCTTTGTTTAAGGCCAGCCTATGTCCTGTCTCAGTGATACATCACCCATACGATTAATTTGTCAAGGTTCCAGACGATCGATTGTGGGCACCCGATTGTATTGTCTTGAGACCACATAAGTTTGACAGTCATGTTCAACCAAAACCCCCAACATTCCACACGACATATCCACGATTGGTCGTATGTTGTCCTTGGCAACTGATCGTCCAACATGATGTGTCGTCCTAATAGTGAATTCATATTTCCAAGTTGGGTTCCAATTCATTGTTAAACACATGTTAGGCTTGATCAATTATCCATATATGATCTCTAAGCCTAGGCATGGTCCACCTATGGTATGGGTACCACCTAAGGTCATCTATGTTCACTTACCATTAGTGATTACCATACACATTGATCCGTTTAGTTTTCACGCTTCAACCAACGCTTGAGATCTTGAGTCTTGAGCTTCTCTCTTCAAGGCATTGCTTCACCTAAGTCACGAACTTGACAAACAAGTGACTCGGGTAGCTGGGGCACTAACAATCTCCCCCTTTGTCAATTCGTGACAAAACCTAGAAGGTAATCAAATACAGACTCAATATACATTATATCCCAATTATACATCATTTAGGTACAAAGATAATATTACACATTATACAATGTATATCAAATGACACATAGACATGGCTTAGCTTCTTATCATTGCTTAGCTTGCTCTATCTTCAAAACTTGTAAACACACACGGAAGATACAAAGCACTAGAAGATCATTAGTGGGGTTAGTCCAAACATAAACATATATCCATGGACTAAACATATAAACTCCCCATACTACATGATCTCCATAATATCAAAACTATTCCCACATTGCTCAAGCTTTCCAAGCTACATATATTTTCTTTAAATCCTTCTATTCTCCCCCAATCTTCTTGAGTTTGACATCTCAAACTCAATGCATCACAATGTAACTTAATTCAACTTTCTCCATACATTAAGCATACAAGCTTCAATTTTCCCTCCACAATACTCCAAGCTTATACAATTATCTCCTCACAAGCATTAGCTTCTCCAAATTTCTCCCCCATTTTGTGAGCAATTGACAAAGGCTAAACAAGCACTGTTGATGTGAAAATTGTGCAAAGTTTTAAATTTATAATCTCGCAAATGCAATAACCATTTATAGTACAACGTTATGAGTGCGGGGTCGATCCTATAGAGAACAAGCAAAATATATGCATAAGTAAATCAAAATATATATTGTTAGTTTCCCGGCTTGGCCGAGTTCCTGTTTGTCAATTTCATGACTAGGGTAAAAACACTTGCCAAGAAGCTTGAAGACTCAAAATGATCAAGGAAGAAGATCATGCTCCACCAAGATCAAAGCTCATCGTCACGGCAATCACAAAAATAGGTATATGGCCATAAATGACCTTAGGTGGAACCCACACCTGAGAGAGGAATAATTCTAGGCTTAGTTACATATGTTGGTAATAAACATAACATGCCTAGAGAGGATGTTGAACAATGAATTGGAAGTGTGAATTAAGTTCACTGTCAGCACGACCAGTCTATCTCACCGACCCCTGGTGGAGACAAGATTGACCCATCGTGGTCGAGAACTGATGGGTTAGATTGACATTGGTTCTGGAACTACGAACTGTCAGTCTGGATATGCCTTTGACCGAGAGTCTCGTATGCACCGACTCCTCGGTGATAAACTTGAATAACTCCTCCTGGTCGACGACTTGTCGGTATAAAACTTATGAATTTTGGACTGTGAACTCATAAGGGCTCTCAATAAAATAGACATCTCTGTATATCAAGACCGATCGAGAGTAACAGGACCGCACCCTTGGCAAAGGGTGACAGGTCATTCTGGTTAACAGGTTTCCAAAGTGGAAACTACTGTCAAGCTTGTTTTGCAGCAGAACGAGCCTCTCGTATGGACTGACCCAGTGGTGCCATGACTGTTGACCCATTGATGACACTGACCTGTCGAATGGAAGTAATTATGTTGTTGGGAGTGAATTTAATGCGCAACGGTCGGATGGTTGAACTGTAATAAATATGAACACCGACCCATCGGTGCCATCGACCTGTCGGTCCTGGACAGTCTAAATGACCGTTAAAACTCCTCTATAAATATGAGTGTTGTGTGATCGTTTTACCATTTTCATTGAACTTAAAAGAGTTATACACTCTATGGAACGATCAACACTCTTGTTGGAAAGATCATAAACAACAAATCTATTGATTATGTTTGCAAGTGAGAAAGAGAGGAGGAGAAAAAAGATCATATACAACCAATCTTCGGATTGAGATTGCAAGAGAGAAAGCCATAAACTAGAAAATCTTCAGTTAAGCCAAGTTTCCGTGTCACCCAAAGATTGTGATTGTTACACAACGGCTGTAAGAAGGAGCATTGACTCAACTTGGGTGGGATCTTCAAGAAGCACACATCAGCGAGAAAGATCTTTAAGGCAAGTGTTTCTTAGTTTAAATTTTCTTTTTAAAGCGTGTAACCCGAAAGTGGATTAAGGTGAATTTGCTCCGAAACCACTATAAAAAACTCTAGAGCGTCGTCTCTAGCACAGTTGTGGATGGAATTCCCAGCCAATTGAGTGAGGTGGAATTCCTATTCTAATTGTGAGGGTGTAAGTCCCCACATAGTGAATTTGGGGATAGCTGAAGATTGGGCGAGTCCTAACAGTGGATGTAGGTTGGCGAATAGAACCACTATACATCTTGTGTCCTTGTGTTTATGGTGTTAGAGCTATTTTGTTGTGTTGATTGTTTAATCACATTTGCTAACACACACACTCTTGATTGTTGTATCCGCTGTATTTAACTAATCAATTAAGTAAATTCAAAAAGGACCAACGAAATTAGATTGACCTATTCACCCCCTCTAGGGTCAATCGTATTGTTCTAGCACCCTTGTAAAGGGAGCTTTCAATTGGTATTAAAGCATAGTGCTCGTTAAAAGGATTTAACCATCCGAGTAGATCGAAGCTAGAACACCATGGGAGACAGTCATGCAATATCCAAACCTCCTTATTTCGATGGATCAAACTATGCCCCTTGGAAGGCCAAAATGAGAAGTTTATTTATTTCTATTGACTCATCCATATGGGATATTGTAAAGACTAGATGGCAAGAACCCATGGAAGATAAAATGGTAGCATCCGCCACAACCGTATTGTTAACACCCAAACCTTTTGCCTCTTGGACCCTGCTGAGAAAGCTAATCAGATAGCTGATGGGAAAGCCATTAATGCACTCAACTGTGCAGTATCTGATAGTGAATACAGGAGAATCATGACCTGTAAAACTATAAAGGAAACATGGGAAGTTCTTGAGAGAACTCATGAAGGCACCTCAATAGTTAAGAGGTCTAAACTTCAGATCCTCCAAAACCAGTTTGATACTCTTAAGATGAGGGAGGATGAAGTCTTCATGGATTTATATTCCAAGATAAACGACATCGTAAATCAAATGTACGTTTTAGGTGAAGAGATACCCGAGGACAAGGTATGTACCAAAATTACCGGGAATATTGCAGAAAGATTCAAGCCCAAGGTTGTGGCTATGGAGGACAACATAGATGTGTCATTAATGAACATTGATGATTTGGTTGGTTCATTGTAAATCTATGAACTACACTTTGAACAACCAAAGGATAAATCAATTTCCTTGAAATCTTCCCTAAAACAAACAAAGACTAAAGAAAAGAAAAGAAAAAATTTGGAAGATGAACTCTCAAGTGATGAAATGGCAATGTTTGTCAAAAAGTTTTATAAAAACTTTGTTGAAAGAAATAACTTGAGAAGAATGTATGGGTGAACCAAGTAAATATTACCCAAGAAGACAAGAGGATTTTAGAGGGAAAGGGAGAGGGAGAGAGGATGTCAAGGAGTAGACCTGCTTCAATTGTGGAGGAAGAGGACACTACATGAATGAGTGTCCTTCAGACAAAATAAAAAGGCTATGCATGTGGTTGTAACCCATGTTGAAAGTTCTTAATCAGAAAGTGATTGAGATGATGTGACCCAACAAAAACCTGTTGTGTCAAAAGGTTTCATAGCCTCGATCATATGTGATCCAGAGAATCCCACAATTCAAACAAAGGAAGATGAGAGCGAAGATGATGAAAATCTTCAAGCTTCCTATAGTGCCATGTGCCTTGAGAGTGAGAGGATGACTAAAAAACTCAACAAGGTTAAAAATGAAAACCTGAACCTCTCTAATCAAGTGGAAGATTTAAAAACTGAAAAATCTCTCCTAACCTCTAAGTTGAAACTCTCTAACATTGAAAACACAAAACTACAAGAGAGTAATAAAAGCCTTCAAGAAGAGATAAGCATTCATTTCAAGGATGTCGAGAATTTGTGGCATCATAATAAAATTATTGAAGAAGATGTTAAGAAACTATCTTTCGAAGTGAGGGAATTAAAAATTCACAAAGAAAGTTTCCAAGATAGGTTTACCCAAGGAGATGAAAGGCTTAAAAGACTCCTTGGTGCGGGTAGACAACATGGTGATAGGTCTGGTTTTGGTGCCTCATCCACCAAAGTACCTATGAACCATGAAGTGTTCAGAAAAACAGGTATCTCTCGTCCTTTAACAGGTAAGTACAATTTCTGCTGATGGGCATTTCAAAAGAAATTGCTATCATCTGAAGAGATACCTAGAAAGAAAAGTACAAAGACAAAATCCAGAAAAAATGATGCTTAAAAGATATCCACCAACACCTAATCTTAAAAGAAACCCAAGGAAGGTGGATACAAGGCAAGACTCTTTGTTAAGACAGATGAATCATGTCTTAAAAGAGTTGATGAATCCAAAGTTTGGTCATCAAAGGTACGATCTTAGGAGTGTGTATGCAACACCAAATGCCACAATCTTTGTGCCTAGGAGATAGACCACTGATCATGTTGTGTTATGGTTTAAGATTCACTTCCATATCTTAGACCACTAAAAATGAACTCACAAGAGATCATGTGAGTTCACATAGACGAAAAAGTGTTATTACATGAGGAGAAGAACTGGCTAACTTCAAGTCTAGAATGTTCTCTTCCTAGCTATAGTACATATTCTAATTAGAAAGCTATACATTCCATTCAAAGTAATTTGAAATGTATATACTTTTGAATGAGAATTTTTTATTATGTGCATGATGTGATAAAATTATGTTTGGCATATCTATGCATGAATATATGTATGACATGCTTAGAATATGACTCCATCAAGTTGCACATATCAAGGATGATTGCTCTACAATCTGAACCTCTCGGTATAGATGACATGTTGGTGAATAGACTGTCGGTGTGACAAACATGTCGATACTGTGCTAAATCTAGCACTAATGTAAAAGGGGGAAAATGTCGAAAAGGTCGACTTGTCGGTAGAACCGACATATCGGTGAGATAGAAAGTTTAAAATAAAAAGGGATCACTTTCTGCGAAAGCGACAACACTTTCGAATTAGTTGTCTCCCCTCCCGCAAAGGTTTGTGGTCCCTCTTTTTCCTTCCTTGCCCTAGACCAGTCGATAGGACATCTCAGAGTGATTTCCTGCTGGAAAATCATAGGGTTTTCGTTCCTCAAGTCTATAGAAGCCTAAAAATCAATGTTTTGTGATTTTCGTAGATCTGGTAAAGGTCAGTCTCCATCTCACCTTTCTTAGAGCCATTGTTTAAGGATCTCCTCTAGGAAAAACCATGCCAAGAAAGATGACAGCTCTGTCACGTCCCAAGACCTCTACAGAACGAGGAGAATCTAGTCGTGACAGTCAATGGGCCAAAAGGACCAAAATATCAGTCTCTCATTTTTGCCCTAGGTCGAGCTCTGAAAATCCTACACATGTTCAGGACGAACAAGAAACCCAAGAAGAGGTGGAAGATGAGCCCATTGTTGACAAATGTGTCATCTTCGTCGAAAATCGACGAGAAGGAAGGGGAGAAGAAACGAAAGAGGAGAACGGTCTCGAACTGGTCATAAAGACCATGTTGATATTCCTGACGACACCAGTGAAGGGGATAGTCGTCTGTCTAAGGACCTTTGGAGAGATTCTGATGAAGAAAGAGAATATGAATACCCTCATCAAGTGAATGACAATCTGAACAACAAGGTCTTCAGACTAAAAAGAAGGATTGACTTCCTTGAAAGATCCGAGGATGGCAGTCCGGGATCTAGCTGCTGCTACCTCCTTCTCTGACCAAGTTCCAGATTCTCCATCTCCTCCTCCTCCAACACCCCCTCAGGATGACTTTGTTTAAGATAGTTTTTCGTGATATATATTTTTGAAAAACTATACTTTTGGTATTTTTGTCTAAGCATCCATAATGCCCCCTAGAAAAAACAATATGTACTCAATGTACATTTTGTTTATCAATAAAATGGTATGGTTTGGTTTAATGTGATGTGTGTATTGCTCTGCCTAAATGCCATATATCTTTTGTATATGATAGACTAACATGCAGGTTTGAATGAGTTGGTGTTGTATTGGCATGTTAGGGAGATAAGGGATTGGGTTGTAATGCTGCACACATCCTTGGAGTATGGGAGATCACAAAATATGTGCTAATTAACTATTATCACTGGCCATGACAGCTTAAGGGGGTAAGGTGAATGCAAGTTTAGAATGAAGCTTAAACTTAGGGGCAACTAAGTTTATGGGGAGATGAGGAGAAAAAGCTAAGAAGATAGCTTAGATAATGGGGGAGGAAACTCGAAGAAGCTAAGGACATTAGCTTACCCCTTAAAGAAATTAACTGCAAATCAACTTGAGCAAGGGCAAACATACCTTGTTGCATGAAAAGTGTGCACTGAACCATGGGGGAGAACGATGAGTTAGAATAGATCTCAGTTACACACTAATGCAAGAAGCATGGGGGAGTGCTTAATCTTGATGCATACCTACTAACCCTTTGTCAATTGAATTACAAAATGGGGGAGAAAGTAGTAGAAGCCACCAAAAGATAAAAACCAATTAGGAGAATAATTGGTGGAAGTTCCAACTCAGGAGATTGGGGGAGGATAGCAAATCATTAATGTATGGGGGAGATTGAGTGCTAATCATGTTTAGTCTATGGATGTTTATGGTTTAAACTAACCCATCTAATGATTGTCTAGTATTGCTTGCTTTTGTGCTTGAACAGAGAAATGAAAATGAAGCAAGCTGAGTAAGAATATGAAGACCATAATCTTGTTATCCATTTGAGTATGTATTTCATGTAATATTTTGTATTCAAATGTGTTGTGATAAAGGTTGGGCTTGTAATTTGGTTAGCTTCTAGGTTTTGTAATAAAATTGACAAAAGGGGAGATATTTCGTGCCCCGGCTTGGCCGAGTCCTTGTTTGTCAATTTCATGACTCGGGTAGAAGCACTTGCCAAGAAGCTTGAAGACTCAAGATGATCAAGGAAGAAGATCATGCTCCACCAAGCTCAAAGCTCATCGTCATGCCAATCACAAAAATAGGTATATGGCCATAGATGACTTTAGGTGGAACCCACACCTGAGAGAGGACTAATCCTAGGCTTAGTTGCATATGTTGGTAATAAACATAACATGCCTAGAGAGAATGTTGAACAGTGAATTGGAAGTGTGAATTAAGTTCACTGTTAGCACGACCAGTCCATCTCACCGACCCCTCGGTGGAGACAAGACCGACCCATTGTGGTCAATGACTGGTCGGCCAGATTGACATTGGTTCTGGAACTTCGAACTGTCAGTCGTGATATGCCTTTAATTGAGTCTCGTATGCACCAACCTCTCGGTGATAAACTTGAACGACCCCTCGTGGTCAACGACTTATCGGTACAAAACTTAGGAGTTCTGGATTGTGAACTCATTAGGGCTCTTGATAAAACAGACATCTCGGTATATCAAGACCGATCGAGAGTAACAAGACCGACCCCTCGGCAAAAAGCGACAGGTCATTCTAGGTAACAAGTTTCCAAAGTGGAAACTACTATCAAGCATGTTTTGCACCAGAACGAGCCTCTCGTATGGACCGACTCACCGGTACCATGACTGTCAACCCATCGGTAACACGAACCTGTCGACTGAAAGTAATTATGCCGTTGGGAGTGCATTTAAAGGCAATGGTCGGATGGTTGAACGGTAATAAATATGAACATCGACCCATCGGTGCCACTAACCTGCCTGTCTTGGACAATCTAAATGACTGTTAAAACTCTTCTATAAATATGAGTGTTGTGTGATCGTTTTACCATCTTCATTGAGCTGAAAAGAGTTATACACTCTAAGAAACGATCAACACTCTTGTGGAAAAGATTATAAACAACCAATCTATTGATTGTGTTTGCAAGTGAGAAAAAGAGGAGGAGAGGTAGATCATAAACAACCAATTTTCAGATTGAGTTTGCAAGTGAGAAAGCTATAAACTAGGAAAGCTTCGGTTAAGCCAAGTTTTTTTCTCACCCAGAGATTGTAATTGCTACACGACGGCTGAAGAAGGAGCATTGACACAACTTGGATTGGATCTTCAAGAAGCACACATCAACGAGAAGGAGTTTTAAGACAAGTGTTTCTTGGTTTTAATTTTCTTTTTAAAACCTGTAACCCAAAAGTGGATTAAGGGGGATTTTCTCTAGAACTACTATTAAAAAACACTAGAGCGTCGTCTCTAGCACAATGGTGGATGGAATTCCCAGCCAATTAGTGAGGTGAAATTCCTACTCTAATTGTGAGGGTGTAAGTACCCACATAGTGAATTGTGGGATAGCTCAAGGTTGGGCAAGTCCTAATAGTGGATGTAGGCTGGCGAACTGAACCACTAAAAATCTTGTGTCATTGTGTTTGTGGTATTAGAGCTATTTTATTATGTTGAATGTTTAATCACATTTGCTAACACACACACTCTTGATAGTTGTATCCGCTGCATTTAACTAATCAATCAAGTAAATTCAAGAAGGACCAACAAAATTCAATTGACCTATTCGTCACGCCACACCCCCCCCCCCCCCCCTCTCTCATCTCTCGGGTCAATCGTATGTTCTAACACCCTTGTAAAGGGAACTTTCATATATGTTTGGAATCTTGTGCTTGAGTTAATATGTTTCTTAGAAAACATTGAGATTAAAAAAAAATTAAAGTATAAAAATCATTCCTATTTCCACAAATTTATTTCTAAGTTAACAATCCCTCATTTAAAATTCAAAACCGAAAGTTAGGACATTGGTAAAATCATGATTAAAATAATGGATTAAAATAGAATTTATGGATAATCTCACACACTACATTAACATGACAAAATTAAAGCCACTCAATTTAATTCTCAATCTAATTAACACATATGTTAGAGTGGTGGTTTGAATAAAATATAATTAAAACACATAACACAAGATTTAATGAATTTATGATAAGTATTAAAATACAATATAAAAGCAAAAAAATAAAATAGACATTGAAAATAAATGACATAAAATAAAAGTGCATAATTTAAAAGTGGTTATGAAATTATTCTCCCATCGCCCAAAATAAATAAATAAATAAGAAATTTTGATTTGAAATTCAACGCATAGAATTCAAAAATATATTGAGTAATCAGACTTTTCAAGAATCTAAAATGGATATCTCTTATTTATTTAATGGAAAAGTTTAAATACAAGCATTGGAAAGATAATTAAAAAGACAAAAAAAAAAAAAAAATCGAATTTACACTGAATGATCACTTGTGAAATTCGCATGAAGCACAGTGTCTCTTGTTATTCACGGTGTGTTAT
This sequence comes from Chimonanthus praecox, assembly GCA_022113865.1. Taxonomy (NCBI): domain Eukaryota; kingdom Viridiplantae; phylum Streptophyta; class Magnoliopsida; order Laurales; family Calycanthaceae; genus Chimonanthus; species Chimonanthus praecox. The sequence continues at coordinate 45,476,160 of CM039089.1, read as the reverse complement.
CTGATCTTAAGTCCTTTTGAACTCCAGGTCTAATTCAAATTTTACCATGGTCGAATGGGGTATTTATAGGCTCAAGGTTTGAATGGATGGCTGAGATTGGATCTTGGTTTAAGAGTTGGATTAAAGGTTGGGATTGGATCTAACTTAAATTGGGTGGCTTGGATTAAAAGATGTAAAGTCTAGGGTTGCATAGTGCTATTGTCGAATTTTAGGTTGCTTGGACAGTGGCTGTCTTGATGGCTAAGGTATCTTGGGAGAAAAGAAAGGAGAGAAAAATTATAGGACACGCAAGGGCTTGGTCGAATTTGGCATTGTGTAATCTTAGGGTTTAGGGTTTTAATGAATAAGATGCAATGGATGGATGAGAACTATGTAGAGCCCCTCCGTCCGACCACCGTCATCAGAGTAATATAATATGGATATTTAGTGGAGAAAGGGAAGCGAAAGCGCCACGACGTGAGCCGAGTCCGAGTCCGAAGACCCGGCCCTCGATTGGCCCATCTAGTGTGTGCACATAGATAAAAGTCCATGTTAACATTTGCTACACACTAATATAAACATGCGGAAACATATAACAATATCTGATGCATCTGATTGATAACCATTGACATTTCAAAGCAAAGTGTAAGGATACCACATAACAAATATAAAGTCTAACACAAGTATTTAGGAGTTTAAACATAAGTTATTACATTTCCATATTCATAACTCCTACAAAATTACATTCCTTCAAAATGTAAACAAAATAACCAAATAAACTAAGTCCTCTTCAATTCCAAAATATCAAAAAGAGGAATTTCCTCAAGCTCTTCCTTTTTGCTTTCTTTCTACTCACACTTGGCTATTACTTGGCCCTGCATCATCACCTTTCTCCTTATCTTCATTAGATTCTAAAAAGGGGAAAGAATTGTGGACTTAGTCAACGCACCCAGTACAAATTCCCTTCAAAGTGGTACCAACATTTGAAGTAATAAAAATAGGAAAACAAATCATATGTATTAAGCATACCATACTTCTCACTCGAAAAACATACCCCATCCCGTATTTCAAAATCCGTTTCATACAAGTACTAAGAACTCATTCAAATCCACTTCATAACCAGTTCATGCAAATAAGAATCATAATACTTTTAAATGCACTTAAAATCAATATTATGTATCAGGCCATGGTGACATAAATCTATACAAGCCCTTCTCATGCCCCATGCATTGGTCAATTCTTCTTTCTCATTCAATGGTTATAAACATTGGCCATTTATGTCCGTAACTTTCTCGGCGCACCGGGTGAGAGATACTACCCAATACTAGCAATTTAACCGGAACTACTGGGGGAGCCCTACACACCCAAACTCCTGCGCAGGTTTTGGGACTTCTACTGACCCTGGAGCTTTCTGCCCAATTGTAATGCCATAATATGTGACCCATGGAGGCTGCCAAATACAGTGGTTATTCATCATATGTGTATAGTATTTTCGAGATCAAAGCATGTCATCCCTTTGTCTCGGTCTCATGCATTCCCATCCCATGTATATGCATGGATTACATGTCTATGCAATGATGCCATATTCATTTGACAATATACAAAATAATTCATATATCTTCGTACTTGAAATTGCATCTCATTCATCAAAACATACATTTAAATTAAATATAAAACTTCAAATCAAGTACATAGTCATAATATCGCTTTGGTACTTCAATAATGTAGGAAAACCTACTTGATTGCAAGGAATTGGTGGTGGGGATTGATCAATGGGCTTCTTTGTACAATGTCGGTGTTACTCCAAGTTCTTTGTTCATTCCATGCATTCAAAATATAAACCTCTTGTCATAATCATGCATAACCCTTTTAATTTCATTAAGATGAGTCTTAATTAATACCTAGGGATCATTTAGTGAAGGTTATTAGGGTCCAAGTGAACCCCAAATACATACATCATCTTGTTAAGGCAAAATTCCTAAAACTGTTGACTGTCCTATAGTACATATCGACTTTGGTCGTATTGTCCAGTGGGACAGATTTTGTACACATCGACCAGAGTCAATGTGTTCACTAGGTCTGGTCTCCCTTTGTCATTTTTTCCCTCTTTTCCTTTATTTTCATCCCCAGGAATACACATCGACCCCAGTCGATGTATACTCCTGCGTTTGGCCTGAAATCCCTAAGTCCTTCCCTTATTCCTTCGTTTATGTTCCCAGAGATACACATCGACCAGATTCGATGCATATCTCTGGGTACACATCGACAATGGTCGATGTACACAACTAGGTTTTTTGCAACTTCTTCTTTTCAAGTTGCGTGTCTCCCATTTTCCCATTTTCCCTTCCGATTTGTTACCTAAGTCATCTTCTAAGTATTCTAAGCTAATTCATGAGTTCCATATCACAAGATTTACCACATACCTTGGCGGATCTTGGAGTTTTTGGGTGTGGAGAAGATTCTTAAGCTCGGATCTCAGGTTTCTCTTTTTTCTTCTTGGTTTCTCCTCTTTTCTTCCTTGCTTTCCTTTTCTCTTTGTTTCCACGGATTTCCCTATCTCTCTGTTTTCACGTGTGGAATTAGAATAAGGAGAGTGAGTGAAAGTGATAAGAATGTGAGGGGGATTGTTGTTCGGATTTTGAAAGTGGAGATGGGAGAATGCCTCTATCTTCTCTTCCTCTCTTCTTCTCCTTTGATTTTCACTCCCTTCTCTCTTTTATTTTGTCTTTCTTTCCCTCGTCTCTACTTCTTGGTTGCTATAGATCTGAAGAGGGAAAAACGAATGGGGTGTTTGGGGTTGACGTGTAGACTTTCTTCATGCATTTAATGCATGAGGTGACGTGAGATAAGGTGGTTGGACGAACTTGACTTAACAGACCTGGGCACAGACGATACATCGACAATGTCGATATGTACATTTCTGGACAAGGATATGTATCGACCAAATACGATATGTTTCATCTCGAAATGCAAGATTCGGGTTGTTTTTCTACATATATCGACCAAAGTCGATGTGTTCCCTATTGGATACATCGACTTGGTCGATGTATTCCTCTGGGCGACTCTATACTTCCTATTTTCCTTCTTCACTCTAAGTTCTGAAAATTCTAGGATACATCGACAGAACTAGATATATCCTTCTCGAAATTCAAACTTCGGGCTGGAGAGCACTGTCAAACACATCTGCTTCCAGTCAAGCTATATCGACTTTAGTCGATACATACTGGGTTTCTCAACATCTGGAAGATACATCGACCAAAGTCGATGTGTCCTGTTGGACAAAATCTCGACACATCGGCCAAAGTCGATGTGTCCTCTAGGATAATTCCAGATTTTTATTCTATTTGTTTTGTATTACATGTTCTATTTATTTTTTTAATTCCACTTTGATTCTTCACACAGTACAAACTCCATCGCTTCTTCAACACCCTAATCTAGATACATACATCATTCTCCACATAAATATAATTACATCATAACTTCACTCTTTATTTATACATCCAAATTAATACATTACACTCCAACATATTCAAAGTCAACATAAATAAAAAGATCATGCCACTTAACTTCAATCATTAAGAGATAATCACACTGGTTTAAAAGACTGAAAATACAGAGTGTTACAATCTGAAGTCTAAATGCATGAATGGCTAAGATGATGTAGATGACATGGAGGCTATCCTAAATGAGATATGCACATGGATGAATTAAAAGAATGCAAAATTCGTATGAATGGAATAAAGATAGGGTAGAATCGTGCAAGGTATGGAGAGACAAGGTGGATGATGTGGAATTGAGGAGAAGAATTGTATGGATTTTCCATGAGTATGCACATGAATGGATTCTAGAATGTGTGTGTCATGTAGAGTGGATAAAATCTAGGGTTTAATGAGGTGTCTAGGGTTTCTAAGAGATGGATGCATGAAATGAAAGGCTAGGATTAATTGAACCTAGATCTAAAGGCTTTGATGATCAGTGAATGATCTAAGTGGATGGATGGATAGATGGTTCGTAGATGATCACAATCCTAGGGTTAATCTATATGATGGATGAATTGAATGACATAGATATAAATATGATGCATGAACGGTTTGGATTAAGTAGGTGGATCTAGGGTTTTATGATATGAAATGCAAGAGATGAAGGTGATGAACGAAATGAATGGTTTGGACTGCTTGGACGGGTTAATGGGTGGTGTGGATGGGTGATTGAAAGTTGGATGGGTAAGATTAGATGGGTAGGATGGGTTTTGTATATGGGCTTTGGTGGATTTGGATCTAAAGTGGATTTGGGCTTAGGGTTGGTGAAATTAAATATGGACCTGGAGCACTGGATCCTGAGCTTGGACTTGGACAGGAGCTTGGACTTTGGCTTGCTGGGCTTGAATTCACTTTGGCTTGGCTCACATTGGGAAATGCGCATGGAGTGCTCGGCATCGGCATAGCCCAATGTTTGGCATTTGGAGTGAAGTTTGGCCCAATTGCAGTGGATCTCTAGCCCATCGATCTTGATGTTCAACTTTTGGCCTTTTTGCAATTTCTTCTAATCTGGAATTAACTAATTAATCCAACCACTTAAAATCTAAATATTGAATTAATCTAGATTCTCATAAATGGATCTAGATCATCCAATTTACATTTCAAAACCCTAGAATGGCTTGAATTAATCACAAAATTCCAATTCTTCCATATTAAGCTCACATCTTGCACTAATCCACTAATTTATTCTTCTTTCTTGTTTTCCACCTTTTTATCTACAAAACTGAAAAACTATATTAAATGCACCTTTTATATACAAAATCAAGGCTAACTCAGTCATAATTAAAGGGTAAAAATGTAAGATTTTTAGACTCAACAAGCACATATTTTGTGCTTCCCCAAACTTCATAGCCAAGCATACATGCCATTCAAACCACAAAAACATTAATGCAACCATATTGAAAATCTAGCCATTCAATACACATGAACAAATAAAAAAAATAACCATGGCATTAAATAACAAGGAGAGAGATGGAGATAAACATGGCATTAGCACACCATTGTATTGATAAAAAGATTATCATCTTATGCAACAAGGTTTTAATAAGTACATGCCCAAAATACATAGTTTTCAAAAACATCAAAAAAACTATCCTAAGAGGTGTCATCTTGAGGAGAGGAGGAGCGACGAGTATCAGTGTCATCTTTACTGCAGGACATGGCAGAGATGAAGTTCTGGATGGATTCCTTCACATAGCTCGCCAAGGCATCAAACTTAGCTTCTAATATGGCTTCCAAGGCACTGTGCCTTGCAAACTGCCTGTCTTCAAGAGCTTGAAGGCGATCCTCAAAGAACCTTCGACTAGCTAGGTCGACCTATGGTTCTTGTTCTTCTTCTTTTGTTGCATCTTGCATGTCCGGGACTGAAGTGAAAGAGGAGGAGACCTGAGTGGCTGACTGAGAGGGTCCCTCACCAATGATCTGGAGATACAATGTTTTCCCTAGGGACTTCCGTACAACTGTCTCATTGATTGGCCTAATACTCTTGGGCACATCTCCCTTGGAAGGTCTCACTCCAAGATGCAATGCTGTCCTATACATGAGGAAGCATAAGGGAGGATGACTCGTCATGGAAGAGCTGATGTATATGATGATTGTTTTGCACATGAGAGTCGCCAGGCAGAATCTGTTCCTAGTCGTTGCTGCATACATATGGACCAGCATAATTTGGTTCAAATCTCCTCTATTACGATGTCTTGGGTAGACATTCGAGCAGAAGAACAGGTGCAATAATCTATACTCAGGGAGCATGTCGACTTTCATCAGCCAGATCTTCTTCCTCCACTCCACTCTCTTCCCTTTCTTAGAATTTTCTCACATACTTTTGCTTATCCACCTCCCTCTTTTCAAAATTTTCATGGACAGTCGCCAAGTATCCATTCTTGATAATGGGTATTCCAAGTAATTGGGCAACCAAAGGAGGGCTAACCTCAATAGGCTCAAAGTTATGGAAGTATATCCAAAACCAGTTCAATTTCTCCTGGTGAGGTTCAATGGTCCAAAACATCCTTTTGGCCATGAATGGATGAAGTTTCCCACCCCATTTGATGAGACTCTCCCATCCAACCTTTCTTATGTGCTTGAGAACTCCAGCTTTTTCAAAGATCACTGGATCAACTATCCTCTCGATGTTGAGTTCCTACGAAGGAGGGATATGGTTTGAGGGCAAGAGAATATGAGCATCATAATCTTTTTTTTTTTTTTTTATTTCTCTTCTTCTACTTCCTTAGGTTCTTCAGCATAGCCTTGAGATCCTTCTCCCCCATTTTTCTTCTTCATCTTCATCTTCATCTTCATCATCTCCTTCACTCTCATCTTTTTCTCGATCTTGATCATCTCCCTGATCCTCTCCCACACTAACATTCTTAGCCCCAAACATTTTCTTCTTCTCTTCGACTTCCCTCACCTACACAAACATTTTCCCTAACCTGTACGTCTTCTTCATTGCTCGACTCCTCTTGTGGACTGGGTTCCCTAACCCCTTTTCCTCTTCCAACAACTTCTTCTACCCAGGGATGAAGGGGAAATGTAGGTTCCTAATGGTAACTTCCTTAGGCCTTCAAGGGGTAGATTTAGAGGGTCTCTCTTTTTGGGGGTTTCAGAGCAATGGACTTGTTCCTTTGTCTAGGACCCGTAGGGCTTTGAGAAAAAAGTGTTTGCTCAAAGTTGAGGGGCGAACCTCTACTCTTACCCGCAGTTTGTTTTCCTTCGATGGTTTTGAAGCTTTTTGGGTGGAGGTGAGGAGGATGGGGGTAGTGTAGTTTTCAGGTAGCTTCGTCCTTGGCATTTGGCTTGGATTTCTACCAAACACACTCTTTTTTAAAAACGAAATGGAGAGGATTTTTGGAGCTTACCCTAACTGAGAAATCTCAAATCAATGAGAGTGGGACTCGAATCCAACAGATGAAGTTTTTTTCTAGAGAGAATCGAAGAGTAATTGTCTTCACAAACGATTTGGAAACAAGAATATGATAGGTCGTTGATTGAAAGAGGGTTTTGGGAGAGAACGATCAAAACAGAATGAAGGAGATGGGTTTCGATAGCAGCAAGGGTTTAACTTAAGCAACTGCTGCTCGACATGGACGATACATCATCCTACACGATCAGTCGTCCTGCCGATGCAAAGTCACTTGTTTTTCCTCAATTGCATATCTACCTACGGCCGATGCATCGTCACTTGACGATTGATCACTCTACCGAAGCATTGCACAATGGCGATCTGTCGCCATACCAGAGACTGATTTTTTCCAAAAAATCAATTTTTTTGTTTGAAAACTCCCCATTTGATTTTTATCAAAAAACATGGCATACATAAGTCATATACATCATGATTAAACATAATTATGCCATAGACTCTTCTTACAATTGATCAAATTGAAAATCACATATCAAGTTAAACATATTTGATCAAATCCATGCAAGACAAGATAATCAAACCATACAACATTCAAACATGCAAACAAACAACCATGTTTAACATATTGAACTGAAACTTTGCACTTGGAAACAATATTTCCATGGTATGTATGGTTTTCTAAGAAAAACTAGTGCTATATCCAGGAAAAGCATAGTCTAAGCTTATAGTCACCAATTTCCTATAACATGTCATAGCACTTGGGTGTTGAGACTTGAAATATTACATTTTTACCCTTGGTATTTAGGTCAGTTAGCCTTGATTTTGTGTATATAAGATGTATTTAATGGTTTATTTTAGTTTTATTGAAAAATTCAGGGAAAAACAAGAAATCATCATAAATCAGTGGATAATTGCCGGAAGAGAGCTTAAAATGGAAGATTTAAAATTTTATAATTAAATTATGCTACTTTTAGGATTTCAAATGTAAATTGGTTAATCCGGGTCTGTTAATGAGAGTCTGGACTAATTCAATATTTATATTTTTTAGTGGTTTGAATAATTATTTAATTTTAAAGAAAGTTTGCAATTAATGAGGCCAAGAGTTTGAAATCAAGATCCATGGGCTAGAGACCCACTGAGGTTGGTCAGACACTGGGTGTAACGCCCCGCCCTTTTTCACTTATTTTCTGAAAATCAGAGTCTATTTTTTTTAAAAAAAAGTGATAGAGAGCGGGACGTCACGACGCGAGTTAAGTCCGAGTTTCTAAAGCCTGACCCTTAACTCGCCAATCATACGTGTGCGTGGACTAAGTCCACTAAGATGGTTCACACGCATCAAACTATAGAAAATGATAGCATATCACTGATAATCAAAATGTCCATTCAGTACATATGGTTTTGGTGGAGGCATCATGGATGCTTAGACAAAATACCAGACATATATTTTTTCAAAAATACAAAACTTAAAGCATGAAAAACTATCCTAAGTAGAGCCATCCTAAGGAGGTGATGCTGGAGAGGAAAGGTCAATACGAGAGATCGAGGAAAAGACGACGTAGGGCAAAATAGTCACCATGAACTCTCTGAGCTAAATCTTCCACACGATTATCTAATGGTCCAGCTGCTCCTCTATTTGAGATACACGTACTTCAGTTTTGCAGACAAATCGAGTCAAGGGTTGCGACACAAATGGTTTTACTTCACCACTTCCTTATTCTGCAGTAAGGTTACCGAAGAAGTGGGTATTACCAGACCGAGTGCAATCAGTATTTTTGACATTTAGCCCTTCTTCCTCATCAGAACTGTCCACAACGGAAATCACTTTTGCTTCGGTTCTCAGGTTTTTTCCAGATTGAGACCTAAGATTATACCGACAGTTGGATCAAGTCCTAGGGGCAGGGATTTTTCTGTGAGGGGTACTCTTAGGAGTAGAGCTTGATTCGGGATTATCCTGTACGAACCTAGGTGATCTCCTGAGGAAATGTGAGCTCGAATCAAGGATTTTTCCAATGGTCGAAGATCAAGATTTAAAAACCTTCATTTTTGACATGGTTGCTTGGGAAGAGCTTCTTAAACAGCGATCGGAAACAGGGAAGAGAGGACCAAGGCTTACCCGATCACTGAATCTCACAGACACTATGGCACCCTTTCTTCTTGAAGTGGGAAAAGCAAAAACCCTATGGTTTTTCGGTGATATATCGCTTCGAGAGGTCCGATCGACTGGTCTAGGGCACGGGAGGCAAAGGGGAAATCACCAGAGCTCAACGAGAAAAAAAATGACGATTTCAAAATGATATGTCATTTTTGCAGAGAGAAACCTTTTAACTTAATCTTTTCTTTCTTACCAATAGGTCATGACCAACGACCGGTCTGTGTCGACATGTTGATAAGTATCGACTTGTCTCTCCTTTCACTTTTCGTCTTTTTTAGTCTGTGTTCTGATTTCCAATAGAACCGACATGTCTATTCCTCCGACTAGTCTATCCTTCGACCTGGGTTTTTAAATTTGAAGGACAACTGGTTGTGTGTGTGTGTGTGCGCGCTTGCGATGTTCATAGTTCATGAAGCTTTGCTTATACACCTTTCAATACCAGTGTAGATACATACATTCGCACAGGTTTTGTTCCATTAGAAGATTCAACACATCCTTCTGAAGGTAGGCATACCAATCCAAGTACCTTGGGCACATTTAATTTACTAATTCGAACATATTGTCCAAGTGTGTTATGTCATGAGATACGACATCTCCAGGCTTTAACAAGGACTAGGTGTCTATGAACACAAATCATTCCATATAACATAAAAATAACAAATATTGGAATGAAACACTAAGCACACAAATCATACATTCATTTCACATTTGAATACAATTAACTTGCATATGGAAATGAAGTATGACGCTACCCATACAGCTCTCATGCTTGTTATCATGTTATTATTCAAAACATGATAAACACTTTTACCATTCTTTCAAGCATACTCCAATGAGGTTCATTCCTTGGAAAGAGCTGGTACATAAATGGATTATAGATAAAGCATATTTGATCATTTTGATCAACACTTTTGGTAATTTTATACCAAACCAAAAATCCATTTAAAGACATAGAGCGTGTTTCATTCCACAAGAGATTCACAAGTTTAAGAACTTGGAATAAAACGATACTGTGTATGTGTACCATATCATTCGTAAGCACATACACACCTATACATGAGGTAATGCACAACCTACATTCATTTCCTAAAGATGCAAAAATCGCAAGACATATGAAATGAAATGAGCCAAGTATAATCCAATACTATGGTGCTAACCTTCATGTACATACGAGTATCTTGCATAAGATCAATCCAACAATCAAACAAGAACATGGATTGAAGGCAAGATAAAATGGTGATTTCAAAACATGTTTCAAATGTGATACCAACAACGGTAGCCCTTTACACATTTGAACATAACATTGTGAGACAAAACACCAGATTTTATACCATGAAGTTGATCTTACCTAAGAAGAGGTACATGGCTCTTATAGGATACTTGGAGGTTACCACCCTCATCAAGTTCCTTTACTCCATCCTCTTCTTCTCTAGAAGATTCATCTTGGACTTTTTCAATGGATGAACTTAGGCAATCACCTATACACATTGGTCATGGTAAGTGATGTCATCCATTGGGCTAGAAAAGGCAAGTCTTCGTGAATTCTTTCAGCCTTTTTTGTTGTTTCACATCCCTTTATAGATCTTAACAACACATTATGAAACAACACTGATGAATGATACTAGTGTTTGATTAAAGTGCATAGTCATTTCATCACTAGTCCAAGCTATTTGGTCTTTGGGCTAAGTGGTCATGAAGTTTGAGGGTTAATCAAATACCTCTTTCATAAGCTTAGACCACTTACTATTCACCTATTTCCAAACATGTTTATTGATGAAAACATTTAAAGTTTTTCATGATTACTTTACATTTTTCATCACAAATTGAGGTTTGGAAATATCATGGCTTTCTCTCAAAGCCACTATTCTAGTACGGATCAACTCAGATGGTTAGATCTTTTATGAAGAGCATGAGGCTCTGATACCAATTGAGAGTTCTCCCTTCGGTGCTAGAACATTGTTGACCCTAGGAGGGGGGGGGGGGGGGGGGGGGGAGTGTGAATAGGTCAATCCCAGTTTCCATGGTGTTTAAAAATTTCTTGATTGTTTAAAGTTTAAGTGCAGCGGAACAACAATATTAATCAAGAGATTTGTTTAGTGTGATAAATTGTTTATAATTTCTATAAACAATCACACTAAGTTTAGAACCCTTTGCAGATTGCTTGATTATCAATGCTTGTGCATAATGTATAATAGAGATAATCAAATGCAAAGTGATGTGTGTTGAGAAGAGAGCTTAAATACTAAAACACAAACACACAATGATTAAACAACATAGACCAAATTTATAGTGGTTCCGTTAACCAACCTACATCCACTGTTAGCAGTAGCTCAAGCTTGATTTATCCCCAAATCTTCCAAGTGGGGACTTACACCCTCACATTTAGAGTAGGAATTCCACCTCACTCATTTGGCGGAAATTTCACCCACCTCAAGTAGAATAGGAATTTCACTTATTCATTTGGCTGGGAATTCCACCCACCACATGTGCCAGAGATTACGCTCTTGTTTTTTATAGCGGTTCCGGAGCCGAGCCTCCTTAATCCACTTTTATAGGACAAATGTTTTAAATAAAATTAAAACCAGGAAGCACTTGCCTCTAAAGCTCTTTTCTGTTGAAGTGTGCTTCTCAAAGATCCACCCAATGTGTGCCCGACTTAACCTCAACACTCTGCCTTGTAGCCGTTGTTGAGCAATCACAATCTGAGGGTGACTAGGAAATTGGTTCTACCAATATCTATCCTAGTTTGTCATCATTTCCCCTCTCTTTCTGACAAACTCAATACATATGATTGGTTGTATTAGATTTCCCAAGTGTAGGTAGATGAGAGAGAGTGATCCTTTTGTTGGCCCTTGTGTAAACTCACTAATAATGATGAGGGTCCAACGGATTTGCCAAAGGATGTCCAATTGGCTATACAAAGATTGGTATTTATAGAGAAGGCAACTAGTCTTTTGGGACAATCCAATGCTGACAGGTTGGGAGCACCTAGGGGTCGGTGTCTAAAAATATTACCGTTAACCTACCCGACCATTGAGCATTAAATGCACTTTTAACGGCACAATTTATATCTGACTGACAGGTTTGTGTTACCAATGGGTCGACGATCATGGCAGCTAGAGGTCGGTCTACACGAGAGGCTCGGTCTGGGGCAATCCCATGCTGACAGATTTTCAAATCCAGAAACTAGTCTTGCCTAGAACGACATGTCGCCCTTTATCGATGTGTCGGTCCTGGTTCTCTCGACCATTCTGTATTACGGATATTTCTGTTTTCTCGAGAGTCCACCTGAGTTCTAAGTTTCAGAAGTCATAAGTATTTATCGAAGAGTCGTTGACCATGAGGGGTCGTTTCAGCCTTTTACCGAGGGGTTGGTGCATACGAGACTTTCGATCAGAGGCACACTCAAAATGACAGTTCAATGTTCCAGAACCTTTGTCAATCTTGCCGACCAGTCTTTGACCACGATGGGTCGATCTTGTCTCCACCGAGAGGTCAGTCAGAATGACTGGTCGAGCTGACAGTGAACTTAATTCATATTTCCAAGTTTACTTTCAATTTACTGTCAAACTTCCTCTCTCGGCTTTTTATGATTTTACCATTTGTTCAACTAAGCCTAGGAATGGTCCTCCTAAGGTGTAGGTACCACCTAAAGTCAGCTATGGCCAAATACATGTTTTGTGATTGCTATAACGATGAGCTTCAATCTAGTGGAGCATAATCTTTACTCTTGATTACCTTGAGTATTCAAGCTTCTAGCTAGTGCTTTTTCCCGAGTCATGGAATTGACAAACTTAGGGACTCAACAAGCCGGGGCACTAACAACATGGTCTAATTGTCTAACTAAGGAGTCTTGTCTTGGGCCCACCTTCATTGGGGGTACATACTGTAACGCCCTCCCCGTTTCACCACAAATAAGAGTTAAATTTTTTTTTTTTTAAAGTGACAAGGGGCGCGGACGTCACGACGCGAGTTAAGTCCGAGCTTCTAAAGCCCGGCCCTTAACTGGCCAACCCTACGCGTGCGTGGAGCCAAGTCCACGAGTACGGTTCACGCGTAGATGTAAGCTCAAGGAATATTACTTCTCAGTGCGGAATTAACAACAAAGACTATCCTACAGATTTGAGATAGCAAGGAAGATAACATTCATTTAAATTTCTATAATACCTCAAAACCATAATGTCCATAATAAAATCCCAAAACATAGCCAGTAATCTAATTTATTACATTCCGACAAGCTAAGCTACTCAAATTACATTTTTCCAACATGCACTTAAACAACATAATTAATCTGCCTTCCCAAGCTCCTAAGCGTGACTCCCGTCCCGTCCTTCCGTTTCGCCACCTCCTGCGTCATCAACTAGGGTAGAAGTAGGGCGTTAGACCACGCGCCCAGTAGGACTCCGAGTAGGGCTAGCACATGGATTAGTAATAACAGCATGCAGATAATATTATAGCAAAACCATGCACTTTGGGCAATGTTATGCAATGGGTGTTCTATGTCATGAACCCCACCCATCCATCTCATCCTCATCGTATAATGTCCCTTTTTCAACCATACACAGTGTTCCAAATAAAATCCATACCATCATCGTGCCATGATCCTCTTGATGGAAAAGCCTCATCCAGATGCGATCCACACTAGGCATCCCCCTTGATGGAAGAACCATCATCAAGGTATAACAATAAATACAACATCCCCCTTGATGGAAAACCATCATCAAGGTATAATAATACATAATGAACATCCCCATGCGTTTATCGGTCGCCCCGACGGAGCATGGACTCCGGTTTCATTTCATCCTTCCCCTGTCATATCCCTCCCATGCCATGCATGAGATGTAAATGCCATGTGCCATGTAATATATGTAGTTCAATAGTAACACAAAAAAAACCCATCTTAAAACAATTACTTGATTATCAAATAAATCAAAGGGAAAAACATCCCATAATATTTAATCCAAAACCCATATTAAGACATTCACATGATTTCCAAAATAATTTAAAGGAAAACATCACAAGATACACAATCCAAAACTCATCTTAAAGGCAGCCACATGCTTTCCAAAATAAATTAAAGAAAACATCACCCAATCCATGGCTTAAAAAAATGTAGGAATCCTACCGAATACCGACTCGCGTCCTTTTATGTTTTCCTTTCGATAAACCCGGTCGCCGATCACGCACCGCCTGCGATGTCCAGTACCTTATTACACATTTATCATTAGTCCATGTTTTAACCATTTCTAAGCCCATATGAAAAACCGGTCACTATTTAGGTTTTGTGGGTCCGGTCCCATGTCATCTATTAAACCTTTTACTCCCATAAGTCTTAAAATTTGGCCACCCTAGGCTTGATCAACCACTTATAAGGTTATTACATTAGAGCCCCTCATTCCATGATCAATCTCCATGGAATTCTTGAATTTGGCATTTAATTACGGTTTTGCCACTACCTCATTTTCCATGGTTAATCACCCATTTATCCATGCATGATTAAGTCCAAAAATTGATCCACAACCTAGGTTCATTAATGATCCCTAACCACGTTACAAGATCATTAAAAATCAGCCCTTAACTTAGCTTCATTTCCATTGATTTAAACACATGATAATTCCAAATTTTAGCCCTTTAAGCATTCTAATTTATGAAACTAAAATGCATCAACCCCAAGCTTAATTTAATCATTCATAAGGTCATCTTGATGCACCCAAGTTAATGTCCAACATACATAGGGTTCAGCCATGGTTCTTCATTGTGGCCCATAATTACGGTTATGCCACTAAACTTCCATGGTTTAATATCTCCTCTATTCATGTATATTTTAAGTCTAAAATTCATCCGTAACTTAGATCCATTAAGGATTCACTAACCATGACTCAACATGAAATACAATCAGCCATCTCATTTAATAAGATTCTCCATCATCTAAACACAAACATGGACCCAACCTTAGCTCATACAATGACCTACAAAATGGGTCATGGGTTCGGCCACACACCATGGCCGAACCCATGATGTCTTGTTCCCCATTTTCCTTGAATCTTTTGGCACATTTTAGATCCACCAATAATCCCTCTTTTCCATCCTCTAAACCCATCAATTGATCCCTATTACATCACCATTTTAGGGTATCATTTCATACTTTGGGTCCATCAAAATTACCAACATTTTCCCATTTATTTCTCCATAAATCATGACCATTTCATTAGCCCTATGGCCAATAATTTTTCTTCCAATCATCCCATTCTATGCTTAATCTCATAATTTACATAATGCACATAACCTATTTATTCATTTTCTTACCCTAACCCTAATTCACCCATTTAGGGTTTTCTCCATCTTCCACCCTCTCATTTGATGGATTTAAACTCCATAGCATAAAATTATCTATCCACCATTACATTCATATAAAATAAATTCCAATTCTTAAACCCTAACCATCCAAAATTTCTTGTTTAAGAAATACTCACAATCCGATGTCTCCTCCGATTTCCGCCGCTCCCATCGGTCTCCTTAGCCTCCTCTCTCCTTCCTCTTTATCTTTGGTAGGTCAAGATTCTTGATCCATGGTGGCAAACCCCAACCTTAGGATCGACCAAGGTAGGGTTTGTGTGAGAGAGAGAGAGAGAAAAATCATGAGAGGAAAGATGTTAGCCCTCACCTTAGAGTGATTTCCCTCCAATTTCTACTCCTTTCTTCTCTCCTTCTCTTCTCTTTTCCTTAGCTCTTTTTCTCTCCTTCACTTGGATGTAGGGGACGACCATTGGAGAGTGGAAGAGGTGGAGTTTGTGAAAAGAAATAAGAATGGGAGGACCAACAAAACTTATCTCATTTGGTGACTTGAAGACTTTTACTTTACATTAATTGGTTTCACCAACCTTATGAGATATTTTTAAGATATTTTCTTTGCTTTATGGTGGTGGTCATCTAAACACACCACCAAGCCCAACGTGTGTAAATTTTGAGGTGGGGTAGCTTGGTCTCCATTTGACCAATTTTAACCCCATTTGGCCACCAATTTAATAAATTAATTACTTAATTACTTTGATAATTACCTTAGGTTAATTCATTTGTATTTAACCTAATTCCCATTATTCCACCCATGGTTGACCAAGTCAACCATGGTGGCGGCCCCACCAATCATTGGCCCTCACGCCACCTCACTTGATGAGGTGAAGGTGGGTCCCACTTGGCCACATTACTTTGGTTTAGTTCCAAATAACTTAAATGATTAAATTTCATTCCATTCATTCTAAATGGATCCCCATTGGGCCCATTGCCCAATTACATTTCCATCTAGCCCATTTACCTTAGAGCACGACCACCTTGACCCATTGGGTCCCAAATGGGTATTTGACCCAATTTGACCATTCTTGACCCATTTAACCCTCATTAACCATTTAAATAAATTTAAATCCAAACATTAGTCTATTGGGCCATACTTGGGCCTTTGTCTAAATTTTGGCCCATTACCTTTTATCCCACCAATTTCCCAATTTTCATCATTAAATTAACTTATATCCACATTTTTATTAATTTAAAAATTCCGGACCCTTACACATACCTTGGGGGTTTAGGCCTTGGAGGATGCATTTTAGGTTTTCCTTTAAAGTTTGGTGGGTGTCTGTTAACTTTATGAATTGGGGAATGTCTTCTAAACTAGCATTTGGGGCATGGTTAAGGCCCTTATCTTGCATGTGCCACTTCTTAAGGTTACACTTCAACTTGTAGTGTCCAACCTTATGGCAATAGAAACATTTACCCTTAGGGGTCATAGGCACATCTCCCTTATCAAAAACCCTTTGGCTAATGGGTCCATTGGCTTCGAATGAAGATCCAAGGCCCAACCTATCGCCAAACTTTTTACCCGAACTTAAAAGTTTTCCAAGTCGTTGTTTTCCTTTAGCTTAATGTTTTCATCATTAGAGGCTTTTAACTTAGAGGTGAGTTCAGTGTTTTCTGTTTTTACACCTTCAAGTTGGCTTGATAAATTTTGATTTTCATTTTTATCCATATCAAGTTTCTTGGCCAACATCTCACTTTCAAGGTATAAGGCATTGAAAGATGATTGAAGATCATCATCTTATCACTACTACTTTTAATATCCGCCATTGTATCAATTGTGGGAACATCTTTATGTTCAACAATTGAGGCCACAAAAACCTTGTGGGTTTCCTCATTCACTTGAGTCTCCTTATCCGAATCACTTTCAGATTCTGTAGTCTCCTCATGTGTGACATTCATAGCCTTCTTGGGTTTTTTTCGAAAGATATACGTTAGAGTAGTGTACTTTCTGTTCCTTGTTTTTGTTTTTCTTCTCTCTCTCACCATGAGATTCATGTCTTTTAGGGGCTTTATAACTAAATTCTCCTTTTTCTATATTTTCTCATTTGAACCTTTTAAAGTTTTTTAAATAATTTTTAGCAATCATGGCCATTTCTTCAATTGGGTCTTCTTCCATTAACAGTTCTTTTTCATTAGTTGATGGGAGTTTAATGGAAGACTTCAAGGCAATTGGCTTCTCTTATTGAGATTCAAGGTTGAGTTCAAAGGTTTGGAATGATGCGAGCAAGTAAAAAAATTCATTTGGGCAACATTACAGTATTCTTCAATTGCCATCTTTTTCGATTCAAACCTCTTGGCAAGATTTCTTAGGATTTTTGTGCACACTTTGGCATCGGGAATTATTTCTCCATGAGCCCACATAAAGTTGACAATGTCACTAACTCTAGAATAGAAGTCCATGAAGGTTTCTTCTTTTGTGTTCATTTGAAGAGAGTGCACAATTCAAGGCATTTAATGCTCTACCATTAGCTGTGCATGAGACCTTTTCATCCCTTGCCCATGAAGAATAAGCTTTTAGCTCAATAGATGTGGACGTATCCGTTTTCTCAATCATCAGGTGTGTCCATCCAGTACACACAGAATCCCATACAGATGCATTGATGGAGATGAAAAATCTTTTCATCGTTGCTTTCCAAGAAGCATAGTTTGATCCATCAAAGTAGGGTGGTTTAGAGATGGCATAGCTCTCTCCCATAGACATGGTTCTAGCACTTGATCACTCAGACGGTTAAGTCAATAAAATGAGCCCGAGGCTCTCATACCAATTGAAAGTTCCCTGAGTGCTTAGAACCAAATTAACCCTAGAGGGGGCTGAATAGGGTAAACACAAATTATGGGTCCTTTTCCTTGATTAATATAATGCGGAATTAAATAACTATTAATCAGTTATGTGATTTCAAAGTGTGCAAGAGCAAAAACAATCACACAAAGAGACAATGCACACAATTTGTAGTGGTTCGGTTAGACAACCTACATCCACTGTTGAGACTCACCCTACGTTGAGCTATCTCCAATTTACTAAGCGTTGGAATTACACCAACACAATAGAATAGGACTTACACGTATCCAATTGTTTGGGACTTTCACCCAATTCCTATCTCACTATTTTTTATAGTGGTTGAAGAGAAACTCAGTTTTTTTTAATCCACTTCATAATCAACAAATGACTTTTAAGGTAAAAATATAAAACTACGAAGCACTTGCCTTTGAAGATCTTTGCAAATGTAGATGTGCTCCTTGAATCACTCCCAGTGTGAGCTCGAACAGTCCCGACGATCCGTCGTGTAGAGCAATCACGGTCCTTGGGAGATTCTCTAGAAGATTGGGTTCTCAATCACTACACTAGAGGATTTGGCTTAATCTTTCTCTCTTAATCACAATCTTTACCAGTTGAATATTGAATGATTTCCTTTTGATTTGCCAAGAGAGAACAAGTCTAGGAATTTGCCTTTGATACTTGGGAGATTTTCTCACTGGTAGATGGCACAATTAATGGCTATTCACTCTTCTCTTTCCAACTCCCAAAACAGTGTTTGTATTTATAGGCAACACTAAAAATTTCGTAAGACAGAAACACACGATTGATTGTGTACAGGCGATCGCTCGTCCGTGTTTGAAATCTTTTCCACCAACCCAACCGTTGAGTATTTAATGCACATCAACGGCTCTAAAACGGTAACCTCACAATGGATCATTCCACACGACTGATCATCCGTGTTTCTGGCGACTGATCGCGGGTTGGCGAATTTATCGGCCTGAGACTGACTATATTTTCTAGCCTCAAGTCTCCTTCAAGCCTAGGGAGATTGATCATCATGCCGATCTGTTCCTGCCCTGTACTGACGATCGATTGCATACCCAATTGATCGTGTGATACTAAGATTTCCAAGCTTTGTTTAAGACCAACCTATGTCCTATCTCAGTGATACATTGTCCATACAATTGATTCGTCAAGGTTCCAGATGATTGATCGTGGGCACCCGATTATATCATTATAAGACCACATGAGTTTGACAATCATGTTCAACTAGAATCCCCAACATTCCACATGACATATTGCTGGACCACGATTGGACGTATGTTGTCCTTGGCGACTGATCACCCGACACGATGTGTCATCCTGACAGTGAATTCATATTTCCATGTTGGGTTCCAATTCATTGCCAAACACATGTTATGCTTGATTAATTATCCCGATATGATCTTTAAGCCTAGGCATGGACCACCTAAGGTCATCTGCAGTCACTTACCATTAGTGATTGCCATACACGTTGATCCGTTGAGTCTTCACACTTCAACCAACGCTTGAGATCTTGAGTCTTGAGCTTCTCTCTTCAAGGCATTGCTTCACCTAAGTCACGAATTGACAAATAGGTGACTCGGGCACTAACACTATCTTCGCAATATCACATTCTCTAACTCTCAGCTGGTGATATCCAAATAGCAAGTCAATCTTGGAAAAATACCGAGATCCTGTCAACTTATTAAACAAATCATCAATCATGGGGAGTGGATACTTGTTCTTAATTGTCACTTTATTCAATTGTCGAAAGTCAATACAAAGTCTCATTGAACCATCTTTTTTCTTAACAAAAAAAACTGGCACGCCCCAAGGTGACGTACTAGGTAGAACGAATCCAGCTTTAGTCAATTTGATCAACTAAGTTTTCAATTCCTCCAGTTCTATAGGATTCCTTCTATAAGCAGGCATAAAAATAAGCGAAGTACCGAGAATTAAGTCAATTGTGAATTCAACCTCTCTATGGGGTGGTAATCGAGTCAACTTCTCAGGAAAGACATCATGAAAGTCACCCTACCACTCTGAACAATCTCATCTCTGAAGATTTTGGATTCTCCCAACCAATACTCGCCACTTGGCCTATTGTTCTTTGATGAGGCAAACAAGGTTCGGAAGATAGGCTCAACCTTTTGCTGTATTTTGAATTTATACTCGCAACTGCACGAACCATTTATAGTATAGATTTATGAGTGCGAGGTCAAACCCATAAGGATTAACAAAATATATGCAATTGAAATTTTGTGGTTTAAGAAATTATAAAACCTTTGAATAAAACCTAATAATAGAAAAACAATTTCTAAACTTAAAAATAAATCCCAAACTTAGAATTATTCTAAAAATAGAAAATCAAATCTAAAAATAGAAACATCATCTAAAATTTAAAATTAAGTAATTAAGAATACCAAATTCATAAAAAAAAAAAAAAAATCATGATGCACCAAAATTCGTAAAACTCACTTAAAGTGGTGGAATTAATTTAGAAAATTAAAAACAACCTTATTGATGAACATTGGAAGATTACAATTTTACCCTTTTAACTTGTATTAGTTAGCCTTTATTTTATGTATTTTAGATATCTCTAATGTTGTTTTTGAGTTTTGTAGGAAAAATAGGGAAATACAAGAAATGAACTTAAAAATGGAAAGAACTGCTGAAAGTGGGTCGTAATTTCTATTTTTGGAAAGTGTGTGAAAATTGCCACTAATTTTGGAATTCATTGTAAAATTATCTTGATTCAAATCTAGATGTGAGAGTTTGGATTAGGATAATTAATTCTTGAACTACATTGTAAAATGGTAAATTCACAACACTAGGACCAATGGGCCCACTAATCCAATTTTGAAGTTCAAAGCGTGCGAATTAGAATCCATGAGCCAAAGTCCATCAAGTGAGCCAGGCTTGATTGAAGCCCAAGTTGTGATCCAAGTCAGAGGCCCAAGAAAGAAGCCCAACAAATTTGAATTCTATAAGTCCAAGTGGGACCCACTGACTCTCCAAAATCCATGTACGAAAATCGTATGATGCTTAAATGGCAAATAGATATGCATATGAAACAAAGGGACAATCGTATGAGGTGATTAGGATTGGATTTATTTGGAGAAAAATTAGAGATTATTATGGAGAGACTTGTGGAGAAAACTTCTCTAGATCCCATGTGCAAAAATCGTTGGAACTTAAATGGGGAATGGAATATGCGCATGATGCAAGTAAACCAAAGAAAAAATTGTATGGAGTGTTCAGGAAGTCAAGAAAAGAAGAAAAAAATGGGATTTGGACTCCAGATTGAGATAGAGAACAAGTCAACAGATAGAGAAAAAATCTTTTGGGATTTTCCACTCTATTCCATGTGCATGTGACATACTATTGTATGGATTTTACAATCCTAAAATTTATGTGATGCAAAGATCTACATTGGATCTCCTGAGCACTATAAATACAAGGGTCCATGGATTGGAAAAATTGAACAGAGCCTGGAGCCGGAGAATATCTTTAATTGGAACTTAAGAAAATATAGGATAAGGAGCATAATTCGAATTTTACAAATAGGTGCCTTTGTTTTATTTTAATTCTCTCTCTTTGATGTAAATTGCAAATGAGTTGTAATTTTTATTTAATAAATTTGAGATATACTTTTAAATCAGTGGAAAGTCCAAAATTTGAATTTTAATTATGATTGTTGGATTCGAATTTTAATTTTGGATTTCTTTAATTAATTACTCTCGACATATGAAATATTTTAAGTCTTTTGATTTCTTTAAATTCAGATATAAAGTTCTTTTGAACATATGAAATATTTTAGATCTAGAATTTAATTGTCCATGTCTAAGATTTAAGGTTCATTTAATTAATTTAAAGAGTATGGAATCTAATTTTGATGAAAAACATGAATTAGTTTTTGGATTTTTACGTGAATTCCATGGTTTAGATTTTATTTTTATTTTATTTAATGGGTATGATGTTCAATTGCAATGAATGGTTCCGATCCACTATAAATATGTATCTTATTTGTTCATATTTTAATTCTTTTATTTTTATTTCACTTATTGAATTCATTCAAATTCTTTGGAACTAGGTTAGAAATATTTTATTTGTATCTTAAGTATGTAGTTTTAAGTTAAGTTGAGGTTGTTTAATTTTAATCCACCATTTTAATTGAAATTGGATAACTTAATAATTTTTTAATTACTTTTAGATCTCATATTTGATTAAGTTCCAAAGTTAGATGTTATTTTGGATTTTGATAAATTAATAACATAACTCTATGTTTAGAAGATTAGATCTCATGTTTAGATTTAATTTCATAATTATGATTTCTTAGATCACATTATTTTTAATGGTGCCAATTTAATTTTTATACATATATTTATTTGATTTCTCTTGGGTTCGACCTCGCACTCATGTGCTATACTATAAAATAATTCGTACACTTGCGAAAATGCAAAACTACACATTACTTATTCTAACATAGAATTGACAAAATTAAAACAGTAATATAAAATTCCAACCTTGTTCCAACATTTGACAAGAGTCGAATTTATGAATAAAAATGAAACAAAAACAAACTATATACATATTTACAATTGAATTGATCAACTAATCTAAGATAGCATCATATCCCATATTCTATGAAAAATAAAATCAAAGCCTAGACCATGGAACTCACATAAATTCTCAACCACACATTCATGATTTTCATCCATTAAAATTCTAAATATGAAAGTTATGAATTCCATTAAACAAGAAAATTCAATTCAAGCCTTAGGTTTAGGTAGAATTTCTACTTAAAATTCTAAATCTAAAATATTTAATACATTCTTAGAAAGAGCCTTAGATTGGAAATCAAGTTCAACCTATTCCTAAAATATTTCAAACACTTTCCTTGAAAATTCTTAGAATAATTTTCAACATATTTTCCATAAAAAGAATAAAAATAAACTCAAACAATTACTATGCAATAATCTAAAATTGGTAAAACGACAAATCTAAAACATGACACTTTGAATTTATTCAATTGATGGAAAAAATATTGAATTACAATGCAACGGAATTTTGAAAAGAAAATACAACAATTACAATACTCAAATTTGAAAATTACCAACCTCAAGGCCCATGCAAAATTCAAATTCTCATATGTTCTTCTTGATCTTCTTTTGTCCTTATTTCAATGCTAACCTTAGCCTCTTGCTCAATTTTAATTTTTCTTTAACCCATGGCAGGTATTTATAGAGTTTAGCGAGGAACACAAAGGGCTAGGATCAAATTTTCTTAAAGAAAGCAACGGGAATGGAAGGCTAGGATTAAATGGGTATTTGAGGAAAGGAGGTGGAATGGTTGGCTTAGATTGGAAGGTTATTGAGCAAGGGGCATGTGTAACACCCCGGATTTTCAAGTTATTAATTTATATGAAAATTACCCATTTAAATTGTGAATTTTAGATATGGACCTTAGATGGGTAAAGTGTTGGGTCATTGCCCAATTAAGATCCAATGGATATGTTATAGGTTCAATTTAAAATAAATGGGTAAGATGTGTTTAATTGGGTCAAGGTTGTTTATTTGGGTCAAATGCCCAATTGGGACCCAATGGGTCATGGTTAACTTGGATGACCACCAACTTAGTTCAATCTAAATTAAATGGGCCTGAATTAAATAATAATGTAACATGTCTAAAAATTAAATATGGATTGCTTGGGGCGTGTATGTGAGGTGGACATGGAAAGATATTAGGAGTTTTAGTTGAACAAGGATTGCCCAAGATGGGCTACACGCATGGATAAGATGGGATATTGTTTTAACCCAACATAATCAATAAAGAATATGTCTAATTAAATTAAGATGATTGTTTAGGCCATGTATAGAAGATATGCGCATGGCACCTTCTAAATTAGGATTAATTGGGAGTTTAATAAAAGAAAAGCAAGAGGGGCGCATGACACCTTCTATTTAGATCAAGAGGAAGTTTTAATAAAAGAAAGGCATCAAGGGCGCATGGCACCTTCTAAGATAGGACTGATTGGATTTTTAAAAAGAACGGCATACACAAAGGAGGCTAAGGAAAGAAGAAGATTGGAAGAGCAAGAACAACTGAGGGAAAACCGGAGGAGTCGCGGAACGGGTAAGTGATTTGATATTTTGTTTAAAAATAAGGAACCATAGGGTTCGGCCATGGTGTATGGCCGAACCCCATGGAAGAGAATTGATGGATGATTTGGTAATTTTAATGGAAAGAATGGACCATAGGGTTCGGCCATGGTGCATGGCCGAACCCTATGGAAAGACATGGTTAATGTATGGATTTTTAATGAGGAAAACCATGGGAGTTGGTTAATAAATTTATATGGTTTGAATGGATGTTTTTGGTGATTTTTATGGAAAGACATGATTATTTTTATGGGTTCAAAACCATGAAGAATATTAGTCATTTTAATGGATTTATGTTCATGAATTTAGATCTTGGAAACCATGGAAGGAATACCAAGGTTTTGAAGGGATTAAATGGGGACCGTGGAATAAGATTAAGGGTTGAATGTTAATGTTTAATAATTTTTAGAAGGAGGATTATGAACCATAGGGTTTGGCCATGATGTATGGCCGAACCCCATGGTGTTGTATTGCTATGGTTATTGGAGTTTAATTGATTAAATGGAAGATCAATGTTTATTAATTTTTAGATAGGAGAACATTATGAACCATAGGGTTAGGCCAAGGTGTATGGCCGAACCCCATGGAGTTGGATTGGTATTTTTAATCTATGTTAATTGATTAAAATAGAAGGTGGAGATTAATTTGGAAACTTTCTAATTATGGAAGGATGGATACTAAATTTGGAAACTTTCTAATTATAGAAGGATGGATGCGAAATTTGGGAACTTTCTAATTATGGAAGGATGGATGCTAAATTTGGAAACTTTCTAATTATGGATTATTAATGAAAATGGAAACTTAGACATCATGGGTTCAGCCATGTGTATGGCCGAACCCCATGAACCAATTTTATGGGTTTATGTTTATGTGTATTTTAAAGGGAGGATGCAAGTATACACTTATGGTTTATGAACCTAAGTTGGTGAACCATTGAAAAGAAAAATTAGAAAAGAAACATCAAGGGTTCGGCCATGGTGTATGGCCGAACCCCATGAACTTGTTAATGGGCCATGTTTGGGTCTTTGTATAATTTTAATGAATGGTTCACCAAACCAAGGGATGAAGGGTGAGAATAATGGAATTATAGCCTTGGATGGCAATATGGTAATTATGTAGAACTAATGGAACTATGTGTTGGAACTCAAACGTAAGTTGATGGAATCAATGGCAATCTTGTAAATATGTGGAAATATTGGACATAGGGTTCGGCCATGGTGTATGGCCGAACCCCATGAACTATTGTATGGATTATTTTGGGAACTTAAGCCTTATGAAAATAAGGAAGGTAAATGGCTATGGATATGTATAATGGCACTATTGTAATTAAGTAAATTAACGAACCCCATGGGGATTGGTTTATGGACTTAAAATATTGTAAATCAAGTGGGACTTGGTTTTGATTGGTTATTATATTATAAGGTAACGGGACCTCACAAGGTGTTTACGATCGTGAGCGGTTACCGAACGAAAGACGCAAGGACACGTTAGCGGTCTTTGGTAGAACTCCACCTCTTTGAAACCATGGATTTTATGTACAATGTTTTCATCTGATTTTGATGAATTTATGTTGCAAAGGATAGGTTTCAAAATGTGACTTTTAAATGCTATGTTTATATGATAAAATAGCATGTGTTGTATATGTTTAAATGTGATTTTAATGCTATGTTTATATGATAAAATAGCATGTGTTTCATTGGCATCTCATGCATGGCATGGGGTGAAGGATTTGTAACCGGAGGGGCCACACTTTGTCGGGGCGTCTGAAAAACCTATATGGGATACCTTGATGTGTTTTTCCATCAAGAAGAAATCGGAGGGTCTACACTCCATCGGGGCGTCCGAAAGACCTATGTGGTGGGTACTTTTAAGTACATGTGATGGGTGGGACTCATTGCATTTGTCATCATTGTATGGCATAGTTTATATGGTTTTTGACATTACGATATTATATATGTTTTGTACTAACCATGTGTTGGCCCTAATTGGAATACCTACTGGGCGCGTTGTTCTAACGCCCTACTTCTACCCTAGTGGATGACACAGGAAATCAGGGGAACGATGAACGCAAGGAGGGCCAAGCATAGGAGCTTGGATGATTTAATTTATATTTTGAATAAAGTTATTTATGGACATGTATTTGAGTAACTAGTTTCCGGGCATGTAATAACTTAGATGGTTGGATGTTTATTTGGATAATTATGATATTTTAATTATGATTAAGGACTTGACATACTTTGCTATCTGAATGGAATAGAACTTGGTTCTAATATTATTCTGCATGTTCTGATTTCGCAGTTATGATGTTATTCCGCATGTTGATATTGTTATGTGTAAACTGTTTTCATGGACTTAGTCCATGCACACATAGGGTTGGCCAGTTAAGGGTCGGACTTTGGAAGTTTGGACTTAGCTCGCATCGTGACGTCCCGCTCTCTATCACTCTTCGTTTTTATATAAAAAAAAAAGACTCTGATTTTAGGAAGAGAAAGTGAGTAAAAAAGGGCGGGGCGTTACAGCATGTGGAGGGCTGATATGGATTGATTCAATCATAGAAGGGAATTAAAAAGAGGTAAGAAGGTGGCTTTAATCCCATGAAATTCGACCATAGTGTGAACACACTACGGTGTAGTCCGCCAAAGTGATAACATTGTAAATCCCATTTTTAACACATGCCCCATCTTGCAGCTCAATTTGGACCTAATAAACCTTTGAATTACGAAAATTTTGTAACCCTTGAAGTCTTCTTTCCAACGAAATAAGAATAAAATTGATTGAACATTGGAGTAAAATGTCATGGCCAAAATAGTGAGACTGTGTCAAAACATTCTTCCAAATTTAATGATTATCCTCTTTCTCTCTCCTCCAATGAATTCAAATTTCACATGCTTGGTTTGCTTGAAATCTTCAAACATGTCATCTTTGCAAATGGGCTTTTTATTGGGCTTTGTAATTGGACTTTTCATGTATGAGAATTTTAATAAATAATTTTACCACTTACATTCAAATTCTAAAATGTACTAAATTAATCAAAACTCTCATAAATGGATTTGAATTAATTAGTTTACAAATAAACCTAAAATGTAGTAAATAATTATTAAAAATCCACACTTTCCAAAAATAGCACTTTAAACCAAAAATTGCAGATTTCTCCATTTAATCTCTCACGTCTAGTATTTTCTTCCTTTACTTGAAAAACTCTACAAATCTCATTAATAATGTCAAAAAACCCAAAACAAGGGCTAACTGAAAGTTTCCGATGATATAATGCGATTGACCCTGGGGGGGGTTGAGGTTGAATAGGACAATATCAGATTTTAACGGCCTTTTAAAATTTCTTGATTAATTAAAATGATTTGCAACGGATATATCAAATTAATCGAGTGTGTGATTAAAGAGTGTACGAGATTAGATAATCAATCACACATGAAAAAGCCAACACACCCAATGTAAAGTGATTCAGAGTAAATCCCTCCTACATCGACTGATGGACTCACCCAATCTTGGGTTATCCCAAAATCACTATGTGGGGAATTACGCCATCACTAATAGAGTAGGAATTACGCCTACACAATAGACTAGGAATTTCACCCAAGCCCTAGATTTTGAAAGGTTCGACCTCCCTGGTCTAGTCCTTATCCCTCTATTTTTTAGAGTGGTTCAATCTCAAAATTTACTCCACTATACAAGTGATGTTAAATAAAATCAAACTAGAAGAACTTGCCTTTGAAGCTTAGCAAATGTAGATGTGCTTTCTTGAGTAGTCTTCCCAGTGTGATCTCGTTTGTTGACGTAGATACGCCGTGTAAGAGCAATCACAATCATTGGGATGGTTTCTAGGAAATTGGAAGACCAATATCTATCCTAGAAAAAGTTTTCCTTTCCCTCTCAATCTCAATCAATGGTTGATTGGATTTTTTGTGATTCACAAGTGAAGTTGCAAGAGAGATTTGATCCTATCCAATTTAAGTTTGGTAGATGAGGCTCATAAATGCTCTCCAAGGGATCCTTAAACTCTCCAAACAATGGACTATTTATAGAGGCAAACAGAATTTTCAAGTGACTGAATCTCACAATCGATTGTTGTTTGGAAATCGATCGTCCGTGTTTGAAAGTGACTCCCACCAACCCGACTGTTGCACATTAATGCACTTCAACTGTACAAAAAAGGCCATCCACGATGGATCGTGATCAGGATCTACCGATGGGTAGTGGTCTGAAGATAGCTCGTTCGTGGATGAAGATGTGCCGAGCGTAGAACAATCACAATCATTGGGAGGGTTTATAGAAAATTGGCAAACCAATATATATCCTAGAAAGTTTTCCTTATTCTCTCTTAATCTCAATCAAGTGATGATTGGATTTTGAATGATTCACAAGTGAAATGCCAAGTGAGATATTCCTCTAAGTTTCCTTTGTGTTTGGAGATTAACACTGGTAGATGAGGCTCATAAATTCTCAAGAAGGAATCATTAATCTCTCCGAACAGTGGAGTATTTACAGAGGCAAACAGAATTTTCGAGTCATTGTATCATGCGATCGATTGTGATCTGACGATTGAACTTCCGTGTTTGAAAGTGACTTCCACCAACCCGACCGTTGCACATTAATGCCCTTTAACGGCACAAAAACAATCTCACATGATTGATCGTGCTCTCTGTGTGCCGATTGGTCGTGGTCTGATGATAATATAGGTCTTGGACGAATCCATTTGACAGTGTTCCTTATCCAAAACTATAAAGGTTACTTTGTAGATTGATCGTAATCCCGATATATCTGCCCTGTCCCAGACGATCTGTCGTGCGACTGATTGATCGTGATATGTTCCTCACGAAAGTTTGCCAACTAACGATTGTATCGTCCTAAGGCAAACCTGTCTTTATAGGGTTTTTCCAGACCATGACTTGGTTAATTCCAGCCGATTGATCGTATGCGCGATTGATCGGCCCTATCCAAACGATAGATCTCTTTCCCGATAATATCGTCAAAGTTCCAGATGATAGATCGTGACTATGATTCTATCGCCCTGAGACATCAACTGTTTGACAATCCATTCCAAAACAGAACCTTCGTTTTTCTAGACAATTGATCGCTATACCACGATTGATCTTTATACCACGATAGATCGTCCTCTGTCATTGTGATAGATCACCAACACGATGTGTCATCATGATAATAAAATCAATGGTTTCATCATTCAGTTTGTTGAGACATGAAAAATGACTATATCACCCCTAATTATTGGACTAGTTAGCTCTCAATTTTGTACATATTAGGTGCATTTAATAATGTTTGTCAGTTTTGTAGATAAATTTGGAAAGTACAGGAAATCAATTCAAAACCAATTGATAATTGCAAGTTTTGTGTTAATTAGGAGACTCAGAGTTTTTAATAATAAATTTCAGACCACTTTTAGGATTTTAATTGTAAATTGATTAATCAAGATCCAATTATGAGAGTCTAGATTAATTCAATAATTTTAGATTTTAAGTAGTGAAATAATTATTTTAATTCTGGAAAGAAAACGCTGCAATTCAAGAGGCTAGAGAAGAACAAAGTATGAAATTCCAAATCCATGGGCTAGAGATCCACTCCAATTGGACAAAGTTATGCTCCACATGCCAGACACTGGGCCAGGCTCAGTATTCCATGCCATTTCACATGTGGGCCAGGCCAATGTACAAGTTAGAGTCTAACAGGCCAAAGTTCAAGCCCATGTGCTCAAAGTCCAAGGTGTTCATTGGATGCCCATTTGCTCAAACCCTGAGATCCAAAAGCCATACTCGAATTTCACTATGTAAACCCTAAGCCCACACGTCCCCTCTCCTTATCATTTCCATACATCCACACCATCCATTTAGTCATCTTTTAATCTGAACCATTCATTCATACATGAAACGAAGGGAAACCCTAAAGCCTCCTTTTTTATGCACTGCATACATTCTTCATTTTAGATGTAGGCCATTCATCCAATCTTTCATCTAGATAAACCTTTGAATCTCAACCCTCCATGTAAGACCTTAAATTTTATATAACCTATCTTAACCATCCATCTCTAGGACCATTAGATTTAAACCCCAAGCAATCAAAGCCATCCATTTAAATCCTCAACTTAAGAAACCCTAGATCTAATCCAACCTCATCCATTCGAATTTGACAAGTCATCAACACCTCATGCAATCTTATCACACTCCGTTCAAATTTCACATAGGTAAACCCTAGCCACATCATCTCTCATTCATCCATCCGTACATTCATATTAACTTTAAATCTCATTTATTCATTCATGCATTGCATGCATTAAACCCTAAACACACATGTGAAATTCAAATAACCCAATCCCAATCAAATCCATTCGAACTTCTTTGTTTGGCCTTCAAGACAACCCCTTCTCCAAGCAACCATTCGACCAACCCTATGTAAACCCTAATCCTTTTCATTTTTTAAATCCAACCATCTTTTTTTAATGAGATCTAATCCTAGCCCTTCACTCATCACCTAAACCAAGATTAAATCCTACCCATCCATTCTAACCTGAGGCCTATAAATAGAGCACTGAGGCACAACAAAAATCGAAGAGGGTCAGAAGCAGAAGAACAGCAATGGAGTTGGAATTATGAGAAGACAATGGAGAAAGAACACGTTTGAAAATTGCAAAGTAAGACTTTTATTTTTTTAATCTTTGTCTTTGATGTAATCATCCAAAGTGTTGTAATATTTCAATTTAATAAATCTGAGATAAGCCTTTAGAATCTTGAGACATACAATTTTCGATTTTCTTTTATGATTGAGTTATTTTTAATTCTATGTTCTTTGATTGATTATTTGGACATAATGAATTAGAGTTTTGATTTCTTTAGATTCAGATCTAAGGTTCCTTTTGGGACATAATGAAAAAGTTAGATCTTGAGTTTAATTGTCTAAATCTAAGATCTAAGGTTCACTTAATTAAATTAGGGAATATGGATTTTAATTTTAATGAAAGGCATGAATTGAAACTTGGATTTTTACTCGAATTCCATAGTCTAGATCTCTTGTTTATTAATATTATTGGGTAGGATGTTAGATGGCTATGATTGATTTAATCTAAATGTAAAATATGTTGCTTATTTGTTTAATTTATTTTATTTTCTTTACTTGATTGTTTAATTTCTTTTTTGTTTATTTATTCATTCAATTATGTATTCTCTGTATTCAATTTATTCTTTCAGATCTGTGATTTTGGTTGGAAATATGATATTTGGATCTTAATCATATGATTTTAAATTAAGATGAGGTTATTTAGATTTTTTTTTTCACCATTTTAATAAAAGACGATGATTTGATTCTTGAAATAAATTGGATCTAGTATAGATGTTATATTTTGTTAAATTCAAATAGTTAGATAAATATGTTGAGCTTGTTTCTGTCAGATCTAAATTTTTCTAAATTAAAAATATAATTCCATATATTAGAATTTTTCTTTCACATTTCGATTTAATTCTATTTATTGGATCACATCTTTTTGATGGTACAAATTTAATTCCTACACATATATTTTGTTGATTTCCTTTCGGTTCGACCTCACACTCATATGCTATACTATGAAATGGTTCATATGCTTGTGACTAATATAAATGTAAAATTTGCATTACAATAAGTTATTGGCGCCGTTGTATGGGAAGTCATCAAAATAAACTGTATGCCATTGATCTATTGTTTTTTGGAAAGGCCGTTATTTTTGGAATATTTCTATTTTAGGCAACTCTTTAAAATTGAAAATTTCTATTTTTGGAAGGTCTAATTTTAGAAAGTTTCCTTAAATTAATTTTTTTAAAAATATCAATGATTCTAGAATTAAATTATTTTTGGGATATTGCTAAACTTTGAAACTACTATAATTAGGATTTTCTATTTTTAGAAATTTTCTAATTTATTAGTTTCCTCTTTTAGAATTTTTTTTCTAATCTTGGAAATATGTTTTAACTTAGAAAATATCTATTTTTGGAAAATGATTTATTTTTGGAATGTTTCTATTTTTAGAAAAATCTATTTTTGAAAAATGATCTATTTTTGGAAAACATCCAATTTTAGAAAATCTCCAAACTTAGAAATTTTCTAAATTTAGAAATTTCATTTAACTTTTGAAAGATTTAAAATATGATTTCTAGAAAAAAATATTTCAAATCATGGAGATTTTGGTGTTACAGATTAATTTGGTGAAATGTAATTTTAAATTTTTTATGGCCTTGTCTTATTTAAATTTTTCTATTAGGTTGTAAATATTATATTTCCTTCACTAGTTGTAATCTAGGACAAGCACACTTAGTTTAGGATCATGCATTCTTTGAATTAGAATCTGCACCAAGGTTTGTATGTACTATTTTGCAGGTTTTTAAATGCGTGCCTAAAAATTGCTGGAAAATATGCATAATAGGTTAAGGTGAGTGCCTAATCACCTTCTTTTGATTTTATTTTTCTCATGCATTCATATAGAAGTTTTATTTAGGTTTTTCTTCAATTTATTTTATTTGTTTAATTTAGTTTGCACATTTAATATGTTCATGCATTTAGGATGTTATTACTAATGCATTAGCTTAGATTGTTTTATTATTGTTTGCATATTTGTTTGAATGATGTATTGGTAAACTAGGAGTGCATTTTCACAATATCTAGAAAAACAAGATAGTAAAAATGGTTCATGCATTTCCTTGATGAAATCAATTTAAGAACCAATTGTTAGAATTAGGGTTTCATGCTCATTAAGACCATTTTCAGACTAGTGTGTTTTATGTTACCGGAGAATAGTTTTCCTTCAAAAATGGTGTCTAAGGCTAGTTCTGTCACCAAGACGTGAGGTCGAGCACGTCTAAGGATAAGTTGGGACGAGATGTCGACTGTGCTCCCCCACTTACCTAGGAACTTACCTGGCCATCTTCTGGTTAAACTCTTATAGGAGGCTAAAATTACTGGAAAAAAAATTAGGAGCAAGTTTTAGCTTTTAGGATCCTTTTAGTCACCAATAAAATTTGAATTCCCTAGTGAGATTCGAAATTTAGACTAGTCATATTTTGTGTGACTCTTGGTTGAGCATGAATGGTCGTGTCTGTGTATGCGTCGTTGGTCTCGTGACTCTGCCAATCGTTTGGTTCGAGTTACATTGCCCATCTGAACATAGATCGTTGCTCCGGAGCCTAGTCAAGCTCAATCATAGACATAGACAGTCCACCCACATTACCATCCACACCATCACCAGAATGGCCGAAGGACTTGAAAATGAGAAAACTCTTCGAGACTACTTCTCATCGGTCATAGCTGATGCAACCTCCAGTATAGTCATCCCAGCAACCAATGCAACCTATGAACTAAAACCAACCCTTCTACATCTCCTACCTTCCTTTCAGGCCTTGATAGTGAGGATCCATACTATCATGTCAAAGAATTCCTAGAGATTTGTGCCACCATTAAAGTTCAAAGTGTCACTGAAGAATCTGTAAAACTTCACCTGTTTCCTTTTTCTCTCAAAGAAAAAACAAAATCATGCTTGAACTCCCTACCAGTGAATTCGATAAGAACATGGGATCAACTTGTCAATAAATTATTGAATACTTTTTTCCTATATCTAAAACGAACGCCCTCAAAAAGGAAATCTCAAACTTTATACAGAAAGAGGGTGAGCAATTCTCAGAATCATGGAAGGATTTAAGGATATATTGAGCAAATGTCCCCAACATAGTATTGAAACTTGGAGACGTACAATTTTTCTATGATGGCTTAACCTCATCTAGCCATACTTTGGTTGAGTCAATGAAAAATGGGGTATTTTTGGAACAAAGTGAAAATGAAGGATGGAATTTCTTGGAAAACTTGGCAGAAAACTCTTAGCGATGGGACTTCTCTAAAAAAAAGAGTTTAGTATAGACCTCTAAGAGAGGGGGTTTGTACGAAGTTAGCAATGACTTTGACGTTAAGCTTGCAGTTGCAAACCTAACGAAAAAGGGTAGATGCGTTAGCAATGAATCAGGTGATAAACCCATCATTAGGATTGAACAATGAGGTTTGTGTGATGTGTTCTAACCTAGGACACACTGCCCCGAACTGTCCTTCCTCAGTGTCAAATGTTGAGTGCCCAACCGAGCAAGCCAATGCACTCAATAACTTCAGAAGACAGCAAGGAACCCCATTGTCTGCCACCTACCATCCTAACTGGCGGAACCATCCAAATTTTTCCTAGCGGCAAAATCAACCTCTAGTAAGTAATGGAACCCCTCAATATCAAAATTAACCATACCAACCACCTCAGAACCAGCCATTTCAGAATCATCCATCCCAGCCAAATCAGTCTTATCAATCCAGTCCATCACAACGTAGGCCTTCTCTCGAGGATACATTGCAGCAGTTCATGCAATCTACCCAGCAGGCTATGCACAAGCTTGAAACACAACTTGGGCAGTTAGTCACCGTAATTGGTGACAAGGAAGAAGGAAAATTTCCCAGTCAACCTATTCCTTATCCCAAGGGACAATATGAGGTTTCATCGTCTAAACCAGAGGATGTCAAATTAATGACTACCTTAAGATCAGGAAAACAGGTAGAAAACAAAGTGGAAAAGCCTAAACAACAGGATAACCAAACCCCTGGTCAATCCAAGCATGAGGATAATTCACTAAGTCCATACCCAGTATTAAAAACAGGACCACTCTGCTAGAAAAACATATGTACCTAGGGCTCCGTACCCTCAAAGGTTAACTGTCAAGAAATGGATTCATTATGGTGACATTTTAGAGGTATTCAAACATGTCAGTATTAATATCCCTCTACTAGATTCCATAAATCAGGTATCATCATATGCCAAATTTCTCAAAGACCTTTGTACGACAAAACAGAGAACTAATGTTCATACAAAAGAATTTCTAGCAGAGAATGCAAGTGCACTCCTCCAACAACCATTTTCGATTAAACATAAGGACCTTGGGTGTCCAACCATTGCATGTACCATTGGAACATATTGAATTGACAGGGCCTTATTAGATCTTAGAGCCAGTGTCAGCATAATGCCATACTCTATTTATGAGTAGTTAGGTTTAGGAGAACTGAAACCCACCTCCATCACACTACCGTTAGCTGACCACTCTGTAAAAATTCCAAGAGGTGTGATAAAGGACGTTCTGGTGAAAGTCGACAAGTTCTATTTTCTAGTTAATTTTGTGGTGTTGGACACTCAACCCACTTAAAACAAAAGTGGGCACATTCCAGTCATTCTTGGACGACCATTTCTGACCATTGTTAAAGTGTCATCAATTTCCTGAATGGTATGCTTAGGTTGTCATTTGGAGACTGACGACATAACTTTATGTGTTTGGTCTGTGTTGACAACCCCTCTACAAAAGAGACACATGTGAAGTCAATGTGATCCAGAGTTCTGTTCAGGATTCCTTCTTTCAATTCATCTGTAATGACCCATTTGAGAAATCTCTGTCCACCTTTGGCACAGATTTCAATGGTGAGCAAGAGGTGAATGCTTTAATTGAACGAAGTTCTATATGTTTATGTTAGAGCAAGAAAATTTGAACATCTCCCTGTCAGTCAATCTGTATTGGTTACTTCTGTAGAGAAGCCACCAAAATGAGAGCTCAAGTCACTCCCTGAAACTCTGAAATATTTTTATCTTTGACTATCAGAAACTTTACCTGTTATCATAGTTTTTGGTTTAACTTATGAGCAGGAATCTAAACTCCGGCTATTTTACGAGATCACAGAGAAGCTATTGGATGGTCCATTGCCGATCTCAAAAGAATTAGTCCTTCTATGGTTATGCATAAAATTCACTTGGAAGAGAAATCCAAGACATCTAGAGAACCATAGAGACAACTAAATCCGGCGACACAGGAAATAGTATGAGTCGAAATTTTAAAACTTCTCGAGGTGGGTATCATCTACCAGATCTCTGACAGTGATTGGGTAAGCCCAATACAAGTTGTCCCGAGAAATTCTAGTGTGACTGCAGTAAAAAATGAGAATAACGAGCTAGTCCCAACTCGCATTCAAACAGGTTTGAGAGTTTGTATTGACTACTGTAAGTTGAACACTGCCACTCGTAAACACCACGTCCCTCTTCCATTTCTTGATCAAATGCTTGAGCGTTTAGCCGGTCATGCATTCTACTGTTTATTTTATCGTTATTCCAGCTATAACCAAATCTATGTTGCTCTTGATGATCAGGAGAAAATAACCTTCACTTGTCTGTTTTGTACATTCGCATATCGCCGTATGCCATTTGGGTTGTGCAATGCACCCGCCACCTTTTAGCGGTGCATGATCAACATCTTTTTTGAAATGGTCAGATGCTTCTTGGAAGTCTTTGTTGATGTTCAAATTTTAAATTTATAAATCTCGTAACTGCACTAACCATTTATGGTATAGCTTCATGAGTGCGAAGTCGATCCCACGGAGAACAAGCAAAATATATACATCACAATATATATGTTTGGAATCTAATGCTTGAATTGTTATGTTTTCTAGAAAAGAGAGATTTAAAATAAATCAAATCATAAAAACCAATCCTAATTTCATAAATTTAACTCTAAGTTAATAAAATCTCTTTTAAGATTCAAATCCAAAAGTTAGAACATTAATTAAATCAGATTAAGATAACTGATTAATGTAGAATTTATGGATAATCTCTCACCTAAGTTCAAGAAAACAAAATTAAGGTTTAAATAGATTAAATCTCAAACTAGTTAATACATATTGAAGGAGTGGTTTGAATACATAAAATAAAATACAAGACTATTAAAATACATGACAAACAAATTAAAGAATTAAAATGATAAAAATACAACATACAAACAAAAGATTTAACATAACTAAAGACAGGAAATAAATTTTGAAATAAAATAAATGACATAATATAAAAATGCATAATTTAAAAGTGGTTATGCAATTATTCTCTCATCGTCCAAAGTAAATAAATAAATAAGAACCCTAGATCTGAAATTCAACGCTTAGAATTCAAAAATCAATTCATGACTATTTAGTTAAAAATTCATAATGTAATGACTCGACCCAATATTTCAGGGTCCTAGAGAGTTTTGTGGATCTCCGAGTCGCATTTAGTTCTTTGGTGGCTTTGAGGGTGTTGTGGGCTCTGTGGTGGGGCCCAGTTTGCCTGATTTTCGAGTTTGAGAACTCGAAGGATTTTTTTTTGGTAATTTTATAATTATGTATGTTGTAAAAAAAAAAGGGAAGAAATTGTTTAAAAATCACACGTTTTCTCGTTCGACATTCAACATTCGAGATTTTTTGGGTTTTCGACTTTATTTTTAATTCCTAATTCTTTTGTGAACAAGTTTTGAAAAGCCCTGATTTTTATTTCGAAAAAAAAAGTAAAAAGACTAAAATACCCACGAAAACCTAAACCCTACCGCCCCCCTTAAAATCCATGTTTTCGCAGCACTGTAGCGTTCTAGCTACAGTGCCGCCGCACTTGTTCGAACCCTCCTCTCTTCTCTCGTCCGATCCCTCTCTCTCCCTTCCCTCATGTTTTTCCTTCTTCTTCTCTCCCTCCGCTGCTCCAACCGATCCCAGCCTCAGCCCATGCTGCCCGGACCGCCTTCGGCTGCTGTATTTTCCCCCTTCTCGCATTTGTTCCAGGTACCCCCCTTTCTTCCCTCTTTTTCCCTTTTCTCTCTCGGGTTTTCCCTTCTCCTTTCCGTGATTTTCCTTGATTTCCATCATTTTCCTCGTTGGTTTTCCATTATTTTCCCTTGTTTTACTTGATTTTCCTTGTTCCTGCGAATTTATCCGATTTTCCTTATTTTTCTCTGATTTTTTCTCACCTTCTTCCCCTTGCTTCACTCGGCTTTCCAGCTGGGTCGAATCACTGAGTTAAATCAGTGGTGTGCCGAGCTGCCTCAGTTCGCCAGTTGGTCTAGAACTCAGGCCAAACTCGGTCTGGCCCAACCAGGCTGAGACTCGGATCTGGTCCAGTGTTCAAGCCTGACCGAAGTCTAGGCCCAAACCCATTCTTGTGTCATGTTCGGCCCAACCCAACCTTGGGCCTAGTCCTTGATCTGGCCCAGCCAGTCCTGGACCCGGTCCAACCCAATTCCGGCAGGCCCAACTCTTGGGGCCAGCCTGTTTTCAAAGCCGACCCGCCCGTTTTTAGGCCCGGCCTGTTTTCAAGCCCATTTTCAGATCTGGCCCTATTCGGCCCATTTTAGGCCCAGCCCAGTTTTAGGCCCGTTTTTCATTTGGCTTCGTTTTACCTTTTTTTTTTTTCTTATTTGTCCTTCTTTGTTTCAACAGATTGAGCTCCCTTCTACCCATCAAGCCGCTTGCTCGCTTCGGATTTTCAACTCCATACACTGTGAGGGGACTTATCACTATTTTTCACATGCATTCGCATTTACTTAACCTTTGACCCTGGACATGGAGTGACCTAAATGAGATCCTTCATTTATTAATCCACTCGGTTAGGGAACCGTTAAAATGAATATGTGACAAAGAATCCGTTCGGGTGCACTCATGTCAATTATATACTATTAATGGAGGATTCTAATTAGATGAATGGTTATTGAACTTGGAAGCTTGCTGGAAACATGTTGTTTGTTTAATTGTTATTTGGGAATGGATTTACGATGAGATTAAGACATGCGTTGGATATTGGTCATGATGCTTGAAAATTGTCGATAATATGTTTTATGTTTTATGTTCAATCATAACATGGATATGAATTTATGATGAGAATGAGATGTACGTTGGGTAATGAGCATGAGGCTTGAAAGCTTGCTGAGAAAATGTTGTGTATATTTACAACATGTGAACATAATTATGATGAGCATGGAGATGTATGTTTAGATAATCTGTTATATGTCGTTTGTTACACACGATCTATGTGTTATTAATCTTAATGAATCATATCAGAGCATGATTACATTGTTAGACATGACCAAGATATCATGTGTATGCACGGGGGTAACCCGCAACGGACAGTGTGCCATTGGGTGTTGAGATGGAGGAATTGTTTACCTGTGTATATGTTTATAATGACATGATAAGTTTGGTTGTTAGGAGGACTTCCCCGTTACGCTCCGCTGGTCGAGACCCCCATCGGAGATGTGGGTTTTCCCGTTGCGTTTCGGCGGTTGAGGTGCATACCCTTGAGATTGGCTTCCCCGTTATGCGCCGGCCGTTGAGACCCGCATAGGAGATGCGGGTTTCCCCGTTACATTCTGGCGGTTGAAGCGGTTGTATATTAGATGGTCTCTTGTTTATATTGGAAGGGAGACCAGAGTTGTTAGAGGATAAAAGTGAGTCATGGAGGTGATGCCTCAGACTAGTTAGTGGGACCATTGGTTAGTGGTACAATGGATTACTCATGTACATATACATCTAATTTATTAAGATGTTGATTACATTTCATACTTGTGATTTATAATTACGTTGCTGACATGTTATATGCTTTATCCCTTCACTGGGCTGGTTAGCTCACCCCTTACCTTCTAGGTACCCCAAACACTGAGAGGCCAGGCGGGCCCCTTGAGCAGGCGCCTGGAGAGGAGCAATAGCAGTAGATATTTGTTAGTCATGTTCATTCTTAGTTGAGATACTTTGTTTGTATGAACTTTATACGCATGTCTGTTCGGGTGACTGTATAACCATATTTGAACAGTTTATGGTTGCTTGTTATGTTTCATAGTATTATAGGCTTATTGTTTCCGAACTGGAGGTAGTTACCCCGTTTCCCCCAAAAAAATAAAAAATAATATCTCGGTATCCGTCTTTTTTGTAATGTCTGTGTTATTTCGAAGATAACACGCCCGTAGCGGGACGGGATATTACAGTTGGTATCAGAGCACGGTTCAACTCTCGGACTGTGCATGGGACAATGATAGATGTGATGATAACTAGATATTAGGTTCATCCCCTGTGTGATAGGGTAGATTAAACCAGATTCTAGGGTAGTGCGTAGACACCCTAAGTTCGTGTGGTACGCTTAATGCGCTATCCTTCATTTAGTTTGCTTGAGTCATATCTAGTGGTGGATTGTCGCTCGATTTAATGTTGACCAACGTTTGATTCGCCTGTTAGTTAGTGGAAAGGTCGATTGCTTGTTTGAGTGTGTGGTGCACCGTGACATGGTCACAGGAGTTGTAGGACGTGAAACTCTAGGTTTTTAGTCAGGTTGGTCTTACTCGATATGGTAATTAGAGGTGTTTCTCGGTGGGACCCATATTATGGGGAGGTCCTCACCTTGGAGGCGTGTGGGTGGCATTTCCAGAGTGGCTTAAGTACCGTGATGGAGTCATGGGGGCTTCAGACTGTGATTGAGATGAGATTG
Organism: Chimonanthus praecox; assembly: GCA_022113865.1. NCBI lineage: Eukaryota > Viridiplantae > Streptophyta > Magnoliopsida > Laurales > Calycanthaceae > Chimonanthus > Chimonanthus praecox. The sequence goes on along the minus strand of CM039089.1, from coordinate 45,435,526 downwards.
TTCGAGGGTCTAGCGTTGAGAAGAGGTCGTGTTGTGGGTCTACCCCCTGTGTCCGTGTTGGGGGGGGGGGGGGGGGGGGGGGGGGGCTCGTGTTTAGAGAGTGAGGACACCGTTTGTTGGCCTCTCTTGTAACTATTTGGTATGGAGATAGATTCATTGGAAATCTATGGATGTCTGCCGAATGAGTCTGGACGTTGTAGATGGCCGATGGAATTCTATGAGAGGTTGAAGGGCTTGGTGTGTGAGTTGTCAGTTAGACCCATTTCGGGCTTAGGACTGCAGGGAGTGCTTGGGGGCCGATCCTATAGTTGTATGTCTGGCTCTAGGATTCCCGCGAGTCCAGTATTATGGCTGGAGGTAGTTGTGGGTTTGTTAGGAGCTTTAATAGGTTAAACTTGTAGGGTTTACCGTAGGGACTCAAGTGAGCCCAGTATCCGGTCCAAATTCGATGCATGAATGAGTTGGGAGCTCGATGCTTTGAGCGGTGCAGATGGGTGTCTCTTAACTCATGACCTGTGCATTGCTTGTTTTCTCAGTATTTCATCATATGTTTTTGTTTTAAGTTTCGCTGATTGCAGACCAGATATGTGGATCGCACATTCTGACCTTTGGGGTTGGCATTGGAGGCCGTTTTACGAGTTTTGGAGATGTCAGTGTTCGACGTCATCTCGGGGTGGATTGGTCGTCCTCCCTTCAGGTTACCTTGAACTGTTGTTGTAGGTGGGTGACGAGTCAGTTCCTCGCTGTGGATGCATTTGTCAAGTGGCTTACAACTTACAATCTGAGCATGGAGGAGTTGTGCAGGTTGGTGGCTAGCTTGAGTTGAAGGAGAGTTTGGGGTTGGCAGATGTCGAGACGCCTCGCGTGATCTGAAGGTTTCCGAATGTCCTTCTGGGGAGGTCTTTTTGATTGCCGTCACGTCAGGAGAGAAGGTTTGTTGTGGATCTACTCCTGCGGTGCGACACCTATTTTGATCAATCATTATCGGGTGGTGCCAGTAGGGGTTTTGGAGTTGAAGAATTAGCTCTGGGAGTTCGAGTCTCCTGGTTACAATTGATCCAGCGCCCTCTTTGGAGCGCATCGGCCTTGTTGACCAAGAAGTGTATCACTCTATGAGTTTATACTTTGATTACCGGCAGAGACTTTGGAGTTGGATGAACAACTCAAGGAGTTAGAAACCCTTGGTTTCATTCGGCCTAGCACTTCAACTTGGGGTGCACCGGCGTTGTTTACTAAGAAGAAAGATGGCTCCATGAGACTGTGCATCGACTATCGGCAGTTGAATATGGTTACAGTGAAGAACAAATATCCAGTACTAGTGATTGATGATCTGTTTGACCAGTTGAGAGGATTTGAGGACCTCACCAAAATAGATCTTCGTTCGGGCTGCCATCTGTAACACCCAGGATTTTTCAATGCATTATTATATTGGATTTTGTCTATTGAAATTATTAAATTTGTTGAATTTAAGATTTATGGATGGAATGGATTTTAGATGGGTAAGAATTGGATCAATGGCCCAATTATGATCCAATGGATCATGGATAGGGTTTGATTGCAAGTAATTGGGAAAATGAAATTAATTGGGTCAATTACCCAATTGGGACCCAATGGGTCAAGGTGGATGGATTTTGAAAGTAAATGGGTAAGGGATTAATTTAATTGGGTCATGTACCCAATTAAGACCCAAGGCATGGGATCCACCGCATAAAGTGAGGTGGCAAATGGTTAAGGTAACCTACATGGTCGGCTAAGCCATGTTTGACTTGTTCAACCATGGGTGAGTTCAAAAGGGTTAAGTGAAATGAGTTGAGTTAAGGAATTATTTAATTAAGAAATAAATTCAAGTCTTAAGTTAAGAGTTGCATGGATGAGTTCAAGTGCTTGAGTTGGGGAATGAGTTTCATTTAAAGTGAGTTGAGTTGAAAGGGATGTGAAGAGACTCCCATTTGAAATGAGTCAAGGGGAGATGGAGGGTTTCCATCTCATGGGAGAGGAAACCCTAGACATACACGTTGGGAGGGGGAAGCTTAAGCCATGTCTCCTTGGTTAACCAAGGGACACATGGGAAAGACCAAAAACTAATGAGGGTGGTTGGGAGGATGAAGGGCTGATTACTAAGGGTTATACTCCACTCCTTTGACCGATCCCCTCTCTTGGAACTTAGAGATTTTCATCTCCCTCTCTCAACCTACACTCTTTGGCCAATTGCATCCCTAAGAAGCAAAGAGTTTCTCTCATCTCTCTCCCTCCCTCTCTCAACTACCTTGGCCGAATGCTCCATTGAAGAACAAGGAGGTCCTCATCTCTCTCTCTCTCTCTCCCATTTTTGGCTCTAGACTTAGAGAAACCGAAGAACAAAGGAGGAAGAAGAAAGCACTAAGGAAGGAAAGGGACTAAGGAAGAATTTAGAGAAAAAGAAACGAAGGAGACGCTGAAGAGGTATGTGTTGAGTTTAATGTTATGGGATTATGACAAAGGAAACCATAGGTTTGGCTATGGTGTAACCGAACCTATGGGTTCCATATTCGATTGAAAAAGATGGCAAGAAAAATTATGCTAAGGCCATGGACCTTGAAATTCATCCAAAGAAAGGTTAAATGATTGAACGGATTGGCTAAAGCCATTACAAGCCATGAAGGTGGATATCCATTTGAAGATGGAATATGTTTTGGAATAAATGGCCAAAACCGTTGAATGATCACAGAGTCGGTATCCATTCAAGGAATGGGTAGGGGTTGAGGACCAACGACCAAGGGATTCAATGAAGATATATGGATGATGTTAAAAGTGTTTTAAAAGAATAAGGAAATAAATTATAAGAGGAAGGGTTAAGCCAAACATCAAACAATTAAGGACTTAATACATGTTTAAAATTGATAAGGGTGATAGCAAACAACCACGGGCTACACTGTCTGCGGACGTGTAACAGACAGGAAGTGTATACTATCTGCGGACGGGTATCACCGTCCGCGGGACGGGTTTCTACTGTCCGCGGACAGGTAACAGACAATAATGGACAATGTTGTCTGCGGACGGGTTACACTCTCTGTGGGATGGGTGTCTACCATCCACGGGACGGGTTTTGACCATCCTCGGGACGGGTTTTTATCATCTGCGAACGGGTGTGGACTGTCTTCGGGTAGCGGACAACAGGTAACGGACCACGACTGTGCGCTGTCTGCGGACGGGTATCACCTTCCACGGACGGGTTTCTATTGTCCGCGGAACGGGTAACAGACTTGAGTATAGTGCTGTCTGCAGACGGGTTACAGTCTGTAGGACGGGTTTCTGCCGTCCAAGGGATGGGTTTCTACCGTCCACGGACGGGTTTCTGTCGTCCGTAGGATGAGGCAGTGGACGGGTAATTGGCTGAATTTTAAAAGTGAAATTTTAATATAATTTTTCCAGATTGTTTAAGATGAGTAAACGATGATGGAAATTGATTGGGTAATTAAATTAACATATGTGTGTGATGAATTCGTTAAGGTAATGGGATTTCACAAAAGGGTGTACGATCGACTTTGACGTGATCGGTGATCGATATCTTCACGAAAACATCAAGGATACAATACTTGGACGTTGGTAGGACTCCTACCTTATTAAAATACATGTGGATTTTATATGGTTTTGTACGTTTCAACATGATGATTACTTTGAATTATGAAATATATATGTATATGAACTGTTTCCAATGGCATATTGTAATTTGAAAGAAATGTCATCTTTGCACACAACATCTCATGCATGGCATGGGAGGGAACATATGAGAGGAGTCCACGCTCTATTCGGGGTATCCGACAAACAAATGTGGGGAGGGATCTGCACTGATTCCGATTGACATACGGGAAATGATACATGATGTATGAAATGAAAGAGGAGTCCACGTTCCATTCGGTGGGACCGATTAACATACATGGGGAGAGATGTATGATGTTTGAAATGTAAAAGGAGTCCATGCTCCATTCGGTGGGACCAATTAATACACGTGGGGAGAAATGCATGATGTTTAAAAAGGAAGTGGGTGGGAGATCATTGGCATATGATCCATGACATGGCATTACATTGGCATGTTTTGATATGAGTATCATGCACTGTTTTGAATACTACAAAAGGTTTTATAAGTATGATATGTTTTTCTATATTGATTTTATACTAATCCCATGTATGACCCTACTTAGAACTCCTACTGGGTGCATTGACTAACGCCCTACTTCTACCTTAGATGATGGTACAAGGAATGGAACGGACGATGGACGCGAAAGGAGCCAAGCTTAGGAGCTTGGATAATTTATTCTTACTTTATTTAAGTTTTATTTCGGACAATGTTATTTGAGTTATTTGCACTTTGGGACTGTAATAACTTAAATATTATTTTGCTATGGTTTGATGTTACATTTGGAAATTAGGATCAATTAATTTATTGGTGATTGACCTTCTTGCTAATTAATGGATAGTGATAGTAATTCTAATCATATGATAATTCCGCAATGTGTTTATTCCGCAAGTATAACTTTAAGGCGTGTGAACTGTTTTAGTGACTCGGTCCACGCACAAGTATAGTTGGCCAGTTAAGGGTCGAGCTTTGGAAGCTCGGACTTAACTCGCGTCGTGGCGTCTCGCTCTCTCTCACACTTTATTTTAAAAAAAAAATAACTCTGATTTTTCGGCGAGTGAAAAGGGGCGGGGTGTTACACCATCAGGTGAGGGTACGGGAGTGTGGTATTGAGAATACTGCCTTCTGCAGTCGTTTTGGACTCTTTAAGTTTGAGGTAATGCCGTTTGAGGTGACTAATGCCCAGGCCACATTCATGGGCCTAATTACTAGGATATTTAGACCGTGCCTGGACTTGTTTAGTGGTGATAATCGATGACATCTTAATATATTCAGCATCAAGGGAGGATCATGAGCAGTATCTAAGAACAATACTTCATGTTTGAGGGATCATAAGCTTTGTACGAAGTTCAACAAGTGTGAATTTTGGTTGTCAGAAGTTCAGTTTCTTGGGCACCTGGTTTCAGTTGACGGTGTGGCCGTGGATCCGGCTAAGGTTGAGGCTATTCTCAGTTGGGAGCGACCACGGAGTGTGCTTGAAATTCGCAGCTTTTTGGGTCTTGAGGGTTACTACAGATGGTTTATCAAGGGTTTCTCCACCCATGACAAGTTTGACCTGCAAGGATGTGTAATTCATCTGGGACAAAGCTTGTGAGACGGCCTTTCAGGGGTTGAAGGAGAGTCTGACTCCTGCTCCGGTATTGGCAGTGCCAAAGATGGGCCATGGCTATGCTGTCTACTATGATGCTTCCGGTGATAGTTTGGGTTGTGTACTAATGCGGGATGGAAAAGTGGTGGCTTATGGTTCGTGACATTGTAAGACCCAAGAGCATAACTATCCTAATTATAACTTGGAGTTAGTGACTGTGGTATTGCACTAAAAAAATGGGTGAACATGAGGCAGAGACGGTGGATGGAGTATCTTGGTGACTACAACTTCATGTTGTCTTACCACCCTGACAAGATAGATGTAGTTGCAGACGTTTTGAGTTGGAAGGCGAGGGTAGTCCTGTAGAGTCTAATCGGAGGAAATAAAGCATCCAAACTTTGCAACATGTACGTTCAGCCAGAAATTTATGATAGGGTTTTGAGAGCTCAACAGATAGGTGAGAGGTACATCGCGTTGGGAGATGTTGTGGCCAGTGGTAGTGGACCTTTTGTGTTGGAATGTGAGACGAGATGGTGGTACGACCTTTCAGGGCAGGCTATTTGCACCCATATTCGGGCAGTACGGCGAGGAGGTATTATGACACTCCCATCTTTCCAGGTTTGTTCCACATCCGGGACGCATGGAGATGTGTCATGATTTGCATCAATGTTCTGGTGGAGAGGCATGAAGAGGGCAATAGCTGAGTTTGTGACCTGTTGTTTAACTTGCCAACATGTCAAGATAAAGCACTCGAGACCCACTGGTAGATTGCATTCTTCCCAATCCCCCAGTGGAAGTAAGGCCACATTACTATGGATTTTGGTTACTGGGTTGTCGAAATTACGTCGCGGGCATGATGCAGTATGGGTCATAGTGGATCAATTGGCTAGGTCAGCCCATTTCTTTGGCAGGAAAGCGATGGATTCTCTAGGAACCTCGAGTGGCGGTAGTCGGCAGAGGTCATCAGATTGCATGGTGTGGTCCATGTCAATTGTTTCAGACTAGTATCCAAGGTTTCTTTCTCGTCTTTGGCAGAGCTTAACAGAGTTTCGGGTGCATACTTGTATTTCAATGCAGCGTTCCATCCACGACAGATAGTCAATCGGAGTGGACCATTCAGATCTTAGAGGATGTACTCTGAACTTAAGTTCTGGACCTTAGTGGAATTTAGAAGAGTCACTTACATCTGGTTGAGTTCGTTTACAACAATAACTATCAGTCCAGTATCAAATGGCACCGTTTGAGGCCTTGCATGGCGGACCGTGCAAATCACCCTTACGATAGGCGGAGACTAGTGATACAATGAAGTCAAGACCAGACATGGTCAGGGAGACTTTTGAGCATGTAAAAATGATCAGTCTAAGATTGTGAACTATTAAAAAACTGGCAGAAAAGTTATGTTGATCGTCAAAGGAGGAAGTGGTACAGATTGAGGATTCGAGAGAGCAGAGGCTTCATGACCAGACTATCCGCTTAGTGTTAGTGGTTTGGCAGCGAGAAGATAGAGTCTTCTCCTTGAGAGAAATAAACAATGATGTGGAATCAGCTTCTAGCCTTGAGTGAGACTAGAGGTATGAGTTCCGTTTGAATTTCGGTGACGAAATTCCTTAAAGGGGGTAGTGTTGTAATGACCCGACCCGATATTTCAGGGTCCTAAAGAGTTTTGTGGATCTCCGAGTCGCATTTAATGCTTTGGTGACTTTGAGGGTGTTGTGGGCTTTGTGGTGGGGCCCCGTTTGCTTGATTTTCGAGCTTCAGAACTCGAAGGATTTTTTTTGTTAATTTTATAATTATGTATGTTGTCAAAAACAAAAGGGAGGAAATTATTGAAAAATCACACGTTTTCTTGCTCGACATTCAACATTCGAGATTTTTCGGGTTTTCCAGTTTATTTTTAATTCTTAATTCTTTTGCGAACAAGTTTTGAAAAGCCTTGATTTTTATTTCAAAAAAAAAATAAAAAGACTAAAATACCCACGAAACCCTAAACCCTACCGCCCCCCTTAAAATCCATGTTTTTGCAGCACTGTAGCTTTCCCGCTATAGTGTTACCGCATTTGTTTGGACCGCCCTCTCTTCTCTCGTCTGATCTCTCTCTCTCCCTTCTCTCACATTTCTCCTACTTCTTCTCCCCCTCCGCTGCTCCAACCGATGCCAGCCTCAGCCCTTGCCGCCCTGACCTTCGCTTTCGACTGCCCGATTTTCCCCCTTATCGTATTTCTTCCAGGTACCCCCCCTTTCTTCCCTCTTTTCCCTTTTTCTTTCTCAGGTTTTCCTTTTTCCTTCCGTGATTTTCCTTGATTTCCAACATTTTCCTCGTTGGTTTTCCACTGTTTTCCCTTGTTTTACTTGATTTTCCTCGTTCTTGCAAATTTCTCCGATTTTCCTTATTTTTATCTGATTTTTTTTCTCACCTTCTTCCCCTTCCATTTACTAGGCTTTGCAGCTGGGTCGACTCGGTTAAATCACTGAGTCAGATCAGTGGTGTGCCGGGCTGACTCAGTTCCCCAGTTGGTCTAGAACTCGGGCCCAAACTCTGTCTGGCCCAGCCAGGCTAAGACTCAGGTCTGGTCTAGTCTTCCTGCTGGACTGAAGTCTAGGCCCAAACCCATTCTTGTGTCCTGTTCGGCCCAGCCCAACCTTGGGCCTAGTCCTTGATCTGGCCCAGCCAGTCCTGGACCTGGTCCAACCCAATTCCGGCTGGCCCAACTCTTTGGTCCGGCTTGTTTTCAAGCCCGACCAACCCGTTTCAGGGCCCGTTTTTAGGTCCGGCCCGTCTTCAAGCCCGTATTCAGACCTGGCTCGGTTCGGCCCGTTTTGGGCCCAGCCCAGTTTTAGGCCGGTTTTTCATTTGGCTTCGTTTTACCTTTTTTTCTTATTTGTCCTTCTTTATTTCAACAAATTGAGCTCCCTTCAACTCATCAAGCTGCTTGCTCGCTTCGCATTTTCGACTCCACACACTGTGAGGGGATTTATCAGTGTTTTTCACATGCATTCGCATTTACTTAACCTTTGACCCTAGACATGGAGTGACCTAAATGAGATCCTTCGTTTATTAAGCCACTCGGTAAGGGAACCGTTAAAATGAATATGTGGCAAGGAATCCGTTCCGGTGCACTCATGTTAATTATATATGATTAATGGAGGAATCTAATTAGATGAATGGTTATTGAACTTGGAAGCTTGCTGGAAACATGTTGTTTGTTTAATTGTTATTTGGGAATGGATTTACGATGAGATTTAAGACATGCGTTGGATATTGGTCATGATGCTTGAAAATTGTCGATAATATGTTTTATGTTTTGTGTTCAATCATAACATGGATATGAATTTATGATGAGAATGAGATGTACGTTGGGTAACGAACATGAGGCTTGAAAGCTTGTTGAGAAGATGTTGTGATTATTTACAACACGTGAACATAATTATGATGAGTATGGAGATGTATGTTTAGATAATCTGTTATATGTCTCTTGTTACACGCGATGTATGTGCTGTTAATCGTGATTAATCATATCAGAGCATGATTATATTGTTAGACATGACCAAGATATCATCTGTATGCATGGGGGTAACCCGTAACTGACTGTGTGTCGCTGGGTGTTGAGATGGAGGAATTGTTTACATGTGTATATGTTTATGATGACGTGATGAGTTTGGTTGTTGGGAGGACTTCCCCGTTACGCTCCGGCGGTCGAGACCCCCATAGGAGATGCCAATTTCCCCGTTACATTCCGGCGGTTGAGGTGCATGCCCTTGAGATTGGTTTCCCCGTTATGCTCCGATGATTGAGACCCCCATAGGAGATGCGAGTTTCCCCGTTGCATACCGGCGGTTGAAGCGGTTGTATATTTCATGGTCTCTTGCTTATATTGGAAGGGAGATCAGAGTTGTTAGAGGATCATTGTGAGTCATGGAGGTGATGCCTCCGACTAGTCAGTGGGACCATTGGTTAGTGGTACAATGGATTACTCATGTACATATACATCTAATTTATTAAGATGTTGATTACATTTCATACTTGTGATTTATAATTATGTTGCTGACATGTGATATGCTTTGTCCCTTCAATGAGCTGGTTAGCTCACCCCTTACCTTCCAGGTACCCCAAACATAGAGGGGCCAGGAGGGCCCCTTGAGCCGGAGCCTGGAAAGGAGCAATAGCAATAAATATTTGTTAATCATGTTCATTCTTAGTTGAGATACTTTGTTTGTATGAACTTTATACGCATGTTTGCTCGGGTGACTGTATAACCATATTTGAATAGTTTATAGTTGCTTGTTATGTTTCATAGTATTATGGACTTATAGTTTCCGAGCGGGAGGTAGTTACCCCGTTTCCCCAAAAAAAAAAAAAATATCCCGATATCCGTCTTTTTTGTAATGTTTGTGTTATTTCGAAGATAACACGCCCGTAGCGGGACTGGGTGTTACACATAATCTTTAATCTAATTAAAGCTTAGTTCCCTTAATCATTTTATTAAACAAAGAATATAAATTTAAAATCAAAAGAGAGTATAAAAAGAAATCTGAATAATCGGACTTTCCAGGATTCTAAAAGAAAAGGTCTCTTATTTATTTAATGGAAAAAATTCAAGTATAGGCATACATAAATTGAGAACAAGATAAACAAAATGGAGACGTAAATTTACAACTCTCACTTGTAAAATCATGTGGGATTTCTTGTCTTCTTGCCTCTTAATCTTTTTTCCTCAGCCTTTGGTCCTCTTGAGCTCCATGTCAAATTCTATTTTGGCTATGGTTGAATGGGGTATTTATAGGCTCAAGGAATGAACGAACGACTAAGATTAAATCTAGGTTTAAGTTAGTGGATGAAAGAATGGGATTAAATCTAATGGAATTTCGGTGGATGAGATTAAAAGATAGAAAACTAGGGTTGCATAGTGCTATACACGAATTTGGGCTTCTTGTGCACTGGGTGACTTGGGATACAAGGTAACTTGGTGAGAAAGAAAAGGAATTGGAGAGAAAATTGGGATTTGGATTGGCTATGTAATTTTCGAAAATGGATATGTGGTTTAGGGTTTTGGTTATGCAATGAATGATATGAATGGCTAGGATTAAAAGTTTGAATGGATGAATGGCTAGATGACGTGGAGATGATGTGGCATGTGTGAAATTCAAATGGATCGAGATGAGATTGTGCAAAAATCATGTGTAGCTATTCTGGATTGGATTGTGAGACAAGATAGGATCTAGGTGATGTGGACATGAGGTGGATTTCTCCACTTGGATTCCTTTTTCAGAGAATCCAGCGTGACCTAAGAATGACCTAATCTTTTTTACAGTTTAGGTCATTCTTAGGTCACGCTGGATTCTACTAGAGGTTCATCAAGGGATTTAGTGATATATCACGACCTCTGTGTAGACTCCTAACCAAGGATGCCATTTTCAATTTTGATGAAAAGTGAGTCACAACCTTTGAAATTTTGAAAACCGCTTTGACTTCCGTTCCGATAATACAACTAGTCGATTTGTCTGTACCTTTTGAAATCATTTACGATGCCTCAGATTATGCCATAGGAGCCGTGTTAGGACAAAGGATGAACAAATTGCTTCATGTTATCTATTATGCCGCCAAAACTCTAAACGACGTTCAACTCCACTACTCCACCACGGAGAAAGAGATGTTGGATGTCGTATTTACACTAGTCAAATTTCAATCCTATCTAGTGGATTCGAAGGTGATCGCCTATTCTGATCACGCCGCACTTAAGTATCTTCTTTCCTAGAAATATGCTAAATCTCGCTTTATCTCTGATGGATCTTGTTGCTACAAGAATTTGACATTGAAATCTGGGCCAAGAAAGGTTCCGAAAGTGTGGTAGTAGACCATTTCTCTAGAGTGATAACTGAGTTCACTGACGATACTTGTCCTATCACTAAATCCTTTCCTAATGAGCAACTCATGTTAGCATGCCAAGTACCATGGTTTACGGATATTGTCAATTATCATGTTACTGGTCTAATGCTGCCGCATTGGACTAAGCAAGATAGATCTAAGTTTCTAGCACATGTCAAAAGTTTCATTTGGGATGATCCATACATGTTTAAACATTGTGCGGATCAAGTTATTCTGCATTGTGTCCCTGAAGAGGAACAACAAAGCGTCAAAGTTTCCGTAATGACCAAGCTTGTGGAGGAAACTTCAGCACTAGAAGTGTCGATTTTACTGGCCCTCCATGTTTCGTGATACCCATGCCTTCTGGACTTCATGTGATATATGTCAAAGATTAGGTGGTATATCTCGTCGAAATATGATGCCTTTAAACCCCATCTTAACCGTTGAACTTTTTGATGTTTGGGACATCGATTTCATGGGACCATCCCCAAACTCTTTCGGCAATTTATATATCCTTGTATGCGTTGACTACGTATCAAAGTGGGTCGAAGTGGTGGCATGCAAAACAAATCATCATAATGTTGTCATCTGTTTCTTGAAAGAAAATGTTTTCTCTAGATTTGGAATTCCACGAACCATCATTAGTGATGGAGGAAAACACTTCTGCAATCGCCCAATCGAAAAGTTGATGAAATCATATGGGATGATGAACAAGGTCGCTACCCCTATCACCCACAAACAAGTGGGCAATTGAAAATTTCAAGTAGAGAGATTAAGCATATCCTTGAGAAGACAGTCAGTCCAACCCGGAAAGACTAGTCTTCTAGACTCACTAATGCACTATGGGCATGCCGTACTTCTTTCAAGACGCCCATAGGAATGTAACCCTATCATTTGGTTTATGGGAAGACATGTCATCTTCCAGTCGAACTAGAGCATAGAGCTTATTGGGCTATCAAACGTTTCAATTTTGCTCTAGATGCGGCTGGACAACACATGAAACTCCAACTGGCTGAGTTGGAAGAAATACGAAATGAAGCCATTCTCGATTACACCTATGTCCAGCCAGAAAGTACAAAGGCCGGATGAAAGTTTTTCATGACAAACACATGCTTAGGAAAGTGTTTTTCATCGGTCAAAAGGTCTTGTCGTACAATTCTCGGTTACACCTCTTTCCTGGGAAATTGAAATGTAAATGGTCGGGTCAGTTCATTGTTACATCTGTACTCCCACATGGAGTTGTTCAGATTAAGCATCCTAAGAATGGTCATGTTTTCAAAGTCAATGGTCATTGATTAAAACCATTCTTAGAGTTTCAAAATCAAGAGGCAGAAGTCGAAGTCTTGTTCATTGATCCAGTCTTTTAGGATTGATAAGCCATCATACATTTACCCATACCCATTTTTCCACACCCATACATCCATTCCCATTTACCCAGACCACCTACCCATCTATCGATGTCTGAGTTAGTTAGTGTTTCATTTTCATTTTTCATTAAGTCAGTCTAGCTTAGGATTTCTTTTCTTTCAGCATCTCATGCTCCCTCTCAGGTCTGTCTAAACCCCATTGTTCATTTTCTAAAAAAAATCTTATTTTGCACCTGGCTTGTGTAGATTAGGGAACATTGAGGACAATACTCAATTCGAGTTTGGGGGTACTAGGGGAGTTAAAAAAATAAAATTGAGTTTTGTCTTTGTGACCAATAGACGTTAAAGGACTGGATAAGAGTCATACACGTAGACGGTAGAGTCCTAGTTTTTCCTCCAGAATTGTGTAAGGAAATCATTTTCTTAGCTATGAGGGTGAGGAAACTGGAAATCCAAGAGGAGCAACCCAGACCTCTTTGTGGTCGAATCACTCTGGTTGCAAAGAGCTAAGAGGCTAGGAATTTGTCACAAATGTGGGTGTGAAAATTGTAATGGAATAAAATCTGATTATGAAGTTTGATGTGTCACAGCAGCAAAATATAGACCCATAAGTACAATTAGGCAGATATATTTGGATTTAATCAAGGGTAGAGTAAGTCCAGAAAGACTGAAACGACTTGAGTTCCAAAGAACTATTGATTTTCCCTTAGGGGAATACAAACGTCGTGACAATCTGATGTTAAACGAGTCATGATCTTGTTTAGACAGAGATAAACAGGAAATATTTTAAGAGAAAAGTAAGTGAGGACTGAGACTTATTGGGGCTGAAAGATTGTCAATTTTAATCTAAAAAGATTAAATGCGACTTGACAATCTAACGTTAAAAGAGTCAATTATTTTTTTTGCAGTGATACGTTAATAAAAAAAAATTATCATGCTTTTCCGAAAAGATTTTTATGGGATTTGTGCTCGAAAATGCATGTACACAGCCATAATAAGATTAGTCTGAAAAAGTAAAATATTCTGAGTCGAGTGATCACTAAAGGAATACTAGTGTAGACTTAGACCTAGTGAGCTTTAGAGCCATTCATTTTTCTGAGGGTCATAAGTTTAATCTTGTTTCTTTGATTAGCGCATTGAGTCGTTGTGTGATCTCATTATACTTTCTCTTGGTCATATTACTGAGAATGACATCAAATTTGGGTTAGTACACCTGAAATTTTTATAAATTTATTTGAAGCAAGAAATCATCTTACGAAGCTTAGGATAGGATATAGGCCATTTTTGGATCGATTGAGCCCCTTCAAGCCTACCTACTTTGGTCATTATATCTTGATAGTTCCCCCGTTGAGCCTTATAAAGCCTATTCCATTGACTAGCCATGTTTACCATCTCCAACTCCGGATATGGAGTTTGAGCGTAATTAAAATATCTGTGACCTATTCTAGAGCTTAGAAAAGGTTAGAGATGAAAAACAATGGGATGGTACTTTAAAAAAAATATAGTAGCACTTGTAAAGAAAAAAAAATGAATGATGCAGAAAGACAAGAAAAATATATAGCATCAGAAAAAAGAAAAAGAAAAAGGGGACATCCAAACACCAAAAAAAATATGTGAAAAATAGAAAAGAGAAAAATACTTTGAAAAAGTACTGAAAATAAAAAAAATAGAGGAAAATATCTCACTCAAATCATGAAGACCTCTAACTTTTTTTGTTCAAAGTATTTATTTTAGAACCTTATATCCTTCTTTGATTTGACCCAATCCCAAGCCACATTTCATCCTATTAGGAAGTCCTATTGATCTTAAGTCTAAATATGGTATTTAGTGTAGAGAATAGAGGAAGAAAAAATGATGGTATTTGACTCAATGTTCTCAGGAAAGTGGCATCCATTCATAAAATCTTTTATTTTCTTTGATATGTGTCATCTTTTCTAATACATATGTGAGATATTTTGATTCGAATACATAAACTCAGCTCACATATACCTTTGAGAGAAAATAAACCTAAACCTTTGAGCGTTAGTCTATCTGAGATATATATCTGGTGAGGTTTGAAGTTAAACCGCATTATCCAGTGGTGGTTGCAAAGCTTGTGTGTGTTTGGAAAAATAAGGCTATCTTAATATTTGGCTATCACACACTACACTCCGGGTATAAGACTTGTAAAATGAATTTTAGAATTGTATGATATTTAGATTTTTGTCTATGCATTTTTGCTGAAAATTTTGATGTTTGTGGGTATCATCACTGGGAGCCCTCACAAGACTATAACTCGTCCACTAGGGGAAACCTAGGGGTTTAAAGGCTTGTTGCATATGCTAAATTGCAAGCGAGAGTACCTACAAAAGTGGTTTAGTTAGGATTTTTACTTTCGGATTTAGAGTTATTAGTTTAGTATTTTGGTCGAGGACTAGCAAAATTTGAGTTTGGGGGTATCTATTGAGACATAAAAATGATTATTTTACCCCTAATTATTGGACTAGTTAGCTCTTAATTTTGTACATATTAGGTGCATTTAATATTGTTTGTCTGTTTTCTATATAAACATAGAAAGTACATGAAATCAATAAAAAACCAATGGATAATTGCAAGTTTTGTGCTTAATTAGAAGACCCAGAGTTTTTAATAATTAATTTCAGACCACTTTTAGGATTTTAATTGTAAATTGATTAGTCTGGATCCAATTATGAGATTCTAGATTAATTCAATAATTTTAGATTTTAAGTGGTGAAATAATTATTTTAATTCTGGAAAGAAAAAACTGCAATTCAAGAGTCCAGAGAAAACCAGAGTCTGAAATTCCAAATCCATGGGCCAGAGATCCACTCCAATTGGACCATGTTATGTTCCACAAGCCAGACAATGGGCTAGGGTCAGTATTCCATGCGCATTTCACATGTGGGCCAGGCCAACGTGCAAGCTAGATTCCAAGAAGGCAAAGTTCAAGTCCATATGCTTAAAGTCCAAGGTGTTCATTGGAGGCCCATTTGCTCAAACCTTGAGATCCACAAGCCATAATCGAATTTCACTACGAAAACCCTAAGCACACACTCCCCCTCTCCTTGTCATTTCCATACATCCACACCATCCATTTAGGCATCTTTTAATCTGAACCATTCATTCATACATGAAACTTAGGGAAACCCTAGAGCCTTCTTTCTTAATCCACTACATACATTCTTCATGTTAGATGTAGGCCATTCATCCAATCTTTCATCTAGATAAACCTTTGAATCTCAACCATCCATGTAAGTCCTTACATTTTATAGAACTTATCTTAACCATCCATATCTATGTCCATTAGATTTAAACCCCAAGCAATTAAAGCCATCCACTTAAAGCCCCCACTTAAGAAACCCTAGATCTAATCCAACCTCATCAATTCGAATTTGACAAGTCATCAACACCTCATGCAATCTTATCACACTCCATTTTGTTAGTGCCCTGGCTTGGCCAAGTCCCTTGTTTGTCAATTCCATGACTTGGGAAGAACACTTGCTAGAAGTTTGAAGACCCAAGGTGATCAAGAGTGAAGATCATGCTCCACCTGATTGAAGCTCATCGTTATGGCAATCACAAAACAGGTAAAACGGCCATAGATAACTTTAGGCGGTACCCACACCTAGGCTGAGTTGAACAAATGGTAAAATCATTAAAAGCCTAGAGAGAAAGCTTGACAGTGAATTGGAACCCAACTTGGAAATATCTATTTGGTTTCACTGTCAGCGCAACTAATCATTCTCACCGCCCCCTTGGTGGAGACAGGATTGACCCATCGTGGTCAAGGACTGGTCTACTAGATTAACATAGGTTCTGGATCATAGAACTGTCATTCTGGGAAAGCCTCTGATCGAGAGTCTCTGTAACACCCCGAATTTTCATCATTTATATTGTATTGGATTTGGTTTACTTTAAATTACCAATGTATTGAATTTAAGATTAACAGATGACATAGACCTTAGATGGGTAAGGAGTTGGGTCAGTGACCCAATTAAGATCCAATGGATCATGGATAGAGTTGATTGAAAATAATTAGATAAATCTAATTAAATGGGTCAATTATCCAATTGGGACCCAATGAGCCATAGATGAGCTAATTGTAAGTAAATGGGTAAGGATAATTTAATTGGGTCAGCTACCCAAATTAAGATCCAATGCATAAATCCACCTCATCAAGTGAGGTGGCATTGCCATGTGGCATGCATGGAAGCCAACTAAGACAAAGTGCCACTTCATCGAGTGACATGGTTAAGGTGGGACCTAAATGAAATGTGGTGCATGGTCGGCTAAGCCATGGTTGACTTGGTCAACCATGAGTGAGTCCAAAGGAATAGAGTTAAGGCTGAGTTGAGTTGAGTTGAATGGGAAGTTGAGGAGACTCCCATTTAAATATGAGTTAGGAGGGGAGATGGAGGGTTTCCATCTCAATAGAGAGGAAACCCATGCACACGTTGGGAAGGTGGAAGACCCCTTAGGTTAAGCCATGTATCTCCTTGGTTAACCCAAGGGACACATGGGATAGACAAATCATAAAGGGAGGAGATGAAAGGACTTGGGTTGTTTCATAAAAAACACCAACCAAGGGACACTTCACACCCCTTGGCCTACCACTCTCTCTAGAGCAAGAAGATTTCTATCTTCTTCTCCTCGCTCTTTCTCCCATTTACACCATCGATACTTAGAGAAATTGCTGAATAACATAGAAAGGAAGGAGAAGGATTGAGGAAGGAATTCAGATCTTAAGGAAAAGAAGGAGACGGGAAATAAGGTATGTTAAGCTTAGTAACAATATGGGATTAAGGGAAACCATAGCTTGGCCATGATATGGTCGAACCTATGGGTTCTAGATTTGGTTGAAAGGACTGGCTAAACTGTTATAAGCCATGGAACGGATATGTGTTGAAAACCAACAACCAAAGAATGGAATTTAGAATCATGTTTCCATGGCACAAAATTGAAAGGATAAATGGAAAGGAGTCTAGTTTTGGCTAGAGGATGGAGTAAAACCAACTAAGAGTTGTATGAATGATGTTAAATATGTTTTAAATTAATAAAGAATGGATTCCATGAAGTAAATCTATCCAAAGAATCGAAATAAAGAGACTGACAAACAGTCAGTCGACTGAATCTGGGATTCAGTTGACTGAACTAGTGTGGCTGAAGACAGAAAACCATTTTTGGGAGTTTCAGCCGATTGAATCTTGTGATTCAGGCGACAGAACCACATCTGGAATAAAATATATGGGATTTATGGTGTTTCAGCAGACTGAATCTGGGATTCAGTCAAGTGAACATAGACGTATCGAAGAAGTAAAGTGATCTGACGTGTTTCAGCCGACTGAATCTAGATTTAGTCGACTGAACGAATACTTATGAAACACGTAAACTGTTGGTTGAGGATTCAGCCGAGTGAATCTATATTGGCCGAACACACAGTTATTCTGATCCAAAGTCAACCGACTGAATTTGTGATTCAGTCGACTGAAAGAACATTGGCCTAGAATACAAAGGGTTTGACTCAAAGTCAGTAGACTGAATATGTGATTCAGTCAACTGAAAGATTACGAGTCAGGGTTAAACAGTTCCGAGTTGGATTTCAGCCGACTGAATGTGCATTTCAGTCGACTAAAAGTCTGCGGAAAAGCTGAGAACTGTAGCTTGGAGTGATTCAGTCGACTAAATCAGAGATTCAGTCGACTGAATGGAAAAATTGATTTTTTTTATGATGTTTTCAAAAACTTAAGTGTATCTGGAAGGATGTAGGAGGATGGAGACTAGATGGATAATTAAATTAACATATGTATATGAATGAATTCGTTATGGTAAAGGGATTTCACAAAAGAGTGTACGATTGGTTTTCACGTGATTGTTGAACGTGATCTTCACAAAAACAGCAAGGATAGTATACTGGAATTTGGTAGGATTCCTAGCTTATTGAAATACATGTGGATATATATATATATATATATATATTTATATCTGTGTTACTGATTTTTTATTTCTCAACATGATGACTTACTTTGATCTATGAAATGTACATGATTTATGAACTGTTTTCGATGGTAACATGTAATTTGAAATAAAAGGCATTATTGAATTCATGATCTCATGCATGGCATAGGAGGGAGTATATGGGGCAGCAAGCCAAGTTATGAGCTATCCGGACATGACTTGGGGCTTGAAAACTAGCTTGGAAGAAGCTATTTGAACCATTGATATGTTGGCATTGTCCGGATTGCTAGATAGGGCTACGGCGTAATTTGAGCCAAAGAACTCCGGGGTAACCAGTCCAAAAACCCTGGGTAGAGGGAGGAGTCCACGCTCCATCGGTAAATCCTATTAAAACACGTGGGGAGGTATAACAGTGACCTGATGGTGCCGTCACAAAACACTGTGGATGTAAATGGCCAAGAGAACACCTTGATATGGTTTCATAATATCAAGAAAACTATTGATATGATTTCTATAGAGTTGGATATGGAGACTGGGTGAGGGATCATTGGCATATGACACCCATGATATGACACATATATTAGCATGATTTGGATATGATTATCATGTGCTGTTTTTAGTACTGTGGTATGTTTACAATTTTTTATATGATGTACTTATTCTGATTTTTATATTGATCCCATGTATACATAACCCTATTTGGAATTCCTACTGGGCGCGTTGACTAACGCCCTACTTCTACCCTTTAAATGAAGGAACATGAAATGGAAAGGACATGGGACGTGAAGAAAGCCAAGCTTAGGAGCTTGGACAGTTTTATGTTTATTTTACATAATTGATTTTGGAACAATGTATTTGAGATAATTGACATTTTGGGATTGTAATAACTTAGTTTACTTGCTATGGTTTGATGTTATGTTTGAATATTTAAACTTAATAAATTTTATGTGATTGACTTCCTTGCTTAATATTAATGTCATGGTTATGGATGAAATCTTATCCATATGTCTAATTCCACAATTATTTGTAAGCGTATTATGAACTCTTTTAGTGGACTTTGTCCACGCACACTTATTGGTGGCCAGTTAAGGGTTGGGTTTTGGAAACTCGGACTTAGTTCGCATCGTGACATTCCCGCTCTCTCTCACTCTTTAGTTTTAAAAAAAAAATATACTCTTATTTTCAGCGAGTGAAAAAAGGCGGGGCGTTACAGTTGGTATCAGAGCGAAACCGGAAATGTGAATATTTTAAAGTTAGATTAATACGGTATCATGTCTCACTGACAAGATAAGAATCCCAACTAACCAACTCTTCGGAATCTGCTGCACGGGGGCCGGATTAATTTACTTTGTTGAGAATCAGACTGTAAGCATTCAATTTGAGAACAACACTTGATGAGAAGAATAACAGCAAGGGAAGGTCAATTACTATAATTATGTATTTATCAAACATAGCAAACTAGGACATTTTCCCCAAAAATAAGAAACATCAGGATTTGCCCAAAATGAGAAACAATATGTGATACATAGGAAAATTCCCCCAAAACAAGAAATACAAGATGCTGATTTGGCAATTTCCCAAACTATGTAAACACAAAACTTTATGAGAAAACTAAGTCAAGCAATGTTTCGATGACTTAGGAAAATGCCTTCGAGAAGAAGAAGAACCCGACAAAACCCGCATCAGGAGGAAGAGGTACAGTACCCACACCAGGAAGAGGGACAAAATAGTGTGAACATTCCTAAAGTACCTCCTGAGTTACAGAGCCTAGTGCAGCTAGTGGTCACTTTCGTTCCACAGCAACATCAGAACGGCAATGGAGGCGCAACGTCCAATGAATCATAGGACCGGAATATGTTCAGGGACTTCCAACAGCAATGTCCCCCTTATTTCAAAGGGAAAGAGGGACCCGCAGAAGCAGAAAACTGGGTTGAGAACATCACAAAAATCTTGAAGCTGCTCAAGATCACCGGTAATGAAGACTGGATACTACTGGCTACCTCACAATTGGTGGATGATGCCGGCAAATGGTGGAGAGTTATAGAACGTCAACAAGCACAGATTCCAGCGGGGGAATGGACCGAGATGACATGGGACCAGTTCGTTGGAATGTTTCTGGATCATTATTTTCAAGAGGAAGAAAATGAGCACCAGACACAAGCATTCATATCTCTGGTCCAGGGCACCATGACGGTTGCAGACGATTATCAGGAGTTTCTTTGTCTATCATGTTATGCTTTGTATATGGTAGACACAGAATATAAGAAGGCTCGGAAGTTTGAACGAAGCCTACGACCTAGCTTAAGAGCCAAGGTCACAATATTCAAATCAGCTACTTTGGCAGAAGTGGTTAGCCGAGCTAATATAGCTGAGCAAGAGCTAATGAAAACAATCAAGTTTGTGGATAATCGCCGAGGTCAAACCAGGGGAAATACTTTCCACCCGAAGAAGAGATTCAGACCCAACTTTGAGAGACCCTCACCTTTTACTGGGTCCACTGGAGGTTTTCGTCCCAACCAGTCCTCCACATCAGGATCCATCTCTCAGATTTCTCGAGATGTGAACACCTGTTTCCAGTGTGGCCAGCGGGGACCATTTCAAGGGGGAGTGCCCACAAATCAGTAGACCTCTTCACTCCAGGGGTTCCTTCCGTCCTCCAGCTCGACCAGCTCATTCTCAAGCATCCAGAGCATATAACCAGACAAGACGGGCACCTAGTCCGACAGGATTTGGACGACTGTATACTTTGGCTCCTCCTCTAGAGACGGTGGATCACTCGGTGATTCAAGGTATGGCAGTAGTTGGTAGCTCTTATGCTTTTGCATTATTTGATTCAGGAGCATTCCACTTCTTTGTATATGTTGCCTTCATATCTGTTACTAGCACTTTAGTACAACAACTGTCCACCACACTTACTAATGTATCCCCTATTGGAGACACATCACTAGGTCTGATCTGCACTTCGGTAGACATTGAACTTGCTGGGTTCAGATTTAAGTTCAACTATCTGGTACTCGAGATGACAGAGTACGACATCATATTTGGCATGGATTGGTTGGCTAACTTCCAGGCCAGCATTGACTGCCATCTTCGCAGGGTGATATTCTGGTCACTTGACGGAAAACGATATGTGGTACATGCCGACAGACAAAGTATTCCAATAACCAGAAGATTGCACGAAGAAATGAATGGTCTAGTACTGAACACATCAGACTAGACAAGGCGCCAATGGCTGAACTACCTGCGGTAGTGAAAAAGTACGCAGAAGTATTCCCGAGAGAACTCCCTGGTTTGCCTCCAAAGAGGAAGATTGATTTCGAGATTAAGCTATATCCTAGCACTGCTCCAGCATCATTGTCGCATTACCGGATGCCCCCAGCAGAGATGTTTGAGCTAAAGAAACAAATTGATGAGTTACTCAGACTGGGATGCATCCGGAATAGCACTTCATCTTGGGGAGCACCCGTATTATTTGTGAAGAAGAAGGATGGTACGCATCAGATGTGTGCAGATTATCGGAAATTGAACCAGCTGACAGTCAGAAACGAGTACCCTCTACCCAGAATTGATGATCTATTTGATCAACTCAGAGGTTTCAGTCATTTCTCCAAGATTGATCTGATGTCAGGCTACCATCAAATCTGTGTCAGGGATGAGGACATAGAAAGACAGCTTTAAGAACTCGGTATGGACTATATGAGTATGTGGTCATGCCGTTTGGACTCACCAATGCACCAGCTGTGTTCATGGATTTGATGAACAGAATATTTCATCCTTATTTGGACAAGTTTGTAACTGTCTTCAAAGATGATATCCTGATTTATTCTACCAGTCAGGAGGAACATCTGAACACTTACGGATAGTCCTGGACACCCTAAAGAAGAATCAATTGTACACCAAAGGAAGCAAGTGCGAATTTTGGCTCTCGGAGGTCAATTTCCTAGGACATGTCATATCAGCAGAAGGAATAGCCGTGGACCCGACTAAAGTGGTAATAGTTAGAAACTAGAAAGCTTCGAAGAATGTGACTGAAATCCGCAACTTTCTGGGATTGGCTAGTTATTATCGGGAGTTTATTATGGACTTCTCCAAGATTGCAGCTCCACTCACCAGACTCACTCAGGAAGGAGTCAAATGTAAATGGTCGGATGTGTGCAACCGAAGGTTCGAAGATCTGAAGGAGAAGCTTACGACTGCTCCCATTCTGATTTTGCCTGAAAGAGGCAAGGGCTATGAAGTATATTGTGATGCTTCAGGAGAAGGACTTGGGTGTTCTCTTATTCAAAGTCATTAGATAGTGGCTTATGATTCAAGGCAGCTGAAAATCCATGAACGCCACTATCCCACACATGATCTGGAATTGGCCGCAGTGGTATTCGCTCTCAAAAGCTGGAGACACTATCTTTATGGCGAGAAATCTGAGGTATTTTTTTACCACAAGAGCTTGAAGTATCTATTCGATCAGAAGGAACTCAATATGAGGTAGCACAGATGGATGAAGTATCTGCGAGATTATTAGTTTACACTGCGATATCATCCTGGCAAGGCGAACAAACTGGCGGATGCCCTCAGTCGCATGACACATGCAACAGTGGTCAGTTTGATTATGAAGGAATGGAAGATGTTGACCACCATCCCGGAGTTTAATTTGTATATCAAGGACCATGGGAGTATGTACAATCTGATGGTACGGTCCACCATGGTTTCCAAGATTGAGTAAGAGCAGGGGACAGATCCGGAGGTGGAAGAAATATGGGCTAAGATGTCTACTGGTGAGGTTGTACCAGAATGGGAATTACGACCGGGACAAGGTCTCTTATTCCGAGGCAGAACATATGTGCCTCAAAATTACAGAAGAGAGTTATTGATCGAGGCACACCAAACAAAACTCTCTATTCATCCAGGTAGCACCAAGATGTACCATGATCTGAAGAGACATTATTGGTGGCATGGACTTAAAAGAGATGTAGCGGATTTTGTTGCTCATTGCCTGACTTGTCAGCAAGTCAAGACTGAACATCAGAAACCACCAGAATTACTCAAACCCTTACCAATGCCGGAATGGAAACGAGAACATATTTCCATGGATTTTGTGACAGGGTTGCCAAGGTCATCAAAGGATAGCGATGCAATATGGGTTGTGATAGATCGATTGACCAAGTTTGCACATTTTCTCCCAATAAAGATGATAGATTCATCTAAGACTTTGGGACGACGATATATCAAGGATATCATGAGGCTACATGGTATACCCAGAACTATTGTGTCCGACAAAGATGGCTGATTCACTGGCAAGGTGTGGCAGAGCATGTATTCGGCTATGGGGACCAACTTGTTGATCAACACAGCTTTCCATCAACAGACTGACGTTCAGTCAGAGAGGACAATGCAGACGTTGGAAGATATGCTAAGAGTTTGCATGCTAGACTTCAGGGGTGGTTGGGAAGATCATTTACCACTGGTTGAGTTCTCGTACAACAACAGTTACCATGCAAGTCTCAAGATGGCTCCATTTGAGGCGTTGTATGGTAGACCCTGTAGATCACCAGTGTGTTGGACAGAGGTCAGAGAGCATGCACTTATTGGACCTAATCTGGTTGCAGAGACCACGGAACAGATCCAGGTGATACGACAACATCTATTCATTGCATAGAGTCGACAGAAGAGCTACGCTGACAAGAGAAGGAGGTTCCTTGAGCTTGAAGTGGGAGACTTAGTGTTCTTGAAAGTCTCGCCACGAAAAGGACACATGCGATTTGGAAAGAAAGGGAAACTGTCACCTAGATTTGTGGGATCCTTTCCAATCCAAACGAGGGTGGGGGAAGTAGCTTATCGTCTGATACTCCCTCCACAGTTGTTGTCACTACATGATGTATTCCATGTGTCTATGTTGAGGAAGTACAATCCTGACCCCTCACATGTGCTGAACGTACAAGACATAGAAGTGCAAAGCGACGTGTCTTACGTCGAAAAGCCGGTAAGAGTGATTGAGACGGAACAAATGGTGTTGCGGAACCGAGCAATTCAATTTGTTAAAGTGGTATGGGACCGACATGGTAATCAGGAAACCATTTGGGAACTTGAATCGGAAATGAGAGCAGCTCATCCTGAGTTATTTATGTAATCTGTTTGAAACCCTACTTCGCTCGATTTTCAGGACGAAAATTTCAAAAAAGGGTAATATTGTAACACCCCGAATTTTCATCATTTATAATGTATTGGATTTGGTCTACTTTGAATTACCAATGTATTGAATTTAAGATTAACGAATGAAATAGAACTTAGATGGGTAAGGAGTTGGGTCAGTAACCAAAATAAGATCCAATGGATCATAGATATAGTTGATTGAAAATAATTAGGTAAATCTAATTAAATGGGTCAATTATCCAATTGGGACCCAATGGGTTATAGATGAGCTAATTGTAAGTAAATAGGTAAGGATAATTTAATTGGGTCAGCTACCCAAATTAAGATCCAATGCATAAATCCACCTCATCAAGTGAGGTGGCATGTATGTGAGGTGGCATTGCCATGTGGCATGCATGGAAGCCAACTAAGACAAAGTGCCACTTCATCTAGTGATATGGTCAAGGTGGGACCTAAATGCAATGTGGTGCATGGCGGCTAAGCCATGGTTGACTTGGTCAACCATGAGTGAGTCCAAAGGAATAGAGTTAAGGATGAGTTGAGTTGAGTTGGATGGGAAGTTGAGGAGACTCCCATTTAAATATGAGTTAGGAGGGAAGATGGAGGGTTTCCATCTCAATAGAGAGGAAACCCATGCACACGTTGGGAAGGTGGAAGACCCCTTAGCTTAAGCCATGTGTCTCCTTGGTTAACCCAAGGGACACATGGGATAGACAAATCATATAGGGAGGAGATGAAAGGAGTTGGGTTGCTTCAAAAAAGACACCAACCAAGGGGCACTTCACACCCCTTGGCCGACCACTCTCTCTAGAGCAAGAAGATTTCTATCTTCTTCTCCTCTCTCTCTCCCATTTCCACCATCGATACTTAGAGAAATTGCTGAAGAACAAAGAAAGGAAGGAGAATGACTGAGGAAGGAATTCAAATCTTAAAGAAAAGAAGGAGACGGGAAATAAGGTATGTTAAGCTTAGTAACAATATGGGATTAAGGGAAACCATAGCTTGGCCATGATATGGTCGAACCTATGGGTTCCAGATTTGGTTCAAAGGATTGGCTAAACTGTTATAAGCCATGGAATGGATATGTGTTGAAAACCAACAACCAAAGAATGGAATTTAGAATCATGTTTCCATGGCAGAATATTGAAAGGATAAATGGAAAGGACTCTAGCTTTGGCTAGAGGGTGGAGTAAAACCAACTAAGAGTTGTATGGATGATGTTAAATATGTTTTAAATTAACAACGAATGGATTCCATGAAGAAAGTCTAGTTAAAGAATCGAACTAAAGAGACTGAGAAACAGTCAGTCGACTGAATCCCAGATTTAGTCGACTGAACTGGTGTGGCCGAAGACAGAAAACCATTTCTGGGAGTTTCAGCTGACTGAATCTTGTGATTCAGTCAACTGAACCATGTCTAGAATATATGGGATTTATGGTGTTTCAGCCGACTGAATCTGGGATTCAGTCAACTGAACATAGACGAATCGAAAAAGTAAAGTGATCTGACGTGTTTACTAAACAAATACTTGTGAAACACGTAAACTGTTGGTTGAGGATTCAGCCGACTGAATGATGGATTCAGTCGAGTGAATCTATACTGGCCGAACACAGTTAATCTGAACCAAAGTCAGCCGACTGAATCTGTGATTCAGTCGATTGAAAAAAGATTGACCGAGAATAAAAAGGGTTTGACTTAGAGTCAGCCGACTGAATCTATGATTCAGTCAACTGAAAGATTACGAGTCAGGGTTAAAATAGTTCCAAGTTGGATTTCAGCCTACTGAATGTGTATTTAAGTCGACTGAAAGTCTGCAGTAAGGCAGAGAACTGTAGCTGGGCATTATTTAGTCGACGAATGGAAAAATTGATTTTTTTTTTTTTTATGATGTTTTCAGAAACTTAAGTGTATCCGGAAGGATGTAGGAGATGATGGAGACTAGATGGATAATTAAATTAACATATGTATATGAATGAATTCGTTAAGGAAAAGGGATTTCGCAAAAAAGGTGTGCGATTGGTTTCGACATGATTATTGAATATGATCTTCACAAAAACAACAAGGATAGTATACTGGAATTTGGTAGGATTCCTGCCTTATTGAAATACATGTGGATCTATATATATATATATATATATATATATATATCTATGTTACTGATTTTGTATTTCTCAACATGATGACTTAGTTTGATCTATGAAATGTACATGATTTATGAACTGTTTTCGATGGTAACATGTAATTTGAAATAAAAGGCATTATTGCATTCATGATCTCATGCATGGCATAGGAGGGAGTATATGGGGCAACAAGCCAAGTTATGAGCTGTCCGGACATGACTTGGGGCTTAAAAACTAGCTTGAAAGAAGCTATTTGAACCATTGATATGTTGGCATTGTCCGGGATTGCTAGATAGGGGTACGGCGTAATTTGAGCCAAAGAGCTCCGGGGTAACCAGTACAAAAACCTTGGGTAGAGGGAGGAGTCCACGCTCCATCGGTAATTCCTATTAACACACGTGGGGAGGTATAACAGTGACCTGGTGGTGCTGTCGCAAAACACTGCGGACGTAAATGGCCAAGAGAACACCTTGATATGGTTTCATAATATCAAGGAAACTATTGATATGATTTCTATAGTGTTGGATATGGAGATTGGGTGAGGGATCATTGGCATATGACACCCATGACATGACACATATATTAGCATGATTTGGATATAATTATCATGTGTTGTTTTTAGTACAGTGGTATGTTTACAATTTTTGATATGATGTACTTATTCTGATTTTTATATCGATCCCATGTGTACATAACCCTATTTGGAATTCCTACTGGACGCGTTGACTAACGCCCTACTTCTACCCTTTAGACGAAGGAACATAAAATGGAAAGGATATGGGATATGAAGGAAGCCAAGCTTAGGAGCTTGGGCAGTTTTATGTTTTTTTTACATAATTGATTTTGGAACAATGTATTTGAGATAATTGTCATTTTGGGATTGTAATAACTTACTTTAGTTGCTATGGTTTGATGTTATGTTTGGATATTTAAACTTCGTAAGTTTTATGTGATTGACTTCCTTGCTTAATATTAATGCCATGGTTATGGATGAAATCTTATCCATATGTCTAATTCCGCAATTATTTGTAAGCGTGTGAACTGTTTTAGTGGACTTAGTCCACGCACACGTATTGGTGGCAAATTAAGGGTCGGGTTTTGAAAACTCGGACTTAGATCGCTTCGTGACGTTCTCGCTCTCTCTCATTCTTTATTTAAAAAAAAAAATATACTCTGATTTTTGGCGAGTGAAAAAGGGGGGGGCATTACAGTCTCTTATGGATCGACCCCTCAATGAAAGGCTGAAACGGCCCATCGTGGTCAACGACTCTTCGATAAAGATGTATGAGTTCTGGAACGTAGAATTCAGATAGCCTCTTGAGAAAACAAACATATCGGTTGTTCAAGACCAATCGATAGTACCAGGATCGACCCCTAGGTTAAATGCGATAGGTCGTTCTGGATAAGATAAGTTTCTAGACTTGAAACTACTATCAGCATGGTGTTGCCCCACATCGAGACCATCGTAAGGACCGACTTCTCGGTACCATAACTGTTGACCCATCGGCGATACCGATATGTCGATCGGAAAATAATATTAACGTTGGGAGTGCATTATTGCGCAACGGTCGGGTTGTTGAACGGTAACATTTCTAGTCACCGACCCCTCGGTGCACCTAACCTGCCGGTACATTACTTTTACTACAACTGGTTGCATTCTTTATATAAACCAATCTTTCTGCAACCAGTTGGCATCCTTCGGCAAAATCAGTTGTTCTGCTGCACTTAAAAAATCAAGAAATTTGTAAACACTATGAAAACTGGGATTGACCTAATTAACTCCCCCCCCACCCCCCGGGGGTTCTCTCTCAGGTCAATTATGTTGTTCTAGCACCGTGAGAAAGGGACTTTCAATTGGTATCAAAGCCTCGTGCTCTTGAGAAATGATCTAACCATCCGAGTTGATCTGTGCTAGAACAATGGCTGTGAGAGAAAGTCATGATATTTCCAAACCACCATTTGTGATGAAAAATGAAATGAAAAATTTTAAATGTTTTCATCAATAAATGTGTTTCGGAAATAGGTGAATAGAAAGTGGTCTATGCATATGGAAAAGGTATTGGATAAATCTTCAACTTCGATAACCACTCAGCCCAAAGACCAAATTACTTGGACTAGTGATGAATTGGCTATGCACTTTAATCAAACACTTGTAGCATTCATCATTGTTGTTTTATAATATGCTTTCAAAATATTTTAAAAAATTATTAAACATCAAAAGAGGTTGATAGAATCCACGAAAAATTGCCTCTTCTAGCCCAATGGATAACACCACCTATCATGACCAAGTTGTGTATTGAGAATATAGGTGAATGGTTCATCCATTGAAAAAGTCCAAGCTAAATCCTCTAAGAGAAGAAGAGGATAGATAAAAGGAACTTGATGAAGGTAGTAACCTTCAAGTGTCCTTTGTGGCCATGTACCAAAATATTTGCCTCTCATGGTTAGGTCAAACATCGTGGTACAAAATCTGGAAGCTTTATTATGCAAAGTCAAATAGGAAGGCACCCAAGATTATGACCAAATTTAACAAAGGGCCATCAGCAGATTGTGGACTTAGATTCCAAGTCTCATAAGGTTATGTTCAAATGTGTGAAGAGACACCACAGTGGTGTCACATTTGAAACATGTTTTGGAATGCTTTGTATCTTGCCTACAATCCATGTTATTGTTTGATTATTGGATTGATCTTATGCAAGATACTTATATGTACATGTAGGTTTACACTCTAAGTATTGGAATATACTTATCTCAATTCATATGCCATGTGATTTGTGCATCTTTAGGAAATGAATGTAGTTGTGCATTACCTCATGTATAGGGTGTGTATGGTACACATACACAATGTCGTTCATTCCAAGTTCCTAAACTTGTGAATCCCGTGTGGAATGTAACATGCTCTATGCTCTTAAATGGATTTTTGGTGTGACCTACCAAAAACATTGATCAAAATGATCAAGTATGCTTAAGTGTAATCCATTTATGTACCAGCTCTTCCTAAGAATGTATACTTGAAAGAAAGATAAAAGTGTTTATCATGTTTTGGGTAATAACATGATAACAGGTATGAGAGTTGTGTGTGTAGCGTCATACTTCATTTTTATATGTATGATTAATGTAATCAAAATGGGAAATGAATGTATGTTTAGTGTCTTATTCCAATACTTGTTGTTTTATACATTATGTGGAATGATTCTTATTCATAGACACCTTGCCTTTGTTAAAGCCTGAAAATAACGCATGAAATGACATCACGCACCTGGGCAATATGTCTGAACTGGTAAATTAAATGTGCCCAAGGTAACTTGGATTGGTTTGGATCCAGGAGAGATCTATAATCCATGTTTTGTGCCTACTATCAGAAGGATAAATTGAATATTCAAATGTACAAAAACGGTGTGAATGTATGTATCTACACTGGCATTAAAAGGTGTATAAGCAAAGTTTGATGATCAAAGAACACCGAAAGCACACACACACACACACACATAGCCAGTCATCCTTCATAGAACCCATGTCGAAGGATAGACTAGTCAGAGGAACACTGTCTGAAAGGGGGAAAAACGAAAGGAGAGACAGGTCGATATTTATCAACATATCGACA
This sequence comes from Chimonanthus praecox, assembly GCA_022113865.1. Lineage (NCBI taxonomy): Eukaryota > Viridiplantae > Streptophyta > Magnoliopsida > Laurales > Calycanthaceae > Chimonanthus > Chimonanthus praecox. The sequence continues at coordinate 45,405,266 of CM039089.1, read as the reverse complement.
AAGACCGGTCGTTGGTCACGACCTATCGGTGAATTAGAAAGATTAAGTTAAAAAGTCTCTTTCTGCGGAAATGATAGATCAATGAAAAATCGTTGTTTCTCCTCCCGCTGGGCTCTAGCGATTCTCCTCTTGACCTCCCATGCCCTAGAACTTGATAGGACATCTCCCGAAGCGAAATCTCAATGGAAAACCATAGCTTTTTTGTTTCTCTCACTACAAGAAGCAAGGGTGTCATGGTGTTTGTGAGATTTAGTGTTCAGGTAAGCCTTGGTCAGCTCTTCCCAAGCAACCATGTCGAAAAAAGAGACATTTAAATCTCGGTCTTCAACCACCGGAAAAATCCCTGAGTCCAGCTCCCATTTCCTTTAGAGATCACCCAGATTCATGCAGGATACTCCAGAATCGAGCTCTGCTCCTAAGACTACTCCTCATAGAAAAACCCTTGCCCCTAGGATCGCATCTAGCCATCGATTTTCACTCAGGTCTCAATCTGGACAAAACCTGAGAACGAAAGCAGAAGTGATCTCCTTGCTAGACAACTCTAATGAAGAAGGAGGAATGAATGTCGAAAATGCAGAAACCTCTGAGTCACAACCCCTGATTCGATTTATCTGCAAAATAGAAGATCGAGTTGAAAGTTCCCTTGGAAGCTAGAACAACACGAATGACCCTAGAGGGGGGTGAATAGGTCAATCTAATATCGTTGGTCTATTTTAAAATTATCTTGATTGTTTAATTAAGTGCAGCAGATATACTAATCAAGTGAATGTGTGTTAGAAAATGTTTTTAAATAACCAACACAAGAAAATAGCTCTAACACCACAAACAAAAAAACACAAGATATAAAGTGTTTCAGTTCGCCAACCCACAATCACTATTGGGACTCACTCAACCTTGAGATATCCCCAAATTCACTATGTGGGGACTTACACCCTCACAATTAGGGTAGCAATTTCACCTCACTCAATCGACTGGAAATTCCACCCACCACTATGCCAGAGACGACGCTCTAAACATTTTTATAGTGGTTCCGGAGCAAATCCCTCTTAATCCACTTTCGGGTCAAAGGTTTTAAAATAAAATAAAACCAAAAAACAATTGCCTTGAAGTTTTTTCTCGCTGATGTGCTTCTTGAAGATTCCACTCAATGAGTGCCGACGCTCCTCCTTGTAACAGTCGTATAGCAATCACAAACTCAAGGTGACAAGGAAACTTGGCTGAACGAAAGCTTTCCTAGCTTAGTTCTTTTCTTTCTCTTTTCCTTACTGACAAACTCAATCAATAGATTGGTCGATAAAGATTTTGCTTCCTTCTCTCTTTCTCACAAGAGTGTCGATCGTTCCTTAGACTGTATTAACTTTATTTAGCTCAAGGAAGTTAGTAAAACGATCACCCAACACTCATATTTATAGAGGAGTCTTAACGGTCTTTCTGACTGTCCAGGACCAACAACTCGGTGGCACCGAACCACCCGACTGTTGTGCATTCAATACACTCCCAACGACATAATTACTTCCCGATCGACATGTCGGTGTCGTTGATGGGTCGATAGTTATGGCACCGATAAGTCGGTCCATACAAAAGGCTCGGTCTGGGGCAAAGACATACTGACAGTAGTTTCTAGTTCAGAAACATGTTACCCAGAATGACCTGTTGCCTTTTACTTGTGGGTCAGTCTTGTTACTCTTGATCGGTCTTGATATACCGATATGATTGTTTCTTCGAGAGCCCATTTGAGTTCACAGTCCAAAACTCATAAGTCTTTTACTAACGAGTCGTCGATCTCAAGGGGTAGTTTAAGTTCATCACCGAGGAGTCAGTACATACGAGACTCTCGGTCAGAGGCATATCCAGAATGATAGTTCTTTGATCCAGAACTTCTGTCAATCTAACCGACCAGTCCTTGACCACGATGGGTTGATCCTGTCTCCACCTAGGAGTCGGTGAGATCGACTGGTCGAGCTGACAGTGAGTATAATGCATATTTCCAAGTTCATTGTCCAACATCCTCTCTAGGCTTTATTATGTTTATTACCAACATATGCAACTAAGCCTAGGAATAGTCCTCTCAAGTGTGGGTACCACCTAAGGTCATCTATGGCCAATTACATGTTTTTGTGATTGCCTATATCGATGAGCTTGAACTTGGTAGAGCATGATCTTCACTCTTGGTCATCTTGAGTCTTCAAGCTTTTTAGCAAGTGCTTCTTCCAGAGTCATGGCATTGACAAACAGGGACTCGGCCAAGCCGGGGCACTAACAATCTCCCCCTTTGTCAATTTCATGAAAAAACGTAGAAGCTAACCCAATTACAAGCCCACCCGTATTACAACACATGTGAATATAAAAAAAAAAAAAAACATTACATCACGTGTACATATTCAAATGGACAACAAGACTATAGTCTTCGCATAATCTTGATCAGTTTGCTTCTTTTACATGTGTTTCCTATTCAAGCACACAAGCAAGCAACACTCGACAAATCATTAATGGGTTTGTCCCAAAACATTAATTTTGCATCCATAGACTAAACAAGATAACCATTCATTCTCCCCCACACACTAATGATTTCCTAGCCAACAACACTGCTTAGTGTTGAGAAGATTTTCTCTCCCAATCTTCTTGAGCGACAAGCATAGAGACTTCATCATATTCATCCCTTTTATGGCTCTCTCTTTCTATTGACCAAGCACTTCGACTTTACCATGCACTCCCCCATGCTTGCAGCTTCTACTAATTTTCTCCCCCATTTTGTCATTCAATTGACAAAGATTTAGTAGATAGCCATCGAGTTCAAGCACTCCAACTCATAGTCCTCCCCCATGGTTCAGTGCACACTTTTCATGCATCAAGGTTTATTTGCCCCTGCTCAAGTTGAGTTTTAGTTGATTTCTTCATGGGTTAAGCTAATGTACCTAGCTTCCTTTGAGTTTCCTCCCCCATTCTCTAAGCTATATTCTTAGCTTTTTCTCCCCAGCTCCCCCATAAACTTTGTAATACCTTAGATTTTTCAATATATCAATATATACGAAAATGCCCTTGGATTTATAAATTGAAGGGTTATGATTATAGATGAGAAAAATGGTGGGACCCATTGCTCAATGTACTTGTATAAGGTTTAAATTAAGTCAAATGGGTAAGGTACATTTATTTGGGTCAAAAAGGTTAAATGGGTTAAAGGACCCAAATGGGACCCAATGGGTCGTGTATGTCATGATTAATCATTGAGTGAGCTCAAAACTTAATTGGGTTAAGTTTAATTAATGTTTGAGTGGGATTGAGATAAATTAAATGATGGAGATTAGTTGAGTTGAATTTATGGGTTGAGTTGCATTAAAATGAATGAGTTGAGTTGGGGAGTTAAATAAATGAGTTGGATGGAATGTTTATTTCAAATAAGTGTAAGTGGAGTGTTTGTAATTCCAAGTTTTAAAACAATAAAAACGTTGGCTGCATGATTATCCCATGCATGTAACTTCTAAGATAGAGATGAATGGTAATGGCATTATATGGGAGTTACATGGGTGAGAAATGTACTTCAAATTCAAGTGTAATGCACGTTGGAGTTGCATGGGATTGTTATCTCATGCATGTAACTCCTACAAAAGAGATAAATGGGGTGGCTGTTTGGGAGTTACGAATAGGAGAAGTTATGTTTTAAATTCAAACATTTTTACACGTTGGATGCATGGGTGGGCATCCAATGCATGAAATTCCATGTTAGGTGATAAATGGAAGGTGCCGTTTCATGGAGTTACATATTGGAGAGGTAGTAATTACTTAAGCTAAACAATGGCCACAACGTTGGGAGAATGGGGATTATGGCTTATGCATGAAACTCCCAAAGATGGAGCATGAATACGGCTGGCTGTTTTATGGAGTTACATGATAGATTATAATATTTCAAATTCAAATGTTTAGGTTACACGTTGGAGGAGGGGAAGAGTTTCATCTTAAGATGAAACCCCCATTTGAATTGTTAATGAGAGAGGAGCTAAGGAGGGGGGTTACACATATACAACCCAAAGAGACGTTGGATGCTTGGGGAGGTTTCATTTCATAGATGAAAAGTAACATAAAGGATTTTTTATTAAGGTAGGGTGAGTTACACAAGGCTGAATTTGATTAGTCAAAAGGACTTCATTTTCTATCATTATCTCTTCCTCTCTTGGACGTCCTCCATCTCTCCAAAACCAAGAACAACAGCTGGTTACTGATTTGCAATCAGTCCTTCGTTGATTTCTTTCACCAAGACAAAAGCACACATTGAGCAAAGGAGTTGCCACCAAGGTTTAAGATCAAAGTTTCCTTTCTCTCTTTTTCTCCCTCAAATCCATATCATCTGGCTGAAGTATTCCAAGGAGATTGCAGTGAGGTTGATCTCAGTTAGGAGAACAAGAGGGAAGAGGGAAGGCTAAGGATCTAAAAAGAGTCAAAGAACCGAAGGAGACGTGGTATTGGTAAATGCATCATAACCTTTGTTGAATAAAATGGATTAGGGAATGTGATCTGGCCATACACCAATGGTTTAGATCTAAGATTATGATGTTTAAAAATGGTAAAATATGGACCATAGGGTTCGGCCCCATTGGATGGCCGAACCCCATGGAAAAACTTGGTGATTTTAATGGTGATTGAGGGATAAAGTCCATATTGGGTAATGAAGATTTTTAAAGAATTTAAAGTGAAAATAGCTTACTGTTTTTTAGTAGCTATGGCTTGGCTGAAACATAATATTGTTATGGCTAATTTATGGATTAAAACCATGGACAAATGTTGGAAGGATTACACCAAGAGAACCACATATGGCCAAACCCCATGGACTGTTTTGTTGGATAATTGGATTATGTTAATGTATGATATATGTTTATGATTTCGAAATTACATATCTTAATTATGGACTTAGTACTAAGGAGATTAAACATGAAAGAGGATGGAACTAGGGATTAAAATCTCTAGGGTGAGGTTCGGCCATGTGTGGGGCCGAACCCCACCAATTGTCAATTGATGGACTTGATGATCAATTTGTGATAAATTAAGCAAATGAGATACATGTATGAGGGACTTAAAGGACCAAATAAAGATGGTGAGGTTCGGCCATGTGTATGGCCGAACCCCACTAAGGTGGTTTGTGTTGGACTTTGAAATTTTAAGGAAATTAAAGAGTTGTATGGTGGCATTATTGTATTATGGATGAAATGATCAAAGATAATGATGATTGGATAAATGGGCTAAAACCAAAGTGGTAAGGTTCAGCCATAATGTATAGCCGAACCCTTCCAAGGCTTATTTGGAGGTTGGTTAAATTGTATGGTTGTATGAAAGAGAGACAAATTGAAAATAGGTGAGGTTCGGCCATGGGATATGGCCGAACCCCACATAATGGATTTTTGGGACTTAGACTAGGTTGGAGTCTTATGGTTAAAAGCTTGACTTGCTGTTATATAAATAGGGCCACGGGATTTGCTTGAACAGTGTACAAGTTGTAAACAAGAGACGGTTCAAAAGAAGAGCCAAATTAAGCGATCATTGAGTAAGTTTCCTACCTTTATTGTAACCACATTTCTATTTGTTGTTTTATGTTGATTTCGATAAGTTATATGAATGTAAAGTTATGTTTCTAAATGGCATGTTTGCATAGACATCTCATGCATGGCATGGGATGATGGTGTTGTAACTGGAGGCCACACTCCGTCGGGGCGTCCGAAAGACCACTGTGGGGTACCTTGATGATGAGAATCCCATCAAGAGGAATCCGGAGGCCACACTCCGTCGGGGCGTCCGAAAGACCACTGTGGGGTACCTTGACGATGAGAATCCCGTCAAGAGGAAGCTATGTAGAATGGTGATGGGTGGGACTCATTACATGTTCATTTCATACATAGCATGTTTTTATGGAATTTTGTCACACATGTATTATTATACTATTTGCATGTTTTTAAACTAACTTTGTGGTAGCCCTATTCGGAAACACTATTGGGCACGTTGATCTAACGCCCTATATCTACCCTTAGTGGATGACGCAGAAAAGACAAGGAATGAGGATCGAGAAGGGGACCAAGCAAAGGAGCTTGGGCGGTTTGAATGATTTTGAATGGACTTTGAATGGACTATTTATGGACTGGTTATTTGAGTTATTTGGACAATGTAATTTGGTAATTAGATGTATTCGCATGTAATAAGTAGTTAAGTAGGTGCTCTGGTTTGATTTATTTTAGATGGTTGATTGAACAATTATGTACTTTTCTATCTTAAGTTATAAAATGGAGTAGTCTTAGGATCTATTATAACCCGTAATTAGATTAAGACTAATTATGTTCCACAAGCTTATTGTACCATTGTGGATCAATTCTTATGGACTTAATCCATACGCACATGGGCTTGGCCAGTTAAGGGTCGGACTTTAGAAGTCCGAACTTAACTCGCGTCGTGACACTCCCCCCCGATCACTTGATTATTATTATAAAAAATAAAAAATAAACTCTGATTATTAGAGTGAAAAGGGCGGGGTGTTACAGACTTAGCTGCCCCTAAGTTCAAGCTTCCTTTTAAGCTTGCATCCTCCTTCCTACATTCACTATCATGATTAGTGACAACAACTAATCAGTACATATTTTGTGCTCCCCCACCCACATTCCAAGGATGTGTGTAGCATTACAGCCCGATCCCTATCTCCCTAACATGCCAATATAAAACTAACTCATTCAAATATGTATGTTAGTCTTCCTAACAAGACCATGTTTAACTCTAATAGATAGAGAGCAATCAAACATATCAATACACATAGTAAACCATAGCATACCACAACATTAATGCAAGAAATAGAGTTTGAACACGAGGTACTTAATGTTTACTTATCCAGAATATCAGTTTCAAAAATAGAAATTGAACTATTTAAAGTGTTGCAGTATCAGGAGGTGATGAAGAAGGGGCCAAGGTAGAAGGCTGAGGATCTGAGCAAACCGAGGGCTCACAGGAAGTGAGAGAAATGATAGTAGCCAAGAGTTGTTTTAGAAGGCGATCATGCTCATCTTGTCTATTCGCATTATCTGCTAGCAGTTCACTTTGATGACTGAGCAAATTCTCTATGACTTTCAATCTGAATGATTGTGTTGTATCTGTTTCTCCTTCGTCTTGATGTTTCCCTTCTTCTTCTTCTTTAGGTTCTTCAAATACTGGATGGTCAGAAGAGGATGGTTCATTTTTCCCAAAGATAGACTCGGTTAAGATTCTGGGAAGGCTTTTTCGAAGAATTACCTCATCGATGGGTCTGGTGGATCTTGGTACTTCTCATTTCCTTGGTTTGATTTTGAGGTGCTCAACCAATTTAGACATGAGGTAACAAAAGGGAGGATATCCTTTCTTTGCTGATTTCCAGTACATAGCGATGGAATGGCACATCCAAGTAGATAAGTAAAATTTCTTTTTACGAGCAACCCTATCTAGTAGAATAATCATGGGGGGATTCAAATCAGCTTTGTTCCTATGCCTAGGATATAGGTTAGACCAGAAGAGAAGATGCAGAACTTTGTATTCTGGTAACAAGTCAGCACTTCTAATCCATATATTATTCTTCCATTCTACTTCTTTTCCACACAATCTTTTGGAAAAAAAAAATTTGTTCTGGCACTTCTAATTTAGGAGGAATGATGGGTAAAGAAGTGTTTGGCACAAGGGGATCCCAATAATTTCAGAAACCAGCTGAGGGGTAACTCGTACTGACTCTCCTTTTTTTAATAGAATTTTGAAACAATTTGCTTTGGAATCATCTCTAATGGAGTAGTACATTCTCATAGCCAAGGAAGAATACATTTTCCCACCCCAATGTACTAGATTCGACCAGCCCATGTCATGTAGTAATTGCATGGCCTGACATTTATGCAAATCTGTTGCACAACTAGTTTGTTCTATATTGAAGTCTTTGAAACTTCTATGTCAAACTAGGGATTGAAGATATGGGCCAGCTCCCTTTTCCTCTGAGGAGTCTCCTTCCTCATCACTTATCCCAGAAGTCCTCACTCCTTCTTCATTTCAAATTTCGGTGGTTTATTCTTCTTCATCCATGTCTCGTTATTCTTTGACATCCTCCCATTCATTGTGTTCTTCTACGGCTGGTTCTTCTACCCTTTCAAATGAGATTTGAGGATGGGTTTGCCCTATAGACTTGGATCTGACAAAAGGTAGTTTAGTTAGAGGAGTATTCTTAGAGTCTGAATCCCTAAATCTTATTGGGATACGGCTAGGTCTCGAGGCAGCAAACGTTTTCTCCCTAGCCGGTTTTCGTCTCTTCGGAGGTGGAGAGCTAGCCTCAGCTTGGTCCTCCATATCAGGAGCTTAGAAACTCTTTGGCAATCTCATTTTTGGCATGGTTTGCTTGGGTAAAGTCGAAACAAAAACAATGAGGAGGGAGGAGTTTCTGAGATTACCTGAACACGAGAAATCCCAAGATTCGTGATACCTTGGTTTGTTGAGGGAAGACGAGTAAAAGCCCTATGCTTTTTCGCCGTGAAATTATTCCGAGAGGTTTACCGACTGGTCTAGGGCACGGAAGGAAGAGAAGAAATCATCAATGCTTTAGCGGGAGAGAGAGAGAGATGAATTGGAATGGATTTTCGCTTTCACAAAAAATATCTTTTTAACTTAAGCTTTTCGTCCTACCGACATGTCTATTCCATCGACAGGTCAAACTTTTCGATATTTCCACCTTTTTCTTTATTGCTTGATTTAGCATAGAATCGACATGTCTTTCACACCGACCAGTCTATTCACCCACATGTGGCCTACACCGAGAGGTAAAGATTGCAAAACAATCATCCTTGATATGCACAATTTTAAAACATGATATATATATATATATATTTATATATATATATATATATATATATATATATATATATTCTAATGCATAAATATGCCACATATAACTCATCAAATATGCACATAGTCAAAAGTTATCATTCCATAATAAAAAAAAAATTGTGAATGAAATGTATGGCTTTCCAAGTAGAATATGTACTATAGCCAGGATGAGTACATTCTAGATTTGTAGTTAGCCAAACTTTCTCTCCTCATGTCACAGCACTCTATGCTATGTGAACTCACCTGGTCTCTTATGAGTCCATTTGTAGTGGTCTAAGATATGTAAGTGAATCTTAAACCAAAACAAATCATGATTCATGGTCTATCTCCTAGGAGCCAACATGGTTGAGTTTGGTCTCTCATAAACATTCCTTCGGGCAAATATTGGTGATCCAAACATTGGATATCTCAATTTCTTCAAAACTTGGCTGAGATGTCTTAATAAGTAGTCATGCCTTGTGTTTATCTTCTTTTGAAGGATCCTACTTTTGGTCTTGGTGGGTATCTATTAAAATTTACCTTGGGATTTTGAAGATATATTTTAACATTGAGATCTGAAGTTTGTTTTTGGGATTTATTATCCATGTCCCTCTCTCTAAGATTGCATTCCATTACGTAATGTCCAAACTTGTGGCAATAAAAACAACTACCCTTGTGGGTTTTAGACACATACCCCTTAACAAACACCCTTTGGTTGATAGGTCCATTGGTTTCCAATGATAAACCAAGACCTGACCTGTCACCAAACCTTTTACCCATTTTTAAGAGTCTTTCCAATTTTTCTTCGCCTTGGGTAAATTTATCATAAAAATTCTCTCTATGGTTTCTTAAATCTTGTACTTCTATAGTTAGTTCAACCACATGTTTTTCAAGATTTTCTTTGTTGTTACTCAGCAACTTGATGTCATCCCTTTGTCTTTTTAATGATTCTTGGAGAAATACTTCAATTTTTATGATTTTTAAGACTTCTTTACTTGAAGATTTTAGCTCTAAAGCGAGAGAGTCATAATCTTTCCTCAAAACTTCTAGTTGGTTTGCAAGATTTAATTTTTCAGATTTGAACGTGTCTACCTTCTTAGACAACTTCTCACTTTTTATATATAGAGTGTTGTAAGATTCTTGAAGGTCATCTTCCTTATCAAGATTTTCTGTACTCTCCTCATCTCCACTTGAGTATCCCTTTTGATCATTACCAACAGAGGCTATGAAACACTTCAATTTTTCATCTTTCTCCTGATTCTTTAATTTTATACAAAAGGTTGAACCTTCTGTTGAATTATCCAAAAATGTACAATAATCTGTAATCGATTTCACTTGGATAAATGTACAATTATCTTCACCATGAGTTTTGTGTTTTTCTCTATTTTTGTTTTCAAATAACAATAAACAAATAATAGATAAAAATGAGTACCCATTATGGTGTTCTAGCCTGGATCAACTCGAATGATTAAATCCTTATAATGAGAACTAGGCTCTGATACCAATTGAAAGTTCCCTTGGAAGCTAGAACAATACGATTGACCCTAGAGGAGGGTGAATATGTCAATCTAATATCGTTGGTCCATTTTAAAATTATCTTGATTGTTTAATTAAATGCAGCGGATATACCAATCAAGTGAGTATGTGTTAGAAAATATTTTTAAATAATCAACATAAGAAAATAGCTCTAACACCACAAATAAAAAGACACAAGATATAAAGTGGTTCGGTTCGCCAACCTACAACCACTGTTAGGACTCACTCAACCTTAAGTTATCCCCAAATTCACTATGTGGGGACTTACACCCTCACAATTAGAGTAGCAATTCCACCTCACTCAATCGGCCGGAAATTCCACCCACCATTGTACCAGAGACCACGCTCTAACATTTTTATAGTGGTTCCGGAGCAAATCCCCCTTAATCCACTTTCGGGTCAAAGGTTTCAAAATAAAATAAAATCAAGAAGCTTGCTTTGAAGCTCTTTCTCGCTGATGTGTGCTTCATGAAGATTCCTGTAACGCCCCGCCCTCTTCGAGAATTTCAGAGTCTAATTTTTTTTTAAAAGTAATAATAAAACATCGAAAGAGAGCGGGCGGCGTCACGACGCGAGTTAAGTTCAGACTAATCAAGTCTGAACCTTAACTGGCCACCCATGTGTACTGGAATAGACCATGATAGTGAATCACACATGGAACTAACGTCAACATGCGGAATAATCTAGATTAATTGCGGAATAGAAAGACGAGATAGCAAGTAACAGTCTTAAATATTAAATAACATAGATCAAACCATCCACATGTTATTATCCTAATCAAACCAGAGCAAATAACTAATTATTACATGTCCAACAATAGTATTCAAATGACAGTAATATAACGTAATCCAAAATCCATCATTAAAGCACTTAGGCTCAGCTCCCCTCCCGATCAATGACCTTTCCTTTCCCCTTGCTTGTACCTGCAATCTCCTCTGACGATAGAATTAGGGCGTTAGATCAACGCACCCAGTAGGTTCCCGAATCAGGGCTACCACATGTTAGCATATAAAACATGCATATACATATCATAATACATGATCATCAAAACAGGTAAAAACAATGCTATGAAATATGCACATGCAATGAGCATCCCCCATCATGTACTTTCATAGCCATCACTTGACGTGCCTTGCACCAACATGGTAAATTACAACACACCTCATCTCTTCTATAAGCGATGTACATGTAATGAGCAACCCCCATCATGTACCATCGTAGCCATCACTTGAGGTGCCTTGCACCGACAAGGTAAATTACAACAACATTCATCTCTTCTATACAATATGTACATGCAATGGGCAACCCCCATCATGTACAATCGTAGCCATCACTGTAGAACTTCATTCATTATCCCATGACTATGCATGAGATGCCAATGCCTGTATGCCATTTGTTAATGCATAATATATCATTTGAAACACATATATTAAAACAAGAGTATCATAAGAAAACTGGGTAAAAACCGTGGTTACAAGTAGGTAGGAAACCTACAGAAGAATCACTTCAGCGTTCGTTCTTTCTTAGGCTTTAACCGGTCACGACTCGTTCGTCGTTCAACTTTTGGTACCTTATTATGCAACAATAAGTAAATCATAATCTTATTTACATGTCCATTCACATATGAGACCTAAAACATCTTATAAGTACTTTTGATCAATCTCTTCATTTGGCTTGTATTCACAGATTTGCCATTGCCACCAATACCTTGATTAAATTCTACAACCTTAACCGTAACCTTAACATGGTTCAGTCATGTTTTGGACGGCCAAAACAGCAAACATGATTCCATTTTTAATCACACATACATCCATAAAATGGCCCATGAAAACAGTCCATGGGGTTCGGCCATACTCATGGCCGAACCCTTATGGTTCTTTGCTCAATGATGTCCTTTGTTTAAATATTAATCGGCTCTATCCCTTAGCCATATTAAGCCCATGATTTAGCCATCCCATGGCCAACCCAAAATCAGTAACCTTATTATATAAAGACCTCCCAAAAACAGTCCACAAAGGTCTATGGTTTCCATGTTTTCCAACATGAAAATCAACCCTCTTTTACATGGGGTTCGGCCCTCCATGTTGGCCGAACCCAATGGTCATTCTTACTCTATTTAAACCTCCAATAATCATGGATAAACAGTATATTAATATCAGGTTTTAATTCTCAAAGAAACCATCCAAAACAGTCCATAAAAAGTCTATGGTTTACATGTTTTTCCAACATGAAACCAACATTCTTTTACATGGGGTTCGGCCCTCCATGGTGGCCGAACCCAATGGCTATGTTTACTGTTTTAAACCTCAGATAAACATGTATAAACAGTATATTAACATCAGGTTTTAACTTTAAAAGAAAGCATCCAAAAACCAACATCATATCTTGGGATTCGGCCATCCAAGATGGCCAATCCCCATGGTCCATCTTTTCCAATTTTAATCTACTGATTTAGACTACATAACTTCAGCCTTTTCTGATATCCAAACCCATGTTTTAACTCTCTTTAAACATGCATTTTAAATCTATTACAACCATCTAACATCAATCCTAACTTATATGGTTTTAACTTCTAAAAAATATCAAAAACAACCATTTGTTTCCATGGGGTTCGGCCATGCTAAGTGGCCGAACCCAATGGTCCATTTCCATCTTTTAATCCACTGATTTTACACCATATAAATTTCAGTCCCTATGTCATTCAGATCTATGGTTTTTAACCATTCTAAAACATTTATTTAAATCTTAATTCAAAACCCAAAACAGTCCACAAAATCCATGGTTTTCATGTTTCAAAACATGAAACCAAGCCATCTCTTTACATGGGGTTCGGCCCTTCATGGTGGCCGAACCCAATGGTTATTTTTACCATTTTAAATCCTCCACTAATCAAAGTTAAAACCTTGGTGTATTCGGCCATAACCATGGCCAATACACACCCCATTTGCTCCATGTTATTATACCAAAATAACAAATAAATACTTACCAAACTTCCAATCTTTCTCTTTGCCTTTGGTCCTTGGTTTCTCCCTTTTATTTCTTCCTTTCTTTTTCTGTTTTGTGCTTGATCTACTGGTGTAAACACCTCTGCTATTCCAGCTAGGAAAAACGAACTTGAGAGAGGGAGAGAGAGAGAGATGGAAATTCTTGGATTTCCAATGTGAAAAATGGCCAACCTTGTGTGCTTATTGTTTTTGTAGTTCAGCCCCCAAAACTCCTCCACTCCCTCATAATTTCTTGCACAAACCAATGGGTATTGGGTGCCATCCAAGGCACCCCTTGGCAGCTACCTATGCAGCCATTCAAATCCCCAAGCATCTCATCACAATCCCATGTATTCCCATTTAATACATCATGGAAATCACCCCAAACAAGTCCCCAACGTGTGGGACTTGTTTGGGTGGTTAAAGCTGGGCCAACCTCTTCAAATTCCCATTAGACTCAATGATTTACAGTCCCTTGAATTTCCATTTGACTCACCCAACTCAAGGTATTTTTATTCCAACCCAACTCATCACATTTAATGCATTTCATTTGATGCACATGAGTTAACTCACCTTTTGATTTAATTCCAACTCACCTCAGTCCCACTCAACTGATTTGACTCGTGTTTGAGCTCCCTTGAGGGTTCACACGGTCAACAATAGTCAACTCGACCCGTTGGGTCCACTTTTAGCTCCTTGACCCGTTTTGACAACATGACCCATTTATGGTATTTTGGTCATTTCTAATTGGTTTTTACATATGGATCAAGCCTACCCATTTTTCCTCCACTTGATTTCCAATCAAATAGGCTTAACCCCATTTAATTTAAAATCACAAAACGGTCAAATAACCCAGCAAGACCCGATGGGCCCCATTTGGGCCCTTTGACCCATTTAGCCATTTTTGACCCAAGTGATGAAAATTACCCAACCAATCAAACTTAACATTCATAATGTGCTCATATGATTTTATTTTGAGCAATGGGCCCCACTATTTCCTTACTTAACATCACAAAATAATTAATTTAACAACTCAGGGGCATTTTGGTAATTTTCCACTTCATTGAGAAATTGGGGTGTTACAATTCCACTTAATGAGTGTCGACGCTCCTCCTTATAGCCATCGTATAGCAATCACAAACTCAGGGTGACAAGAAAACTTGGCTGAACGAAAGCTTTCCTAGCTTAGTTCTTTTCTTTCTCTTTTCCTCACTAACAAACTCGATCAATAGAGGCTTTTATTTCTTTCTCTCTTTCTCACAAGAGTGTCGATTGTTCCTTAGAGTGTATTAACTTTATTAGCTCATGGAAGTTAGTAAAATGATCACCTAACACTCTATTTATAGAGGCATCTTAACGGTCTTTCTGACTGCCCAAGACCGACAAGTCGATGGCACCGATGGGTCGGTATTCATATTTATTATCGTTCAACCACCCGACCGTTGCGCATTCAATGCATAATTACTTCCCGGTCGACATGTCGATGTCGCCGATGGGTCAACAATTATAGCACCGATAGGTCGGTCCATACGAGAGGCTAGGTCTGCGGGAAAGACATGCTGATAGTAGTTTCTAGTTAGAAACTTGTTTCCCAGTACCACCTGTCACCCTTTACCAATGGGTAGATCCTGTTACTCTCAATCGGTCTTGATATACCGATATGTCTGTTTCTTCGAGAGCCCATTTAAGTTCACAGTCCAGAACTCATAAGTCTTTTACCGAGGATTCGTCGACCACGAGAGGTCGTTTAAGTGCACCACCAAGGAGTCGATGCATACGAAACTCTCGGTCAGAGGCATACCTAGAACGACAGTTCTTTGATCCCAAACTTCTGTCAATCTGGCCAACCAATTCTTGACCACGATGGGTAGATCATGTCTCCACTGAGAGGTAGGTGAGATCGACTAGTCGAGCTGACAGTGAACGTAATTCATATTTCCAAGTTTATTGTCCAGCATCCTCTCTAGGCTTTATTATGTTTATTACCAGCATATGCAACTAAGCCTAGGAATAGTCCTATCTCAGGTGTGGGTACCACCTATGGTCATTTATGGCCAATTACATGTTTTTGTGATTTCCTATAGCAATGAGCTTGAACTTGGTGGTACATGATCTTCACTCTTGGTCATCTTGAGTCTTAAATCTTTTTAGCAAGTGCTTCTTTCTGAGTCATGGCATTGACAAATAGGGACTCAACCAAGCTAGGGAACTAACACATCTAGATGGGTTAGATGACTTCGTGGAAAGATTCACTCAGAGTTTCCATGAAGAAATCTCTGCATTACGACAATCAATTGTCAACCTTTCCCAACGAAATCCCCTTCTCCTCCAGCATCACCTCCTCCGAATGGCTCTACTTAAGACAGTTTTTCATGACTTATGTTTCATATTTTGGAAAAACTATGTTAATATTTTGTCTAAGCATCCATGATGCCCCTCTCCTAAACCATATGTACTGATTTGTTTATCAATGAAATGATACAGTTTGATTTAGTGTGTATACTAATTTGGTGAAATGCCTTCTATCTCATGTTTATTGCTAACATTGATTTTGTTAAATAGACTAACATGCAGGATCTGATGAGTTGGTTTCATATTGGCATGTCAAGGAGATAAGGATCGGGCTGTGATATTACACACACCTTGGAAGGTTGGGGAAGCACAAAATATGTGTTGATTAGCTGTTGTCACTGGTCATGACAGTATAAGGAGTACGAGTAATGCAATCTTGGAAGTAAGCTTGAAGGAAAATAAACTCAGAGGTAGCTAAGTTTATGGGGAGAGAATCTGGAGAAGCCAAAAATTATAGCTTACTCAATGGGGGAGATGTGTTAAAGAAGCTACAAAAGATAGCTTGGAGAATGGGGAGAAGACTCTAGGGAAGCTAGGATATTAGCCTAACTTATGGAAGAAATCACCTAAGCTTGTAATACCCTGACCCCGAATTGAGTAATATTGATTTCCTTAATTAAGGATTTTAATTTATAAATACAATATTATATTATTTTCAGAAATATTATTTAAAACTACCCGTAAATATCCCGAAAGTAAAGAAATAATTTTTATTAAACAAAATATGATTTCTGTTTAAATCTATGGTTTTTGATAAAATATAAATCTCTAAAATTTTATGATGAGTAGAGTTTATAAAACCCAACTTTTCTGTTAAGTTGGACTAATTTAATTAAGATTAATAAATCTTGTAATTAGTTCAAATTTAATTAAAACAAAAAGGACTTATTTGCAAAATCTGCCAAAGGACTTATCTGCATAATTTTCAATAATTGCACCTCTACGTGGCAGAGCCGACTCATGCAGACACCCGTGGATTCTGGTACGGTGTCTTTCACCTGGCCGTGCTGGAGGGTTTATAAATTCTACCCTCTTCCAGTAGGTTTCACCCACAATTAGAAAGTTAGAAAGTTAGAAATCAAACCAACCTCTCCCTCTCTGTTTTCAAATTTTTACCGTAAGCTTAAAAGAGGAAGATTTTTTCAAGTTACTGAATTTCTTCCCAAGAACTTAAGCGAAGGTAACCATTGTATTCATTTTCAAATTCTAGCCAATTTAGAATCAAACAGAAGTGAATTTGATTAAGTTTTGAGTGTTAAAAATGGATTTGAAGTTTTAAGGAAAACTTACATTTTTATGTGTTTCACTGTTTGTACCCTTAAAATCTAGTGTTTTGATAAGTATATGAGGTTCAATTTATTCCCTTTATCAAGAGGACTCATTAAAGAGTCATCTGACTTGTTAGATGTGAAAAACGAACCCAGAAAACTCACTGTTTCCGAATTCGTAAATCACTTGGCCATTTTCCGTCTCTGCTCTGTTAGTGCTGACAGAGGAAGAAGACGACTCTCGGAAGGTCCGAGAGTTGGTCTTCGGAAGTTCCGAAGGCTACACTTCGGAAGTTCTGAACTTCTAGTTTGGGGTTCCGAAGTATCCAGGGGCAAACTGTTCTTTCCGCCTCTACTGCTTCAGTCCGGGATGTTCCGAGACTGTTCGGAAAAGTCGAACTGTTCGAAAGTTCTAACCTTCCCTTGGAAAGTTCCGAGACACACTGAGACCCACTGGTTCTTCTGTTTTTGCTGATTTCTATTCGGAAGCACCCTCGGAAGTTCCGAGACCTGAGCCTCGGAAGTTCTGAAGGACAGAACCCATGTTTCGAATGTTCTGTAAACCCAGATTTAGGCAGTGGCTCGGAAGGTCCGAAGCCACAGTACCTGGTTCCGAGACATGTTCTGAGGAACCCAGTTCTGATTTTTAATTTTGATCTAAATTAGGATTGTATGTTTTAGATCCTAGGTTTTAATGTGATGTTTATACCCCCTTTCAATAATTAAAAGTATACTAACCCCTTTTCCTTGGTATTATAGTGTATATATATTATGTATTCACTTCTAGGCCGACACTCTCTATCTG
The DNA here is from genome assembly GCA_022113865.1 of Chimonanthus praecox. Lineage (NCBI taxonomy): Eukaryota > Viridiplantae > Streptophyta > Magnoliopsida > Laurales > Calycanthaceae > Chimonanthus > Chimonanthus praecox. Next base: position 45,387,483 of record CM039089.1, on the reverse strand, counting down.
TGGCTGACTCATCCCAGTAGCTATCAGTAGCTGAACAATTTACTTCGCCGCTCGGTAGAAAATAAGGGTTCAGAGCACTGAGTGACCTTTAAGTCTAACTCGTTATAAGAGAAATGGCCAAAGCATCTTATACCTCTAGGCCTAACTCAATACAACTACATGGTCCTTTTCAGAAGACAATATGAAAAGTGACCTGAGCACACTATTATACATTGTTGGTTATTGTAACTTAAATTGGTTAGTAACCAAATAGGAGACTTAGTTCCATTTACCTTGGAGATTTCCAGAAAATAGGGTAAAAAGATTTGAAATACTATGTGTATGCATTGCATTGTATCTATGTATATTGACTGATTATTGATCGTATATCTGTTTGCATGTTTGACAGATACTTCGATACCCACATTTTCGGTGAGGAGACTTAACAATTGCAGTAAGAATAAATTAGGTTATGAGAATCTACTGGAATGAGTGGTTTTAAGGATCAGATTTAATGAACACACTTATGTGCCTAGACATGATGCACTATTGTGAAAAGTGCATATTAATGCTAACGATGTTTATCATTTATTGTGATTATGATGATGAAATCCTTATGAGCTATGATGATGTTGATATTGTTTCCACGTACCCTTAAACTACTGAACTATTATCGGCCTCGGGTGTGTCGATTACCTTCCTCAGGTGTGTCGGTTTGTATCTACTGGCCTAGGTGTGTCAATGCTGGCCCAGGTGTGTCAGTACCGGCCCAGGTGTGTCAGAGATGTACTTGCAAGATAAATATTTTGACCATGTTGGGACTTAATATTTATAGTCTCAATGTAGTGTCTAGGTGTTACAGTGGATGTCAGCAGTTATGGAATCTTTGATGAGATTTTTGGACAGGATCAAACTATTATGTTTAAAATGATGATTATATTTTGGCTAACCTGATGTTCATTGAATTGCATTGTTATGTTCTTTCATTGGGGTAGTTAACTCACACTACTCACATTTCAGGAGATGTACCCGAGGAGGAGGAACCTCCATATCAAGCTTAGGAGGATTAAGTTGTCACGGCTTCTTGGGATTCCCACGAATGGGAATTTCTTTCTGTTAACCTTTGGTTCGCTTGAACCATATTTTGTGTAAAGTACCTTATGTGGTACTTGTTTTGTTATGGCTTGTATAAACCGCTATGTTCCGTAGCACTCTGATGATAATAAGAAATATTTTGTTTATGCAAATATTTGATTGTATGATATATGTTTGCATGTGGGTTTGAGTCCACATGTTGTGAGCATGTGTGACATTTATTTCTGGGCCTAACTTTTGATCCAACCGAGTAATAGTCCTTGAGGTTAGTTTACAAAAAAAAAAAAATTAAGTAGCGTTCCGGACCCACTTCCGGGCCAGGGCGTTACAAAACTGGAACTTAGTTTGTGTAGGGGCAACTAACCTTAATACACGAGAAGTGTGCATTGAACCATAGGGGAGAACCATGAGTTAGAGCATAATTTAGTCAAGCACTAAATGCAAGAAGCATGGGGGAGTGCTTGGAAATCGATGTCTGCCTACTAATCTTTATCAATTGTATGACAAAATGGGGGAGAAATTAGTAGAAGCTTGAAGGAATCAAAACCAATTATGGAGTGTAATTGGTAAATCCTATGTGCTTGGGTCTCTAGAAAGAGAGAGTCATAGTAGGAAGAAGCCAATAAAAATAGAAAAATGTCTATGCTTGGAGTTTGGGAAATCAAACTCAAAAAAAGATTGGGGGAGAAATCTTCTCAACACTGATAGCTTGGATATGCTATTGGTAGTGTTGGCCACTAGGAAACCAGGGTGTATGGGGGAGCTTGAATACAAATCTTGTTTAGTCCATGAATGCATATTTATGATTTGGGACTAACCCCTCTAATGATTTTTTAGTGTTGTTTGCTTATTACTTAAGCAGAAAAAATGAAATGAACCAAGCTGAAGAAAAATATGCGAAGATCATAGTCTTATTTTCCATTTGAATATGTACATGTAATTAATGTAAGATTTTGTATTCAAATGAGATGTAATAAGGGTGGGATTGTACCTGAGTAGCTTCTAGGTTTTTGTCATGAAATTGGCAAAAAGGGAGATTGTTAGTGCCCGGCTTGGCCGAGTCACTTGTTTGTCAATTCCATGACTCGGGAAGAACACTTGCTAGAAGCTTGAAGACCGAAGGTGATCAAGAGTGAAGATCATGCTCCACCGGATTGAAACTCATCGTTATGACAATCACAAAACAGGTAAAATGGCCATAGATGACTTTAGGTGGTACCCACACCTTAGAGAAGACCATACCTAGGCTAAGTTTAACAAATAGAAAAATCATTAAAAGCCTAAATAGGAAACTTGACAATGAATTAGAACCCAACTTGGAAATATGTATTTGGTTTCACTGTCAGATCGACAAGTCGTTCTCACCGACCCCTCAGTGGAGACAGGATTGACCTATCGTGGTCAAGGACTGGTCGACCAGATTGACATACGTTCTAGATCATAGAACTGTCATTCTGGGAAAGCCTCTGATCGAGAGTCTCTTATGCACCGACCCTGGGTGAAAGGCTAAAACGATCCATCGTGGTCAACAACTCTTCGTTAAAGATGTTTGAGTTCTGGAACTTAGAACTCAGACGGGCTCTCATGAAAACAGACATATCGGTAGTTCAAGACTGATCGAGAGTACCAGGACTGACCCCTTGGTAAAATGTGAGAGGTCGTTCTGGGTAAAACACGTTTCTAGACTTGAAACTATTTTCAGCATGGTGTTGCCCCAGATCGAGATCATCTTATGTACTGACCTCTCGATGCCATAATTGTGGACCCATCTGCGACACCGACATGTTGACCGGTAATGAATATTACCAATGGGAGTGCATTATTACGCAACGGTCAAGTTGTTGAATGGTAACATTTCTAGTCACTGACTCCTCGGTGTGCCCCGACCTGTCAGTACATTACCGTTGCTACAACTGGTTGCCTTCTAAATATAAACCAATATTTAGACAACCAGTTGGTATCATTTCGCAAAATCAGTTGGACCCTCATCATTATCAATGAGCTTAAATAAGGGCCAACAGAAGGATCACTCTCTCTCTCTCGTGCTTACCCTTGGGGAATCTAATACAACCAATCATATGGATTGAGTCAGTGAGAGAAAGAAGGAAGGATTTTAAACTTGGAAACCTTTGGTAAAACTAGGTTCCTTGTCGCCCTGGATTTTGATTGCTTTACGACGGCTAGAAGGCGGAGCGTCGGTACACATTGAGTGGATCTTGAAGAAACACACATCAAGAGACAGAGCTACAAAGGCAAGTGCTTCTTAGTTTTGATTTTATTTTAAAACCTTTGACCCAAAAGTGGATTAAGGGGGATTTTCTACGGAACCACTATAAAAAACTATAAAGCATCGTCTCTAGCATTGTGGTGGTTGGAATTCCCATCCAATTGGATAAGTAGAATTCCTATTCTATAGTGGTAAGTGAAATTCTCAGGCGATTGAGTGAGGTAGAATTTCTACTCTAATTGTGAGGGTGTAAGTCCCCACTTAGTGGATTTGGTGAATACTTCAAGGTTGAGTTAGTCCTAACAGTGGATGTACGTTGGCTTACCGAACCACTTTATATTGGTCTTATAGTGTTTGATCTTTGTGTTTGTATTTACTATTTAAGTACTCTTCTCAACACACATCACTTTGCATATTGATTATCTTATTCTACATATTGTGCACAAGCATCGATAATCAAGCAAAATGTAAAGAGTCATAATCTTAGTGTGATTGTCTAAAGAAATTTGAAACAATCTATCACACTAAACAAATCTCTTGATTAAATGTTGCACTGCACTTAAAACAATCAAGAAATTTGTAAACATCATGGAAACTGGGATTGACCTATTCACCCCCCCCACCAAGGGTCAATTATGTTGTTCTAGCACCATGAGAAAAGGGACTTTCACATTCAAATTTCACATAGGTAAACCCTAGCCACATCATCTCTCATTCATCCATCCATCCATTCATATTAACTTTAAATCTCATCCATCCATTCATGCATTGCATGCATTAAACCCTAAACAGACATGTGAAATTTGAATAACCAAATCCGAATCCAATCCATTCAAAATTCTCTGCTTGGCCATCAAGACAACCCCTTCTCCAAGCCACCATTCGACCAACCCTATGTAAACCCTAATCCTTTTCATTTTTAAATCCCAACCGTCCTCGTTTAATGAGATGTAATCCTAGCCCTTCACTCGTCATCTAAACCAATATTAGATCCTAGCCATCCATTCTAACCTGAGGCCTATAAATAGAGCACTGAGGCACAACAAAAATCGAACTGGTTCAACAGAAGAAGAAAATCAGTGGAGTTGGAATTGTGAGAAGACAAGAGAGAAAGAGGAAATTCAAAAATTGCAAAGACAGACTTTTATTTTGTAATTTTATTCTTTTAATCTCTGTCTATGATGTAATCATCCAGAGAGTTGTAATATTTCCATTTACTAAATCTTAGATAAGCCTTTAGAATCCTGGAACATCCAGTTTTCAAGTTTCTTTTATGATTGTCTGAGTTATTTTTTATTATATGTTCTTTGAATGATTATTTGGACATAATGAATAGTTAGAGCTTTGACTTCTTTAGATTCAGATCTAAGGTTCCTTTTGGGACGTAATGAAATAGTTAGATCTTGAATTTAATTGTCTAAATCTAAGATCTAAGGTTCACTTAATTAAATTAGGGAATATGGATTTTAATTTTAATGAAAGGCATGAATTGAAACTTACATTTTTACTCGAATTCCATGATCTAGATCACTTGTTTATTAATATTATTGGGTATGCTGTTCGGTGGCTATGATTGATCTAATCCAATTGTAAAATATGTTATTTTATTTTTTTTGTTTTCTTTACTTGATTATTTATTTTCTTTTTTTTTATTCATTCAATTATGTATTCTTTGTATTCAATTTATTCTTTCAGATATGTGAACTACGTTAGAAATATGATATTTGGATCTTAATCGTGTGATTTAAAATTAAGATGAGGTTATTTAGATTTTTTGTTTCAATATTTTAATAAAAGATGATGGATTTGATTCTTGAAATAAATTGGATCTAGTGTAGATGTCATATTTTGTTCAATTCAAATAGTTAGATAAATATATTAACCTTGTTTCTGTCAGATCTAAGTTTTTCTAAATTAAAAATTTAATTCCATGTATTAGAAAAAAAATCACATTTAGATTTAATTTTATTTCTTGTATCACATCTTTTTAATGGTACCAATTTAATTTCTACACATATATTTTGTTGATTTCCTTTAGGTTTGACCTCGCACTCATATGCTATACTATGAAATGGTTCGTACGCTTGCGAGTAATAAATTTTAAAAGTTGAATCTACAACACTGTTCATTTTCTGATTTTAGTGTTAAACACCCACTAGGCTTTGTTAATTAACCAAATGTGATATCTAAGCCTTGGCATGGTCATACTAAGGTGTGGGGTCCATCCTAAAGTCAGATATGGGCAATTACCTTCTGTGATTGCCATACACATGTTGATCTATTGAATCTTCAATCTTGACCCTGATTCAACCAACACTTGAGTCTTGATTCTTAAGCTTCATCCTTCTAGGCAATGCTTCACCTAAGTCACAAAATTGACAAATAGTATTTCGGGTACTTTCCTTCCTTAGACGAGTTTTGGGCCTTTTAGGAGAAGGAGAGGATGCTTCCGAGTTATCCTCATTAGCCGGAGTCCTGTAGTTCTTAGGAAGCTTCATCCTAGGAATTTTTCTTGATTTCCAAACCAAACTTCAAGGAAAAATTGAAATGGGCAGGATTTGGAGGTTTACCCTAATCGAAAATCTCTCAAATCTATGAGAGAGATGACCACTCACGACAGAGGAAGCTTTTCTTCAGAGTTTTGTGGCCAGAAATCAGTCGCAGATGAAGATTTGGAATCTTAGAGCTCGAACGATCGTCAGTTTTTGGAGGAAGAAGGGGAAGAACAACCGAGTAGGGAGAAAATGATTGGTTCCCAACTGCACAAGGGTTTTAACTTAAAACATTTTTCAGCGCACGGACAATACATCGTCACTGGGCGATCGGTCTTTGTGTCGATTCATCGTCATCCGGCGATACATCATCATGACAGATGCATATTTTCCTTCTAAAATCAAATTTGTTTTGAAAAACTTCCATTTTGATTTTCAAAAACACATATGGCATACAAATCATATTTTCCATGATAAAAATCACACATACCATAAAAACATCTTACAATTAATCAATTTGAATATCACATGTCCAAATTAAAGGCACATTGATAAAAAATGTAAGAACAAGATAACAAGCCATACAACATTCAAGTATGTAAGCAAACATCCTGTTTAACATATTGAAACAAACAATGAGGACTGGAAAAGATTTTTTCCATGGAATGTATGGCTTTCCAAGTAAGACTAGTACTATAAATAGGAAAAGTATAGTCTAAACTTGTAGTTAGCCAATTTTTCTTTCATGTCATAGCACTTGGACTATTTTAACTCAATTGCCCATAGAGTTCAATTTGCAATGGTTTTAAGATATGAAAGTGAATCTAAAACCAAAGCAACACATGAGCGATGGTCTATCTTTTTAGGAACCCAAATAGTTGAGTTTGGTGACACTTACACCTTCTTTTGAGCATACCTTGGGGGTCCGAACATGGGATTCCTTAACTCCTTTAAGACATGATCCAATTGTCTGAACAAGGAGTCTTTCCTATGGTCCACATTCCTTGTAGGTATATGTCTTTTAAGATTTGGTTTTGGTGGATACTGTATTTTAAACTTATCATTTAGGGGGTGGTTAAGGGCTTTATCTTTTAGGTGCCTCTTCCTAAGATTGCATTCCAACTTGTAATGCCCAATCTTATGACAACAAAAACATTTCCCCTTTGAGGCTTTAGACACCCTTCCTTTAACAAAGACCATTTGGTTCATAGGTCCATTGGTTGCAAAGGTAGAACAAAGACCAGACCTATCACCAACCTTCTTACCCAAATTAAGTAGTCTTTCCAATTTTTCTTCTCCATGTGTAAATTTGTCTTGGAACTTTTCTTTGTGTTTTTTAAGTTCCTTAAGTTCAAGTGATAGTTGTTGTGCAAATTTTAAATTTATAACTCACAAGCACACGAACCATTAGATAGTATAACGATTAAGTACAAGGTCGAACCCATCGAAACTTAGGAAAATATATCTGTGAAAAATATACCACTGAATTATATATTTTAAAAAATTTAGAAAATCATAGAAATAAATCTTAAACATGGGATTAATTCTCTAATCTAGGAAATCTAATTTTAATTTAGAAATATTCTAAAAATAGAAAATAAGTCCAAAAATGAAAACCGCATCTAAAATTAGAAATTAACCATTCAAGTGATCTAATTTTCATGGAAAATACAAGATTCATCTAATTTCAATTAAGATGGTGGAATTAATCTAAAAATTATAAATAATCTTAATCTAACTTAGAATACATAATTAAGATATAATTAATTAATTACCAACCTAGTTCCCAATTTTCAAGAGTTTGAATTTATAGACAAAACATAAATAAAAATTGAAAACAACTAAACTACCTCTGTACATATTTACAGTGGAACTGGATTAAGGAATTAAGGAGACATTATTATCCATATCTTAAAAATAAAATCAAGGCCTAGAATATGGAGCTCACTTAAATTATCAATCATGCATTCCAATTTTTCATTTATTAAAATTCTCATTATAATAATTATGAAATTGATTATACTAAGAAACTTCAATTCAAGCATTAGTCTAGATAAAATTTCTACTTATAATTTCAAATCCAAATATTTCATCCACTCTTAAAAAGAGCCTTGGATCGGAAAAATCAAGTTCTACCTATCCTAAATATTTCATCCACTCTCCTCGAATATTTTAGAATAACTTCAATCATAACATCATAAAAAGAATCAAAATAAAATCAAATTCTCATCACACATAAATTAAATAATTGGACGACCATAATTCTAAATAAATCCACCATGAAATTAAAAATACAACATAATGGAATTTTGGAATTAAAGAAATAAGAAAAATACAATGGAAATCAAAATCCACCAACCTTTGAACCCAATGTGGATCAAGAATCCCAGTGTCTTTCTCCTTCTCTTCTTCCTCTCCTCTCCTTTACACATCCTTTTATTCAATGCTCAAGTTCAATTTTCTCAATGGGAGATAGCTAGTATTTATGGATGAAAGGAGGTGGAATGAATGTCTTAGATTTAAATATTTAAATAAAGAAAGGGACACTTGGAGGGCTGATATGATTTGTGCTAAACTTGGAATGGCTTAAAGGAGGAAAGGAGGTGGAAAAAAATAGTAAAATTCGTGTAAGGAAAGTGGGTGCAAAATCCCATTTTTTTCACATGTACCATATTTCAACTCCGTTTTGACGTAGTTAATCTCCGAATCAGGAAAGTTAGTAAACTACAAAGTTGTAGTCCTTGAAGTATAATTTCCAACCTAAAAAGAATCAAATCAATCGGATATCGAAGTAAAACTTTATGGCCAAAATACTGAATATGTGTCAAACCTTCATTCTTTTTCTCGCCTTCTTATTTTGTTTCTTTTTCCTTAATCCACTTGTCAAATTAGAAAATCCTCTTATATTGACCGGTAAATTTCAAATTTCCTAATATGTATCTTGAGATGATGAAAATAATCTTCACACATTTGGATTTCTTCATAGGCTTTTCTTAATGGGCTTAATAACTTGGCATTTTAAGGTATGGAAAATCTAATAAATAATTTTACCACTTACATTCAATTCTAAAAATGACTGAATTAATTCAAATTCTCATAAATGTATTTGAATTAATTAGTTTACAATAAAACCCTCTAAAATTGTGGTAAAATAATTATTAAAAATTCTAGCTTTCCAAAAATATCAACTTATGTCCAAAAATTGCAAAATTCACCATTTGAATTCTCATATCTTGTATTTCCCTGTAAATCATGCAAAACTTCCAAAATTCCATTAAACATATTCTAAAACACATAAAACAAGGGCTAACTAGTCCAAATACAAGGGTAAAATAGTCATTTTCCTGTGCTCATCAATAGTTTATTGACTTCCTCTTCAAGATTTTTCTTGATGTCCCATAAATTTTTGACATCTTTGTAATGAATCTTCATTTCATCTTGAAGAGCCTTCTCATTTTCCTTTAACTTAATGACTTTTTCATTAGAAGTTTTAAATTGAGAAGTGAGGAGAGTGTTTTCATTTTTCAAGGCTTCTAGTTGGATAAAAATGTTTGAATTTTCAATTTTTGTTTTGTCAAGTTTTTTAGCCAACTTCTCACTCTCAAGGTACAAGGCATTGAAAGATGCTTGAAGATCATCATCTTCACTTTGATCCGCCGTTTCAATTATGGGAGTTTCCGGGTCACCAACAATAGAGGCCATGAAACCTATATGTGTTTCATTTTTCACTTGAATTTCCTCCTCGGAATCACTCTCAGATTCAGATGTGTCCTCATAGGTCACATTTAGTGCCTTCTTTGTTTTTTCAGAAGGAAAATCATTTGCATAGTGTCCTCTTCCACCACAATTGAAACATGTTTATTCCTTGGGCTTTCTCTTATCTTTCTCTCTATGAGGTTCATGATTTTTAGTGACTTTTTCATTTGTTTCACCTTTCCTAAATCTCCTCATTTTGTTCATTTTGTTAAAGTTTTTCAAAAACCTTTTAGCAAGTAAAGTCATTTCTCCACTTGGATCACCTTCAATTTCCAGTTCTTTTTCTTTTCGAGTTGGAATTTTAACAGAAGATGTAATACCCTGACCCAGATTAGGCGTGTTTTAGCTTAATAATTCGTGTTTAACCGGTTAATCTTGAAGATTATGGTTAGGGCTTTGAGGAAAACCCAAGTGTGGCCCAACCCGAGCTCGTGAGCTCAGTGATCCAGCTAGCTCGGCTGGAGGGGCATTTTGGTAATTTACCGCTTATTTGTGTTTATTTTATAATTTATGTCGATATGTGATTATTATTGGTTGAAAATGTTCTCCTTAATAAAGGTTTTGTATTTCTGAGTTTAAATGAATTTATTTTTAGAAAAATAGTATTTTAAATCCACTCGTCAAAATCCCGAAAGGGAGTATTAATTATTTTAAAGGGTTTTGGTAATGAAATAAATTTTGAAACTAGTATTTTGTAGTAGACCATTTAAGTATGGTCTCGTTATTCCATTTCACCTCAAAATGAGATCTCTAAATTGTTTACTTTAACATTTGTTTAATTAAGTAAATAAGGTTAAATTATGATTTTTATTTAAATCAATAATTTCTAATGAGAGATAAATTCCAAAATTTTTATGGTGATCAAGGTTTCCAAAACCCAACCTATCTGTACGGTTGGATTAAGTTTTTGAGTTTTTAAAATCATGTTTTTAGTTTTAAAACTGGGTTTTATCAAATAAAGGACTTATTTGCAAAATTGGAAAAATCTGGAGGGCTGATCTGCAACCACTGTAGCGGACGTAAGCCGGTACTGCATGCAGAAGCATGCAGTGGCTCAACGGCCACTTCTCTCGGCCGATTTTTCTATAAAATGAACCCTTAGCCCAGCAGATTTCCTCCCACTGCATCTCTTCTTCTCTCCCTTAGTCTCAGCTCTCTGTGAAAACCAGCCTAGACCCCTGCCTTAGCCTCTGTTCTTTCTCAGTTTTCAGTCACCCGTAGCTTGAAGGAAGACTTTTCAAAAATCTAGATTTTCAAACCAGGAACCCAAGTGAAGTTATCCTTTGCATTCCCCTTTCAATTACAATCAGTTTTGAATCCAGAAAAACTGAATTTGGCCTTGTTTTGACTAAGAAAATCAATTTCAAAATCTGAGGAAAACCATGGGTTTCCTTGTACCCGTGAGGATTTACTGTTACAATCTATTGGCCTAGTGAGCTTCTGAGCTCCAAACCTCTCCCTATGGAAAGAGGACTCCCAGTTGAGTCCATCAGACTGGCTAGATGTGGAAACCGATTCTGGGAAACCCTCTGTTTCCGGATTCGGATTTCACTGGTCGTCCACCGTCACTGTCTGCTGTTGCAGACAGTGGAGGAAGACGACTCTCGGACGGTCCGAGAGTCGGTCTTCGGAAGGTCCGAACCTTCGGACTGTTAGAGAGCTTACCCTCGGATGTTCCGAGCTTCACCCAAAGCCCAGTTACGCCCGAGGCAAGCCAGACCCCTTCGGACGAACCGATCCGAGCTCGGAAGGACCGAACCCACTCGGACGTTCCGAACCGAGACTTCGGATGTTCCGAGGACCCAGACCCACCGAGACTTGTTTTCGGATTTTAAACGGTTCGGATGGACTTCGGATGATCCGAGACCCGATCTTCGGACAATCCGAAGTCAGACCCATGTTCTGAGGTCAGTGACTAGATTAGGTGTGGTTTGGATGATCCGAAGCCAGTGTACCTGGTTCCGAGGCATGTTCCGAGGGACCCAGTTTTAATTGTTAAAATATTGTTTGATTGTTCTTGTTTGATGCGTTGATGTGATTTGATGATGGTTAATACCCCTTGTTAATTAAAAATGTACTAACCCCTTTTCTCTTATTAGTATAGCGTAAAGACTATTGTATTCACTTCCAGGCCAACCCTATTGGTCGGGCACTGAATGATCTCACTTCCAGGCCGATGCTATGTAGTCGGGCACTGAGTGACCTCGAGGCCTAACTCAAACTGTCAGATCTGGTCCTATCCAAAAGACAACCGAGAAGTGACCCGAGGATCTAGACTTAACTCAATAAGTCAATCTGGTCAATGCCCAGAAGACAATATGAGTTTTGGACTTAGCCCCTTTCTATTATATTAATATCTTGTGGATTATGATAATTTAAAAAGGTTAGAGACCAAGTAGGAGACTCAATTCCATATACCCTGGATATTTTTGCGAAAACGTGAGGTTTCAAAATACTACTTGTGCGCATGTAATTGATCTGTATATTGATTGTGCACTTGTGTGTTGTTTGAACAGAGACCGCGAAACCACACAATCACGGTGAGGGAACTTAACTCTACAGAATATGTAAATAGGTATTATTATGAGATGAGTCTTGGGCAATGGGTGGTTTCAGAATTGATGAACCCACTCATGTGCCTAGACATGACGCACTATGGTAAGAGTGCTGATGATGATTTTAATTTTGATCATATGAATATGTAAGACTGCTTCCACGTACCTGGGCTATTGAACCAATATCGGCCATATGGGAGATGGTTTATATCTACTGGACAATGGGTGGACCATGAGTGTCGTCAGTTGCTGATTGGGGATGTCAGTATCGGCTAAGTCAGAGCTGGAGATGTACTTGCAAGGATGTATTTTGACCATGTCGGGACTTAATACAGGTCTCAGTGTAGTCGGCAGGCGTTACGTTGGATGATAGCAGTAATGTAAAGATGATGATGAGATTTTACTTGATATTATGCTTATTGTTATCAAGCATGTGATATTGTTGAACTGTTACTGACCTGTTATTTTACTTAAACTGCATTGTTATATTTCCTTCACTGGGCTAGTTAGCTCACCCCACTCACCTTTCAGCAGATGAACCCTAGGAGGAGAACCCTCTTTTTCAAGCTTAGGGTGGATAAGCTGAGGTGGTGTTTCGGGATTCCCCCAGAGGGGAATACCCTTATCTTTACTTGTTGGTTCTTGGAACCATTTGCTTTTATTAAGTACCGGGTGTGGTACTTAATTTGTTTAAATGTGATGTATTAAACTGTGTTGCCTCTATAGTGGCCTTGAGACAGTTTTGTAATAATCAATGGTTGGATTTTTACATGATCATGTTATGTGTTGATATTGTTATTTATATCTATTTTGTGGAATAGACTTATGGTGTGTTTGAGTCCACATGTTGGGATCATGTGTGAGCTTTGGGCCTAACTGTTGATCCGGCCCAGTTAAAGTGCTTGAATTTGTTTATCAAAAAAAAAAAAAAAAACAGTCGCGTTCAGAGCCCACCCTTCGGGTCAAGGCGTGACAGAAGATTTCAAGGCAATGGGTTTATCCATGGGTTCAAGGTTCAACTCAAAAATTTGAAGTGAAGCAACCAAATCATCTACTTTCATTTGGGCTACATTTCTATATTCTTTGATAGCCACCTTTTTGGGTTCGAATCTTTTGGCGAGATTTCTTAGAATTTTGGTGCACACTTTATCATCCGAAATTCTATCACCAAGAGTCCACCAAGAGTCCATATAGAGTTGACAATGTCATTCACTCTAGAATAAAAACCCATAAAGGATTCTTCCTCTTGCCTTTTTATGTAACGCCCGCCCCTTTTCACCTTAAATCAGAGTCTATTTTTTTTTTTTAATAGTGACAAAGGGCCCGGACGTCACGACGCGAGTTAAGTCCGAGCTTCTAAAGCCTGGCCCTTAACTGGCCAACCCTACGTGTGCGTGGAATGAAGTCCACAAAGAACAGCTCACACGTAGACGTAAGCTCAAGGAATATTACAACTAAGTGCGGAATTAACAATAAAGACTATCCTACAAATTTGAGATAGCAGGGAAGATAACATTCATAATATTACCAAAATATCACAGCGTCTCAACTTCCAAAATAAACCAAAATATAAGAAGTAATCTAATTATACAGTCCGATAAGCTAAACTGTTCAAATATACATTTCCCAAAAATAAACTTTAATAAAGTAAACAGTCCGCCTCCCCAAGCTTCTAAGCTTGGCTCCCGTCCCGTCCTTCTGCTCCGGCATTTCCTGCGTCATCAGCTAGGGTAGAAATAGGGCGTTAGACAACGCGCCCAGTAGGACTCCGAGTAGGGCTAACACATGGATTAGTGATAACAAAGCATATAGATAATAGTATAATGAAAACCATAAAATGAATGCTATGCCATGGGTGTCTGTGTTATGAATCCCACCCATCATCCATACCATCATGCTGTCATATCCCCCTTGACGGTAAAACCTCGTCAAGATACAAACAATCACAAATCATCCCCCTGGACGGCAAAACCTCGTCCAGATGTAAAACAATCACAAATCATCCTCCTGGACGGCAAAACCTCGTCCAGATATAAAACAATCACAAATCATTCCCCTGGACGGTAAAACCTCGTCCAGATGTAAAACAATCACAATTCATCCCCCTAGACGGTAAAACCTCGTCCAGATATAAAATAATCACAAATCATCCCCCTTGATGGAAGAACCATCATCAAGGTATCATAATTACATACAACATCCCTGATACATCAAACACATCAAAATATCTCCATGTCTGTTTATCGGTCGCCCCGACGGAGCATGGACTCCGGTTTCATTTCATCCTTCCCCTGTCATATCCCTCCCATGCCATGCATGAGATGTAGATGCCATATGCCATGTAATGAATATAATAACAAACCATGACATTTAAAACAAATCCCATCAATAAAACATATAACTTGATTACCCAAAATAGATCAAGCAAAGCCTCAATAATGACATCATAGCATTAAAACCCATTTTAAACCAATCATATGCTTACCGGAATAAATCAAGTAAAAACCCCTACATAATACATAATTCAAAACCAATCTTAAAACATACCATATAATTTCCAAACTAATTCAAAGAAACTATCACTCAATCCATGGCTTACAAAAAGGTAGCAATCCTACCGAATACCGACTAGCGTTCTTTCGTCCCTTTCCGTCTGACAGACCCGGTCGCCGATCACGCACCGCTTGTGATGTCCGGTACCTTATTATACATATCAATTAGTCCATGTATTAACCATTTAAGTCCATAAATCACATCTTAGTGGGGTTCGGCCATATACCATGGCCGAACCTCACTAACTAAGTTTTGCGGGTCCCATTTAGTCCATTAAATATTTTAATCATATGAGTCTAAAAACCAGCCACCCTAGGCTTTATTAATCACTCATAAGGTTGTTACTTGGAGTCCCTAAATCCATGACCACCTCCCATGGGTTTCTTCATTTTGTCCAATACTTACGGTTTTGCCACTACCTTTCCATGGTTACTCATTTACTTAATCCATGTACATTATGGTCCATAATTGATCCATAACTTAGACCCATTAATTGATTCACAAAATGGTTCCATTGATGTCTCATTAACCATGATATGCATATTAATAATTTAGTCCTTAACTTAGCCTAATTTTTCCATTCATCCAACCACATACACACACCCTTCCTTAGTCCATAACATGACTTACTATTGAATCATCATTCTTAACCACATCTTGGGTCCCTAATTGATCCATCAACCATACAACAAGACCACTTACCTCAACCATCTAATTAACCTAATTCCATTAATTTTTAAACACATACACACACCTTAAACCTTAGCCCAAAGAGGACTCTCAATGAGTCATGGACTTTATTAAAACTAGCCCCTTTAATTCAACCTAATCCCCACTTTTCCTTGGGTCTTTTTCACCACATTTAGATCCATAATAAGCCCTCCCATGAGGAGGTTTACATCATGCATTTAAATCATCAACTTTGATCATCACTTGATACATTCTTGAGTCCATTAATGACCCCTTTAATCATGACCTATTCCCCATTAATTTAAACACACACATAAGTCCAACTATGAGGGATTTTAACTCATACATTTAAATCATCCTTCCTTAATCATCATGAAATACATTTTGGTCCATTAGTTTAACCATAACTCCCATTTATTTTTTCATGATTCCAAAACACCAAATTCATCCCAATCTCCCCATTGAAATCACTTAGCCACCTTCCATGATTTCCTTCACTAAAAACCCCTTAAAATTTACAAACCTTTGACCACTTTTTAAGCCTCCAATTTATTAGTGCATTATTCCATACCTTCCATCCTTCCAAACCCATTTAAATTTACAAACACATAACCCTAAAAACTCCATTAAAGATCCTTAATTACCTACATTTAACCATTAAAATCTTAAAACCCTAAATCATCCTCCATGGCTTCCATTATTTATAAACCCTAATAATTCAGTTAAACACCTACCATTTTTGAGGTCATTAACGTCATTCACATCTCCCATGCATTTCCTCATTTAAACTCCTTTAAAATTATCACCACATTTAATCATTAGCACCTTAAAAAAAACATAAGCCATCTTTCCATGATTTTCATTCAAGATCCCTTTAAAAAGAACTACCACATTTAATCATTAAACACTTACAAACCCTAAATCATCCTCCATTCTTTTCCTCATTAAAACTCTTTAACTTCACTAACATTTATTCATTAACATCTTAAAATCATAAATCCCCCTTCCATGGTTTTGACCTTAAAAACCCCATTTAAGCTTACTTAATTGCTCACCATAATTCCTTCCAAAAATCACACACATTTCATGCTTAAATAAATTTCATTACATAATGTCCTTAATGTATTTATTTTTCCTTAACCTAATTTATCCACCCACTTTTCCATCCTTCCATTTGATGGATTTGAGATCCAAGGCCTATGATTATTTGGCCACCATCAAAATTAACAAGAATGGATCCCAAAACTTAAATCCTAAAAATCCAAATCTCTTGTTTAGGAATTACTTACAATCCGACGCCTCCTCCGACTTCCGTCACTCCCGTCGGCTTCCTTGGCCTCCTTTCTTCTTCTTCTCCTTGTTTGAACGGCTAAGATGCTTGGTCCATGGTGAAAACACCATAGCTTGGGTTTGGCCATGATAGGGTTTGATTTGAGAGAGAGAGAGAAGGGAGGAAAAGATGGAGATAAATAACCCAAGGTCTTGATCTTGGAGTGATGAGCCCAAGCTTACACCTTTCTCCTCACTTTTCTTCCAAGCTTTTCTTATTCTTTCTCTTGGTTTTCTTCCTCTCCTTTTCCTTGGGTGTGGGACGGTGGTGGAGAACAAGAGAGGGAGAGAGTATGAGATCGTTGGAGTGGAGAGAATGAGATGAAAAGTCATCTCATCTCTTGGTTGTCTAAAATACACTCCACAATAACTCTCCCACCAACCAAAGTTAGATATTTTTCATGCTTTTTGACCCAACCACATTACCCAACGTTTTTTTTTCTTTTTGCCTTAAGATAAGATGGCTTTTGGTTTTTCACCTTTTGACCATTTGACCCTCATTTGAATAATTTAATCATTTAATTAATTAGATAATTAGGTTAAGTTAATTCCCATTTAATTTAATTCCATTAAATTTCTTCCATAAAATCCACCCATGGTTGACCAAGTCAACCATGGTGGCCGGCCCCACCAATTCTTGGTCCACACGCCACATCACTTAGTGAGGTGGAGGTGGGTCCCAATTGGCCACATCACCTTGGCTTAATTCAAATTAACTTAGGTGATTTAAATTTAATTCAACCCATTCCAACTAATTGGATCATCATTGGGCCTATGACCCAATTACATTCACCCTTACCCATTTACCTTAGGGCTTACATCATCTTGATCCATTGGTTCCCAATTGGGTATTGGGCCCAATTTGACCATCCTTGGCCCAATTGACCACCATTGACCCTTTAAGCAAACTTAAATCCAATCCATAATCCATTGGGCCCTAGTTGGGCCTTTGTCCACATTTTGATCCATTTACTATCTATTCCATCCAATTTCCAAATTCCACCATAAAAAAATAAATAATAACACATAATTTACAAATTCCGGGCCATTACATTTTAAGCCATCAAATTTGGCTTCAATAATTTGAAGTTTAGACTTCTTAACAACGGAGGTACATTCTTGGGTTCTTTCAAGAATTTTCCAAGCTTCTTGTGCGGTTTAACGCATCATGATTCTCTTATATTCATTGGGTTATAAGGCACAATTTAATGCATTAAGAGCTCTATCATTCGTAGTGTACATGGCCTTTTCATTTGAGGTCCATGTGGAGTAGTCCTTTGGCTCAATAGTCTTGGAACTAGTGGCCTCATCCATTTTCTAAACCGTAGGTTCTTTCCAACCTTTTCTAACTGATTCCCGTACAAATCCATTAGTGGAAATGAAGAAACTTTCTTGCTTTCGAAGAAGCATAATTTGATCCATTAAAATATGGAGGTTTAGATACGGCATGATTTTCTCCCATACACATGATTCTAGCACTTGGATCACTCGGAGGGTTAAATCCTTAAAATGAGCACGTAGCTCTGATACCAATTGACAGTTCCTGGTGCTAGAATGCAATTGACCCTAGAGGGGGGTGAATAGAGCAATCTTAGATTTTAACGGCCTTTTAAAATTTCTTGATTAATTAAAATGATTTGTAATGGATATATTAAATTAATCAAGTGTGTGATTAGAGAGTGTATAAGATTAGATAATAAATCACACATGCAAAAGCCAATACACTGATGGTCTCATCCAATCTTGGATTATCCCAAAATCACTATGTGGGGAATTACGCCATCACTAATACTGTCTCTTGGCCAGGCCCCCCTCTGGGGAGGGGTACTACAAGCATCATATCCCATAAATCTTAGATTAATTATGCTATTCTCCGATCTAAAATATTTTAGATGTTCCAAAGAACCTTAGACCTAGAATTGTGATGTTAATAAAAGATCTTAATTGTGGTTGTCCAAATTAATTACCAAGGGAGGAGTCAAGAACTGAAAAGAATCAAACCATCATAATAAAATTGAAAATTGGACTTTCCAATCATCTAAATAAATATGCCTTAAATTTATTGATGGGAAAAAAGTAAAGAATTTATTGCAATGTATAAATTAAAAATTCACCAACCTGAAATCCCTTGTGAAATTCAAACTCCGCACAGTAACTTCTTGATTCTCTCCTCTCCTTATTTCAATGTCAACTTTATCTTTGCTTTGGTCGAATTTTCTCATGTACTTTGGCCCTCTATTCATAATGTTCTCAGAAGGAGAAATAATATGAATAAACAAATGTGGGACCTTTGCTTTACACGAAAATTGGAGAATAATTCTCCATTCATTTGTACATCGCACACACGAATTTGGAGATGGGAAATCCAATTGAGATTTTGATTTTATCTTGCTGACTTGGAGTCCACATCTAATCCAACTCACCATGGCCGTGCACGATTTTCTCATTGCTTTATTTGCCTCATGCGCATAAAACAAGTCCATTTAGGCTCATACAAATATTGCTAATGGAAAATTGAGAGATTTTTTCCACAATCTTCGCTCCTCCATTTTTTTCTCTTTCCCCTCCCACACGATTTTTCTTTGCTTTGTACAGATGTGTGTTAATCCTTTTTGCCTTATTCGAATGTAGCACATGGGTTTTAAGAGAAAACTTCTCCACAAGTCTCTCTTCCATGATTTTCTCAAAGAACTCCAATCCAAATAGATCTTCTCCATTTTATTATGATCTAATCTCCCAAATTAACATGTCTTGTACGAATTTTGTAACTCCCTTCCTAGTTTGCACGGTTTAGAGTTGGCAATTTGGAATTTGGAGAGTCAGTGGGCCCCACTTGAATTTAACTCACAAATCCAATTTAGAATTCGAATTTATTGGACTTGGATTTGATTTGGACTTGAATCAAAACTTGGGCTTTTATCTGGCTTGGTTCACTGGTGGACTTTGGCTCATGGGTTTCCCATTGCAGGCTTTGGACTTTAGGCTGGAGACTCGAACAATGGGCCCATTTGTGTGTTTATAAATTTTTATCAACTTTACAATTTAACACAATCTAAAAAATATTATTATAATTTAAACTCTTATATCCAAATCTGAATTATAATAATTTACATTAATTCCAAAATCAAATTAGGTGGTAAAAAATTACAAACTTTGCAGAAATAAAAAATAAATATGGCCCACTTTTCTACATTTTTCTTTATTTTAATTCATTTTTTTGTATTCTCACAAATACACTACAAAACACAAAAACACCATTAAACATACCTAATATACAGGAAATAAAGGCTAAATAATCCAAAAATTAGAGGTAAAATAATCATTTTCTAGTGTTCATCAATGAGCGGAATTTATTTTCACAAAACAAATTTCTCACATATTTATAAAGAAAGACGACACATTTCATATATATATATATATATATATATATCTCATTACTGGAATTCCATTTTCCTGAGAACGTTGAGTCAAACACCATAGTTCGTCTTCTTCCTCTTTTCTCCACACAAATACCACACTTCACTTAGGATCGGATCAATTAGGTTTTTTCTATAGGATGAAATGTGGTGTTGAGTCTAAAAATCTTACATTTTTACGCTTTAATTCTGATTGAGTTAGCCTTGATTTTGTATATAAAAGATACGTTTAATGGCTTTTTCTAGTTTTGTAGATAAAAAGATGGAAAAACAGGAAACAAGCATAAAACAGTGGATATTTGCCGGAAAAGAGCTTAAAATGGAAATTTTAGAATTTCATAATTAATTCATGTCACTTTAGGGTTTTAAATGTAAATTGGATAATCTGGATCCATTTATGAGAGTCTAGATTAATTCAATACTTACATTTATGAGTGGTTTGACTAATTATTTAATTTTAAAATCAAGTTTGAAATGAAAGAGTCCAAGAGTTGAAATCAAGATCCATGGGCCAGAGATCCAAATGCCAGACACTGTGCAAGGCCAAGCACTCCATGTGCATTTCCCAATGTGGGCCACGAGAAAAATGAAACCAAGCCAAGCAAGCCCAAGACACCAATCCAAGAAGTCCAAATCCAATTCAAGATCCAATGTTCCAGGTCCAAATCCAAGTTCACCAACCTAAGCCCATATCCATTTTAGGTCCAAAACACAAAAAGCCCATATCCATGACCTATCCTACCCATTTAATCTCAACCATCCAATTTCCAATCTTCCATCCACACCATCCATTGACCCCATCAACCAATCCAAACCATTCATTTCATCCATCATATTCATCTTATGCATTTCATATCATAAAACCCTAGATCCACTTAGTTAATCCAACCCGTTCATGCATCATGATTAGATCTAGGTCATTCAATTCATCCACCATATAGATTAACCCTAGGATTGTGATCATCCAAGCACCATCTATCCATTCATCTAATTAGATGATGCATTTTTCATCTGAGCCATTAGATTCAGGCCAATTAATCCTAGTCTTTAATGTCATCTCATTCATTTCATTAAACCCTAGCAATTCCTATATTTTCTCTCCTTTCTTGCATCCCACTCCACTCCATACGAAAATCACAAGTCTAGGATCCCTCCATGCGCATGAAACAATGAAAAATCCCTAAGTTTCCTCTCCAATCCACGCCACATCACCCAATCCTATCCTCCACTCGATTTTCTCTATCTGCTTCCTATCCCATTAGAATTTCATTAGTCAACCCTCCACCTCATTCCAATCATCTTAGCCATTCATGCATTTAGAGATTCAAACTCAACCATCCATTTCATCTCATTCATTAAAACCCTAAACCCAAGGATTACACAACCCAAATTCGACCAAGCCCTTGCTTGATCCTAAATATTCTCTCTCCTATTCTTTCTCTCCAACATACCTTAGCCACCAAGCCACCACTTACCCAAATTCGTGTGACCCTATGTAGAAGCCCTAATTTTCTAGTTTTTAATCTAGCCACCCAATATAAGTTAGATTAAATCCCAACCTTTCATCCATCAACTTGAACCTAGATTTAATCCTAGCCATCCATCCAATCCTGAATTTTGTAGTGAATTTCTTATTGCAATTTCAATTTTCATCTTTCTTGTATTCAATCAATACCGTATTTAATTTTTCCAATAAATAATCAAAGGACATCCGTTTAGAATCTTGAAACATCCAATTTCTGGTTTCCTTCTAAGATTGTTTTTTAGTTGATTTTAAGATTGTACGCTTTAATTATTTAATTAAACATGAAACCATTAGAACTTAGGTTACGATTGTTAAATCTAAGTTACTAAGGTTTGATTTTATACATTAAAATTTATGATTTTTAATGTTGATGATGAACATGAACTGGATCTTAGATTTTTACGCGAATTTCATATTTAGGTCGTTTGTTTATTTAAATGTCTTTGGTGATGAACAGTCTTTTCCAACCAACCACCTTTTACTTTCAGCATATTTATTTTCTGAAATTTTAATTTATTCATTTACTTTTCTTGCCAATTTATTTTTCATGTTTATTTTATTTTACTTGAATGTTGTATTTTAGTTTTTATTTTTAAATATTTATTATGTATTTATTTCATGTATTTAAAACCTCCCTAACAATTTGACTAGTTAAGATTCAATTTAATTAGGCTTTGATATTGAGAATTGGAATTAATGTTGAGATTGTTTATAAACTCTTTATTAGAACATTATTTTAATTACTTTTAATCATTGTTCTAAAATTGTAGATCTATTTTAAATGGAGATTTGCGTAACTTGGAAATATACTTTTAAGATTAAAATTGATTTCTATCCTGGATTTAATTTTGAATCTTGGTTTTCTAAGAAACATAAAAGTTAAAGCTTATGTATTTTGAATGTTTCCTTTGGGTTCGACATCAGACTCAATCACTATACTATATATGGTTCGTGCGCTTGCAAGATTTACAAATTTAAAACATCAACACGTGGATTAGGACCGGGTTAATAAAAGAAGGGATTAAAGAGTAAAAAATTAATACTTTGATCAGAGAAGTTTAGAGGTCTTCAATATTGTAGATGGGCTATTTCATCCTCTATTTTTCTTTCTTTCAACATTCTCAAATACTTCTTTTATTTTCTTTCATATCTTCTCTTTTTCACGTCCCCTTTTTTTCTTTCACATCATATTTTCTAAGGTGTAGACGTTCCCTTTTTCTTTCTTTCCTTTTTCACCATTATTTTCTCTTTTTCCTTTTTTTTTTTCTTTTCACTAACTATCCCAATTTCATCCCTAACCTCTTATCACATAAATATGGGTCACGGATGTGCAATATTGCCTTGAACTCCATAACCGGAGTTGGGTATGGTTAATATAGATAATCAAGAATATTGGCTATATACGACTCGAGTTGGGAACTAATAAGATAATATGACCAATATAGGTAGACTTGAAGGATCAAATGGTCCAAAAATGGCCTATATCACTTCCTAAGTACCATGTAGTTATTTTCTCGCCTCAAACAAATTCAGAAAAATTTCTGGTCTAATAATCTGATTTTGATGTTGTTCTTAGTATTTGACCAAAATCAAAGAATAATGAGATCTTGCAAAAAAAATATTGCGCATATCAAAGAAAATTAAAAATTTACTTACAGAAAAAAATCAAATGGCTATAAAGTGCACAGGATCACAAGTCTCCACTGGTATTTTTCCGGTGAATACTTGACTTATGAATATTTTTTCTCAGGATAAGTTACTATGGCTTGTGCAAAAAAATTATGAGCATAAATTTCACAAAATTCCTTTGGAAGAGCATGATATAAAAAATTTTAGTCACATATTTCAGCTAAAAATCTTCTTTTTAAAAAAAAAACAAAAATGGACTCCAAAAACAGACACAAGACTAACAAAGTGTAATCCCCCTTACCCCAAAACTTAAATTGAATATTGTCCTTAATGTTCCCTAATCCACATGTGCACCTGCAAATTAGAAAAAACATTGGACAACACCGGGACGAATTTGAAAAATCCTAAACTAGACTGATTCAACAGACTCAAATGTGATAGACACATTAACGGGCTAACTCGAATTCAACTGACAGACCTACTAATCATACCTGGTACACTGGGTCTTCCAGCTGAATCTCAACCTTCTCTTTGTTCTTAATCTCTAAGGGTGGTTTCAATCTCTGACCATTGACTTTAAACACAACCCCATTTTCAATCTCTGACCATTGACTTTAAACACAACCCCATTCTTAGGATTTTCTATCTCCACTGCCCCATGTGAAAACATTGTTCTAACAATGAATAGACCAAACCACTTAGACCTCAGTTTTTTCGGAAAAAGATGCAAGCGAGAATTGTACAACAGGACCTTCTGATCTGGCGTGAAAGATTTCTGCAAAATATATTTATCATGAAATACTTCCATCCGGTCCTTATACTACCTTGGCCCTTTAGTTTTTTTTGCAAATTTTTTTAGCATGCAATTCAAAATCGCTGCAAAACCCAACACTTAAAACTTAGGTGAAGACCAAAACACTCAAAACATACATAAAATCTAAATCCAAATACAAAATTCATAATGTTATAGCTAGTAGAAAAGTTAAATCAATGAGATTTAATATGGAATTTCTAAGATACTTTAAAGGCATAAACAATTTAAATAAAAAAATCAATTTTCCATAGATCTAAATTTCCAAATTACTATAATTCCCCGGTAACAACGCCAATTTTTTTTTGTGAAATTTTAATTACTCGCAAGTGCACGAATCAAATTGGAGTATACAGTTATGTAGGTGTGAGGTCGAACCCACATGGAACAAAATAGAAAATTTTGATTTAGAATAATGGAAAATTTTGATTGAATTAAATTGATAAAAAATTGTTATGAAAATAAAATAATTTAAAATTCCAAATTAAAAATATTAATTCAATCTTAATCTAGTTCCAAATTGATAGAGATGAATTTTATAAAAAGAAAATAAAGTAAAAACCAAATCAAATAAATATATACATGTGTGAATTGATTCACGAGTCCAGAGATTCAATTTATTCCAACAAACAACATTTAAATCCAAATTCCAATTTAAGAGTAGCAATCTAAAGGGAAATTGACTACTTTCTTAAAATTTATCATAAAAGCACATCACCTTTAAAATTGAATTTATTAATTCTCCTTCACCTTCTCATGAATATAATCTAAGCATTTACTGTCTTAGGTTAATTTCGTTCACAACTAATCAGAGTATTATGCAAAGCTTCAGATGTAGCTCCATTAACTCAAAGCACAATAAGTAAAAAATTAATACTATGATCTTTTTATCCTCCAAGATTATAATTATTTAAAATTAATTCAAGAATTAAATGAAGACAAATTTAACAAAATTTGAATTCAATATTGGAAAATAAAATTCATACTTTATTCATGGAATAAATTTCAGAGTATGGAATTAATAAAAAGAGATTTAGAAATAAGAATAAAACCCAGGAATTTAAAATTAAAATTAGCTGAAAAGTGTAATGAATTTACCACATTTAAAATTAAAATTCCAAAATTTATTAGCATAATCCAAACTCTCATAAATAGATATGAATTATGGTAATTTACAATAAATTCCAAATTTATGTGGTAAAGTTCAAACACTTTTCAAAAATAGCTTCAATGTCCAATTTCTGCTCTTTTCTTCCATTTTAATCCTTTTTGTTTGAAATTTTCAGTTTTACTTGCAACACTTGAAATTCCATTAATTTAATCTATTCAATACACCTCAGGGGCTAACTAGTCTAAAATACAGGGGAAAAATTGTCATTCTTCCTAATGCATCAGGAATGAGCTTAAAACCCAGTGAAAAAAGTATACACAACCATGCAACATAATCGTATAGGAATTCCTTATAGATCAAGGTAAATAAAATATATGCAAATAATGCACGTAATGTAAATGCAAAGATGATGCATGAATCACAATCCCACGCCCTCATCCAAACTCCATTGTGCCTATCACATTGTCCACATACCTGGCTCGTCAGCCACAAGTTAAGCTGCCCATTACAGTGTACCAACCAAATACTAGCTTGTCTAACGACATGACTGCCTCTCAGTTACCAACATAGGTATGACCTGTAACGCAACCCTACATCGGCTGACATCTTAAGTTGATGGTCATAGTGGTCACTCCTCCGGTCATCAACTAAATCCAAAGATATGACCTAACCAGCCCACAACAGTCTAAGGAGCCTAACCCAACTAGTCCTCTGTTGGTCTCTGACTCAAAAGTCACCAATGAATCAGAAGACTCTTAGTCAAAAAATCTCTAACACCCACCCAAATTGTGGATTCACATGCATGATCACAAAAACAATCCATGCATAAATGCCATGATCAAAATAAAATATGGAGATCTATAACACATGAACATATGCCGCAATGAACCATAATATGAAATAATTTAGCATATCCAAAATACTAAATCAAAATCCAAGCACATATGATCTCAAATAAACATGTGCAACAATAAAGGTCCAACAATACATGGCATAATATAATTCATCCAAATTAACCAAATTTCAAATCATAGCATAGATCAATTCTAATTAAATTTTCAAATATATAACATGGGTTTTTCAACAAGGTAATAGGTATAAACCACAAGTCCAGGCTGACTGAGTCACTCACTGATTTAAGCACTTAGCCAAGATATTTACCCTTTTACTTTATGTGAGATGCACATGACTTTAGTCATTAAATTATAAATTCTTAGCCCTGTGCCTAAACCCAATTCAGGTATTCCAACACACAAGAATATAATTTTATATGAATTCATAAATAAATAAAATACATGAAAGTATATTACATCCCTCACCTAAAATTGCAAAGGATCACAAACCAAAAAATCCAAGCCTTTTCAATGAGCTTTCAAACTAAATTCTCTGCAATTTATTTAAAGTTCCAAAACTAATTAAGAAATTTTATTCTCAATTATTAAAATTAATGAGACTGTCACTTACAATCATTAGGGTTCTGATCCAGCAACTAAAAGCCAAAATTCCAATGTTTCCACAATTAGCCAAATTTCCAAGAAAATCAAAACAGGGTGAAAATTCGCACATATTGCAAAATTTTCTGGGAATAACACAATCATCAATAAATTCTCATATTTTAACAGTAGATATGTCTCTGAATTTCATTTCTGAAAATATCCTATTTGACCTAAACTTATTTTCCTAGCCTAAGTTACGGTCAACTTACTCAAACAGTTGCACTGCCCAAACAGATTGCAGTCTAACGTGATTTTATGTCTTACAGACCTGATTTGACCTATCAAATTAATTCTTTTATTTCTAATTTTTTTTCCAGCTATAATTCTCTATGTTCCCTTGAATTTAGACACAGATAAAAACTATTTACCGAATTGCTGCAAAACTGCCTTCAAATCTAGATTCTAAAACTTAATCCGACATATAGATCAATTTAGGGGTATCGAACCTTAGACAAAAAATTCCCAAATTATTATTGGAGATAGATCTCCTTGTCTGGATAAGAATAGATACAAATTTTGCATCATTTCGATATATGGAGATCAAGTTATGATTTATTTAGTGAATTACAGCAAAACTGTATCTCAGACCTGAACCAAAAATTCGGTCCGACTTGCCGACCTTATTTGGGACATCAATCCATGTCCTTTTGCTCTCAAATTTGGATAGAAATCAGATCTATCAGTCTAGTTTAAAAAAAAAATCAAGTTTTGTTGAAAAATCCATTCGGATGCCCCAGATATGATTTTTCTCGTAACAGGGCACAAAAAATGAGATTTCAGATCTGAAAATTCATCTTGCAACGTTTTCACCAACTAAATCATGATCTAAAAATTCCCAATTTATTATCTAGAGATGTAGAGATGTAGAATCAATCACTTAATGTAACACCCCAGATTTTCAAGTTATTATTTATATGAAAATTATCCATTTAATTTGTGAATTTTTAGATATGGATCTTATATGGGTAATGTATTCGGTCATTGGCCCAATTAGGACCCAACGGTTTTGGAAAGGCTTCCAATAAAATTTAAATGGATTGAATTAAAAGAGTATGCTTATGTCTAAATTAAATAAATGATTGTGCATGGCCGAATTATTGGATTTGAATATCCAAGGAGATGTTTAAAAATCACATGAAGATTACATTGGCCGTGTATAAGGATTGCATATCTAGGTGTTGCGCATGGATCATTTAAAAAGGGTAATACACGGCATTAGGCATTGGCTAAGCTAAAGGGGCTTGGTACCTTCTAAGTTAGCATAAAATGGAAGAGGCAACAAGGAAGGGGTGCACTGTAATAGCCTGAATTTTCGAATCAAAATATGTTGGACATTTAACTATTTTAATTTGAATTTCGACATGATGGAATACCAAATGGATCAAAAGTTGGGACAAGGGTCCAAGAATGGCCCAATTGGGCCATGGATTGGATGAAATCCATCTAAGGGGTCAATGAGGACTAATCGGGTCAAGGATGGTCAAATTGGGCCCAATACTCATTTGGGACCCAATGGACCCAATTGAGGTAAGCCTAAGGTAAGGAGGAAATTTAATTGGGCCATGGGCCCAATGTTTACCCAGTAAACCATGAATGGGAATTAATACAATCAATGGGTCAATGGTAAGTAATTGGGTCAAGATAGTCGATTTGGGTCAAAGGGCCATAGGGGACCCAATGGGCCAAAGTAGTTAAGCCCTAAAATAAATGGAAAGACAACATATAATTGGGCCATGGGCCCAATGGTAATCCAATTAAGATAAATTAAATGGATTAGATAATTATAAAATTATCTAAGTTAAGATGTATCAAGATTAAGTGATATGGCCAAATGGGGCCCACCTCCACCTCACCCATTGAGGTGGCGTGTGGACCAAGGAAAAAGTGGGACCAACCAATATGGTTGACTTGGTCAACCATGGATAAATTTAGGAATGACTAAGGTGGATTAAGGTAAATTAAATTGATTATTATTGTTAATTACCTAAGTTAAAATTAATGGAATTAAAATAACATGGCCAAGTGGGGCCCACCTCCACCTCATCAAATGAGGTGGCGGGTGGGGTAGGTACATGTGGGGGCCGTCCACCATGGTTGACTTGGTCAACCATGGGTGGATTTATTAGATAGATAATTTGATGGAATTAAATTGGATAGAAATTAATTAACCTAAGTGAGGACTTAACTTAATTAATTAGGTTGATTAATTAGGGTCAACATAAACAAGTCAAAAAGGACATGGGAGCCATGCTTGGTGGTTGGGTCTCAACCACCACCACCAAAGTCAAACTAGCCCATGCTTGGTGGGTGGGGAAATTAATGTTGAGTAAAGGCCATTCCAACCATCTCCATCCCATTTCAAACTAACTCATTTCACTCTAGCACTCCTCACACACCAAGAAAAAAACGTCCCTCCACCTTGCAAAAGAAAAGAGAAAAGAACTTAGAAGAAGAAGATAAGAGAAGAGAATGAGAGAGCAAGTCTTGGTCCATCCCCTCAAGATCAAAGGCTAAGATCTTGTTTTCCATCATCTTCCCCTCTTCCCCTCTCCCAAACCTAGCCCTACCTTAGCCGATCCAAACATGTCCCACCATTGATCAAGCTCATCTAGCCGATCAAACAAGGAGAGGAAGAAGAAAGGAGGCCAAGGAAGTTGACGGGAGAGACAAAGACCGGAGGAGTCGTCGGATCGTAAGTATGTTCTAAACAAGAAATTTATTTTTTAGGGTTTTAAGTTTTGGAATCCATTTCCTTGGATTGGATGGTGGCCAAACCATCATGGGCCATGGATTTAAAAATCCATCCAATGGTAGGATAATGAATGGATAAGATGGAAGAATGGATTAAGAAAAAGATGAAATGGGAAAATGGAATTTTTAAGTCTTTATTAAGCATAGGAAAATGGGATTTTAATGGATTAATGGGCCATCTACATGGCCGAACCCCATGGTCAATGTTGGATGATTTTTAATTAGGGTTTGAAGGTTTAAAAGTATGGAGAATGATTAATAGTTTTATGAGGATTTCAAGATGTTAAAATGATTAAAAGTTGATAAATTTTAAGAGGTTTTAAATAAGGAAATTTCATGAAAATATGGGTGATCTTTCGTGGCCTTGAAAGGCATAGAATGGAATGAATGTATGACCATAGGGTTCGGCCATGTAGCATGGCCGAACCCCATGGTGAATAATGGGAAATTTGTTAAGAGTATATGGTTTAAAAATAATGGAGAAAAATGGTAGATTTAAATGGAATTATTGAGTATAGAATGTGATGTTTAAATGGGGTGGAAATGGTGATGTAAATGGATGATTTAATTCAAATGGAGGTATGATGTTTTAAAAGAAATCATGGACTATAGGGTTCGGCCATACAAGGTGGCCGAACCCCGGTTAGTGATTGTGAATTTTAGAGTTTTTATAAGAATGGAGGTATGGAGAATGGTTAATGAAAATTAGGTTCCCAATGATTAAAATGGGTGATTTTAAAGGATTGTTAAGATGAGAAAATCATGGGAAATGCACATGATTATTATTGCTTCTAAAATAGCATGGAGGAGATAAACCATGAACCATCATGGCCGAACCCTATGGTGATGATTAATTATTTTAATGAGAGTGAAGAGATAGAAGATGATGGAGAAAATGATAGTTTTAAATGGATTACAAAGTGTATGATATAAGTTTTAAAGGGCCAAAATGAATGAA
Organism: Chimonanthus praecox; assembly: GCA_022113865.1. Taxonomy (NCBI): domain Eukaryota; kingdom Viridiplantae; phylum Streptophyta; class Magnoliopsida; order Laurales; family Calycanthaceae; genus Chimonanthus; species Chimonanthus praecox. The sequence goes on along the minus strand of CM039089.1, from coordinate 45,357,110 downwards.
GGTTAGTAATTTAAATGGGATTATTTTTGGGACAAACATGAGTCTTTGAAAATGGCATCCTAAAGGTGAACCTTAGGGTGGTGATTAGTGATTTTAATAAATGGAAAATGATGTAGAAGAATGCTAGATTTTAATGGATTTATAAAAATGATATGTGAGGTTTTAAATGGGATGAAAATGGGGACTTGAATGGATAATTTAAATTCATTGGAGATTGAATTAAAGGGAGTAAAATGGACCCAAGAAAATGAAGATAGGGTACCATGGGTTCGGCCATGGTGTATGGCCGGACCCATGATCTCTTTGTGGGCCACCTTTAGGGCAAAATGTGAAAGGACATATGGGGATTAAATGTTTTTCAAAATTAATTGGATAAGTGGCTGATTTTAGGTACATGATGTCATGGTTAGGGAATCACAATTGGGCCCAAGTTTATGGGTCAAATACGAATTCAAAATGTACATGGAAGAAGAATGGCAAAAACGGTAATAAGTGCCACTTTGAAGAACCATGGTTCGGCCATGGTACATGGCCGAACCCTATGGATTAGACATGAAAATCGAATACATTATGAATGATTAAATGAAGCGGATAGTTGCTGCTTTTTAAGCTCGTAAATTGGCCAAAAAATGGGATTTATCTATGTGTTTTAACCAATGGATAATGGGCTAAGATAAGGGATGATTTGTGATAAAATTGTAACATAATTAATGGCCATTAATGGGTCTAATTAGATGGATCAATTATGAACCTAATCATGGATAACGTATGGACTAATTCGGTAAATGTAATAAGGTATCGGACGTCCCAAACGGTACGCGATCGGCGACCGGATTATCGAGCGGAAAATGTAACGGAACGCTACACGGTATTCGGTAGGATTCCTACCTTTTTGTAAGCGATGGATATGTGATGGTGTTTTAAATTATTTTGATTTGGCTTATGATGGATTTATGATATGATTTTTATCTTATGATGTGTTTTAAGTTATGAATCATATGGATTATATTTTAATATTATGCATATGACTATGTATGGTATATCAAAATTATGGTTTATCTATATACTACATAGCATAATGCACGTACATCTCATACATGGCATGGGCGGGAAAATAATGAAACCGGAGTCCATACTCCGTCGGGGCGACCGAGAATCCGACATGGGGATAGCCTGAGGGCTATAACCGGAGTCCATGCTCCGTCGGGGTGACCGAGAATCAAACATGGGGATAGTTCAATAACCGGAGTCCATGCTCCGTCGGGGCGACCGAGAAGCAAACATGGGGACGATACATTGTATGATCATACGGATGATGGGTGGGACACATGACATAGGCACCCATGGCATAGCATTCATCACATGCTTATTTTGTTATATGTTATTTTATCGGTATATGTGTTATCACTAATCCATGTGCTAGCCCTACTCGGAGTCCTACTAGGCGCGTTGACTAACGCCATACTTCTACCCTAGCTGATGACGCAGGGGATGGCGGAAGTGGTGGACATGACAGGAGCCAAGCTTAGGAGCTTGGCAGCGCAGTCTTAGTTTATTTACGTTTACATTTTGGAGATGTAATTTTAAAGTAACTTAGCTTGTCGGGTTGTATAAGTTTACATTTCTTGCGATGGTTTGGACGTTACTTATGGACGATTATATTTTGTGATATAAATATGAATATATGGGCATTTTGGTAATTCAATGTTGTATTTTCCCTTCTATCTAAAAACCGGTAGGATAGACTCTATTATCATGTTCCGCAATAATCATAATCCACGAGCTTACTTCCTACGCGTGAACGGTTCTCGTGGACTTAGCTCCGAGCACGCGTGGGGTTGGCCAGTTAAGGGTCGGGCTTTACAAGCTCGGACTTAACTCGCGTCGTGGCGTCCGCGCCCTCTCTCACTCTTCTATTTAAAAAAAAAAAAATAGACTCTGATTTTCGGAAAACGGGTGAAAAAGGGTGGGGCGTTACAGTTGGTATCAGAGCGAAATCGAAAGAATGAATCTCTCGAAGTATGATTAAAACGGTTGCATGTCTCACTGACTGCTAAGAATCCCAACTGACCGACTCTTCGGAGTCCGCTGCACGGGGGCCGGATTAATCTACTTCGATTGACTCAGACTGAAACATTCAATCTGAGCGCCACATTTGACGTAAGAAATGATAGGAAGGGAAGTGCAATCATTATAACATTGAGGGAATTACCAAACGTAGGAAAATTTTCCCCAATTTCACAGACATGCACAAGGGGAATTATTTATCTTAGCACCTTCTAATATTGGATATTGCTGTGTGGGAGTATTATAGAAGAAGGGCAGCCGACCAAAGGAAAGGAGCATTAGCAATTGCTATCTTGATACATTCTAACTTGGGATCAAGAGGGAGTAATAAAAGGGGAAACATAGAGGGGCGCACAGCTTACACACTTAGCCGAGTTCTCTCTCTCTTTCTCAAGAACATTCACGGCAAAACAAGGAAGAAAAGAGGGCAGCCAGCAAGAGGGAAAAATCAAGAAGAAAGGATAAGGATTGGAAGAGCAAAAATCAATCGGAACCGGTTAGTATTTTATTTGATAAATTGTTTTAAAAGAAAAAGAACCATAGGGTTCGGCCATGGTGTATGGTTGAACCCCATGGAAGAAGAATGGGAGATGATTGGAGTATTCATCAATGGAATGAGGAACCATAGGGGTCGGACATGTGGTATGGCCGAACCCCATGGAAGAACTATGATGATTCTTTTTAATGGAAGGTCTTCGGTTATGTTTATGGGTTCAAAACCATGAAAGAATACTGATTTAATGTATGGATTTTAATGACGGAAACCTTGGACGGTTAGGTGTTTTTAATTGGATTTAAAAGAGGGAATATGGAACCATAGGGTTTGGTCATAGTGCATGGCCGAACCCCATGGAAAGTGATTGGTCAATTTTAAATAAGAGTTTGATGTTAATGTTATGTGATTTTGAAGGGATTAATTGGAAGATCAATGATTAGTAATTTTTAAAGGGAGGATCTTGAACCATAGGGTTCGGCCATGACCATGGAAGTTGTTTATTAATTTAGAAAGTTTCTAAAAAAATAGAAGGAAGAGATTAAAATGGGAAAGTTTTTATTTATGGAAGATGGTTACTATTTTTTTAGTAAGTTTCTAATTAAGGATATGGGTCGGCCATTGCATGGCCGAACCATAACTTTATTATGGCTAAGATGCTAGATCAAGGATTAATGATTTTTGAAAGAGGGTTCATAATTTAGAAGGGTTATTATGTTTGATTGTTGGATCAAAAGAATAGAAACAAAGAGGTGAGGTTCGGCCATGATGTATGGCCGAACCCCACCAAATATAGTTATGGATTTGGGGTTTCTTAGACATTGAATCATGTGGACTGATTTATTAATGTTAAAGGGTTGCAAAACATAAAAACCATGGAAATGGTTAAGGAAGTTTTAAATGTCTGAAATGATTTTAAGAAAGGAAGATGATGGCCCATAGGGTTCGGCCAGTTTGTATGGCCGAACCCCATGAAGAGACATTGGTTTTATTTTAAATGGAAACAAGGAATCCCATGGACCATTTTTATGGGCTATTGGTGATGTGAACTATGAATAAATAATTGGATATTTGAACAAGAAAACAATGGATTTAAGTATGTATAACTGTGATCTTAGAGTATGTTATTTGTCATGAAATGTTATGAATGGCAAAAGTGTAAATAGATGGAAATAAGGAGACCATGGATGAATAAATGGCAATATTGTACTTAGAGGCTAAAATGAAAGATCATGGGTTCGGCCATGGTGTATGGCCGAATCCCATGAACCACGGTAATGGGATATTGATTAGCCTAAGCATGTTTTAAATGAATAGAATGAACAATGGCATAGAATGTAAATATGGGTAAACATGCAAGATCATGGGTTCGGTCATGGTGTATGGCCGAACCCTATGGGGATTGGTTTATGGACTTAAAGATATTTTAAATCAAGTGGGACTTGGTTTTGATTGGTTATTATATTACAAGGTAACGGGACCTCACAAGGTGTTTACGATTGTGAGCGGTTATCGGAAGAAAGACGCAAGGACACATTAGCGGTCTTTGGTAGGATTCCACCTCTTTGAAACCATGGGTTTATGTACATTGTGTTTATCTTATTTTTGAATAATTTATGCTACAAAGGATATGTTTTAAATGATGATTTTTAAATGCTATGTTTATATGAGGAAATAGCATGTGTTTTAATATGATTTTAAATGCTATGTTTATGTTATAAAATAGCATGAGTTTCATTGGCATCTCATGCATGGCATGGGGTGAAGGATTTGTAACCGAAGGGCCCACACTCCGTTAGGGCATCCAAAAAACCTATGTGGGGTACCTTGATGTGCTTTTCCATAAAGAAGAAACCGGAGGGTCTACACTCCGTAGGGGCGTCCGAAAGATCTATGTGGTGGGTACTTTTATGTACATGTGAGATTTGTCATCATTGCATGGCATGGTTTATATGGTTTTTGACATTACGATATTATTATATATGTTTTTGTACTGACCATATGTTAGCCGTAACTGCAATACCTACTGGACGCGTTGTTCTAACGCCCTACTTCTACCCTAGTTGATGACACAGGAAATCAGGGAACGATGAACGAAAGACAGGCCAAGCATAGGAGCTTAGATGATTTATTTTATTATGTTTGAATAAAGTTACTTATGGACATGTATTTGAGTAACTAGTTTCCAGAATGTAATAACTTAGATAGTTGGATGTTTACTTGGATAATTATGATATTTTAATTATGGTTAAGGACTTGACGTACTTTGCTATCTGAATGGAATAGAACTTGGTTCTATTATGATTCCGCAATTTTGATATTATTTATTCCGCATGTTTATATTGTTATGTGTGAACCATTCTCGTGGACTTAGTCCATGCACACATTGGGTTGGCCAGTTAAGGGTTGGACTTTGGAAGTTCAGACTTAGCTCGCGTCGTGACGTTCCACTCTCTATCGCTCTACTCTGTTATAAAAAAAAAAAAAATAGACTCTGATTTACGAAAAGAAGCGAGTGAAAAAGGGCGGGGCGTTACACTTAAAGGATTGGATGGTTTAGAAATCAAGGATTTTATTTTACCATCCCCAAAACAAATAGAATAAAAAATTTCAATCCATGGAGATTGAATTTTGAATCCAAAGTCCAATTTTCCATGGTTGAGTTCTACGATCTCCAAAAATCAACTTCCAATCTTTCAAATTCATTTAACCCTCTATAATTCAATCCTTCTTTTACTTCCCTTTCTCTTTCTTTCATTTTCTTTGTTCAAATTTCACTAAAAATGTTTGGTCGAATTTGAGAGAGAAAACGAGATGAAAAATTAAGGAAGAATTCAAAGAAAACAAATAAGTGAAAAGAAAAATCCATACATACATGTTGGAGAAGATTGAATCCCACAATAAAATCAATAAGCCAAGTTGAATAGAAGAGAGAGACACCCAAGGAAGAGAGAAAAAACTCAATTTTTGAATTGTGTTTAGGCCATTCGAATATCTCCTTTAATTAAGGAGTGTAGTCGGCCATATGGTTGCTATAATCCCATTTAATTTCCTCTTTTAAACTTTTTTTCTAAAAATAAGTCCTTACCTAAATCATTTTGGACTCCAACGAAAAATCCACTTTCCTTTTCCAATGTGTTTTGGACTCCATGTATTTTGTAATTTTTTTTTCAACTCCTTTCCATCTCAAAAACGTGTGGGACCATGGCCCATCAAATCTCCAACATGTATTTATAAATTTCCATCAATCTCTTCTAGAATTTATTTGAATTTTTTACTAAAATTAAAATTGCTTCTAAAATAAATTTTATTTTTTCAAAATAAAAATTTCAAAACATTCTTTCTAAATTTAAAACATTTGGGTCCCACAAATGCTAAGTGTAGAAAGTTTCTCTAAATTTAGATCTTAAAATTAAAATTTTGAATAATAATATTCAAATAATTTTCTTTAACAGTTGTGAACTCCAATAACACACCAAACTTAGAAATTTCTAAATTTAGAAAGTTTCTAAAATTAAACACTAGCTATTTTTTTAGAGTGTCAAGTCAAAGTTTTGATTCTTAAATTAAATATTAATTTTGAACAATTTCAAACAATTAAATAGGCCAATAAACATAACACCCAGTAAAAATCTACTCAAAAGATTCTAATTGAATCAAGATCTACTAATTTAGATCGGGTCGCTTCAAGAAATATCCCTATCTCCTTTCCCAAAATTCACCCAACCTTGAGGGGTTTTTGGTCCTTTTTCTCCTACATTTAAGGTCAACTTAGAATTTAGATGAAGACTTGGATTAGTTAGATGACTAGATATTTAAAATTTCTTTAGAGGCCCATAAAACATTTGAAGGTGCAAAAAGGGGGCCATTAAAGAGCCTTTTGAAGCTAAAATGATTAAATAAGTGACCCATAAGGTATAGCTACGGATTAGACCATATTCTTATAATTTAGTCTTGACTTGGTCCAAGAAAGAGTCCGAAAGCTCGGACTAATGGATTGTTGTGGGAAGTCAAATCTCCACCTACTTGATCGATTCCATTTTTCTTTTATTTAAGAAGCAACAATAGCATATGCTTGGACGCCACCTACGTAGCTATTTGGTGGTGTTTACCATAGGATGGGTTTTTTTTTTATTTTTAATTATATATAAAATACTATAAAATGGAGGGCTGGCATGCCAAAGGATGCAGAATTTTGGTAGTGATGTTCAAATTTGGCTTTCTCGAATTTGTTGAGTCCAATTTAATTTTTATTTTTGTTTTCATGAATTTCAGTTTTACATTATTCATTATTATTGAAATTTTATTATTCAAGAATATTAATTTGAAACTTTTCTATGGTCAGATTTTGAATTGTACAATCTATACCTTGTGAGATTTGGGTCAATTTAAATTTTTTTTTGCGAGTGAAATTTTATTTTGCTTTCACTATTAAATTTCGAATTTTTCCATAATCAATAGGGCTAACATTCTTCAGATTTGATTGTTGAATTTGCTAAAATTCTTCATTGCTCTAAAAATCATTAGAACATTGAAAAGTTAGGTGAATTTTGTTTGGTTTTTATCCAATTTTTTAATTTGGAGCCATAGTGAAATTTTCCTCCATGTTGCAACTTATATTACATATTTGTGGCTGAATTTTATATGTCTATACATCGTTTATTTTCACTTATATAAAAGGAAATGAAAGAAGCAATAAGTATTGATTGCACAACAACAGAACACGAATTCAATAATGAAAACAATAACCCTAAAAGTTCAGTCAATTGTTGTTAAAGTAACCAATGATATCAATAGTTTCATATTCACTTTATATAATTTTAAATTCTACATCAATGTTATTCAGAAATTTTACAAATAAATAGATGTAGTTTTCTTTTAAATAACCAAACGTCCAAAGCACCTTTTTCAACAAAGGATTATAAGTAAAATAGCATTGTGGAGATAATTTCTCTTTGAGTGCAAGCCTAGGGTTGAATTTATACAATTCGCTCGTAAGTTCACTGATTTCAGAGTATCATCTTTAAAAGACCATGCAGCCAATTACATATTCGTAAAAGGCTAGTAAGGAATTTCCTGATTGCACAAGTTTTCCAAGAATTCAAATTAGTTTATGATTTTCTTAGATCAGGCCTCTTCAATTTAATTAGATGTAGAGTGTAGCAGAAGCAATTAAAAGAGAGACATTAAATTCGAATGAGACCTAATTAAAAGAAACTATGAAAAAGTAATTGAATTCAACAATGCACTGGCATTTATTTGCTATGGGCGAAAATTGGAGTCCACCAATCTTCAAGAACAACGCCTAAGAGTACAAGAGAAATCCTTTCTAAAAAATAAGGTTCAATTATTATTCCAATTGTGTGAAATTTGAATGGAGTACATGGAGTATTTATAGAGGAAAACACAACTTAAAGGAGGCAATTGCAATGCCTTGGTCGACCACACCATGAAGGCAATTGCCTTCTTAAAAGTCTAAAATAGCAAAAAAGAAAACTAAAGAAAGAATGTAGTATTTAGACCATTCAATCCTCACCTTGAACATGTAATCTAAAAATAACCTATGGGTAAGATTAAGAGATAATTAAACTAAGTAGGTGAATAAAGGAGGCAAGGAGGCAAAACTCGCCTAACTCCTTTCCTTGTTTATTCCACCTCCTTTCCTTTCAAGTAGCTTCCACCTCCTTTCCTTGGTTGTTTCACATTCCACTTGCATGGGACATGTGTCCCTTGTTGCAACTGGATGAGACTTGGATGAATATGGGCCTGGTGGCTTGGGCTTGGGCCTGTTTAAGCTTGGATTGAGCCTTAACAGGTTGGCTTAGTCCACTTTGCTTAACTGGGTCCCGTCTAATTAAATAAATGGATTTATTAGACGAAGTCCAACTGGTGTATCCACGATCAAAATGCTCCCTATAAATCATACCAATCTGCTCCACTGGATCAAAGTTAACTGAAGATGAATCTAACTGTGGATCACTGAACTAGAAAAACTGGATGCCCTCATCATAGAGGTAAACTCATAGTTAAAATCAAAATAAAATTGAATCAATAATCACTTTTTACTTTGGAATGAACTAATCAACTGAAAGAGAACGAAAAGAGTAAAGCTATTGAAGGAATGAGTGCATCTGAGATGAATGGCTTCAATCGTTTTTATACACTATAGAAATTACTACTCCTTCCATTCCATTTTTGCTGTATCATTTAAAACATTTGTATTTTTAAAGGAACTTTCTATATAAGACTAGCACTCTATGTGATCTCATCTATTTTAAACACACTTTATGCTATTTCAATATAAATAAGACAACTATTTTGTGATAATTCCAAAATCTATATAAGACAACTAAATTAGCACATAGGGAGCATTATTTAATTTTATTGATAACTTTAACATTTCCCAATCTCCAAAGGTCTTTCTTATTTTTTTTGGGCGTTACTTTTACAGGATAAACATTCAGCATCTATTGCAAGCAGAACTACAAATGTAATTTATTTGGAGGGATTCATTTTTCAATTTTTTAACTTTTAACTAGGGTTCTAATTTAAGCGAGCTGTATCTAACTTTGGGCTTGATCCCGATCCAAAATTAATTTGAATTAATTAAATCTTAGCCCAACTCAAATTGTATTTATAAGGCCTCAGTCCAATTTTAAAATTTACATGTATAAGCGGGCTTCTGAAAGCGTAGGTTTAAAAGGAAGTTTTTGTATTATTATATAAAATAAAATTTATATATTATATAAATATAACTCAAATTTAAGCTTTCAAGTCAAGCCCAACCCTAGTTCTAATTTAGGCCTAATCTAAATCTTTGGACCCAAAAATGAGGCCACCCAAAGGTCAACTTGAATCCATCTTTTCCCAATTTAAGCTAAACCTAAGATGCATTCCTATTTTAACTCTTGTCAAATACATTTAACATATCCTAAATTATCATTCATAAGTTGAACGTGCACATTTTCTTCCAACCAAATTTTAGCCTCATATTTAGAGAAGATTTTTTATTTATTTTTAACATGACTATCTCTACTCTATATTAGAGGTGGGACTAATTTCACGAGCATTTGTTTCAATTCACACACACTGATTTAGTCTATGAGAAGTAATCCTATTAAGAGTATTATAGAGGAATCGAGCATAAAATGAACTTAAAACCTTTTTTTCATAAAGCTGACGTCTTGATCGCCAATCTCCTCACATGTCCTAGTTGGTGGAGTGCATTTTTCTTAAAAGGTCAAATTTAATTAAATATAAAAAAATTATTTTAATTCTAAAAGATGAACTATTGAAGTGGAAATAGATTTTTGTTTATTTTAAAGAGTTTTTGAAATCTGTGTCTTGACTTATTTATTCATCAATAACGTTTTATATCAAAATACAAAATATAATTTAAAAATATTTTTTATATTTATATATATCTAATTAAAATAAGTCAAATGATATGATTAATAAGACCCATTAAAATAACATAAAAATTAAGTGCATTCCACCATAGGGGATCTGAATCCGTTCTCCGGTGGGAAATGGAGAAGTGCAAAAAAGCAGCTTTTTACAACCACGTCATGGTTTGACGTTTGTCATGATGTTGCTCGTTGAAAAGGTGAAAGGTGCTGTCTTGTCTATAGCTTGTAGCATTATTGGCTCATCCAATTTTCTCCCCCCATCATCCTGTTCAAATCCAAGCCTGTTCAAATCCAAGCCATCCATCCAGCTGGGATTCTGTCTGAAGCTATCTTGTTTCTGGGCTGAGTCCAACTCTCTATCAGTCGTCAATGTACCCCATTATCAATTTATCATATCCCATAGCAGAATTTGGATAAATGGGTCCCACTATACTGAAGGGGATCATGTATTGTATTATAGTACTTTTTCAAAAGTGGGAATTTGGAACATACTTGGTACATTTAAATTTTAAAATGAGAATGACCGGAAGGGCCTTCCTTTTTCCATTTTTTTTGAAATATAATTTGTGTACCTTCATCTTTTATTTATTGTGTATTTTTCCTATGTGAAATTATAATTTTGCTTAAACTCAAAATTCCTTTTTTCTCTTTCCTTCCTTCCTTTTTTTAAAAAAATTGTAATTTTATATAGGAGAAGTGCACAATAGATAAAAGATGAGCATGCACAAATCATTTCCTTTTTTTTTATTAAAAAGGAAAGTTAGGAACTCTCATTCCTTTGGTGTTTGGTGATTGCGATTGCTTAGTTGGCAGGTCCCAACACATTTATTATCAATTTCTCATGGGTCATGCTCTACAGAACTGTATTGGAAAAATAACGAAATATTTTTCTAACTTTGTAACGTGTATAATTCCATTTGTAAGTGTCAATTTGAACCACTCACAAGAAATTTGATAGTCAAGCAAACAAGTGACTGACCCTCTCTCTCTCTCCCTCTCCCTCTCTCTCTCCCTCTCCGAACACCCAAAAGTGGACAACTCCAGAATCTGCACAGGCATGGACAGACAAAATAAAAGCTGTATTTCTTGTAAAGAAAGAACCCTATTGTTTACCAATATAATAGTAAAATCCTTTTCTTTTGAGAAACGATGTTGAGGTCTAAGATATTTGAATATTTCATCAGAACTTAGATGGACGTATCACCTTAGATATCTTTTCTCAATAATTTAGTGACTAATAACAATGTCATTATCTCTACTGTCCTTCACTCACCCAACGCGTCGTAATCAAGAAAGGTCTTATTCTTTTCATTTTGAAGATTCTAAGTTGAGGACGTGCAGTTTACCTGAAACTTAACGTGAATTTTATTTAGTGACAAATTCAAATTATATAAATATTGTTTGTTTCGTGGCTCAAAGTCCTTTTTGGTCTGAGTTATTTGATGGGCTCAGGTCTAGTGGGCTCAGTCTATTGTAAGCTATAGTATAAATATTATCTTTTTTCCTAACGTTTCTTATGCTTTGCAGTTTCTCTAAGAGAGAAAGAGAGACTGAGATGAATGGTGGGTAGGATTGCAATCCTTATAACTTGCGGGTAGGATTGGTGAAATCCTTGTAACTTGATCAATTCTTCTTAGTACAATCTTTGCACGCCCCGTGGACGTAGGCAACATTGTCGAATCACGTAAACCGTGATCTTCTTGCTTGTCTGTGCTTGTTTGATTTTGTGATTGAATGTGTGTGCGTTTATCGTACAACAAGTGGTATCAGAACTAGGTTGGTCGAATCCAATGAGAGAATCACAAATCAGAGGAGTTCCCTTCAATCCACGCACGCTGCATATTTGAGAAAGCAGGCAGTGAAAAAAAAAAACCTTGGGAAGACCGAAGGTGTACACAGAACCGAAAGGGGCTTTCTCGGTTTGACAAATTCAGATCCCACGGGCTGCAGATTTCTTGAGCTCGGGCAGTGCGCCACGAGCAGCAAAACGCCGGAAACAACTACATCTGAGAGTAGATCTGAGGATAGGAAGAAATAGAGGGTTTCCTGGCAAATCGGGACAGATCTGGCTCTCCCGGATCTGAGAAAGGGATTCTTGGTTTTGTGAAAAGAAAAAAAAAAAGGAAGAAGAAGGCAACCACCGATAGAGAGCAGCAGATTCGATGCCCGCCTCTTCCTCCATTTTTCTCTCCAGGCATCGGGTTTCTTGCGAGAGAGAAATTGAGGGTTTCTAGAGAAACCAAATCACCGAGCCTGTTGCAGAAGATATCTCTGGAGATCTGATCTTCCCCAGATTAGTTCGTCATTGAACTCATAAGAGAAGGGAGAGCCCTGAGCAGCGTTCTCAGGCAGAAGTGTTACGTGCATAATTTCTTGGGTTATCCACTTCGGCCAGCTATGCGATGAGTGGGTTTTCCATCTTCGGCCAACCATGTGTTGGCTAGAAGTTAGGCAATAAACGAGGAGGTTGTCCCGTGCTCCTCTTCCTCCTTGGTTTCCTTTGATAATAGGACTCATTAGGATAGCTTTGATTATTTTAAAATTTGAATCTGTAATCTCTCCTAAGATAAAGGACGAGAATCTATATCTATTCTTTGTTTTCCATGCTGGGGGATCAATGAGAAATTATCTATTCGTATGAAAGACTAGGAGGTTGGACTCCCTCGAAGAGTCCCTTGCACACGATCCACTCATTTCCACCGATCTCCCCTCACCTTTCTTCTCTAACTCATGGCTTTGGCCGAATTCATCCCTCTTCACACGACAAACCCACTGCAAGGTATCAACGCCACGTTTCATTCAATGGCCGAAGCTTTTTTTAGACACTCGGTTAGATGAGATGATGCATCTTTTGAACGAAGCGATAGCGAATCAAGACAGACGTTTGGACGAAATGGAGAATCAAGGCAGGCGGTTGGACAACATGGTGAACCAATTGCTGTGATGAATTCGCGCCTGGGGATGCTCTCCAATTGACAAACTCAAAAGCGTGATGAAGCTTCAACAGTAAAGTTGTTGGCTCGAGGGTCTCTAACGGTGGGAAGAGACACTGACTATGTCATGCCCACTCAAATGGCACAACTTGAGTTTCCGCAGTTTGATGGGGCAATGAGTTGTTTCTTGGATGTGACTAAAGAAGACAACATTACCACAGGAAAAATATATAGGTCTATCAATGACGGGGAAAGGAAATGTGACGATCTTGGAAAATCAGTCCAAGTGGTTCCTCACATCACTGAATCCATTGAAGACCAGATTGAATCTATATTTACTATTCCTCTTATGGAAACGAAGGTCTAACAGATGCTTGTGTTATAGAATTGGGTGGAACTGTAGGTGAGATTGAATCAATGCCATTCATTGAAGCATCACGCCAGTTATCATATTTTGTATGACACTCGTTTAATTTCTGCCTTATTCATGTTAGCCTTATGTCACTACTGAGTGTAGTTGGAGAGGTGTGGACCGGAAGTGTAGTGAAGCAAAGGGTTAAAGTCATGACCCGGGTGCAAGGGCACGACTCAAGGAATGAAGACAACTTTTGGATGTTTTACCATATACACCGAGCCAAGTTACCAGATTTCCTCCTCGTGGACGATGTCGGATTCGAGTGGGGTGGATTATTACGTGCATAATTTCTTGGGTTTCCACAGATCGACAACGGCAGAGAGGACATGCCCTTCTCCCAGCCATGCGCAGATCTGGGTTACATCAGATCTGAGGAGCATTGCTAAAGTGAGAGTAGAATGAGGTGGAGCAAGGCCAAGTAGGCGGCCAGATATCTGAGATCTTGAAAGGAGGCATAAGAAGATATGAGATCGGGGCTCTCGGGAGAACGCACAGCTGCGTGCGTGAGGAGAGACAACCGAGAGCAGCTAGGCCTTTCAGATCTAAGGTAGAAGCAGCAGTGACGCCCAGAGGTGTTGAGAGGAAAGAAATCTGCAGTGGAGAGGTAGTATCGTCGAGCGCTGCATACGACTGCAGGGTACGAACGGAGGCAGCACCCTGACCTGGGTGCGGACGGAAACAACAGAAGGGAAGGCCATTGCAAACAGCATGAGTCTCTCCAAATCTGCGTGGGAATAGATCTACAAAGAAGAAGAAACTGAAAAGCAGACGGGGAACCACTAGATAGATCTGGGTAGGCTGAGAACGAGTGCAGATCTGGTGTAGCACCAGGACAACAGGTGCGGCGGCAAGGAGAGCTGCAAGGAGCAGCGGAAGAGCAGGGGATGCAAGGCTACTAGGGTTTCCTGAGATTAAACCCCATCGCTGGCCGCACAGAGAAAAAAAATCAGTGTCTGGAGGACCACCATTTCAGGTGCACCCGAGGGACTATAGTTTTGAGTGATCAGGTAGGACCACAAATTCAGATACTCCTTTAACCGAAAAAATCAACGGTCAGAATTGGATTGTAGTTTCTAGAGTCATACGGACTCGGAATTGAGATCTGTCTTCGCATATGTGTTCACAATGACAGGATCTACGCATTGACTGGAGCTGATTTGGTGTTTAGAGATCTGACAGAGGTAGCAAAATGATCTCGACAATTATATTCGAGGTGGAGCCTTTGATCAAAGGCTAATCAATCTTACTCAAGACTGGTGGAGCATCCCAGGGCATTGGGTAAGCATCTCATATTGAGGTGGTATAAGATATGGCTATAAATAGTCTCCAGAGTTGGTGGAACTCTCGTCAAGGTTCGAGGTGGAACTTGGTTGGGTTAATCAGTCTTGCTCACTAAAGACTGGAGGATCATCCCAGGGCGTGGGGATGGTCTTGCAGAAAATGCAGAGCTGTAGGGTTTTTTGGCCAAGGTGGGAGTTTGTTGGGTTTATGGCTCAAAGCCCTTTTGGGCCTGAGTTATCTGATGGGGCCAGGCCCAGTGGGCCCAGTCTGTTATAAGCTACAGTATAAATATTCTCTTTCTTCCTAGGGTTTCTTAGGTTGTGCTGTTTCTTTAGGAGAGAAACAGAGAGGAGAAAGATAGACTAAGAGGAAGGGTGGGTAGGATTGTAATCCTTGTAGCATGCGGAAAGGATTGGTGAAATCCTTGTAACCTGACCGATTCTTCTTAGTAGAATTTTTGTACGCCCCGTGGACGTAGGCAACATTGCCGAACCACGTAAATCCGTGTTCTTCTTGCTTGTCTGTGCTTATTTGATTTTGTGATTGAATGTGTGCGGGTTTATCGCACAACATTTATATCAAGTATTAATCTCTTTACTATATTTATATATGAAAAAAGATAGTTTAAATAATATTTAAAATAAATTTTAACTGCTTGTTCAATAAATAGTGGATGTTAGAGATTTGCGTGAATTCCATTACTTCTCTACATTTAGAAATCTTCCATGACACTATTTAGTCCCTTTTATATGACCATCAAAGTTGTCTCTGGTTTTTTATTTGGGCCGTTGTCGGCTTTCTTTTCTTTGAGAAGCTGTACAATGTTAATGGTGTGAAGGGAAGAACAATTTTTGTGCAATGGGTTTGGAATTATTAAAGAAAAGTTTTGACTCGATTCATTGGTTATCAACAACTTTTCATTAGTGTATGTTTCTTTAACGGTCAACTTTCCTAATCACAAAATTGTAGATTAATCTGATTGTGTTAGTGCCCCAGCTTTGCGGAGTCCCTAAGTTTGTCAATTTCATGACTCGGGAAGAAGCACTTACTAGAATCTTGAAGAACTCAAGGTGATCAAGAAAGAAGATCATCCTCCACCGGATTGAAGCTCATCGTTATGACAATCACAAAAAACAGGTATGTGGCCATAGATGACTTTAGGTGGAACCCACACCTTAGAGAGGACCATCCCTACGTTTAGTTGCATATGTTGGTAACGGACATAATAAGCTTAGAGAGGAAGCTTGGCAGTGAATTGGAAGCAAACTTGGAAATATGAATTAAGTTCATTGTCAGCTCGACCGGTTGTTCTCACCAACCCCTCGGTTGAGACAGGATTGACCCATCGTGGTCATAAATTGGTCGGCAAGATTGACAGAGGTTCTGGGTCATAGAACTGTCATTATGGGAAGCCTTTGCTCAAGAGTCTCGTATGCACAGACCCCTCGGTGATGAACCTAATGACCCCTCGTGGTCAACGACTCGTCGATGAAAAATTTCTGAGTTCTGGACTTTGAACTCAAGTGGGCTCTCGAGAAAATAGACATCTTAGTATTTCAAGGCCGATCGAGAGCACTAGGACCGACCCCTCAGTAAAGGGCTACAAGTCATTCTGAGGAGGACACATTTCGGGATATGAAACTCTGTATGTATGGTATTGCCCCAGATCTAGACCCTCGTATTGACCGGCCTCTTGGTACCATAACTGTCGACACATCGGTGACATCGACCTGTCGACTGGGAATCAATTATGCTGTTGGGAGTGCATTTAATGTGTGACGGTCGGGTGGTTGAACTGTAATAAATATGAACATCGACCCATCGGTGCCCCCGACCTGTCGACACTGGACAATTTGAAAAATTGTGTTGCCTCATCTATAAATATGAGAGTTGTACGATCATTTAATCATCTTCCTTGAATTGAAAAAATTCACACTCCAAAGAACGATCAACTCTCTTGTGCCTACACCTGAGAATCATATACAACCAATCTATTGATTGAGTTAGTGAAAGAGAGAAAGAGAGGAGGAAAGAAAAGATACCAACTAGGATAGAATCAGTTTCCTAGTCACCCATTGTAACTGCTCAACGACGACTACAAGGCAGAGCGTCGGGATTAAACTCATGCACACATTGGGTGGATCTTTGAGAAGTACACATCTTCGAGAAAGAGCGAAAAAGGCAAGTGCTTCTTGGTTTTAATTTTGTTTTAAAACCTTTATCTTGTTAAAGTGGATTAAGGAGTCTTGGCTCCAGAACCACTATAAAAAGTCTAGAGCGTCTTCTCTGGCACACGTGGTTGGTGGAATTCCCAGCCAAATAAAATAGGTGGAATTCCTATTTTACATGTGGTGAGTGAAATTCCCAGCCAATTGAGTAAGGTGGAATTCCTACTCTAATTCAAGGGGGCGTAAGTCCCCACTTAGTGAATTTGGAGATAGCTCAAGGTTGAGCTAGTCTTAACAGTGGATTTAGGTTGGCTAACCGAACCACTCTATATCTTGTTTCATTTTGTATGTGGTGTTAGAATCAATTTCTTGTGTTGATTGCATAATCACATTTGCTAACACACACACACACACTTGATTGAAGTATCCGCTGTACTCTAATTAATCAATCAAAGAATTTTAAAAGGACCAACGAATTGGGATTGACCTATTCACCTCTTCTAGGATCAATCGTGTTCTAGCACCAAAGAGAGAAAACTCTCTTTCAATTGGTATCAGATCCTCGTTATCTTCGTAAAGGATTTAACCATCCGAGTTGATCCAAGATAGAACATCATGGGAGTCAGTCATGCAATATGCAAACCCCCTTACTTCGATGGAACAAAATATTCCTCATGGAAGGCCAAAATGAGAAGTTTCTGAGAGTTCCCTTGGTGCTAGAACACTATTGACCCTAGAGGGGAGGGGGGTGGGGTGAATAGGTCAATCTAAAATCGTTGGTCCTTTTAAAATTTACTTGATTGATTAATTATGTGCAGCAGATATAACAATCAAATGTATGTGTGTTAGCAAATATAATAATCCAATCAACACAAGAATTAAGCTCTAACACATAAGCACAAGGATACAAGATTTATAGTGGTTCGGTTAACCAACCTACATCCACTGTTAGGGCTAGCTCAACCTTGAGCTATCCCTAAATTCACTAAGTGGGGAGTTACACCCTCACAATTAGAGTAGGAATTCCACCTCACTCAATCAGTTGGGAATTTCACCTACCACTCTCTCCCCTTTTTTGTCATAAATTGACAAAGGGTGTTACACACCCAAATCAGTATGCTTCAAAAAGTTCCAATGGTTGGACCAGAGAGGGGATGGAAAAGGAGGGGAAACATGCATTTTAAAAGATATACCAATTTGAGACAACATTTATGCATGCCATGAGCAGGGAATCACTCATACAAGAAATATTTTATTAATGAACATATGAGTGAACACAATCATGAACTAAATAAATTATACACCAATTTGACACATAGTCCATGAAAACAAGATGACGCAAACATATATACCTATATGGGCACAATGCATCAACCAACATGCTAAGTTCATTCAACAACACATACACCAATGAGACACAATGAATAAACAAACACCTATCCTTAAAACACCATTAAGCATTTGGAAGATGGACGTTGATTTCTTCCCATACAACATTACAAGGCATGCTCTCCCTTGCTTAAAATTTTGAGAGCACAATGCACTAAGTCCATCAACATTTGGACCAAAAACCCATTTTGGCTTTCACAATGCCAATCAATCCAGATTTTGGCATAACCCATATTTGATCTTTGAAAGCCAAGCCTGTATGGTGCATACACTAAGTTGCATTCAACATCATGTGACCCATTTCATGTCACATCACAATGGTTTGGAAGACGAATGCACATCATGGCAGTTTTTGGAGATGATTCATTTTTTTTTATCTCCAACCTCATTTTCAATGTCTAATGGATTTCCAAGATAGTGTAGTAACCATGACATGGAAATAACATAATACATCCCTATGAGATTTCTGAATTGAGGGATGAGAGTGTGTGCCTGTGATGCATGTAAGTCCACAAGTCAACAAGTTTTTGCAATCTACCTTTGAATGCCAATGAAAACTTATACATTCACACACCAATTTGTGCAATTTGATGATTCAACCACATGCACAAAAACATGGATAATGGACCAAATTTTCCTTTGCCAATTTTCATATTTTGATCCAATCCAATCCAATGACTTTGGGCCTTTTAATTTTCCATTTTGGAATTCATTGCCCATGTGTGTGATATCATTTGATAAGGCATTCTCAAGTTTATAAAACATGATGCTTATGAATACAACCTCATTCCCCAATATCATGAACCAATGATAAACATAGGAATCAAACACCAAGCACACAAACCATACATTCATTTCATAAGTGATATACCAATAAAAGACATGGAAATGAAGTATGAAGGCATATGGCATACATAAATATACAATAAGTATAAAAGCCCGTGATATGTCATAACCAACAAACACTTGTAAAAGCATTTTCTATTTGCACCAAGATATACCATCAAGAGATCAAGTAAAGGTGCAAAAGAAATGATCTCCATGTATAGCATACAAGTGTTTGCCAAACACCACATTAATTCCCATTCTTTTCCTCAACTTTATCATTCAATTATGAATGTTTGAATTGAATGATAAATGAATAGATTACCAAGGAAGAACATTTGATCACACATTGATCAACAAACACCATTCACAAGCATGGAGCAAGTTCCATTCCACAAGAGATTCACAAAATTTAAGTTCATGGAAGGAAACAAACATTTGTATGTGCACATAATCATCTCACACATAAGATTCTACCAATATAATACAGAGATGTAAACACATGGCATATAAAATTATGATTCTACCAATAAGAACATATATGCCACAAAAGTATCTTGCATAGATTTCAATCCAACAATCAAACAAGAACATGGAATGAAGGCAAGATACCAAAGGTGATTCCAAAGCACGCTTCAAATGTGATACCAACAATTGTAGCCCTTCACACATTTGAGCAAATATTGTGGGACTAGGAATCTAAGTCCACAACTCTATGACCCTTCAAGCATGATAAACAATATAGCCAGGAAAAGTGAAATCAAGTGCTTGCAAGAGGTCAAATGTCCCATGCCACAACACTTGGTTGTTTGAACTCACTTATACCAAGTTTGAGTTCAACTACAATTGGTCTAGAGATATACAAATTAAGCTCAAGTCTTAGACCAAAGTAGGGCATGGGTAAGGCTATCCCTTGGGGATCCATATAAATTTTCAAATCCAGATCTTTACTCTCAAATATTTGGAAGTTGGTGTAACATCCCAGATTGTCCAATGCATTAATATATTGGATTTTGACTATTTAAATTATTAAATTTGTTGAATTTAGGATTTATGGATGTAATGGATGTTAGATGGGTAAGAATTGAGTCAGTGGCCCAATTATGACCCAACGGGTCATGGATAGAGTTTGAAGGGAAATAAGTGGGTAAGTGTAATTAAATGGGTCAATTACCCAAATGGGACCCAATGGGTCAAGGTAAATGGGTTTTGAAAGTAAATGGGTAAAAAATTAATTTAATTGGGTCAAATACCCAATTAGGATCCAAGGCATGGGATCCACCTCATCAAGTGAGGTGGCATGTGAGTGACATGGCCCAAGTCCCAAATCCACATCATCAACTGAGGTGGCAAGTGGATGAAAGTAATATGCATGGTCGGCTAACCATGGTTGACTTGGTCAACCATGGGTGAGCTCAAAGGGTGAGTTAAGTTATGTTGGGTTGGAAATTAAAATCACTTGAGTTAAGTGGCAAATGAGTTCAAGTAAATTAAGTGAGTTAAAGTGAGTTAGAGTTGAGTTGAGATAAGTGAGTTTAACTGAGTTGCATGGAAGTGGAGGAAACTTGAGTGAGTCAAGATGGAAGTTGGGGAGACTTCCATCTCAAGTGAGTCAAGGGGAGATAGAGGGTTTCCATCTCATGGGAGAGGAAACCCTAGACATACACGTTGGGAGGGGGGAAGCTTATGCCATGTGTCTCCTTGGTTAACCAAGGGACACATGGGAAAGACAAAAGATTAATGACGAAGGTTGGAGGGTATAGGGCTGATTTACACAAAGGACACACACCACACCTTGGCCGACGACTCTTCCTAGACCAAGAGGATTTCGATCTTCTTCCTCTCATCTCTCTCTCTCCCTCTCTCAAACTACATCCTTGGTCGATTGCTCCATTGAAGAACAAGGAGGTTTTCATCTCTCTCTCCCTCCTATTTTCGGCTTCACACTTGGAGAAACCAACGAGGAACAAGAAAGGAAGGATAGGGACCAAAGAAGGAATTCAGACGTTAAAGAAACAAAGGAGACGCGGAAAGATGGTAAGGTTTATGCTTCATGGTATTAAATTTAAGAAAACTAAGGGAACCATGGTTTCAGCTATGGAATGACCGAAACCATGGGTTCCATATTTGATTGAAAAGATGGCAAAAATTATGCTAAGGCCATGGACTTTGAAATCCATTCAAGGAATGGTTAAGTGTTTGGAATAAAAAGGAAAAGACCTAACCTTGTTTGGAGGGTAAGATAAATGTGTTTAAATGAGAAATGATGATAATGACCATGTTTAGACAAGATTAAAGAATGAATCTCATGAAGAGTAGATTTATAAATAATCAAACAAATGAGGACTGATCACGGATGGCACTGTCTGCGGACGGGTATCACCGTCCGCGGACGGGTAACAGACAGTAATGGTATGTTGTTTGCGGACGGGTTGTATGTCTGCTGGACTGGTATCACCATCCACGGACGGGTTTCTACCGTCCGCGGGACGGGTAACATACATGAATGTGATATTGGTTGTGGACGGGTTACATGTTTGCGGACGGGTGACAGACATGCATGTGATATTGGCTGCGGACGGGTTACATGTTTGAGGACAGGTTTCTACCATCCGCGGACGGGTTTTTATCATCCACAAGATGGGTAGTGGACGGGAACCCCATGAATGATGTTATGAGTCCATGAATGATTTTATGAACCCATGAATGATTTTATGATCCATGAAGATTTAAAAGATTAACTATGGATTATCAGGTTAAGAAATAAAAAGAAAGAAATGATGATTGACCGCATTGTTTAAATTAAAACAAGGATTAACACCAAATAGTGAGGTTCGGCCATGTTGTATGGCCGAACCCCATTGATGGGTCTTGGTGGACATGAACACATTTCAGCCACATCGTATGGCCAAAACCCCGTTGAGGGTCTTAACCGGTTTAAGGAATATGATGCGTAAATGCGACTGAAATAAAAAGATGATTTCTAAATTGATATATGTTTATGATTAAATTGCTAAGGTAAAGAGGCGTGATTCACTTTCACGTGACGGTTAGCGATCGTTCGTGCGAAACAAGAAAAGGACAGTAAATCGAATTTGGGTAGGATTCCTACCTTGTTGAAATAACATGTGGAAGTTATATGGTTTTATATTTTTCCAACATGATGATTACTTTGAATTATAAAATATATATATATATATATATATATATATATATATATATATGTGTATGAACTGTTTTGATGGCATATTGTAATTTGAAAATGAATGACATCTTTGCACTTAGCATCTCATGCATGGCATGGGAGGGAACATATGAGAGGACTCCACTCTCCATTCGGGGTATCCGATAAACAAACCTGGGAGGAATCCACACTGATTCCGATTGACATACGGGAAGAGATATATGATGTTTGAAATGTAAGAGGAGTCCAGGTTCCATTCGGTGGGACCGATTAACACACGTGGGGAGGAATACATGATGTTTAAAAAGGAAGTGGGTGAGAGATCATTGGCATATGATCCATGGCATGTCATTACATTGGCATGATTTGATATGAGTATCATGCACTGTTTTAATACTACAAAAGGTTTTATAAGTATGATATGTTTTTCTATATTGATTTTATACTAATCCCGTGTATGACCCTATTTGGAACTCCTACTAGGCGCAATGACTAACGCCCTACTTCTACCTTAGATGATGGTACAGGGAACGGAACGGGCGATGGACGTGAAAGAAGCCAAGCTTAGGAGCTTGGACATTTTATGATTATTAGACATTTATGATAATTTTGGACAATGTATTTTGAGTTAATTGCACTTTGGGACTTTAAGAACTTAGATCTATCTTGCTATGGTTTGATGTTACTTTTGGACATTAAGGTTAGTTAATTTATGGTGATTGACTTCCTTGCTAATTAATGGATAGGGATAGTAATTTTAATCGTATGATAATTCTGCAATGTGTTTATTCCGCAAGTACAACTTTAAATCGTGTGAACTGTTTTACTAGACTCAGTCCACACACACATATCGTTGGCCAATTAAGGGTCGAGCTTTGGAAGCTCGGACTTAGCTCTCGTCGTGGCGTCCCGCTCTCTCTCACTCTTTATTTTTAAAAAAAAAATAGACTCTGATTTTCGGCGAGTGAAAAAGGGCGGGACGTTACACTTGGCCTTTTTCATTTTTCCATCTTGCGTATTTGGCCCAAGTCCAAAGGTTTGAGACAAGACTCTCCTTCTCATATTTCTAACCATAGTATGAGGAGATCTTGGTCTATCCCTTTTTTATTTGCCAATAAAGGGACGATATGAATTGTGAGGTGAAAAGTGTTTTCTAGGAACATTCACAAATTGATTTACCTTTTTCTTCTTTGCATAGTGTGAAGGTTCAATCACCTCATTTTTCCTCTTCCTTACTCTTTGAGGAAGACCCTTAGCCACCTTTGATTTAACCTGCATTCTATTCATCTTGCATTCATGCTTGAAATGCCCGGTTAATCCATAATAAAAATATTTAATATTTGGAGTGTGTGTGGTGTGACCTTTTCCCAACATGGATCGGATCATGAGTCTCTTTGGGTTAGATTGGAAAATACCATGCCAATCACCATGAGGTTTACCCAAAATAGATTCTTCCAAATTTTGATTTCCTTGAGTAACCATATCTCTAGATTTCTTAATATTTTTATCTCCAAGACTTTTTCCAACTTTCTTGAGCTTCAATATTTCATTCTCATAAACTTTTAAAGTTTCTTGAAGCACATTTGTGATTCTCTCAACTTCACAATTTCAACATATGCATTTTTCAAATTTGTTGAGAGAAGATCATTTTCAATATTGACACATTGGAGTTGGCTAGAGAGTTTGGCATTCTCAATTTTTGCCTTATTAAGATCCTTAGCCAATCTCATACCCTCTAAGTATAGGGCTTTATAGGATTCTTCGAGGTCATCTTCATCCTCGTCAAGATTCTCTTTACTATCCTCATCTTCACTTGAGGATCCCTCTTGAACATCACCAACGGAGGCTGCGAAACATTTCAAATTTTCACCTCTCTCATGATTCTCCAATTTGTTATGAGAGGTGGAGCCTTCCATTGAGCTATCGAAAGATGTATAATATTTTTCAATAAACTCATCTTGGATAGAGGTCCATTCTTCTTCATCATAGGATGTAATAACCCGACCCGATTTTTCGGGATTTTAGGGTTTTTGTGGCAGTGGGAGGAGTGTGGGCCCCGCGGTGGGGCCTTGATTTGCCCGATCCCGAGTTCGGAGACTCGGGGCATTTTGGTAATTTCAAATTATTGTGTACTTTGTCAAAGAAAAATATTTTAAAATCACACGTTTTCTCTCCGATGTTTGTCGCTTGATTTATATCAGGTTTTAAATTGTTTTCAAAAGCTTGAGATTTGATTTTTTTGGAAAAAAAAATATAATAATTACAATAATAAAAATATTTAAATAGTTAAACCTAAATCCTAGAACCCTAAACCCTAGCCTATGTATTTTTCCCCCCTTTCCCGCAGCACTGTATCACATTTGCTACAGTGCCGCCGCCCCCAAATCTCTCTCTCTCTCTCTCATCTCCTTCCCTTATTCTAACCCTAACCCTAATTTCCTCTCCCTTTTGGGTGCTGCCTCCCCTGCCACTCCCTTGCCTCCCCTCTCTCCTTTTTCTCTCTTCCTTCCCTTCTTCTGTCCGCCGTTCGGATTTGCAATTTCAGCCTGGATTCGCCGACTCCAGTTTGCAGCGACCCTCATTACCTTCAATCGCTGGATTTGATGCCACCCGGAGCCGGATCCCTCAATCGTGGCCGATCTCAGGTACCCTCCTTCGATCTTCTCTCCTTTCCTTCCCCCCTTTCCCTTCACTTTCCCCTCTCACTTTCCCCTCCATCTCTCTGGCTTTCTTCTTTTTCTTCTCTTTCTCTTCTTTTCCCTATTTTCTGGTGGGTTCCTAAGCCAACTCGGTTGAGTCACCGAGTTGACTCAGTTGGGTTCAGTTCTGGGCCCAGTTCCCAATGTTGGGCCCGAGTTCCAGCCCCAGTTTTCAAGCTAGACCCAATTCAGCCCAAGCCCAGCAGCTCGTGGCCCAGTTCGTCTCTCAGCCCGGCCCGTTTCAGGTCCAGCTCATTTCGGGCCCGGCCCTTTTCAGGCCCGGTCCAAGCCCTTCCTAGGCCCGTTTCAGGCTTGTTTTGAGTTCGTTCTTGGCCCATTTCAGAGATCATTTCTGAACTGTATGCAAGACCGTTTCCAGCCGGGTCTGTGGGATCGTCTCGGCCTTGCGGACCCGTCTCAGTTTCTTCGGCCCTGTAGCCCGTGCATCGCTTCCCCCAACCTTGCAGCCTGTTTTATATCTCGGATTTCGAAAGACACACACAGGTGAGGGAACTTACCACCGCTTTTAGCATGCATCTATGCATTTTACTTCCCTATCAAATGTGCGGGTACGAAATGCGGCGAATGGGAGTCCTCGGTATTATGAGCCACTCGGCAAGGGAAATGTTGATACCATTATGTGGCGGGCCCCCATTCGGATGTATTTGTACCCGATGCCCGCAGAGGAATAAACAAGTTGATTATCTGATGTCGCGATTGATTGGTAGTGTGGTGACATGATTAGGGTTTATTTTTATTGATAGTATGTTAAGATGCCAACATGCAAATATGTGATATGTGGTGATATATGCCTGATTATGGTGTGATAAGTTTGGTTAATAACATCCTATATGATTATGTGATAGTTAGTTTGAATTGCTAGACATTATAACATGTTTGGATATTAACATGCCAGCCTGTGATAACTAGTGATGTATACACCTGATTGTTATATGATGAACTATGTTGATAACATGTACAAGCATAGAGGTAATTGTGCATACATATAACTAACACATGTGGGATGCCGGTGGGGGCATTGGTACTAGGCAACATCAGGATCTAGAGCTCCCAATAGCTTGTTGGGTAGTAGGGTGGGGATGTTGTGTGGGACTCCGCAGTGGAATGGTGGTTGGACCATGTGCTACCCGGTGGTTGGACATGAGTTGAAGTTTTTCCTAGCATGGGTTAAATTGTCAGTTGTGATCTTTAAACACGCCTACGAGGGAGGTGTGGTCCGGTTCGGAGGACGAGGTGCCCGAGAGTCCTAAGAGGGACATGTTGTGAGGTGGTCATGGAAACCTCCGAGAAATTTTGAGGTTGAGTGTTAGCTCACCCAAGGCTGACTTAATGGTCTTTACAAATACGCTAATCGAGTGCGTGGCGGATGAGGCGTCCCCAGTGGTCTAATGGGCTGAGTGGTTCGCCCGCGTGGAGACCAGAGGGTGGGCTGGCGGCTTGTGATCCCCGGATGACCGAGTAGGCTGAGGAGGTGCTCGCCTGGTCATTGGTCGAGGGATGATGCGGTGAGGGACAACTCCCGCTAGCATGACTTGTGATCCCCGAATGACCGAGTAGGCTGAGGAGGTGCTCACCTGGTCATTGGTCGAGGGATGATGCGGTGAGGGACAGCTCCCGCTAGTGTGACTTGTGATCCCCGAATGATCGAGTAGGCTGCGGACGTGTTCGCCTGGTCATTGGTCGAGGGATGATACGGTGAGGGACAGCTCCCGCTAGTATGACTTGTGATCCCCGGATGACCGAGTAGGTTGAGGAGGTGCTCGCCTGGTCATTGGTCGAGGGATGATACGGTGAGGGACAACTCCTGCTAGTATGACTTGTGATCCCCGAATGACCGAGTAGGCTGAGGAGGTGCTAGCTTGGTCATTGGTCGAGGGATGATGCAGTGAGGGATAGCTCCCACTAGTATGACTTGTGATCCTCAGATGACCAAGTAGGCTGAGGAGGTGCTCGCCTGGTCATTGGTCGAGGGATGATGCGGTGAGGACAGTTCCCGCTAGTATGACTTGTGATCCCCGGATGACCGAGTAGGTTGAGGAGGTGCTCGCCTGGTCATTGGTCGAGGGATGATACGGTGAGTGACAACTCCCGCTAGTATGACTTGTGATCCCCGAATGACCGAGTAGGCTGAGGAGGTACTCGCCTGGTCATTGGTCGAGGGATGATGCAGTGAGGGATAGCTCCCACTAGTATGACTTGTGATCCCCGAATGACCGAGTAGGCTGAGGAGGTGCTCGCCTGGTCATTGGTCGAGGGATGATGCAGTGAGGGATAGCTCCCACTAGTATGACTTGTGATCCCCGGATGACAGAGTAGGCTGAGGAGGTGCTCTCCTGGTCATTGGTCGAGGGATGATACGGTGAGGGGCAACTCCCGCTAGTATGACTTGTGATCCCCGAATGACCGAGTAGGCTGAGGAGGTGCTCGCCTGGTCATTGGTCGAGGGATGATGCGGTGAGGGACAGCTCCCGCTAATATGACTTGTGGTTCTCCAAATGACCGAGTAGGCTGAGGATGTGCTCGCCCGCTCATTGGTCGAGGGATGGTGCGATGAGATATTCCCGGCTAGGACACCGGTATAGTGGGGACAACGTGTGGTGTGATGTGATAGTGATAGTGTGTTTACCCGATGTTGAATTTGGGGTTCATTGTTGAGACTGTGTTGTGGGTGTTGACTCACCAGGAATTTATGGGTGCCTAACGAGTGAGTTCGGCTGGCTCACTCGATAGAAGACCTATAGAATTCTGTGAGGGGTGGATACGCCAGTCGTGTGGAGACCAATAGATGTGGTCCAAGGTTATAGATTTGACTATCGAGACTCTGGTACTTGGTTGAGGAGACCATAGACGAGTCTAATTGGCAGTCTGTTGAGGACTGGTGAGGTGGTTACTCCCGCGTGGTGGTCGATTTGGGACTCTAATGAGTCTGACTCTTGGATTGGTCGTGGTATGTGTACGGGTTGTCATGAGAGAGTCATAGGTCTGGTCGAGGAGTATGGATCTTGATCTGGTTGGAGATCAGTCTGTATACCCGAGGGTGGGTGTACCGCAGCGGATGGGCACATGAGGGAGTTTCCACTGAGTTGTACTGAGTTGGTTAGAGGATATACTGGAGGACCGACAGATGTGGGCCCGTGTGTTAGGGGTAGGGCACCCACTTTCATAGTCATGCATGTAGATATCATAGACATTGATGTGCTCATATGATCATATATAGTGTATGTTGGGTAACATTTGATGCGTGTGTTACCCTCACTGGGCATGTGGAGCTCACCCCTTGCCTCACAGGTACTTCATAGAGAAAGGATCGTGGGACCCTCAATAGGACATTGGGCGTAGAGTTGTAGCTTTGTACTTGTCATTGTTTTATTTTGTAATTGGAGACTTGCTAATGTATTTGATATATGTGTATATTTCATTAAGTTGGATGAATGTAATAATGGGATGATGCTATAACTTGTAATCATGACTGATGCTTACGGTTTTTAGCTTATTGGTGGATTGTTATGGTTAGTGTGGGTTGCGGGAGCGGTGTCTCCCATTTAAAAAAAAAGTATCCGAAATTGTATTGGATTATTTTTAGGAGTTTGTATCTGTTTTAACATGCTCGTAGCGGGATGGGTCATTACAGTTGGTATCAGAGCACGGTTCAACTCTCGGACTGTGCATGGGTCAGAGATGTGTGAGATGATGACTAGCGATTAGATTCATCCCCTGTGTGATAGGGTTGATGGAACCTATTTCTATGGTGGTGTTTTGACTTCCCTAAGTTGTTGTGGTAAGCATGATGGGGTGGTCCTTAAACTTGGTCAGACTTTCGTTTTGTGGATTGACTCGTGGTGAGAATGAGTACTTGTCAGAGTAGGGGAAATGTAACACCCCAATTTCTCAATGAAGTGGATAATTACGAAAATGCCCTGGTTTATTAAATTAATTATTTTGTGATGTCAAATAAGGAAATGGTGGGGCCCATTGCTCAAATTAAGATCATATGAGCACATTATAAATGTCAAGTTTGATTGGATGGGTTATGTACATCAATTGGGTCGAAAATGGCTAAATGGATCAAAGGGCCCAATTGGACCCAATGGGTCATAATGGATGATTTGACCATTGTGTAAGCTCAAATTAAATGGGGTCAAGCTGAACTGATTGGAAATCAAGTATAGCAAAAATGAGTAGGCTTGAAACACAAGTGAAAACGAATTAGAAATGGCAAAAATCAACCCATGAATGGGTCATGTTGTCAAAACGGGTCAAGGGGCTGATTGGGGACCCAATGGGTCGGGTTGACTAGGTTGACCACGGATGACCGTGTGGGGCCTCAATTGAACTCAAGTGTGAGTTAGTTCAGCTTGAGTTGGACTGATTTGGAATGAGTTTGATTTAAGAAAAGAGTTGACTCAAACTTGGTGCATTAAATGTGATGAGTTGGATGAGTTGAGTTGGAATAAAAAAGAGTATGATCCTAGTGAGTCAAGAGGAGGTGGAAAGGAGTTGTAATCTCACACAACACTTGATCAAATCCATCCCAGCCGTTGAGAGTGAAGAGGTACCTTGGCAAAGCCAAGGGACACCAAGCTTGGGAGGCATGCATCTCATCTCATGAGATGCATGGGCTGAAATGAAAGGTTGCACCGTTTGGTGAAGGGGTGTCTTGAATGACACCCAATACCCCATCGGTTTTGGCAAAATTAAATAAAGGAGGATGAATGGGAGATGGGGCTGAAACTACAAAAGGAAAATGTTACCATTCTTGGCCAATTTTCACTTTGGAAATCCAAGAATTCCCATCTCTCTCTCCCTCTCTCCAAATTCGTTTCCTTGGCTGAAACAGCAGAGGTTTTGGCACCAGTTAATCAATCATAAACAGCAAAGGAAAGAAGGCAAAGAAGGATTGGAAGTAAAGATTAAAAGCAAGGAAGTTTGGTAAGTTTTTACTTAAGTATTTGGTTTAATAAAGAGCTTGAAGTTATAAAATTTGGATGATACAATTTGGTCATGTATGACCGAATTTGTCATAGGTCTAAACCTGGGATTAGATGGCTTAAAAGGATAAGAAAATATGCCATTGGGTTCGGCCAGCTTGGTTGGCCGAACCCCATGAAAAATGTGGATTTGATTTGGATGGTTTTTGGAATTTAAAACCATACAAGTATGGGACTGTTTTTAGATGTTTTATTAGATTTAAAGTGTATGTTTTAAAAAGGTTAAAACATAAATATGGAAGTTTGATTTAGACCTAGATGAATGATTAAGAAATTCAAAACCAAAGGTCATAGGGTTCGGCCACCATGGAGGGCCGAACCCCATGCAAATGATTGTTTGGTTTTGATGTTTTTGAAACATATAAACCATGAAGTTGGTGGACTGTTTTGATGTTTCATTGAGACTCAAATGCATGTTTTAAAGAGGGTTAAAAATATGGACTTGAATGACATCAAGGACTGAAGGTATCATGGGTCTAAATCACGGATTAAAATTGATGAAATGGACCATTTGGATCGGCCATCTTGGATGGCCGAATCTCATGAAGGGTTATGGTCATTTGGACAAAGTGAAGAACTTATTTGGATGGTTTTGAAGGGTAAAAACATGGTAACATTGTACTGATTTTTATATGTGTAAATGACACTTAAAACATGCTTAAGAGGACCAAAACATGGACATAGGGTTCGGCCACCTTGGATGGCCGAACCCCATGTAAGTATTTGATTGTTTAGTATGGCTTTCAAGAAGATGGAAATCATATCAATTGTGGAGAGCTTATGTGTTTTAAATAAAGATATTTATTTGACAAAAAAGGATCTAAACCATAGGCCATGAGGTTCAGCCAATTGGGTTGGCCGAAACCCATGAAAGGTATGACATTTCCATGAAAGTATTTGATGGTTTTGTGAGATAAAAACCATATAAAGCTATGGTGTTCGTATGGCAATTAATGGAATACTTGGTTACTGTTTTTGGTTGATTAATATGCGGCTGAACCATGTATTATTCATGGTTGAATTAGCATGTTAAAACCATGAGTAATCATGGTGATTATTGGACCAAGTGACCATAGGGTTCGGCCATGTATAGGGCCGAACCCCATGGATCATGGTATGGGTAAATGAACCACTTCATATGGAGTATTTTGTGTGGAAGGTTTATATTGAATTAAAAGGTTTCAAATGTAAAGATCATGGATCATGACAATAGGTTTTGGTGTGGATCCATTACATGGAATGGATCGGTAGTTTTAAAAGGTTAAATCCTAAGTTGGTGATGTTCGGCCATGGGCATGGCCGAACCCCACATGATGTGGTTGGGTCTTAGATGTGAATGAATAAGTAAATGATAGTGTGATTTACTGATTGTTATATGGACAAGGTACCGGAAGTTGAACGACGTGCGAGTCGTGACCGGGTGACGCTAAAGAAAGAACGAATACTGAAGTGAATCTTCAGTAGGTTTCCTGCCTACTTGTAATCACAATTATGATTTAGTTTTATCATGTTTTTATGGGATAGGTGGTATTTGGTATTATGTTTCAAATATGGTTTTGAATATTGAGATATGTATTTACAAATGACATACATGTACATTGACATCTCATGCATGGACATGGGATGATGATTGAGGTTATACAGTGTTGCAACTATGAGTTACCGTCCTCCTTAGGCGATGAGAGTCCTGCCAGGAGGAGTAACATGATGATCATAGTCACATTGGTCTCCTTAGGCGATGAGAGTCCCGCCAGGAGGACTAATATGTGATATGAATCAACTCAATGATGAAGGGTCTTTCCACAGGTAACGAGGATTACTGTGGATCACCTTATCATGTGAGACCCAGATGGAAGAGTATTGTGATTTACCTTGACGGTGAGAGTCCCGTCAAGTGATGACTATGTATGTGTGATGGGGTGGGGCTCATTACAATTGCATATATACATAGCATGGTTTTATATGTTTTTGATTATCATGTACTATGTTATATATGCATGTTTTATATGCTAACCATGTGGTAGCCCTGATCGGGAACCTACTGGGCGCGTTGATCTAACGCCCTAATTCTATCCTTAGAGGATAATGCAGGATCAAGGAAAGGGAAAGAGAAGGTCGATGACCGGGAGGGGAGCCAAGCCCGAGTGCTTGAATGATGAACAAGATTTCTTTATTACTGTCATTTGAATTATATTTTGATGGACATGTAATAAGGTAATACTTTGCTATGGTTTGATTAGGCTATTAACTATGGATGGTTGTTTACCTTAATTATCAATTGAGACTGTTACTGGCTATCTATTCATATTATTCCGCAGTTAGTCTAGTTTATTTCGCATGTTATTGTTAGTTCTGTGTGTGTTTTGTTATCATGGTCTAGTCCATGTACACATGGGTGGCCAGTTAAGGTTTAGACTTGAGTAGTCTGAACTTAACTCGCGTCGTGACGCCTCCCGCTCTTATTCACTCTATGTTTCTTTCAAAAGAATTTTTCAGACTCTGATTTTCGGAAGGGTGGGAAAAGGGCGGGGCGTTACAGGAAATCGTACCGGGGACAGTAACCTGGAGGCCTTTGAGATTCCTTAACCTATGAGAGAGATTTGGGAGAACTAAGTGTTGGTTAGTGGATTGTTTATCTCCGCAGTCAATGTGTGTATGCTGAAGACCCAAAGTATCTTACCGGTGGGAAGTCATGGTATTTGACCAGAGTATGACTATAATCATGTGATTCATTCTTTGGATGTGAGTGATGTGATGGTGCTTCTTGGTTGTGGATTCTGAGATTTGGCACGACTTGGACGAATCCCTCTCTCAGTGGCTGTGAGAGTCGCCGTGGTTTGAGTTTGGGGGTAGAGGTGGTGGAGGCGTTTTGTTGATCAGGTCTCCGTTGGAGAGAGTGTCAGATATTATGCAAGATCGCTGGTAGCCTATTATGGTCTATGACAAATCTCTTACTCGTTGGGATTGTCTTATTGGGAGGCAGGGATTTCCCATCAGGCAGGATGCTAAAGGATTTAGTTACAATGAGGAGTGGTGTGGCTTGTCGATCAGTTTGAATTGAGATGGCACTGGATGCCAAGCATTGAGATGCCCGACGTGGTGTGAGGTCTCTGGTGTTCCCCAGGAGGTTGGCAGTATTATCGCCACGTTGAGGTTTGAGTTCATTGTTGATTTGTTCCCAGATGCCACACCTACCTCATTTACCTCATATTGGATGGCACTGACAGTGATGTTGGACTTAGAGACCAGACCCGTGGACTACAGTCGGTGGGACCTATTTGTCTAGGTATTTTACCAGGGGACGCATCGACTTTGTTGGCCAATGAAAATGATTACCCGGTGAGATTTTGTGCCAGTGGGCAGCGACTGAACAGAATTACAGGGTAGGATGAGGGTACTTTGTTGATGATTGACGACTTGTTGAGACAGCTGAAAAGATCTCTATTGCTTCTCGAGAATGTGTTTTCATTTGGAACCTTGTCAGATGCAAGTTTTGACT
Source organism: Chimonanthus praecox (assembly GCA_022113865.1). Classification (NCBI taxonomy): domain Eukaryota; kingdom Viridiplantae; phylum Streptophyta; class Magnoliopsida; order Laurales; family Calycanthaceae; genus Chimonanthus; species Chimonanthus praecox. The sequence goes on along the minus strand of CM039089.1, from coordinate 45,323,739 downwards.
CTAGAGATGCAGTTGTCTGGCCATGTGGTTTCGGCAGGTTTGTCAAGATGAAGGAGAGGTCGCGTCTGGCAGTTTATTCAGATTACTCCAAGTGGCCGTGCTTATAGTTAGATTGGTCAGGGAGAACGATCAGTTCTTGGTGCAATGGCAATGATGCAGTTTTTTTTTTCCTTGAGTGGAGGTAGACGGCCACGATAGTGATAGTCATACCGGAGGCAAAGAAAGGCCGCAGGTGTGCAGTTTATTATGATGTTTCCAGGGATGGTAAGGGTTGTGTGCTAATATAGGGTGGATAATTGGTGACTTCTGTTTCGAGATGACTTGAGATTGGTGAGCAGTACTTTTCATTAATAGCTCGGGATGAACGTTGATGGTGTTTTGCTCGGGTTGGAGATATCCATTGTTGAGAGAGGTTCTGAGTGTCCTCCATCGCTGTGGTTTTGAGTACTTGATTATTCAGGAAGGGTCGAGCGCGAAGCAGGCATATCATATGAAGTTTCATGGAGTGATTGTTGACCAAGTGCAAAGATTAGAGCAACCAGACTATGCGAAGTGGTAGTTCTGCCAATGTTGAGTGGTAGAGCCCCAGAGAATCAGCGTTCAGGTACAGGGGCAGTTCGACTATGGAATTTTATGATGTGTGGTGGTGGGCCAGATGACTAGATAGTGAGACTAAATGGTAACTTGACTCTTCAGGGCAGATTGTTGGCGCCTCCGCATGAGTGATACCATGTGGAGATGCTTCAACCCCATCTTCATCATGGATTAGTGGTACAGATGTAGTGGATGGATTGGCATAACTCACCTATCTCCTTGGCGTGAGGATGCCCGACTTCTTGGAACTTTTTGGACTGGTTTGGATTGAGTAGAGAGTTAGTTTGTGCGAGATGCCCGTGTCAACAGTGTCAGTTCGAGATTTAAGACCTGTCCATCAAATCAGACAATGTTACAGAGAGTTGTGTGCTCAACCGTGTTATAGCTCAGCGGACTGTTTGTGGATAAATAGTCGGTCAGGACAGACCATTATGATTTCAGAGGACATGTCTTATGGCTTGTATTCTTGGTTATGAGATGAGTTAAGAGGATTGTTGACTCTTGGTAGGACTTGAGCACAGTGACAACTTCATACAGGCATTTTAACAGTTCTTTGCGAAGCGCTATGTAGCCGACTGTATAAATTGCCCTTATATTAGGTGGAGATCTTGAAGCAATTCTGTTGAGACCGGATATGTTCAGAGGGATTACCGAGCTGATGAAGTTAATCAGGTAGAAGTCCTTAGTTTCAAAGGTGGTGCAGATTGTTGTCCAAGTGGTTCAGCTGTTCGTGGTGCCTTATGGCAAGGTTGTTTCTTTGAGTCAGATGTTGTGGCATTATTTTGTGGTGAGGAAATTGGTTTGAGGGTGAGTTTCAGTTCTGCAGAGACAGTTTTTACTTAGATTTTCTTACGAGATTTGAGCCTAAGGTAAATTTCGAGGACGAAATTCCTTAAAGGGGATAGTATTGTAATAACCCGACCCGATTTTTCGGGATTTTAGGGTTTTTGTGGCAGTGGGAGGAGTGTGGGCCCCGCGGTGGGCCTTGATTTGCCCGATCCTGAGTTCGGAGACTCGGGGCATTTTGGTAATTTCAAATTATTGTGTACTTTGTCAAAGAAAAATATTTTAAAATCACATGTTTTCTCTCCGATGTTTGTCGCTTGATTTATATCAGGTTTTAAATTGTTTTCAAAAGCTTGAGATTTGATTTTTTTGGAAAAAAAAATATAATAATTACAATAATAAAAATATTTAAATAGTTAAACCTAAACCCTAGAACCCTAAACCCTAGCCTATGTATTTTTCCCCCCCTTTCCCGCAGGTGCTACAGTGCCGCCGCCCAAAATATCTCTCCCTCATCTCCTTCCTTTATTCTAACCCTAACCCTAATTTCCTCTCCCCTTTGGGTGCCGCCTCCCCTGCCACTCCCTTCCCTCCCCTCTCTCATTTTTCTCTCTTCCTTCCCTTCCTCTGTCTGCCGTTCGGATTTGCAATTTCAGCCCGGATTCACCAACGCCAGTTTGCAGCGACCCTCCCTACCTTCAGTCGCTGGATTTGATGCCACCCGGAGCCAGATCCCTTAATCGTGGCCGATCTCAGGTACCCTCCTTGATCTTCTCTCCTTTCCTTCCCCCTTTCCCTTCACTTTCCCCTCTCTCTTTCCCCTCCATCTCTCTGGTTTTCTTCTTTTTCTTCTCTTTCTCTTCTTTTCCCTATTTTCTGGTGGGTTCCTAAGCCAACTCGGTTGAGTCAACGAGTTGACTCAGTTGGGTTCAGTTCTGGGCCAAGTTCCCAGTGTTGGGCCCGAGTTCTAGGCCCAGTTTTCAAGCTAGACCCAATTCAGCCCAAGCCCAGCAGCTCGTGGCCCAGTTCGTCTCTCAGCACGGCCTGTTTCAGGCCCAACTCATTTCGGGCCCGGCCCGTTTTAGGCCCAGCTCATTTCGGGCCCGGCCCTTTTCAGGCCCGGTCCAAGCCCTTCCTAGGCCCGTTTCAAGCTTGTTTTGAGTTCGTTCTTGGCCCATTTCAGAAATCGTTTCTGGACCATATGCAAGACCGTTTCCAATCGGATCTGTGGGATCGTCTCGACCTTGCGGACCCGTCTCAGTTTCTTCGGCCCTGTAGCCCGTGCATCGCTTCCCCCAACCTTGCAGCTTGTTTTATATCTCGGATTTCGAAAGACACACACACAGGTGAGGGAACTTACCACTGCTTTTAGCATGCATCTATGCATTTTACTTCCCTATCAAATGTACGGGTACGAAATGGGGGTCCTCGGTATTATGAGCCACTCGGAAAGGGAAATGTTGATACCATTATGTGGCGGGCCCCCATCCGAATGTATTTGTACGCGATGCCCGCAGAGGCATAAACAAGTTGATTATCTGATGTCGCGATTGATTGGTTGTGTGGTTACATGATTAGGGTTTATTTTTATTGATAGTATGTTAAGATGCCAACATGCAAATATGTGATATGTGGTGATATATGGTTGATTATGGTGTGATAAATTTTTTTGATAACATGCTATATGATTATGTGATAGTTTGTTTGAATTGCTAGACATTATAACTTGTTTGGATGTTAACATGCCAGCCCGTGATAACTAGTGATGTATACACCTAATTGTTATATGATGAAATATGTTGATAACATGTGCAGGCATAGAGGTAATTGTGCATACATATAACTAGCACATGTTGGATGTCGGTGGGGGCATTGGTACTAGGCAACATTAGGATCTACAGACTTCCCCTAGCTTGTCGGGTAGTAGGGTGGGGATGTTGTGTGGGACTCCGCAGTGGAATGGTGGTTGGACTATGGGCTACCCGGTGGTTGGACATGAGTTGAAGTTTTTCCTGGCATGGGTTAGATTTTCAGGTGTGATCTTTAAACACGCCTACGAGGGAGGTGTCGTCCGGTTTCGGAGGACGAGGTGCCCGAGAGTCCTAAGAGGGACATGTTGTGAGGTGGTCATGGAAACCTCCGAGAAGTTTTGAGGTTGAGTGTTAGCTCGCCCAAGGCTGACTTAATGATCTTTACAGACACGCTAACTGAGTGCGTGGCGGATGAGGCGTCCCCAGTGGTCTAATGGACTGAGTGGTTCTCCTGCGTGGAGACCAGAGGGTGGGATGGCGGCTTGTGATCCCCGGATGACCGAGTAGGCTGAGGAGGTGCTCGCCTGGTCATTGGTTGAGGGGATGATGCAGTGAGGGACAACTCCCGCTAGCATGACTTGTGATCCCCGAATGACCGAGTAGGCTGAGGAGGTGCTCACCTGGTCATTGGTCTAGGGATGATGCGGTGAAGGACAACTCCCGTTAGTATGGCTTGTAATCCCCGGATGACCGAGTAGGCTGAGGAGGTGCTCGCCTGGTCATTGGTTGAGGGATGATGCGGTGAGGGACAGCTCCCGCTAGTATGACTTGTGATCCCCGGATGACCGAGTAGGCTGAGGAGGTGCTCTCCTGGTCATTGGTCAAGGATGATGCTGTGAAGGATAGCTCCCGCTAGTATAACTTTTGATCCCCGAATGACCGAGTAGGCTGAGGAGGTGCTCTCATGGTCATTGGTCGAGGGATGATATGGTGAGGGACAGCTCCCGTTAGTATGACTTGTGATCCCCGGATGACCGAGTAGGCTGAGGAGGTACTCGCCTAGTCATTGGTCGAGGGATGATGCGGTGAGGGACAACTCCCGTTAGTATGACTTGTGATCCCCGAATGACCGAGTAGGCTGAGGAGGTGCACGTCTGGTCATTGGTCGAGGGATGATGCTGTGAGGGACAGCTCCCGCTAATATGACTTGTGATTCTCCGAATGACCGAGTAGGATGAGGATGTGCTCGCCCGCTCATTGGTCGAGGGATGGTGCGATGAGATATTCCAGGCTAAGACACCGGTATGGTGGGGACAACCTGTGGTGTGATGTGATAGTGTGTTTACCCGCGGTTGACTTTGGGGTTCATTGTTGAGACTGTGTTGTGGGTGTTGACTCACAAGGAATTTATGGGTGCCTAACGAGTGAGTTCGGCCGGCTCACTCGATAGAAGACCTATAGAATTCTGTGAGGGGTGGATACGCCAGTCGTGTGGAGACCAATAGATGGGGTCCAAGGTTATAGGTTTGACTATCGAGACTCTGGTACTTGGTTGAGGAGACCATAGACGAGTCTGATTGGTTGTCCGTTGAGGACTGGTGAGGTGGTTACTCCCACGTGGTGGTCGATTTGGGACTCTAATGAATCTGACTTTTGGGTTGGTCGTGGTATGTATGAGGGTTGTCATGAGAGAGTCATAGGTCTGGTTGAGGAGTATGGATCCTGATCTGGTTGGAGATCAGTCTGTATACTCGAGGGTGGGTGTACCGCAGCAGATGGGCACAGGAGGGAGTTTCCATAGAGTTGTACTGAGTTGGTTAGAGGATATACTGGAGGCCCGACAGATGTGGGCCCGTGTGTTAGGGGTAGGGCACCCGCTTTTAATTACTTAAATGATCATACTAAGTTTAGACCCCTTTGCATATTGCTTGCTTATCAATGTTTGTGCACAATGTATAAATAAAGAAAATGTAAAATGATGTGTGTTGAGAAGAGTGCTTAAATACGAAAACACAAACATACAATGATCAAACATCATAAGACCAAATTTATAGTGGTTCGGTCAGCCAACCTACAAGCACTGTTAGGACTAGCCCAACTTTGAGCTATCTCCAAATTCACTTAGTCGGGACTTACACCCTCACAATTAGAGTATGAATTCCACTTCACTCATTTGGCTGGGAATTTCACCCACCACATGTAGAATACGAATTCCACCTATTCATTTGGCTGAGAATTCCACCCACCACATGTGCCAGAGACGATGCTCTAGATTTTTTATAGTGGTTCCAAAGGAAAGCCTCCTTAATCCACTCTCACTGGACAAAGGTTTTAAATAAAATTAAAACTTAGAAGCACTTGCCTTTGTAACTTTATCTTGTTGGTGTGTGCTTCTCCAAGATCCACCCAATGTGTGCCCGAGTTAATCCCGACGCTCCGTCTTGTACCCGTCGTTGAGCAATCACATTTTCAAGGTGACTAGGAAACTGGTTCTACCAAATCTTTCCTAGTTTATTATCTTTTCCCCTCTTTCACAAACTCAATCCATATGATTGGTTGTATTATATTTTCCAAGTGTAGGAACAAGAGAGAGAGAGTGATCCTTTTGTTGGCCCTTATGTAAGCTCACTGATAATGATGAGGGTCCAACGGATTTACCAAAGGATGTCCATTTGGTTGCTCAAAGATTGGTATTTATAGAGAAGACAACCAATTTTTTCGGGACAGTCCAGTGCCGACAGGTATTGCGCAGTGAGGGGTCGGTGACTACAAATATTACCGTTCAACTACCTGGTCGTTGAGCATTAAATGCACTTTCAATGGCACAATTTTTATCTGACCGACAAGTCTGTGTTACCGATGGGTCGACAGTCATGGCACTGAGAGGTCGGTCCATACGAGAGGCTCGGTATGGGGAAACACCATGCTAACAGAGTTTCAAGTCCAGAAACTAGCCTTACCCAGATCGACCTGTCGCCCTTTATCGATGTGTCGGTCCTGGTACTCTCGACCGGTCTATATTAGAGATATGTCTGTTTTCTCGACAGTCTATTTGAGTTCTAAGTTCTAGAACTCATAAATCTTTATCAAAGAATCGTTGACTACGATGGGTCGTTTCAGCCTTTCATCGAGTGTTCAGTGCATACGAGACTCTCGATCAGAGGCACACTCAGAATGACAGTTCTTATGATCTAGAACATTTGTCAATCTGCCCGATTAGTCTTTAACCACGATGAGTTATCCTGTCTCCACCGAGGGATCAGTGAGAACGACTGGTCGAACTGACAGTGAACTTAATTCATATTTCCAAGTTTGCTTCCAATTCACTGTCAAGCTTTGTCTCTAGGTTTTTTATGATTTTATCATTTGTTCAACTAAGCCTAGGAATGGTCCTCTTAAGGTGTGGGTACCACCTAAAGTTATCTATGGCCAAATACTTATTTTGTGATTTCCATGAGGATGAGCATTAATCCGGTGGAACATGATCTTCACTCTTGATCATCTTCTAGCTTCTAGCAAGTGCTTCTTCTCGAGTTATGGAATTGACAAACTTAGGGACTCGACAAAGCTGGGGCACTAACAATCTCCCCCTTTGTCAATTTCATGACAAAAACCTTGAATCTAACCCCATTACATGTAACACCCCGAATTTTCATCACTTATAATATATTGGATTTGGTCTATTTTGAATTACAATGTATTGAATTTAAGATTAACGGATGAAATAGACCTTAGATAGGTAAGGAGTTCGGTAAATAACCCAATTAAGATCCAATGGATCATGGATAAAGTTTGTTTGAAAATAATTGGGTAAATGTAATTAAATGGGTCAATTACCCAATGGGTCATAGATGAGCTAATTGTAAATAAATGGGTAAGGATAATTTAATTGTGTCAGCTACACAAATTAAGACCCAATGCATAAATCCACATCATCAAGTGAGGTGGCACGTAAATGAGGTGGCATGTAAGAGACATGGCAAGGATAGGACCCACGTGCCATGTGGTGACCATGTCATCACATGCATGGTTAGCTAAGTCAGGGTTGACTTGGTCAACCATGAATGAGTGAGCTCAGTTAAGTTTAAATTAAATTGAGTCCAAGTGTTGAGTTTAAAAGAATTAAGTTGCTTGAGTTAAGTGAGTCCAGATGGGTGAGTTCAAAGGATTGAGTTAATAACTGAGTTGAGTTGAGTTGAAGGGGAAGTTGAGGAGACTTCCATTTAAATATGAGTTAGGAGGGAAGATAGAGAGTTTCCATCTCAATAGAGAGGAAACCCATGCACACGTTGGGAAGATGGAAAGAATCCTTAAGCTTAAGCCAAGTGTCCTCTTGGTTAAACCAAGGGACACCTTGGTTGGACAAAACATAAAGGAGGGAATTGGGAAGGTTAGGTTGGTATACAAAGGGACACAACCTAAGGGGCACTTCACACCCCTTGCCCGACCACTTCATCTCTTGCAACCAAGAGTATTCTTTCTCTTCTTCTCTCTCTCTCTCCATCTCTACACTTAGAGCATCGGCGAAGCGCCAAGGAAGGAGAAGGATTAAGGAGGGAAGACAGAACAAAAGAAAGGAGGAGACGGGCAAAGGTATGTTCTAAGTTGGAAAACAATATGGATTAAGACTAGGGGAAACCATTGTTATGGCCATGGTATGACCGAACCCATGGGTTTTCTAGTTGGTTGGAATAGAGGGCCAAGTGTTGTCAAGACCATTGAATTAGATATCCATTCAAGGTATGGATATATGTTGAAAACAAATGACCAAAGGGTCGAATACAAAATTATGTTGTAATGGTACAAAATTGAACGAATTAGAGAAAAGATCCTAGCCTTGTCTAGTGAGTAGAGTAAATCCATCTAAGAGTTACATGGAGGATGTTAAATATGTTTGAATAATATATATAAATGTAAGAATGATAAGGAGTGGATTTTATGAAGAAATGATGTACCAAATAATCAAACAAAAGAGACTGACAAACAGTCAGTCGACTAAATCTGGGATTCAGTCGACTGAACTGGTGTTGGTTGAAAACAGAAAACCATTTCTGGGAGTTTCAGCTGACTGAATCTGGGATTCAGTCGACTGAACATAGACGTAACGAATAAGAAATGGATTCTGGCGTGTTTCAGCCGATTGAATCTATGATTCAGTCGACTGAATGATTGCTTATCAAACACGAAAATTGTTGGTTGAGGATTCAGCCGACTGAATCTATATTGGCCGAACACACAGTCAATCTAATCCAAAGTCAGCCGACTGAATCTATGATTCAGTCGACTGAAAGAGGATTGATCGAGAACACAAAGGGTTTGACTCAGAGTCAGATTCAGTTGACTGAAAGATTGCGAGTTAAGAAATAAACAGTACTGAGTTGGGTTTCAGTCTATCTGGAAGGATGTAAGGGATGATCTAACTTAAATGGATAATTAAATTGATTATTGCATGCGATTGAATTCATTAAGGTAAAGAGATTTTGCAAACGGGTATGAGATTGGTTTTGACGTAATCGTTGCACGTCACGAAACAACAAGGATATTATACTGGAATTTGGTAGGATTCCTACCTTATTGAAATACATGTAGATCATATATATATATATACTTTTGTGTTACTGATTTGTACTTCCAAAGATGATAACTTACTTTGATTAAATAAATGTAAATGGTTATGAAACTGTTTTTGATGGTAACATGTGATTTGAAATGAAAAGGGATTATTGCATTCATGATCTCATGCATGGCACGGGATGGAATATATGGGACAACAAGCCAAGTTATGAGTTGTCCGGACATGACTTGGGGCTTGAAAACTAGCTTCAAAGAAGCTATGTGAACCATTGATATGTTGGCCTTGTTCGGGATTGCTAGATAGGGGTACGGCGTAATTTGGGTCAAAGAGCTCTGGGGTAACCAATCCAAAAATCCTGCGCAGAGGGAGGAGTCCACGCTCCATCGGTAATTCCAATTAACACGCGTGGGGAGGTATAACAGTGACCTGGTGGTGCATCTCAAAACACTTGGACGTAAATGGCCAAGAGAACACCTTGATATAGCTTTATTTTATCAAGGAAACTATTGATATGATTTGTATTGTGTTGGATATGGATATTGGGTGATAGATCATTGGCATATGACACCCATGACATGACATATACATCAGCATGATTTGGATATGATTATCATGCGCTGTTTTTGGTACTATGATATGTTTACAGTTTTGACATGATGTACTTATTCTGCTTTTTAATATTGCTCCTATGTGTACATAACCCTATTTGGAATTCCTACTGGGCGCGTTGACTAATGCCCTACTTCTACCCTTTAGATGATGGAACAGGGAATGGAAATGACATGGAACGTGACGGAAGCCAAGCTTAGGAGCTTGGACAGTGAAAAAGGGCACGGCGTTACATCCTTCGCCGCTTGGTAGAAAAGAAGGGTTCGGGCACTGAGTGACCTCTAGGCCTAACTCGCTATAAGAGAAGTGGCCTGAGCACCTTTTACCTCTAGGCCTAACTCAATACATCAACCTGGTCATGTCCAGAAGACAATATGAGAAGTGGCCTGAGCACCCTATTATATATTGCTGATTATGTAACTTAAAATGGTTAGTAACCAAATAGGAGACTCAGTTCCATTTCTTTTGGAGATTTCTGGAAAATAAGATTTGAAGTATTATGAGTATGTATTGTTTGTTATGCTGCGTATATTGACTGATCATTAATTGTATATTTGTTTGTATGCTTGACAGATACTTCGATACCACACATTTTCAGTGAGAAGGCTTAACTCTGCAATAGGAGTAAATCAGATTAATAGGGATTTAGTGCAATGAGTGGTTTCAAGGATCTGTTTAGATAATGTTTTGGATAAACATCAAAGACAATGTTTAGATAATGTTTTGGATAAACATCATAGATAATGTTTTGGATAATGTTTTCAATAAACATCAAAGATAATGTTTTGGATAAACATCATGCAAAAACTTTAGATAATGCTTATCCAAAAAAATGGATAATGATTATCTAAAACTTTGAATAATGAGTATCCATTCCATTCATTCATTTCCTCATAAAAAGGGATAGGCCCTTCCTTCATTTAAACACTTTCTCTTTCTCATGCAATTTCTTTGCTCCCTCTCTTGTGTTTTTCTCCGATTGTTACAAGTGACATTTTTGGTGGGTTTTAGAGGGAAAGCCCAGACTCTGCGAAAACTCTCCCGAATGGTATCAATTTCATCAATTTGAGGTAGGGAGTACGAACCTATTGATATTCAATTTTGTTTTGTTATTGTAAATATATGGAGATTTATCGAAGTTTCGCTTGTTATTCATATGTTTGAGATTATACTGCATCTATAATTATTTTCTTTAAATACCTAACGAAACTGTGTTAGTATGTTTATCTGTGATTTGGGTATCCGTGGAACGATGTGGGTATGGTCCTGATTAAATAAAGATTTTATAATATTTTATGTTGAAAATTATTTACCTCGAAAAATCGAGCTGGATCCATCGACTGGATTAAATATCCTTCACAAATGTTATGTGATTAATTGTGTGAATGATGCATGAATTATGTATGCGATTATGAACAATGCATGTTGTTTGAGTACATAGCTTAAATGATTGGCCTCGTACAGCTGTGTAGGATTTACAATTGCCAAGATATGATTAGGTTCATGTGGGAAATCTAGGTATTGGTTGTATTAATTGAGCTAAGAATAAAGTAAATAGCTCATCTTGTGTATTATTGGGTCCCGTGATATTTTAGGATCCAATAGATATGATCTTTGTGGATAAAGCCTATGATGACTGTCTTTACACAACATGTATGATATTTATGATGTTTGATAGGTCTTTGTGGAAACCAAGTTTGTGTTGTTGGTTTTGGTCAGTGGGAGATAAGCCACATTGACATATTGTGAATATTGGTGAATATTGACGTTGGTATACGTCATATGACAGATGATTTAGGGTGTGTATGACTCTCTGTTCACGGTAGGTCTGCGTGAGTCCAATAGACCCAAAAAGTCTTCTGGGCGGGTGAGGAGTAGGCAGGTGTGAGTTGGGCAGGCGAGGAACGTTGTCATGCTACTACACTACAAGGCTACCTCACTGTCATGCTGCGGTGGGGGTTGAGGCTATCACCATTCAGTACCGGAGACATATGAGTGACACACATAACATTGATTTCTAGTACTCATGGATAGATAAATAGGTGGATTATGATAATAGCACATACGAGAGAAGTATGTAGTGGATAGAATATTTGGATTGAGATATATATGTTTGGAAGTGCTAACTTTTAGAGGGTAGATTTGAATTTCTGACAGACCATTATGCCATGTCACCTACAATTGTGTGTGTCCAAATGTTGTAGATGGATCTCTGTGTATTGTATTATTGCATGATGGTTTGTATGTACTGTTTATTGTTATATTTGTGCATATTATGGAATATGGATTTAATTCCTACACTTTTTACTTTGGACCCTGCACCCCCACTGGGCTTATGATTTGTGGGCTAGTGAAGCTCACTCTCTAACAGTTTCAGGTATCAGTTGAGAAGGGATGGAATGACTCACAGCGATGGCGACTCGATGCCGGGTCATGGACGACATCAAGTTATTTTTAGTTCTACTTTCTTTTGAAATCTTTTATCTTCAAGAGTTGTAAATCATATTGAGATTATTGTAATTAACTCTTGAGATATGCCGAGTATATGTATTTCTATTGTGTTTATAAAAAAAAAATAATGCGCCCGTTTAGGGGCAGGTCGTTACAATTGGTATCAGAGCATGGTTCAACTCTTGGACCATGTGGAACCGGCGGTAGGGTTTGATTGACATTGGACATTTGGGGATAGAATCAACTGTTAGCTTGTGTCATTGGATTACGAACCATGTGAGTTTTGAGACTGTGTCCTAAGTTGTAGGTCGCTTAAATTTCGGGACGAGATTTCTTTAAGGAAGGTGGGATGTAATACCCTGACCCAAAATTAGGCCTAATTGTGCGATTTTGTGCAAATAATCATGTTTTGCTAATCATGAAGATTGTAGATTGAGCTTTTTGAAATTTCTAAGTTTTGCCCAATCCGAACTCGATAGCTCTTGGATCCGACTCGTCGAAGTTGGATGGGCAAAACTGTAAATATCTAAACTTTCTTTGTTTTAGATAATGTTTTCGATAAACATCATAGATAATGTCTTGGATAAACATCAAGGTTGAGCTAGTCCTAATAGTGGATGTAGGTTGGCTAACCGAGCCACTATAAATTTGGTATTATGGCGTTTGATCATTGTGTGGTTGTGTTTTAGTATTTAAGCACTCTTCTTAACACACATCACTTTGCATTTGATTATCTTTATTTATACATTATGCACAAGCATTGATAATCAAGCAATATGCAAAGGGTTCTAAATTTAGTGTGATCATTTAAGTAATTAAAAACAATTTATCACACCAAACAAATCTCTTGATTAATATTGTCATTCCGCTGCACTTAAACTTTAAACAATCAAGAAATTTGTGAACATCATGAAAACTGGGATTGACCTATTCACTCCCCCCTAGAGTCAATCGTGTTCTAATACCAAGGGAGAACTTTCAGACCTATTCTAGAGCTCAGAAAAGATTAGAGATGAAAAACTGAGATGGTACTCTAAAAAAGAAAAAAAATGGTACTTGAAAAAAAATATGAATGATACAGAAGAAAAAAAAGGGAACATCTAGACATCAAAAGAAGGACTTGAAAAAAAAAATGGTGTAAAAGTGAAGAAAGAAAAAAATAAAGGAAGAAATATCCCATTTATGAATTATTGAAGACCTCTAAGTTTTTCTATTCAAGTATTATTTTTTAGTCTTTTTATCCTTCTTTGATATGACCTGGTCCTAAGCCACACTTCGTCCTAGTAGAAAGTCCTATTGATCCTCACTTAATATGGTATTTGAAATGGAGAATAGATGAGGAATAATAATGGTGTTTGATTCAAAATTCTTAGGAAAATGGCATCCATTTATGAGATCTATATGTTTTTATTGTTTTAATTTGTTCTTTCTTGATAAATATGTGAGATATTTGCATTTGTGAACATAAATTATGCTCACATATACTTTGAGAGAAAAATAACACAATCTCTATGAGAAAGTCTTTTTGAGATATATACATTTGTGAGATTTGGAGTCGAAGTGCATTTCCAGCTGGTGGTTGCCAAACTCTGAAGCAAGTTTGAAGTTTGGCCAACTCTATGAAGGAGACCCTTCAGAGATTCCTCTCCTCCATGTCTAGCAGAAGAGATGATACAACCCCTCATCGCAGATCTCCTACTCCACCTCCTCCTCCTCCAGATGGCACCTCTTAGGATAATGTTTCTTCTGTTCTTTTTTGAAAAACTATGTATTTTTGGGCATGTAATTATTTAAACCTTGAATGGAATGATGTTTATCAATAGAATGGTTTGATGTTTATTTGTGTTGTGCCTTGTTTTCTCTCCATGTATGTTTTATGCCATGACGGATGTTTTATGTGTTGTTCATGTCTATTGAATGGTATGTTTCAAATGGATGCATGAATGGTTAATGACATGTTGAAGTTTGGGGAAGTACAAAATATGTACTTGATTAGCCCTTTGTCAGTTACTGACAAAATGGGGGAGAAATGTGTAGAAGCTAAAAGTTTTTGGGGGAGAAAGAAGTAAACTCTTAGAAGCTTGAAAGAAAGTTTGGAGTATAATGGTGGAGAAATTGCAAACTTGGATTAGTTTGTTAAATGGAGAAATTGCAAGCTTGGTATATCTTGATAAAATGGAGAAATTGCAAGCTTGATGTATCTTGATAAAATGGACAAATTGCAAGCTTGGTATATCTTGATAAAATGGAGAAATTGCAAGCTTGATGTATCTTGATAAAATGGAGAAATTGCAAGCTTGGTATAGCTTGGGGTATGGGGAGAAACTCCTGAAAATACTCATTGAAGTATGGGGGAGTATGAGTATGCATGTGAATGTGATTGAATGTTAGATCCATGGATACATGTTTTATGTTTGGACTAACATCACTGATTTCTCTCTAGTCTTTTGTAGCTTGCTTGTGCTTACAAGTATTCTTGAAAATGGAGCAAGATAAGCAAGAATTGAAGCAATTCTAGAAGTCCATGTGTCATTTGAATGTAAGAATGTAATTTTTTTTATTCAAATGATGTATAATTGGGTTGGGGTTGTCCATTGGTCTGTATTTGATTAGCTTCTAGGTTTTGTCACGAATTGACAAAGGGGAAGATTATTAATGCCCCGGCTTGCCGAGTCACCTATTTGTCAAGTTCGTGACTTAGGTGAAGGCTTGCCTTGAAGAGACAAGCTCAAGACTCAAAATCTCAAGAATTGGTTGATGTGTAAAGACTCAACGGATCAACGTGTATGACAATCACAGATGGTAAGTGACCATAGATGACCTTAGATGGTACCCAGATCTTAGGCTGACCCTGTCTAGGCTTAGAGATCACACCAGGATAATTAATCAAGCCTAACATGTGTTTAATATCGATTTGGAACCCAACTTGGAAATATAAATTCACGGTCAGGATGACACATCGTGTCGGGCGATCATTTGCCAGGGACAGCACAGGACCAATCGTGGTCTAGCGATAAGTCGTATGAAAAAACAAGGGTTCTGGTTAGATTGGACTGTCAAACTCATGTGGTCTCAGAACGATACTATTGGCATCCCACGATCGATCATCTGGAACCTTGACGAGTCAATCATGTGGGTGATATGTCGCTGAGACAGGACATAGGTTGGTCCTAAACAAAGCCTGCAAATCCTGATCACATACGACCAATCGGGTATGCGATCGATCGTGAGTACAGGGCCGGAACTGATCAGCATCACGATCAATCGCTCTGGGCCTGGATGAGACTTGGCATTGGAAATTACAGTCAGCCTCAGGCTGACACATTCGCCAATCCGTGATCAGTCACCAGGATACACGGACGATCAATCGTATGGCACGATGTATCATGAGGTTACTGTTTTAGAGCCATTACTGTGTATTAAATGCTCAACGGTCGGGTTAGTGAAAAGCAATTCAAACACGGACGATCGATCACCAGTACACTATCAATCTTGTGTTTCAATGTTACGAAAACTTTTGTATTTGCATATAAATATGTTCATTGTTTGGTGGTGAGCTTGGTCGAATTGGTGATCCTTGTTTAATGCAATTCAAAGTGCCAAGTACCAAAAGCTAATCCTCACCCACCAAAGGCAAACTCATAGGTTTATACTTTTTTGGCAATACATTTGCAAATCATTCAATAATCCAATCGATATAGATTGAGTTTAAAAGAGAATGATTGATCCAAGCTTCTAGGATAGAAATTGTGAATCCAATTTTTTATAAGGACCTCCCAAGGATTGTGGTTGCTCTACACGATGGGTCTTCATCAACATCGAGATTGTACGAGCTTACATGGGTGGATTGTTTCGAAAGCACATCTACACATTTGCAAGGCTTCAAGGCAAGTGCTTCTTAGTTAGATTTTTATTTAAAAATCATATTGTTGTGAAGTGGATTAAAGAGACTGAGTTTCTCTTAAACCACTATAAAAAATAGTGGAATAGGAATTGGGTGACAGTCCCAACCACTTGGATAGGTGGAATTCATATTCTACTATGTTGGTGTAATTCCAACGCTTAATGAATTTAGAAATAGTCCAGGTTGGGTGAGTCTCAACAGTGGATGTAGGTTGTTTAACCAAACTACTATATATCGTGTGCATTGTCTCTTTGTGTGATTTATTATCTTGTACTTTATTATCTTGTACACATTGCACAATACACTTGATTAATTCTTTTAATTCTGCACTCTATTAATCAAGAAAATTTAAAGAGGCATTATAATTTGTGATTACCCTATTCACCTCTCTATAGGGATAATCATGTTCTAAGCACTAAGGGAACTTTCAGACACTAAAATCAGAACATGGATCTAATATTGAAAACCATAGATTTTATTGTCAGGATGATACATCGTGTCGGCGATACATCGCCATTGACAAGGACAATCAATCGTGGTATAGCGATGCATCATCTAGAAAAACAAAGGTTCTGGTTTGGAATGGTCTGTTAAACACCAGTGGTCTCAGGACGATACAATCGTGCACACGATGTATTGTTGGGACAGTGCCGATTCAATCGGGTATACGATCGATCGTGTGGACTTAAATGATTTGGACAAATAATCAAATGATGATCATAGACGATCAATCGTGTGGGTAGGGCCGACACATCGAACGCTCGATCAATCGCCCTGGGTCTGGATAAGGCTTGTCTTGACAAAACACTGCTAAAATAAGATAGCCTCAGGCCGATACGATCCCAACCCACGATCAATCGCCCATGGTTGTGCATGATCAATCGTGTGGGACGATCAATCGTGCGTGACCGTTTTCTAACCCTTAGAGAATATTTGATGCGCAACGGTCACATTAAAACAACATTATTTGAATACACAATCAATCCCTAGACTGCGATCAATCGCCCATTGTAAGGTCGTATTTTCTCTGTTTGCCTATTTAAACTCCAAACCTTATTGGGTTTTGGTTGGACACTCATGATATGAAAATCCAAAGGCATTTCCAAAGATCCCACTCCTCTCCTTACACTTCACTCGGTGAATCATTTTAGAATCCAATCTTCTTGATTGAGATTAAGAGAGAGAGAGAGAGAGAGAGAAACCATCTAGGATTACAATAGGCATATCTTAAATCCTAGAACCCTCACAATAATTGTGCTTGTTATACACTCGGAGCATCTTCGTCATCGAACGACATCACATTGGGAAGGACATCTTCAAGAAGCACATCGTTTCAAGAGAGCTCAAACAAGGTAAATGGTTCTTAGTGTTGATTTAATTTTAAATCATCTTCATTGTACACAAGTGGTTCTTAGTGTTGATTTAATTTTAAATCATCTTCATTGTACACTGAAGTAGATCAAAGTGATCGAACCACTCTAAAAAATAGAGGGATAAGGATGTAGACCAGAGTTGGTCGAACCTTTCAAAATCCTAGGCAATTGGATGAAATTTCCAATCAACTGGATAGGTGAAAGTCTTATTCTATTCGTGAGGGCGTAATTCCCCACATAGTGTTTTTGAGATAACCTAAGGTTGGGTGAATCCAACAGTGGATATAGGTTTGTTTAAACCGAACCACTATACATCTTGTGTTGTGGGTGTTGGTCTTGTTTTTGTATGGTGGTTCTAGTATTGACACAATCTCTTATCACACAACACATATCTCTTGATTAATGTTGTTAATCCGGTGCATATCTATTAATTAATCAAGAAATTTGTGAAGACTAGAAAAATTGATTATTGCCATATTCACCCCCCCCCCTCCCCTAGGGTTAATCTTGACTCGTATTCTAACATACCGGGAACTTTCAACATCAGCTATTTTACAATTTAAATTATGTATTTAACATTCTTTTCTCTATAACAAGCATTTCATTCTATATTTAACATTCAATCATATACCACTTTGCAATAAAGATATTTAGAATTCAAATTTCAAAATTCTTCCACCAAAAAAGAAAAAAAAAACCTCGAGAAAATTTTAAAATTCCACAATTACCACTTAGCACACATAAATTTTCACCATTCAACTTTTGTACCAATATTCAAGTAAAACATTTTGACATTCAAATTTTAAATTTTGAATTCTAACTCTATTTCACATTTTGGATTTGATATTAACGGTGATACCCCTGTGTGTGTGGGGGACTTGGAGCTTCTCTGGTATATATGTGTGTAGTTTCCTCCTTCTAGTATAAAGTCTTTTGGAAGCATTCCTTGGACTTGCTTGCCAGAAGCAAAGCCGTGCGGGCCAACGTGTAGGTTCAAAGAGGACAATATTGTGCTCGGAGACGAGGCGTTGCAATTTGTATCAGAGAACGATTCAACACTTGGACTGAAGGTATGGACGTGCAGTGTGTGATCGGCGGATAGAGCTAAGGACGGCTCTGATCTTAAAGGGTAGGTTGTCATACCCCACCCGGCGGGGTCAGCCTTGAAAGACAGGAGCGTCCCAAGTGAGAAAAATTTGCCAAAATGTGCTGGGCGCATTTTGGAGTCCCACATCACCTGGAGCCTTGGTGCTCCTCTGGTATATATGTGTCTGGCTTCTTCCTTCTAGTACAAAGCCTTTTAGAAGCATTCTTTAGGTTTGCTCACCAAAAACAAAGTCGTGTGAGCCAAGGTGTGAACCTAAAGAGAACAATATTGTGCTGGAGGGACGAGGTGTTACAATTGGTATTAGAGAACGATTCAACACACGGACTGAGGGTGTGGGTGTGCAATGTGTGCTCGGCGGATAGAGTCGAGGACGACTCTAGTCTTAAGAGGGATAGGTTGTGACACCCCGCCCAGAGGGGGGCCCAACCTTAAAAGCCAAGAGCATCCCAAGTGAGAAAAATTCACTAGAATGCGCTGGGTGCATTACGGAGTCCCACATCACCTATATGTGTGTGGCTTCCTCCTTCTAATATAAGGCCTTTTGGAAACATTCCTTGAATTTGCTCGCTAGAAGCAAAACCGTGCAAAGCCAACGTGTGAGCCCAAAGCAAGAAATATTGTGCTGGAGGAACGGAGTGTTACATTAACCAATGAATAGAATACGTAACATTTTCAATTTTACATGCTAAATGTGAAATATAGATTTGAGAATTTTTTATTTGAATCTTTAAATTCCATGTATTTGAATCTCACATGGTTGCAATACGTCAAATACTAAAGATGAATACTAAATATGAAATTTTGAATTTTGAACACTGAATATTTAATGAAATTTGTAAAATGCTAAATATAAATGAATAATGAACAATAAAGTTGAATGCTAGGCTGAAAAAAAAGTAACATGTTTTACATACAAAGCACAGAACAAAATGTTGAATGTTGAAGATTGAACAGAGTGAAATGCTAAAGAATCTAGCATAAAATATTTCATGGTGAATACTAGAGTTAAATGTTGAAAATAAAATAAAAAAACTCAATGCCAAAATTTAATTAAATATTAAATACAGAATAAAATACCGTTTCAAAATTAAAATGCAAAATTGACGACGTATCGTACTTTGGTTGGAGCAAAGATAGATAAATGAGCAGTAAACAACAGATTGGAATGCTGAATTTAATTCTTGATACCGAATATAAAACAAAATGTTGAATGTAAGCTTTACATTGCAAAATACATGACTGTTTTACCATCCGATTAGTGCAATAGAAAAGTATCTATACTCTACATGGTATGTGCATGAGAAGATACGATTCGTCCAATCATAAGCTCGCTCAACAACTTCCAAGCCAAGCCATGCAACAGAGGTGGGAGGGGAGACCAAATATTGTTATTTGCCTGACCTGACCATAATAAGAAATGGATCGGATCAAATCATTCATTTTTCCTTGTTATTGCGTTTCGATGTTAATGCTCCTACACCCCAAAACACAAGCAACTTGTAGCCATCATATAATGGGGCCAATTTAGCTCCAATACACCCTTTCATCTAGGGCTGCAACTCGGGTCGGGCGGGCCGGGTTTTAATAAACCCCTAACCCAACTCACACCACATTGAACCCGACCCGACCCAACCCGATTTAGTGAACCCAAGCAACTTGTAGCCATCATATAATGGGGCCAATTTAGCTCCAATACACCCTTTCATCTAGGGCTGCAACTCGGGTCGGGCGGGCCGGGTTTTAATAAACCCCTAACCCAACTCACACCACATTGAACCCGACCCGACCCAACCCGATTTAGTGAACCCAACCCGACCTGACTCGAGATTGTAATACCCTTAACCCGACCAAACCCGAGTTGCAGCCCATTGAACCTGACCCGACTCACAACACGTCTTTCACTCATTTTTGCAATTACTATGCTTCATTTATCCTTGGGTAAAAACATGAAAACAACAAATATCAGGTTCTCTCCATCGTTGATTAAACTCATTGAATTAGCGAGACTGCTGGTAGTTAATCACCCGAGACACATTGACTCCTCGTTGGAAACCCAGGAAACACATTTGAGTCTGAATGTGTCTGGAGGTGTTTTTGAAACAGCATTTTCTTAAACAAATTAATGGTTAAAACAGTTTTAAAATTCTGTTTTGAACTGATTTTTCATCGAAGATTTCACCCAATTTTGAAACAGTTTTGCACGGATTAAAAAAGTTAAAAAGTGTTTGAAATCTAATTTTATATACTATATATCCAGCCAGAGAGAGACTCACTAAGGTCCAACTGGGAAGAGATGTTGGTGAAGAAGAGGAAAAACGACGATGACGAGGAGCAATCTCAGATTCGCAGGCGAGGAGAGAAGGGAGGAAAAAGTTGTAGCTAAGAGGGCTAGAAATTGGAAAATGAAAGTTCTGGTTAGGATTTGAGGGTAAGAGGGTAAGGTTTTTTATATTAAATTATGAAATTCGGGTTGATCGAGTTTTTCTTTTCTCAACCCGACTCAACCCTATAACCCGACCATTGTAACCCGACCCCCGCATGATTTCTCAGGTCGGGTCATGCAGATCAAGCCAAAACCCGACCCGAGTTGCAGCCCTACTTTCATCCTACACACACCTCTCCCCCTTTGTTTCAAATCTTTTACCCAAATTGACCAATCCACAATTTCACATCTTAGCATTTGACACTAAATCGATAACCTTAAAAAACGTGATCTCTATCATCCAATCAATCTCATTTTTTATAAGCCCTGTGTAAAGCATAAATCTTTGCAGTATATATATATATATATATATTTCATGAAAGAAATCTCAACCCTTTTTTTTTTTTGTGAAGTCCAAGTCCTTGAGACGTGCAAACGTCCTTATCCACACACCGGATAAAATTAAGAGGATTGACCCTTATATGTTGAGAAGTGGGACTTAAACCTAGAATCTTCCATAACTTATTGGGGTTCTTAACCATGAAACCAACCATCACAGGTTGAAATCTCTCCTTAATCATAATAATACCTACTCAGATACATACTAATCACTAAAGAATGAATAAACAAAAATATCATTGAGTGGATGAAAAGGCAACAAAAGTTCATTGAATTTTAACAATTCCGTAAGGCCTAAGACAAATGTGATTGTCCTTGAAATTCGACCATATACAAAAGATAGATGAAGGCTGGAAATATACTATTTCACGGAGGGATTAGAAGCCCACGTAACAACTTTACTCAAGGTTTCTCCAGAAAATATATACAGAAGCCATTCCCAGTTGGCATTACCAAGTGCAACTCAATTTTCTGCATCAGAGTTAAGCAAGTGTGACTTGGTTTTCTGCATCACCTGAATTGGGAAGCCCCTCACTTGTTCAAGGGGAACTGCAACCGAGACTAGTATGCAGCAAATGACATTAGGAATTCTTGGTCAGAGGTAACTGTAAGACTGAATTCCAGTTGCCAGCAAAGAAAGGAAACACATTCCCGCCATTCAGAAAAGGTTTGTGGTTTCTTTTTCAAGAGCTAATTACGCAGCCAAAATAAAATCAAGACAAAGAGATGTAACCAAGGCAATATGGATAATTCATGATCTGCAAGTGCGGAAGATCTCATAACGCATGGTCTCAATAGGCAGATGATCTATAGTGTAGCGTTCGGGACCAGTGTAGACTCCTGTCTTCTCAAGAAGAGCTAGTGCTTCCTCTCTACCATATCTTGAAGCATAGAGCCTTAGGTATTCGAAATCCTATCATCACAAAGCACTAATAGCTAGTCATTATAGGTTTGCATCACTGAGAAGTAGTTATAAATGAATGACCTAGTTTGCCTTAAAAGATCATAATACACTACAAAGCAGCAGCAGCAGCTATGGACGTCATCCCACAATAATATTAAGAAAGCATCAAACTAAATCAAACAATTAAAAATGGTATTACTCTAAGTTGCATGAACATGAGTGATGAGGGTTGAAGTCCACATAGGTGCACGTCAGACTCAGCAAATAAAAATAACAACCACCACCACCGTAATAATAATAATAATAAACTTGGGGACTCAACCACATGTTTAAATTAATCTAAATTTATTTAAAAGAAAATAAGACTGAAAAAAAACAATATACCAGCTTTACTCTAAACAATCAATTGAGAAAGGTAATATTTCAGTCAACTTGGAAAGGAATATTGATAAGCACTAGAAGAGTCCACAATGAATTCGTGAATGAGTCTATTTTTGGGATGTTTTCCCTCTATTTTTTAATGATACTTACCTTAATCGTTCAAAAAAAAAAAAAAAATTGTGAATGAGTCCAACACATTGTCTGTTGCGATTAGGGATTAAAGATGTCATCCATTAAGTTTTATCAGAAGTTAAATCATCATCAGACTTATAATTAGGCTGAAATGAGGATACGTTTTATGAAAATGAAACTTCCATAAAAAAGAAGAAAACGCTTTCATAAGAATTCTTATAAAATCGAAAATGAGTTCTCATTATGTTCATGACAAATCATGAATTAGTTACATCATATATGTCGAACAAACTGAAAAGTCAAAATTTCATTATCTTAATTTTTTTTTTTTTTGTTGCATCATTTTTGTGGCTTTAAAATTTATAGCTATATTAATTATCATCTAGAACATTCTTGGTATTAGCCAAACTACTAAGTTGATGATGAAGGTAATTGCCCATCTGATTCAAAGATGCAACCTCTATGATTGCACCAACGAGCACTTACTAATTTTGCTTTAGGCTATTGTTCTTAACCTTAACCCAACCTTTACAGTATTGGACTAGTTGAAAGCAAAACCAGCCCCCACCCAATGCTTAAATAAAATTACCTTGATTGTCCATGACCTTAGGTGAACCCCGAGCAAACCTAAATGAGCCACTTGAATTTTCTTTATACTAAATGTTATCATGATCATCAAAGCTTATCCCATCTGTATGTTTTCAAGAAACAATTTTCTACTCAACCCCACTGACAGTCATGTTCTTTGTCACACCACACTCTATCATAACCTTCCCTACTAGCTCAACCTCCATCTTCAGTGGCCTCCCCCCTTTTCCCAATACCTTCCATTTGTTATCCTTCAACTCTTCATACTGTGGCTGTATCAGTCATTGGCAGATCTGCCCAAGCCATCTCAAACAATGTCCTCTCACCTTTTCTTCTATCAGAAGAACTTCTATAGTACTATACAAACTGATGCAGAAATATACAAAACCCCAAACCAAACTGTACCCCAACATTCCCTTGATGTCCAGAGTTCTAGATGAGCCCCCAGTCAGGGTTGAGCAAGCCATGTCATATTCCTTATGCTAAATGGTGCAGATCTATCAAATTGGAGCACAAATACTTGTGGAGGATGTAATAAGAATTTAGTCTCAAAATTTCCTAGTGTGTTTTTTTTATGTAAAAATCGATAGCACGTGCATCTTTTTGGATTGGCAATAGCATGTGTGTTCAAGAATGGATAGAAGCCTATTTGAAATTTTGTCATGCAGACAAGGTCAAAAGAAGAGCATATCTAGTGAGGTTACTGCACTACCCCAAATAAGGCCAATTCAACCTGGAAGTCAACCTCCCATATTCACCAAAATCTTGTATACACAGGTCGTGTGTCTAAAATACAAAATGAGCTTTACAAAAGATCTATTAACTAGGAAAAGGAAGGTTGATAAGGAAGGCAAACATGAAAACAGAAAGAGTTAAAGATCAAAGACAGCAAATAACAGGTCTCATGCGGCGCATCCCAGCACATCCCCAGCACATCTCCATCTATGTTATTTCCGTTCCTTGCTATTGTTATTTCCATGTTATTTTTTTAGTAGGTATTTTAGTTTATTTTTAGAACAGGATATTAATGTAATTTCTGATTTTCTTATTTGGGGATAAGATAGTATTATATAAACCCCTCTCTCTTGTAAGCATATTCCAACGATTGATGAAATAAGAGTTTGAGATTTCGAGCATACCTCTATGCCGAGCATGTGTTGGTGAGAAACCAAGGGCGTGAAGCCAGGTTCTCTTCTCTTCTATCTTCTCTTCTTCTTCTTCTTCTCTTCTCTTCTCTTCTTTTCCTTTCTTGTCTTTTTAACCTTTTGAAACCCCAAAACCCATTCTATTGTTGCCGTAATCCACAATACCCATCTCCATACTTGCCGTGAACTCCCAAAGTCCCTTCCCTTGTTGCCGCTACCTGTTTCGAAGCCAATACCAGACCCATACAGTGCTGCCGTGACCTTTTCCTAACCCATACAGCCACCTGTTGTTTTCGTATAGCCCAAATCCATCCCCTTACCTTTTCCTTGCTGCCAAAAGGCCTTCCCAGATCCTTCCCCTTTAGCCGAAGCCTCTTGCAGACCCACCCAGCCAGTTTGTTCCCTCCAAGATCCCTTCCTTGCTGCCGTAGCCCCATCTTCCATTCTCCACCTTTCCGCCATCCTCTTTAGCACCCTTCGTGTTTCATATCCTTTGGCTATCCATCGTCCCTTCTTTCTTCCTTTATTTCCTTATTTAAACCATGTGCTTATTTAAGACTATAAGCCATTTTAATTAAAAATCACGTGTGACCCATTTCAGTCAAAATCATTCCACCCTTTACTTAATTTTTCATGTATTTATTTACATCAGATTTTGGGATGTTTTTGCATGATTATTTGTGATAAATCTTATATTAATTAATTGCATATATTAATTGATATTTAATTTTAGCCCATTTTAGCTTTAGGGTGCATTATTTTCATCATTTTTAATCTCTACAGAACCACATTTAGGGTCACCCTATACCTTGTCCTGCGTCAAGGTCAAGTTAGAAATGAGAATAAAAACAAAAGAAAAAAACTGGGCAATGAATGTTGGGCGATAGTATAATAAGGTTAGTTCTGCTTTAATTCATATTCACTTTATCTGTAAGAAAACAGAGAGAGAGAGAGAGAGAAGAAGAAGAAGAAGAAGACAGGACAAAATTCTTTTTTTAAAAAAAAAAAAAAAAAAATCCCAAATGAAGAGATGCAGATGAAAATTCAGTACAGGATGGGGAATTTTTTCCTATTTTTCTTAAAGCCCAAATGAGAGGAAAATGGGAATATAGTTAACAATAAACAACAGATTTGAGCAACCAGCTGTACCTGTAAACCACTGAGAATACGTTCTAGCCTGACTGAAGCAACCGGCTGCTGAGACTGGGAGAAAACTTCACCAGGATAGAATAAGACTCCATCACCCGGGGGTAGGCCACGCCTGAATCTTATCTACATCAGGTAGATATTTTCAACTTCAATATGGTGATGCTAAAGCCATTTATAGGTACTTCCATTATCAGAGATCCAGAGTTAAATAAGCCCAGGGAAAGCAAATTACCTCTCCACTAGCAACAGTTGATTTCTCGTAGCAGTTGGCTCCCCAATACAGAAATCCTGTGCCACCTTCTTTCCACACTCGCCACATCACTGCACGATGTTGGGTTCCACGCATTCCAAGGTGCCAGTTGGGGTGAGGATCAGAAGGTCCCATACACACATATGTCCACCATTCCTGCATTTCAATAATGGATCAATTTCCATCCATATACAGACCATACTTAGAATACTATCTCAAACATGTGCATGCTTGCACATACATACATAACAGAGTGAGGGGTTTTAGAAATGTAAGGCACCAGGATAGGATGATAAACCCCAAAACGCTTGTCAATGATACTAGATGACAGCTCCAAGCAACTCAAATAAGATCATGTCTCACGTGAGAGCAGTTAGGTTCTTTACAAAAAATACAAAATCACCATCAAATGGCAGAGAGAAATAAATGATGATGCCAACATAAAACAAGTTGTGAAGAGAAGAAAATCCTTCTATATGAAAGCTTACTTCACCATTCTCTGGCTCTAACTCTGCAATTATATCTTTCGCCAAGTCTTCCCGATTACCTAGAACCCACTCACTGCATAAGTAAAACAAAGCAGCACAAGGCACAAGGTCATTATATCTATCTAGTGAAGGTGGTCAAAAATGATTAACAATTCACTTTAATAGCATTTCCAAGATCATTAAACACACCCAATAGAAACTGTGATGAAGATTGTTAGCAAGTAAAACTATAGACAACTCCAGCCCTAAAATACCTTAGAGATGCTTTCGCAATGCATCAATTACATAATACATTAGGAAAGCACAATCAGATTAATACATGAACACCCTAAGCAGCACCGATATGGGTACGCGTATAGGATACGACACGTATCGGATACTGAGACACGGCAAATTTTGAAAAACTAGGATATGGGTGCGGCAGGATACGCTGAATTAAATATATATATAAAATAAATTCAAACATTTACAAAAAAACATCATAAGTTCTACTATGAGATAAAAAGAGTCAACAATTCAAGATCCCAAGCTTAACTTGAATGAATTTGATCAATCTCAATTTTGACCTAGATTGAGATTTTAAAACCCAAGCCTAATTTTATATCCAAAATGTATATTCAAGTTTATTAATACTCAAACTTAAGTGGATCTAAAATGTGTGTCTCATTATTTAATAAAAACATAAAACATACATTACATAAACTTGGTAACTACATCCAATATCAATTAAATACACTTATATTTCATAATTATTAGTTAAATTCAAACTTTCTAGTCAATTTTGACTTTTCATTTACTAGGCCCACTCCAAGCCCAATTTAAATTTATGTTTGAATGTGAGCCAAATATTAAAATCAGCTCAAGTCAATGTTTGAATGTGAGCCAAATATTAAAATCAGCTCAAGTCAATGTTTGAATGTGAGCCAAATATTAAAATCAGCTCAAGTCAACTCAAACCTTATTTATCAAAATTTTCCAGTTGACTAGTCTTAACCCAAATTGAATCATTGTTAGGTTCGACAATATACAATTAAAAAAATAAAGTCAAAATTGTCTACATGCAAGTCCACTAGCGATTCATTTTACTATAGGTCCCACAAGACCCATTTTGATGGGTCTATTTGAAATGGACATGTCTGAGAGAAAATATATTTAAATAAAAGTAGTAATATAATTTTAAAAGATATAATATTGTTTTTTTATAATTTAAATTTAATTTAATCCAATGTAGATATATATGAGAGGCTAATTCAAATTTGGCGACACTACATAATTCAGATTAAAATATGCTAACATGAGGGGACGAGAGTCTAATTGTCACTGAGTAATTTCTCCATCAAGCATGTTCAACCCAAATTAACATAGAAAGAAATAAATAAACCAATAGCAAAATTCAAGAATAAAAAAGATACTCCGATAATTTTAATCGACCGCTTATGTACAGTATTTCTCCACCGTCTGATTTCAAAAACGCTGCCCATTTGTCTCACTCGTCCGCCCAGCTGTCTCATCTCATATAAACCTTTTCTTTTCTTTCGATTGGAAAGGAATTTCTCTCTCAAACCAAGTTTTTTTTTCCTTTTCTTCTTCTTTCAATCGGAAAGGAAAGGATGACTACATTCTCGGAGACGGCGAGTGCCTTTCACAGCAGATTTAGGGTTGAAGACCCATCGGATTCGGAAAAAGAGGATCACGAGACATTGCCGAATCGGCTTTGAGGTTGCTTTGAGAAGGAGAAGAGAGATGAGGAAAAGAGAGAGTGGGCCTGGGAAGAAGGGGGTTTGAGGAAGAGAAGAGTCGCAACAGAGAGAACTTATGATGCGAAGACTTGGAGAAGAGCAGAGTCGCAGCAGAGAATCCCCTTTTTCGTTTTTCCCCTTTTATCTTTCGCACGAAGTGGAAGTGGAAAGCGGGAGACAGAAGATAGGGTTTGCTTTAGTTTTCTTTTTTCCTTTTTGCCCTTTTATTTTATCTTTCGCACGAACCGTGTATCCCGTGATTTTTTTTCTCGGCCGTGTCCCGGACGTATCCCTCTTTATTTGTTGCCGTATCCTGACCCAGATACGCGTATCCGGGGAGTATCCATAATTAAAATATTTTTTAATTAATTGGATACGTATCTGGTACATATTCGTACCGTATCCGTACCAGACACGGATACTTTAAGTATTTTGAAGTATCTGTGCTTCATTGTGAACAACAGTGAAACTGATATTCTTGACCATAGTTTAAAAACTTGAAAAATTTTAGGATTTAGTCCGAGTTGACTGCACTTGATAGGATTTGTTGTCAAGCAATCGAACAAGTTTTACCAAGTTTTTTTGAGTCATCCAAAAACTCGCCCAACTTACTCAACTTGATAGGATTTTGAGTTGGGTCGAAGTTTTGAGTTTCTGAACAATGCTATTAACCTATTAATGGAGTGGATCATATCTTATTTGCAAAACCTTGATAGCTCTTATTGGACAAAACTAGGCTTTTGTCTAATTAAATCCATTAGGATAAAAAAAAAAACCTCAATAAAACTTGCATGGCTACAGGCATAGCAGTTAAGAGCAGGCCCTAGAATTTTGCCCAAGCCTTAGGCTCCAATTCTATTTTGCACCTCGCCTAGATCTAAGGTGAGTTCACTTAAATTGGGTATAGCTCTTTAAGAAAGAAATTGTATTGGTCTTTTCTTTTGGTAAAAATAAATATTCTAGTTTGCATGCATCAAAAATTAAATGAAAATTTCAATGAACATATAATATTCTTTTGTATGTCATATGAGTGCCTACTTGATATCCTTGAAACGACATTGTGATGTATTTTGGTGCTTCGAAGGTGACATGATGACATTGCATTCTATTAATATTGACGTGACATACACAAAGTAAAAAATAGACATACACTTCATCATCATCATCAAAGTCATTTATCCCATCTTAATGTGGTCGGCTTTCTAAGTTTTCTTCCATTCTATCCTATCAAAAACTATGCCCTCATTTATCACACATCTATCATATCTTTCTTTACACCTTCCTATGATTTTCTGAAGGTCTTCCTCTCTTCCACTTGCATCCTTTCAATTTACCCATTAGGGACCACTTTTGGTCTACTACTACATGTCAAAACCAACTTGAGCAGCTTTCTCGCATTTTTCTCGTCTATTAGGGCTACTCTAAAGGTTTCCCTAATACATTCATTGTACTACTTATCCATCTTAGAATAAACATTTTTGTCACCATTACCTTATCTGAATGTTTTTTTTTTTCCTTGATTGCCCAACACTCAGTTCCATAAAACATAGTGGGCCGAACAATTATCATAGGAACCTACTCTTTAATCTACAAGATACTCTTTTCTTACAGACTTCTCATCAAGGGATAGAGTAACCCTAAATGCCTAAATTGATTATGAAAAGATTAAAAGGGAATGAAAATAATACACCCTAAATCTAAAAGGGCTGAAATTAATCACTGAATTAATATATGCAATTAATTAATATAAATTTAACACAAATAATAATCTAATGTGTTTCTAGCATATGGTTTTGAATGAAATATGCACACGAGAACTTAAATGAGGTAATAAAATAAATGGAAGGGGCGATGGGTAAGGAAAGGGTCTACAGGGGGTTACGGCTTAATAGGGAGACGTGAAAATAGGGCTGGCAAAAGGCTAAAGTGAAGAATAGACAGGCCCAGGAGGGACAACTGTGAAATAGGAATGGAATATGTGTTATGGCGAACATGTTCGGCAAAATTTTGGACTTGCGGCAGATCTGGAGGGAATATCTGGGGCTGGCGACACTAACTAAGGGTGTAAGGAAGGGAATGATGAAGGTGGATGGGATTTTTGGAGTTGGAGGCAATGGCATTTGGATCTAAGACAAGTGGCGGCAGCAAATCTAAGGCCTAGAGAGGGGGGCGGTAACAAGATGGGCTGGAGGTTGGGTGGATATGGAAGGGGCGACATCAATAGGATGGTCCAAAAGTGGCAACGGCAAAGGGTTAAGGTGATTAGGGGCTAGATTTAGGACT
Organism: Chimonanthus praecox; assembly: GCA_022113865.1. Lineage (NCBI taxonomy): Eukaryota > Viridiplantae > Streptophyta > Magnoliopsida > Laurales > Calycanthaceae > Chimonanthus > Chimonanthus praecox. Next base: position 45,293,708 of record CM039089.1, on the reverse strand, counting down.
GTTTGAGGATGGAAAGGCTTAAGGTTCAGGAGAAAAAGAAGAAAACAAAGAGAGAGAGAGAGAGAGAATAAGAAGAGATAGAAGATATGTACCTAGATAAAGAGGAAGAGGCTTCTCACCGTCTTCTTGTTTTTGGAGATTTCTCACCTCCGTGGCTTCTCGCCGCCTTCGGATTCTCACCAAAGGCTCATGGATTCTCTCCAACACTCGTGTGCATAAAGGCAACGAAAACTCTTTACATTATCACGGTAACTGCCTTTGGGCTAGGGATTACATGGCTTTATAATAACTCAAAACAGGAAAAGACTAAAATATCCCTAATCACAAGAATGATTAAAAAATACCCTCAAAATATCCCAAAATAACACCAACAAAAGAACTAAAACAAATAAGATGAATGAATAAAATAACTCCTCTGATAGTGCTCCGCATCATTTATTCTAAAGCATCTAAATAAATGTGGCTAGAAATATTACGCTCACACCTAGAGTGCACCTTATGCCTTAAGCTCAAGGATCCTTTGGCACCTTGATTACACCTTTGTATCTTGACTATTATAGCCACAAGAGGATCTTATCAATTGGGTAAGTTGTTCAATCAATCCATATATATAGCCTATTTGGATATTGAAAGTTCCCTTGGAAGCTAGAACAACACAATTGACCTTAGAGGGGGGGTGAATAGGTTAATCTAAAATTGTTGGTCCTTTTTTTAAATATATTCGATTGATTAGTTTAGGTGCAGCGGATATATCAATCAAATGAGTGTGTGTTAGCAAATGTGATTAAACAATCAACACAAGAAAATAGCTCTAACACTACAAGCACAAGTACACAAGATATAAAGTGGTTCGGTTTGCCAACTTACATCCACTGTTAGGACTCGCTCAACCTTGATCTATCTCCAAATTCACTAAGTGGGAACTTACACCCTCACAATTAGAGTATAAATTCCACCTCACTCAATCGGATGAGAATTTCACCCACCACCGTAGAATAGGAATTCCACCTATCCAATCGGCTGGGAATTCCACCCACCACTATGCCAGAGACGACACTTTAGAGTTTTTTATAGTGGTTCTGGAAAAAATCCCCCTTAATCCACTTTCGGGTCAAAGGTTTTAAAATAAAATTAAAACCAAGTAGCACTTGCCTTTGAAGTTCTTTCTCGCTGATGTGTGCTTCTTAAAGATCCCACACAATGTGTGCCGACGCTCCTCCTTATAGCCATCGTAGAGCAATCACAATCTCAGGGTGACAAGGAAACTGGTTTTACCACAGGTTTCCTAGTTTATGTCTCTCCTCTCTCTCACTTTCAAACTCAATCAATAGATTGGTTGTTTATGATTTTTCTTTCCTCCTCTCTTTCTCACTTTCAAACTCGATCAATAGATTGGTCGTTTATGATTCTCAGTACAAGAGTGTTGATCGTTCCTTAGAGTATATAATTTCTCTCAGCTTAAGGAAGATAGTAAAACGATCACACAACACTCATATTTATAGAGGAGTCTTAACGGTTTTTCTGACTGTCCAGAACTGACAGGTCGGTGTTCATATTTATTACCGTTCAACCACCTGACCGTTGCGCATTAAATGCACTCCCAACGGTTTTATTACTTCGAGATCCCACTTGAGTTCACACGAGTGTCTCGATCTGAGGCAACACCATGCTGACAATAGTTTCAAGTCAAAAACCTGTCTTACCCAGAACGACATGTCGCCCTTTACTGAAGGGTCGGTCCTGGTACTCTCGATCGGTCTTGATATACCGATATGTCTATTTCTTCGAGAGCCCACTTGAGTTCACAGTCCAGAACTCACAAGTCTTTTACCGATGAGTCGTCGACCACGATGGGTCGTTTAAGTTCATCGCCGAGGGGTCGGTGCATACGAGACTCTCGATCAGAGGCTTTCCCAAAATGATGGTTCTTTGATCCAGAATCTCTGTCAATCTGGCCGACCAGTCCTTGACCACGATGGATCGATCATGTCTCCACCGAGAGGTCGGTGAATACGACTGGTCGAACTGACAGTTAACATAATTCATATTTTCAAGTTCACTTCCAGTTCACTGACCAGCTTCCTTTCTTAGGCTTCTTTATGGATTTACCATATGTCCAACTAAGCCTAGAATGGTCCTCTCTAAGGTGTGGGTACCACCTAAAGTCATCTATGCCCAAATACCTGCTTTTGTGATTGCCATGACGATGAGCTTTGAACCTGGTAGAGCATGATCTTCATTCTTGATCATCTTGAGTCTTCAAGCTTTTTAACAAGTGTTTCTTCCCGAGTCATGAAATTGACAAACAGGGACTCGGCAAAGCCGGGGCACTAGCAATCTCCCCCTTTGTCAATTTCATGACAAAACCTAGAAGTTAACTCAGTTACAAGCCCACCCTTATTACGTTACATTTGAATACAAAATATTATATCAATTACATATTCAAATGGTACAACAAGACTATGGTCTTCACATATTCTTGTTCATCTTGCTTCATGTTATGATTTCCTGTTTAAGCACATAAGCAAGCAACACTAGAGAAATCATAGAGGAGTCAGTCCAAAACATAAATCAAAGGACTAAACGAGATTTCCTAGCCAGCAACACTATCCAGTGTTGAGAAGATTTTCTCCTCCAATCTTCTTGAGTTTTATCTCTCAAACTCAAAGTATAAACATTCTCCCCATGTCCATTGGCTTTATTATACTCCACCCCTTTATGGCTCTCTTTCTAGAGGCCCAAGCACTTCGGCTTTACCATGCACTCCCCCATGATTAGTGCTTACAGCTTCTACTAATTTCTCCACCATTTTGTCATACAATTGACAAAGGTTTAATAGATAGATATCAACAGCATTTTCCTTTATGCTTCTTGTACTTGATGATTAACTAAGTTCTACTGCAACTCATGGTTCTCCCCCACGGTTTAATGTACTTCCTTGTGCAACAAGGTTTATTTTCCCCTGCTCAAGCTAAATTCCAGTTTAACTGATTTCTTCCTTGGGACAAACTCATTTACCTAACTTCCCTAGAGTCTTTCCCCATTCTACAAGCTATCTTTTGTAGCTTCTTTTACTCATCTCCCCCATCGAGTAAGCTATATTTTCTATCTTCTCCAGATTATCTGCTCCACAAACTTAGCTCCCTCTAAGTTCATTTTTCTCCAACAGGATACTCTCTAGACTATTTTCAAGCTAGTCCATTCTCCTTTCTAGTCTGAAGACCTTTCTGCCCAAATTGGCATTTTCTTTAGAAGGATATTCGTATTCTTCTTCCTCCTCCTCAGAGTCTCTCCAAAAATCCTTAGAAATGGAACTTTTCTCTTCACTACTGTCATCGGGGATATCTACAGTCTTCATTACCAATTCGAGTTCCATTACCTTCTTCTGCATCTTCTCTCATTTCTTCACTTTGTTCTTCGAAGAAGATGACACATTTGTCAACGATGGGGTCTTCTTCCACCTCTGGTTGGGTTTCCTGCTAATCTTGAACATATACAAGATTTTCATGGCTCGAACCAGGGCAAGACCGAGAGGCAAACCTTTTGGTTCGTTTGGCCCATTGACTAGCACGACTGGATTCTCCTCATTCTATAGAGGTCTTAGGATGTGTCTGAGCTACCATCTTTGTAAACATGGTTTTTCCTAGAGATCCTCAACCAGTAGTTCGAATGTGGATGAGATGGAGACTGAGCCTAACCTGATTTAGGAGAATCACAGAAACAATGATTTTCTGGCTTCTAGGGACTGGAGGAACGAAAACATATGGTTTTCCGGCGGGAAATCGCTCCGAGAGGTCCTATCGACTGGTCTAGGGCACGGGAGGAAAAGGAGGACCACCAGACCTTCGCAGGAGAGGGGACGACAGATTCAAATGAATTGTCGCTTTCGCAGAAAGGGTCCCTTTTAATTCAAACTTTTTGTCTCACCGACATATCATCTCCACCGACAGGTCGACCTTTTCGACAATTCCCCCCTTTTTCAACAGTGCCTGATTCAGCACAATACTTACATGTCTGTCACACCGACCAGTTTATTCACCGCCATGTCGTTTATACTGAGAGGTTCAGATTACAAAGCAATGATCCTTGATTTGTGCAGTTTTATGAAATCCTATTCTAAGCACAGCATGCATAGATTCATTCCAATGCATAGATATGCCAAACCTAATTCATCAAATCATTAAACAAGCACACAATCACATTCCAAAACACATACAATTCAAAGTACTTTGAATGGAATGTATGGCTTTCCAAGTAGAATATGTACTATAGCCAGGATGTACATTCTATACTTGTATTTAGCTAGTTTTTCTCTCCTCATGTCATAGCATTTTTCTGCTATGTGAACTCACATGGTCTCTTGTGAGTCTATTTGTAGTAGTCTAAGATATGTAAGTGAATCTTAAACCAAAACAAAACATGATTAGTGGTCTACATCCTAGGACAAAGATTGTGGCATGTGGTGTTGCATATACACCCGTACGATCGTACCTTTGATAACCAACCTTGCGATCCATCAACTCTCTTAAGACATGATTCATCTGTCTTAACAAAGAGTCGTGCCTTGTGTCAACCTTCCTTAAATTTCTTTTAAAATTAGGTGTTGGTGGATGTCTTTTAGGTATATGTTTTAATTGATTGTGCCTTTGTACTTTCCTTTCCAAGTATCTCTTCAAGTGATAGCAATTTCTTTTGAAATGCCCATCATTGTGGCAGAAATTGCACTTATCCATTAAAGGGCGAGAGATACTTGTATTTCTAAACATATCCTGATGTATAGGTTCTTTGGTGGCTGAAGCACCAAGACTGGACGAATCACCGTATTGTTTACCCTCCCCTAAGAGTCTTTTAAGTCTTTCTTCTCCATGGGTAAACCTATCTTGGAATTTTTCTCTGTGAAGTTTTAATTCCCTAACTTCGAAAGACAGTTTTCTAACATCTTCAAGAGATTTGTTGTGATGCCATAAATTTTCGACATCCTTACAGTGGATACTTAATTCTTCTTGAAGTCTCATATTATCCTCTTTAAGTTAATTGTTTTCAACATCTGAGATTTCAAGCTTAGAGACTAGAAGAGATTTTTCAGTTTTGAACTCTTCCACTTGACTAGAGAGCTTCACGTTTTCATTCTTATACTTGTTTAGTTTCTTGGCCAACCTCTCACTCTCAAGGAACAAGGCACTGTAAGATGCTTAAAGATTCTCATCATCTTCACTTTCATCCTCCGCTTCAATTGTGGGATTTTCTTGATCACATATGATCGAGGTTATAAGACCTTTTGGCATATCAACTTTTCGTTAGGTCTCATCATCTGAATCACTTTCTGATTTAGAAGTTTCCACATGGGTCACACCCACATTCATAGCCTTCTTTATTTTATCCGAGGGATATTCATTCATGAAGTGTCCTCTCCCCTCACAATTGAAACAACTCTGCTCCTTGGTGACTTCTCTCTCCTTCCATTTTCCTCTGTTTTCTTCTTACCTTCTTGGGTAATTTTTACTTGTTTCACCCTTACCCGTTCTTCTCAAGTTGTTTCTTTTTACATTTTTTTTGTAAAATTTCTTGGCAAGCATTGCAATTTCATCACTTGAGAATTCATCTTCCGATGAATTTTCTTTAATCTTCTTTTGTTTTAGGGAAGATTTTAACGCAATGCATTTATCCTTTGGTTGTTCAAAATGTGGTTCATAGGTTTATAATGAACCAACCAAATCATCAATATTCATTAAGGACACATCTCTGTTGTCCTCCATAGCCACAACCAAGGTTGTCAAAATCGCACGGTTTGCGAGTCGAATCGTGCAATTCGTATCGAATCGATAGGTGATGCGACTCGGGTCGCATCATATATTGAAAAGCCTTAAAAAACAGCAATTTTCCATTGACTCGCGAATCGCATGATTTGAATCGTGCGAATCGCAGTCTCGGACGATTCATATAACCTTTGTTTTTTTCCCCTTTTTTTTGTTCTTTTTCTTATTTCTTAATCTATTCTTTTGAAAATCTTCTCTTTTTATTCTTCTCTTCGTCTCTAATCCCTTTCTATTTCGTTTTTTCTATTCTTTTTCTTATTCCACTGTTTTGTTTTCGTTTTTTCTATTGTTTTTTCTTATTTCTTATTCTACCACTGTTCTATTTTTGTTGAGAATGCAAAAAAATGAACGGAAAAACAAAACCACATATCAATCACATACAAGACACAAGGATTTTATGTGGTTCCCCCTCGAGCTCAGCGAGGAGCTCGACCCCCGAACAAGGCCAGTGGGAATGGGATCGATCACCAGTAAATATCTGACAATCATGTGCCACAGACCTAACACAAGTACCCAACATTATTGTACAACATACTATTATTGGACACTATACAATATAACTATATTATATACTGTTATACAGTATTACAATATACTATATATTTGTATTACAACATATTGTTATACTGTTATACAATATTTACATAATATTGTATTATTGTGTATTTATATTTAAATCTCATATTAATATATTTTTATTCTTTTTTTGGATGATTGTTTGTATATTTACATATATATTATGAGGAATTGAATAAAACGTTATGAATCTTACGATTCTACGATTCACGATTCACACCCTTATATCGATTCACAATACGATGTGTTTCTGACAACCTTGATTCAACCCGTCTCATAGTGGTTTATCATCCCAAGTCCAATCACCCCCTTTTTCACAACATTAACCTAATTAAATTCAACAATAATTCATCTCAACCCTTCCCAAGGGTCTCCAACAATTAACACTATTTATCCATCATCCTTAATATAAATGGATGAGACACAATGCATCTTTTGATCGAACTGAGGCACAATGCTCTCAGTTGCCTACTTATCACATAGTGGATCAGATCAACCGTAGTTCATTATTTTCACGTTTAGGTTGACATTGGGGAGTAGTCATACTTTTACTTTGGGGAAATCAAACAAGGTTTTCTTAGTATTTACATTGCATTCCATGCATTCTCAATCATGCTAGCTCATCCCCATTGTAGCACGAGTTAACCCCCTAGGGTCAAAAGATACTTGACCCTAACTCAACCATTTCACTTAGTCTAACCCTTCATCAAGTTCCTCTTCAAATCATGGAAATTCATTATACACATGGTTAAGTTGATCCACCACAATCATTATCAACATAGGTACTCACTAGTGATGTACATATCAGCACAAAAGTCCAAGCATGGCATAAAAACGCATTAATCATGCTATTAAATGAATTACCCATCTAAGAATTCCAATCACAATAATAGAATTCATTTGATGCATACATTACCAAGGTTGTCAAAAACGTATCGTATCGTGAATCAATCTAGGGATGTGAATTGTGAATCGTGAATCGTAAGATTCATAACATTTTATTTAATTCCTCATAATATATATGTAAATATGCAAACAATCATCCAAAAAAAGAATAAAAATACATTAATATGATATTTAAATATAAATACACAATAATACAATATTATGTAAATATTGATAACAGTACAACAATATATTGTAATACAAATATATAATATATTGTAATACTGTATAACAGTATATAATATAGTTATATTGTATGGTGTCCAATAATAATATGTTGTACAATAATGTTGGGTACTTTTGTTAGGTCTGTGGCGCCTGATTGTGAAATATTTACTGGTGATCGATCCCATTCCCACTGGCCTTGTTCGGGGGTCGAGCTCCACGCTGAGCTCGAGGGGGAACCACATAAAATCCTTGTGTCTTGAATTGATTGATATGTGGTTTTGTTTTTCCATTCATTTTTTTGCATTCTCAACAAAAACAGAACAGTGGTAGAATAAGAAATAAGAAAAAACAATAGAAAAAACGAAAACAAAACAGTGGAATAAGAAAAAGAATAGAAGAAATGAAATAGAAAGGGATTAGAGACGAAGAGAAGAATAAAAAGAGAAGATTTTCAAAACAATAGATTAAGAAATAAGAAAAAGAACAAAAAAAGAAAAAACAAAGGTTATATGAATCGTCCGAGACTGCAATTCGCACGATTCGAATTGTACGATTCGCAAGTCAACGGAAAATCGCTGGTTTTCAAGGCTTTTTGATACATGATGCGACTTGCGAACCGTACGATTTTAACAACTTTGTATATTACTCATAAATGTAAACAAGTATGAGAAGTTATCAAGGCCCTACATTTCACATCAATCACACATAAGCAGAGGGAGGTCAAACCATAACTTTACCCAACTATGTATTGGAATATGCACAAAGCAATATTCACTCAAACATATTATCAAACACGTTGTAAGCATGGAGTTTTACAAATATTCTCAATGTTCAAAGTGTGTGGCATTCCGCAATTTGGATTTCCAATGGGTTTTCTCATTCAACTCAAGCTTACCGAGTCCAGAATTTGGGGTAATTAGGCACACTAATCGTCTAAACTCAATATTGTCAAACTCGAATCTTACCGAAAATTGGTCTAGGGGTGTAAATCGTGAATCGAAAATCGTAGAATCGTAAGATTCATACTATTTATTATTCTTCCCTCATTTTCACTACTATTTTGTTGACCTAGGCCATTACAGAACACGTAGGATCACTCCCACCTATGAGTTACATTTTGACACCTCTAAAATGAAATATATTGCTGTGAGTGCCTCCCATAAGTCCAGCTCTTCCCATAAAACCAGTAAGAAGGTTGAAAAATCCAAAAGTAATAGTGACACAGATGAAGAGGTTGCACTATTAGCTAAAGGATTCTCCAAACACATCAATAAAATGAAAATGGGAAAATTTAAAAATGATCAGTCAAAAGAAAAATTCCAAAGAAAATCATAATCAGATAAAGAAGTGCAATGCTATAAATGTGAAGGCTATGGGCACATATCAAATGAATGTCCATCTAAAAGAAATTTTAAAAAGAAGGCGATGGATTGCAAGATTCTTCAAATTCCGAAAGAGAGTCAGATGAGTCCATGAATGAAAATATGGAAAATTTAAGAACCCTTTTGGCCATCACTGCATCCAACCCGAAAGAGAATTTAAAAGATGAAAATGAACCTAAAGAATCGGAAAATGAAAAGTCAGAAGAAAAAGAAGAAGAAGAAGAAGATATTCAAGAGGCATATATTGCACTCTATTTGGAAAGTCAAAACTTGACCAAACAAAGAAAAATGGTTGAAAAGGAAAATTCAAGACTGGGAGAAGCCTTAATAGTTGAAATCAATGAAAAAGCTAATTTGGCAAATGACTTGATAAAGATAAAACATTCTATGAACTCATTACAAGGTGAAAATGAAAATTTGAAAAATGAGAAAAAAAAAAATGAAAACTTGAGAAAAGAGCTCATAGAAGAAAGGAAAAAGTTGCCAAAAACAGAAATGGCATTAAGAAGTGAGAATCAACAATTAAAGCAAGAAATAAATACAATGGAATTTGAACACAAGCATAACAATGGAGAAGAAAACTAGGGAAATTATTAAAAATTGGTAAACCTCGTGGTGATAAGACTAGACTTAGATACAGTCCCGAAAAGCCAGTCTCATCCACTAGGTTTGTAAAAGAACAGAAGGGGCAGAAAAAAAGAGAAAATGTAACTTGCTTCCATTGCAACAAAACCGGGCAACTAAATGATGAATGCAAGTCAAGTAAAATGCACCTCAAAGAAAATAAAATAGAAAAAACAGTTCATGTTGCTATGAGTAATGCTGGTGGGAAATCACACATGAACGTTAGAAAAAATGAAAAACCAAAAAAAGTATGAATTTCCATAGAGAACGCAATGCTCACACTCAGCATCCCTACATTAGTGCACCCTATAGAGATGTGACAAGAGCTCCTCACTTATGAATACGTTTATGAGTGTCTTGTCCCAATTCTCCACACATGGGCCAAATAATCTAAGAGGTGGAATCAAAATGCCCAGCAACAGGAGATTTGAGAAGAGAGACCCGAATCCAAATGTCAAATGGATCCCCAAAAATTAAGTGATCCAGAAAAATTCAAATAATTTGTGCAAATAAAAAGAAAATTGATTATCATTCTCTCTGTGCACAAAATTAACTTTGTAGTTGAATTATTTGGGTGATGTTCGTTTCTAAAATCTTTGGAAAAAATTCTGTAACTGGATCATTTCGGAGTTCCTACACTAACTGTCGGATCCGATAGTTAATTATCAGAGTTCTGACGCTTTGCAGATCTACAAAAACTAGGTTTTTAAATCTCGTTTCGCTCGAACCCATTTCATTTCATTATCTTCCTACAGTGACCGTGTGAAGGTTTTTGGGTTCCCACAGGTATTCCCTCCCTTCCTCTTGCATCATTGAAGCTTTTTTTCGTCGATTTGATCCGGTAATATCAATATTTTGCCTTGTCTCTCCTCTAGGGTAGTGATCTTCTAGATTTTGGTAAAAAACTTCTAGGTTTTTGAAGAAAACCTTGCTCATTTAGGGGATTTGTCTATTCCTACCATAAATCCTTGTTTTCCCTAGTCCTTTTAGCCCTCTTTAGTTGAAATCCTACATGGCTAGAACCAAGCTCACCGGAAAGAGAGCCCGAGCTGAGGCCTCCACCCCTAGGGCCATGCCCTCTCCTCCCTCTCAAGCTCAAAACCGATCTGTTGAGAGGCGATTTCAGTGCACACCCTCTGAAGCAGCACTTAAACTTGTCAAAAGAGGGTTTGCAGTGGAAAGAAGATCAGACTTAAGAGTTGTTGATCGCTTCAATGTATTTTCTCTACTGAATGAGGTGAGGTGGTTCAATATACTGATGTGGGAAGGAAAGACATACCCGTCTCTAGTCAAGGGTATGTATCGGTCCATTGTTTTGACCGATAGTAAATCGTGTTTCTTCACCATCAGATTCGACAATGGTGAAGAAATTGTGGTTGACCTTTTAACCATCTCTTCCATGATTGGGGTAGATCTGAATCCAAATGGTAAAAAATCTGCAGACCTTTCTGTCCCAGAAGATGAGAGACTCCCAATTACTCAGTTTCACTTATTCCCTTCCGTATGGTAAACTTAAACCTGCCTACCAGATTTTACATCAAATTTTCATCTCAAACGTGTATCCCAGGTCAGGGCATAAGACAAACTTGACCATTGGAATGGCCAATGTGCTCTATCATGTTGCTTCTGTATTCCAGTATGCCTCCCATCTCTCATTTGCTCAACCATCATCTAGTATGCCGATAATCCTGAACGAACAGCTGCTCCATTTGGCGTCATCATGTCACAACTGGTTTTGGGTCTCAATGTCCGTCATTTACCAAATGAGAATCCCAAAACTGAAGCACCACTTAACTCCTATACAATTGAGAAGATGAATTTGGAGCATCACCTCATCAGCTGCCTCGTGGAGAAGCTAACCCTGGAAATGCAGACCCTCCCCCAACACCAGCAGAAGAAGAACATGTTGATCCGCCTGAACAGCAACTTGATGTAGCAAAACTTACCCGGCGTATGACAAAATTGGAGAAGATGATGAAGAAGACTCTAGAGTATCTTCAGTTCGTTGCTTCTGGCTGCCGTTGTAACGCCCCGCCCTCTCCGAGATTCAGAGTCTATTTTTTTTAAAAAAAAAAAAAAAAAAACCGGACAAGGGCGGAGAGACGTCACGACGAGAGTTAAGTTCGGACTTTCGAAGTCCGACCCTTAACTGGCCACCCATGTGTGCATGGACTAACCCACGATAACAAACCACACATGGAACTAAGCAATGACTTGCGGAATAAACTAGACTAACTGCGGAAATAGATTGAATAGATAGCAAGTACCAGTCTCAATTAATAAATAACATAAACCAACCATCCATTGTTAATATCATAAACAAACCATAGCAAGGTATCAACTTATTACATGTCCACAAAATATAACTAAAAAGACAGTAATAAAGAAATCCCAATCAACAATCAAGCGCTTAGGCTTGGCTCCCCTCCTGATCATCAACCTTCTCTTTCCCTTTCCTTGTTCCTGCATTATCCTCTAAGGATAGAATTAGGGCGTTAGATCAACGCGCCCAGTAGGTTCCCGATCAGAGCTACCACAAGGTTAGCTTATAAATCATGCATATAACAAATGTCTTATTATCAAAAACATATAAAATCATGCTATGTATGTATGCAAATGTAATGAGCCCCACCCCATCACACATACATATAACCATCACTTGACGTGTCTCATATCAACCTATTAATTCTCCTGGCGGGACTTTCACCACCTAAGGAGGCCCCACAGTTGCATATCGGGCATTCCGACGGAGTGTGGGCTCCGGTGTCCATAATCATCAGATAATCCTCCTGGCGGGACCCTCATCGCCTAAGGAGGCCCCACAGTTGCATCTCGGGCATTCCGACGGAGTGTGGGCTCCGGTGTCCATAATCATCAGATAATCCTCCTGGCGGGACCCTCATCGCCTAAGGAGGCCCCACAGTTGCATCTCGGGCATACCGACGGAGTGTGGGTTCCGGTTTCCACAATCATCATCCCATGCCATGCATGAGATGTCAATGCATTGTATGTCATTTGTAAATACATAACTCATCATTCAAAACCACATTTGAAACGTAAATCAAATACAACATATCTCATAAAAACATAATAAAACCAAATCATAATTGTGGTTACAAGTAGGTAGGAAACCTACTGAAGATTCACTTCAGCGTCCGTTCTTTCTTAAGCTTTACCCGATCACGACTCGCACGTTGTTCAACTTTCCGTTACCTTGTCCATATAACAATAAGTAAATCATACTATCATTTAAATATTCATTCACATCTAAGACCCAAAAACATCTTGTGGGGTTCGGCCATACCCATGGCCGAACCTTACCCACTTTAATTTGATCTCTTTATCCATTCATAATTGTATCATGCTTAAACTTTAGAACCACTAATTATTTCCATGAAATGTAATCATAAAACCCATAAACATGGTCCATGGGGTTCGGCCATATGTCTTTCCCATTTAAACCTTTTCATCATATCTTAGCCATAGAAACCCTATGGTTCGGACATGAAATGGCGAACCCATATCTTGTCCAATTGTTCACTTAGAACCCTTTTTATATACCTCATATTGTTCCATAATCTTCAAACTTGAAACCCTTTGATTCAACCAAAACAGTCCATATAAAATGGTCCATGGGGTTCGGCCATACACATGGCCGAACCCAATGATTCCCTCCTATGTTCTTAACTTAGGTTCTACACCCTTTTACCAAGGTCATTACATGGTTCAGCCATCCATAGGCTGAGCCAAATCAATAACCATGACTCCAAGTAATTCGCATAAAAACAACCCATACAGCAACCCATAAAATGACCCATGGGGTTCGGCCATTCACATGGCCGAACCATATGGTCCTTTTGATGCAATTCTTCCAATGATCTTTCATAATTTATCATGCATCTTAGCCATAAAAACAGCAAGGTTTAACCATCCATTGCCGATCCCATATAGTTAATTAATTCCATTTTACAATCCTTTTAAACATCAATACACTTGGTATGGTTTTTATCCCCAAAAACCATACCATTCACCAATGATCTCCATGGGGTTCGGCCATCCCAAGTGGCCGAACTCCATGCTCTAAATTTCCATCCTTTTCAACCTCATCATCTTACTTTAGATCATTGATAAATTCATCATAACATGACCTAATTAAAACATGTAAATACTTCCACCACCGGTATGGTTTTGCATGGTTTTTAACCTTCCAAAAACCATCAAAATATCAACATCAATTCATGGGGTTCAGCCACCAATGATCCATTTTATCAATTTATACTCAAGGTTTAGACCCATGATGCATTCGGCCATTCCTTGGCCAATCATGACATCCAATCCATGTTTTAAACCTTTTTAAAACATGCATTTTAAGTCTAATAGAAACATCTAAAACAGTCCTACAATTGCATGGTTTTCATGTTTCAAAGACCATCAAAACCAACCAATTATTTCCATGGGGTTCGGCCCTCCAAGGTGGCCGAACCCAATGATCCCTTTTATAATTTTAAAACCTCCATTACTCAAGGTTTAAACCTTGATGCATTCGGCCATGCCCATGGCCCAAGACATGTTCCATTTGTTCCATCTTATCAAACAAAATAACACATAAACACTTACCAAACTTCCTTTGCCTTTTCTTCTTGCCTTTTTCCCTCTTGTTTCCTTCTTTCTTCCTTAATCCTTTGCCGAAATGGTGCTGGATCAAATGGGGAAACACAGCAACTGGTTCGGCCCAAAGATGGTGTTCTAGAGAGGGGGAGAGAGAGAGGGGGATTCTTAAGATTTTCTATGTGAAAATCGGCCAAATGAGGTGGTCTCTCTCTTTTGTAATTCAGCCACAAAATCCATTCATTTCCCTCATTAATCATTGATAAAAACAAGGAGATATTGGGTGCCATCCAAGGCACCCCTTGGTACCAAACGTTGCATCCATTCATTTCAGCCCATGCATCTCATGAGATGAGATGCATGCCGCCCAAGCTTGGTGTCCCTTGGCTTTGGCCAAGGCACCCCTTCATCCAACGGCTAGGATTTGTCTATCTAAGAGTTGTGTGAGATTAGGACTCCTTTCCATTTCCTCTTGACTCACTTGACTCATGATCTTTTTATTCCAACTCAACTCATTCAACTCAACATACTTAATGCATCATATTTGAGTCAACTCTTTTCTTAATTAAAACTCAATCCAAATCAGTCCAACTCGAGCTGCACTAACTCATACTTGAGCTCAATTGAGAGCCCACACGGTCAGCCGTGGTCAACCTGACCCATTGGGTCCCCAATTAGTCCCTTGACCCGTTTTGACAACATGACCCATTAATGGGCTGATTTTGCCATTTTTAAATGGTTTTCACTTGTGCATCAAGCCTACCCATTTTTGCTCCACTTGGTTTCCAATCAATTCAGCTTAACCCCATTTAATTTTGAGCTCACACAATGGTCAAATAATCCCCGATGACCCATTGGGTCCAATTAAGCCCTTTGACCCATTTAACCATTTTCGACCCAATTGTTGTACATTATCCGTTCCCTTCAATCTAACCCTTATAATATGCTCTTAGGATCTTAGTTTGAGCAATGGGCCCCACCATTTCCTTATTTCACATCACAAACATTTAATTTAACAAATCAGGGGCACTTTCGTAATTATCCATTTCATTGAGAAATTGGGGTGTTACAGCCGCTCCTCCAGAGATGTTCCTCCATCTCCTTTTCGCGATTAACATTAGATCATTAGGAATGCTTTTGTATTTTGGATGAGGTTTATGTATAAAGCTAAGTTAATTTAATGGAGTATGGTTTGTGTTTTCTCTCTATGGTAAATGAATGATGGTATGTGGAATGAATGTTTACATGATGGGTTGATTTTCTCTAAGTGTATGGCCTTCATCTTGTGAGTTTACACTAATTGGATTTCTTATGAATGTCATTTCCTGCGATTATAATTTGGATTTCATTCATATTCATGATTGGTGGTATACCTAAATGGAATGGATATATGGTGTTACATGGAATGAGAATTTGCATCTTTTATGAATGTTATGTGATGTTTTAATTTATTTGGACTTAACTTTTATAATTCATGTATTCTCTTCCATAGGTCTATGTTGGTTGCCTCCCCCAGGCATCTCCCTAACTCCTTATTTTCCATAACCCCCCAAACAAACCACCCACCAAGAGGGAGAAAAATATTCTGAATCAATTCTCCAAGAATGAGAACGAAAAAGGGGGAGAAATGTGATGTGGAGGAGGAAAAGATGATGTTCCCCATTTTCCCAATGTGCTCAAATTGTTGAAATATGAGGAGAATTATGATTAAATGGGAAATATGGAATTAGGGGGAGCAATGAATTAATTGGAGTGCATTATTTCAAAATGAAAGGGGTAAAAAAGAAAATAATTAAAATGATATATTATTGATGCTAACACTTAAGGAGAGTAAGTTGCTCCACCCAGAATATGCAATGTGATTTGTAGTGTGTTGTTTTTGCACGCATATTTGAGTTGAAGTTCATCGGGGGTTTCTCAAAGAAGACATGTGCAAGAGCAAATGTGTTGTGTCAAGTTGTATTTTATTGTCTCTTGTACTTATAATTGAGTTGTAATTTAAACTCTTTGAGATGTAAGTTTGTATAACAAGCCTTGTATTTGGTCATGTAAGGTTTTGGCATGATATTGACAAAGGGGGAGATTGTTAGTGTCCCTCATGTCTTGTCAATTCCGTGACAATGTAGTTGGATCTGTGTCCCTCATGTCTTGTCAATTCCGTGACAATGTATCAAATTGACAATTGAAGTGTCGCTTGACAGTGTGTGTGTCCATACCTTGCCTCTGGAAGAACTGAAGAAGATAAATCAAGATTGAAAGACCAGAAGCGGTGACTGGAAGGCAAAGCAATATGACTAGAAGACCTAGTTGACCTGGACTTACCCCTAGAATGCCCTTAGAATCATGGACCAATATGGGTGTGTGGAGTCCACAAAGATAGAAAGTGAAAAGTGCAGAATTATGAACATCGGAACTCCAATGCTATGTATCAGAATTCTGACATATTGCTCATCGGAAGTCCGATATTGTATACATCGGAACTCCGACAGTGATTTTATCTGCACTCATTCTATGCTGCAATGGTTGTGGACTCGATCTCTTGAAATATAACATGTTGATATTGGAACTCCGATGTGTGACCATTGGAAAAAAGAGCCGTTGGGCTAGCCGTTGCGAAAGAAGTCAAACTAGCCGTTGGACTACAGGAAGTCCGATAGTCATTTTGTCGGAACTCCGACATTTTGTTCGTCGGAACTCTAACACTAATATCGGGATTCGACAGTATACCATTGGGACTAAAATGTTATAAATAGTGGACTGTTCCAATGGTCTTTGCTGCTCTTCTTGGACAAAATTTGAGAGGATATTGGAGAGCACTCCATAGGCAGCTTGAGAGACTCTAAACTCATAAATTAGTATATTTTGATGAGGCTCTTTCCAACAGATTACACATTTGTATTTGAGCATTGATGGTTCACTTGTGTTTGGAAATTTGAGTGTGTTCTAGGACACCGTAGTTGAATCATTAGGAAAGCCCTAACCCTAGAACCCCATCTCCTCTACCTTGGTTGATCGAGCTTAAAGCGGCGGCATTCCGAGATTGAACAAGGAACGTGGAGGCAAGGAGATTGAAGTCAAGAACACGACAATCAAAGTTAAGAGCTCCAAAGAGGCAAGTGTTCTTGTATGTTTTATTCTCATTAAGTTGTCCGGTTTTGGACACTACCTGTAACGGTGATTGTCATAGGTTTTGGTCACCAACTAGAACGGTGATTGTAGGGTTTTGAACTCCATCATAAAGGAGATTGTTGTATTAGCTTTTGTCTCCACCTGTAAGGAGTTAATAGTAAATTCCTTAAGTAGTTACTTGAGGCGTGGATATAGACAAAGTTGTCAAACCACGTAAAAATCGACTTGTGCAATGTGTGATTGTTGTTCTTGATGGTGCATGCATGAGTTAGTTTCATATTGGCATCTTAATTTAATTAAATACATTTGGCTTAGTTTAGTGATTGTTAAATTAATTAAATCAAGCATCTCATATTTGCTCAATCTTAATCTTCACTGGTATAAGAGAACATCTAATGGGGGTATTTTAATTTGGGACCATTATGTTTTGAAAATCATATTTATTTCCGCATTAATTTTAAAAGTCCTATTGAACGAACCCCCCCCCCCCCCCTCTCTCTCTCTCTCTCTCTCTCTCTCTCTCTCTCTCCCCCTCTTCCTCTAGGACATTTCTAGATCCGAACATTGCTCTAACACGAACTTTCATCAACAAACCATTTTTGTGGCTTCCAGTGTAGTCCATTCTACTCTCAATCTCTTCCACCTTCATCAAAAAAATTAGGTTGCCCCATCTTTCCTTTCGTATTTGTAGCTTGATCTTACTTTTTGTTGGTCTCCCCATCTCCTTCCAAACAAGGGTCTCAATGACATTAACAACCATCAATTCCCTTGCTTTAGATCCAAATCAAGTACTTACTATGTGACACTTGCCTCCCATCAACCTACCATTGAGTAATATAGATAGCCCCATTCGACTCATTTCCTACCTCGGATGTGAAAAATATAAACCCCTTTTCGCTTCCTTGTATTTTTTGCCTTTCCCTTAGGAACAAAAACAATAAAAAATTGTTATTCTTCCACCAAATCCCCACCCAAAGCGATCTTAAGCATCTCTTGTACACCAATAACCTTTTCAAGATCGCATGATGCGTTATATACTCAAGGAAACCACTTATCAATGAATAGAACATATAAGAAACACTAAATTTTAGTACCTTGTACAAAATATTTGAGTATGAGGTCGTAAAAATTTAGGAACTTTAACAAAAGCTTCAAAAGAAGTAGGTGCAAGGGGTGCATCGCTTGGTCCTGCACAAAAAAGGACACCAACCTAAGAAAATTTAAAATAGGAGAAAACAGTCACTACTACTATATTAAAAAATATAGATCCTTCAAGTGACAAAACAAGAAGAAAACACGTTATAGCAATAAACTTATGAAATAGAATTGACAAAATATAAATTGTACTTCTCTACTTTCAAGTTTCATGACTCCCATCTTAGAATGCACCACAAGCCAAAACTAAAAGATGTAGACTTACTAACTACAAAAAAAGAAACCCTTTGCCTATTAGTCCCTTGTAAAAGAACCCTTTTTTCCCAAAAAGCTCCTATCCTTGCCAAACAACTCACACAATACACAATACAAGTAGTCAAAAACAAGTCAATAACCTACAATAAAATGTTTTAAGTGATCATATGAAAAAGCTACTAGTAATTTATGAATTATTGGATATCAAGATGAAAGAAAATTCAAAGAAACTGCCCACGCATCGCAAACTAGCACCTACGATGAGTCTTAATGGATGGTAACCATTCAACTCATCTACTCTTACCACTATATAGAAACAAATAAAATGTTGCACTACTTATTTTGCTAATTGAGGAATGGAAAGAACAAAAAAATTGAATCACTCTCTAGACTATGTCAAAGCTTTTCAAAAGAATTCCAAGTCCATTAAACATGCATGTCTGATAGTGAATGTAGCGACCCAACCCTTATTTTATGTTATTTTTGAGAAATTTGATAAGCCTACACATGTGAGGATTTGGGCTATGTGTGGGCCCAAGTTTTACCCAACCTGAGCCCCAAAACCTAGTTTTTGGGCTGCCAAAGTGGAAAATACCAAGGGAAATGAGGTTGTACTGCCGTCGGTTCGACCTTCTGAGAAGCAGAAGTTGAACTGTAAAATCCAGCCTTTGTTGGTCCAACTGACAGATAACGTCGGTCCAACCAACAGAGAGCAGAATTTGACAGTCAGAAACCCAGTTTTTGTCTGTCCGAACGACAGTAAGTGTAAGTCCAACTAACATCGCAGAACGGGATTGGTATTAAAAGCCCCTTTTCATGCCCAAATTGACCCCCTGCTTCAGTTTACACTTCTTTTCGCCAGAGACAGCCCTCCCCCTCGCTTTCTTCCCTCTCTCCACCCTTTGCATGTGGAAGACATCCGATTCCACACTTAAACAACTTCTCACCCTTGGATCCTCAGGCTAGGATGCACTTCCCTCCTATGGAATTTTCTCCCCTTAAGGTATTTCCCACTTCTCTAACACCAAACTGCCCTTAAGTTGTTGGATTTTTGGTTAAGAATGAAATAGTTGGGTGGACTGGGGAGATTGTTTGGTTTGGGGGAGAGAATGATTTGCATGGAGGCATATCCTCCTTAGATGAGTGTTTAACCTAAAATTGTTGGTTTCGGTTGTGGTTGATTTTGATTTAGGGCTTGATTTGTTGAATTTGGGGTTTTTGCCCAACCCCTTTTGGTGTGGGCTTGTGGAGGAGACAAGCCAAGGCCCATAACTTCGTAATTGTTTGAAAATGAATCTCAAAGCAAGGCTTGATCTTGAGTTTGGGTCATGAAATTTGGGGAAAATGGTAGGATTATTGGACTTCCAGTTCAGAATTTAAAGGTACTAGATTACTGGACTTCTACAATTCATTGGATGGGAGCTTATCCGGATCACATAGGAAAAAGACTAAACTCAGAGCCTGGTCTCCTCCGAATAGTGGAATGTTTAAGTTCAATATAGATGGGGATTCATGGGGTAAACCTGGACTAGAGGCGATAGGTGGGTTTTTGAGGAACTCGGATAGATCATCAATGTTAGTTTTCTCAGAGCCTATAGGGGTGAAAGATTCCAACAAAGCAGAGCATTTAGCTATTAAGAGAGCCCTAATTTTGTGGTCGAAATGAAGTCATGTAAGTTAACGATTGAAGGGGATTCGGCGAATGCAATCAAGTGAGCAAGGAGTTCGAAATGACCTCCTTGGAAACTTGTAACAATAGCTAGGGAGATTAGTTCTTTGTGTGCTGGGAGGGAGATCTCTCTCTCTCTCTCTCTTGTTAGAAGATCAACAATGGAGTCGCCGACTTTCTAACCAAATGAAGAATAGACAAACAGGATGGCGAGGCTCTTTCTTGGTATCTAAGGATTTAAAGTTTCTTTGGACTTTCTCATTGTATTTTTAAATAACTTGTACATTGAAACTTGTATTTTTTTTAGGGACGGGGGGTGGTGTTAATCCTCGTAGACCCTATTGTACATTCTCTTTCTGTGAATATATTTCTCATTTCTTATTGTTAAAAAAAAAAAAAAATTATGGTTCCAACATCAACCCACTTGTGGATACATGTTGGCCAAGCGATTGTAACTATTTCATCATTTTGGATGAATTTGTTCATGAGCAAGTGTTGTTTGTCATTTCATCATTCGGGATGAATTTGCTCATTGGCAACCACTGTAAAGATGCTTGCCGCTCCCTTGTGGCATCCTTGGAGGAGCCAACATTGGGATGCCCTCGTACGACATTATGATGACCAATATTGGGGTACTTGCCCCTAGCATAGTCGTTTACCATCAATCTAATTTCTTTTTCATGATATTGGATCCACTTTCATCATCTTATACGGTTATCACCTATTGCATTCTTATTTTTAGATGCCTCATTGCCATAATTAGAGGCATTTTTGCCATTACATGTACCATTACCATTCAACAAAATGTCATCATCATATGCATCACGATTATCAAGGACATCTTCATCAATGGACACCTCAGCACCATTGGTTTCTCATGATCGTAAGAGTATCGTCATCCAATGTCTCTTCATTTTCGCCTCTCGCCATTATCAGATGCACCACTAAGAGGTATATTTCTTTGATCCTCTTTCATAGCATTCTCGGCAAACATTGCATGTTCAGTTTCAATCTCAATCTCATGTAACTACATTAAGGAGTTATATTGTGCAGAGACAACTGCCAATTGGATGTCTAGATTCAGTTTTCAATGCATAACCCAACAAGGGCCGACACTGATAATTCATTTGTATTTTCCATTCATTGAAGAATCCTTTGACCGATTCACCCTTCATTTGTTTTCTATCTGATAGTTCTGCGAGGGAGACTCTTCATTATCCAAAAAATGGGCTTGGAACTTTTGCTCTAACATTGCCCAAACGGTAATGGAGCTGGGAGACAACCTTGGCTACCAAGGTAATGTTGGTTCCATAAGTGAAATGAAGAAAAGTCGGAATTTTAGGACATAAAAATGGGCAATAACAATAGAGAGGAATTGGTACATGTGTTGCTAGGTAAACCCTATGCCATCAAAAGGTGGGATCTTCGGAAATTTGAACTTCGGTGACCAAGAGACATTGTCCATCCATTTAGGATATGAAGGAAGCATGGATTTTGATTGATTAGAAGCCCCTTGCATTCCCTCCATCAATTTCAAAACTTCAAACTTTGTCAGAAGCCTATACATTCCACCGTTTCTTTTTCTTTCAGGTCATCATTTTCCATTCTTTGCATTATTGTCCTTTCAAACTTGATGTTTCGATTTTTTTTTTTCCATTTTTCATTGTCAAGTTTATTTTGTCGTTGAAAACGTCAACAAATCGTTGGACTTGTTGCTGGACAGAAATAATTGATCCTCATAAGCTCTTGAACATTTGAGAGGTGAACGTTTGACCTCATTCTACTTTTTGATTAACCTCATCCAAATTTTCACTCAGTTCATCCCATTTGGGCAATTTTTTACATTTCATCTTTCCTTGAACTTCCTTTCAGAAGCGTGCTCAAAATTCTAACAGCAAAACTTATTGTCCCAAAGAGCATGCCAAAAAATTTGTAGACACAAATTTCAAGTATCCACAAATTTCTATTGATGTAATTTTGATGGTAAAATGATTGCAAGTACCAGAATAACGGCTTCTCTATAGAGGACTGATCAAATACACTTCTAATTTCTAAATAAGTAGAACAAAAATTAAACACTACTTTGCAAAGTTCTTAAATTCAAGAAAGTACATGAAGTTCTTCGGACTTGACAATGCAATGTCGTGGGAGGGACCCGATTGACTCAATGCACTTGAAAAGAACATTTTTGAACACTCCATATCCCATTCTTAAATGTGAACCAATATTTTGAACTCCAAAACCAACTGATCATCAAAACCAAATTGTTTGAAGAATCTTCGAGTACACAGTAAGTTGTGAACTCAAAGTTCATTCGAAACTTTGATTCCCTACCTAAGGGGTGGATCCAAAGTGTTTGTTATACTCCATATCTATACAAGCATAAACACAACCAGTCTCCATGAAGGGGGTAAATCCCAAGTGTGTCTTCCAAGAGTTCAAGTGGAACAAATTTCAAGGTTTCTCCTCCCCCTGTCCAAGAGGTAATGGGTTATCAATTGAGACTCGTGACAATTGTCACTAGGTAACTTTAGTCCTGCTATTGCGTTGCTGCAGTCCTATCGCTAGGTAGCTGAAGGGCTGCAGCTTCTTTGCTACAATCTTGCCAAAAGGTAGCTGCAGTCCTACCATTGAGTACATGCTGACTTGCCACTACATTGCTACAACCCTTCTTCAACATGTTGGACAGCTAAAGGTTTGTCACTCATCTTCTTTAGTAGAGATCTCACCAGTCACAACATTTACCCAGTCTAATTCATTAGACGCATCCAGCATAGTCTTGATGTCATGATATTTCATTAGATACGTTGATAATAGCCCCTAGAATGATCTATTGATCTATATATCCAAGCGATGATCTACAAGTTGAAATGTAAAGCTAACGCGTGGATCTTGGACACAAACTTGACCTTGTGGTCATTAAGCCATCAAAAGTGGGTCAAGGTTGTATCTACCAATCCATACATTCGATCATCGATCTGTAAGTTGGGATGGAGAGCTAACACATGGATATTAGAAACAGACTTGAATCTGCAATCATCAGGCCATCGTAAATGGGCCAAAAGTTGTATCTTTCAATCCATACATTAGATCACCAATACATAAGGTGCAATGGAGAGCTAAGACATGGGTCTCTTAAATGAAGTTGAGCTTGTGATAATCAAGCCACCATAAACAGGCCATAGCTTGTATCTTTCAAAACACACATCCAATCGTTGATCCATAAGTTACTTTAGAGAGTTAACACAAGGATGTTTAAAATGGACTTGAGCTTGTGATCATCGAGCAAGCACAAGTGACTCACGGTTTGGACATTTTGATCTATATGCCTGAGTGTCAATCTGTAAGTTACGATGTAAAACTAACACACAAACCTCTAGGGCGGCATTCAAACAATAGACATTTCATCATCATAAATCAAATGCACACAATATTCTTTGATCCATATATCCAATTGATGATTCATAAGTTCTGGAACATTCTTCGAGCTCAGATATGTCAACAATTGAACCATGAAGCACCTTCCTGATCTACTTCTTTATCTACTTGTGATCGACCTTATACAATCCAACCCCACTAACCATATCTAAAATTGATCCTCCATTTAGTTCACTTATTTCAGTCGAGTATCAAATTTATCAGTGTCCTACCAAGTTATTTCCAATCCTGGTTAACACGAGCTCATTATTCTCCATAACACTCACTCCATATATTATTCATGTTCTACTAATTTTCAAACCACTCACCTTTACAGCTTTCTTTCTTAACTCAAGTTTTCTACCTCTTCAGTTCCAACATTATAACATTAGTCCAAATCAAATAAACATCAATTTGGCCACACATTATACAAACATTTAGAATATTAAATCCGTGTAATGTTTAGTAATCCTTAAATCACAAAGGAAAAGAGATCATTTCTCTATTTATGCCATGAGAACTAGCCATAACATCCACTCACATGAAAAAATCTTCTTGATACTACTCTTCGGTGCACTTTTAGCACTCTTCAGGTGCTCATTTTTCTTGCCAAAAAAACACTCAATATTGTCGGCTCCCCCTTCCAATTTTCAATTATTCAGTTGCCTCAAGAATCTTTGAAGCTTAGATTTCCTCATCTCGTATTATGATAATGAAGTGCAAGCGTCTCTTTATTCCAAAGCATCTTCTCATAAAATGAAGTTATAAATAGGTAATCATATGAAAAAGCAATGCCAAAGGAAGTGCCACATCCCTCCTCAAACTTCACCTTCAAAATGACTGCATGGATCTACAAGTTGACAAACTTATTGTTGTTTTAGAATTATTTAGATGTCCCAATAAGTTTGTGCCATCTTTCATCTGAAGTCCATACAAATGTCTGTCTGTGTTTAATTTGTTAGAAGTTTTGTCATATACAAACTCTCCAACCTCATCTAAAGTTTTGGAGTTGAATCTTATTTTTATTACACTAGTTGTGCGACATGCACTGTACCTAGCATAAGATCATCAATTAATTCATTTTGTAGCTAAAAGTAAGCAATAATTTTTTTTTTTTCTTCTTTTAAGCAAAGACACAGAATATATCATTAAGATGGAGAAATACAATAGTGTGGGGAGCATAAGAGACTTAAACATGCCCTGCAAAAGAGTGGATACAAAAAATAGTGCTGGAAAAATAAACGATAGTGACATACGACTCAAAGGGGAAAGGTCCATGTGAGCAAACCCTTAAGTCCCTTCTCCATGTGAGAATTGTTGGGTGGTGAATACTTCCACTACCGGACGAGATAATTGTACTCCCACTTTGGATAGGAAATCAGCCATGCTATTCGCTGATTGTGATACATGTGTAAATAGTGGATGGTCCCATTCCTACTCAATCTCCTTATGTTCTTGACAATGTTGCTCAATTTCCAGAGAGGATTCTTCCTCCACTAGCCGAGGCGATGGCATTAGCGGAATCACCTTCAATGATGAGGTTGCCATTCCCAATACTAGTCCAAAGATGGATCACTCGCCTAATCGCCCTAAGTTTCACTTCGTTGGATTTCATTACCCCTACCGATTCTGAGAAAGTCAAGAGCATCCTGCCCATGTCCTCATGGAGAAGAACTATCCCTAGTTTTCCCCTGGCTGCTCCGCCGACATTCAATTTGTAAAGCTTTCTTGAGGCTTCACCCATTCTATGTGAGTTTTCCTCACCTTTTTGTCTCCTTTCATACATCTTTCCCATGACAAGTAGAAGTCGTTAGGGTCATAGTCTATGATATCCTTACATAGAACTAGCAAAAAACTAGGTTCCATTTAGCCTTCTCAAAAACATCTCATACTAACCCCGACTTCCCATCAAAAAATTTGTTGTTCCTTTCTTTCCAAATAGCCCAAATGATTGTCATAGGGAACAATCTCCAAACCACCCTCCTACTACCCACAAAGGCCCCCCCAGCGCATTCTGTAATGATTCTCCCTAATGTGTAATAGAACCCATGGACACTCCATCAGATTGAGGAATAATCACCAGACAGCTATAGAAAATGGGCAGCTATGCATCAAGTGATCCACCTTTTCCTCCTCCCCACCACATAGTGTGCATAGCTCTGATGCTCCCTCAGGTAACAGGCCTGTATTCCTAAGGTTGCCCTTGACCGACATTCTTCCTTTAATAGCAGCCCACAAAAAAACTTATATTCTCGGGGGATTTTGTTGTTCCAGGCCAGATTGCAAGGCGGCTTTGGATTTAGGCGGAAGGAGTAGGCCTTCCTTAAGATAGACCTAACCGAGAAATCTCCCGATGGGTATATGGACCATAAACAAATCAAAGATTGAAGCTGATCCATCTCAAAGCCCTTAGATTCCTTCTAAAATCTATGTTCCATCGGGGTGACCGTTAGGCTCTCCATAATATTCTTTAACTAAAGCGTCCTTATTCGATGCGGCCCGAAACAACCTAGGAAATGCTTCACTCGAAGCTCCCCCACCCATTTATCTTCCAAAATAATACCCTCTCTCCTCGACCCACTAGAAATCCAATGCCCCCTTTGAGTGCCGCACCTATCCTTCCTTCCCCATTTCCTAACTTTACTATTGACTTAACCACTAATGACCCCTCTCTAGCTGCCCTACTCCCTAGATGCCAGCCCCCCAAGGTCCTCTGCCCCATATCTAACCTCCAGCACTTTCCTCCATAGAGAATCTCTCTCTTTCGCGAATCTCCATATACACTAACAAATGTCTACCTAAAATTCCAATCATATATTAATTTATTAAAGCTTTTCACGTCAATGTTGAATATATAATGTATTGAATCGACAATCTATTTGTAAAAGGAAAAACAAAGAAAAAAAAAACAAATACACAAAATTGAAGAACAATATAATAATACCTGAAAACTAGTCTAATCCATCCAACTGACCAAATCTAATTATAAAATCCCATTTTTTAGCTACTTTTGCACAAATTTTGCCTTGTTTAATTGTTACTATGATAAGATGGAGTTAAATCCTTCCAACTAATCATATCCATTTATAAAATATTTTTTTCAATTTTTAGGCATTTTTGCATGAATTTTCTTTATTTTTAAAATAAATATGGGCCAAATCCTTCCAAAATTCACCAAATTTAATCTTAAAATCTCTTTTACATATTTATCCATTTTTACAAGAATTATGCATAATTTTTTTAGTTATTGACATAACAAAAGTACAATAAATCAATCCAACTCACAAAATCAAATCTTAAAATCTCTTTTCCTATTTTTAGTAATTTTTTGGGCGAATTTTTCCCACTTATATATTTCGGAGATTATTATTCAGCATGTTTGGAAGCCCACGACTTGGTGATTTGGATGAAGCATTGAATTCTGTTAATTTTGAAGTGATAAAGACACAAATTTAAAGACATAAAATTATCCTACACTGCCAGCAAAGTAGGCTCATGTATAGGTGAGGCACTCACACACCATTGGCACAAAGACTTTAGTGCTATGACTCCTATGGGCAAGACATTGTTTTGACTCCACTATTTCTGCACAACCAAGATAGTGAGGATATTGACTCTCTTCTAAAGAAAACGCAGAAGGTCAACTACGGTAATTCTGAACCAATCATGAGGTTATGGACACTAGATAGAAGAGTGGCTTTTCCCAATCAATACCCTTTTGGGTACATTGTTCAGGTCAACAATGATCCCCGAACAGACTCGCAGCATTGAAAAATCAGAGGGTATTGGCTTTTCACCCGATTGCTCCTTGGAGTTAACTCTGAGTAGGCAATATATAATTGTTAATAAATGCATTTTGTACTATCGGAATGCAGAGAGCATAGTTCATTGCCTAATTCATTGTCCTTTATCCACCTATTTTGTTTGATATGCAATGGAGCCCCCATGAACTTGCCTAGTTTTATGCATACGTGATTGTCGTCGCTCTCCTAAACATGCAGTTATGCGCTGACTAACATTGATGGCTGTATGGTCCACGTGGCAGGAAAGGAAGAATAGGAGGCTTCACAACAAATTGTATGATGCTTCTCAGGTAATGTAGTAACTCATAAGGGATTTCTTGGGCCTTGGTTTGAAGTCCTTCACCAGGTCTCAGCACATTAATGCTTGGGCATTTGATATGTGACTGGTTGGATTTGCTAATTCATGGAGGTGGAGAATGTTGCCTGTACATTTCAGCACAGGTACCTTATTAATTTGAGCAATATTTTAATTTTTGTGGTGCTTCGCAAATAATTAAAGTCAAAGCATAAAGGGATTTGTTGGGCCCATAGTTTGAAAGCCATTGGCAAGTGCTGGGACTGATGCTCGAGGATTGATGTATGACTGGTTACAATCGCTTAAATCTCGGTAGTCGGCGCTTGTTTAGTGAAGCTTGTTGCCTTTCCATTACAGCAGGGGTATCTCATACATTAGAGCTGTACTTCAACTTTTGCATTCTAATAAAATTTATCATTATTATTTCAAAAAGAAAAGGCAGAAAGTTAAGTCAGAAAGAAAAAGATAATTCTTACCACAGTAGTATGTGGTTAGAACACGGGCATCAGGTGCATATGTTCGTATCTCACTGGACATGCGGCGAACAGAATCATATTGCTCCATGTTTAATGGCTGGCAGAAGTAAGAACATCAGCTCATCAAGAAGATTAGTTGGCACATTAAAAAGGAACTACAACAGCAACCTACTGCTACCATACTAATGACAAATTATAAAGCAAATGCACAGAACAACCCCATCAATGAGCAAGAATCAATTAAAAAAAAACTTCTCAAAAGAAATAAAAGGAAAGGAAATAACCAAAAAGAGAGTAAAGGAAATAAAGAACATCACATCATCTCAACATTCAAATTTTCTATTGTAAGAAAATAAGACAGACCAAAAGAAAGTCCTTCGAGAAGTCCACCTTAGTAATATGACTTCACCACTCACATTGCACAAATCCAATCAATAGGTGCTATTTAAAGTTAAAATATCTAAAACATGTCCAAACCTCATCCCACAAGTAGAAGTAAGCTTTCCTCCAGTGAGCTTTTGTCTTCAAGATTTCAACTTCTTTTCGCAGGGCATCTTTGGCTGCATCACTACTGTTGCAATGTCAAAAGCGGATGATAGTCTATCAAATCTACCAGGTGACGACAAGTACAAATAAAGCACAGTGTGCACAAATAATGGCATACCTAGAGAGAACTGGAGCATATGGTACTGCATATGCTGCTAGTCTTGGATCTGAATAATATTCATCTGATTTTGGATTATCAGCTGCAGAAACATGAAATTCTCATTATACCTTCCACATGAAGCACTAGCACTTCAGAATTTCTAATTAAAATAGATGCCTCCAAGTTGTGAGAACAACCAATACCCCAAAAATAAAAAACCTAGTTGAACAAAATTACAATCCCATTACAAATTTACCAGGCCAGGGACAGGTGTATGTTAAGACACGCATACTGTCACCCCATCTGCAGAAGTATGGACTGATCCTAAATTGAAGAAGCCACTTGAAGTGCCTGTCTAATGCATCATACCAAGCGTCACTCCCATGCTCTACACGATAACGATCCTCAATCACTGTCTCAGATATCTAAAATGGAGTCAAGTAAGCTGAGGTGACATTCGGTGTTTTTCCAAGGTAAGAAGGAATACTACATTAAGAAGTGCATTTTCCGACCTGACTAGCACAACCATTTTTTTCTGGTCAAGGATCAGAAATTCTGAACCACGGGCTGGTTTAAGTCCCATCCCCAACCGGCCATGATAAACCTCTCATTCCCCAAGCTCAGCTGTTTAGCCCAACCAAGAACTCAAAAACACAAAACCCAAAATCTGAAAGACATGGCAAATGATCGACGAATTTCTTTGTATTTGAGAGATACTCTCTCTGGACGCCCATCAGTCTCACTCACCACTGATGAGTAACACTCACCCCCTCCTTGCCCTCTCTCTCTCTGAAAACAAAACCCAGTTGTGATGGTTGACCATTAATGATCTGGGGTCTCTCTGAAAACAAAACCCAGTTGTGATGGTTGACCATTAATGATCTGGGGTCTTTTACATTATCTAATTTGTGGTTTTTCCCTTACTAATTAAGCTAGGGCTGTGGATTTTTTACTAATTTTTTATTATTGTAATTTCTGACTAAAAAGAGGATAGGGCCAGGTTGTGCTCCATAAAGGTTCGGGTTAAGGTTGCATAGAAAACTTAATCTTTGATTGGTGTTTGGCCCTTTGCATTAATGGTGAACTCCACCAAAATCGAAACCGCCATTAACTGATTTTTGTGGAGTCAACTTCATCGATTAGGGTAGTAAGGAGGCAGTTGATTAGGATGTAAAGGGACGTGCTAATTAGGAAAAAAAAATTGGCTATGGTATGTTGACTTTTAGGAATCCATCGTGTTATTTTATAACTAGTGTTTCTTATTGATGAAGTAAAATCAAACATCAACATCAACTAGAAAAATTGCATGTTTATTTAAAAAGAAAATTAAAAGGATGCAAACAATCAACAATTCCTTTTTCAGTTCAACATAGGATTTTCAAGCAAAGAAAAGGAAAAATCAAAGGATACACCAAATACAGCCGGAAGTGAAGGAGTGGATGGAACAACAAAGTCCCATACTGTCACACTCAATTTCAAACGGATTGACATGTTTGTCAAAGTATCTTCATCCATCATGTCACCACACCCATTAACTGAAGAGAACTCGGCAAATATTGGTGATGAGAGGAGCTTTCTTAATGCTACAGATGCTGATTTCAATCTTTCCACCTAAAAAATATAGGAAAATATGGTTAAAGCTAAAACAAATGATAAAACCACCAGTTTTCTTCGATCATAAAAAGGATAGGAAAAAGAATAATTCACTTTTTAGAAACCCACCACTTCCTCTAATGGCTTTCCATCAGCAGGATCCACTATTTCAAGACAATTTTTTATCTCTCCATATAATTGATACTTCTCAGATTTAACCAGACATTGTGCCGAAGACCTGTGAATCAATGCACTGAATTAGAACCAAAAGTTGATAATATAGAAGGCTGTCATAAATCCCATTCAGTTGTGGCAAACATAATAAAGAGGATGATCAAGTGATTTTCCATTGTGATCAGAGAAGGATAAAGATATTATGTATATCCACATGAAGTGGGGTCAACAAGAGAGTAACAAATCACTGATCATGACTGTAAGGTCACATCTTATACATTATACAAAAATGAGTTGAGAATTTTCAGCCGACCCACACTCATAGCCCATTTCTATTTGTAAATCCATCTTTCACGGTAGCACCCCTTTGTCGCCTCAACTATCATGTCTCCTTCAATCTCTGTTTCCTAAAACCTCTCCGTCAGAATCTCCTATCATCTCCCTCAATAAACTCTGACATTCCCATCAATCTCTTTGTTTCCTAAATCTCTCCATCAGCATCTCGAAAACATTCCATATCTCTCCTTATTCATTTTTCTACTTTCTTTTTACAACTATACATTTTTTGCATGGAAAAAAGCCTCTATTACCTCAGCCACGAACTACTTTCTTTCAATAACCCATAGATAAGGTGGGTTCTTATTTGCCTTCCAAGTTACTCTTTCTGAGTGAAAAGGTTTTCCCTCTTTACAAGCCAAACGTGCATATGCCCCAGACCTAGTGTCAATAAAATCAGGTTTTCTTTTGTCCATTGTTTTTTTCTTCCAATTTTCTGCTTTGGTTCTAGTTATTTTGCATGTTTTTATTACAGGTTTGATTTTTAATTGTCTTGTTACTTTGTTGTTTTGTTTTCAAAATTTTGCACAGGTCTTATTCTATGGTCTCCATATGTTTTAGCTACAGTTGATTTTCACTGGGAGAATGAATCAAAAACCAGGAAAGTATTTTTCCCTCTGTTTCTCTTGTTATATTATCTACCCTTTTTTTTGGAAGATGATTTTTACATTTTTTATTTAAATTTCCTTTGGTTGGTAAGCATTAAACCTAGGTATCAGTAAGCTTTTTTTAAGGAACTAAGTTTCCATGATACAAATTTGGAATTGGACTCTCAGTATAAATCAGAAATTTTCACATTGAGCATTGTGTTTTAGAGTTGGATTCAAATATGAAACTCCAATGTCAAGCCTGATTTCAATGTTGAATTTCCATGACACAAGTTTGGAATTAAATTTTCACTGAAGTTTCGAATTAGATTTCAAATTTCATGTCTAATTGGGTTTAATCTAAACCCTGATTTTAGAAACAAACTAGATTTACTTCGTTTGGATAAGCCAACACTCAACAGGCCAAGAATTTGGAGAACTAAATCAACCCTTTTACCCCCTAAAATAAAACCTGCTTAAGGATCTAAATTCCAATCATTTTGTTCCAATTCAGAACTTTTCTAATGTAGCAAAAGCGGTGCGGATTTAAAAGAGACTGGTTAAACCCGATAAACTCGGGTCAAACAGTCAAAGTCTGGTCAACCTTATTCAAAAGGGTCTAATGGATGGCGGGTAAAGGGATATTAGGTGAGGGTATTTTGTGGAAAAAGGAATATGGGATTGAGAGTGTTATTGGCTAAGTGAAGGGTATTAAGGTAAAGAAAAGGGTGCATTAATGGACGGGACAAGAAAGTGATGGCATTGATGGAGGTATTGAAAGATGGGAATAAAGAAATATTAAAATAAGGATGCCTACGGTGGTTGTTGCCTTAGAGTGGGAAAGGATGGGATTGATATGGTTTGCTAGCATGGAAAGGACGTGGGAAGATGGGAGAGAAGGTGGATTGGGTATGCAACAGGTGGGTTCCTATTGGGCACGGATGGAGTTGCAGCCTGGGGAAGAAGATGATGGAACTGATAAGCGATGCTGATGGAGAGAAATGCCTGCAACAATGTGTGGTTGGAACAGGGCCAGCAAGAGTGAAGTCTGCAACTCAGGCAAAGGAAGAAGATAGAGGAAGATAAAATAAACTATAGATAAATTCTATTCCAAATCTGAATAATCGAATGATAGAGTCTACGTTCTCTCTTTCTAGTACAACCAGTATATATTAAATAAAACAACCCTAAACAAATAAGGAAACTATAAAACCATTCAACTAGGACATCGACGTTTGAGACTAACTAGTAAACCAACTAAAAAAGTCTAAATAAAACCTACTAAGTAGGAAATAAATAAACAAATAAAAATAAAAATAAAAGTGAGGTCCACTTGACATGCGTGTCCTACATCGGTCCTCCGGTCTTGAAAAGAACTCGTCCTCGAGTTGAAACCGGCAAAACAACAGCATCTGTAGCACCAAACAAATATGAAAACCAAGTCTGAAAATGCGAATGACAAAGATTGTAACTGCACAAGTTGCAATGCACGGACGATGAGAGCTATATGTCATTGGGACAAAGGAAGCAGTAAATGCACACGGTCGAGGCCGAATCAATCCCTACAAGAAGGGGCTTCAAATTGCACCTGAGGGATAGGATAGTCCTAAGGGATGGGAAGGTTAGCACGAAGCGCCAAAGATAGGACAGGAGGCGGGTATGGTAATGTACGAATAACCATAAATCAACTCTTGGTATCCATATTGGGACCAAGTTTTGGTATGAGAGAGGGTTGGGTAATTAGCGGTGGTGGTGGTGGTTCTTGCGGTGTTGGTGGCGGTTGCAATGCCAATGATGGATCAAAACTTGTCGATTGCATCGACTGTGGCGTCAACAACACAACTGGCTCGTTCTCCAACACGGGCACCGTCAATGGGGTCATGACTTCTGGAGGAGTAGGCATGAAATCTGAGTTTGACCCTAGGGGAATTGGCATGCAACTCAAGGAAGCAAGAACGTGTGTCTGTGAAACTCGCATGCATCCTGAGGTCAACTCTTGTACAACCATCATTGTCTCTGGCAGTTTCGGCTCAATGTTAGCAGTCGTAGGAACATTCCTTACCTCGAGTCGCTCTAACTGATGCTCCGCTGTTATGGTCATCCGTACCGCATCTCTCAAAGTGAAGATGGGATGGAACATGATGTGGTCATAGATCTTAGTACAAAGTCCTCCGATGAATCTGGAGGCCTGTTAAGACTCAGTCTCAGCCAAGTCATTTCTCGGGAAGAGGTAGAAGAATCCAGTTGTATACTCTCGAACAGTCTGATTTCCTTGCCAACAATTCTGGTATTACTCGAACAAAAAATGCTCATAGTCGATAGAAAGGAAACGATCCCATAGCAACATTTTCATCCATATCCATAACATAATAGGAGGCTAGTTGTGTCGCAAAAGGTCGAGTTGCAATTGTTCCCACCATGTAGACGCTTTACCTTAGAATCAATAGGCCACGAACTCCACCTTATTCGTTTCAGCAATCCCCATGTAACAGAAGAAGTATTCGACTTCTAAGAGCCAATCGAGGAAGTATTCGTCGTGCCATTGACCACAAAAATGTAGGACTTTGTAGAGTTTTTCCTCGTCATCTTCACTTGAGTAGGCATAGTAGGAAGCCATGGAGATAACAAATCGTCTTTGTATGACAGAGAACCTTCTCTCGATACCACTTGGCGTAGCAGAAGCGGTGCGGGTTTAAAGGGGACTGGTCAAACCCGATAAACTCAAGTCAAACAGTCAAAGTCTGGTCAACCTTAGTCAAAAGGGTCTAATGGATGGTGGGTAAAAGGATATTAGGGGAGAGTATTTGTGGATAAAAGGAATATGGGATTGAGTGTGTTATTGGCTAAGAAGTGAGGGGTATTAAGGTAAAGAAAAGGGTGCATTAATGGATGGAACAAGAAAGTGATGGCATTGATGGAGGTATTGAAAGATGGGAATAAAGAAAGATTAAAATAAGAATGCCTATGGTGGTTGTTGCCTAGAGTGGGAAAGGATGGGATTGATATGGTTTGCTAGCATGGAAAGGACGTGGGAAGATGGGAGAGAAGGTGGATTGGGTATGCAACAGGTAGGTTCCTATTGGGCACGGATGGAATTGCAGGTTGGGGAAGAAGATGATGAATTGACAAGTGATGCCGATGGAGAGAAACACCTGCAACAGGTCAAGATTGGTTCTTGGTCGGGCAGGCTTTGCAGGAATGGCTGAAACAATGGAAAGCATGTTGCTGGGCAACCGTAGGCGAGGGGGGAAGGTGCAGATGGAGAGGGTAGAGGCAAGAAGCACGGTTGGCATGTGTTTTACCTGAAACGGAAACAGGGGGTTGTGGAGCAACGGCAGGAATTATACCTGGGATAATGCCCAGATTTGGAGAGGCGGTAGCGGCGCACACCTGGGATAATGCCCAGATGTCGGCGACGATGTGTAGCTGGAATAGGGTCAGCGAGAGTGGAGTCTGCAACTCAGGCAGAGGAAGAAGATAAAGGAAGATAAAATAAACTAAAGATCAATTCTATTCCAAATCTGAATAATCGAATGATAGAGTCTGTGTTCTCTCTTTCTAGTACAACCAGTAAATATAAAATAAAACAACCCTAAACAAATAAGGAAACTATAAACCCATTCCAACTAGGAAACCGACGTTTGAGACTAACTAGTAAACCAACTAACAAAATCTAAACAAAATCTGCTAAGTAGGAAATAAATAAAATTAAAAATAAAGTGGGGTCCACTTGGCATGAATGTCCTACATTATCACTTGATAAAACTAACATTTAAGTAAAAAAAAAATTAAGTTCGTTAAAAAAGTATCGTAATATAAGATCCAAATTGTTTTCTTTAAAAATTGTATCGTATCATAAGATTGAAATCGTAAACCTTAAAATTTTAACGACTATGATCAAAAGTTCCATCCAATTCTTGTGAAATGAAACTTGGATTTTCACAGCAAATGTCTTATAACCAATAGTGACAATATCAGTTTGCTTTTCATGCAAACGGGTTGTAGAATGTGAAAGAAGAAAATGGGGTAATGGTAAATGGCATTGATTTGAAACCCATGTACATGGAGAAGAAAATGGAGTAGAAATTGACAAAGTAAGGATTAGGGACAGAACTTGCAGTTCCGCAAATTGTTGTTGAAAATTTGAAGAATAACTGCAAATTTGGTGTTGAAAATTTGAAGAATATGGTAGGGTCAGGCTTTTATTCAACTAAACTGAAATTTTACTTAGTTTATGATACCAACTAAAAAATTTACTTTCATCATCATTGCCATCATCATTATCATCATCATAGCCATCAATCACATCCATATGGGATCCACTTTCTGAGTTCTTTTCTTCCACTCTATCCAATCAAAACTAACACCTTAAGTTTTTAAAGGTATACCTTTCTCATTCTTTCTACTTGAATGCTTTTAATTTTTCTAACAAAAGCTATTTTTGGTCTCATCCATGCGTGCCAAAACCAACTTTAGTGACTTCCCCCGTATTCTACTTAGAGGCCGATTTGGGGGGGAGGGGGGAGAGCTAGGATGATGTGGCGCATCCTCCATGCGCAAGCCTCTACAAGTTGCTATTTCCGTTACTTACTACTTTCGTGTTTGTATTTCTCTTTTAGTAAGGGTAGTCTAGGTATTTGTGGTTTATTTATTTTAGTAAGTGGAAGGTTTATATAAGTTATAGCCCTATGAGGCAAAAGATACGATTGATTGAATAATAAAATTATTGAGATTTTCTCAAACCTTCGTGCGATTGTTTGGAGCAATTCCTTTGAGTGAGAGGCTTGGCATGAGGCCACGGCATGAGGCTAGGTACGATTCTTCTCTTGTCTTCTCTTCTTCTCTTCTCTCTCCTCTTTCTTTGTTTTCTTTTTCTCCCAAGATCAACCCAGATCTGTACAACAACCAGCTGAACCCATCCTAATCCACTTCGCACCTTTGCAACCCCTTCCCTAACCCCTTTCTCCTGTCGCCCAAGCCAGATCTACCCCATAACCCATTGTCCCCTTGCAGTATTCCCCAGATCCGCCATTGTTGCTATTGTGCCTCTGAAATCCCTTCCATCTTGTTGCCACAACCCTTCTCTGGGTTTCTAGACTTCCGCCACCCATTTTCGTCCCTCTCTTTGCCTCCCTTCATTCGTTTTAACCCCTTTCATTCGTTTTGTACCCTAAAATCAAGATTGTCAAAATCGCACGATTCGTGAGTCGAATCGATAGGTGATGAGACTCGAATCGCATCATGTATCGAAATACCTTAAAAAACTTGCGATTTTCCGTTGACTCGCGAATCGCACGATTTGAATTATGCGAATCGCAGTCTCGGACAATTCACATTAACCTTTGTTTTTTTCATTTTTTTTTTTTTTGTTCTTTTTCTTATTTCTTAATCTATTGTTTTGAAAATCTTCTCTTTTTATTCTTCTCTTCATCTCTAATCCCTTTCTATTTCGTTTTTTCTATTCTTTTTCTTATTCCACTGTTTTGTTTTCGTTTTTTCTATTCTTTGTCTTTTTTCTTATTTCTTATTCTACTACTGTTCTATTTTTGTTGAGAATGCAAAAAAATGAACGGAAAAACAGAACCACATATCAATCATATACAAGACACAAGGACTTTACGGGGTTCCCTCCAATAAATACCTGCCAATCAGTTTCCACAGACCTAATACAAGTACCCAACATTATTGTACAACATATTATTATTGGACACCATACAGTATAACTATATTGTATACTGTTATACAGTATTAGAATATACTATATATTGTATTACAATATATTGTTATTCTATCATACAATATTTACATAATATTCTATTATTGTGTATTTATATTTAAATATCATATTAATATATTTTTATTATTTTTTTGGATGATTGTTTGCATATTTACATATATATTATGAAGAATTGAACAAAATGTTATGAATCTTACGATTCACGATTCAATATTCACACCCCTAGACCGATTCACGATACGATACGTTTTTTACAACCTTTTGACAACCTTGCCTAAAACCCATTACCCCATGTGACATTACTTATTCTATCTTATAACCAATTTAAAACTTTAGACCATTTCATTTAATTACATATGCTTTCTTAGTCAAAGCCATTCCACCCTCTTTATTTAATTTTCATATATTTGTTTATATCATATTCCGAGATGTTATTTGCATGATTATCTGTACTAAATCTTACATTACTTAATTGTGGGTATTAATTGGATTTTAATTTCAGCCCATTTTAGCTTAAGGTGCATTATTTTCATGCCTTTTAATTTTTAGAGAACCACATTTAGGCATTTAGGGTCACCCTATTAGTTGTCGTGCATCAAATTGGTATCAGCAGCCTAGGTTAGGAGAGTTTCCTAACTTTCCAAGTCTTAAGCGCATTTAAAAAAAAAATTAATTGATTAATTAATTAAAAAAAATTGCATCACCTCATTTAGTTATTTCTTTCATTCATTGCATATAGACTTAGGTCATTAAATCGCTGCATTCATTAGAGCTAAATCATATCATTTAGTGTGTCTGTTTGTGCATGCCCACAAGTGTATCAACCCAATATAGACCTCACACCGTTTACCAAGATCTTAGACGATATCAGTGCCCGCTTAGCCAACATGGAAACCAGAATAGCAGAACAAGTGACCAGAACCGATAACCGCTTCTATGAACTAGAGCTTTCCCTCAATCAAAACAATGATCTGGAAGTTGGTGGTGGTAGAGGTCGAGGTCGAGTTGGTGACCGAGGGCGTGGTAGAGGAAGAAATGGTCCACACAACCATTATGCATTCATGACCTTCCTGGCCCTGAATCTGAAATAGTGAGAACTGTTAAAGTTGAGGCTTCGAGTTTTGATGGTCGACTTGACCCAAAGGCTTTTATTGACTGGTTGTCTGGCATGAAACACTACTTTAAATGGTATAACATGTCAGAAGGGCGTCGTGTGAGATTTGCAAAAATGAAATTGTTGGGTCAAGCTAAACTTTTCTGGACCAATGTAGAACGCCAAATTGAAAGAGTCGGAGATGAGCTTATTTCTCATTAGGATGAAATGAAAGAAATTGAAAGAAAAATACCTCCTTTTGACTTATAGAGAGAGATTACTGGACCAATGGCAAGCACTTCGTCAGAGAAACATGTCAGTCACCGATTACATCGACAAGTTTAATGAGTACATGATAAGATGTAATATAAAGGAGGACTTTCTTGTGACTCTTTCTCGGTTTAGAATAGGTCTCTGTCCGGATCTCCAAAAGGAGTTGATTCCCCACAGTGTCAATACCTTGGAGGAGATTTATCAGAGAATGCATGAGTTGGAGCGTTACCTGACACCGAACCCTCCTAGCCAGTTTGAGTCTATTCCATGGGGTATGGTGAATCAAGCCAAGCCAGCCACCAGTGCTCCATTCCAAAACAAGGATGCAAGTGTTAAAGGAGCTTCTGGTGAGAGTTCTTCCAAACAAGGGACCAAATGCTACAACTGTCATGGTTATGGACATTTCGCTCACGAGTGTTCTACAAAGAATCGGAATAAGGAAAGAGCTCTTGTGTTGGAACAACAGTCCAATGAAAAGACTAACCATGACGTTCAAAATGAATTGTTATATGGAGTAGAACCCGGTAGTGATGAGGGCATTGATAATTTCGACGAGAATCC
This sequence comes from Chimonanthus praecox, assembly GCA_022113865.1. Classification (NCBI taxonomy): domain Eukaryota; kingdom Viridiplantae; phylum Streptophyta; class Magnoliopsida; order Laurales; family Calycanthaceae; genus Chimonanthus; species Chimonanthus praecox. Next base: position 45,254,390 of record CM039089.1, on the reverse strand, counting down.
CCTTGGGTTGGTTAGCTGTGTTTCCATGTCATCTCCATCAATAGACCCTAGTCCAGTGTCAGTGTCGTCCAAGTTGTCTGAGTCAGCATCTGCATTTACACCACATACACATGCATTGCATACTGAAATTAATACATGCAATAACAATATAAGTTTGCTACAGATACTCATTTTAAGTCCAATGAATTTGATGTGGATGATCTATGGAGGACCTCACATTCTGTCCAGTTCCCGCAGCCTTACCACTCAATCCTACCTCATATGAGCCTCATCCTGACCCACATACTGGCTACCTAGCCCACTTCATAATCCATGGCCTACTACAAAGCCTTCCTTGTCACCCAAGAGAGAGAACGTAGAGTTTATACTGGATGAGAAAGTGGTTCCCAAACGCCAACCGAAGACAGAAGTCAAATGGTTTACAGCAGATGGACTTCAGCGACAAGATCTGAATCTTCTGGAGAGATAACATAGCTTTGTATCGCCAGAATTCTTCTCATTTGGAGCATGTTGACCACAGTGACAGTTCAGATGTCCGAGCATCCCAGCGACGACAGAAGAAAGCCACTCCAGCAACATTGTGGCTTGATGATGACTCCATTGGATGACATTTGAAGGCCTCACGTGTGCATGTTTGCATTTTGAAGACCCTACCTTAGGAAGACACGTGCGTGGGACGATTTGTGTCTTCTCATCTACTTGAACTCGAGGTCGAGTACTTTTTTCAGATGGGGAATTTGATGCAGCGCATCCTCCATGTGCAAGCCTCTACAAGTTGTTATTTCCGTTACTACTTTCATTTTTGTATTTCTCTTTTAATAAGGGTAGTCTAGGTATTTGTGGCTTATTTATTTTAGTAAGTGGAAGGTTTATACAAGTTATAGCCCTATGAGGCAAAAGATACGATTGATTCAATAATAAAATTATTGAGATTTTCTTAAAGCTTCGTGCGATTGTTTGGAGCGGTTCCTTTGAGCGAGAGGCTTGGCGTGAGGCCACGGCGTGAGGTCAGGTTCGATTCTTCTCTTCTCTCTCCTCTTTCTTTGTTTTCTTTTTCTCCCAAGATCAACCCAGATCTATACAACAACCAGCCGAACCCATCCTAATCCACTCCCCACCTTTGTTGCCCCTTCCTTAACCCCTTTTTCCTTGTCCCCCAAGCCAGATCTACCCCATAACCCATTCTTCCCTTGCAGTATTCCCCAGATCCTCCATTGTTGTTGTTGTGCCCCTGAAATCCCTTCCATCTGGCTGCCCCAACCCTTCTCTGGGTTTCTAGACTTCCGCCACCCCTTTGGTCCCTCTCTTTGCCTCCCTTCATTCGTTTTAACCCCTTTCATTCATTTTGTACCCTAATATGATAAGTGCCTCTGAAAGAAGGAAAGCTCAATTCATCAAGAAACTGTTTGAAGCGCAACAATTCACATGTTGTGTTGGCCATGGCACTGGAACGAGCAACAAGTTTGTGTCTTGATTCGCCAAGAAACCAAATGTGATCCTAAAAGAATACAATAACCCAAGGTAGATCGTCAATCATCAGGAGAACCAGATCAATTAACGTCAGAGTACCCACGAATATTAAACGTAGATTGATTCTTATAAAAAGAGTCCACGACCAGGGTGGGCCTTCAAATCAAGGTTGTCACACTCGAATCATATCGTGAATCACTCTAGGGGTGTGAATCATGAATCGGAAATCGTAGAATCGTAAGATTCATAATATTTTTTTCTAAAATTATATAAACTATAAATAAATATAACATATATAGAATAATAAGATGATTTTTTAATTCTTCATAATATAAAAATAAATATACAAACACATGAGTATGTGACAAAATGCACCAATACAAAATAGAATAAAAATACATTAGAAGTCATGCTTTCACCAGTATTGTTAAAATCGTCCGAGTTACGAGTTAACCCATATGAGTTAACTGGACTCGGATGGTCCAGCAAGTTAACTCGCATGCTAAATCGAAAATGGCCAAAAATCGTGCGATTTTTGGTAAATCACAGATCGTGCGATTCCAACTCGGACAATTTTTCAAAGAAGAAGAAATAAAAAAGAAAAGAAGGAAAAGGAAAAAAAGAGGGAAGACTTGGAAAAGGAAGAGGGAAAGGACAGAAGTGTGTGGTTTTGGAGAAAGTGTTTTTCCATACCTCTTTTTCTTTATCTTTCTTCTTCTTCTGCTCTTCATACTGTTTTCTCCCTTTTCTTCTTCGTTATTTTCTCTTCCTTTTTTGCTCTGGTTTCCACCGTAGCTAGAGCCTTCTAGGGCTTTCATTCGTTAGACAGTCCTTGCGTGTATTTTAAACTTATTTCTTTCCTCGCTGTATTCACTTGGCTTTAGTCACGTTTTCAATATTAATTTTCTTTACTAATATTCTTCAGTCTTTTTTATATAGTTTATTTTTCTTTTCAATTAAATATTTTTTCTTTCGTGTTTTTCACATGTTTATTTTTCTATTTTTAATTTTTTCATATTTTCCTAATTTTATTAAAAACCCTCTTTCTTATTTTTCTATTAATTACAATATAAAAATACAATTTTTTAATAATAAAAATAATTTGTATAATTACTATTTTTACAAAATATGTTAAAATTTAATTTTTGTATAATATTCTATCACTACAACTGCGGCTATAAAAACCAACATATAACAAGCTATATACTTTAATATTATAAATCTTAAAAGATATGCAGAAATTTCTTTTATAGCCATATTATTATCTTAATGGCAATTTTATTCAATTTATTCAATTGAAATTAAATTTAATTTTCTAAATTATCTATCTAAAATACATACTATTCAATTATAGTATAAATAATTATATTTTATGAAGAATTGAACAAAGCATGTTATTATTTTATGTCATTTTATATGTAATTGTAGTATAAATAATAATTATAGCAAAAAAAATTCAAAAATGATATAACTCTTACAATTCTACGATTTACGATTTACGAATCACGAGTCACACCCCTAGTCCGATTTACGATACGATTCAAGTTTGACAACATTGGTTTTCACATTCTAAATCATCATAATTCATAAATTCTTACTATCCAAATTCTAAAAATTAAAAAAATAATAAAAAAATAAATATATTAATGAGATTAAAATATAAATAGTAAGTTCTTATAAATTTTATAAGCATTCATGATTTTTTTTTAAATAGAGATTTTTATATTTTTAAAAATAGATATAAAAGATTGAAAAGAATAAAAGAAATGTTTTTTTATATAAAAATAATAATAGTAAAAAATCAAAGGCATTTAAATAAAACTAAATAGTATTTATCAAATAAAATTTCTAAAACTAAAAAATCATTTTTTAGATATTTTATTTTTTTAAAATAGATAAAAAAGTTTGAAAAAAAAAAAAAGAAGTTTCTTAATAAGAATAGAAACAAGATGGAAAAAAATAAAATAAGAGAAATAAACATGTGAAAAATAAGAGAAAATATTTAATTAAAAAGAGAAATAAAAAAAAAAGATAGGAAAATATCACTCAAAAAAAAAAAAAGGTCATGAAAGTCACGTGTTTAATAAGTGAAGTACGAAATACACTTTGCAAACTTAAAAGCTACACGTTAAATGGGTCCAAGCTGCAAAATAATAAGGTGACGAAAGCCTTACAGGCAGCACCTAAACACACACGTGAAATAAGTAGTATACAAAAACCCTAAATATACAGAGGCACCAAAAAGAAAGAAAAGAAAAGAAAAAAGGATAAAGAACAAAACAGGATTGCGGCGACGAAACAGAGTATATCTTCTTCGCTTTTCTTCTTTCTTTATTGCCTTCTCTTCTTCATTTTTTCCTTCTTCTTTCACCTCTTTATCCGATCAGATGAATCGCACAAGTTTCTGATTCATGTGAGTGACTCGTACGAGTTGTGAGTCACCCCCAAAATCGCACAATTTTCTTCCTCTTCCGATTTCTATTACGATTTGAATCGTTAGAGCACTTGATTCAATTCCAATCGCACGATTCGAACTGTGAATCTTGCGATTTTAACAACCTTGCTTCAAATAACATAAAATACGAAAGAACATATGAAGGTGTGCATCCGCAAGAACGTGCATAAACTAACTGACCACAGTGATAGCATAGGCCAAGTCAGGTCGGGTAATTATAAGATAAATGAGCTTGCCTATCAACTGTTGATAAAAGCGAAGATCAGGAAGAGGAGTCCCATCAAATGCAGATTTTTTTTAATTAATATCAAGCGGTATCTCTACAGCCTTGCATCCTGAATATCCAACATCATGAAGAAGATCTAAAGTATGTTTCTGTTGGGAAAGAACAAGTCCTTTATAGGATCAAGCAACTTCAATTCCCAAGAAATAACGAAGTAACCCAAGATCCTACATATCAAAAAATTGTTGAAGATAGACTTTAAAAGCACTGATAAAGGACTCATTATTCCTTTTTAAAACTATATCGCCCACATAAACCATAAGAAGTATAACAACATCGTTAGCACGATACACAAAAACAGAAGATCTGGCCGATATCATGCAAAACCATGTTAACAAAGTTGTGCTAAATTTATCAAACCATGTCTGAGTAAACTGTTTGAGACAATATATTGCCTTTTTAAGTCGACATACATTCCCTTACTCTCTCTATCTAATAAAGCCTGAAGGTGGTAGGATGTAAACTTCTCCTTTCAGGTCACTATGGAGAAAAGCATTATTGACATCTAACTGATGAAGAGTCCATTGTCGACCAATAGCAATAGAAATAATAACCCGTACATAGGTGATCCTTGCAACAGGAGAGAAAGTATCCTTCTAATCATTTCCATGGGTTTGAGTGAAGCCTTTAGCCACTAGGCAAGCTTTGTATCAAGCAATGGATTTGTTTGGGTTGTGTTTGAAAGATAAGACCCACTTATACCCTACAGCAAGGATAACATCTCCCAAATTTGATTTTTTTCAAGTGCAACCGCTTCTTCTTCCATAAAAGCCTTCCAAGAAGGATCTCGAAGAGCACTATCTATACTCTTAGGAATGGAAGGGGTATCTATTTTGGAGAGGAAGTTGCGATATGACAGAGACAATATCGCAACTTCCTCTCCGTCATATCGCAACTTCCTCTCCCCAGTGATTTGTGAAAAGGTAAACGTGCGTGTATTGAACATCCTCTAAACCACTTTGTTTCCTATGATGGATCTGGACAGTGCAATGATGTTTGAGTGGTAGTGGTGAAGCATGGGACATGCCTTACTTTCTATGATAAACAATGAGAGGCTTAGACGTAAACGGATCAACAGTATCTGTAAGAGTAGGAAGAACAGGAGGAGAGGAAGATAATTTATGACTGAATGGTTGAAAATAGGAAGTATTTTCAAGAAAAGCAACATCCATCGAAACAATTCTTTTACAAGATATAGGATCGAAATATTTATATCCTTTTTAAGTGGGCAAGTAGCTCAAGAATACACATTTTCCAGATTTCTTTGACAGTTTGTCAACAGAGATAGCATGAGTGAAACTGGTACATCCAAAAACAAGCAATGGAAGTATAGAAACAGAACAATAGGTAGAAATAACATCAATAAGTACTTTGTTATTTAAGACTCTTGTGGGAATGCGACTTATTACATAACAAGTAGTAAGGATAGAATCAGGCCAATATGACTTGAGAACACTCATTCAAATAAAAAGATAGAGCTACCTCGAGAAGATAACAATTCTTCATTTCAGCAACTCCATTTTGCTGAGGTGTATGGGGGGCATGAAGTTTGAAATTCAATCTCACGTTCCCGAAAATAATGTAAAAAGAACGAGATATATATTCTCCGCCATTTTTTTTAGCGGTATTTTCAGCGGCAGTCAAACTTGGTAATATATTTATGAAAAGTGCAAAAAATAATCAAATACCTCAAATTCACGTTTCCTCAAATAAACCGAGTCATTCAAGAGTAATCATCCATGAACGTAACAAAATAACGAAATCAGGTTGAGGACACAATGGGTGACATCCGAACATCAGAATGCATTGAGGAAAGAAAAGTTGAATAAAAATTATTTGAAGACGGAGAAAAGGTGGGTAGATGTTGCTTTCCTAAAATTTAGAAAATGTTGTCTCATGTCCTTGCTCCCCATGTCCGTATCTATTCCCATGTCTGTTCCTGAGCATCATAGCTTGCCTACACTTAGCCCATCACAAACCCATCCTTTTGGCTATTATCTAGATCTATTTCTTCACTTAGTTCAACAGTTGCACCCCAAGTATCTAAATTTATCACAAAGTGATACATCATTCCCTAATTTAGTCAGTTCATCTTCGATACTCTCTAAACCACTAAAGTTACACTACACATATTCTATCATTCCTAAATGTCAACCCAATAATCTCTGAGCGTTTCCTAAATAAGTCCAATTTCATATTCAATCAATTTCTCATTTCACCAATTAACAGTAAACCATCTACATAAGATTTTATATTCATAGTGCAAATCAAGAATTTAGTGTTGGCAAACCAAACATGAATTATTTTTTTTGGAAAAAGAATAAACAGAAAGATTTCAAATTCTTAACATTAATATGCTAAGCATTTAAAATTCATTAATTTTCCTTTTGCCAAAACATAACCTAAATGCTTAACACCCAAGAAATTAATAATTAACTGAAGTAAATGGGCTTAGATTATCACTCTGTATCAGCCTTCACAGCAGTTAGGATAAATTCTCCTTCATATAGACCAGGTGGTTGCGCAGAAGGAACATCTACTGAAACCCAAATTGCTGTTGTTTCCCTACAGTAACAAATAGTCATGGTTACTGATAAAGAAAGAAACGACTGCCCAACAGAATCCCAACCACCTGGACAGCATCAATAACAAGCAGTCTAAACATTTCATGTGAACAGTACCCAGGAAATAGGTTTATTTGAGTGACTGGTAGATCAAGGGGAACAAGAGCATCAGGCACACCTAAGATAGGCACCACACGCCGCATTGTCAAGGACTGACCAACCACCAACCTGCCAATTATCTCTGTTAACAAAATAAGGTCCTCAAAGCAAATTTCTAAACAAAGGATAGAAATTTCTTCAAAAATAAACCTGTCACCAGAAGATGAACAAAGGTCGGTACAGTGAACTTGTACAACCCCTGCGATACCAGAACCTCCCCAAGAAACTTTCGGACGTAATGCGATTTGAACACTTTCTCTCTCATTTCTTGCCACCAAAAGAGATATCTTCAATCCAAACAAAACTTTTCAGAAAACAGCATGTGCTTGACAAGAAGAAATGACAGACAGACATCACAAGTTATAGTGAAATTCCTATGACGCTTTTACACTATACCAACGTAGAGACCCACAATTTTAGCATATGAGCAATGTAAAATAAGGATCATAACTTAACTACATTTAGTTTTACAAAAGAAAAAACCTTGGATGTACAAAATCATTACTTATTTTAAATTTGGCAGAGATGTTCTGCAAGAAAACAGAAACTAGAAAAAATGGGGCAAGCTCCATATCATTCAAGAATCTGTTCTGGTCTAAATTTTGGCAGTTCCTGTCCTCACCGGTGCTGCTTCAGTCCATGCTAGAAACCTAGGATATAATTGCTTTCACATTTACGTTTTCTTATATTTTTTATACATTTTAGCAAGTTTAGTTCCATAAAAAATCCAAAGAAATTGGAAGTTCAAAAAGCAGATGGAACCACATTATTTAATTTAGATCGGCCCACATTAATCAAGACACTGGATCTAGCTGGAATAAGGATACGGCTCATCATCCAATTATATCAAGGTGGCAATTGGATGATACCGCCTTAGTCTATGAGGGTGCTTCTACGATCTAAACTTGATGTTCCCATCAATGTTGTAGACCTCAAACTTTTATTTCAAGGCCAACCAACTTTTAAGATCAAGACTTAAGTCAATCTAAATCAATAGGAAAGCATAAACCAACTTCTCAGAAAGACAACGACATAGTAATTAATGTTAATAAATTTTCAACTTTCTTTCCTGGTTTGCAAAAAAAGTATACGCCAAAGTTACAAAAGAGTACATAAGTGGCTTTTACTCTAAAAGATAAGTTTTTTTTCCCTTCATCTATCACTTAAGAAAATAAAAACAGGAATTATTTTTCCTTCATCTATCACTTGAAAAAAAATAAAAACACGAAGTTGAAGATCAGAACATAAAGTCATAATCTACATTAATTGGAAGCACAATTTACATGTATGTGTGAACAAGGAAATACAATATGTGCCCTTCTGCATATTGATTTACATAAATATCATACCTTTCTAAAAACAACAACGACAACAGCAACAACAAAAACTTTATGCAAATGCATGCCAAATGAACCTTAGTATATAAGCTCATAGGAAGATGAGGTGTCCAGTTGCTTGAATCTATGTTACCTGGATGCTTAAAATGGCATCATATTAATTTCTGATATTTTAAAATACAAATGCCTCACCCAAAATGAAACCAATGAGAGGTAACACAGGTTACAATCAAATATACAGGCCAGAAATTTAATCGGGATTGGCTGAAGTAGAGGAAATTGAAAGTACATTATTATCACTAACAGAGAATGTTAAACCAACTTACGTGCTCCAAAGGACGAGGCAATTCTTGTTGTCCAACATTTGCTGTGCTAGGCATGCACCAAACATGCAATAGGTCTGCAGATGGAACCTTTGTAGGATCAACTACTCCATAGAGAGAATCTGAACAGTGCAAGCTACCATCATTCCATCCATAACCTGTCCCTCCGCCAGCAACTCCTTCAACTGGAGGCACATTCCCTGCTGATTTTAGAGAAGAGAAAACAATGCTAACATTAATTCCTTCAGGTACTGAAGCATTTCAGAAAGCCTGTAACAATTTAAACTAGATAGAAGGAAACAGATGCAATATACTTTCCTGACAAGCAAAAGCAATAAAGCTCAAAATTGAAAATAAAACCCATCATACCACACCAGACAATACACTATTATGTACATTGAAAAAGGTAAGTGAACCCTTCTAGTATTCAAGGTTAGAAAACTCAATAAAAACAGTTATTCAAGATGAGTCAGTAACAATTCTGTCACAGAAGAAAATCAAAAGGCTCTAGATATTCCTAGGATAATTGGAGCTATTGTTCCCCAATGTAAGACAAAGGTATAGAACTCTTTCACAATTGAATGGAAATTTTATCAGTCAGCAAACTCAAAAAAAGAAAGGAAAACACAAAAGACCTTAGAAGTTTTACTCCACAATCACCTATGATAAGTGGCCAAATTGTAAATGTCTAGAACCGTTGAGGTAGATTCCAAGTTCTAATTTTCGTAATGTTTCAAGGTTATTTTCTATTTCATCGAGACAGTCAAATTTTGGCCGAAATTCAAAATATCAACCAAAAATTTTCAGTCAAGATATCAGCTTAGATATGTAAATTTCGGAAATTTTGGCCAATATTGGAGAATTTCGGCCAAATTTTTCAAATATAAGCCGAACTTTCTCACTCCATGTCAAGAACGAAAAAATTTTGCCAGCCAAGATTTATAACTGAGTCATGAGCCAACATTTATTAATTTTTGTTATTTGTTGGAAGGTGTAAGATAAGTTGCACTATGTGACAAACAGCATAGAATGAAGCATATGCTCTGTGTTAAGGACTATTTAGCACAAAGGTTATTACTGTTGCAATTCATACTACCAATTGTTAATTCAGGTGGCGATAGTTGCTGAATCACATCTCAGAAACAATTCACCAAGACTTCTGAAAAAACTAACCAAGCATTTTCCTTTTTTTCTTTTTCTTTCTTTTCGAAAAAGCTAACCAATCAACTTTCATCACTCCAAATGAATCCCTCATCTTTTAGAGCCGATAAAAGTGACACAATCCATGACGTACTCACCACATGTTAAAATTCATAATCTCTTAGACGAGCTAAACAATGATATCACATTATAATAATGTGAATAATTCTTCCTTTGGGAGCAAGAGGACATGCATTCCATTCACACAATACCCCAATTTTAATTATAATGCCTTGGAAATTCTACAATAGTTGTTATCTATTTAAAAAAAAACATTCCACGACCTTTACATTCGCTATCTCACCATATAAATACTTATCCTCCATTCCTCAACCACAAGTAGCAATTATAAAATCCCAGAAAAACTAATCTGACAAACCAAAAAATAAACAAATAAATAACAGGGGTTCGGCTCCATCATGCAGCAATCAACAGAAGACAGAAGAGAGAATTGATTGAAGGCCACATAACCCTAGATCGAGAGAGAGAGAGAGAGAGAGAGAAGCGAAATAAAAGAAGTTAAGAGATAAAGCGGACCCTAGAATTTGAAGGTAAATTCAATGAGCTAAAAGATTAACACCGTCGATGGATATCAATATGAAAAGATAGACAAAATCAAATTAAAAAAAAAAAAAGCAAAAGACGAATGTATTTAGAGAGAAATGAAGAATGGAACAGACCAGCGTTCTCCATTCGCTGAGAGATTTCGATCAGAGATCGAAGAATGATTCGATTCCCAAATCAGTCACAGATATATGCGCTTTTACTTCAAGAAACCTCGCTTCCGCCGCTTTGCATGTCGGTTCCGGCCGCCGTGAATTTCACAAATTTATATTGACCAGCAATAAAATGGAATATATAATCTTCGCGCCGGTGAAAAAGACACCTAACCCCTTAAAGTAAATCGGTATTAAATTTAAAACTGTTTTAAGTTGATTTGAATAAAAATTTATTTAAAATTGACTTCATTTTAATAATTAATATTCTTCTTTAAAAAATATACTTTTATGTTCAATATATCTATCTTTTTTAATATTATATTGATGATACCTTTCGACCTCACTTGTTCTTATGTATTAGACTCTACACATGTAAGTTCCACATGGCTAAAGGTAGTTGTTATTTATGAGAGATGTTGCCCAACACAATTTCTTTTAAAAAAGATTTACCATATATAATAAGACTTTTCACCAAAATGAATTATGTAACCTACATGCACAATATAAGTATTCAAGAATTTAAAAAATCAAGCATGCATCATGATCGAGCACCATAAAAGAGATTATCACCACAACACATGATTTATAGTGGTTTGATCGAGCTAACGTATTTCCACTTTTTCAAACTCTCCCAAACTCGAGATATCTAACAACTCACTAATCAAATCACTTCGACCCTCACAGAGTCTACACCTCAAACTTGACTCACCACAAGTTAACACAACTTGACTCACCAACAATCTTCACAATGCTCACTAATGCCCTTTGACTCACCTAGAATCACAATGACTCGAATCACCACGAGTCACAACAACAACTCAATCAAAGAGTATTTCAAATCTCTCAACCAAAACACAAAGTACCTTACTGATTTTGTAGATGCGCCAATCTCAAGCTCTTTCAGTGGTCTTTGCACAATTGTTTCTTCATCCACAACCACACGTCCTTGATGCAATAGATTTGCCAATCAATGCTGCACAACCAAGGATAGAGGAAGGGTGTCTAGATCTAGCACTCTCACTAGTGTTTCTAGATTTCACTCACTGAAAAGATCCAATCACTTCATAAACAGAGCCTCAAATGCTCATTAATCGATCTTTGACGACCAATGTGATGGATTACACAATCTATCAAAAGACTTAGCAATGACAAACGCATATAGTCTCTCTAGGGTTTTTCTGTGCTCAGCACTTTTCTCGGAATTCTCAACAGTATCTTAAAGGTTCAAAAGTTATTGCACAGAAAACGAGGTTGTAGCTAAATAACATTTTCAAAATGCTCGGTTCGGAACTCTGAAACTCAAGTTCAGAATACCGAGTATACTTCAGAACTCCAAACAATGACTTCGGAACTCTGAACATCTGAGCTTAGAGTCAACTCTCTGACAGCTCATCCAGTTCATTGTCACATAGTTAGCACGCTCTAACGGCTAGTATTCAGAAGTCCGAACACAATGACTAATTTTCTTCAGAAATCCGAACACTACTTTCAAAGTTCTTAACTCACTGAGAGACTAAGTCCATAGGTTTATCCAAAAAGTTGTTTTGTTAGGAAGTCTGAACTCACCAATTCGGTACTATGAACTCTTGAGCATCTTCAGAATTTTGAGTAACACCTTCAGAACTCTTAGCTCACTTTCACAAACCAAAACTATCGACTTCACAACTTAGAATCACATATATAGTTACCAATATGAGTATCGATTCTAAGTCCAAACCTATGGAATAAGTCCATAGGGTCACTGCATACTTTTGACAATTTATTAATCATATCAAAATATATTTGCATAAGATAAAGCAATATGATTAATTTGCACATTTACAAGAGGAGATGAGAAGAAATGGAGAATCGACACAACAATCACATAAAGGAGATGAAAAGAGATGGATAATAGACACAAATATTTAACAGGATTGGCTTTCCTTGCTTACATCCTCGCCCCAAGCCGCACCTAAGGTTAACTCCATTATTCCCCTTCTCCTTTCGGGTGGAGAAGAAACCATTACACCCATCGTCCCTAGTTCCAAGGGTTCTCTTTGCAGGACTGAGAATGTGAAGACCCGACCCGACCCGACCCCACTCATGGATGATATTCGAGACTGACCTTTCCTTTTCTGCCCAGCGTAACTCCGACCCTTTACAAATCTCCAAAGGGTTCTCTGACCCTTTACATCTTTTTTCACAAGAAAAATACATTTGAAGCTCAGGAATAACTCTTAAAAAGATATGAATGATGTACTAAGAGTTACTCAATGTGTGAACAAAGATGGCTCAAAGCAAGGATATGCAAGTGTTGGCTTTTGTTTGAGTTGGAGTGATTTGCAGGTTGGTCTCCCTTTGTTCTATGAGTTGTTGGTTGGTGGACTTACATTAATGTGGCCAGTATATATGTTTCATGTAATGTTGGTGTCATTCATTAAGCGCCTCTTTTGTTTTATCAAGATGAACATTTCAATATTTTCTTTACACAAACAACCTTGCAAGTTTGGTGAGCCTGAAATGCTTGATTAGGTTGGAGTATAGCCACTACATTACAATTGTTAATGTTGCTCAGTTTGTGTAAAGCAACAGATTGGGATGTTTTCTTGATTTTCCCATTAAGTGCACAACCCCTTTTCAATGTTTTAGTGAAAACAAAAGATTTTATGAATTTTGTTTTTCCCTAAATAGAGATGAAACACCCTAATCATATTCAAATGCGAGCTTTGATAGCTCATGATATATAAATGAAATACATAGAATATGAATAGGTGAGAAAGATATACCTGAATAAAATAATGCCTCTCATGAGAGATTTCCCCTTTGCCATTTCCCCCCAAATATTTCTCAATGGGATTCTTAAGATATCTTTTTGCACTAATCCCATGTCTTCTAGGTCATCTCCATCGTCTCTACCCTCTTCTCCTTCTTCTCTACCCTCTTTTTTTTTTTCTCTTCTCTTTCTTTTCTCCTCTTTTCTTTCTTTTTTCTAATCTCCTAACCCTAATAATGCCCCAAGTCTTGCTTTTATATCCCATTTCAAGAATATGACCATTTGTGGTCAAATCAAGCAAGAAAGAGTCGTTTAAATCTAGCCATTTCCACCTATGGTCGATTTTATGCTTCTTATAGTCTAGTGTGACTTATTAGAGATTGAAAAAGTCACACAATTAGTCAAACGGGTGATTGTTATATTGTAACAACCGACTGTTTGCAGGCAACTTTGCTCACCTTTGCTGAAACAACCATAACTTTGACTATGGGGCTAGATTTTGGGAATTCTTATGCTTTTCGGAAATGTATTTGAGAGTTCTAAATGTTCACAAAATTTTAGTCAATTTGAAGTTAATTTGATATCTCAAAAATCCAAGTGAAGGTAGATTTTCTCTTATCCAAGAATCTCCCTGATTTACCTTGTTTATTCCCATTTACTAAAATGTTCATAACTTAATTTATACAACTCATATTTTAGTCATGTTCAAGCAATTACGATAGATGCAAGAGCTTTCCAAAGACAAAGTAGATTTCAACTAGGTTATAGATTCTAGGGCAATATCCTAAGGCTGAGTCTAGGTCACTGGGTTTGGTTGAGCCATGATGAGATACACATGAGTAACTTTACAAGATACACACCCATGACTCAACACAATAAACCACAAACTTGACATTGATTGTCAAGCCTTGACCCAGTTGTGGGCCCGAAACGTGACTATTTTTTTTTAAACAACTACCCTTAATCAGAGTCTATTGGGCATCTAGGCTACTCAACTACGATCTTTTAGAAATGTCACACATGCAATTCCTATGAGGACTCGAACAAGCACGTGCACTAAACCTTCAAAATTTCAAAATTTAACCATTTCAATTTGTCAAAGTTGAGATCCTCGGGGTTCTCCGAACCACTCGACCTGTACAAACTTTGTATTTTGGCACGTTCCCAGGTCGAGCCCCTCGGACAACCTCGAGGCCCTCGATCAGAGACAAATTCTATACTTTTGGACTGCTCTCAGGTCGAAGCCCTCGATAATCCTCGAGGTCCTCGAAATTGTTGAGCCCCTCGATCTGAGGCCTGTCTGTCATTCTACATTGCACTCAGTCCGAGGTCCTCGAAAATGACAACACTTGTTCTACCAAGTTTTCCATTTTTCATCCAATCTTCCACACTTTCACTCTTGGGTATTACATAACACACCATTAAATAATATAATACATTAGAGTAGCATATAGAATCACAATGGTTTATGTTAGTGTCCCGGCTTGCCGAGCCCGTAAGTTTGTCAATTCCATGACTCGGGAAGAAGCACTTGCTTGAAGCTTGAAGACTCAAGGTGATCAAGAGTGAAGATCATGCTCCACCAGATTGAAGTTCATTATTATGGCAATCACAAAACAGGTATTTGGCAATAAATGACTTTAGGTGATACCCACACCTTAGGAGGACCATTCCTAGGCTTAGTTGAACAAATGATAAAATCACAAAAGACTTAGAGCGGAAGCTGGGCAGTGATTTGGAAGCGAACTTGGAATTATGAATTAAGTTCACTGTCAGTTCGACCAGTCATTCTCATAGACCCCTCGGTGGAGACAGGATCGACCCATCGTGGTTAAAGACTGGTCGACCAGTTTGACAAAGGTTATGGATCATAAAATTGTCATTTTGGATATGCCTTTGGTCGAGAGTCTCGTATACACTGACCCCTCGTGGTCAACGACTCGTCGATGATAACTTATAAGTTCTAGATCTTTGAACTCAAGTGGACTCTCGAGAAAACAAACATCTCGGTATTTTAAGACCGATCGAGAGTACCAGGATCGACCCCTAGGTAAAGGGCGACAGGTCGTTCTGGGCAGGACAAGTTTCTGGACATGAAACTCTGTCTGCATGGTGTTGGCCCAGATCGAGACCCTCGTATGGACTGACCTCTCGGTGCCATGACTGTCGACCCATCAGTGACACCTACCTGTCGACCGAGAAATAATAATACCACTAGGAGTGCATTTAATGTGCAACAATTGGGTGGTTGAACGGTAATAAATATGAACACCGACCCATCAGTGCCCCTGACCTGTTGGTACTGGAAAGTTTGAAAAACTGTGATGACTCCTCTATAAATATGAGTGTTGTGTGATCATTTAATCATCTTCATTGAACTGAGAAAGTCACACACTCTAAGGAACGATCAACTCTCTTGTGCCTACACTTGAGAATCTACTATCAAATACAACCAATCTACTGATTGAGTTAGTGAAAGAGAGAAAGAGATGAGGAAATAAAAGATACAAACTAGGAAAGATTCGGTAAAACCAGTTTCTTAGTCACCCTGAAATTGTGATTGCTCAACGACGGCTACAAGGCGGAGCGTCGGGTTTAACTCGGGCACACATTGGGTGGATCTTTAAGAAGCACACATCTTCCTGAAAGAGCTTTAAGGCAAGTGCTTTTTGGTTTTAATTTTGTTTTAAAACCTTTGTCCTGTGTAAATGGATTAAGGAGGCTTGGCTCCAGAACTACTATAAAAAATCTTGAGCGTCGTCTCTGGCATATGTGGTGGGTGGAATTCCAGCCAAATAAATAGGTGGAATTCATATTTTACTGCGGTGGGTGAAATTCCCAGTCGATTGAGTGAGGTGGAATTCCTACTCTAATTGTGAGGGTGTAAGCCCTCACTTAGTGAATTTGGGGATAGCTCAAAGTTGAGCTAGTCCTAACAGTGGATGTAGGTTGGCTAACTGAACCACTATATATCTTGTGTCATTGTGCTTGTGGTTTTAGAGCTAATTTCTTGTGTTGGTTGTTTAATCACATTTGCTAACACACACACACACACACACTTGATTGTTGTATCCACTGCACTTAATTAATTAATCAAGTAATTTTTTAAAATGACCAACGATTTTTAGATTGACTTATTCAACCCCCCTCTAGGGTCACCTTAGATTAGATTATAGTTATAGACTGGTGTAATACTCCGACCCTTAATTTGACTTAATTGTGTGTTTTTGTGCTGTTAAATATACTTTGTGAGTAGTTAATCGTGAAGATTACTGAGTGGGCTTTCTGAAAGGTCCAAGTTTGGTCCAATTCGAGCATGATAGCTCATCAATCCGACTCGTTGAAGTTGGAAGGGTAACATCGTAAATATCTATATTTCATTTATTATTTTTGAAAAGTGATCATAAAATCATTTCATTGTGAAAATCACTTATTTGAGATTATATTTGGTTTTTAAACTTACACACACCCTCAGTATTTTCAAATAATGAATTCAATGGACTTCACCGTTCGTTTTAACGATTACCCAATTTTAAGATATTTTAACCCTTTTAAAGATCCACTTTGCAAAACCTTCATTTTAAAATATCTCCGAAAGCAAAAAATTTACAAAGCATTGTTGTATATTTAATCGATGTTGTGCCTAAGTTTTTTATGTTTTCAAATTTCGAATCCGAGGTTATAGACGCTCAATCTTAGACGTCAAACTTTTAAAATTATAGACCGTCCAACCTTTAGAAAGATATTTTGACTTGGATAGTCAAGCTTTTGGCGTCTAACTCTACTTCAAAGTTTTTCCACCTAGCCTAAATTTAGTGCTTTGAATCCATCCATGGAGTCAAATTTACTTAGTGGGACCCCTACATACTTGAACCATTTAAGCAACTCAAAATTTAATTAAAAGAATAAATGATTCATCATGCCTATGGTTTCTAGCCGTATACGACGTGGGTTTCCCTCTCCCGTTGCATGCTTATGAACGAGTATTATAAATGGAGAATGAAGAAATGCCCATACCTCATTCGACTCTCTCCCACTTTTCTCTCCTCTCCACTTCAAACTGTTATTTTTCTTCTTCTACCCATACAACGGTTTCTGCAACTCCTTATTCTTCTTCCGTTCTTCTTCTTTGTTACTTGAATTCAAGAGGAACTCTTCGGAGACTCTCAGATCACATTCCAAGGTACCCAAACTCTTCCTTTAACTTAACTAAGAGGTTTAGAATGGAGTAGAATCGACTAAGAGTAAAATTGGAAGAAAAATCTAAGTTTTGGAAAATTTAACTATTCCTCTCTAAAACTTCGAGCCGGAAGATTCAAGCATGTTTTCAATCAAATATCTTGTCTAAATTTTCGAAATTGTAGTATTTAATCACTAGAACCCATTTGTAAGGTTAGTTTTTGAATTAAGGAACAAAAATCAACCCACTTGGGAGTTGTAAATTGAAAATTTTCGCTACAGATAGTTTCTACAAACAGAGCATCGGAAGTCTGATACTGTGAATCGGATGACCGATACTTATTGCATCAGAAGTCTTCCGACATTATGTAGAGAATTTGAATTTTTGAAAATTTTGGTTTTTTCCAATCCAAACCAGTTTGTGTGATTTGTGTGTTTATTGCTTTCATTTTCTTTTCCGCCATGTCAGTCCATGCTTGGACTGTTCTTCGGCCATTTTCTGTAAATTCTGTCTTTCTACCTTTTGTTGCCTTCTCAATCTAGACATTACTAACCCCCAACTTTCTAACCCGCTGACTTACTAACTCGCTAACACACTAAATTTTTGTTCGGACTGGTCCAAAGGCTTTTTATCTTTTCCTGTACCCTCTGGGCTGAAATCTTAGAATCCACCATGTGGCCACCGCCTGGGGATACTTAAGACCAGACACTGAGTATTTATTTACTTTCTGCTTTAAATACCATGTCTTAGGTGTCATTTTATTTCTTGTGTGTTTTTTGTAATGAATCACATTTTACTTACTTTTTAGATTTATTTATGCACGCCTAAGTTTTCAGTATTTATTTAAATAGTCTTATTCTTTTCAGTGTCTTTTGAAAAACTCACCGGACGACGGTGGGGAGATTTAACCACACTATTTTCTTTTGGAAATGCATTGTATATTGCATTTTAAAATTTGAAAACCTTTAAATCTATGACAACAATGGGACCCATGGATATAATAAGATGGAAAAGACTTGAACGAGACCAGAATGCGAAACCTAACACTGCTTACACGTAAGAGATATAATAAAGTTCTAATTGATAGAACGTAAGCATATAATAGTGTCGGGGAGCCGAGGCCTACCATTCTATAAACGTAGTATGGGGCCCATATATGTGTCTAAAGGCTAATAGGTTAATTGAATTGGAAGAACACATGTAGACGTTAGTATTCAATTCAAACCCCCGTATGGGAAACATGGTATTATGTGTTGTGTATTTTTTTGTGTGTACATATATATATATATATATATATATATATATATATATATATATATATATATATATACACACAAAAAAAAATACACAACACGTAATACCATGTAGACGTTAGTATTCAATTCAAACCCACGTATGGGAAACATGGTATTATGTGTTGTGTATTTTTTTGTGTGTATATATATATATATATATCTTTATCTATCTTCATGCAGGGCTTATGCGAAATAAAATTGAATACCCAATCATGAAAGTTGGTACTATGAACGCATACGACTATGTGCCCAGGCTTGAATTTGGTTTTTATGAGTAGTCCTAAGGCAAATGACACATTATACAATAATGAATGCTATGACATGTGTTATTGCTCTTTACTTTATGTAGATGCTATATTTAATTTTTGCATTAATTTGATAAACCTCAGAATGTGGAGGATTAATTGCTTGTATAAATTTAGATTCAGTATTTCTGTCAATACTGCTTATCTGTGGTGTCTTTGTATAATGAAATATGTATACATCATGCAATTTCGTGTGTGTTAAGAATGCATAATAGACTGAGTGTATTTGGAATATTATATTGGGTTAATAAGACTAATTTAATCTACGTGAAAAGATGTGTATAAAATGCTATAACCTTGCATATCACATGGACTACCTTCACGCATTGTGTGAACCATTGGGTAGTGGAAAGTTGCAATGTAGAGCGTATATACATCTTGTGTGAAGCATTGGTTTAATAACAGGTCACAATGTAGAATCTATTGCAGACTGTGTGAAGCACTGGTTTGCGTTGTGAAACTAGTGCAGACCGTATATCGATTGACAAGGGAAGAGTTGTGTATAAGAAAAACGCATGCATGTAAAATGGTAAAGATTAGCCATGTTAGGGTGATGACCCAACTTGATAGAAAATGCATGATAATTGTTTGATAACATGCTTTAGTGATAGTTTAGAGTCAGTCTAGGATTTTAGTGTTGATTTCTCTTCACTGGGCTGTTAGCTCATATCCCTTATGTTGTAGGAAATTGCCTGAGGAACCCCACTGCTGCAGAAGATATGAAGTCCATAACATTTCCCGCTGATGGGGAATATATCTTTTATGTTTATTTCCATAGATCCGATGTAGTACTAATAATTATGCCACATGAGGCATAAACTAAACAAGTAATAAAACCATTCTATTTCCATTGCACTATTCTAATGTTATATGTGCATTGTTGATGATGTTTTAAATTTATAAATCTTGCAAGCGCAAGAACCATTTATAGTATAGCGTTATGAGTGCGAGGTCGATCCCATAGAGAAAAAATATAATAAATATTTATATTTGTGTAAACTCAAATATATGAATTTGAAAAGTTATGTTTTAGGAAATTTAGATCTTAAATTAATCTAGTCCCAAGAAATCAATCCTATTCTTATAAATTTAATTCCAAGTTAATAAATCTTATTTTTAATAAATAGATCCAATCATTAGAACATTAATTAAATAAAATTAAGATAATGGATTAATTTAGAATTTATAAACAATCTCACACACAATATTAAGATGACAAAATTAAAGTTCAATTATATTAAGTCTCAATCTAGCTAAAACATATGTTAGAGAGGTGGTTTAAATACAAGATAATTAAAATACATGACACAAGAATTAAATAATGGAAAACAGTTATTATAATACAACATACATGCAAAAGACAATAAAATAGACATTGAAAATAAATTGATAATAAAAATAAATGACATAAAGTAAAAGTGCATAATTGAAAAGGTGGTTATTGGAATAGATCCTTCATTACACAAAATAAATAAATAATAGCAAAAGCCAGGGCTGAAATTCAGGTAAAAATCTGTCATTCAATTCATGCTCATCCTCAAAATCGAGATTTACAAACTTCAATTTTAAGAAATCGGGCCTTAGTAACTTAGATTCAACACTTACAACCTACGTTCTAACTATTTCACGTCCAATTTAATAAAACAATATTCATAAACTTAAAATCAATTCAAAATAATCATTAATGAACTCCGGAAATTGGATGTTTCAGGATCCTAAAGGAACGTCTTACTGTTATTTAATGAAAGAATTAATACAGGAATTCATAAATTGAGTACAAGATAAACAAAGTGGAGACGAAAATTTACAACTCTCACATGTAAAATCGTGTGGGGACTCCTGCCTTCTTGTCTCTTGATCTTTTCTCCTCAGTCTAGGTCCTCTTGTGCTCCAGATCAAATTCGAGTATGGCTATAGGCTGTTAAGGTATTTATAGGACTCAAGGACTGAATGGAGGGTGGAGATTAAATCTTGTTTAAGTTGGTAAATGGATGGCATGGATTGGATCTGACTTATGGTGAATGGATGGGATTAAAGATAGAAATCTAGGGTTGCTATAGGGTGTACATGAATTTTGGGATAGTGCTTGGTGGCTAAGTAAAGGTGGAGAGAAGATAAGAATTAGAGAGAAAATTGGGATTTGAATTGGCTATGGTCAAATTTGGCTATGTAGGATTAGGGTTTTGGTTGTGCAATGCATGATGCTAGGATTAAATGTTAATATGGATGGATGGATGAGATGATGGAGGGTTGACCTAGTGAGATTCAAATGGATCTAAATGGGATTGTACAAAATCGTGTGTGACATGGAATGAAGGTGGAAAAATCGAATGGGAAGAGATGAAATAGGAGAAAATCGTGTATGGCTTATTTTTGGATTGGATTGGGAGACAAGATAGGATCTAGGTGAGGTGAATGGATTGGAGAGGAATTCTAGGAAGATCCATGCGCATGGAGGCTTTTAAGTTTGTGATTTTCATGTGATGCATAGTAGATATGCGCATGGGGTGCTAAAATATAGGGTTTTGCACTAAACCTAGGGTTTATGAATGGATGGCTATGATCAATTGGCCTAGATCTAATGACTTTAATAGGTGATGGTTGACCTAAATGGATGGATGAATAGGTGATTCATGGAAGATCATGATCCTAAGTTAGCCTATATGATGGATGAATTGGATGACCTAGATCTTAACATGATGCATGTATGGTTTGAATTTGATAGCTGCCTCTAGGGTTTCCTATGTTTAGTGATATGAAATGAATGGTGTGGATGGGATGCATGAGATGAATGGTTTAGATTACATGATTTGGCTAATGGATGGTGTTGATGAGTGAATGAAAATGAATAGTGCATGGAGAGGATAGGTTATTGGATCTTGGGCTTATGTGGATTTGGACTTCGAATATGATTCATGAAGCATTGGATCTTGAATTTGACTTGGACTTCTTGGACTAAAGTATGGACTTGGGCTTGCCGGACTTGAATTCACATTGTCTTGGCCCATCTTGGAGAATGCGCATGAAGTGCTTGAGCCTGGCCCAATGCTTGACATTTGGAGCAAAGTTTGGCCCAATTGTAGTGGATCTCTAGCCCCTGGATCTTGATTTCAAACTCTTGGCCTCTTTAATTGCAAACTTCTCTTTTCTTGGAATTAAATAATTAATCACCCACTTAAAAATCTAAGTATTGAATTAATGTAAACTCTCATAAATGGATCCAGATTAGATAATTTACATTGAAAAATCCTAAAAGTGGTATGAATTAATTATAAAATTCCAAATCTTCCATTTTAATCTCACTTTCGGCAATTATCCACTGATTTATGACTTTTTCCTGTATTTCCCCAAATATATCTAAAAAACTAGAAAATCATATTAAATGCATCTTATATTTACAAAATAAAGACTAACTAATCCAATATTGAAGGGTAAAAATGTAATTTTTCTGGACTCAACATGCATATCTTTGTGTTGCGTATTTATGGTATATGTTTGAGTCCACGTGTGAAGAGAACGTGTAACATTTATAATTTGATCACAAATGGAACAACGGTAGAGTCTCAAAGACTATTTTTAAGTGTTAAAAACAACCAGTCGCGTTCTAGGCTCACATCGGGGCGGGGCGTGACAACCGGACAACAACCTAAGACCCTTGTCTAAGGTTTACTTATGCCCGTAGGAGGCCTAGAAACCATTTAGAATCATAGACTACCCTGTTTGCTAATACATGACATCCTTAGACTTTAAAGACTCCTCTTTTAATTATTTAGTGTAGACTATTAAAACCATTGTGCACTTCATGAACTCTTAGGTGAGGAGAACAATTTCACTTCATGTTTTATTTGCTGCAAGAAATTATCATATTTCATATTTGATGTTGTGAATGAATGCAAATGACGAGTCTATGATTTTGATTGAGAACCTCATAGAGAGATGGGTTAGATTCGGGTGCTAAGCTCACATAATGTTAGGAGGAAACTTGACTTAAATGTTTTAAAAATGTGAGCCTACTCTGTAATACCCCAGTGTTTGAATGGACATGTATTGGGAGAGAAAAAATCACCAGGTTGGGTGTTGGCTGTCCCATACCACCCAGAGAGTGGAATGTGTAGTGGTGTATAAGATAGAGACTCTTCTTTCTAGCACAAGGCCTTTTGAGAGCAACCTTGGGTTGGCTCGCCAATGCAAAATCATACTGCCCCTGTGGGCCCAAAGCGGATAATATTGTGCTTGAGGGACGTGTCATTACAATGGTATCAGAGCACGCTAGAACTCTCTGCCTGTGGTTGAGGCAGAGCTGGGGACGACTCTGTCCTTAAGGTGAATTGTAATACCCCAGTGTTTGAATGGGCATGTATTGGGAGAAAGAAAATCACCAGGTTCGGCGTTGGTTGTCCCATACTGCCTGTTGAATCCAGAAAAATGTCATTTTTGCCCTTTAATTTTGGATTAGTTAGCCTTTATTTTGTAAATAAAAGATGCAGCTAATGCAAATTTCTAGTTTTGAAGATAAAATTTGGGAAATACATGAAACAATCATAAATCAATGGATTTTGCAAGAATTGAGCTTAATTTGGAAGATCTGGAATTTAATAATTAATTCATACCACTTTTAGGATTTTTAATGTAAATTGATTAATTTGGATCCATTTATGAGAGTTTAGATTAATTCAATATTTAGATTTTAAGTAGATGGTTAATTATTTAATTCTAAGAAAAGAGAATCTTCAATTCAAGATCTATGAGCCAGAGATTCACTTCAATTGGGCCAAGCTTAGCATCACAAGCCAACAATGGGCCAGGCCACAAGCAGTCCATGCACATTTTACACAATGGGCCAGGCCAATGTGCACTTCAAGTCCAACAAAGGCCGAAGTCCTCAAGCTCAAGTCCAAGTTCCATTGGAGGCCCATGTGCTCATTTAGAAGCCCAATCCAATAACTCAAAAGTCTATACTCGAATTCACTATAAATCCTAAGTCTAAAACCCATGCACATGCCCATGTCCTTACAATATCCATCATCCAATTTACCATCTTAAATCCAAATCCTTCATTTCATGCATACAACTTAGGTAAACCCTAGAGCCATCTTACTTAATCCAATTCATACATGTATCATATTAGATCTAGGCCATTCATTTCATCTTCCATCTAGATTAACTTTTGAATCTCAACCCTCTAGGAAAGTCCTTACCATTTTTGTAACCCATCTCAACCACCCATCATTAGAACCATTAGATCTTAACCCTTTTTAATCTAAGCCATCCATTCAAATCCTACACTTAAGAAACCCTAGATCTAAACTAGCTTGGAACCCAAGCAACCTAAAACCCATCCATTCGAATTTGCCATGTCATATACACCTCATCAAAACTTATCACATGCTCCATTCGAAATTCACATAATCAACCCTCCATGTCATCTCTCATTCATCCAACCATCCATTCATCCTCACTTTTAATCTCATCCATCCATTCATACATTGCATTGCATGCATTAAATCCTAATCCTACATGTAAAATTCGACCAAGCCAAGCCAAATCCCTATATTTTCTCTCATCTTCCTTAGCCACCAAGACAACTTGTTCTCCAAGCCACCTTGGTCAACCAACCCTATGTAAACCCTAATCTCTTTCATTTTAAATCCCAACCACTCATGTTTAATGAGATTTAATCTTTGCCTTTCATGCATTAACTTAAACCAAGATTTAATTTCCACCCTTGATTCCAATCTCAAGTCCTATAAATACTCCATTAACCCATAGCCAAAATCGAATTTGACCTGGAGGTTGGAAGGACCAAAGGTTGGAAGAAAAGACAAGAGGACATGAGCACCATTCGAATTTTACAAGTGAGAGTTGTAAATTTTTATTTTTATTTTGTCTTTCTTATATTTAATTTCCAATTTTCTGTATTTAATTCTTTCATTAAATAAATACAAGATATTCCTTTAGAACCCTGAAACATCCAATTTTCATATATTTTTCTTATGATTGTTTTGATTTGATTTTAAGTTTGTACTCTTTGTTTATTTAATTGGACATGAAATAGTTAGCACTTAGGTTGTAAGTGTTGAATCTAAGTTACTAAGGTTCGGTTATTTAAATTAAAGTTTATAAATCTTGATTTTGATGAAAGAACATGAATTGAGTTTTGGATTTTTACGGGAATTTCAGATCTAGATGTTGTATTTGTTTACACACATTTTGGGCGATGAACGGTCTATTCCAATAACCACCCTTTACATTATGCATTGTTTTATTTTGTCATTTACTTTACTTGTCAATTTATTTTCGGTGTAAATGCCCCGGCTAGTCTGAGTCACCGTCTTGTCAATGTTCGTGACCTTTCTTGGTTTGCCTTGGGTGCTTAGAAGATTCGAAAGTTCTGAAGGTTTGAAGATTGAAGAGCGTTGGAACAATTAGTTGGGTGTTAAGCAACCAACTCAGAGAATCTGTGTTCTGTCCAGTCCAAGCCCCTCGACATTAGGTCAAGCCCCTCGAACCGAGGGCTTGGAAAGTGTTTGTGTACCGAGCCCATCGGGTTCTCTCGAGCCCCTTGTAGGTATCCATTAAGTTGTCCATCTACATTTTCCTTGTTTAACCTTAGTTGACTGGAGCTAGCACTGCTGGACATGGTGACCGAGCCCATCGGAGCGCTCCCGATCCCATCGGGATCACGTGCCCGAGCCCGTCAAGAGGCTCCCGAGCCCCTCGGGAACTAACCGTTGGACTGTCTGGAAAAAATCTATAAGTACTTGACTCTTCTCTGTTTCTAGATGATCCTTTTTGCTGAGAAAATCAGAGAACCCTTGTCCAAAACCCTCTCTTTCAAATGGCTTTCTCTAGAATCTCTATGAGCTTCTAGGTAGTTAAAATTTGTGACCAAAAAAAGACCTTGAGAGATCCCTCTAGGACAACATGTAGAATTCCATGTCCTAGTTCATCTTCTCTACTGAGTTTCCTTGTATCTGCGAAGACTAAATACTGAAGGTTCAGTCCAAAACAAGAAAATCATTAAAAAAAGGTACAACCTTTCAAGATCAGCACACCCAAGGCAAGTTTTTTTTTTTTTGCTATTTTCATTTTCATCATTGTAAAGTGGAATAGAGCTTAGTGCCTGAACCACCATAAAAAATAGAAGCTGAGAAGTAGACCAAAGGTGGTCGAAACTCTTTAGGTGTGTTGTGAGGGTGAGATACCCTTTTATAGTGCATTTCCGAATAGCCCTAGGTTGGGTGATTCTAAGAGTGGATGTAGGTTATTTCAATTGAACCACTATAAAATCACAGTGCATTTGTGTGTTTAATATTTGTGGTTGATTGTTCTGCATATTAGTTTTAAAAAGGTGAAATTAAGCAATCAGACCCATTCACCCCCCCTCTAGGTCCTAAGCATTGGCCTAGGCTGACTTACAAGTGGTATCAAAATCAGGTTACTAAAGTTTGGACTTAATCGTCTGAATTTGATTGTTTGCTTAGAACAATGCTCAGAAACGATAATCATCCTGTCTCCAAACCCCCTTACTTCGACGGCACAAACTATGCCTCATGGAATGCAAAAATGAAAAGATTTTTCAAATCTATTGATGGTGCCATGTGGGAATTTGTGTTAAGGGGATGGGAATGACCTTTTGAAGAAGTTACTGAAAAATCTACCAAGGATGAGGATGGAAAATCCACTAAGGAGATAATAGGACATAAACCTAAAGACTATTTCACCTGGACCGATATGGAGAAACTTTATACATTGCCAATTACGAAGCCTTAAATGCCATAAATTGTGTTGTTTCACTAGATGAGTATAAACGTATCATGAGATGTGAGACAACCAAATATATATGGGACATCCTAGAAAGGACTCATGAAGGAACCTCTGTCTTCAAAAGATCCAAACTCCAAATTCTTCAGTCAAAATTTGATGTCATGAAAATGGAAGAAAATGATTCATTCATGGAATTTTATTCAAGGCTTAGTGACATTGTGAACTCCATGTGGGCTCTAGGTGAGAAAATACCTGAATCTAAAGTTTGCACTAAAATTCTAAGAAATTTGCCTGATAGATTCAAACCTAAGGTTGCTTCAATAAAAGAATATAGAGATGTTAGCCATATGCGTGTGGATGATCTCGTTGGATCTCTCCAAACATATAAATTCCATTTTGATAATGAGATACCCACAAAGAAATCTACGACATTGAACTCCTCTCTAAAACCTTATCCTATAAAAGAGGTAGAACCCAATGAGCCTGAAAGGGACCCCAATGAAGAAGTTACTTTTTTAGCTAAATAATTCTTAAAACACTATCAAAAGAGAAACATGTCTAAGAATTGTAAAAGGGGAGAGTCAAAAGAAAAACAAAAAGAAATAACTAAAGAAAAGGATCACTTGTGTTACAATTGTGGTGGCCGTGGGCATTATGCAATTGAATGTCCATCAAAGAAAAATAAGAAGAATGCTATGAATGCTACTTGGGAAAATTCATCCCAATCTGAAAGTGATTCAGATAAGTCAGTCCAAGAAACCATTGAAACTCAAAAAGGGTTCATAGCTTCTATCATACCAAATGATCCTATAATTGAAAAAATTGATGAGGAATCTGAGGATGAAGATGAAGATGATCTACAAGAAGCTTACAATGGGTTATTTGAAGAAAGTAATAACATGGCAAAAAAATTGAATGAGTTAACCCTTGAAAATACTAAACTCCTTAGCCAATTAGAAAGTGAAACCTTGGAAAGAGAAAAATTTCAAAAAAAAAATATGAAAAGCTCAGAAGATGAGATCATTAAGCTAAAAGATTAGATCAATTCTCTTGAAGGAACCAATAAATTAAGAAACCAAGATTTCAAAGATTCAAAAGAAAACCTAACCATCCTTTCCGAAGAAAATCTGAGATTAAATACTTAGCTAATGAAACTCAAAAGACACAAGTCAAAATTTGAAGAAAATTTACCCAAGGAGAACTAAAACTGGAAAAACTTTTAAACTTGGGTAAACACTTGGGTGATAAAACAGGGTTGAGTTATGAAAATTAGAAATATAAAACCTCAAATAATCAAACTGTTTACATCAAAGGGGAATCTTCCTACACTAAAAGGTCAAATATTATCTGTTACTAGTGTGGAAAGATTGGACATATGAGGTTTGAGTGTAAACTTAGGAAAAGCACTTTAATGATAAAGTAAATCATTCAAAGATGTTCAAGCAAAAAACCTCGAGAAAACCATTTGAAAGTGAAAGACCCTACCATTTAAGTGAAAAATTAACTACCATCCTCAATGAGTTAATAAATGAGAGCAGAACCAATAATAAGCCCAAAACTCTTTCCACCAAAAGAGAATTTATCCAGTCAAACCTTAAATGGATACCAAAGATGAAAAACTTGGTTGTTCATGCAGCCTTATCTGCTGAAAATCACACAAAATGGTATCTTGACAGTGGATGTTCTAGATACATGATTGGATATAGATTCTATCTTTCTATTTTGGTTGAGCATAATGATGGAACCGTAACCTTTGGGAATGGTCATGAAGCAAAAATTTGTGTGATTGGGACCTTGAAAATGCCTAATTCCTTTGTTATTAATGATGTGTTTTATGTTAAAGGTCTCAAACACACTTTGCTTAGCATTTCTCAGTTTTGCAAAAACGATCATTATGTGACTTTCAGACGCAATGATTCTGAAATCTACACCAATGATGGTGAAACTGTTCTAAAAGGTCTAATATCTAGTGAGTATTGCTATGTTCTAGAGGTAAGCCCAACTCGGATACACAATGTATGTAATGTATCCCAAATAAAAGACATTGAGTTGTGGCACAAAAGACTTGGACATGTCAATTTTAAGTACCTATCCAAGCTAAGTGAGCACATAAGAGGTCTTCCCAAACTAAGTCGAAAACATAATGTTGTTTGCAGTGAATGTCAAAACGGGAAGCAAATAAGGACTGCACGGGAAGCAAATAAGGACTGCTCACAAGAAAATAAGTGAAATTGGTACCTCTAGACTACTTGAACTGTTACACATGGACTTGGTTGGACCTTCACAAACAATGAGTCTAGGAGGAAAGAAATACTTTATGTTTGTTGTAGATGACTACTGCAGGTATACCTGGGTAGCTTATTTGAGAGAAAAATCTGATCCATTTCATGAATTCGAGATTATTGCTAAATGCATTATGAATGAAAAAGATACAACCATAAATAGGATAAAAACAGATCATGGTAGGGAAATTGAGAATCAAGTTTTTGAAAAAAATTGCGAAAAACATGGGATACACCATGAATACTCAGCTCCTAAGACACCTCACAAAATGGGGTGGCAGGAGGAAAAAATAGAGTCTTACTTGATATGGCAAATGTGTTGCTCCAAAGTAAACACCTACTGAGAAGTTTATGGGCTGAAGCTGTGAATACAACCCGCTTTATCATCAATCGAGTATATATAAGAGTTGGATTAAACAAAACAGCTTTTGAAGTATGGACTGGTAGGAAGCCTAATGCTAAATATTTTAGGATTTTTGGAATCAAATGGCATATTCTTAGAGAACGGGAAAATTTGGAGACGTTTGATCCCAAAAGCGATGATGGAATATTTCTTGGATACTCTAACACCAGTCGAGCATATAGAGTCCAAAATTTAAGGACCGGTGCAATCCAAGAATCCATAAATGTTGTGATTGATGATCTGATGGATGATTCGCAAAATTTGTCAATATATGACGAAGAACTCCCTTCAAACCAAAATGATTCATTATGCATTGCAACATCTCCACCATCATCTCATCATACGCATGATTTGAAATATGTGAAGGATCACCCAAAATCTCAAATGGGATCCTATGACTGGCGTACAGATAAGAAAAAAATTGGAGAATGTTGCTAGCTATAAGAGCTTCACCTCTCATATAGAACCTAAAAAGGTCAATGAAGCTTTACTTGATGAAGAATGCGTAAATGTCATGCAAGAAGAACTTGCACAATTCAAAAGGAATGATGCTTGGGACTTAGTGCCTAGACCCAAAGGCTACAATGTCATTGGCACTAAGTGAATATATAACAATAAATTGGATGAGAACAGAGTAATTGTCCGAAACAAAGCTCGTCTAGTTGCTCAAGGATATAATCAAATAGAAGGCATTGATTTCGATGAAACGTTTGCACCAGCTGCCAGATTAGATTCTATTCACATTCTACTTTCCATTGCGTGCTTTTTCAAATTTAAATTATTTCAAATGGATGTCAAAAGTGCCTTCTTAAATGAGATTCTGAATGAAGAAGCCTATGTTGAACAACCCAAGGGTTTCATTGATCCACATCATCCAGATCATGTGTTCAAATTAAAGAAAGTATTATATAGTCTTAAACAAGCCCCTAGAACCTGGTATGAACGACTCACTTAGTTCTTGCTCTCTAATTAATTCTCAAGGGGTAGTGTGGACAAAACTTTATTTGTACAAAGAGATAATGAAACCTTTATGATTGCTCAAATCTATGTGGACGATATAGTATTTGGGTCCACAAATGAAAAAGCCGCCATCAAATTCTCTGATCTCATGAAGTCTTAATTTGAAATGAGTATGGTTGGAGAATTTCACTTTTTCCTGGGTCAACAAATTAAGCGAGTCCTTGATGGCTTGTTCATATCTCAATCCAAGTATGCAAAGGACTTTATCAAGCGTTTTGGGCTTGAGGGGTGTAAACATTCTAAAACACCTATGAGTACCACTACTAAACTGTTCAAAGATGAAAGTGGTGTGGATGTTGACAATCAATTGGCCAATATATTGACCAAACCCCTTGATTCATCTCGATTTCTTTTTCTTCGAAAAGCTATAGGTGTTGGAAATCTTACGTAATCTTCATTCAAATTTGTAAAAATAACAATAATAATAATAATAATAATAAAATCTTCTCATTTTTATTCTGCTCGAGGGGATCCGTACATCCTGAGGGGGTCGAGTTTAAGCACCTCCATTTAAATCCATTCGATTTTCCCTAACTGTGCACTCACCCGTCGCTCTCGAAAGAGCCGTTCACTCTGCTAGGGTTTAACCTTTCGTTCCCCCTCTACGATTTATATCAGTTAAGTATCTTATCCTTGAATCGTTGGCCTTTTTGGTGTTATCGTACACATAAGCCTTCGCAATGCCTCGATTGAAGACTGTCAGAACGATTCCTACTACTCGTGGTCGTATATCCTCTGCGACTCCAACCCCTGTGTCTACAACCTCGGAGACTCCTGCTTTGGCACCCCCTCGTCCGGACTTTTCTGCCTCTAGACCCTCTACCCTTCGTCCCAAGAAACTAGTTGCACAAAAAGGAAAAATCCTTCTTCGAGTACCCCTCCTGAGCTGGAGCAGCTCCCCTCTTCCCCACCTCATGTCTCTCCAGAACCCCAGTCTGGTCATGACATCTCATGGACAGACTCTGAGGGTGAATCTAATCCTGGTGTATCCTCTGTTCCTGTTTCTCCTGAAGAAGGGGGATGTCTCCTTAAACCAATTATCAGATATGCTGCTTTCAACAATCTCAATATTGAGCGAAAAACGTGTGTTCCTGATCTGGCCCAATATTAGTCAGTCAATATTATCAAGAAGATGGGTCGGGAGAAAACTTTTGCGTGGGGTGATAAGACCTATATCTCCCTCGCCAAAGGAACGTATTGCTCAATTAAAGATTATCCAGAATCTCCTCCTTATTCCTTTATCATTGAATTTCAAAATGGCGATCGAGAGACATTCACTCCCCACCTAGTTTCCACTCTCATGTCCCTTCCAATCTACAATGATGGGGACATCACTGAAGATAAGGACAAAGTCCTTGAGAAGGATAAATTTTTTTTTGGGAAGAAACTGTGTGGAGGCCATGCTGAATGGAAATCAGATAATTCTCTTCGTTCCTCAAGCCTTCTTCCTCCTTACAAACTCCTTCATCTCCTTTTTGTATACAATGTCTATCCCCGTCACAGCAACAAATCTGACCTCACAGG
Source organism: Chimonanthus praecox (assembly GCA_022113865.1). NCBI lineage: Eukaryota > Viridiplantae > Streptophyta > Magnoliopsida > Laurales > Calycanthaceae > Chimonanthus > Chimonanthus praecox. The sequence goes on along the minus strand of CM039089.1, from coordinate 45,222,352 downwards.
ATATATGGTGCATACTCTGTACAGCGTTGTTGTAGGCCGTCGGATTTGTCTACCTACCTTAATGTGTTCTAATATCATTTCTTTTGGAAGTCTTCTGGTCATGGTACCCCACCTTTTTGCTATCTCATGTTCAGGCTTGCCCTTCATTTTGGTGTCAAGCCCTCTCGGGGTGAAATTCCTAAGGTTACCAAGATCTTCAATTGGTACCACATTGACCAATGCCTTCGAATAATGAAACCATCATCTTCTGCTGCCCCCATTGAAGAGGAAAATGCTTCTGAATCCACTCACGCTGCTTCGTTTGCTCTGCTGGAACAAGGGCTTCCTGCCGACCATGAGTTTTTCGAAGCTCAATTTGCAGAAGTCAACAGCCGCATTGAATGTCTCCATCAAGATCACTGTGAGCTATCATCGTTCGTGAAAGCATCCATTCATGAAATCTTCTCTTGCCTTCACAATCTAGCTACCTCTTGCAAAAGCAATGATGCAGCGGCTCCATCTTCCCCTCCTCCAGCTGTGGATGAGTCATGGACCATCCTGTTCTTTATCTTTTGTTGCACTTTTTACCTTTTTGCGCATGTACTAAACACATTTATCTGTGAACATTTTGGTTAATTTCTTGACAAAAAGGGGAGTATCATATGTTTTTAATCTAATTTTGAGGGGCATATTCAATACCTCTTTCTAGTATATTTCTTGGTGTTTCTGCTGCAGGTATTGAACGTTTTTTTTAAGACCTACTGTCAGGTGGAGTTCGTTGAGGATCTACATTTGAAGGTTACAAGATCGGGGTTGGGATCTTTTGTATAAGGGGTTATTCTTGTAATTATTTTTTTGGGCAAATGTATTACATGTTTGTACTCAGTTCATAGGTGGGTCACTATGTTTTGTCACAAAATTGACAAAGGGGGAGATTGTAAGTGCACCGACTAGTCCGAGGCACCGTCTTGTCAATGTTCGTGACCTTTCTTGGTTTGCCTTGGGTGCTTGGAAGATGCGGAAGTTCTAAAGGGTTGAAGATTGAAGAGCGCTGGAACAATTAGTTGGGTGTTAAGCAACCAACTCAGAGAATTTGTGTTTTGTCCAGCCTGAGCCCCTCGACCCGAGGCCTTGGAAAGTGTTTGTGTACTGAGCCCATCGGGTTCTCTCGAGCCCCTCATAGGTATCCGTTAAGTTGTCCAGCTACAGTTTCCTTGTTTGAGCTTAGTTGACCTGAGCTGGCGCTGCTGGACACGGTGGCCAAGCCCATGAAGCGCTCCCGATCCCATTGGAATCACGCACCCGAGCCCCTCAGGAACTAGCTGTTGGACTGTCTGATAAAATCTGTAAGTACCTAACTCTTCTCTGTTTCAGAGAACCCTTGTCCAAAACCCTCTCTCTCAAATGGCTTTATCCATAATCTCTATGAGCTTCTAGGTAGTTAAAACTTGCGAGGAAGAAAAGACCTTGAGAGATCCCTCTAGGACAACCTGTAGAATTCCATGTCCTAGTTCATCTTCTTTGCTGAGTTTGCTTGCATCTGTGAAGACTAAATACTGAAGGTTTAGTCCAAAGCAAGAAGATCATTAAAAAAAGGCACAACCTTTCAAGATCAGCACACCCAAGGCAATTGTTTTTTGTTTTTTGTTATTTTCATTTTCATGATTGTAAGGTGGATACCTTCTGAAGTAGATGGAGATTGGTAGAGTAATCCTTGACCGTAATTTCCAGTATGAGTACTGCGTTCAATATGAAACTTGTGGTTGGTAGTAAAACATCTATTTTCCTGTTGAGACCCAATCCTATCTTGATAGATTTCTCAAGATACTTTCTTACGAAGTTTCGTTATAGCATCTATAACTGCCTCTGGTTTAGGTGGGCAGCTCGGCAAATAGACATCCGTTTTTGTTATTTTCATTGTCATGATTGTAAGGTGGAATAGAGCTTAGTGTCCGAACCACCATAAAAACTAGAAGTCGAGAAGTAGACCAAAGGTGGTTGAAAATCTTTAGGTGTATTGTGAGGGTGAGATACCTTTATATAGTGCATTTCCAGATAGCCCTAGGTTGGGTGATTCTAAGAGTGGATGTAGGTTATTTCAAGCAAACCACTATAAAATCACAGTGCATCTATATGTTTGATTTTTGTGGTTTCTGCATATTAATTTTAAAAAGGTGAAATTAGGCAATCGGACCCATTCATCCCCCCTCTCTAGGTCCTAAGCATTGGCTTAGGCTGACTTACATCCGGTATTTTGTTATGTTAGTTACTTTGTTTGTTTGTTTTATATTAAATGTTCAATTTATTTTCAATGTTTTATTATTGTATATTCATGTAATTCTTTGTATTCAAATTATCTCTCTCAAGATTCAATTAACTAAGGTTTTAGATGTGATATTTTAGTCTTGAAACTTGTGATTTGAAATTAAGATAAGGACTATTATTCTTTGTTTCACCATTTTAATAAAAAGGACACAGATTTGATTCTCAACATTGATTGGATCTAATTCACATGTCTTATTTTGTTAGATTTACAAGTTAGATAATAATGATGGTTTTTTAAGATCTAAATTAAAATTGTAAGTCCATGTATTAGATTTCTTAAGATTACATCTTTTTAAAGGTACCAATTTAATTTTAAGCATATATTTTGTAGATTTCTTTTGAATTCGATCTCGCACTCATACTGCTATACTATACATGGTTAATGCGTTTGCGACTTATAAATGTAAAATTTGACAACAAGTTTTTGGTGCTGTTGATGAGGAAATCAAAATTAAATTGTGTACCATTAAAATTACGTGATTTTTGGAATGCTTTATTTTTGGCAACTCTGTAAAGTTGAAAAAAAACTATTTTTAGAAAGTTGCTAATTTTAGAAACTGCTATAATTAGAATTTTCTATTTTATTAGTTTCCTAACTTAGCAAGAATTTTCTAATCTTGGAATTTGTTTTAGTAAAATCTTAGTTTTGGAATGTTTTCTATTTTTAGAAAAATTATTTTTGGTAATTAAGTTATTTTTCGAAACCATCCAATTTAAGAAAATTTCCAAACTTAGAAGTTTTCTAGATTTAGCAATTTTTTCTAACTTTTGAAAATTTCAAAATAAGTTGTCTAATCAAATCTTGGAACTCACGGAATGAAGATTTACTTTGGTGAACTTGATTTTAATTCTTATAATCTTGTCTCATTTAAAATTGTTGTTTAAGGTTGTAAATATTACATCTCCTTCATTACTTGTAGTTTAGGAAAAAATCATTTAGTTTAAGATCCTGCATTCTTTGATCTAGACTTTACGCTAAGGTTTGTTTGTATTGTTTTGTAGGTTTTTAAATGCATGCTTAAAAATTTCTGGAAATATGCATATTAGGCTAAGGTGAGTGCCTAATCGTCTTCTTTTAATTTTTATTTTTATCATGCATTCATATAGAAATTATTTAGGGTGTTCTTCAATTTTCTTTAATTAGCTTGCATATTTAAATTGCTCATGCATATTAGGGTGCTGGATTCATGCATTAGTTTAGAATTGTTTGATAATTGTTTTACATATTTGCTTGATGCTTGCATTGGTAAAATAGGATTGCATTGACAATATCTAGTAAATTAAGATAGTAAAATGGTTTATACATCTCCTAATAAAATCAATTAAGGAACCATTAGGCTAGACTTTAGGGTTTCATGCTCATTAGGAACCTTTTTAATTCAAATTGATTTTTGTAACCAATAAATAATTTATCTTCAAGAATAGTGTCTAAGGATTAATATTGTCACCAAAGCATGAGGTCGAGCATGTCTAAGGATAAATTGGGACGAGATGTCGTCTGTGCTCCGCCACTTACCTGGGAACTTATATGGCCATCTTGTGGTTAAACACTTATTAGAGACTTAGATTATTTGGAGAAAAAAGTAGGAGCAAGTCTATAAACAATTTTTAGGGTCCTATTGACAGCCAATAAAAATTCAATTTCTCTTAAAGAAGTTTGAATATGGATTTAGGCATTTTTTTTATGTGAATTTGTTTGAACGCGAATGATCGTTTCTGTGTATGCTTAATTGGTCTTGTGACTCCACCAATCGCTTGGTTAGAGTTACACCTTTTGTCAGTATATCGACTGTTGTGTCCAGATCTCAGTCTAGCTTAGTCATAGACATAGACAGTTCACCTACTTCACCACTCATCATCTTCATTTTTATTACTACCATCATCACCCATGGCAGAGGAAGTTGCGGAGAAAACTTTCCAAGATTACTTCTCTCCATCAGGTATAGTGGTACATGCAACCAATGTCACCTTTGAACTTAAGTCAGCTATTTTACATCTTCTGCCGGCCTTCCATGGTCTTGATAGAGAGGATCCGTACCTCCATTTTAAAAGAATTCTTAGAGATCTGCGCCACAATTAAAATTCAAGGAATCACTGATGAATCTATTAGACTTCAATTATTTCATTTTTCTCTAAGAAAAAAAATTAAATCTTGGTTAAATTCTTTACATGCGAATTCCATCACAACTTGGGATCAACTAGTTAATAAATTTTTGAACAAGTTTTTCCTTGTGTCAAAAACAAATGCTCTCAAGAAAGAAATGATAAACTTCAATCAGAAGGAGGGTGAACAATTCTTTGAATTATGGGAAAGATTCAAAGATATATTAGCAAAATGCCCCCACCATGGTTTTGAAACGTGGAGACTTGTCCAATATTTCAATGATGGTTTAACCATATCAAACCGTCAAATGGTTGAGTCCATGAAAAATGGAGACTTTTTGAAACTAACTGGAAAATACGTGCATAGGCTAAGGTAAGTGCCTAACTACTTTCTTTTATTTTTTATCTTTTTCATGCATTCATATAGATTTTATTAGGGTGCTTGTATTTATTCTGCATTTAAAAAAAAATATTGCATATTTACTTTGATCATGCATTTAGGTTGCTAATCTCATGCATTAGTGTAGATTGTTTGATTAATTGTTTGCATATTTGCTTGTGTATCTTGCATTATTAGATTTAGGTTTTTATTCACATAAAAAAAAAGAGTAGTAAAAAAAAAAATTGTTTCATGCATTTAAAGTAAAATTAATTTCGGAACCATATGTTAGTTTTAGGGTCTTTAATGCTCATTAGGACAATCTTCAATTCAATTAATTTTAAATAAAGAATATTAGTTTTTTTCAATCATGATGTCTAGGATTAATTCTGTCACCAAGGTGTAAACAGCCTAAGGATAAGTGGAATATAAGCAGATTGCCGAGTGCTCCTCTACTTACCTGGGAACTTAAGTGGCCATGATTGTGGTTAAACTCTTAATTGGAGATTTAAAATTCTTGGAGAAAAGATTAGGAGCTGTCTAGAGTTTTAGGTTAGTTTAAGGTTTTTATTTTTAGTTTAAGGTCATTTATTTTGTTTGAAGTTGTTTTTTCTTGTGTGGTCTTGTTTGAGTAACAATGAATACTTGGAGGCGTGATTCAACTAAGCAATTAGTTAGAGTTAAGTCCCCAATTGGTGAACCCCAAGATAGTGATTAATCCACTTTGGAAAATAGTCGGGTCATAATTCAAGCGTCAAAGTCAAAATTAAGGTTAAGGAAGAGCCTAGCAATGATGAAAAATCCAACATTGAGGAACAACCCGCACTGGACTGTATCCCGTTTTATTTAAATGATCCATGGACTTTCATCATACCAGTGGGTGATAATGTTTGGGAAAAGAGATACTTGGCCCATAACACTGTATACTCATTGGAGCACATTCACCATCACCATCTATCGAATCAAATGGAACTCACTTAAGAATGTCAAGGTTGTGCCATTTGTGAAAAAAATAATTGAGTTCACATCTTTTATAGGTTTCTTTTAGAGTCAGTCAGTTTAGAATTTTTGAGTTCGTTTAGAGTCAGTCTAGGATTTTAGTGAGTCAGTCTAGTTTAAATTTTTGTTTTAGGTCCAATGTGAGTGAACCCTTTTAAATACATTTGAACCCTAATTAACACCGTTCCAATTTTTTTTTTTTGATTTGCACCTAATCACTGTACATTAAAGAACATTGAGGACAATGTTTGATTTAAGTTTGGGGATATCAAGGGGTTACACTGGTTGGGTCCAAAAAAAAAAAGTTTGAGTAAAAAAAAAAAGAATTTTTTTCTTTGGAGAGAGTGGGTTCGAAAGAACTGAGACCCCCATTTAAAAAGTCAAGGGAAGAGTAAGTTTACAAACAAAAACTAAGATTACCTATGACCAAAAAAAAAGTTTTGAGTTTTTGAGTCGGAAAAAAAAAAAAATTTCAATTAAGGGAAGAGTAAGTGAAGACTGAGACTACCCCTTGTGAGAAAAAAAAAGATTTGTTGAGTCTAAGTGCTTTTTCAACATTAATGGGTAAATAAAAAATTTTATATTATACTTTTTCAATAATATTTTTATAAGATTTATATTCAGAACAATTTTTACACAGCCATATTAAAATTCATTGGAAAAAGAAAAATTTTCACAAGTCTAGTGATCAGTGGAGGAATACTAGTGGAGACTTAACCCTGTGAGCTTTTGTGCCAATCTATTTTTCTGAGGGATATAAGTCAATCCATTTTTCTTTCTTGAGCGTAACACGTCATTGTGGATCTCATTATTTTTCAATTTTGGTCATAATACTGAGAACGCCATCAAACTTGAGTTAGCACACTTGAATTTTTTCGGAATTTATTTGAAACAAGGAAATTACTGTATGAAACTTAGGATATGATTTAGGCCATTTTTGGATCGTTTGAGCCTTCATGCCTACCTATTTTTTGTTGTTCATCCCGATAATTCCCAGTTGAGCCTTATTGAAATATTAGACTATTTTATTGTTTAAGCCATGTTTACCGTATCCAACTCCGGTTATGGAGTCTGAGCTTCATTGAAATATCTGTGACCTATTCTAATAGCTCAGAAAAGGTGAGAGATGACAAAAATTGGGATGGTACTTTAACAAAAAATGGCACTGAAAAAAAAATGGGAAAAGAAAAAGAAAAGGAACATCCTGACATTAAAAAAAAGATGTGAAAAAGAAAAGAATAAAAAAGAAAAAAAAGGAATATTTTTAAAAGTGTTGAAAAGAAAAAAAAATAGAGGAATAAATATCCCGAAATATCCTGTCTTACATTTTGAAGACCTTAAACTTTTCTGATTCAAATTTTTTTTTAGAGTCTTATTATCCTTATTTGATTTGACCCGATCCCAAGCCACGTTTCGTCTTATACGAACTTCTATTGATCTGAAGTCTAATAGGGTATTTCATGTGGAGAATAAAAGAAGGAAAATGATGATGTATAACTCAACATTCTCAGGAAAGTGATATCGATTCATGAGATCATTTATTTTCTTTGATATGTGCTGCTTTTCTAATACATATGTGAGATATTTTGATTTTGAATACATAAATTCCACTCACATATGCCTTTAAGAGAAAATAACACAAACCTCTGAGTGTTAGTCTTTCTGAGAGATATTTAGTGAGGTTTGAAGTCAAAGCACATTTTCCACTAGTGGTTACGAAACTTGTGTCTATTTGGAGAAAGTTGATTAATTTAATATTGGCTAAGCACACACTAAACTCTGGATATAAATTTTGGAATTGTATGATGTTTAAGATTTTCAATGTAAATTGATTAATCTGGATCTAAGTATGAGAGTCTAGATTAATTCAACATTTAGATTTTTAAGTGGATGGATAATTATTTAATTCCAAGAAAGAGAAGTCTGCAATTAAAGAAAGCCAAGAGTTCGAAATCAAGATCCATGGGCCAAAGATCCATTGCAATTGAGCCAAACTATGTTTCAAATGCCAGACATTGGGCCAGGCCAAGCACTCCATGCGCATTCTCCAAGATGGGCCAGGCCAATGTGAATTTAAGTCGAGCAAGCGCAAGTCCATACTCCAGTCCAAGTCAAATTCAAGATCTAATGCTCCAAGACTCATGTTCGAGTTTTGTAAGTCCAAATCTACATTGTTAGTCCCCAGCTTTGCTGAGTCCCTATGTTTGTCAATTCCATGACTCGGGAAGAAGCACTTGATAGATGCTTGAAGACTCAAGGTGATCAAGATTGAAGATCATATCCCAAAGGATTGAAACTCATCATTATGCCAATCACAAAACAGGTATTTGGCTATAGATGACTTTAGGTAATACCCACACCTTAGGAGGACCATTCCTAGGCTTAGTTGAACAAATGGTAAAATCATAAAAAGCCTAGAGAGGAAGTTTGATAGTGAATTGGAAGCGAACATGGAAATATTAATTAAGTTTACTGTCAACCGGACCAGTCATTCTCACCGACCCCTCGGTTGAGATAGGATCGACCCATCGTGGTCAAATATTGGTCAACCAGATTGACAAAGGTTCTGGAACATTGAACTGTCATTCTGGGTGTGCCTCTGATCGAGAGTCTCGTATGCACCGACCCCTCGGTGATGAACTTAACGACCCCTCGCAGTCAACGACTCTAGATGATAACTTATGAGTTCTAGAACTTAGAACTCAAGTGGACTCTCGAGAAAACAAACATCTCGGTAATTCAAGACCGATTGAGAGTACAAGGACAGACCCCTCGGTAAAGGGCGATACGTCATTCTGGGTAGGACAAGTTTCGGGACATGAAACTTTGTCTGCATGGTGTTGTCCCAGATTGAGACCCTCATATAGACCGGCCTCCCGGTGCCATGACTGTCGACCCATCGGTGACACCGACCTGTCGACTGGGAAATAATAATGTCGTTGGGAATGCATTTAATGAGCAATGGTCGGGTGGTTGAACGGTAATAAATATGAACACCTACCCATTGGTGCCCTCGACCTGTCGGTACTGGACAGTTTGAAAAAATGTGTTGACTCCTCTATAAATATGAGAATTGTGTGATCATTTAATCATCTTCCTTGAACTAAGAAAATTCACACACTCTAAGGAAGGATCAACTTTCTTGTGCCTACACCGGAGAATCAAATACAACAAATCTATTGATTGAGTTAGTGAAAGAGATAAAAAGAGGAGAAAAAAAAATATACAAACTAGGAAAGATGTTGGTAGAACCAGTTTCCTAGTCACCCTGAAATTGTGATTGCTCAACGACGACTATAAGGTAGAGCGTCGGGATTAACTTGGGCACATATTGGGTGGATCTTTGAGAAACACACATATTCGAGAAAGAGCTACAAGCAAGTGATTCTTGGTTTTAATTTTTGTTTTTAAACCTTTGTCCTGTGAAAGTGGATTAAGGAGGCTTGGCTTCAGAACTAGTATAAAAAATCTAGAGCGTAGTCTCTGGCATACGTGGTGGGTGGAATTCCCAGCCAATTCAAATAGGTGGAATTCCAATTTTACATGTGGTGGGTGAAATCCCCAACTGATTGAGTTAGGTGGAATTCATACTCTAATTGTGAGGTTGTAAGTTCCAACTTAGTGTATTTGGGGATAGGTCAAGGTTGAGCTAATCCTAACATTGGATGTAGGTTGGCTAACCGAACCATTATATATCTTGTGTTCTTGTGTTTGTGGTGTTAAAGCTAATTCCTTGTGTTGATTGCTTAATCACATTTGCTAACACACACACACACTTGATTTTTATATCTATTGCACTTAATTAATTAATCAGGTAATTTTTAAAAGGACCAATGATTTTTTTATTGAACTATTACCCTCTAGGATCAATCGTGTTTTAGCACCAAAGGGAGAACTTTCACACATAAACCCAGATCCATTAACATATCTTCTCCATGCACCATTCATTTTCATTCACTCATCCACACCATCCATTAGCCAAATCATGTAATCTAAACCATTCATCTCATGCATCCTATCCACATCATTCATTTCATATCATTAAACATAGGAAACCCTAGAGCCACCTATCAAATCCAAACCATACATGCATCATGTTAGTTCTAGGTCATCCAATCCAACTATCATATAGATTAACCTTAGGATTATGATCGTCCATGCATCATCTTATCATCCATCATACATTAAAGTCATTAGATTTAGGACAACCAATCATAGCCATTCACTCATAAACCCTAGATCTAGTGCACAACTCAATATTTTAGCACCCAATGCGCATATCTTCTATGTATCACGCGAAAATTCCAATCTAAAATCCTCCATGTGCATGGATCCTCCTAGAATTCCTCTCCAATCCATCCACCTCATGTACACCTCACCTAGATCCTATCTTGTCTCCCAATAGAGGCATACACGATTTTTCCACCTACATTCCATGTCACACACAGTTTCTCCATATCTTCCTATATCTCATTCCAATTTTATTAAAACCATAACACTCATTGCATCTCATCCATCCACCCATCTTAACTTTTAATCTTAGTCATACATAATCATGCATTGCACAACCCAAAACCCCAAGTCCAATAGCCAAATTCGAGCATGTCTAGGGTGTAGGGTGCACAACCCAAAATCCTAAGTCTAATAGCCAAATACAACAACAGATATTAGGCAATCCTTTAGATGGCTCCGTTTGAAGAATTATATGGTCGACCATGTAGATCACCAGTTTGTTGGACCTAGGCAAGAGAGGCTACACTCATTGGACCCGATTTGGTCGCAGAAACAACCGAGCAGATCAAAGTTATTCGACAATATTTGTTGACTGCTCAGAGCCGACAAAAGAGTTATGCTTAAGAGAAGAAGAATCTAGACATTTGAAGTGGGAGACTTAGTATTTCCAAAAGTCTCATCGAGAAAAAGCCAGATGAGGTTTGGGAAGAAAGGGAAGCTAACCCCAAGGTTTATATGACCATTATCCTTGATAAGATCGGCAAGGCTGCATATCATATAGCACTTCCCTCACAGTTATCCAACATGCACAATGTATTTCATGTCTCAATGCTACGAAAGTAATCTTGATCCATTGCATGTGAAAGTCATTTCCCTTATATGCTAGAACAACCGGGGGGGGGGGGGGGAGGGAGGGAGAGGAGGAGGGAATATGTCAATCTAGTATCGTTGGTCCTTTTCAAAATTTACTTGACTGATTAATTATGTGTAGCAGATCTAACAATCAAATGTATGTGTGTTAGTAAAAGTGATAATGCAATTGACACTAGAATTAAGCTTTAACACCACAAGCACAAGAACACAGGATTTGTAGTGGTTCGGTTAACCAACTTACATCCAATGTTAGGACTACATAAACCTTAAGCTATCCCCAAATTCACTAAGAGGGGACTTACACCCTCATAATTAGAGTAGGAATTCCACCTCACTCAATCGGTTGTGAATTCCACCCACCACTGTGTCAGAGACGACACTCTAGAGTTTTTTATAGTGGTTCTGGAGCCAATCCTCCTTAATCCACTTTCGGGACAAAGGTTTTAAATAAACTTAAAACCGAGAAACACTTGCCTTATAGCTCTTTCTTGAAGAAGTGTGCTTCTCAAAGATCCACCCAATGTGTGCCGACGCTTTGTCTTGTAGCCTTCTAGAGCAATCACAATTGCTGGGTGACTAGGAAATTTGTTCTACAAATATCTTTCCTAGTTTGTATCTCTAATTTTCTGCTCTCTTTCTCTAACTCAATCAATGGATTGATTGTATTTGATTATCAGGTGTAGGCACAAGAGAGTTGACATGTAAGAACTGTTTCCAGTCATATGTCGTGAGCGTCCACTGTCCAAGCACCACTTGGATTGCCTTTCAACATTTAAGGCAGTATGAATCATGAAGCTCTTATTGTTTGGCAATAGTGGAGCTCATCTCCTGTATAATCTGTCTAGATTTGAAATAGGGTTTTCCATCAAAGAATATAATCCTTAGATTCCCAAATCTATCCAGGATGATTGGTAAATTTTGATTTTCCAGTGAACCTTTCATCTGAGAATTTTTCTTGAAATAACAATTGGATTCAGGATGACACCGTTTTACACAATAGGTGCGCTGTATGTTAGAGAGTTTGGGCATATGGTTTTTAACAGATACATGTGTTTGCCTCTGAGTAACTACCAAGTTTTTATCATGCTCTAACCCAGACTTGTTCTTGTAATCCTTTCCAAAGCTAAGGATCTTTTCAAAATTTTCATTTATACAAACTACATTGTCTTTAGATTGAAATAACCTTTCTAAGTCAGACATTGACAAGATAATCTTGTTTTCAAGACACCTTTTCATTTCAGCCAAGTGTTTGTGATCTCTCCTGCACAGATCCATTTGGGATAGTAGGTCAGTCTGACTATTTCTCAACATTAATATCTCATCAATTAATTTTTCAAATTTTGTTGAGATAGCTTCTTTTTTGGTTCTCTCTATTTTAAAGAGTTTGGTCAGGGAGGCATTCTCACTTCTAAGTTTGTGATCCTTCTTGGTCAATTCCATACTCTCAAGATAAAAAGCACGGTATGATTCTTGGAGATCATCAAGAGTCTCTTCATTTTTAGACTCACTAAAATGTTCTTGTTAATCATAAGGATATGAAGCAACAAGGCTATAAAATGTACCTTTGCTTTCTTTATCCAAGGTTAATGCAAACTCAGATTTTTCTTTATTACTTAACTTTATTTTGTTTGAGTCTTCTTCTTCTTGACGATGAGTTTGCCTTCCTGTTATAGAGATCACAAGACCAAGACCTACTACAGAATTGTATGCATGATATTGTGATTGTGGATCTTCTAGGCATAAGTTTTTAATAACCTCGACTCGATGTTTACCCAATTTATTTTCTTTTCTTGACATTGACATACATGTATCCATAACAGTTGCTCTAGCAACAAGATCTCACTTGGATAGTCAGAATCGTATTGGGAGATAGAACAACACGATTGACCCTAGAGAGGGAAGGGGAAAGAGGGGGGGGGGGGGGGGGGGGGGGGGGGGGGGGGGTTTTGAATAGGTCAATACTAATTCGTTGTTCCTTTTTAAAAATTACTTGATTGATTAATATTTGTACAGTGGATATAACAATCAAGTGTGTGAGTGTATGTAACAGTGATTATGCTCTTAATGCAAGAAATTAGCTTTAACACCACAAGCGCAAGGACACAAGATATATAGTGGTTCGGTTAGGCAACTTACATCTATTGTTAGGACTCACTCAACCTTGAGCTATCCCCGAATTCACTAAGTTGGGACTTACACCCTCACAATTAGAGTAGGAATTCCACTTCACTCAATCGGCTGGGAGTTCCACCCACCACTGTACCAGAGACGACGCTTTAGAGTTTTTTATAGGGGTTCCGGAGCCAATCCTCTTTATTCCACTTATGGGACAAAGGTTTTAAAAATAAACTTAAAACTAAGAAGCACTTGTCTTGTAGTTCTTTCTTGAAGATGTATGCTTCTCAAAGATTTACTCAATGTGTGTCGATGCTCTTTCTTGTAGATGTCATATAGCAATCACAATTCTAGGGTGACTAGGAAACTTGGTTCAAATCCTAGTAGGTGTTTTTCCTCTCTTTCACTCTTTCACAATCTTAATCAAAGATTGGGTATAGGTACAATAGAGATGATCATTCCTTAGAGTGTATGATTTTTCTCAATTCAAGGAAGATAATCAAATGATCATACAACACTCTTATTTATAGAGGAGTCTTAGCAGTTTTTCAAACTATCCAGTACTGACAGGTCGATGTTCATATTTATTACCGTTCAACCACCCGACCGTTGCACATTAATTGCACTCCCAACGGTATAATTACTTCTCGGTCCTCACATCGGTGTCGCTGATGGGTCGACAGTCATGGCACTGAGAGGTTAGGTACATACGAGGGGATCGGTCTGGGGAAACACCATGCTGATAGAGTTTCAAGACAGAAACTAGTCATACCCAGAACGACCTGTCGCCCTGTACCGAGGGGTCAGTCCTGGTACTCTCATTCGGTCTTAAACTATCGATATGTCTGTTTTCTCGAGAGTTCACTCGAGTTCACAACCTAGAACTCACAAGTCCTTTATCGATGAGTCGTCGACCACGAGGGGTCGTTTAAGTTCACAACCGAGGGGTCAGTGCATGCGAGACTCTTGGTCAGAGGTTTTCCAAAATGACAGTTCTTTGATCCAGAACCTTTGTCAATCTGGCCGACCAGTCCTTGACCACGATGGGTCGACCCTATCTCTACTAAGGGGTCGGTGAGTACGACTAGTCGAGCTAACAGTGAACATATTTCATATTTCCAAGTTCACTTCCTGTTCACTGTCCAGCTTCATCTCTTAGGTTTCTTTATGGATTTGCTATTTGTTCAACTAAGCCTAGGAATGGTCCTCTCTAAGGTGTGGGTACCACCTAAAGTCGTCTATGGGCAAATACCTGTTTTTGTGATTGCCATGACGATGAGCTTTGAATCTGGTGGAGCATGATCTTCATTCTTGATCATCTTGAATTTTCAAACTTCTAGCAAGTGCTTCTTCCCCAGTCATGGAATTGACAAACAGGGAATCGGCAAAGTCGGGGCACTAACACCATTAAACAATTTCCAATGTAGAAACAGCCTCCACTGGTAGATTTACTGTCATCAATGTTTCCAGCCCAGTCTGCATCTGTGTATCCAGCTATCAAGAAGGAAGTGCCATATGGAAACCAAATTCCATGCAAGGTAGTACCAACTACATATTTAATAATCCGTTTACCAGCTTTGAGGTGTGACTCTTTGGGTTTAGATTGAAATCTAGCAAAAGCTCCAGCACCAAATGAGATGTCTGGTCGACTTGGTGTGAGATACAAGAGACTTTCTATCATGCTTCTATACAAGTTGGGGTTCACATTTGTTCCATTCTCATCTTTGAATAATTTGATGGTTGTGCTCATATGCGTGGTCGCATGTTTACATCCTTCTAGACCAAATTTCTTTACTAGATTTTTTGCATATTTGGATTGGGAGATAAAAACTCCATCATGACTTTGTTTGATTTGAAGACCAAGGAAATAGTTCAGTTCTACCACCATACTCATTTCAAATTAAGATTTCATGAGTTTGGAGAAATTCAGTGCAGACTTTTCACATGTAGACCCAAACACTATGTCATCTATATAGATTTGGGCAATAAGAATAGACTCCTTAGTCTTTTGAACAAATAGAGTCTTGTCTACACTCCCTCTTTGAAAATTGTGACCAAGTAGAAATTGGGTTAATCTCTCATACCAGGCTCTTGGTGCTTGTTTGAGGCCATATAGAACTTTCTTGAGTTTAAACACATGGTTTGGAAATGTTGGATCAATGAATCCTTTGGGTTGTTCTATGAACACTTGTTCATTTAAAAGCCCATTCAAGAAGGCACTTTTCACATCAATTTGGTAGAGTTTAACTTGAGGTGGCATGCAATGGAGAGCAGAATTCTAATGGATTCTAATCATGCTAAGGGGAAAAGGTTTCATCAAAATCTAAACCTTCAATTTGAGTGTATCCCCGCGCTACCAGTCTTGCTTTATTTCTAACAATGGTTCCATGTTCATCTAGCTTGTTTTTGAAAATCCATTTTGTTCCAATTATGTGTGTTTCCTTGGGTCTAGGATCCAAATACCATACATTATTTCTAGTAAATTGTCCCAGTTCCTCTTGTATAAGATTAATCATCAGCTATGGCTTCTTTTATCCTTTTGGGTTCTAGTTGTGAAGTAAAACACGCATAATTAACCAGGTTCTCAAGCTTTCTTCTTGTTCTTACTACAACAGTGTGTTCTCCTATGATTTGTGGGGTTCAAGTGGGGGATCTTGTGGCTCATCTTTGTTCTCTAGATTTTCTTCTTCTTGAGCTAACCTGATGATTTCCTCTTCTTTTAACTCTTTATCTGGTGTACTTACTTGGTCATCTACTATAACATTTACTGATTCTTGGATAGCCCCAGTTCTAAGATTCTTTACCCTATAAGCATGATTATTTGTGGAATATCCTAGGAAGATACCATCATCGCTTTTGGATTCAAATTTTCCTAAATGCTCTTTATCCCGCAGTATGTGGCACTTGCTTCCAAAGACTTTAAAGTACTTAGAGTTGGGTTTCCTACCAGTTCAAAGTTCATGAGCAGTTTTGTTTAGCTCGACTCTCAAATATACTTGATTGATGATATAACATGCAGTGTTAACTGCTTCAGCCCACATATTTTTTAGTCTCTAGTAAGGTGTTGGCCATTTCTTGAAGGACTCTATTATTCCTCTCTGCAACTCCATTTTGCTGGGGAGTTTTGGGGGCAGAGTATTCATGATGGATGCCTCGTTTTTCACAGAATCTATTAAATGACCGGTTTTCAGATTCCCTCCCATGGTCAGTCCTTATTCTGTGAATATTTGACTCTTTTGCATTCATAATCCATTTTGCGATGATTTTGCATGAAATGTATCAGATTTTTCCCACAAGAAGTCTACCTGAGTATATCTAGTATGGTCGTCAACTATTACCAGGAAATATCTTTTTCCACAAGCACTTTCGTGTTGAGTGGGTCCAACTAAGTCCATGTGAAACAGTTCTAAGGGTCTAGAAGTTGCGATCAAATTTGTATGCTTATGAGCTGCCCTGATTTGTTTTCCCTTTTAGCAGTCACCACAGATGGTTTTTTCAGATCGACTAACTTTAGGTAAACCCTTTATATGTTCACTTAGTTTGGACAAGTCCTTGAAGTTCATATGACCGAGCATTTGATGCCAAAGTTCAGCTTCACTGATTTTGGGCACGAGGAACTCATGTGTGACAGGGGTTGATGAACAGTCCAAAACGTAGTAATATCAGAAGTAAGGATACCAATTAAGACAACTTCACCTTGTTTTGAATAAACATGACAGTTTTTCTTATTAAAGGTGACTTTACTATCATTAGCACACAATTGAGATATACTAAGTAAATTGTGCTTAAGTAGATCAACAAGATATACGTCTTTGATAATCCCAGGGGATGGCAGATTCAGTGACCCCTTACCAATTATATTTGCTATGTTTCCATCACAAAAAACGACAGATCCTCCTTTAAAATTAACCAAATCAGACATACAAGAACTGTTTCCAGTCATATGTCAAGAGCATCCACTATCCAAGTACCACTTGGATTGCCTTTCAACACTTAGGGTATGAAGCTCTTATTAATTTGAGAGCAAATAGACGAAGGGCCAATGGTAGAGTTCTTCTCCTTTCGATATATAATATGTCTAGATCTGAAATAAGGTTTCCCGTCAAAGAATCTAATCCTTGGATTCCCCAATCTATCCACTATGGTTTGTAGGATTTGAATCTTCTTTAGATATCATTTAGATTTAGGATGACCCCATTTTCCACAATAAGTGCACTGTATGTTAAGGAGTTTGGATGTGTGGTGTTTAACAAATATGGGTGTTTGCCCGGGATAACTTCCATGTTTTTACATTGCTCTTTCCTAGACACATCCTTGTAATTATTTTCAGAACTAAGGATCTTTCCCAATCTTTCATTCCATGATCGACCTTATCTTGAGATTGAGATGGCCTTTCTAAATCAGACAATAACAAAGTAATCTTATGTTCAAGACACCTTTTCATTTTTGCCAAGTGGTTGTATCTCTATTGCACAGATTCACTTGGGATTGAAGATCAGTTTGACTTTTTCTCAATACTAATACCTGATCAATTGATTTTTCAAACTTTGCTGAGAGAGCTTCTTTTTCAGTTCTTTCAATCTCAAGAAGTTTCGTCAGGTAGGTATTCTCACTTCTAAGTTTGTAAGCTTTCTTGATCAATTCCATACTCTCAAGATACAAAGCACTGTATGATTCTTGGAGATCAGCAAATGTCTATTCATTTTCAGATTCACTAAAACGTACTTGTTTATCATAAGGAACCGAAGCAACGAGACCCAAGAATTGTACATTTACTTTCTTTATCCAAGGTTGATGCAGACTCAGATTCTTTTGCGTTATTTCTTTTCGTTTTGTTTGAGTCTTCTTCTGTTTGATGATGAGAGTTATCCTTCCTGTCACAGAGATCATAAGAGCAAGACCTACTACAGAATTGTATGCATGATATTGTGAATGTGGGTCTTCTAGGCATAATGTTTTAATAACTTTGATTAAATCCACATGTATAGAGCACGAGGCTCTGATACAAATTGAAAGTCCTATCTCTTGTATGCTAAAACACGATTTGACCCGAGAGAGGAAAGGGAAGGGGGGGGGGGAGGGTTAATGTAACACCCCGCCCTTTTTCACTCTCCGAAAATCAGAGTCTATTTTTTTTTTTTAAAATAAAGAGTGAGACAGAGCGGGACGAAACGAGCTAAGTCCGAACTTCCAAAGCCTGGCCCTTAACTGGCCAACCATACGTATGCGTAGACTAAGTCCACTAAAACTTTTCACACGTACTAAAGTTATACATGCGGAATTAAACATAGATGCGCAATTATAATAGAATAACTATCCTATTCCATTTTTTATAGCAAGGAAGTCCATCACTTAATAATAAATACCTTAAGTTAAAATATCCAAAATTAACAATCCAGACCATAGCAAATAATCTAAGTTATTATAGTCTCAAATACTAGCTACTCAAATTGCATGTCCATAATGTAAACTTAAATAAAATAGATTTAGCTCATCCAAGCTCCTACGCTTGGCTCCAATAGTGTCCTTCGTTCCGTCCATTTCCTGTGTCATCATCTAAGGTAGAAGTAGGGCGTTAGACAATACGCCCAGTAGGTACTCCAGGTCAACACATGGATTAGTATAAAAATCAAATAGATAACATAATATCAAAACCATGCAAGTCAATGCCATGCCATGGGTGTCATATGCCATGAGTCCCACCCATCATCCAGATCACAATCACATAGTATCCTCTTGATGGAAAATCCTCATCAAGGTATCCTGACGAATGCCTTATGGGTCGCCTCGAACGGAGCGTGGACTCCGGTTACATTACAAACATAGTATTCCTCTTGATGGAAAATCCTCATCAAGATATCCCCACGAATGCCTTATTGGTCGCCCCGAACGGAATGTGGACTCCAGTTACAATTCAATCATACATCTCTTGGAATTAGTGTAGATTTCTCCCCACGATTGTTTATCGGTCCTACCGAACGTAGCGTGGACTCCGTTTACATCACAATCATCATAACCCGAAATCAGTGTGGATTCCTCCCCACGATTGTTTTATCGGAAAACCAAATGGAAGCGTGGACTCCCCTCATTTGATCCCTCCCATGCCATGCATGAGATGCAAATGCCAACATGCTATGTAATAATAAACATCATAGCATTTAAAATTCCATAATTGAAACATATCATTTGATACCAAAATAACTCATCAAAACATGATTAAAATCATCATATATACATATTCCATGGTTTTTAATAAGGTAGGAATCCTACCAACGTTCAATTATCGGGTCTTTGTGTTTCCGTCCAAAAAACGATCACCAATCGTGGCATGTCGATCGTTCACTGTTTGTGAAATCCCGTTACCTTATTACATTTAACACATACATACATTATGTAACACCCCAGAATTTCAAAGATATCGATTTACATGAATTTACCTTTTTAAATTGTGAATTGTTGGTTATGGACCTTAGATAAGTAAGGTGTTGGGTCAATGGCTCAATTTAGACCCAACGGTCATGGGTTATGTGTTGGAATTAAAATAAATGGGTAAGGTATGTTCAATTGGGTCAAGAGTACTAATTGGGTCAAAGTTTGTTAATTGGGTCAAAATGGACAATTTGGACCCAATGGGTCATGGTTGACTTGGTTGACCACCAAGTGAGTTCAAGCTTAATTAGTTTGGGACTGATGTGAGGTGGAAATGGAATCAAATATTTCAGTCGATTCAAATGAATTAAAGGAATTAAATTAAAAAAGGTGAGTTGAGTTAAATATATGAGGTAAATTAAATGAGTTGATGGAAAGTTGGAGAGGTGCACTTCACCAAGATCAGCTCAAGGTGGTCCATACGTTGGACATGGAGTTTCATCTCATGGATGAAACCCCAACTTGGAAAATAAATGGGAGGTGGCGGTTATGTGAGTTACAAAATGGGTTCACACATTGAGGGAGGATACACCTAGGCTACACATTGGCTTGGGAGTTTTATCTTAAAGATGAAACCCCCACATGGAGAAGTAATGGAGAGGTGAGGAGTGATGGTTCATTTCAAATTCAAAATTCAAAGGATACACATTGGAAAGGGGGGAAAGTTTCGTCTTAAGATGAAACCCCCACTTAAAGCTTTAATGAGAGGAGGAAGCTTGGGGGAGAAGGTTGCACCAAGGCAGCCCAAGAGCCAAAACCGTTGGGAGGGTTTCATCTCAAGGATGAAACCCCCAAATGGAATAAGTGAAGGAGATGAATGGGGAGGGGAGTTACAAAGGGGTGTCATCAAGGGACACCACATTTGGTCAACCCTCATACTTGTTTTTCATTCATTCTCTCCTTCACTCTCTCTCCCTTGGCTGTCCCACCTCTCTAGACAAGAACCTTGGCTGGTTGCTTCTCCTCAAACCACTTCTTGGCTGATCACTCCTCAAAGACAAAGTGAACTTAGAACAAAGGAGTTTGCATCTCAAGGTTTTATCATTCACACCCAAGGCTGAAATACTCTCTCTCTTAAATCTATAACTTGGCCGAAGCACTCCAAGGACTGCATCAAAATCAATCTCGGCTAAAGGACAAGAAGGAAGGAAGGAAAGGCTAAGGAAAGAAAGAAAAGGAACAAGCCGGAGCAAAAGAAAACCGGAGGAGTCGCGGAACCGGTGAGTAATTTACTAGTTTTTGTTTATAAGAACCATTGGGTTCGGCCAAGGTTTATGGCCGAACCCTATGGATGAAAATTGGTTGTTGAATCAGTCTTTTCAATGGAAAGAATGGATCATAAGGTTCGGCCATGGTGCATGGCCGAACCCCAAGAAAAGACTTGGTTATTTTTATGGGTTTTTGAGGATGAAAAACCCTGGAATGTTTGATGTTTTAAAAAAAGGTTTTTATGATTGGATGGTTGGACCAAAAGAAGAGGTGAGGTTCGGCCATGGTTATGGCCGAACCCCACCAAATAACATTTATGGATTTAGGGTGTTCTTAGAGATTAAATTATGTGGACTTTTTAATAAGTTTGGAGGATTTCAAAACATGTAACTAGTGGATGCATGTTAAAGATTTGTAAAAGGGCTTTTTAAGGGAGGAATATTAAATATTAATCATGTTACATGATATTAAAATGTCATCTGGTGAAAGAACCATGAACCAGGGGTTGGGCAATAGTGTATGGCCGAACACCATGGAAGGTTGCCAAGGACTTTGAAGGGGTTAAAATGGAGTAATGTTTAGTGGACTTAGATTATTAGTTATGTTAAACAATTGGTGCATAAGTAATGAGATTAAGGAATCAAGAGGTCATGATCTTATATCTAAGTCAAAAGAACAAAGGACATGAAAGAGGAACCAAATCCAAGATGGTGAGGTTCGGCCATGTTGTATGGCCGAACCCCACTAAGGAGTATTTGGTGGGTTATTGATTAACCTAGGCATGTTTTTGAATGGAATGAATAGCCATAGAATGAACAATGGCATAAAATGTAAATAGGGGTAAAAATGCAAGATCGTGGGTTCGGCCATGGTGAATGGCCGAACCCCATGAGGAATGGTTTGTTTATGTATTTTATGGACTGAGTTTTAAATGAGTTACTTGGATGGGCTTGGTTGAATAAAAGAGAGATCAAATCCAAGTGGGTGAAGTTCGGCCATGGTGTATGGCCGAACCCCACAAGGTGGTGTGTTTGGTCTTAGACTTAATTAGAAACCAAATGAGATATGTTTTTGATGTATTGACATGTAACAAGGTAACGGGACTTCTTGAACAGTGTACAATCGTAAACGGGTGACGGTTTAAGAAGAGCGGACATTTTAAGTGACCTTTGTGTAAGTTTCCTACCTCTTTGTAACCATGGTTTATACTTGCTGTTTTTATCTTGATTTTTATGAGATATGTGTTAAATTATTATGTTTCAAAGAGGATTTGAATGCTAAGATTTTATTACAAATGACATGTATTCATTGACATCTCATGCATGACATGGGGTGATGGTTATGTAACCAGAGGGGCCACACTCCGTCGGGGCGACCGAAAAACCTATGTGGGTTACCTTGGTGATGAAAATCCCATCAAGAGGAAACTGGAGGGTCCACACTCCGTCGGGGCGTCCGAAAAACCTATGTGGTGGTACGTTGATAATGAGAATCCCATCAAGAGGCTATGTATACTTGTGATGGTTGGGACTCATTACATTTACATACATACATAGTATTGTTTTGTAAGGTTTTGATGATCATGTATTATTATGTTATATGCATATTTTATACTAACCTTGTGGTAGTCCTAATCGGAATACCTACTGGGCGAGTTGTTCTAACGCCCTACTTCTACCCTAGTGAATGACGCAAGAAACGAAGGGAACGATGAGCATGATCGGAGTCAAGCTTAGAGGCTTGAATGAGTTTACTTTATATTTGTTTTAAGTTATTATTTGGACTTGTAACTTGAGTTAACTTAGAATGTCGGACATGTAATAACTTAGTTATGTTGCTATGGTTTGGAATGATTTATTTGATTATTTCAGTTAAGATAAACATTGTAAAAGGATGTACATCTTTGCTATCTAATAAATCAGAATAGAGTTAGGTTCTATTATAATCTGCAATTTATGATTTAATCCGCAAGGTTTAACTTGAATATGTGTGAACCATTTTAGTGGACTCGGTCCACACACACGTATGATTGGCCAGTTAAGGGTCGGGCTTTGGAAGCTCGGACTTGGCTAGCGTCGTGACGTCCCGCACTCTATCACTTTTAAAAAAAAAAAAATATTCTGATTTTCAGAAAGTAAGTGAAAAAGGGCGGGGCGTTACAGTTGGTATCAAAGCCAAGTTTCAATCTTAAGATTGTAACGACCCGTCCCGCTAGCACAATATTGTCCGCTTTGGGCCTACACATGGACCCTCACGGCTTTGCTTTGGCGAGCCAATCCATTGTTGCTCCCAAAAGGCCTTGTGCTAGAAGGAGGAAGGCTACTACTTATATAACAGGGAATTTCCAATGCCACTAGCAATGTGGGACTTTTTAGGACAAGGTATTACAATCTACCCCGCTTAAAGCCAGAGTCGTACTCGACTTTGCACATGCAACAGCCAAGCCCACACCCTCAGGCAGCGAGTTGAACCATGCTCTGATACCATTTGTAACGACCCGACCCATATATAGGGCTTAGGGCTCAAACTCAGCAAGAAATTGTCCGCTCTGGGCTTCGCACACAACTAACCCGCACCGTTTTGCCTTTGGGCTCGGGCCCACTTGGCCCCGCCCAAAACGCCTCTTGCTAATTAATTGGGCTTGACCTTTTTATATACCCCCATTTTTCTCCCTTCCTAACCGATGTGGGACTCCCCACATCGGCTGGGCAAAGGGTTCCACAATCACCCCCACTAAGCCTCGAGCCGCCCCCGGCTCGACCCGGCTTAGCTCAACAACACCAGGGAAGGAGGAAAGCTGCGGGACGTCACGACGCGAGCTAAGTCCGAGCTTCTAAAGCCCGACCCTTAACTGGCCAACCATACGTGTGTGTGGACCGACTCTACTAAAATAGTTCACACGTATTCAAGTTAAACCTTGCGGATTAAATCATAAATTGCGAATTATAGTAGAACCTAACTCTATTCTGATTTATTAGATAGCAAAGATGTACGTCCTTTTACAATGTTTATTTTAACTGAAATAATCAAATAAATCATTCCAAACCATAGCAACATAATTAAGTTATTACATGTCCGACATTCTAAGTTAACTCAAATTACAAGTCCAAATAATAACTTAAAACAAATATAAAGTAAACTCATTCAAGCCTCTAAGCTTGACTCCGATCATGCTCATCGTTCCCTTCGTTTCTTGCGTCATTCACTATGGTAGAAGTAGGGCGTTAGAACAACTCGCCCAGTAGGTATTCCGTTTAGGACTACCACAAGGTTAGTATAAAATATGCATATAACATAATAATACATGATCATCAAAACCTTACAAAACAATGCTATGTATGTATGTAAATGTAATGAGTCACACCCATCACAAGTACACATAGCCTCTTGATGGGATTCTCATCATCAACGTACCACCACATAGGTCTTTCAGATGCCCCGACGGAGTGTGGACCCTCCAGTTTCCTCTTGATGGGATTCTCATCATCAAGGTAACCCACATAGGTTTTTCGGTCGCCCCGACGGAGTGTGGCCCCTCCGGTTACATAACCATCACCCCATGCCATGCATGAGATGTCAATGAATACATGTCATTTGTAATAAAATCTTAGCATTCAAATCCTCTTTGAAACATAATAATTTAACACATATCTCATCAAAATCAAGATTAAAACAGCAAGTATAAACCATGGTTAAAAAGAGGTAGGAAACCTACACAAAGGTCACTTAAAATGTCCGCTCTTCTTAAACCGTCACCCGTTCACGATTGTGCACCGTTCAAGAAGTCCCGTTACCTTGTTACATGTTAATAAGTCAAACACATATCTCATTTGGTTTCTAATTAAGTCTAAGACCAAACACACCACCTTGTGGGGTTCGGCCATACACCATGGCCGAACCTCACCTACTTGGATTTGATCTCTCTTTTATTCAACCAAGCCCATCCAAGTAACTCATTTAAAACTCAGTCCATAAAATACATAAACAAACCATTCCTCATGGGGTTCGGCCATTCACCATGGCCAAACCCATGATCTTGCATTTTTACCCCTATTTACATTTTATGCCATTGTTCATTCTATGGCTATCCATTCCATTCAAAAACATGCCTAGGTTAATCAATAACCCACCAAATACTCCTTAGTGGGGTTCGGCCATACAACATGGCCGAACCTCACCATCTTGGGTTTGATCCCTCTTTCATGTCCTTTATTCTTTTGACTTAGATATAAGATCATGACCTTTTGATTCCTTAATCTCATTACTTATGCACCAATTGTTTAACATAACTAATAATCTAAGTCCACTAAACATTACTCCATTTTAACCCCTTCAAAGTCCTTGACAACCTTCCATGGTGTTCGGCCATACACTATGGCCCAACCCATGGTTCATGGTTCTTTCACCAGATGACATTTTAATATCATGTAACATGATTAATATTTAATATTCCTCCCTTAAAAAGTCCTTTTACAAATCTTTAACATGCATCCACTAGTTACATGTTTTGAAATCCTTCAAACTTATTAAAAAGTCCACATAATTTAATCTTTAAGAAAACCCTAAATCCATAAATGTTATTTGGTGGGGTTCGGCCATACACCATGGCCGAACCTCACATCTTCTTTTGGTCCAACCATCTAATCATAAAAACCTTTTTTTAAAACATCAAACATTCTAGGGTTTTTCATCCTCAAAAACCCATAAAAATAACCAAGTCTTTTCTTGGGGTTTGGCCATGCACCATGGCCGAACCTTATGATCCATTCTTTCCATTGAAAAGACTGATTCAACAACCAATTTTCATCCATGGGGTTCAGCCATAAACCTTGGCCGAACCCTATGGTTCTTATAAACAAAAACTAGTAAATTACTCACCGGTTCCGCGACTCCTCCGGTTTTCTTTTGCTCCGGCTTGTTCCTTTTCTTTCTTTCCTTAGCCTTTCCTTCCTTCCTTCCTTTGCTTTAGCCGAGATTGATCTTGATGCAGTCCTTGGAGTTGTTCGGCAAAGGTATAGATTTAAGAGAGAGAGTATTTCAGCCTTGGGTGTGAATGATAAAACCTTGAGATGCAAACTCCTTTGTTCTAAGTCCACTTTGTCTTTGAGGAGTGATCAGCCAAGAAATGGTTTGAGGAGAAGCAACCAGCCAAGGTTCTTGTCTAGAGAGGTGGGACGGCCAAGGGAGAGAGAGAGAGGGAGAGAATGAATGGAAAACAAGTATGAGGGTTGACCAATGTGGTGTCCCTTGATGGCACCCCTTTGTAACTCCCCTCCCCATTCATCTCCTTCACTTATTCCATTTGGGGGTTTC
The DNA here is from genome assembly GCA_022113865.1 of Chimonanthus praecox. NCBI lineage: Eukaryota > Viridiplantae > Streptophyta > Magnoliopsida > Laurales > Calycanthaceae > Chimonanthus > Chimonanthus praecox. The sequence continues at coordinate 45,196,395 of CM039089.1, read as the reverse complement.
ATCCTTGAGATGAAACGCTCCCAACGGTTTTGGCTCTTGGGCTGCCTTGGTGCAACCTTCTCCCCCAAGCTTCCTCCTCTCATTAAAGCTTCAACTGGGGGTTTCATCTTAAGATGAAACTTTCCCCCCTTTCCAATGTGTGTCCTTTGAATTTTGAATTTGAAATGAACCATCACTCCTCACCTCTCCATTACTTCTCCATGTGGGGGTTTCATCTTTGAGATAAAACTCTCAAGCCAACGTGTAGCCTAGGTGTATCCTTCCTCAATGTGTGAACCCATTTTGTAACTCACATAACCGCCACCTCCCATTTATTTTCCAATTTGGGGGGTTTCATCCATGAGATGAAACTCCGTGTCCAACGTGTGGACCACCTTGAGCTGGTCTTGGTGAAGCGCACCTCTCCAACTTTCCATCAACTCATTGAATTTACCTCATATATTTAACTCAACTCAACTTTTTAATTTAATTCCTTTAATTCATTTGAATCGACTGAAATATTTGATTCCATTTCCACCTCACATCAGTCCCAAGCTAATTAAGCTTGAACTCACTTGGTGGTCAACCAAGTCAACCATGACTCATTGGGTCCAAATTGGCCATTTTGACCCAATTAACAAACTTTGACCCAATTAGTACTCTTGACCCAATTGAAAATACCTTACCCATTTATTTTATTTCCAACACATAACCCATGACCGTTGGGTCTAAATTGAGCCATTGACCCAACATCTTACTTATCTAAGGTCCATAACCAACAATTCACAATTTAAAAAAGTAAATTTATGTAAATTGATATCTTTGAAATTCTGGGGTGTTACACATTAATTTGGTGATCCATTTAATCCCATAAAATAACCAAATTAATTATTCCAATTGATTTAAACCATTCCCTTCATCCTTCCAATTTAACCTAACCATTTGGAAAATCATATAAATATTTCATTTCTAAAATCAGTCGGTTGCCCGCTGTCCACTACCCACTGTCCACTGTCCATTGTCCACTACCCACTGTCCACTGTCCACTACCCACTGTCCACTGTCCACTGTCCACCAAAGCACACTTGTGGGGTTCAGCCATACAACATGGCCAAACCTCACTCTTTGGTTTTGACCACCTTTTTAACCCTTGTTTTATTTTACACAAAATGGGTCCAATACCATCCATCTTTTGATTTATTAATCCAATCACATAAGTTAATCATTTAACAACCTAAGTCCATAAAGATATCATCCTCATCATACACCTAGGTTCATGAAAAGCCCTTCATGGGGTTCGGCATACAACATGGCCGAACCCATGGTTCCTTATTTTGTCATTTCTCATCTTAGCCATGGCCGAACCCATGGTTCCTTATTTTGTCATTTCTCATCTTACCCACCATTCATTTTCATAGTTAATCACTTAACTTATTTACACAGAACTTAGGTCCATGAATGATTTATTAACATAAACATAGATCACAATAACTTCCTCCATTTTCTTAACTTGATCATTCATCCTTTAAACAAGCATAGATCTACCAAGTGATCCATCAAAATGGTTCATGGGGTTCGGCCATGTTGGTCCTTTGTTTCCATTTTTCTATGGTCTAAATACATGTAAATCCGTCAATATTTCTCCATCATTTCATCCTTTAAAACCCATTAAAATTAATAACCTAGTTCCATCTTTTCATCTCATTCCTTGGATGGATTTTGAATCCATGGCCCATAACATTTTAGCCAACCATTTCCAATCTATATGGAATGTTCCCTTTAATCTCTTTTTACTTAATAAAATCTTGTCAAGTACTACTTACCTATTCCGCAACTCCTCCGATCTTCTTTCGTTCCTTGGTCTTTTCTTTCTTCTCCTTGATCTTCTTTCGTTCCTTAGTATTTTCTTTCTTCCTCCTTGATCTTCGGCCAAAGAGTGGTGCTTGATTAAGATGAAAATCCTAAGAGTGGTTCGGCCAAGGAAGAGGTTTGAGAGAGAGAGGGAGAGGAGGAGACAATGGGAGAAAACTCAAAGTCTTTTTCTTGTATTGTGAGGGATCGGCCAAGCTTGAGAAAGGGAGAGGGAGATGAAGCAAAGAACTCTCTTTGTTGTGCAATGGAATTCGGCCAAGGGTGGTGTCTCTTGGGTTATGACCCTTTGTAACAACCAAAACCCTTCACCTCCCTCATTAATGTTTCCTTTAGGGGTTTCATCCTATGAGATAAAACTCCCCAACCGTGTGCCTCTTGGGTTTACATCATGAGATGGAAATCCTTCATCTCCCCAACGTGTAACCATGAGATGAAACCCTCCACCTTTCCAACTTGTGCATTCAAGATGGAAACCAACCACCCCCCCCCCCACATCTTAACTATTGACCAACCAAGGTGTCCCTTGGTCTCCACCATGGCATCCATTCACCTCCAACGTGTACACATTGATTGTGCCTTTTGGGTTTCCTCTTTTGAGATGGAAACCCTCCATCTTCCCACTCCACTCATTTCAATTCAACTCAACTCAACTTAAATGAACTCATTTTCAAACTCAAGCACTTGAACTCACATTAATAAATTCTCAACTCATGTGAATTCACTTTCCAACTCAAGCATTATTTATCCCACTTGAACTCATTCATCAACTCAACTCTATTGACCTCACCCATGGTTGACCAAGTCAACAATGGCTTAGCCGACTATGAACCATATGGTATTAAGGTCCCACTTAGCCATTTCATTTACATGCCACCACACTTGCTGAGGTGGATCTCATGCCTTGTATCTTAATTGGTTATTAGACCCAATTATCAAACCTTACCCATTTACGTCTAATTAGCTCATCTATGATCCATTGGGTCCCAATTGGGCATTTAACCCAATTGACCACCTTGACCCAATTAAATAAATCTTACCCATTTATTTCAATTGGACCTTATCCATAATCTGTTGGGTCATAATTTGGCAATTGACCCAACTCCTTACCCATCTAAGGTCCATCTCCATTGTTTAATTTCAAATTCCATTAATTCACAAATTAAATGGACAATTTCCATATTTATTCATAGAATGAAAATCCGGGGTGTTACAGTGAATAGGTCAATCTGGTATCATTGGTCCTTTTTAAAATTTACTTGATTGATTAATTATGTGCATCAGATATAACAATCAAGTGTATGTGTTTTAGCAAAAGTGATAATGCAATCGATAATAGAATTAACCTCTAACACCACAAGCACTAAAACACAAGATTTATAGTAGTTTGGTTAACCAACCTACATCCACTGTTAGGACTAGCTCAACCTTGAGCTATCTCCAAATTCACTAAGTGGGGACTTACACCCTCACAATTAGAGTAGGAATTCCACCTCACTCAATCGGCTGGGAATTCCACCCACCATTGTACCAAAGACGATGCTTTAGAGTTTTTTATAGTGGTTCCGGAGTCAATCATCCTTAATTCACTTTCGGGACAAAGGTTTTTAATAAACTTAACACCAAGAAGCAACTTTCCTTATAGCTATTTCTTGAAGAAGTTTGTTTCTCAAAGATCCATCCATGTGTGCGAACGCTCCGTCTTATAGCCGTCGCAGAGCAATCACAATTTCAGGTGACTAGGAAATTTGTTCTACAAGTATCTTTCCTAGTTTGTATCTTTTTTTTTCTCCTCTCTTTCTATCTTTCTCTAACTCAATCAATGGATTGATTGTATTTGATTCTCAGGTGTAGGCACAAGAGAGTCGATTGTTCCTTAGAGTGTGTGAATTTTCTCAGTTCAAGGAAGATCATTAAATGATCACACAACACTCATATATATAGAAGAGTCTTCACAGTTTTTCAAATTGTCTAGTACCGACAGGTCGGTATTCATATTTATTACCGTACAACCACCCGACCGTTGTGTAACACCCCGGATTTTCAAGTTATTAATATATATGAAAATTACCTATTTAATTTGTGATTTATTAGATATGAATTTTAGATGGGTAAAGTGTTGGGTCATTGCCCAATTAAGACCCAACGGATCGTGGAAATGGTTTCAATAAAATTAAATGGGGCTGAATTAAATTAGTAATGCATTATGTCTATAATTAATAATTATGCACATAAAGGGAACATAGAAGATGTTTTAGCCGTGTATGAGATATCTAATCCATGATTATGTGCATGGAAAGAATTAGAGATAGATTGCATGGCTGAGTATGAAGATATGCATATCCATGAAATATGTGCATACAAGATAAGATACGTTAGAGTATTTTTTTAAAATGAGTCATTTCCTTGGTTAAGAGTGAAACTAGGGGATTGCTAAATAAAGAAGGTGTCCAAATAAAGATAGGATTGTCTTGCCGTGTGGGAGACATGCGCCAAAAGGGATCCTTCCCTTGGTGAAATACATCTTTAGGCAATTGCCAATTTAAAGGGATCTTGACATCTTCTAAGGATAGTACCGTGTGGAATTTTTTATAAAAGAGAGGAAGAAAGGTAGTGCGCACGACATACTCATTCATGGAGAGGGCAGCCAGCAAGTGAAAGATCAAGAAGGAGAAGGATTGGAAGAGCAAGAACAACCGAAGGAAAATCAGAGGAGTCGCGGAACCAGTTAGTATTTTGATAAATTTGTTTAAGATAAGGAACCATAGGGTTCGGCCATGGTGTATGGCTGAACCCCATGGAAGGAAATTGGGAGATGATTATGATAATTTTAATGGAAAGAATGAACCATAGGGTCAGGCCATAGTGCATGGTCGAACCCCATGGAAGGTCATTGGTTATTTTTAAGGGTTGGAAACCATGGAAAGACATGGTTTAATTTATGGATTTTTAATGATGAAAACTATGGGAGTTTGTTAATAAATGTATATGGGTTTAAATGGTTTAAGAGAAGTTGATGAATCATAGGGTTCGGCTATGATGAAGGGCCGAACCCCATGGAGGTGTGTTAGTAATGATTATGGGTTTTTGAAGGTTAAACTCCATGGAAGATTATTCATATTTTTAAAAGGTTTACATGGAGAAATATAGAATTGGTTACATGTATTTAGATCATGGAAGACCAAGGATTAATAATTTTAAAGAGAAGATTATGAACCCCATGGAGGATGGTTATAAATTTAGAAAGTATCTAATGATGGATTGTTTTTTTGGAAGGAACCTTGATTTATGGATTCAAGTATAGAAAATGATATAATTGGAACTTAGACATCACATGGCCGAACCCCGTGAACCAATTTTTATGGATCATGTATGGACCTAATATGATTAAAGGAATGGAAGGTTTTATTTATGGTTCTATGGTTGTGGATCATTGATGGATCCATATATGTAATGTCTAAATTTATGGACCTATGTTTATGGACCTAAGATTATAAGTCATATAAATGGTGAATGAATTATGTATGGATCACTCTTGGACTTGGAGTAGTAAATAAATGAATGGACTTATGTTTTGGAACCCAAACATAAGTTGATGGAATCAATGGCAAAGTTGTAAATAGGTGAAAATGATGGACATAGAGTTCGGCTATGGTGTATGGCCGAACCCCATGAACTACTTAATGGATCATGTATTTGGATTAAAGAACTATGTATGGATCATTTTTAGAATGTTTTGGTTATGGATAGGTATAATGACAATATTGTAATTAAGTGAATTAATGGACCAAGGGTTCGGCCATGGTGTATGGCCGAACCCCATGGGAATTATTTGGTGGACATAGGGTCTATGCAAGGCAGATTAAAATGAATGGAATATTAACTAAAGATTAGACCAATGGCAATGTGGTAAATAAGTGTGAAAATGATAGACCATGGGTTCGGCCATGGTGTATGGCCGAACCCTATGGGGATTGTTTTATGGACTTGGACATTATTGTAAATCAAACAGGACATTGTTTTAATTGATTGATATATTATAAGGTAAAGGGACCTCACAAGGTGTGTACGATCGTGAGCAATTACCGGACGAAAGCGCAAGGGTTTATGTACATTGTTTTTATCTTATTTGATGAATTTATATTGAAAAAGATATGTTTCAAATGTGAGTTTTAATGCTTTGTTTATTATATAAAATAACATGTGTTTCATTGGCATCTCATGCATGGCATGGGGTGAAGGATATGTAACCGAAGGGCCACACTCCATCGGGGTGTCCGAAAAACCTATGTGGGATACCTTGATGTGCTTTTCCATTAAGAAGAAATCGGAGGGTCCACACTCCGTCGGGGCGTCCGAAAGACCTATGTGGGGGTACTTATATGTACTTGTGATGGGTGGGGACTCATTGCATTTGACATCATGACATGGCATGGATTATATGGTTTTTACATTATGATATTATTATATATGTTGTGTACTAACCATGTGTTAGCACTAATTGGAATACCTACTAGGCGCGTTGTTATAACGCCCTACTTCTACCCTAGTGGTTGATACAGGAAACGAGGGGAACGATGAACGCGAAAAGGGCTAAGCATAGGAGCTTGGATATTTGATTGGATTAAATTTTATTAAAGTTACTTATGGACTTGTATTTGAGTAACTAGACTTCGGACATGTAATAACTTAGATGATTTGCTATGGTTAGATGTTTACTTGGATAATTATGTTATGTTAATGATGATTAAGGATTTGACGTACTTTGCTATCTGAAAAGGAATAGAACTAGGTTCTATTATAATTTCGCATGTAATGATTTTAATTTCGTATGTGTATATTGTTATGTGTGAACCGTTTTCATGGACTTAATCCATGCACACATAGGATTGGCCAGTTAAGGGTCGGACTTTAGAAGTTCGGACTTAGCTCTCGTCGTGACATCCCGCTCTCTATCACTCTTTGTTTATAAAAAAAAAAAATAGACTCTGACTTTCGGAAAGCTAAGCGAGTGAAAAAGGGCGGGGCGTTACAGTTGGTATCAGAGCGAAACAGAAAGATTGAATCTTTCGGAGTAAATTAATCCGGCCCTCGTGCATTAATTTACTTCGTTAGACTCAATGGATGATAGCAAAGGAAGTACAGTCAAAATAATTGGATTTATCCAATATAGCAAAATAGGATATATTCCAAAAAACAAAGAAAAACCAAGAGTGCATATTTGGAAATTTCCCCAGAAAGTAGGAAATACAAATTTTATGATGGAAACTAAGTCATGATATTTTTCAATGGATTAGGGAAAATGCCTCCAAGGGGAAGGCCAAAGAGAAATACTTGACAAAACCAGAAAGTGAAGGAAAAGGAGGTAGAAAAATCTCAACATGAAGAGGAGGAACGACAATCTCGACATGAAGAGGAAGAACAACCATCCCACAAAGAGGAGGAGGAACAAAGCAGTGTGAATATACCGGTGGTACCTCCTGAATCGTAAAACTTGGTTCAAGCGGTGGTCATTTCAATGCTTCAACAGCGCTTGAACGGGAATGGAACTACCAATGAGACCAATGACAGGAGCATGGTCAGGGACTTCCAGCAACAGCGCCCTCCTTATTTCAAAGGGAAGGAAGGGGTTGTCGGGGCAGAAAATTGGCTAAAGAAGATCACTCAAATCCTGACCCTACTTAAGATTTCGAGTCATGCTGACAATATTTTACTGGCAACATCACAACTGATCGATGATGCCGGTAAATGGTGGGAGGTGGTAGAGAAGCAGCGAGGACTCCTTCCGGAAGGAGAGAGGACTGCAATGACTTGGGAGCAGTTCTCAGCTACCTTCCCGGATCATTACTTCCCTGAGGAGGAGAAGGAGCGCCAGACTCAGGCTTTTCTATCTTTGGTACAAGGTACCATGACGGTGGTAGAGTACCACCAGGAGTTTCTCAGTTTGTCCTGCTATGCATTCTATATGGTGGATACCGAGTATCGAAGGGCACGCAAGTTTGAGCGGGGCCTACGGCCAAGCATAAGGGCCAAGGTAACCATATTCAAAGCGGCTACATTGGCAGAGGCGGTCAGCAGGGCCACAATAACAGAGCAAAAAATGGCTAAGTTAGTGCGTGTTGACAATCGTCGAGCTCAGAGTGGGAGGGGTACCTTTCAGCCCAATAAGAAATTCTGACCGAACTTTAGCAGACCCTCACCATCCACTGGGTCAACAGGGGGCTTTCGTCCCAATCATCCCTCCCTATCTGCATCAGTCACTCAGGCTCCCAGAGGGGTGAACAACTGCTTCCATTGTGATCAACTGGGCTATTTTAAGAGGGAATGCCCACAACTCAACAAACCCTCTTATTCCAGAGGTTCATCTCACCCACCAGTTAGATCAGCTAACTCACGAGGAGGCAGGACATTTAACCAGGCGGGACGAGCGCCTACAGGATCTGAACGGTTATTTACCTTAGCTCCTCCAGCAGCAGAGGATCACTCTGTGATTCAAGGTATGGCGGTAGTTAGTAGTTCCTACGCCTTTGCTTTATTTGATTCTGGAGCATCCCACTCTTTCATATCTGCTGCATTTATATTTGCAACTAGAACTTTAATACAAAAATTTTCCACATCACTCACTATTGTATCCCCCGTCGAAGACACATCATTGGGGCTTATATGCACAGCAGTGAATACTGAATTCGCTGGACTCATATTTGAGTTCAACTATTTGGTACTCGATATGACTGAGTACGATATTATCTTCGGCATGGATTGGTTGGCTAGTTTTCAGGCCAACATTGATTGCTATCACCGCAGGGTGACATTTTGGTCACCCGAGGGAAAACAACATGTGGTATGTACTGACAAACAAAACAGACTGCATGAAGGGTTAAGTCATCTGGTATTGAACAATATCCAAATCAACAAGGCACCGGTGACTGAACTCCCAGCGATAGTAAAGGACTATGCGGACGTATTTCCAAAAGAACTCCCTAGCTTGCCTCCCATGAGGGAGATTAATTTTGAAATCAAGTTGTACCCTGGCAATTCACCTGTGTCGTTACCACACTACCGGATGGCACCAGCGGAGATGTCCGAATTAAAGAAGCAGATTGATGAACTACTTAGACTGGGTTGCATCCAGAACAGTACATCGGCTTGGGGAGCTCCGATTTTATTTGTGAAGAAGAATGATGGTTCACTCCGTATGTGTGTGGATTACCGAAAATTGAACCAGCTGTCGGTCAGAAACAAGTACCCTCTACCCAGGATCGATGATCTATTTGACCAACTTAGAGGTTCCAGTCATTTCTCTAAGATTGACCTGATGTCCGGATACCATCAAATCCGGGTTAGGGAGGAGGATATAGAAAAGACAGCCTTCAGAACGCGGTATGGACTATATGAGTTTGTAGTCATGCCATTTGGACTCACCATTGCACCGACTGTGTTCATGGATTTAATGAACAGAATTTTCCGTCCTTATTTGGATCAGTTTGTTATTGTGTTTATTGATGACATCCTGATCTATTCCAAAAGTAAGGAAGAACATGCTGAGCACCTGAGGTTAGTTCTGGACATTTTGAGGAAGAACAAACTATATACCAAAGCCAGCGAATGTGAATTTTGGTTATCTGAGGTCAACTTTTTGGGGCATGTTATATCAGCAGAAGGTATAGCTGTGGATCAGGGCAAGGTGGCAGCGGTAAGAGATTGGAAAGCACCGAAAAACGTGACTGAGATTCGTAGCTTTCTGGGATTGGCTGGCTACTATCGAAAGTTTATCATAGACTTCTCAAAAATTGCATCTCCACTTACTCGACTCACTCAGAAAGGAGTCAAATATGAGTGGTCAGATCTGTGCAATCAGAGATTTGAAGAATTGAAGGAGAGACTTACAACTGCTCCTATCTTAATTTTACCGGAAAGAGGCAAGGGTTATGAGGTATATTGCGATGCTTCAGGAGAGGGACTAGGGTGTTCACTCAGTCAAAGTAAACATGTGGTGGCATATGGATCAAGACAATTGAAATTGCATGAACGTCTTTGTCCTACGCACGATCTTGAACTAGCTGCAGTGGTCTTCGCTTTCAAAAGCTGGAGACATTATCTATATGGCGAGAAATTTGAAGTATTTTCAGATCATAAGAGCTTGAAGTACTTGTTTGATCAGAAAGAGCTTAACCTGAGGCAACACAGATGGATGAAATATCTGGCGGATTATGAGTTCGAACTTCGTTATCACCCTGGCAAGGCGAACAAAGTGGCGGATGCCCTCAGCCGCATATCACATACATCAGTGGCATGTTTGATCAGGACAGAATGGGAGATGCTGAATACCATACGAGAGTTCAATTTATATATGAATAACCATGGGAGTATGTACAATTTGATCATACGGTCCAACATGGTTACCAAGATTGAACAGGAACAGCGGATAGACCCAGAAGTGGAGGAGATATGGGTCAAGATGTCTACTAGTGAAGTCATACCGGAATGGGAGTTACGACCAGGACAGGGTCTTGAATTCTTAGGAAGGATATATGTTCCTAAGAGCTGCAGAAAAGAGTTATTGATTGAGGCACATCATACCAAACTCTCTATTCATCCTGGCAGCACCAAGATGTATCACGACCTGAAGAGACATTACTGGTGGCACGGACTCAAAAGAGATGTGGCAGAATTTGTAGCTCATTTCTTAACGTGTCAGCAAGTTAAGACGGAACATCAGAAGCCAACAGGGTTACTCAAACCCTACCAGTGCAGGAGTGGAAATGGGAGCACATCTCCATGGATTTTGTGACAGGGTTGCCAAGGTCTTCAAAGGGTAACGATGCGATATGGGTCGTGGTAGACCGACTGACCAAGTCTGGACATTTTATTCCCATCAAGATGACAGACTTATCTGAGACTTTGGGTCAGCGGTATATCAAGGATATCATCAGCCTACATAGTATTCCACGGACTATTGTGTCCGACAGAGATGGTCGATTCACCGGTAGAGTATGGCAGAGCATGTAGTCGGCTATGGGGACAGATCTACTGACTAGCACAACATTCCATCCTCAAACTGATGGGCAGTCTAAGAGGACAATACAGATATTGGAGGATATGCTGAGAGCATGTATGGTAGATTTCAAGGGTGGATGGGAGGATCACTTGCCGTTGGTAGAATTCTCATACAACAACAGTTACTAGGCAAGCCTCCAAATGGCTCCATTTGAATCATTATATGGTAGACCATGTAGATCACCTGTGTGCTAGACAGAGGCCGGTGAGCCTGCACTGATTGGACCTGAGTTAGTCGTAGAGACTAAAACGCAGATACAGTTGATACGGCAACATCTATTGACTGCGTAAAGTCGTCAGAAGAGCTATGCTGACAAGAGGAGGAGGTTCCTTGAATTTGAAGTGGGGGATATGGTGTTCTTAAAAGTCTCGCCATGAAAGGGGCACATGAGATTTGGAAAGAGGGGGAAATTATCGCCAAGATATGTGGGATCATTTTCAATCATAAGAAGGATGGGGGACGTGGCTTATCAATTGGCACTCCCATCACAGTTGGCATCTTTGCACCATGTGTTCCATATATCGATGTTGAGGAAGTACAATCTTGATCCCTCTCATGTACTGAACATACAAGATATAGAGGTCCAAAGCGACGTGACATACGTCGAAAAGCCTGTCCAAGTGGTGGACACAGAACAAAACGTATTACGGAACCGAGCGATCCAGTTTGTCAAAGTGGTATGGGATAGACATGGCATTGAGGAAGCTACATGGGAACTCGAGTCGGAAATGAGGACAGCTCATCCTGAGCTATTTATGTAAATATTTGAAACTCTACTTCACTCGATTTTCGAGACGAAAATTTAAAAAAGAGGGTTGTATTGTAACACCCCGGATTTTCAAGTTATTAATATATATATATATATATAATTACCCATTTAATTTGTGATTTATTAGATATGAATTTTAGATGGGTAAAGTGTTGGGTCATTGCCCAATTAAGACCCAACGGATCGTGGAAATGGTTTCAATAAAATTAAATGGGGCTGAATTAAATTAGTAATGCATTATGTCTATAATTAATTATTATGCGCATAAAGGGAACATAGAAGATGTCTTAGCCGTGTATGAGATATCTAATCCATGATTAAGCGCATGGAGAGAATTAGAGATAGATTGCATGGCCGAGTATGAAGATATGCATATCCATGAAATATGGGTATACAAGACAAGATATGTTAGAGTATTTTTTTAAAAGGAGTCCTTTCCTTGGTTAAGAGTGAAACTAGGGGATTGCTAAATAAAGAAGGTGTCCAAATAAAGATAGGATTGCCTTGCCGTGTGGGAGTTATGCGCCAAAAGGGATCCTTCCCTTGGTGAAATACAGCTTTAGACAATTGCCAATTTAAAGGGATCTTGACATCTTCTAAGGATACTAAAGTGTGGAATTTTTTATAAAAGAGAGGAAGAAAGGTAGTGCACACGGCATAGTTAGGAGAGGGTAGCCAGCAAGTGAAAGATCAAAAAGGAGAAGGATTGGAAGAGCAAGAACAACCGAAGGAAAAACGGAGGAGTCATGGAACCGGTTATTATTTTGATAAATTTGTTTAAGATAAGGAACCATAGGGTTCGGCCATGGTGTATGACCGAACCCCATGGAAGGAAATTGGGAGATGATTATGATAATTTTAATGGAAAGAATGAACCATAGGGTCCGGCCATAGTGCATGGACGAACCCCATGGAAGGTCATTGGTTATTTTTATGGGTTGGAAACCATGGAAAGACATGGTTTAATTTATGGATTTTCAATGATGAAAACTATGGGAGTTGGTTAATAAATGTATATGGGTTTAAATGGTTTAAGAGAAGTTGATGAATCATAGGGTTCGACTATGATGAAGGGCCGAACCCCATGGAGGTGTGTTGATAATGATTATGGGTTTTTGAAGGTTAAACTCCATGGAAGATTATTCATATTTTTAAAAGGTTTACATGGAGAAATATAGAATTGGTTACATGTATTTAGACCATGGAGGACCAAGGATTAATAATTCTAAAGATAAGATTATGAACCATAGGGTTCGGCCATGGTGTATGGCCGAACCCCATGGAGGATGGTTATAAATTTAGAAAGTATCCAATGATGGATTGTTTTTTTGGAAGGAACCTTGATTTATGGATTCAAGTGTGGAAAGTGATGTAATTGGAACTTAAACATCATGGGTTCGGCCATGTGTATGGCCGAACCCCATGAACCAATTTTTATGGGTCATGTATGGACGTAATATGATTAAAGGAATGGAGGGTTTTATTTATGGTTCTATGGTTGTGGATCATTGGTGGATCTATATATGTAATGTCTAAATTTATGGAACTATGTTTATGGACCTAAGATTATAAGTCATGTAAATGGTGAATGAATTATGTATGGATCACTCTTGGACTTGGAGTAGTAAATAAATGAATGAACCTATGTTTTGGAACTCAAACATAAGTTGATAGAATCAATGGCAAAGTTGTAAATAGGTGAAAATGATGGACATAGGGTTCGGCCATGGTGTATAGCCGAACCCCATGAACTATTTAATGGATCATGTATTTGGATTAAAAAACTATGTATGGATCATTTTTAGAATGTTTTGGTTATGGATAAGTATAATGGCAATATTGTAATTAAGTGAATTAATGGACCAAGGTTCGGCCATGGTGTATGGCCGAACCCCATTGAAATTATTTGGTGGACATAGGGTCTATGCAAGGCAGATTAAAATGAATGGAATATTAACTAAAGATTAGACCAATGGCAATGTGGTAAATAAGTGTGAAAATGATAGACCATGGGTTCGGCCATGGTGTATGGCCGAACCCCATGGGGATTGTTTTATGGACTTGGACATTACTGTAAATCAAAAGGGACATAGTTTTAATTGATTGATATATCATAAGGTAACGGGACCTCACAAGGTGTGTACGATCGTGAGCGGTTCCTGGACGAAAGCGCAAGGACATGTAATGGTCTTTGGTAAGATTCCACGTCTTTGAAACCATGGGTTTATGTACATTGTTTTTATCTTATTTGATGAATTTATATTGAAAAAGATATGTTTCAAATGTAAGTTTTAATGCTATGTTTATTATATAAAATAACATGTGTTTCATTGGCATCTCATGCATGGCATGGGGTGAAGGATATGTAACCGGAGGGGCCATACTCCGTCGGGTCGTCCGAAAAACCTATGTGGGATACCTTGATGTGCTTTTCCATCAGAAAGAAACCGGAGGGTCCACACTCCGTCAGGGAGTCCGAAAGACCTATGTGGGGGTACTTATATGTACTTGTGATGGGTGGGACTCATTGCATTTGACATCATGACATGGCATGGATTATATTGTTTTTGACATTATGATGTTATTATATATGTTGTGTACTAATCATGTGTAAGCCCTAATTGGAATACCTACTGGGCACGTTGTTCTAAAGCCCTACTTCTACCCTAGTGGTTGATACATGAAATGAGGGGAACGATGAACGCGAAAAAGGGCCAAACATAGGAGCTTGGATATTTGATTAGATTATATTTTATTAAAGTTACTTATGGACTTGTATTTGAGTAAATAGACTTCGGACATGTAATAACTTAGATGATTTGCTATGGTTGGTTGTTTACTTGGATAATTATGTTATGTTAATGATGATTAAGGATTTGACGTACTTTGCTATCTGAAAAGGAATAGAACTAGGTTCTATTATAATTCCGCATGTTGTGATTTTAATTCCGCATGTGTATATTGTTATGTGTGAGCCGTTTTCATGGACTTAGTCCATGTACACATTGGGTTGGCCAGTTAAGGGTCGGAGTTTAGACTTTCGGACTTAGCTCGCGTCGTGACGTCCCGCTCTTTATCACTCTTTGTTTATAAAAAAAAAAAATAGACTCTGATTTTCGGAAAGCTAAGCAAGTGAAAAAGGGTGGGGCGTTACACGTTGCACATTAATTGCACTTTTAACGGTATAATTACTTTCCGGTCTACAAGTCGGTCTCGTTGATGGGTCGACAGTTATGGCACCGAGAGGTCGGTCGGTACGAGAATCTTGGTCTGGGGAAACACCATGCGGACAGAGTTTCAAGTCTAGAAGCTCGTCATACCTAGACCGACCTGTCGCCCTTTACCGAGGGGTTGGTCCGGTACTCTCGATCGGTCTTGAATTACCGAAATGTCTGTTTCTTCGAGAGTCTATTTGAGTTCTAAGTTCCAGAACTCATAAGTTATCATCGACGAGTCGTTAACCACAAGGGGTCGGTACATACGAGACTATCGATCAGAGGCATACCCAGAATGACAGTTTTATGAACCAACTAGAACATTTGTCAATCTGGCCGACCAGTCCTTGACTTCGATGGGTTGATCCTGTCACCACCAAGGGGTCGGTGAGAACAACTAGTCAAGCTGACAATGAACTTAATTCATATTTCCAATTTCACTTCCAGTTCACTGTCCAACTTCCTCTCTAAGGTTTCTTATGGTTTTGTTTTTTGTTCAACTAAGCCTAGGGATAGTCCTCCTAAGGTGTGGGTACCACCTAAAGTCATTTATGACCAAATACCTGTGTTGATTTCCATACACGATGAGCTTCCATCCGAAGGAGCATGATCTTCACACTTGATCTCCTTGAGTCTTCAAGCTTCTTAACAAATGCTTCTTCCCGAGTCATGGAATTGACAAACATAGGGACTCGGCAAGCTGGGGCATTAACAACATGTTTTGGATGCACAAGAATTGGATATTCAAAGTGACGTAACTTACGTCGAAAGACCTATCAAAATCCTAGGTGCAAAACCAAAAGTACTAAGGAACAGGGTGATCCCTTTTCTTCAAAGTGGTCTGGGAGAGACACGGAAATGAAGAACCCACTTGTGAAATGGATTCGGAAATGAAAGCCTCTCACCCTGAGTTATTTGTGTAAAATTTTGTTTTTCTTTTGGAATCCAAACCTTTCATTTTTCCATGGATGGGCATTCACAATGCCTCTTCCATTTTCAAGGACTCAATTAAGAGTCTAGGGATAGCAAGAGAGGAAGATAAAAATAAGAGAAAACGAATGAAAAACAAATGAACGAAAAATAGAGAGAAGAAAGTAGAGAGGAAACAGAGTGCCTAACCACTCCTCTTTCTCATTCGAGTGCACCCTATCACTCACATCTCAACCCTCAACTCGACCAAGAACCTTTTCACCTCCCCACGGGCTTCTTCTGTTCCAGAAAAATAAGTAGAGAAAAGGCAAGGGGAAAGGGAAATCGAGCTAGCAAGGAGGGATAAGAACAAGGGGGCAAGGGATATCATATTGCATCCATTCGAGCACACCCACAAATCACTTGAGGTAGGTGAATTCCTGATATTTTTGAGTAAATCAATAACATCAGGTTGTTTAGAAAAGTTGTATGATTGAAATTGGAAAGAAAGAACCTAGGAAAGACGAACACACAAGTAAAGGGAAGCCATGGATGATGGGTCCATGACTTTTGACTCAACCAAGTCGACATATCAACTTTGTCGATGTGTCATCTGGGATGAGAACCTAGTAAATGAAAACTTCTAAATTGTAAAACCAAAAAAAAAAAAAATTAAACCCAGGGAGACACATCACCAGTGTCGTTATTATCGGCCAGGGTATGACAGAAATGAAAATGGTCCAATGAACGATTAATTGACCTTCGAACAACCCATCGACATGGTCGATATATATATATATATATACTGGCTCAGAACTATGTATCGACAAGGTCGATATATCGGCCTGGGAATGATCTGAAATAATCATAGAAATAAATAAGAAAGAATGGATCAAGGAACATATCGACATTATCAATATATTCATAGACCTTTGACAGATACATCGACCAGACCAACATATTGGTCTGGGTATGCTAAAATAGTATATGGATAAGGATTGGTTCACGGACGATGTATCGACAGAGCCGATGTATATGAACAAAGATTGAATATAAGTTCAAAATAAACCTAAAACCAGAGGACACATGTATCGATTTGATCGATATGTATGCTTTGAAAACAGTGGACGAAGACAAGTGTAAATGGATCAGAAAAACAAAAAGATATGTCGATGTTCATGACACATCGAATTCATGTATAAATAAATGTATCAACTGTATCGATACATATGACAGAAGAACAGTTGGAACATATAAACTGGAAACAACAGAACCCTGTAGACATATCGAGTTTTCAACATGTCGACTGTGTCCAGAGGCGATGTATCGATAGTGTCGATAAGTCAGCCTGAAACAGAGACAAATTGACAAAGTTAATGTATTTGTTATTTAAAACCAAATATAAATGGAATCTATTAGACTTTGAAAATCATACAATTGACCTTTAGGTCTGGATTAGACTTACACAGATTAGACAAAGGATTATATGTGATAGTGACATACAAACTGTGATTTGAAACATGTACATGGACAAAAGGAACCAAGGGTAATTCCGACGCCATTCGAACAAACGTGTTAGTTCCCCTTTAGTTGATCACTCTCGATCAGGTAGGAGTTCCTACTTTATTGAAGCACAATGATGTGAATGATTTTGTTAAATATTGATTAATGAGATTTTGATTTTTATTATGAATTCATTATATTATATAGAAATGATGTTTGGTGAACAAAAACTATTTGATGCATAGATTTATCATCATGTTTGCACACATTACCTCATGCATGGTTACATGGGAGGGTTGATAGAACTAATGTAATAACCCGAATTTTTGATAAATATATATATTGGCATTTATTCATGTTAATTTGAAGCTTGATATAATAAAATGCCAAGTGGACCAAATTTTGGGACCATGGCCCAAGGATGGCCCAATTGGGCCATGGATTGGATAAAATCCATTTAATGGGTCAATGAGGACTAATCGGGTCAACGATGGTCAAAGTGAGCCCGATAGCCATGTGGGGCCCAATGGATCAAAATCGGTTCAAACCCTAAGGTAAGTGGAAAAGGAGGGAATCTAATTGGGCCATGGGCCCAATGGTTACCCAATAGACCTTGAATTAGAATTGGTTCATTTAATCGGGCAACGGTAAGTAATTGGGTCAAGATTAGTCAAATTGGGTCAAAGGGCCATATGGGACCCAATGGACTAAGGTAATTAAATTAAGCCCTAAGGTAAATGGGTAAGACAAGAATCTAATTGGGCCATGAGCCCAATGGTGATCCAATAAGAGGGATACATTTAATAAAAATTTAAATCACCTAAGTTAGGTGATAAATGGACCAAGGTGACATGGCCAATGGGGCCCACCTCCACCTCACCCATGGAGGTGGCGTGTGGACCAAGGAGAAAGTGGGACCAACCATCATGGTTGACTTGGTCAACCATCGTGGTTGACTTGGTCAACCATGGAGAAAATTAAGAAGACTAAGGGGATTAAGATAAATTAAATTGATTAAAATTATTGTAAAATTACCTAAGCTAAAATCAAGGGAATTAAAATAACATGGACAAGTGGGGCCCACCTCCACCTCATCAAGTGAGGTGGCGGGTGGGGTAGATATAGGTGGGGGCCGTCCACCATGGTTGACTTGGTCAACCATGGGTGGATTTATTAGATAGATAATTTAATGGAATTAAATTGGATGGAAATTAATTAACCTAAGTGAGAGGACTTAACTTAATTAATTAGGTTGATTAATTAGGGTCAACATAAACAAGTCAAAGAGGACATGGGAGCCATGCTTGGTGGTTGGGTCTCAATCACCACCACCAAAGTCAAGCTAGCCCATGTTGGTTGGTGAGCAAAAATTAATGTGGAGTCTAGGTTACTCCACCCACCTCCATCGCCTTCCCAACTAACTCATTTCACTCATCTCCATCTTCTCCACTCTCAAAAAACGTCCCATGCACTAAGGAAAAGAGAACAAAACTTAGAAGAAAAACTTAGAAAGAAAGAAGAAGAAAAGAGAAGGAAAAGATTAAGTCTTGGGCCACCCCAAGATCAAGATCCTTGAAGAATTTTCTCCCTCATTTCCATACTCTTTCCCTCTCAACCTAACCCTATCTTAGCCAATCCAAGCATGTCCCACCATTGATCAAGCTCATCTATCCGATCAAACAAGGAGAGGAAGAAGAAAGGAGGCCAAAGAGGTTGACGGGAGCGACAAAGACCGGAGGAGTCGTCGGGCGGTAAGGTTTCTTTAAACAAGATTTTATTTTAGGATATGGAATCCATTCCTTAGACCAAATGTGGCCAAAAAACGTTGTGGGCCATGGATCTAAGATCCATCAAAAGGTAGGATAAGAAATGGATAAAAATGGAGGAATGGATTAAGAAAAAGATGGAATGGAAAAATGGAATTTTTAAGTCTTTATTAAGCATAGGAAAATGGGATTTTAATGGATTAATGAGCCATAGGGTTCGGCCATGTAGCATGCCCGAATCCCATGGCCAATGTTGGATGATTTCTTTATTAGGGTTTGAAGGTTTAAAAGTATGGAGAATGATTAATGGTTTTATGAGGATTTCAAGATGTTAAAATGATTAAAAGTTGGTAAGTTTTAAAGGTGTTAAATAAGAAAAATTATGAGGTATGTAGATGATTTCAAGTGGCCTCAAAATAATGGAAATATGATATTTTAAAAAAATCATGGACTATAGGGTTCGGCCATACAAGGTGGCCGAACCCCATGGTTAGTGATTTATGAGGGTTAGGGTCCTTAAATGCTCATTGATTAATAGTTTTTAAGGTTTGAAAATGATGGAGAATGGTTTGGGTTTCAAGGGTTAAATGTAGGCAAATTTTTGGAAAAAGTTTTATGATGAAATCCATGGATGATGTTTTAGAAATTTTTTTTATGGAACTATGGTGATGGTTAATTATTTTTATAAGAATAGAAAGATGGAAAATGATGGAGAAAATGATAGTTGTAAATGGATTTCCAAAATGTATGACACAAGTTTTAAATGGACCAAATGAATGATATTAATGATTTTAAATGGAATTTTTAACAAGAAAAATTATGGACAAATATTCATAGAACTTTGGTCTTAAATGGCTCTAAGAAAGGTGGGCTATGGACCATGGGTTCGGCCATGGTGTATGGCTGAACCCTATGGTAATGGTTTGAGATTTTTACCCATGGAAAATAACATGGAAGAATGGGAATTTGGATAGATGAGTAAGTATGGTGTGTGGTAATCTTTTTGATGGAAATGAAAATTTAGATGGATTATTTTGGGACAAAACTTAGTCTTTGAAAATGGTATCCATAAAGGTGAACCTTAGGATAGTGATTAGTGGATTTAATAAATGGAAAATAATGTAGAAGAATACTAGATTTTGATGGATTTATAAAAATGATATGTGGGCCACACCTTAGGCCAAAATGTGGAATTAGGTGTGGGAGTAAATATTTTTCAAAATTAAATATTAGGTGGCTGATTTTATGATGTTAGGTCATGATTGAATGGACCTAAGTATGAATGAATCTTGGACTTAGAATGCACATAAATGAATGGATGATTTACCATGGAAGGAGAGTGGCAAAACCGTAATAAGTGTCCACATTGAAGAACCCTATAGGGATTAGACATAAAAATCGGATATTTTATGAATGGTTAAGTGAAGCGATTAGTTGCTGCGTTTTAGGCCGCAAGTTGGAAATATCTAAAATGGTCAAAATCGGATTTATGTATGTGATTAAACTAATGGATAATGGGCTAAGTTAAGGGCCGATTTTCGATAAACTTATAATGTATTTAAAGATCATTGAATGGACCTAGGGTTATGATTAGTTAGGAACTTAATCATGAATAATGTATGGGCTAATTCGGTAAATGTAATAAGGTATCAGACGTCGCAAACGGTACGCGATCGGCGACTGAATTATCGAACGGAAAGCGTAACGAAACGCGACACGGTATTCGGTAGGATTCCTACCTCTTTGTAAGCGATGGATATGTGATGGTGTTTTAAATTATCTTGATTTGATTTATGATGGATTTATGATTTATGGGACTTCCACTATGATGGGTTTTTAATTATGAATTACATGATAGTATCATGGATTATGTTTTAATATTATGCATCATATGACTATGTATGGTATATCGAATATGGTTTATCTATATACTACATAGCATAATGCACGTACATCTCATGCATGGCATGGGCAGGAAAATAATGAAACCGGAGTCCATTCTCCGTCGGGGCGACCGAGAATCAGACATGGGGATAGCCTGAGGGCTATGACCGGAGTCCATGCTCCGTCGGGGCGACCGAGAATCACACATGGGGATAGTTCGATAACCGAAGTCCATGCTCCGTCGGGGCGACCGAGAATCACACATGGGGATAGTTCGATAACCGGAGTCCATGCTCCGTCGGGGTGACCGAGAAGCAAACATGGGGAACAAGATATTGAATGATCATACAGATAATGGATGGGACACATGACATAAGCACCCATGGCATAGCATTCATCACATACTTAACTTGTTGTATTTTATTTTATCGATATGTGTATATCACTAATCCATGTGCTAGCCCTACTCGGAGTCCTACTGGGCGCGTTGACTAACGCCCTACTTCTACCCTAGCTGATGACGCAGGGGATGGCGGAAGCGGTGTACATGAAAGGAGCCAAGCTTAGGAGCTTGGGCAGTGCAACCTTAGTTTTATTTACGTTTACATTTTGGAGATGTAATTTGAAAGTAACTTAGCTTGTCGGGTTGTATAAGTTTACATTCTTGTGATGGTTTGGACGTTACTTATGGACGATTACCTTTTGTGATATAATTATGAACTTAGGGGCATTTTGGTAATTCAATGTTATATCTTCCCTTCTATCTAAAAACCGGTAGGATAGACTTTATTATCATGTTCCGCAATAATTATAATCCGCGAGCTTACTTCCTAAGCGTGAACCGTTCTCGTGGACTTAGTTCCGCCCAGCGTGGGGTTGGCCAGTTAAGGGTCGGGCTTTAGAAGCTCGGACTTAACTCGCGTCGTGGCGTCCGCGCCCTCTCTCACTCTTCTATTTCAAAAAAAAAAATAGACTCTGATTTTCGGAAAATGGGTGAAAAAGGGTGGGCCGTTACAACTAAGCCAAGAAGTAAATGTCCGAACCCCTCTTGGAATCATGTAAAATGATTATAAAAATATTAGACTTTGCATCGTCCTTGGATATGAATGTTACTGCATAGTTGGGCAAAGAGCTCCTGGGTAGGTCCCAAAACCCTGCGCAGATGGAGGAGACCATACTCCACCGATAGTCTCAGTTAATTTGTGGATATGTAACAACACCCTGGTGGTCGCCGCCTCAAATGCTGTGGACATAAGTCGCCAATATTGAGAATCATTATTTGAAGTGATAGTTATGATCTGATGCATGGAGATGGGTGGGCATATCATTGATGCATGGAACCCATGGCATATCATTGTTATGATTTCTGAGTTATAATACTTTGTTATTCTCTTATCATATTTTGAGAAACATGTATTGATCATTACCTCAATTGTTATTTCTAATATATGTTATTATGAGATTTCACACTTAGTGCATTTTATGATCGGAACTTCCTACTGGGCAAGTTGACTAAGACCAAACATTTTTCCCCTAGATGTTAACACAGACCAGAGCAAATGAGAAGAAGTTGGTCTTAGCGATAGCCATGCTTGATGAAGACATGGATCCGTAGATGCTTGGAGAACTCATAGTTCTTATTTTGTCATTTTGATAGAACTATGTAATTCCATATGATTCAATGATGTAATAACTTAGATAATTTCTATTTTGGATTTGGTTTGATGTTTGATTTAAATAGTTAAGTAATTTCCATCCTTGTTATTGAAATGTTTGATATTATAATTTCGCAAGTATTATTTCTGCACATTTTATTTCACAAGTGTTATGCTAGCACACGCATAAATATTTGGTGGGTTGACCCACGTGTGTGCTAGAATTGGGCCAGTCGAGGGTTAAGTCTTTGGACTTGAACTCAGCTCACGTCATGACGTATTCATCATTTTTCCATTAAAAAAAATTATACTCTGATTTAATCAATTGAAAAAGGGCAGGTCATTACAGTTGGTATCAGAGCTGAATGAAAAGGCAAAGGAAGAAAATTATTATAAGTCAAACTTAGCCAACATACTTAGAGAACAATTCCCCTCAAAACAAAGAATGTCAATAAAACCTAGGAGATTGCATCAATCCACTCAATATTAATAAATAATTGACTATACATGAACCATGGTTGCTTGAAGAAGTATTTTTTTTATAAGATTACTAAGCGGATGCATCGTGACTTAGGAAACATGCCGCCACAAAGAAGGAACAACCGACACAATGTGAAACGCACCGAAGAGACAAGTGGCAATATCCCACCTGTGACTCCTAAGCTCCAAAGTTTCGTACAAGCAGTGGTCAATTTAGTACTACAATAGAACCAAGTAGGCGGTAGTGCCAATGCCACAATTGTTGCTCAAGACAGAGCTTTGGTCAGGAATTTTCAATAGCAGCATCCCCATACTTTCATGGAAATGGGGGATCCTTCAACCTCAGTTCCAACAGCACAGATATCATGGGGTGGCATCACTTGTTTCCAGTGTGGCCAGGCAGGGCCCATGAAACGAGACTGTCTGTAACTTCACAAGTCACCTCAAGCACGGAATTTTTCCGTCCGCCGGGCAGACCAACACAGTCTCAAATATCGAGAGCACATAACCAGTCCAGACGGCCACCTATTCCAACAACTTTAGGATGATTGTACACCCTCGTCCCTCATCCAGAGACAGCGGATCACTCTGTGATCCAAGGTATGGCAGTTATTGGCGGCTCTTATGCAGTAACGTTGTTTGATTCAGGAGCATTACACTCCTTTTTATCTGCATCTTTAGTATTTGTTAATGGTTTACTTATACAACAATTAACAATTGCACTTAACATATTATCACCAATTGGTGACACATCACTTGGGTTAGTTTGCACTTCTGTGGACACTGAACTAGTCGACTTTAAATTCAAGTTCAACTATCTAGTTATGGACATGACAGAATCTGATGTCATCTATAGCATGGATTGGTTGACCACGTTCCAAGTAGGTATGGATTGCTACCTCAGAAGGGTGACATTTTGGTCACTAGAGGGACGACAATTTGTTCGATCATGGGAATAAATAGAAAACTCCAGTGTATGGAAGATTACATGATAAAATGAACTAGATTTTGTTGAACAGTAACAATTTTGAAAAGTCACATGTATCCACATTACCTCCAATAGTGATAGACTACACAGAAGTATTTCCGACAGAACTCCCGGGTTTACCTCCAAAGAGGGAGATTGATTTTGAGATCAAGTTACTCTCTGGCACTGCAGCTGTGTCACTTCCACATTATAGGATGGCACCTTCAGAGAGTCAGAGTTGAAGAAACAGATTGATGAGTTATTCAAATTGGGATTCATTCGGCACAATACTTCATCGTGGGGAGCGACGGCATTGTTTGTGAAGAAGAAAGATAGCTCTCTACGTACGTGCGTGGATTACAGAAAGCTAAATCAACACACCATCAAGAATAAATATCTTTACCTTGAATTGATGACTTGTTCGATCAACTTAGAGGATCCAGCCATTTCGCTAAGATATATCTCATGTCAGGCTATCATCAGATCAAAATCAAGGACGAGGATATAGAGAAAACAACCCTTCGTCCTTAAATTTTCAAATCATGGCGAAGGATAGACTAGCCGGAGGAACAAACATGTCGCTACTATTCTAAATCAAAACACTGTCTGAAAAGGGAAAAATCGAAAAGATAGACAACTCGGTATCTCTAGACATGTCGGTACAGATCAGTCGTTGGTCACGACCTATTGGTGAGGCAGAAAGATTAAGTTAAAATGTTTCTCTCTTTGAAAATGACAGATCATTTCGAAATCGTCGTTTCTTCTCCCGCTGAGCTCTGACGATTTTCCTTTTGCCTCCCTTGCCCTAGACCAGTCGATAGGACATCTCGGAGTGATATCTCGCCAGAAAACCATAAAGTTTTTTTCTGCCACCTCTAGTAGATTGAAAATCACCGATTTTATGATTCCCTTTGGTTGGGTAAGCTCTGTGTATTCTTCTCTCCTCCAGTGGTTTTGTTGTTTCTGAGTTAAATAAAAGCATATATAAAAAAAAAATGACATGGAACAAGTCCCCAGTCATCATTGTATCATCTGATTCTGAAAATGATCATGCCATCTTGTCTAAAAGACCCAAATCTCAGTGGTATCAAAGAGAATCTTCGTCTCTCCTGAATACTATAGTTCATCGAGTCAAAACCCTTTCAAGGAGATCCCACAAAAAGAACTCACCACCACCATACCTCGAAGGCAAATTGGTATTACCATTAGAGAACCTACCTCTCCTTCTCGAATGCCAGTAAAAAAAAAGTGGAAGAAAATGAAAACGAGTTCAGGTCACAACCTCTCTAGGGGTCTCGAGTGGTGAAGAAAAAGAAAGGTACGCTGAAAGTGAGAGGATTAAGGTAAAAGAGGAGAAAGGAAAGGAACAGATGAAATATACAAAAGTTGAGTTTGACAGAGCTTTTATAAGACAACTCTATTTCTTCCTTGAAAAACGTTGGAAGTTGCAAAGAAAGACTGGTGCCTTAGCAACCTATATGAATGAATCAATTCAAAGCCTCCCCACATTCATGGAAAAACTCAAAGAGAGTCCCCGACGAAAATCCCCTTCCCCTACAACATCACCTCCTTAGGATGGCTCTGCTTAGGGCAATTTTTTTCACATTTTGCTTGATTTGAAAAATTGTATATTTTTTGTATTTTAAATAAGCATCCATGATGCCACCTTCTTAAACCATATGTACTCAATGCACATTTTGTTTATCAATGAAATGATATAGTTTGTTTATTGTGTGTGCTAATTTGATGGAATGCCTTCTATCTCATGTCTATAGTTAACATGATTTTTGTTAAATCGACTAACATGCAGGTTTGAATGAGTTGGTTTTGTAATGGCATGTTAGAGAGATAGGGATCGGGTTGTGATGTTGCACACATCCTTGGAGTTTGGAGGAGCACAAAATATGTGTTGTTTAGCACCTGTCACTGGTCATGACTGTGTAGGAAGGAAGGATGATGCAAGCTTGAAAGAAAGCTCGGAGAAAAATAAACTTAGAGACAGCTAAGTTTATGGGGGAGTTAAGTCAAAGAAGCTAGAAAAGATAGCTTGGAGAATGGGGGAGAAGACTCCAAAGAAGGAAGCTATGTAAGTTAGCTTGACCCCATTGGGAAAACACCTTTAAAACAACACATCTCTTAAAGGGGAAGAAGAAGAAAAAAAGTAATGCAATGGCAATTTGCATTGTACTGTGGGGGAGATCAATGCTTGAATGCATGAGAAGCATGCATTGATCAATGGAAAGGTTAAAGGAGTTGGAAGTGAACTCATGGAAGCACTAAACACAAGAAGCATGGGGGAGTGCTTGAAATCCAAATCTTTCAAAATGAAGGGGAACTAGATTTCTGCCTACTAACCTTTGTCAATTAAATGACAAAATGGGAGAAATTAGTAGAAGTTGTTAGACATCAAATCCAATTATGGAGAAGTAATTGGTAAGATTGTATGAAACCCAAGTGCTTGGGGCTCTAGAAAGAAAGAGCTATAAAGGGGAGGAATACGAAGAAGCCAATAGACATGGGGGAATGTCTATGCTTAGAGTTTGGGAGATCAAACTAAAGAAGATTGGGGGAGAAAATCTTCTCAACACTGTTAGCTTGGATAAGCTTGGTGATAAGCTTAAGCTATGAGTATTGTTGGTTTCTAGGAAATCATTAGTGTATGGGGGAGTATGAATACTAATCGTGTTTAGTCCATGAATGCATATTTATATTTTGGACTAACCCCTCTAATGATTTTTCAAGTATTTCTTGCTTATGTGATTGAAAAGGAAAACATGATTTGAAGCAAGCTGAACAAGAATATGCGAAAATCATAGTCTTATTGTTTCCATTTGAATATGTACATGTAATCAATGTAATATTTTTGTATTCAAATGTGATGTAATAAGGGTGGGTTTGTAATTGGGTTAACTTCTAGGTTTTTTTATGAAATTGACAAAGGGGAAGATTGGTAGTGCCCCAGCTTTGCCGAGTCCCCCATGACTAGGAAAGAAGCACTTGCTAGAAGCTTGAATACTCAAGGTGATCAAGAGTGAAGATCATGCTCCACCAGATTAAAGCTCATCGTTATGACAATCACAAAATAAGTATTTGGACATAGATGACTTTAGGTGGTACCCACACCTTAGGAGGATCATTCCTAGGCTTAATTGAACAAATGGTAAAATATGAATTAAGTTCACTGTCAGCTCGACCGGTTGTTCTCACCAACCCCTCGTGGAGACAGGATCGACCTATCCTGGTCATAGACTGGTCGGTCAGTTTGACAGAGGTTTTGGATCATAAGAATTGTCATTCTGGGTGTGCCTCTGATCGAGAGTCTCGTATGCATCGACCCGTCGGTGAAAGGCCGAAACGGCCCCTCGTGGTCAATGACTCTTCGATAAAGACTAATGAGTTCTAGAACTTAGAACTCAGGTGGACTCTCGAGAAAATAGACGTATCGGTAATACTGACCGGTTGAGAGTACCAAGACCGACACCTCGATAAAGGGCGACAAGTCGTTATGGGTAAGACTACTTTCTGGACCTGAAACTCTGTCAGCATGGTGTTTTCCCAGACGGAGCCTCTCGTATGGACTGAGCTCTCGGTGCCATGACTGTCGACCCATCAGTAGCACAGACCTGTCTGTCAGATATAAATTGTGTCGTTGAAAGTGCATTTAATGCTCCACGGTCGGGTAGTTGAAAGGTAATATTTTTAGTTACCGACCCCTGGCGCGCCCGACCTGTCAGTACTGATTGTCCCGAAAAATTGGTTGCCATCTCTATAAATACCAATTTTTGTGCAACCAATTGATATCCTTTGGAAAAACGTGACACCCTTTATCATTAACATTGAGTTACGCAAGGGCTAACGAAATGATCACTCTCTCTTGAGCTTATACTTGGAGTATCCAATACAGCTAATTTTTTTGATTGAGTTTGTGAAAAAAAAAGAGGAAAGAGAGACAAGGATACACATCTGAGATAGACATTGGCAAAACCAATTTCCTAGAGGACTCCCGGATATTTGTTATTGCTTAACATGGAGGTACATCTTCATCATCAAAAGAACGACAAGTGGGAAGATCTTCGAGAAGCAAACATCATCGAGAGAGAGAGCTTCAAAGGCAAGTGTTTTTTGGTTTTAATTTTATTTAAAACCTTTATCTTGTGAAAGTAGATTAAGAAGGCTTGGTTCCGGAACCACTACAAAAAATTCTAGAGCACCGTCTCTGACACATGTGGTGGGTGGAATTTTCAGCCAAATGAATAGTTGGAATTCCTATTCTACATGTGGTTAATGAAATTCCCAACCAAACGAGTGAAGTGGAATTCCTGCTCTAAATGTGAGGGTGTAAGTCCGCACTTAGTCGATTTGAGGATAGCTCAAGATTGAGCTAGTCTTAACAGTGCATGTAGGTTGGCTAACCAAACCACAATAAATTTGGTCTTATGGTGTTTGATCATTGTGTGGTTGTGTTTTAATATTTAAGCACTCTTCTCAACACACATCACTTTGCATTTGATTATCTTTACTTATACATTGTGCACAAGCATTGATAGTCAAACAATTTGTAAAGGGTTCTAAAGTTAGTGTGATCATTTAAGTAATTAAAAACAATTTATGACACTAAACAAATCACTTGATTAATATTGTCATTTTGTTGCACTTAAAACTTAAACAATCGAGAAATCTGTGAACACCATGGAAATTGGGATTTACCTATTTAACCCCCCTCCCTCCCTCCTTCCCTCCCTCCCTCCTCTAGGGTCAATCAAGTTCTAGCACCAAAGGGAGAACTTTCAACCTCCATCAAGATCACTGTGAGCTATCATCATTCGTGAAAGCATCCACTCAAAAAATCTTCTACTGCCTTCACAATTTCGTTACCTCTTGCAAAAACAATGATGCGGCGGCTCCATCTTCTCCTCATCCAGCTGTGGATTAGTCATGGAGCATCCTAGTTGTTGAGCACTGAAATATTACATTTTTACCCCTGATTATTGGGTCAGTTAATCCTCAATTTCGTATATAATGATGCATTTAATGTAGTTTGTAAGTTTTGTAATAAAAATTGGAAAGTTCAGGAAAATCAAGATAAAACAACAGAAAATTGCAAGATTAGAGCTTTAAAGAGAAGACATAAGATTATTATAATTATTTCATGTCACTTTCTAAGATTTTCATTTAAATTAATTAATCTAGATCCAGTTATGAGAGTTTATAATTAATTAATAATTTTTAGATTTAAAGTGGTTGAACAATTATTTAATTCTAAAGGTTAAAAGCTGCAATCCAAGAGCGAAAGCTTGAATTTCAAGTCATTGGGCCAAGCCTCAGTTCAAATGGGCCAAGATTCAGTCCAAGTGGGCCAAGCTAAGCTCTACAAAGCTTCAATGAGCCAAGTCACATACAAGCCCATCCGCATTTCACACTCTGGGCCAGGCCAGTGTGCAAGCTCAGTCCAACTAAGGTCCAAGGTCTCAAATCCAATTCAAGTGAGCCTGAGTTGAGGTCTTGATCCAAATCCAAAGCCTAAAGTCCAATAAATTCCATGGTCCATGTTTGAATTTACCTAAGTCCAACCCAACTACCTATGTCCCAAACCCATAACCCAACTTCACATCCACACAATCCAATTTCCATCTTAGATCTTAACCTTCCATCTCATATACCCAATTAGGTCAAACCTTAGATCCGCTATCAAATCTAACTCATCCATTCATCTATCATTAGATCCAGGTCATCCATCATCATCATCATCATCTTAACCTTAGATTAGTGTTCATCCATGCATCACTTATTAATCCTTGTATTTATTTCATCCATTGATCATCTTGGCCATTAGATATTAGGTCATCTAATCTCATTCACCCATTCATCTCTTAGAAACCCTAGAGCCTCCACATGCATCCATCACATACACACATTACCTTAGATTTAGGGCATACATTTCATCATCCATTTAAGATCCACCTATGCATCTAAACCCTCCATCAACCATCTACCCATTCCTATAATTGTTTTACCCAAAATACCTTAGAGCCACTAGATCGAAACCCATTAAATCTAAGCCCTTCATCCATAAAACCCTAAGCTATGAACAACTTGTAGTTCAAGCTAACCCCATGCACATATCACATCTCATCATCCATGACTTTTGCAACCTAAAACCTCTCCATGCATTTAGGCTAAAACCCATCTAGATACATCTCTAAGATTCAAACACACCTCATAATTCAATCCCCAAGTATCCCACACGATTTTTCCCAATCCCAAAAAATCCACTTTCTAATTTTTCTCCCAATATCCTATCTTCTCTCCACCTTGACCGAGCCAGCAAGGAAATCCACACAAAAATCGTGTGACCCTCTTTGTGTAACCCTAAAAACCTAGTTTTAATCCCCGTCATCCATTTCCATTTAGATTTAATCCAGTCCATTGATTTCTCAACTTAAACCTTGATTTAATCCAAGTCATCCATCTCTTTTCAAAACCGATAAATACCCCATTACCCCAAGGGAAAAATTCGAACATGACCTGGAATTCAAGAGAACTAAAGGCTGGAGCAAAAGATAGGAAGACAAGGAGCACCATGTGAATTTACAAGTGAGATCGTAGATTTTTATCTTTTACGTTGTCTTTTTCATATTTAATTTAGAAAAGCCTTGTAATTTAATTCTTCTATTAAATAAAGTGAAACATTCATTTAGAACCCTGGAACATCCAATTTATAAAATACCTTTATGAATACTTTATTTTTAATTTCAAGAATACAACTTTTATTTATTTGATTAAATATGAGCGTATGCAATAGTTAGGATTGTGATTGTAATACTTGAATCATGATTACTAAGGTTTTGTTTAATTAAATTAAAAGTTGTCTTCTTTTATTAATAAGTATGAATTGTATTTTAGATCTTTACATGAATTTCATATCTAAGCCTTTACTTTGTTTACATATCTTGGGTGATGAACGGTTTATTCCAAACAACGACTTTTTCCGTTACTGCACATTTAATTTCTATCATTTATTTTCATGCAATTTAATTTTCTATCTTTTAATTATGTTAAATCTTATGTTTGTTGTGCAATAGTTGTTTTAACACAAATCTTGTGTAAATCTAATCTTTAATTCTTTGATTCTCTCTCTCTTAAATCACTCTCTCAAAGATCCATTCAATTAAAGTTAGGAAGATGTGTAAATAATTTTGTAACTTGAAATCCTGAACATGATTAAGATTAAAAGTTGATTCACCACATTTGAATAAGAAATCACAATCTTATTTGTTGATTTTCCAAGTTAGATACATAACTCATATAATAATTCAATTTCTTAAAAACGATTCTTTTTAGAGAACATTAATTTATATTCATATACTTTGAGATTTTCCATTAGGTTCGACCTCGCTCTTAGAATATTATACTATGAATGGTTCGTGCACTTGCGAGAATTACAAATTTAAAACATCAACAAGTTTTTGGCGCCGTTGCAGGGGAAAATCATTAAATTATGTTCTTTTTAAAAATTAATTACTTTTAGGAAAAATTGTTGTTTTTGGAAAGTTCTATTTTTGGCAACTCTTTAAAAATGATTTTTTTTATATTTTTGGAAAGTTACCTTAAATAAGAAATTCTTTAAAATCTCAGTTATTTGAATCAATTTATTTTTGGAAAGTTTCTATCTTTAGAAAAATCTATTTTTGGTAATTAATCTATTTTTTGAAACCTTTCAATTTTAGAAAAATATCCAGACTTAAAACTTTTCTAAAAACCTAGAACTTCTATCTAACTTATAAAATCTTCAAAATAAGATGTCAAATCTTAGGATTCATTCATTCAAAGTAAAAAATAAAAAAAAAATTATGGTGAACTTTGATTTAACTCCCATAATATTGTCATAGTTTGGAACTCTATAATTATAGATTAGGAATAATTCTTTTACTTTAGGAATCATGCATTCTTTGATTTGGACTCTACACCACAATTTCCTTGTATTGTTTTACTGGATGCGCGCTTGAAAATCGCTTAAAAAATTGCTCGCAACGTACTTGAAAAATTGCTAAAAAAAATAAAAAATTGTTGCAAAACATGCAAGCTAGGCTAAGGTGAGTGCCTAACCATTTTATTTTAATTCTCACTTTTATCATGCATTAATATAGAAATTTTCTAGGGTGTTCTTTAATTCAATTGTACATTTAAAGTGCTCATGCATATTAGGATGTTAGATTCATGCATTAGTTAGATTTGTTTTATTATTGTTTTGCATATTTGTTTGATGTTTGTGTGGTAAAGTAGGATTGCATTCACAATATCTAGAAAAATAAGATAGTAAACTGGTTCATGCATCTCCTAATAAAATCAATTAAGGAACCATTAGGCTAGATTTTTTAGGGTTTCATGCTCATTATGAACCTTTTTAGTTCAAATCAATTTTTGGAACCAATGACTAGTTCATCTTCAAGAATGGTGTCTAAGGTTAGTTCTGTCACCAAGGCATTGCGGTCGAGCATGACCTAAGGATAAGCTAGGAAGAGATGTCGTGTGCTCCCTCACTTACTTGGGAACTTACCTTGCCATATTGTGGTTGAACTTTCATTAGAAACTTAGATTGTTTGGAGAAAAAAATAGGAGCAAGTCTAGATACAATTTTTAGGGTCCTATTATTCAATAAAAAAATTTGATTGCATTAATGCAATTTAAATCTACGCATTTTCTTGTGCGAATTTGTTTTAGCATGTATGATCGTGTCTGTGTATGCATAATTGGTCACGTAACTCCTTCAATCGCTTGGTTAGAGTTACACTTCCTGTCAGAACATCGATTGTTGCGTCTGGAGCTCAGTCCAGCTCAGTCTTAGAGATAGATGATTCACCTACGTCACCATCATCAACATCATCTACTACTCCATCATCTCCCATGGCAGAAGAAATTGCGGAGAAAACTCTCCAAGATTACTTCTCACCAGTCACAGCCAATAGACCATCAGGTATAGTTGTACCTACAACCAATATTACCTTTGAACTTAAGCCAGGACTTTTACATCTATTACCAGCATTTCATGGTCTTGATAGAGAGGATCCGTACCTCCATGTGAAAGAATTCTTAAAGATTTGCGCCACCATTAAGATCCAAGGAATTCTATTCGACTTTGATTATTTCTTTTTTCTCTCAAAGAAAAAGCGGAATCATGGCTAAATACTTTACCTGTGAATACCATCACCACTTGGGATTTACCTGCGAATACCATCACCACTTGGGATCAGCTAGTTTGAATAATTTTTTCCCAGTATAAAAAACAAACGCTTTCAAGAAAGAAGTGATAAACTTTAATAAAAAAGAGAGTGAACAATTCTGTGAAGCATGGGAAAGATTCAAAGAATATTAACAAAATGCCCCCACTATGGTTTTGAAACATGGAGACTTGTCCACTTTTTTTATGATGGTTTAACCACATCAACCCGTCAAATGGTTGAGTCTATGAAAAATGGGGACTTTTTGAAGCTAACTGAAAACAATGGATGGACATTCCTAGAAACATTGGCGGAAAATTCTCAACGATGGGATTTTTCCAAGAAATATATTTTAGCACAAACCTTAAGAAAAAGGGGTTTGTACGAACTCAGTAGTGATTTTGACGTTAAGGTAGCAATCGCAAACCTAACGAAAAAAGTCGACTCATTAGTAATGACTCAGGCGATCAATCCATCAATAGGACCAAATGCTGAATTTTGTGCTATGTGTTTTAGTCCAGGACACACCGCTCAAAATTGCACTTTCCTAGAATCAAATTCTAAGTGTTCAACTAAACAAGTAAATACACTCAATAATTTTGGAAGACAGCCCCGTTCTCTGCTACACATAATCATAATTTACTAAATCATCTCAATTTTTCTTGGCAACAGAATCAACCTCCAATGAATCAAAACTTTCCTCAATATCAAAATCAATCATTTCAACCACCTCCATATCAGCCACCACCTCAAAATCAGCCATACCATCCATCCCAGTTAAATCAATCTTATCCTTCACAACAACGTAAACCTTCGATTGAGGATACGTTGCAACAATTCATGCAATCTACTCAGTAGGCTATGCACAAGCTCGAAACACAGCTTTGACAATTAGCCACTGCTATTGGCGATAGGGAATAATGTAAATTTTCCAGTCAACCTATTCCAAATCCTAAGGGACAATATGAAGTTTCATCATCTAAACCAGACGATGTTAAATCAATTACAACCTTAGATCAGGGAAACATGTAGATAACAAAATGGATCTGCCTAAAGAATCAATCAATGATCAATCAAAGCAATCGGATAACTCACTGAGTTCACCCCCCGTCCAAAATCCTTCGAATTTATCTGCTACGAAAACATTTTCACCAAGGGCTCCATATCCTCATAACTTATCAACAAAACAAAAGATACCTTATAGTGACATACTAGAGGTTTTTAAACATGTCAGTATTAATATCCCTCTATTGGATGCCAGCAATCAGGTACCTTCGTATGCCAAAATTTTCAAAGACCTATTACGGTGAAAAGGAGAACCAATGTTTATGAAGAGGCTTTCCTAGCAGAAAATGCGAGAACACTGCTCCAACAAACATTTCCAATCAAACATAAGGATCCTGGATGTCTAACCATTGCTTGTACAATTGGTATATACTCAATTGACATGGCCTTATTAGATCCTTGAGCTAGTGTCAGCCTACTGCCATATTCTCTCTATGAGCAGTTAGGTTTGGGAGAATTGAAACCTACTACTATCACACTACAATTGGTTGATCGCTCAATAAAAATTCTCAGAGGTGTGATAGAAGACGTTCTAGTTAAGGTTGATAATTTCTACTTCCCTATAGATTTTGTGGTAAAGGATACACAATCAAGTCAGGACGATAAAGGACATATCTCAGTCATTCTTGGACGACCATTTTTGGCCACTGCAAAAGCAATAATCAATTGACAAAATGGTATGCTTAGATTATCATTTGGAAATTTGACAACTGAACTTAATGTTTTTGGCCTTTGTCGACAACCTCTCTGCATGGATGATCCATGTGAGGTTAATTTAATTTAGAGTTCAGTTGATAAATTTTTCTCACTCCATTTGCAATGATCAATTCGAAAAATCACTATCTATCTTAGACAAGGATTTAAATTTCAATGAAGTGGATGTTATCACCAAATTTGAACCTCTTTCTGTCAATCCATCAGTGTCAGTCCTGTTTATCGTGAAGCCACCAAAATTAGAACTCAAAGCTTTTCCTGAAACTCTCAAATATTCATATCTTGGACCTTCAGACACATTGCCAATTATCATAGCTTCAGACTTAACTTCTGAGCAGGAGTCTATACTTCTTACTGTTTTAAGAGATCATCGTGAAGCTATAGATGGTCCATTACCGATCTCAATGGAATTAGCCCTTCTCTGGTCATGCACAAAATTTATCTAGAAGAAAATTCCAAAACATCTAGAGAACCACAGAGACGGTTAAGTCCAGCAATACAGGAAGTAGTGAGAGCTGAAATTTTGAAACTTCTCGAAGCTGGAATCATTTACCCAATTTTAGATAGTGCATGGGTAAGTCCAATCCAAGTTGTCCGGAAAAAGTTTGGTGTCACGGTAATAAGAGATGAGAAAAATGAGTTAGTTCCAACACGCGTTCAAAAGGGTTGGAGAGTTTGTATTGATTACCGGAAGTTGAACACTACCACCCGAAAATTTCACTTCCCACTTCCTTTCATTGATCAGATGCTTGAACATTTAGCCGGTCATGCGTTTTATTGTTTCTTTGATGGTTATTCTGGCTATAACCAGATCTATGTTGCTCCTGAGGATCAAGAGAAGACAACATTCACATGTCCATTCAGTACGTTCACCTATCGTTGTATGCCTTTCGGACTGTGTAATGACCTGCCACCTTTCAGAGGTGCATGATCAGTATTTTCTCCAACATGGTAAAACGTTTCTTAAAAATTTTTATGGACGATTTCTCAGTCTTTGGATCAGCTTTTGACTAGTTCCTGCACCATCTGACCCTTATGTTAGTCATGTGCAAAGAAAAGAACTTAGTACTCAATTGGGAAAAATGTCACTTTATGGTGAAATCAGGCATAGTACTTGGGCACATCATCTCAGAAAAAAGGAATTGAAGTCGATAAAGCCAAGGTTAAGCTAATCTCTAATTTACTAAACCACAAACTGTTAAAGAGATTAGGTTATTATTAGGTCACGCTGGATTTACAGAAGATTTATCAAAGGTTTCAATGATATATAAGAAAACCTCCCAATAGACTCCTGACCAAGGATACTGTTTTCAATTTTGATGAAAAATGTGTCATTGCCTTTGAAAAATTGAAAATTGCCTTGACTTCTACTTTAATCATACAACCACCTGATTGGTCTGTACCTTTTGAAATTATGTGTGATGCCTCTTACTATGCTAGAAAAACGTTGAACGACGCTCAACTTCATAATTCCACCACGGAAAAAGAGTTGTTAGCAGTTGTATTTGCGATAGATAAATTTCGATTTTACTTAGTGGGCTCGAAGGTCGTTATCTATTCAGACCATGCTGCACTCAAGTATCTTCTTTCTAAGAAAGATGCTAAGTCCCCCCTAATCCGATGGATACTTTTGCTAGAAGAATTTGATATTACCATTCGGGACAAGAAAGGTTCCAAAAATGTGGTAGCAAACCATTTGTCTAGATTAGTAACTGAGATCACTGAAAATAACTGTCCTATCACTGAGTCCTTTCCTGACGAGCAACTCATGTCTCTTTTCCAAGTACCACTGTTCGCAGACATTGTTAATTATCTTGTGACTAGTCAAATGCCTCCACATTGGACTAAACAAGATAGAGTTAAATTTCTAGAACAAGTCAAAAATTTCATTGGGATGATCCATATCTATTTAAGCATTGTGCAGACCAAATTCTTCATCGTTTGTGAAAGCATCTATTCAGGAAATCTTCTCCTGCCTTCACAATCTCGTTACCGCTTGCAAAAGCAATGATGCGGCAGCTCCATCTTCTCCTCATCCAGTTGTGGATTAGTCATGGAGCATCTTGGTTTTTTAACACTGAAATCTTACATTTTTACCCCTGATTATTGGGTCAGTTAATACTCAATTTTGTATATAATAATGCATTTAATGTAATTTGTCCGTTTTGTTGTCAACAATAGAAAGTTCAGGAAAATAAAGATAAAATAACAGAAGATTGCAAGATTAGAGCTTTAAAGATAAGACCTATGATTATTATAATTATTTTATTCACTTTCTAGCATTTTCATTTAAATTAATTAATCTAGATCCAGTTATGAGAGTCTATGATTAATTAATAACTTTTAGATTTAAAGTGGTTGAATAATTATTTAATTCTAAAGGTGAAAAGCTGCAATCCAAGAGCTGAAGCCTGAATTTCAAGTCATTGGGCCAAGACTCAGTTCAAATAGGCCAAGATTCAGTCCAAGTAAGCCAAGTTATGCTCCACAAAGCTTCAATGAGCCAAGCAACATACAAGCCCATACGCATTTCACACTCTGGGCCAGGCCAGTGTGCAAGCTCAGTCCAACTAAGGTCCAAGGTCTCAAAATCCAATTCAAGTGAGCCTAAGGTCTTGATCCAAATCCAAAGCCTAAAGTCCAATAAATTCCATGGTCCATGTTTGAATTTACCTAAGTCCAACCCAACTACCTATGTCCCAAACCCATAACCCAACTTCACATCCACACAATCCAATTTCCATCTTAGATCTTAACCTTCCATCTCATATACCCAATTAGGTCAAACCTTAGATCCGCCATCAAATCTAACTCATCCATTCATCTATCATTAGATCCAGGTCATCCATCATCATCATCATCATCTTAACCTTAGATTAGTGTTCATCCATGCATCACTTATTAATCCTTGTATTTATTTCATCCATTGATCATCTTGGCCATTAGATATTAGGTCATCTAATCTCATTCACCCATTCATCTCTTAGAAACCCTAGAGCCTCCACATGCATCCATCACATACACACATTACCTTAGATTTAGGGCATACATTTCATCATCCATTTAAGATCCACCTATGCATCTAAACCCTCCATCAACCATCTACCCATTCCTATAATTGTTTTACCCAAAATACCTTAGAGCCACTAGATCGAAACCCATTAAATCTAAGCCCTTCATCCATAAAACCCTAAGCTATGAACAACTTGTAGTTCAAGCTAACCCCATGCACATATCACATCTCATCATCCATGACTTTTGCAACCTAAAACCTCTCCATGCATTTAGGCTAAAAATCATCTAGATACATCTCTAAGATTCAAACACACCTCATAATTCAATCCCCAAGTATCCCACACGATTTTTCCCAATCCCAAAAAATCCACTTTCTAATTTTTCTCCCAATATCCTATCTTCTCTCCACCTTGACCTAGCCACCAAGGAAAGCCCACACAAAAATCATGTGACCCTCCTTGTGTAACCCTAAAAACCTTGTTTTAATCCCCGTCATCCATTCCCATTTAGATTCAATCCAGTCCATTAATTTCCCAACTTAAACCTTGATTTAATCCAAGCCATCCATCTCTTTTCAAAACCTATAAATACCCCATTACCCCAAGGGTAAAATTCGAACATGACCTGGAATTCAAGAGGACTAAAGGCTGGAGAAAAAGACAGGAAGACAAGGAGCACCATGCGAATTTACAAGTGAGAGCGTAGATTTTTATCTTTTATGTTGTCTTTCTAATATTTAATTTAGAAAAGCCTTACAATTTAATTCTTCCATTAAATAAAGTGAAGTAGTTATTTAAAACCCTGAAACATCTAATTTCTAAAATACCTTTATGATTACTTTACTTTTAATTTCAAGAACACAACTTTTATTATTTGATTGAATATGAGCGTATGCAATAGTTAGGATTGTGATTGTAATACTTGAATCATGATTACTAAGGTTTTGATTAATTAAATTAAAAGTTGTGAATCTTGTTTTATTAATAAGTATGAATTGTATTTTAGATCTTTACGTGAATTTCAGATCTAGGCCTTTACTTTGTTTATATATCTTGGGTAATGAACGGTCTATTCCAAACAACCACCTTTTCCGTTACTGCACATTTAATTTCAGTCTTTTATTTTCATGCAATTTAATTTCCTGTCTTTTAATTATGTTAAATCTTATATTTGTTGTGCAATAGTTGTTATAACCCAAATCTTATATAAATCTAATCTTTAATTCTGTAACTCTTTAATTCATTCTTTAATTCTTTGATTCTCTCTCTCTTAAATCACTCTCTCTCAAAGATCCATTCAATTAAAGTTATGAAGATGTGTAAATAATTTTGTAACTTGAAATCCTAAACATGATTAAGATTAAAAGTTGATCCACCATATTAGAATATGAAATTACACATCTTATTTGTTGATTTTCCAAGTTAGATTGATAACTCATATAATGATTCAATTTCTTAAAAATAATTCATTTTTTAGAGGACGTTAATTTAAATTCATATACTTTGAGATTTTCCATTGGATTCGACCTCGCTCTCACAATACTATACTATGAATGGTTCGTGCGCTGGCGAGAATTACAAATTTAAAACATCAACACTGGTCATTATCTTTTGTTGCACCTTTTACCTTTTTGGGCATGTACTAACCACATTTACCTGTGCACATTTTGGTTAACTTCTTCCTTTGACAATTTCTTGACAAAAAAGGGGGAGTATCATTTGTTTTTAATCTAATTTTGAGGGGGAGATTCAATAC
This sequence comes from Chimonanthus praecox, assembly GCA_022113865.1. NCBI lineage: Eukaryota > Viridiplantae > Streptophyta > Magnoliopsida > Laurales > Calycanthaceae > Chimonanthus > Chimonanthus praecox. The sequence goes on along the minus strand of CM039089.1, from coordinate 45,156,574 downwards.
ATCTTTCTAGTATATTTCTTGGTGTTTCTGGTGCAGGTATTGAACCTTTTTTTGTAAGACCTATTGTCGGGGGGAGTTCGTTGAGGATCTACATTTGAAGGTTACAAGATTGGGGTTGGGATCTTTTGTATAAGCGGTTATTCTTGTATTTTTTTTGGGGCAAATGTATTTCATGTCTGTAGTTAGTTCATAGGTGGGTCACCATGTTTTGTCACGAAATTGATAAAGGGGGAGATTGTAAGTGCCTCGTCTAATCCGAGTCACCGTATTTTCAATGTTCGTGACCTTTCTTAGTTTGCCTTAGGTGCTTGGAAGATGCGAAAGTTCTAAAGGTTTGAAGATTGAAGAGCGTTGGAACAATTAGTCCGGTGTTAAGCAACCAACTCGGAGAATCTGTGTTTTGTTCAGCTCTAGCCACTCGACAATGGGTCGAACCCCTCGACCAGAGGCCTTGGAAAGTGTCTGTGTACCGAGCCCATCGAGTTCTCTCGAGCCCCTCGTAGGTATCTGTTAAGTTGTCCAGCTACACTTTCCTTGTTTGACCTTAGTTGACTTGAGTTGGCGCTGCTGGACATGGTGGCCGAGCCCATCGGAGCTCTCCCGATCCCATTGAGATCACGCTCCCGAGCCCCTCGAGAACTAGCCATTGAACTGTTTGAAAAAATCTATAAGTATCTGACTCTTCTCTGTTTCTAGATGATCCTTTTAGGTGATAAAATTAGAGAACCCTTGTGCAAAACTCTTTCTCTCAAATGACCTTATCCAGAATCTCTATAAGTATCTAGGTAGTTAAAACTTGTGAGGAAGAAAAGACCTTGAGAGATCCCTCTAGGACAACCTGTAGCATTCCATGTCCTAGTTCATCTTCTCTACTGAGGTTGCTTGCATCTGTGACGTCTAAATACTGAAGGTTCAGTCCAAAACAAGAAGATCATTAAAAAAAAAAAAAATGAAGGCACAACCTTTCAAGATCAGCACACCCAAGGCAAGTTTTTCTGTTGTTATTTTCATTTTCATCATTGTAAGGTGGAATAGAGCTTAGTGCCCGAACCACCATAAAAAATAGAAGTCGAGAAGTAGACCAAAGGTTGTCGAAACTCTTTAGGTGTATTGTGAGGGTGAGATACCCTTTTATAGTGCATTTTCAAATATCCCTAGGTTGGATGATTCTAAGAGTGGATGTAGGTTATCCCAACCGAACCAGTATAAAATCACAATGCTTCTGTGTCTTTGATTTTTGTGGTTGATTGTTAAGCAATCCGACCCATTCACCACCCCCCTCTAGGTCCTAAGCATTGGCCTAGGCTGACTTACAAAACTCGATAAGGATAAGGTTCATCCTTATCTTTATCTTTTTCTTATTTATTTATTTATGTTTTATCTTCTAACCTTATCTTTAAAATTTGAGTTAAAAAGAGACATCATGAGATTAATCCAACTGGTTTGATAGTTTGGGGACTAAAAACTAGAGAGGCCATAAAAATCTGGAAAGAAATACATATTGAAAACCTAATGATTTAACCGAAAAGGATGTTTTTATCAAATTAACATAGATTTGAAAAATTTGTTAGTGTCTCGGCTAGCCGAGTCCCTATGTTTGTCAATTCTATGACTAAGGAAAAAATACTTACTAAAAAGCTTAAAGACTCAAGGTGATCAATAGTGAAGATCATGCTACACCGGATTGAACCTTATCGTATATGGCAATCACAACAGGTATTTGGCCATAGATGACATTAGGTGGTACCCACACCTTAGGAGGATTATCTCTAGGCTTAGCTGGACAAATGGTAAATCCATAAAAAAACCTAAGAGAGGAAGTTGGACAATAAACTGGAAGCGAACTTGGAAATATGAATTAAGTTCAATGTCAGCTCGATCAGTCGTTCTCACTGATCCCTCGGTGAAGACAGGTTCGACCCATTGTGGTTGAATGACTAGTCGGCCAGATTGACAAAGGTTCTGGAATATGGAACTATCATTCTAGGCATGCTTCTGATCGAGAGTCTCGTATGCACCGACTCCTCGGTGAAAGGTTGAAACGACTCCTCGTGGTCAACGACTCGTCGATGATAACTTATAAGTTCTGGAACTTAGAACTTAGATGGACTCTCGATGAAACAGACATCTCGGTATTTCAAGACCGATCAAGAGTACCAGGACCGACCCCTCGGTAAATGGCGACAGGTCGGTCTGGGTAAGACTAGTTTCTGGACTTGAAACTCTGTCAGCATGCTGTTGCCCCAGACCGAGCCTCTCGTATGGACCGACCTCTCGGTGCCATGACAGTCGACTCATCGGTGACACCGACCTGTCGACCAGGAAGTAATAATGTCGTTGGGAATGCATTTAATGTGCAACAGTCGGGTGGTTGAACGGTAATAAATATGAACACCGACCCATCGGTGCCACCTACCTGTCGGTACTGGACAGTTTGAAAAACTGTGAAAACTCCTCTATAAATATGAGTGGTGTGTGATCGTTTTATTTTCTTCCTTGAACTAAGAAGAGTCATACACTCTAAGGAACGATCAACACTCTTGTACTGAGAATCATAAACAACCAATCTATTGATTGAGTTTGAAAATGAGAAAGAGATGAGCAAAATAAAAGATATAAACTAGGAAAACTTTGGTAAAATCAGTTTCCTTATCACCTTGAAATTGTGATTGCTATACGACGGCTAAAAGGAGGAGCGTCGGTACACATTGGGTGGGATCTTCAAGAAGCACACATCAACGAGAAAGAGCTTTAAATTCAAGTGATTCTTGGTTTTAATTTTATTTTTGAAACCTTTGTCTCGAAAGTGGAATAAAAAAGATTGGCTCCGGAACCACTATAAAAACTCTAGAGCATCGTCTCTGGCACAGTGGTGGGTGGAATTCCCTGTCGATTGAGTGAGGTACAATTCCTACTCTAATTGTGAGGGTGTAAGTCCTCACTTATTGAATTTGGGGATAGCTCAAAATTGAGCGGGTCCTAACAGTGGATGTAGGTTGGCAAACCGAACCACTAAATATCTTGTGTCTTTGTGCTTGTGGTGTTAGAGTTATCTTCTTGTGTTGATTGTTTAATCACATTTGCTAACACACACTCACTTGATTGTTGTATCCACTGCACTAATCAATCAAGTAATATTTTAAAAGGACCAAAGATTTTATGAATAGGGACCTTTAGAGAAATTAAGGAGATTACATTTCTGGAAATCAAAAAGACAAATTGAAAGGTCTGTTAAACTCAGAATTTTAAATCATTGTGTGTGTGTGAATTTGGGAATTTAAATACTCTAAATAAGTGATTTTCCAAATAAAAATAGTTTTAGGGTCACAAACAAGCAAAGTTCAAATATTTACCATTTTGCCCTTCCAACTTAAACTAGGCAGATCAGTGAGCCTATCGAGCTCGGATCGGGCAAACTTGGATTTTTCATACAGCTTACTTCGTAATCTTCATGATTAACGGATCACAAATCACACTTAACGACCCACAGTTACACAATTAAGCTTAATTTAGGGTTGAGATATTACAGTAAGATTTTCTTGTCGTCGAGGGAAATTAGAAATGGTAGATTTTCCCCATATGTGATAAACCATTTATTGATGGTTGATTGATTGGAAGAGATGAAAAAAAGTCACGTGCCCATGTGGCAGGGCGCGACAGATGTAATCATTTAGATATTGAAATAATTTTTTGAATCTTTCAAAATTGATAAATGTTTGGAAAAATAATTAAAAAAACTACACAAAAACCTTTACCAAGTAAAAAAAAAATCATTTCAACAATTAAAAACCAATACTTTATCTTCTACTTAAAATTCAGTTAAAAAAATAAATAAAAATGCATTAAATATAACTTTTAGACAGTATACTAAATTGTAAAACACCATTTAAACCATTCCAAACATAGTAAGGACACTTTAATAAACAAAAACCATATTTTCATTTGAGAATAAGTTCGTATTGGAATTGTAAAAAAAATTGGAAGTGTATCAAATATAAATTTTAGAAAATAATACCTTGAGAAATGAAGATTTCCTTTAAAATCCGGGAAATTTAAACTTTTACTACTAATAGATCTAGGAAGGAACTTGAGTTTTGACGGAACAGATAGTTGAAAAAGAGCAAAAGATCGTGTTTTTTTAGGTTAAAATACAAATAAATGAAGTTGGGAAGAAAATATGGAGAGATTGAGAAGAAAAGAGCGACGGGCTAATAGAATTTTTACAGTATGATAAGGTTTGTGTAGAGTGTTCTTTATATAAAAAATAATTTTTTTAATGGTTGTGAGCCCCAAAACAGTAAAAAAGAAGAAGAATACAATTGGGTCGACTATGCATACTTCATGTACCGGCCCAAACCCCAAGATTCCCAGCATGCCCCGCTGCACACGTGTAGTGCCCCGTGACATAGCGCTGTTACACTGTACGAACCGAATCTTTTGATTCGTATCAAACAATATGGTTTGGCTGGGTTTTTTTCGCAATGATTCAGCCATATGTACCGTATTAGCCGAATTCATTACCTACGGTTTGAATGGTGCCACAAATGGCAAAAAGATCTGTCTCCCCCCCCCACGCCCCCACTACAGCAATCATCCATCAATTCTAATTTGGTCCACCAATAAAGGAGGCACGAATGAAATCACGCGACATATGTGAAAGATGCATGCAATGATGCACACAGGCAACCTACGGAGTAGAAGTTGCCGCCATTCTTACATCCTCCATGGAATATTACTGTGAATGATCTACATCACAGCTTAAATTTTTGAAGAGACTTTAAAAAGTCAGTTTGAATTGATTTAATTCGGTAAAGATTTTGAATTGAGTAAGTCATTGTATTTTACCAAATATCTAAGTTGAATTGAAAAACTTGTCCAAATTTCTTGACTAGATAAGATTTTGAGTGAAATCTAAATTTCAAAATTAAAATTATGATTTAAACCCAAATGATTGACCCACTCCAAGCCGCATGTTTACCATATACTTTCAACCTTCCAATTTCCTATGCAAGTGTTGAATTTTACTTTCTTTTTTTGAAGAGGATGAGCATCTTATAGCATCCAGATGGAAGTTTTCGAATCAGAAAGTAGCGAAATGGTCCATCAGAATCCTCAATCCATTTCTCAGAAGTGGATAAGAAATTCAACATACCTTCTGTCAGGAATTGCTTAATTTTTTGTATAAGTGTAAAAATGACAAGTTAAAGTTGATCTCATTGTCAGTATTAGTAAGGTTGAATTAATTTCATAAATAAGATCCATTTTCATCAATAAATTTCAGTGGATTTCAACATTCATTCATGATAAATGATGTGCTACAAATTAGCAGAATCTGACATTCACAAAGCCTAATAACTGTTGGAGTTTGAAATCTCTTGCAACCACACGCTGATATATTTTAATCCGATGGTGCACAGTTCTCATGTATTACTTCATATTGGAGCTTATAGACAATCAAATAGAGATGTTAAGATTCAAAGATTTTCTTTCACTAAAGTGAACCAATACGTAAAACTAACTTTCAATAACTTACTACGTTGAGAGGGGCGGCGGCAGAGAGAGGGAGAGGGGGGAAGGGGGGGAGAAGATTATCAGGGATCCCTGTTTTGTGGTATACTTTCAGCAATTTTTGTGAAGACAATACATTAATTAGCAAAGAAAGGTAGAAAGTACAAACAACAATCTGAAAGGAGAAAGAAAACACAGATCAAAACTGAGATGCTCTAAATAGAAAAGAACAAAAAAAACACTAAAATAGCTGCCATTAACCAGGTTATCAACTCAGCAACTGAAATAACAGTATTTGAAATATGAAAAAGAAGCAGGTTTGAAGCACAGAGCTTAAATGTTACAATTAATTGTGAGTGAACTCGTTGGTTCATGAATATGAAATTTTCAATCACAAAAATCTTCAAAATCACATCTCGATGTCCCAGGAACTCTCAGCACTAAGTTTTGGGCTTTTAATTTCACCCTCCAAATTGAGAGATGCTGAAATCTGTATGAAGAACAATAATTAGAAATGTCATTCAGTCATTACATTAACAAGAAATGTAGATGCAAACAATACAACGGAGACAGTCAAGAGACCCAAAATGAGTTAATGGAGCGAAAACTATTCAGTATATCTCAATCACTGATCTTAAAATCTGCTAGTATTTGCCTAGTGAAATGTTGCAGAAATAGGGGAAGAAGATATTACTAAAATAGGCAAATAAGCCTGCAATCTGAGACGTGAGAAGCAACTAATGATATATTGTCAGCATCTACAATTCCAAACTATAATGGGGTATTACACAAGCTTGCGTATGCATTTGGCCCTGAGATAGCTGGCTTTACCTCGTATTGATGTACTGAAACTAAGCATTCCTTGCATTCAAATTACAGAAGGGAATGAACTGTTGTAAATATGGTAAATAATATTCAAGAGTTGACCGAATGATTTTACAGAGTTGACCGACATATATCAATAGTTGTAATTGATTTGTTATTGATTATTTTTTCATTTTTTGCCACCTTGATTGAATCGTTGTCGTCTATATATTCATGTGTACTCTCTTTCTTCAATATGAGAAATACATATAGAGAATTAATCTCTCTTAGTTCGTTTCTTCTCATTATTTTCTTCCCTTTTTACATTTTTCCTTCAACATGAGCCACTAATCTCACTGCATCATGTCCCGAGATTGGCTAATTAAAGGGCAGGGGCTTTAGCCAAGGCGGGGGTTTGTCTCGACTATGAATAATTTCGATGTAACTTGGCCTCTAGGAGTTGGTGGTTACCAATATCTGTAGCAGCTGCGGAGTATTCCTTGTTCTTTACCAATAAAATGTAAGTATTGAGGCATGTCAAATCATCCATGTGCATACCTTTGATTGAGGAAATTACAGTACTTCACAAGTCATGGATAATCAATGTTTTTTATCTAAGTTTCACAAATCAACTATACAGAACGATAAAGAAATAAGACTGAACTACAAGATCATGCAAAGTCTAGGGGTTGGTGGTTACCAATATCTGTAGCAGCTGCGGAGTATTCCTTGTTCTTACAATTATACGATTTCCGATTCACACCCCTAGACCGATTTACGATACGATTCGAGTTTGACAACGATTTGATTTTTGTTTATTTGAAGGTATTTTGGTCTTTTTCATATTTTTAAGTTATTATATATATGATGTAACCCCTCCATACGGGATTGACACTTAATGAATGATAATTATTGAAGAAAAGCTTGAGCCTCCTTTGCCTCTAGCAACTCTTGGAGAGAATCCAAGGCCTTGGTGAGAAATCAAGGAACGCTGGTGAAAAGCCACAAAGGTGAGAAACCTTCCCTCATCTAGTTACTTTTCTTCTCTCTCTCTTATCTCTCTTTCCACTCTCTCCCTCTTCCTTATTTCGTTTCTTTCCCATAGCGTTGTTGCCTTCCCAGATCTGCCCCAGAATCGTCCTATTGCTGTCCCAGAATCGTGTTGTTGCCATCCCAGATCTGTCCCATAACAGTCCATGTTGACCTTCCAGAACTCATCCCAGACGACCATCCAGACTCGTCCCAGATTTGTTCCAGATCCGTCAAGACCCGTCTCAGATCATCCAAAACTCGTCCCGATCCGTCCGTTTCACTTCCTGCTACCACTATCCTTTCCTTAATTTGGTTTGATAAATGTATATAATCATTTACATTAGATTTCCAAGAATTGTTTTAATTATTTGTGATAAATTTATATTAATTGATTGTCATTATTAATTGACTGATTAATTTCAACCCATTTTAGATTTAGGGTGCATTATTTTAATCCTTTTTAATCTTTTCATAACCACATTAAGCATTTAGGGTTACCCTATCCTCTATCCTGCATCAAAATCCCCTGCTAAATTGATTTGCTAAATGCTCTATTAGTTAGAGAATTGTTCATTTGCTCTAGTTATCTAATTTTACTCATAAATTCATCCTTGTTCCCAAATCCTAGACCACGTAAAAATTGGAAAGTTAAAATAGAGAAAACCATAAAATTGAAGTAGTTCTGCAAGAAATGCATCTCATTATCATGAACTGAGTGAACAGTTATGTCAAACTGAAAGATTTGCATTGACTAAAAAGACATTTTAAACCATGAACTAACTGAATTGCAAACTGGGGAAACTATGATCGATGCACTTGCTAAAAATATACAGGCAAGACATTTTAACCAAGTATAAGATCTTGTCTTGTATATTTTAACATATATAATCAGTCAACTACACCATAAAACACCTCAGGAAACAATAATGTGCAACACTCTTGAAACATCCAACTCTTCACACAAAAGCCATGTAAGAAAAGCTTTCTAGAATGTGATGCTATCATAATTGAAGCAATAAATTCATGGGAGATACTGTAGAATCATGTTGACAAATGAAGGAAGCACTCCACACATTGGCACTATGGAGTCTTCAATTTCGATTACACCCTCTATGTTCTGAAATCGGTAAACTTGTAATCCATAAATTTTATCCTATTCTACTAATTTATTTGCTTTCTTGCTTGACTAAATAGAAACAGAACATTTATCGACAAACAACATAAATCAAGAAAACTTCAACCTGAATGCTTGCCAAGTGTGTCAAGTTGTACATAAGAAGGCAAATAGATAATCCAACTTCAAATAGGAAAATAACCATTCACACAACTCAACAATACTCTCTTAATTTGTTATATGCACTTGATGCAGTCTGGGCTTAATCTGGATTTATTCAGAACTTCCCTAAAAGCCTATCCACCAAAAAGAGGGGGGTGGGGTGTGTATGGGATGGTGGTTGGGTTGGGTTGGGGGACTTAAGCTTCAAACAGGTTGAAAACCAAACCATTTGAATCTCATCCACTGGAGTGAAAATCCTGTGCTGCAATCAATCTGCACATAAAAGTTAAAGGCATGCCTTAGTCGCACCTAAGCCCTCACTTAGGCTCTATACTCATTTTGGACCTTGCTTAACCTATTTCGTGCCTAGGTCCTTACCCATTTCTTTTAAAGACTTTTTTCTATAATAACCATATATTCTAAAGGTTTTTTGTAATTACTGGAGTCTGAGTTCGATTCCCACACCAATCCAAAAGACCACTCCCTGTAGAGTCACCTGATATATGCAATCTTGCCTGGAACAATAAGATCCCCCTTAAAATACAGTTTTTTTATGTGGACAACCTTGAAAAAGAGGATCCTTGTGAGACACAATCACAGGGGAAGAGGTGTGCTTCCGAAAGAGGCTCCAACAGTTTGTCCATTGCGTGAGGACGAAGAGGAGACAGTCGACCATTTGTTACGTAAGTGTCGACTCATGTGGGCTGTGTGGTACCCTTTCTTGAGGTTGTTTGGGTGTCCGTGGGTTATAGGAAGTGGGGCAGAGGATTTATTTGTGGCTTGGATGGAGGGTCCCTTTAGAAGTAGGCATAGAATGCCTTGAAAATGGTTCCGTTTGCATTCTCATACGCAATTTGGAAATAACGCAATGGGAGGATTTTTTAGGGAAAGAGGGGCACCTAGAGATGTGTTTTTTTTTTTGAGGTCCGGAGGTGTTCAGGCGTCGCACCCAACTAGTCATCTGGGGTGTGAAAAACCCCCCTATCCGCACACACCGGTAAGTCAATGGGACCTTACTCTATACATATTCCCATGGGAAGTGACCCTTCATTGGGGCTCTAATGTAGCGGAAGCGGGGGAAAGAAATCAAATTAAGTCAATCCCGACAAGTTATCGGGTCACACGCGCGCAAGTCACCACACGTGCGAGATATGACTTAAACTAAACCTCTAGCACGTGGGATATAAAGGGGATTAGGGCTACACTTGGGAAGACACGAATGGAAAAAAAAAAGAGGGAAAACAAAACGAATGGAAAAAATAAAAAAGAGGGAAAACAAAACAAGGGGCAGCGGAAGAGGCAGTGAGATGGCGGCAGAAGTGGAGGAGAAGAAAGAATGAGAGAATCAAAGGGAAGAAGAAAGGATGAAGAAGAAGGTTGCAGCTTGGCTTACGGAAGGTACCTGGGTTTGGGTGAAGGAGACGAGGTGAATCTGCTGTGAGAAGGGGAAGACTTCGAGTAGCAGAGGCAAAGGCGACGGCTCTGGGATGAAGCCCAGAGATCAGCGAAGATGGGAACTCCTCTTGGGATTAAGCCCAAGATCTGTGATGAAGAAATTCGAGTGGAACTGAACCACCAAGGGAGGATCGTCTGCAACTAAGGCAGCAAGGAGGACAACCGTGCTCGAAGGCAAGGAGATAATCAAATCTTAATCTTATTTCATAATATTTGAAGAGGTAAATCCCTCTCTTATATGCATTGTATTTATAAGAAAAACAAGAAATAAAAATAGAAAAGGGCTCCTAAATCAAATAGGAAAGCCACCGACCTGACTTCCTTATGAAACAAGAATTCTAAATTAAAAATAATGCGAAAATAGTAAATCCTAAAATAGATGGGTCTCTCGTGTCCTACATCATTCCCCCGGTCTTAAAAAAAAACTCGTCCTCGAGTTCATTGGGGTTGATTGCATCTGCATCAAGTATGGCATCAAGAACCGAGCTGGCAGGAGACGAATCACATAATGCAGCAAGTGGTGAGGATGCAAGAACAAACGTCAAACCATCCTTCTTGAAGGTGTAGGTGTTGGAGTGGCCGGCATGTAAGGTGCGAACATCAAATTGCCAAGGGCATCCAAGTATCAAGTCGCACATATCTATGTCGATCACATCGAACAAAGCATAATCCGTATAGTTCCCAATGGAGAATTGGACTTCACACTGGAAAGTAATCGGCTTGCTATAAGCATCATCGATCCAACGAGCAGAGTGCGGTGTAGGTAGCTTCTGAACAGGGAGCTGCAACTTGTCGACCAAGGATTGAGAAACCAAATTATCTTCACAACCGCTGTCAATGGCTAAGAGGCAAGGGAGGCCGTGAACTGTGCATGGAGTGCGAAAAAGACGATGGCATGGAGATGGCGGCTCTAGAGAAGTAGGAGAGAAGGTACAAATACACAGGAGACGTGTTCCCTCGTGAGTGCCATATGTAAGAGGAGGATCATCTTCAATATTCTCAATTGCGTCATCATCCGCATCATGTTGAGTATTGGGTGTGACAAGCGCCACATTGCTGCGACATTCATGGGAATGGTGCCCGGAACGGCTGCACTTAAAGCACTTGGGGAGGTTAGGACGGGTGTAAGGATTGGAAGAGGAAGAAGAAGAGGATGGATGGATTGGGCTTAGTAGGAGGCGGTGGGTTGTTGTATCGGGTAGGCGGTTCGAAGGTGGTGGTTGTGATGTGGGAGGCTAATAAGATGCCTGGGAAGGGACTGGTTCTGATTGGTATCGGGGAGGGTCATAGGTGTATGAGGGGCGGGATGGCTAGTGGGCTGGGTTGGGGGGTTGGGGTTGGGGTTGGGTGGGGGGGGGGGGGGGGGGGGGGGGGGGGGGGGGGGGGGGGGGGGGGGCGGTGGGGGAACGGTGGGGAGGGAGTTACTCAGTGAATTCTTCGACATAGCATCACTGATGGCGGCAATTAAGGCGTAGTGGCAATGAGAAGCAAGTGTTCTGCGAATATCTCATCTCAGAACACATAGAAAGCGGGCAATCTTTTGCTCCTGTATCTCATGAAGATCATTGAGAGAGGAGGCGATAGAAGTCATCAACATATTCCTGAACAGAGCGTGTACCTTGGTAGCAGTTCTGAAGTTTGTTGAATAAAACCTGAGAGTAATGAGGGGGTAGATACCGACTTTTCAAAAGCTGCTTCATGCAGAACCATGTACGAACAGGAGCCAAATTTTGTCGAGATCTTCTTGTTGAGTTTGCTCCCACCAAGAAGAAGCACCTCCAGTGAGTTTGAAAGCAACCAATGGAGCTTGCTTAGCTTCAGTTGCTCCCATGTATTCAAAGAAACGCTCGACCTTTGTTATCCATTCCATAAACTCTTCAATGTGGAGAAGACCGTTGAATGACGGAAGGTCAACCTTGGGTCGATAATCATTGTTGTCAGAAGAGCGACGGAAATCACTAGTATTCTGTTGATTGGGATTGGGTGGGTGGGTGTTGAGAACCAATTACTCGACGTCCTCATCATCCCAATATTCCTGATGTGGCGGCTCTTCTTTTTGTTTCTTGTCGGCGTTTCTGTCAGCAAAATCTGCAATCATAATTGCACAACACTCTGTGAACAATTCTTTCATCTCAGCTTTAAATGTATCGAGCTGAGCGGTGGTAACAAACTAATTGTTGTTGGATGCCATCTAAATTTTTCTTTTTTCTTTTTTTCAGATCACTGACGAAGAGCGGGGATTGTCGCTGGATGCAGGGAACCTTGGCTCTGATTCACTTAATGTAGCAGAAGTGGGAAAAGAAATCAAATTAAGTCAATCCCGACAAGTTATCGGGTCACACGCGCGCAAGTCGCCACACGCGCGCAAGTCGCCACACGTGCGAGATATGACTTAAACTAAACCTCTAGCACGTGGGATATAAAGGGGATTAGGGCTACACTTGGGAAGACACGAATGGGAAAAAAAAAGAGGGAAAACGAAACGAATGGAAAAAAAAGAAGAGGGAAAACGAAACAAGGGGCAGCGGAAGAGGCAGTGAGATGGCGGCGGAAGTGGAGGAGAAGAAAGAATGAGAGAATCAAAGGGAAGAAGAAAGGATGAAGAAGAAGGTTGCAGCTTGGCTTACGGAAGGTACCTGGGTTTAGGTGAAGGAGACGAGGTGAATCTGCTGTGAGAAGGGGAAGACTTCGAGTAGCAGAGGCAAAGGCAACGGCTCTGGGATGAAGCCCAGAGATCAGTGAAGATGGGAACTCCTCTTGGGATTAAGCCCAAGATCTGTGATGAAGAAATTCGAGTGGAACTGAACCACCAAGGGAGGATCGTCTGCAACTAAGGCAGCAAGGAGGACAACTGTGCTCGAAGGCAAGGAGATAATCAAATCTTAATCTTATTTCATAATATTTGAAGAGGTAAATCCCTCTCTTATATGCATTGTATTTATAAGAAAAACAAGAAATAAAAATAGAAAAGGGCTCCTAAATCAAATAGGAAAGCCACCGACCTGACTTCCTTGTGAAACAAGAATTCTAAATTAAAAATAATGCGAAAATAGTAAATCCTAAAATAGATGGGTCTCTCGTGTCCTACATCAGGCTCCCATAGTTTAAACCCAAGACCTCCCTCTAGAGATCTTGCTCCCAAACCAATTGGAATAACCTCTTGGGGTTGGCACCTAGAGATGTGTTTGAGAGTGCGAAATGGCATGTGATAGGATGGTTGTCTGTGTGTAAGGAGTTTAGAGATCTAACATCGAAGAATTTCTATTTGTCTTGGGAAGGATGTATGAAAGGGATCGGTTGAGTTAGAAAGCGCACGGTTGAGGGGGTAGCACCTCCCCTAGGATCATGTAAATTCAATGTAGATAGGGCAGCAAGGGGTAAGCTCGGGTCGACAGGAATAGAAGGAGTGTTACATGATGATAGGGGTAGGATGTTGGTAGCTTTTTTCCGAATCAGTAGGGACAATGGAGTCAAACGAGGCAGAACTGAGAGCAATCAGGAGAGCACTTCAGGTTTAGTTTAGGTTTAGGAGCGGTAACCTCATTATTGAAGGTGACTCGACTAATGTCATCTCTTGGGCTAGTAATAGGAAATCCCTCCGTGGAGGTTCGTATGTATTGCTAGGGACATTTGGATGTTGTGTAAGTTAGGAGGCATCCCTTTCACTCACACACCTCGATCAATAAAAGTGTAGCAGACTTCTTGACAAAAGTTGGTATTCATAAACAAAGACTAACTTTAAAAATCTTTTCATCTCAACAGCCTTGGGAGTTAGGGGAGCAGGGGTCTTCTCAGCGGATCATGTGTTGGGAGGATTGTTTTGTTGTATCTTTTCTTTTATTTCATGTATTCATTATTTTACCTGTTTCTTTTCCTCATTCTTTTTGGTTTTGGGTGTGTCTCCCCTATACTTGGATCCTTCTCTTGTACTCTCTTTTCATTTTAATGGAATTAAGCCATTAATGTTTCAAAAAGATGTGTGAGGGTAGAGAGGCATGCACATGTCCCGAGGATTAGTCAGATGCTCTAGGGGAGGTGCTACCCACTCAACCGTGGTCATGATGTCCATCCTTTCCTTATTTCTCTTCATTTTCTAGATTCAGGAAAATATTATTTAAGGATTATCATGATGAATCAGGAAAAATGACTATTTTACCTCTGTAATTTAGACTAGTTAGCCCTTGATGTGTGTTGAATGGATTAAATTAATATTTCAAGTTTGGCAGGTGAAAATGGAGATTTTAGAGAAAATGAGTTAAAATGGACGGAAAGAGTAAGAAATTGGCCAAGGATGCTATTTTTGGAAAATATGTGATTTTACCACAAAAAATTAGAATTTATTGTAAACTATCATAATTCAAATCCATTTATGAGAGTTTAAATTATGCTAGTAAATTTTGGAATTTGAATTTTAACTGTGGTAAATTCATAACATTTGTTGGAAATGGGCCAAGTCCAAGTTCAAAAAATTCAAGCCCATGAAACTCGAATTTTGCAATCCAAGGAAGATGATGTCAAGAGCTAAAATTCGAATGGATGAGTGTGTGCCAAGTGTCCAGTGCTTAAAATAGAATACTGCTAAAGTCAAATGGAGAGAGATTTTTGGAGAAAATATCTCCAAAATTCACCCAAGCATGGATGGCACAGTAAAATTCGATTTCCATGGTGGGTTAGATCAAGGAGAGAAGATCAAGTTGGATTAGGATTTTGAATCTTCTAAGAAAAGCAGGCTGAGTCAGAGAGAGAGAAATATAGGAGTCCCTACCCAAATAGAAATTGAAACTTGTGGAGAAATCTTCTCCAATTCACCCAGTTCATTGCTTAATCCACCACCTCTGAGTCCCTATAAATAGAGAAGCATACCAAGAAGCAAAGCAATTGATCATCTAGAGCAAGGAGAATTCGACTCGAGCAGAGAGAAGGAGAGTCTGGGCTTGTGGATCTGGAGAAACTTCATATTCCTGGTTTTTCTTATTTCTAAATCTCCTTTTATTGTTTTGTAATTCCATATTCAGAAATTTATATGAAAGAAATTTTCAATTTTATTTTCCAATAGTAAGTTCGAATTTTGCTAATTCCGTCTTCACTTAATTCTTGAAATTGTTTCATCAATTAAAAGCTTGGAAGATTAAAAGAACATAATACCAATCTTTGATTTATTGTGCTTTGAGTTAATGCAGGTACATCTGGTGCTTTGTGTAATACTCTAATCAGTTGTGAACGAAGTTAGCCTAACACAGTAAATGCTTAGATTGTATTCATGAGAAGCTGAAGGGGAATTAATAAATTTGAGTTTAATGGTGATGTGCTTTAATAATAAATTTTGAGAAAGCAGTGAATTTCCTTTCAGATTGCTAGTCTAAGTTGGAATTTGGATTTGAATTTTGGTTTGTTTGGGATAAATTGAATCTCTTGACTGGTGAATCAATTCACATATATATTTGTTTGAATTTGTTTAAGTTTGTTTTCTTTTTATTAAAATCATCTTTGTTAACTTGGAACTAGATTAAGGTTAAATTAGTATTTTTAATTTGCCATTCTAAATTATTTTGGTTGCATAACAATTTTTAATCAATTCAATTAAATCCAATTTTTTCAATTGTTGGTATAGTTTTCTGTGGGATCGACCTCGTGCTCATATTTCTATACTGTTAATAGATTTGTGCCGGGGGTGGGAGCACAAGAGAAGACTGGAAGATAGCTGAGAAGTGAAGTATGACTACCTCCCTAATCCCGTTCTTATCAACAATACGGCGACCGTCTGCCACAATAGATCTTATATTGTTTACCGCTTTCCTGACGTTGGCACATCTACGAAAATACTTGGTATTCTTATTGCCTTCTTTCAACCAGAGAGCTTTAGATCTTTGTCGTCATTCCACTTCTTCTAGTCGAAGGCAATCCCAAAGTGTAGCCTTACTATTTTTCCTTTCTTCAAGTTCATACTCTTCTAGTTCTCTTCCTTCCTCCAATCTATTCCATCCATCTAATTCCCGAATGACTGCCTCTTTTCTTTCCTTCACTGGTCCACCAGTTGATTTGACCCAATCTTTGATTTTAGACTTCAAGAAGATAAGTTTTTTAGAAATCATGAAGCCACCCCATCCATGAACATCAAAACCTTCCCACCATTCCTTCACCAATCTAGTGAAGTTTGGGTCCTCTAACCACGCGTTACTGAAGCGAAAAGGATTTTCAAACAATACTGGAAAATGGTCTAAGATGGGGCTAAATAGCTTGACCTAGCTGGTGTTAGGGAGTAAAGAATCCCAATCCGAGGAGGTGAGGAATCTCTAGTCTGCTCATGGCGCTCCTGGCTTGTCCATTACTCCGTGTAAAACGGCCACCCATAAGTGGGAAATTTGATAGTTCATTTCTTAAGATGAAATCGGAGAAATCTCTCATTCCTCTTGTGAAACCACTCTCACCTTTCTTTTTTGATGGGTTTCTCACAATGTTGAAATCTCCACCCAAACACCACATGGGAGAACTCCAACAATGTACATCATCCAATTCAACCCACAAAGCTTCCCTTTCTCCTTCCGAGTTTGGGCCGAAAACATTTGTGAAGCAAACCTCCACACATTCGCTGACAAACATTCCTTTAACTAATATTGATCGAAGGTCCTGTCTTCTTGAGGAGACTTGAAAAAGTAAAAGATTCCATAATTTCCCTGTGGGCTCCAAATTTCCCTGATGAAAGAAGCATTGATTTCTTCTCTCTTGGTCTCTTAGATGAGTAAAACATCAATCATGTTCTTCCTGATCAAACGACGAATTGCCCCCCTTTTCTCCCGGAGTCCAAGACCCTACACATTCCAACTAAGAACCTTCATAAGAAACAACTTCAATCCCCTCAACTCTTCCAATCCTTCAACGTTCGTCTGCATTAGGATTTGAAGATAGGCTCTCTTCCAACCAATCATTCAACCTTTCTGATACTAGTTCCTTGCCTTCACAACTCGACCATCTCCTCTGATGTCTTTTGCAATAAATTTTGAGGACTACCCCTTTGCCAAACTGTTTCCTTGGGACTATAGTCCTCTCAGATGATGCGCACGATCCCAAGCCTCGGCTGCTTCAATGTCCTTTACTGCTTAAGAAATATCACTGAAACTATTCCCAATTCTTTTTCCAATATTGAGAATTTCATTTGTATCCTTTTCTGTATATCCTTTTTTTCCAATTCTCTGATAATTTTTTTATCTGCTATTTTTCGTTTTTTTTCTTTTCTACACTTTTTTCTATTTTTTCCTAGAAAAGTTTCAGCAAAGATTCCCCATCTTCTTCTTCCAACCAGTCTCCTAGCTTATTCCCCTGAATCTCGAGGTTTAGATTCTTCGTCACAGTTCCTGCAGAGGCAGAAGCTACTGCAAAAGGTTTGCCGTCAATTTGATGATTTTCTGGGCCTGGACCTTCTGTTGTGAAGGGCCTGGTCTCATGCGGGTCGTGGGCCTCTACCTCCTGTTTAGAAGTTGTTAGGCTTAAGTTGGGAGCTCCAAGAGACTGGCCCTGGGCTCAATCTCGAAACAGTCTACCCGTGTTATCCCACGCACGCTCTAGGCATGCCAGTTTTTCCCCCACTTCCAAGAAAAGGAGTCATGCGATTTAATTGGCCAGATTCCTTTCCCCTCTGCAACGAATTCCCTTCATTGTCTTTTGTCTCCTGCATGTGCATAGATTGTACCTCTGCCTTCTGCGATTTTTCCTGATTGGTTTTCCGTTGTCGTCCCTGTGTCTTTCCACTGCCCATCGCAGCCTTGGGTTTCAAAAACCCTGCCTGATGGACACGTGTCTCGTCGCCCCTCGAGGATTGCACCTAGCAAGCAAGCGGAAGCCCCAACTGCAGACGATTACTGAAAAGTTGCTCCGATGATGAAAACTCCATGGTTTCCCTTGGCGGAGACTCTATTGTCTCTGAATTTGCGACCTCAAAGCTAAATCCATTAAGATTCAATTTCACCTAAAGGGTGTTCGATCTTTGGCTTTCAATTCGAGCAGTAAGTTGAGAAAAGAGCAATCCTCTCAACTGAAGTTGCATGGATCTACTTCCAAGACACTACTGAACTTCCCACCAAAAGCACGTATCAGCTCCTCAGTCCAACCTTTCAAAGGAAATTCGAAGCACTTGATCCATGTCTTTCGAGTGTACTGGACGTCCTTCGATTTTGATTTTCCCTAGTCTAGAGGTAGTTCCCAAAAAATCCTCCATTTCCGTTTCTGAACTGAAACCCATGGTTCAGGTCACCTCTCATTGTGATAATGACGGACTTGGAAAGCCAATCCATCAGATTTTTCTCCTCCTCAGGTGGGATCATCAGATCTATCTTTGGAATCCTAAACGAACTTGCTCTGCCCAGATGAAGCCACATCTGCCCACCTCCGATTGGTAACCTTTGGCGGGCTAGTATAATTGTCTTCACCTCTGAATGGTCTCGGAGCCATCTTCACTGCCGCTTGTTTCCCTGGCTTATCTGCCCTTTGGAAGTAGGCAAGTTTCACCTACAGGCGACGACATTCCACATTGTGACCATTAATGAAGCAGGACAAGGGATAGGGTAACCCTAAATGCCTCAATGCAATTATAATGTAACAAGAAATCAATATGAATCAAATTTATGAAGCTGAAATTAAAACTCAAAATTAATAATTGCAATAAACAATATAAATTGTCACCAATATTCAAATTAATGTGAACAATTATGTAACATTCCAAACCAAGTCAACTCAAAATAGAAGTCCTTCAAAACAAAGGGGTTTAACTAAATCCACAAATAAGTAGATCAATCAGCAAAAGAAGCTAATTCAGATTGTTTAGAATCAAGGTGATGTCAAAAATAAAATGGAGGCAGCAGGGTATGGAAGTATCAGGGATGGAAAAAAGGGATTTAATGATAAAAGAGGATAGGTAATGGCTGTATGGTAGTTTAGAACAGGTAGAGGTGGCTGTATGGGTCTAAGGAAGGGTCCAAGAGGACTTGTAGCTGCAGTAAGAGGGTTGTAAGGGACTTAGGAAGGGTTTGGGACGAGTCTGGATGGGATCTGAGATAAATAGGGATGAGTCTGGATGGGATCTGGGACAGGTCGGGACGATAAACAAGGATTTTTCTGGGACAAATCTGGGACAGCAATAGGACAGTTCTGAGACAAAAATAGGATGATTCTGAGACAGCAGTTCAACTGTGTTTGAGAGGGCAGCAAAGAGACGAAAGGAAAAAAAAGAGATAGAAGAGAGATAGATAAAAACCTAGATCTTGAAAGAAGATTCTCACCTTTTCCCGTGGCTTCTCACCTTCCCTAGTTTCTCACAAGGGTTCCTTGGCTTCTCACCATACTTCCTACAATGGAGGCAAGTTTGCACAAAGCAAAAGTTGTTCTTTTCATTGATTAAGTGTCAAATCCCGTATGGAGGGGTTACATCATATGTATAATGACTTAAAAATATGAAAAAGACTAAAATACCCTCAAATAAACAAATACCAAATTATCCCCAATTATTAGAAAGCCCTAATTGCATGTAAAATCACTAAATTTCCCCAAACAAAACCAACTATTAGACTAAACAAATAAATGAAAGAAAAAATACAATCATGAAAAGCTGAAAATCCTAAATCTAAATATAGAAACTTGCTAAATATGGAAACTCGTGTGGTGCTCCACATCAATTAAGCTCACGAACAGTTTTTCCAACTAATTCACCATTGCTTAGCCTCACAAAGGCAAAAGTGCAATCTGCAGCATCCTTCTTCCTCGGAATAAAAATATCTAGAATCGTTCCTCATCAACGGAAAAGCCACCGAAGCCAACTCTGGGTAGTGAGGTCCAGGAGATTCCCTACAAACAAAGTAACTGAAGCGCCTTCTCTGGAAGTCGTGTGTCTCCGTCTCCTTGGTTGTTGCCACCCATCCCCTTCTGCTGCCTCCCGACATCTCTCCAGGTCATGTCGCTGGCCACCGGAGAACCGGTGGTGATCCCCACCTCCATCTTCTCGAGGAGTCTCTGTGGTACAGTCGATCTCACTCTCTTTCTTTTGTTTTTCCACACTCGCACACTCACTCTCTCTTCTTTGATGTCCATGCACTGTACTTGACTATGGTGCTATTTGAAGTAATATATCAATTGATAATTATGTCTCTTTTTAATAAAAGTGATATTTCTGTATTTATAAACTTGATTTTTATTATATTTGTAGACTCTCAGATGCAAATTGTTGATGGTTCTACATCATCGTCAAAAAAATTTAAAAAAAAAAAGGAATGAAAACCAAGATAAAGAAGGCAACCTTTTATGTGATCAAGAGAGTAAGAAGATGTTTATTGATCTCATTCTAGAACAAGTTTCTTTGGGAACGAAGAATGAGAAGAGCTTATATCCAGATGATTGGAAAAATATTGCAAATAAAATTTATGAGGAAAAAAGGGAAAAGGCCTTCTATTGGTAATTGTTAAAATTAGTGAAAAATTCGGAGAAACCTTTACACTAAAATCAAGTCCGTCATTGGACAAACTAGATTTGGTTGGTATGATGCACACAAGATGGTAGTGGCTCCAAATGATGCAAGGGATAAATTCTTGAAGCCCCACCAGTAAGACTCAAAATAAATCCTAAATTTTTATAGAAACGAGGATTATATGTTTTTTTTTTTTTGAAAGGTGAAAATTATATGTTTATTGTATTTCTAAATTGTGTGATAACTGATATTATCATTCTACAATCAAATCATGTACTTTAAAAAGTGGAAGAACAAATCACTTCCACACTACCAAGACATGGCACTGATTGTCGGAAATGATGGGGATCGTGGAGATTGCAATGACCGGGAATGAGCGATGCAGAGTTGATCTTGAAGGAGAAGATGAGAATGCAAATAATGATTGCATAATGCCAAGTCAAAAACATTTATAGGTTTGGATGAATTGGGCAACAATTTCGTTCTTGAGACAACCATAGAATCTCCTAAGTACCAACCAACTACCAACACACCTCAATCTCGTTGTTGCAACTCATCTGAGGTTGGAGTCCAAAAGGGAAGCAAACAACATAAACAAGGTGCAATGGAAGCAATTTCTAGTACATTGCGGGAAATGGCATCAGTTGTTGGTAATTTAGTTGCAACCCTACAATCAGCAGAGTCCAGGGACTCTTTAACAAGAAGGGTTAGTGATTTCGTCATGCAACTCCCTGAGTTAAGTTCTGAACTACAATTCACAGTGATTGATTGGTTATCTGCAAATGAAGATAGAGCTAAAGCACTCCTTGGACTAAGAGATGAACAAAAGATGCATTGGTTGGACACCCATATGTTCCTTAATTATAATTATCAATGCTTTTGATCGTTAAGACATCTTATATTCATTAATTATTGATGATGATTAAGAACAAAAGCATGATTTATTTGTTTACTGTGGTATTTTACATTTACCGGTTGTGATGATTTATGACTGTTGGACATGTGAGAATAGTTATATTTAATATTGTTATATAGTGTTTTATTTCTTCTTCTTTTTGAGCGGTAAATAGTGGTTTATTTCTTTTATGATGGTACTAATATTTTCACTATTTAACTCTTTGGGGCCCACTGTAATATTTCTTTTGAATAGTGCGATCATATGTAAATTATCTAGATTTAATTGCTACTCTATGAACATTCTATGTGGTGTAGTTAAATAATTTTGTGTATGATTCATATTCTGAAATAGATTCAATTTAAATTCAAACTCTGCAACCAAACATAGTTTTCAAAATTCTAGAATTGTTAGAATTTTAAGAATTCCAGTGTCTAATTTCAAGATGAACCAAATGCAAAATTTTAACCATTGGAATTTCTCTAATTCTAGAATTTTGTTAGAAATCAAAATTCTAGAATTCCAAATTTTAGAAATTCTAAAGAAGAGTTCTACCAAATAGGCCCTTAGTTTCTTTTCTCGAATAAATATAATTTTCTTGTTCCCTGGCTCCTCGGAATGTGTAAAACAATTACTTCATGTACATACAAACAAGGTAATTTTGTTGTATCCTGTCTGACTTTGAAACAGATGCTTTCTCGGATTTTCTCCTCTCCGTTTCGTCTCTCAGAATCCGCAACTACGTGGATGACAACCTTGTTTGGTAGCCTGACAACTCTGGAATCTTATCGGTTAAGTCTTACTTTGCTTGGAGGTCTTCTACTGTTGTTGTTGCCACTGTCAATCCCAAGATTTGGTCCTCAAAAGCTCCTCCAATGGCAATTAGTTTCCTTTGGACTACTAGGTTGGACAAAATCTTGACTCAAGATAACTTGCAGAAAGAGGAAGAATAATGGTTAGTGCGTGCCCTTTGTGTCTTCAAGCCTCCGAAGAGGTGAATCCCTTCTTATTCATTGCTCCTCTCTACTGATGTTTGGAACACGGTGGTTGGGCAATTTGGTGTGGCTTGGGTTATTCCTTCGTCTATGTCTGAGTTGTCGTATGATTGGGACATTCACTCTGTCTCACCTAAGTGCTCTTCCTTCTGGCAGCTTTTTCTTTTTGCCACTATCTGGAGCCCGTGGTGGGAATGTAATAACATGATTTTCAAAGATACTGTTGAGTCCAGCAAATCAATTGCAAGACGTAGCCTTACCAAGTGTGCATCGTGGGCCGCCTCTCTTCAAGATTTTAGGAATATCTCTATGTCTGATATTTTGCGAGCTTGGAAAGAATGTGTAGGTCTTAGCTGAGCTCTTTGCGTCTTGTGGCCTTTTTGTTGGCCTTTCTATGGGCACTTTCTTTTCCTGATTTTCATGCTTGTATTTTTGGTCCGTCTCTTTTCTTTCTGCATTTGCACCTCTAGTGCCCCTTCTTCTATTAATATATGAACCATTTCAAAAAAAAAAAGCTAGAATTAGCTTCTAAGTTATTTGTGGTGTAATGACCTTCAACTAAGACATTACACTACCCCCTTCCAAGCAGTTCTAAGAACAGATATCCTTGGTCGTAGATAACTTTGAAAGAGTTGGTGATCAAGTAGTGTGGAATATGAGTAGATATCTCTTAAGTAGTATGAAATATGAAAGTTAGAAGCAATTTGCAGAATAATGAATGGTGTTAGTGCCCCGGCTTTGCCGAGTTCCTGTTTGTCAATTCCATGACTCGGGAAGAAACACTTGCTAAGAAGCTTGAAGACTCAAGATGAACAAGAGTAAAGATCGTGCTCCACCAAGTTCAAAGCTCATCAGTATGGCAATCACGAAAACAGATAATTGGCCATAGATGACCTTAGGTGGTACCCACACCTTAGAGAGGACTATCTCTACACTTAGTTGAACAAATGGTAAATCCATAAAGAAGCCTAAGAGAGGATGCTAGACAGTGAGCTTGGAAATATGAATTATGTTCACTGTCAGCTCGACCAGTTGTTCTCACTGATCCCTTGGTGGAGACAGGATCGACCCATCGTGGTCAAGGACTAGTCGGCCAGATTGACAGAGGTTCTGAATCATAGAACTGTCATTCTAGGTACACCTCTGACCAAGAGTCTCGTATGCACCGACCCCTCGGTGATGAACTTAAATGACCCCTCGTGGTTGACAACTCGCTGGTAAAAGACTTATGAGTTCTAGACTGTGAACTCAAATGATCTCTCGATAAAATAGACATCTCGGTATTTCAAGACCGACCCCTCGGCAAAGGGCGACAGATCGTTCTGGGTAACAGGTTATATTCAAGAAACTACTGTCAGCATGTCTTTGCCCCAGACTGAGCCTCTAGTATAGACCGACCTATCGGTGTCACAACTGTCAACCCATCGACGACACCGACATGTCCATCGGGGAGTAATTATGCCGTTGGGAGTGCATTTAATGGGCAACGGTCGGGTGGATGAGCGGTAATAAATATGAACACCGACCCATCGGTGCTACCAACCTGTTGGTTCTGGACAGTCATAGAGAGCGTTAATACTCCTCTATAAATGAGTGTTGGGTGATCGTTTTACCATCTTCCTTAAGATGAAAAGAGTTATACACTCTAAGGAACGATCAACACTCTTATGAGAAGAATCATAAACAACCAATCTATTGATTGTGTTTGAAAGTGAGAAAGAGAGGAGGAAAGAAAAGCCTTTATCAACCAATCTATTGATTGAGTTTGTCAGTAAGGAAAAGAGGAAGAAAAGAACTAATCTAGGAAAGCTTTGGTTCAGCTAAGTTTCCTTGTCACCCTAAGTTAGTGATTGCTATACGACGGCTACAAGGAAGAGCATCGGCACTTAGTGGGTGGAATCTTCAAGAAGCACACATCAGTGAGAAAGAGCTT
Organism: Chimonanthus praecox; assembly: GCA_022113865.1. NCBI lineage: Eukaryota > Viridiplantae > Streptophyta > Magnoliopsida > Laurales > Calycanthaceae > Chimonanthus > Chimonanthus praecox. The sequence goes on along the minus strand of CM039089.1, from coordinate 45,132,226 downwards.
CAAGGCAAGTGCTTCTTGGTTTTATTTTATTTTAAAACCTTTGACCCGAAAGTGGATTAAGGGAGATTTGCTCTGAAACCACTATAAAAAACTCTAGAGCGTCGTCTCTGGCACAGTGGTGGATGGAATTCACAGCCGATTGAGTGAGGTAAAATTCTTACTCTAATTGTGAGGATGTAAGTCCCCACATAGTGAATTTGGGGATAACTCAAGGCTGAGCGAGTCCTAACAGTTGATGTAGGTTGACAAACCGAACCACTTTATATCTTATGTCCTTTTGTTTGTGGTGTTAGAGCTATTTTCTTGTGTTAATTGTTTAATCACATTTGCTAACACAAACTCACTTAATTGGTATATTCACTGCACTTAATTAATCAATCAAGATAATTTCAAAAATGACCAACAATATTAGATTGACCTGTCCCCTCCCCCTCTCTCGGGTCAATCGTGTTGTTCTAGCTCCCAAGGGAACTTTCAATTGGTTTCAGACCCTAGTGCTCGTTACAAGGATTTAACCATCCGAGTGGATCCAAGCTAGAACACCATGGGAGATAGTCATGCAATATCCAAACCTCCGTACTTCGATGGATCAAACTATGCCTCGTGGAAGGCTAAAATGAGAAGTTTCTTTATCTCCATAGACTCGTCGATATGGGATATTGTAAAGACTGGATGGCTGGAACCCATGGAAGAGAAAACAGTAGCATCCGCCACAACCGTGTTGTTGACACCCAAACCTTTTTTCCTCTTGGACCCCTGCTGAGAAAGCTAATCAGACAGTTGATGGCAAAGCCATGAATGCACTCAACTATGCAGTGTTTGACAGTGAATACAGGCGGATCATGACCTGTAAAACTGAAAATGATGCATGCTTGAGAGAACCCATGAAGGCACCTCAAAAGTCAAGAGGTCTAAACTTCATATCCTCCAAAATCAGTTTGATACTCTTAAGATGAGGGAGGATGAAGTCTTCATGGATTTTTATTCCAAGATAAGCGACATTGTAAATCAAATATACGCTTTAGGGGAAGGGATACCCGAGGACAAGGTATGTACCAAAATTGTCCGGAATCTTGCTGAAAGATTCAAGCCCAATGTTGTGGCTATGGAGGACAACAGAGATGTGTCCTTAATGAATATTGATGATTTGGTTGGTTCACTGTAAACATATGAACTTCACTTTGAACAACCAAGGGATAAATCCATTGCCTTGAAATCTTCCTTAAAACAAAAGAAGACTAAAGAAAAAGAAAAAAATTCGGAAGATGAACACTCAAGTGATGAAATCGCAATGTTTGCCAAAAAGTTTTATAAAAACTTTGTAAAAAGAAATAACTTGAGAAGAATGGGTAAGGGTGAAACAAGTAAAAATTACCCCAGAAGGCAAGAGGAGATTAGAGGGAAAGAGAGAGAGAGAGAGGATTTCAAGGAACAGACTTGTTTCAATTGTGGAGGGGGAGGACACTTCATGAATGAATGTCCCTCAGATAAAATAAAGAAGGCTATGAATGTGGGTGAAACCCATGTGGAAACTTCTGAATCAAAAAGTGATTCAGATGATGAGACCCAACGAAAAGTTGACGTATTAAAAGGTTTCATAGCCTCGATCATATGTGATCAAGAAAATCCCATACTTGAAACAGAGGATGAGAGTGAAGAAGATGAAAATCTTCAAGCCTCCTACAATGCCTTGTTCCTTGAGAGTGAGAGGTTAGCTAAAAAACTCAACAAGAAAATGAAAACCTTAACCTCTCCAATCAAGTAGAAGAATTGAAAGATGAAAATTCTCTTCTAATCTTTAAGCTGGAACTCTCTGAAAAAGAAATTTCCAAACTAAAAGAGTGTAACAAAAATTTTCAAGAAGAAATGAGTATACATTCCAAGGATGTCGAGAATCTATGGCATCACAACAAACTTCTTGGAGAATATGTTAATAAACCGTCTTTGGAAGTTACGGAATTAACATTTCATAAAAAAAAATTCCAAGACAAGTTTACCCAAGGAGATGAAAGACTCAAAAGACTCCTAGGGATAGGCAAACAATATGGTGATAGGTCTGATCTTGGTGCATCATCACCAAAGAACCTATACATCATGGGGTATCGAGTAAAACAAGTATCTCTCGCCCTTTAAAGGATAAGTGCAATTTCTCCCACAAAGATATGCATTTCAAAAGAAATTGCCATCATCTGAAGAGATACTTGGAAAGGAAAGCACAAAGGCAAAATCAAATAAAGCCTTTGCTCAAAAGACATCCACCACCACCTGACCTTAAAAGAAACCTAAGGAATATGGATACAAGGCAAGACTTTTTGTTGAGACAAATGAATTGTGTCTTAAAAAAGTTAATAAATCCCAAGGTTGGTCATCAAAGGTACGATCGTAGAGGTGTGTATGCAACACCAAATACCACAATCTTCGTACCTAGGAGATAGACCATTAATCATGTCTTGTTTTGGTTTAAGATTCATTTCCATGTCTTAGACCACTACAAATGAACTCACAAGAGACCATGTGAGTTCACATAGCAGAAAAAATGCTATGACATGAGGAGAGAAATTGGCTAAATACAAGTCTAGAATGTACTTTTCCTGGCTATAGTACATGTTCTACTGGAAATCCATACATTTCATTAAAAGTATTTTGAATTGTGTGCGCCTTGGAATGATTGTGTGCACGTTTAATGATTTGATGAAATATGTTTGGCATATTTATGCATTGAAATGAATCTCTGAATGCCACGCTTAGAATAGGACTTCATCAAGTTGCACATATCAAGGATGATTGCACTGCAATCTAGAACCTCTCGGTGTAATTGGCATGTCGGTAAATAGACATGTCGGTGTGACAGACACGTTGATACCGTGCTAAATTGAGCACTGTTGAAAAGGGGCAAAAATGTCGAAAAAGCCGACCTATTGATGGAACCGACATGTCAATGAGACAAAAAGTTTGAATTAAAAAGGGACCCTTTCTGCGAAAGAGACAATTCATTCGAATTCGTTGTCTCCCCTCCCGCGAAGGTCTGGTGGTCCCTCCTCCTCCTCCCGTGCCCTAGACCAGTCGATAGGACCTCTCGGAGCGATTTCCGTGCCGAACAATAAGGCTTTCGTTCCTCAAGTCCTCAAAAGCCATTAAAGCACTGTTTCTGTGATTCTCCTAGATCAAGTTAGGTTCAGTCTTCACCTCATACTCTTTCGATCTACTGGCTGAGGATCCCCTCTAAGAAAAGCTATGCCAAGAAAGATGCCAGCTCAGACACGTCCCGAGACCACTGTAGAACGAAGAGAAACCAATCGTGCTAGTCGATGGGCCAAAGGAACCAAAAGGTTTGCCTCTCGGTCATGCCCAGGATCGAGCTCTGAAAATCCTGTGTATATTCAGGATCAACAGGAAACCCAACCAAAGAAGGAAGAACCCATCGTTGACAAGGGTGTTATCTTCGTCGAAGAACGACGTGAAGGAAGGAGAGAAGATGCTGAAGAAGGGAATAGTCGTCGAACTGGTAATGAAGACCATGTCGGTATCCCCAATGATAGCAGTGAAGAGGATAATTCCAGTTCCGATGATTTCTGGAGAGACTCTGAGGAGGAAGAAGAATACGAATTTCCTTCTCAAGAAAATGTCAATCTGGGAGGAAAGGTCTCAAGACTAAAAAGAAGAATGGACTACCTTGAAAATAGTCTAGAAAGTATCCGGTTGACTGTCCAAGATTTGGTCTCTGTTGTCTCCCTCTCGAACAGAGTTCCAGACACCCCATCTCCTCCTCCTTCAGCACCTCCTCAAGATGGCTCTGCTTAGGATAGTTTTTCATGCTATCTGTTTTTAGAAAAACTATACTTCTGATATTTTGACTAAACATCCATGATGTCCCTATCTGAACCATATGTACTGAATGCACATTTTGTTTTAATGAAATGAAATGGTTTGGTATGATGTGTGTATTGCTATATTTGAATGCCTTATATCTCTTGTCTATAGTTAACATGGTCTTTGTTAAATAGACTAACATGCAGGTTTGAATAAGTTGGTTTTGTATTGGCATGTTAGGGAGATAGGGTTCAGACTGTGATGATACACACATCCTTGGAGTATGGGGGAGCACAAAACTTGTGTTGATTAGCAGCTGTCACTGGTCATGACAGTGTATGGAGAAAAGTGAATGCAAGCTTAAAAGGAAGCTTGAACTTAGGGGCAACTATGTCTATGGGGGAGCTGGGGAGAAAAAGCTAAAAAGATAGCTTAGAGAATGGGGGAGGAAACTCAAAGGAAGCGAGGTACATTAGTTTCACCCATGAAGAAATCAGCTGGAACTCAGCTTGAACAGGGGCAAATAAACCTTCATGCACGAAAAGTGTACATTGAACCATGGGGGAGCACCATGAGTTGGAGCACCAAATGCAAGAAGCATGGGGGAGTGCTTGAACTTGATGTCTATCTACCAAATCTTTGTCAATTGAATGACAAAATGGGAGAGAAAATTAGTAGAAGTTGTACTTATGGGCGAGTGCTTGGCCTCTAGAAAGAGGGAGCCATAAAGGGGAGGAATATGTTGAAGCCAATGGACATGGGGAGAATGTTTATGCTTGCTTGGAGTTTGGGAATTCAAACTCAAGAAGATTGGGGGAGAAAATCTTCTCAATACTAAGTAGTGTTGTTGGCTAGGAAATCTCGTTTAGTCCTTTGATCAATATTTTGGACTAACTCCCCTAATCATTTCTCTAGTGTTGCTTGCTTGTGTGATTGAACAGGGAATCATCATTTGAAGTAAGCAAAACAAGAATATGTGAAGACCATAATCTTGTTGTCCATTTGAATATGTACATGTAATGTCATATTTTGTATTCAAATGTGTAGTAATAAGGATAGGCTTGTAATTGGTTAGTTTCTAGGTTTTGTCCTGAAATTGACAAAGGGGGAGATTGTTAGTGCCCTGGCTTTATCGAGTCCATGTTTGTCAATTCTATAACTCAAGAAGAAGCACTTGCTAAGAAGCTTGAAGACTCAAAATGATCAAGAGTGAAGATCATGCTCCACTAAGTTCAAAGCTCATCAATATGGCAATCATGAAAACAGGTAATTGGTCATAGATGACCTTAAGTGGTACCCACACTTTAGAGAGGACTATCTCTACGCTTAGTTGAACAAATGGTAAATCCATAAAGAAGCCTAAGAGAGGCTGCTGGACAGTGAGCTTGAAAATATGAATTATGTTCACTGTCAGCTCGACCAGTTGTTCTCACTGACCCCTCGGTGAAGACAGGATCGACCCATCGTGGTCAAGGACTGGTAGACCAGATTGACAGAGGTTCTGAATCAAAAAACTGACATTCTAAGTACGCCACTGACCGAGAGTCTCGTATGCATCGACCCCTCAGTGATGAACTTAAACAACCCCTCGTGGTCGACGACTCGTCGGTAAAAGACTTATGAGCTCTGGACTGTGAACTCAAATGGGCTATCAATAAAACAGACATCTCGATATTTCAAGACCGATCAAGAGTAACAAGACCGATCAAGAGTAACAAAGGACGACAAGTCGTTCTGGGTAACAGGTTTTTATACAAGAAACTATTGTCAGCATGTCTTTGCCCCAGACCGAGCCTCTCGTATGGACCGACCTATCGGTGCCATAACTGTCGACCCATCGGCGGCACCAACATGTCGACCGGGAAGTAATTATGCCGTTGGGAGTGCATTTAATACACAACAGCCGGGTGGTTGAATGGTAATAAATATGAACACCGACCCATCGGTGCCACCGACCTGTCGGTTCTGGACAGTCAGAAAGACCGTTAATACTCCTCTACAAATATGAGTGTTAGGTGTGTTGGGTGATTGTGTTACCATCTTCCTTGAGCTGAAAAGAGTTATACACTCTGAGGAACGATCAACACTTTTGAGAAGAATCATAAATAACCAATCTATTGATTGTGTTTGAAAGTGAGAAAAAGATGAGGAAGGAAAAGCATTTATCAACCAATCTATTAATTGAATTTGTCAGTGAGGAAAAGAGTATGAAAATAACTAATCTATGAAAGTTTTGGTTTAGCCAAGTTTCATTGTCATTCGGAGTTGGTGATTGCTATACGACGGCTACAAGGAGGAGCGTCGACATTCAATGGATGGAATCTTCAAGAAACACACATCAGCGAGAAAGAGCTTCAAGGCAAGTGCTTCTTGGTTTTATTTTATTTTAAAACCTTTAACCCGAAAGTGGATTAAGGGAGATTTGCTCCGGAACCACTACAAAAACTCTAGAACGTCGTCTCTGGCACAGTGGTGGGGTAGAATTCTCAGCCGATTGAGTGAGGTAGAATTCATACTCTAATTGTGAGCGTGTAAGTCCCCACATAATAAATTTGGGGATAGCTCAAAGTTGAGCGAGTCCTAACAGTGGATGTAGGTTGGAGAAACGAAGCATTTTATATCTTGTGTCCTTTTGTTTATGGTGTTAGAGCTATTTTATTGTGTTAATTGTTTAATCACATTTGCTAATACACACTCACTTTATTGGTATATCCGTTGCACTTAATTAATCAATCAAGATAATTTTAAAAAGGGCCTATTCCTCGCCCCCCCCCCCCCCCCTCTCTCTCTCTCTCTCTCTCTCTCTCTCTCTCTCTCTTCTCTCTCTCCTCCTCCTCTATAGTCAATCGTGTTGTTCTAGCTCCCAAGGGAACTTTCAAACGGGATTGACTTTTTAGTCTTCTATAGTTCATTGGGAGATACCCATACTGAGGAGAAGATTATAGAGTGTGATGGCTAGACATGTCGTGGATCTGTGTCGTTAAATCATTCTAGTTAAAAAGTGTGCTACAGCCAAACATCAATCTAAGAGATTGGACACTTCCATTCAACTCTGCATATTATGGGTTTTTGTCGAATAGTTAAGTTGCACGGGCACAGGTACAAATATTAGGAGTCTATTCAAGTGTGAGATGTTGGACTTGGAAAACAAAAAAAAAAAAGGGACTTGGAGCCTTTGCAACATATTTAAATAAACTTAAACTTGAAATTATTTTAAATAAGGTGCAAAAACAATATCAATAGAAAATAATGTTCTAGTTTTACACCAAACATTCAACATTTTAATAAGGTTTCAACGGAGATATGTACAGCATTATTTTTGTCATCTTGGAAAAAGTACTAGAAGAGTCCATAAAGAATTTGTCACACAGGTGCACATGCCCAACACAAGTGTGTCGCACATTTTGAAACACCATTCCAATAAAGTTGGAAAATAATGTACTAGTTTTACACCAAACAATCAAATAACAAACATTCATCATTTTAATCAAGTTTCAAAAGGAGATATGTACAATATTATTTTTGTCATCTTGGAAAAAAGTACTAGAAGAGTCCATAAAGAATTTGTCACACAAGTGTGTCGCACATTTTGAAACACCCTTGAAATAGAGTTGAACAGCCAGTTTGGACAGCATCTTAGTTTATATATATTTAAGTATCATGAGGGCAGTGTGCGTGAGACAATCCCAATTGACAAAGGCATGTATGGGGTAATACATAATCTTTATTCCATATCAAAAACATATAATTTTTCTCTATATGGAAAAAAAAAAATGCACTCCTATGATATTGAATATCAGAGAAAACATCTGTACATTCTTCTTTAGCTGGTTTTTGTACCAGAACCAATGAAGCACGGATACTTCGAAACCCCTTGAGTATCCATGTCGGATACGTTTCCGAAACGGATACGGCTCGGATACGTATCCAATTAATTAAATATTTTTTTAAATATGGATACGCCCCAATACGTCGCTCGGATAAGCCTGAACACGCATGGACAAGCCCGGACACGCTTGGGACACGGTTTTTTTTATATTTCTACGCCTGGACACGCATTTTTTTCCCCTTTTTTTTTTTAAAAAAAAAAAGGGGCTTTTGTTAAAAAGGGGCTGTAACCCTAACCCTAAGGAAGTCTGAAGAATTAAAGACAGAAGAAAGGAGAAGGAGAGGAAAGAACCAAGGAAGGAAGGAGACGATTGAGAGGTACGGTTTCAATTTATCTTCTCTCTCTCTCTCCTCTATTTTTCATTTTCTTCTCCTCTAGCCATCACCATAACCTCCTCTACCCATCCATGCCCTTTCGCCACCCTCCCAAAGACGTCCTAAACCCTGTCGCCACCTCCCATATTCCCTCCCTGTGTTTCCGCGACCCCCAAAACCACTCCCAACTGGTGGTGTTCTCTCCTTTGACCCACCCTCTACTGCCGTGATCACCTATAAGCCCTCTTTACCCTTGCCGCCACCTGTTTTAGACACCTTTTCGGCCAGACGGCTTGAGTTTCCCCTGCCGTCTGTGCTCAAAAGGCTCTGTCCGAACCTGTAACAGGTTCGTCCATCTCTCATCTTCATCCCCTTTCCCTCTTTTATACTCTCTTCGTCTATTCGCCAAAACCCCTACCAAACCCAAGTTCAGTCCTTCACCCACCATCTTCTTCCCTCCATTCAGCCCACTTATCACACCACCGTACAGTCTTCCTCATCCCAAACCCAAACCCAACATCATACAGACCGTGTTTACGCCAAACCCATCTTACCGTCCCTTTTCCATCTTTTATTTATTTTTTTCCCATCAATCCACCAAGTTCATTGAGTTGTTTTTCTTTTATATAGTTTAATGTAGATGCAGATGATTTATTTAATCAATTCTCTCTCTCTGAAAATTTTGCTTTAAGAAAATCCTCATTTTGAATTTCTATCAAATTGGTTCTATTTTGTTGCATGTACTACATAAATTAGCCACATGAAACTACAGTGTAGTATCAAACTATGAATCACATGAAGTTAGACTAGTAGTTATGTTCAAAGTAAATTAGCCACATGTATGTCTGTTTCATCGTTAGATTGTTTGCAACAGAAGAAACTACCATTGAACTCAAATAATCAAAAAGATGGGGAAAAAACTTGTAGAGTGAGGCTTTGTCACTTTTATGTCATTTCAATTTCTTGGTACTTCAATATAAAATTTTAAAATAAAGGCACAACTTTTATATTTGATTTTTCTATTATTGAATGACCATCACGTCAACCTTTTAGGATATTTTTAAGTGCAATTTAAATGATAAAAAATAATACTTAGGTCAAAATAATTTAAATAATTTTTTAATTCGGCGTATCCTACCGCACCTATATCCTGGTTTTTCAAAATTTGTCGTATCCCTATATCGGATATCCGATACGCGTACCCGTATCGGTGCTTCTTAGACCATAACCAACCTAAACAGATATTTGTGAACAGATCTGTCTATAATGGTCGTTATTTAAGATCATGGTCCAAACCTAATGAATAGAACTTTTACAGACTAAAATCAAGACACTCCAAACACACAGTATACTTCAAAATTAATTTGTAATATCAAATAAAAATAAATAAAAATGGGGGAAAAATAATGAACATCAGGAATTTAAGCCCATAACAACAAACAATTATGAGTTCAATAACAGATAAGGCAAACAATAAAATCATAATCAATCTAAACAAAGTACAGAAATCAATAAGGAGGGGGAGGTGGAAGTAGTTCTAACAACAAAGTAATTAATTACCTTGAAGGAACCAGTAGTCTTGGAGTACCGCGCCCACTCCAACCCCAATAACTTGCTTGAAGTCTGGTACGTGGCACGCAGAACATCATCCCCATACACCTTATGAGACACGGCAAAATCCCATGAGTTCTTGATGAAGTCATAACAGGGCTCGAAAGTCCTCACTCCACCATGCACATACGTGTACTTCATCTTGCAGTTGTTGGAACCAAAAGCGTAGCTGGCTGACACCTTGTTAGCCGGGTCCAAGATGAGTGTCCCATCCAGAGCTGTCCGATTGTCGCGCCACGAATGTGAGTAGGTGAGGTTCAAGGGCTTGTTAGATACCCGAACCGTGTTCATGAACTGAAACCTGACGTCCTACAGGATATAGTGGGTGGAAAGAGTCAAAAAAAAAAAGTGGAAAAATAATGCAATTTTCCCTTGAAAACTGGAAAGTTCTGCAAGCGTAGTAAAATCAAGTCTAGGGTGGAAATCCGCCCATTTCCTATAAAACCCTCCTTGTTTCATCAGTTGAGGAGAACAAACTTCCTCTGTTTTGCACAATTTTATTAGCAAATGTTTTTCTAAACTGGAGAATTTCCTACGAAAGTACAGGGGTACTTAACTGACCATAGAGAAATCTTCTATTAAAAAAATGGAGGGAAGATAAAAAGGAAAGAAATTAGATGGCGAAGTGATTTAACACTCGTTTTACACGATTCTTGTGAAACGATATGCCATCTTTTTTTCCTATATCACTGAATAAAACTTTTTAAAAGCTGAAATAAATACAGTGTGCTTCACAACTTAGAAGAATTTTTGGGAGAAAATTTTCCCGTAGAAGCATTCTTAGAAATGTAGAACATAGAGGAAAGTGGAAGGCATGAATGCTGGAAAAGGAATAGACGGCAATGACCGTTTTGGGAACGTCGTAGGAGATGAGGAAGCAGCCGGGCTTATCAAGGGAGAGAGCAAGGCCGTTGAGGGAGGGCCCGTTAACGACAGTGGCGTCGGTCATGGAAGCGCGTAGCTTTACATCGCCGGCGTTGATGGTCAGCGCAGCGGAGGCGTTGCTCTTCTCGGTCTCGTACTTGGCCCTAACAGAAGCTTTCATCATCACAACTGCTCCGATTTTGATATTTCGGATTTCCCGAGGTCGCGTTGGTTAAGGCCCTCACGCTTACCCCCCGGCTTCTTTTATCCGTCCGTTGGATGAGGGGTTCGGCGGACGGTTGTTGGAAATGTCGGGAACTGGCAAGAAAATAAGAAAGCAGTGGAGTCCTCCCTATTTCTAATACTCACTTGCCAGAATGGTTATGGGCGGGGCTTAATTGGGCCAAGGCCGAGCGCAATTAAAACTCAAGCTCTAATATTATGAATTATTGAATACAAAACAAATATTTTTCTAAGTATTTTAGTAAAAAATTAAATTAAATTTTGCTTTTCTATAAAATATGAATTTTATGTATTATCTAATTACTTATTTTAAAATAACTATTAAATAAAGTATAAATTAGATAATAAATTCAAATTATGCATAATTTTTTAATTTTTATAGTTTAACAAACTATTGAAAATCTAATTACATGGATTGAAAGATCACTTAATGATTTATATGTATACAAAACTTTATCCCAAAACAGAAAATGAAATCATGTGACTTTAATGATGAAAATCAGCATGGATTGAAAGATAACTAAATGATTTATGTGTATACCAAACTTTATCCCAAAACAGAAATTGAAATCATATGACTTTAATGGTGAAAATCAGAATGGATTGAAAGATAACTAAATGATTTATTTGTATACCAAACTTTATCCCAAAAAAGAAATTGAAACCATATGACTTTAATGGTGAAAATCAGCATGGATTGAAAGATAACTAGATGATTTATATGTATACTAAATTTTATCCCAAAATAGAACTTGAAACCATATGACTTTAATGGTAATGGTGAAAGCTTAAGAATAATAACACCTACTGATTTTAACCAATAGGATCAAGTGGCTTTCAACTAAAGTTTTTGATGAAATTTATTTTTAAGTAGCTAATTTAGTTAGTTTTTAATCTAATTGGTTAGATTTTTATAATTCTCAAAAAGATTTTATGAAAAATAAAAAATGACCAAGTGTAATATGCAACTGTTAGTACCACGGTTTGCCGAGTCTCTAAGTTTGTTAATTCCATGACTCGAGAAGAAACATTTTCTATAAGCTTGAAGATTCAAGATAATCAAGAAGATCATGCTCCACCGAATTGAAGCTCATCGTTATGGCAGTCACAAAACATGTATTTGGTCATAGATGACTTTAGGTGGTACCCACACTTAAGAGGACCATTCCTAGATTTAGTTGAACAAATGGTAAAATCATTTAAAGCCTAGAGAGTAAGCTTGACAGTGAATTGGAACCCAACTTGGAAATATATATTTGGTTTCACTGTCAGCTCGACCAGTCGTTCTCACCGACCCCTCGGTGGAGACAGGATCTGTAACGCCTCTTTTCACTCACCGAAAATTAGAGTCTATTTTTTTTTTAAAATAAAGACTGAGAGAGAGCGGGAACGTCACGACGCGAGCTAAGTCCGAGCTTCTAAAGCCAGGTCTTTAACTGGCCAACCATATGTGTGAGTGGACCAAGTCCACTAAAACGGTTCACACGTAACAAGGTTATACTTGCGGAATAATTCGTAGATATGGAATTATAATAGAATAACTATCTTATTCCATTTTAGATAGCAAGGAATTCTATCACTTAATAATAATTACCTTAAGTTAATATCCAAAATTAACAATCCAAACCATAGCAAATAATCTAAGTTATTACAGTCTCAAATACTAGCTACTCAAATCACATTGTCCATGAATAAACTTAAACAAAATGAAACTAGATCATCCAAGCTCCTAAGCTTGGCTCCGATCGGGTCCTTCGTTCCGTCCATTTCCTGTGTCATCATCTAAGGTAGAAGTAGGGCGTCAGACAACGCGCCCAGTAGGTACTCCGAGTAGAGTCAACACATGGGTTAGTAATAAACAAAATCACATAGATATAAATAATATCAAAACCATGCAAGTCAATGCCATGCCATGGGTGTCATATGCTATGAATCCCACCCATCATCCATATCACAATCACATAGTGTTCCTCTTGATGGAAAATCCTCATCGATGTATTATCATGAATCCCCGCGAATGCCTTATCGGTAGCCCCGAACGGAGCGCGGACTCCGGTTACATTTCAAATATAGTATTCCTCTTGATGGATAATCCACATTAAGGTATCCCCACGAATGCCTTATCGATCGCCCCGAACGAAGCGTGGACTCCGGTTACAAATCCATAGGAATCAGTGGATTCCTTGCCACGGTTGTTTATCGGAAATCCGAATGGAGCGTGGACTCCCCTCATTTGATCCCTCCCATGCCATGCATGAGATGCAAATGCCAACATGCTATGTAATAATAAACATCATAGAATTAAAATCCCATAATTGAAACATATCATTTGATACCAAAATAAATCATCAAAAACATGAAGTAAAATCATTCACATACACATTCCATGGTTTTCAATAAGGTAGGAATCCTACCCACGTCCAAATATTGGGTCCTTGTGTTTCCGTCCAAAAACCGATCACCGATCGCGTCAAGCCGATCGTACACCATTTCTGAAATCTACCTTATTACATTTAACACATACATACATCAATTTGGTGATCCATTTAATTCCATAAAATAACCAAATTAAGTATTCCAATTGATTTAAAGCATTCCCTTCATCCTTTCAATTTAACCTAACCATTTGAAAAATCATATAAATATTTCATTTCTAAAATCAGCCGGTTACCCGCTGTCTACTACCTACTATCCACTGTCCACTATCCACTAAAACTCACTTGTGGGGTTCGGCCATACAACATGGCCGAACCTCACTCTTTGGTTTTAACCCCCTTTTTACCCCTTGTTTTATTTTAAACAAAATGGGTCCAACATCATCCATTCTTTGATTACCCAATCTACTAACATTCCATAGTTAAACATTTAATTCCTTAATATACATGGATCCACAAATGTCCATAAAATTGATTCATGGGGTTCGGCCATACAACATGGCTGAACCCAAGATGTCTCATTTTTCATCCTCTCCTTTCTTAAATCATTTACAACCATTAGATCCATAAACAAAGTCCCTCCATGGGGTTTAATCATACACTTAGGTCATGAAAAGTCCTTCATTTTAAAACCCCAAAATCCATCAACATTTCTTCCATGGGGTTCGGCCATACAACATGGCCGAACCCATGGTCCATGGTTCTTCATCATCTCCTCATTTTTAAACCATCATTTACAACATTTAACCCATTTAAAATCATTAACATTCCTCCATCATTTCATCCTTTTAAAACCCTTTAAAAATCACTAACATACATCCATCATTTTCATCCTTTAAAAACCCATTAAAATTAATAACCTACTCCCATGGGGTTCGGCCATTCAACATGGCCGAACCCTATGGTTCATCTTTGCCTCTTAAAAATCACACCCCCATATTTAGATCACTTAATGGGGTTCGGCCATTCAACATGGCCGAACTTCATTTTGCCTTTCTTTAAATGGATCTTAAACCCATGGCCTCCAACATTTTGGCCAACCATTTCCAATCTATATGGAATGTTCCCTTAACCTTCTTTTAATTTATAAATCTTGTCAAGTACTACTTACCGATTCCGCTACTCCTCCGATCTTCTTTCGTTCCTTGGTCTTTTTTTTCTCCTCTTTGATCTTTTTTCGTTCTTTAGTCTTTTCTTTCTTCCTCCTTGATTTTCAGCCAAAGAGTGGTGCTTGATTAAGATGAAAATCCTAAGAGTGGTTCGGCCAAGGAAGAGGTTTGAGAGAGGGAGAGATAGAAGGATTTGAGAATGGAAAACCTTAAGTCTTTTCCTTGTCTTGTGAGAGATCGGCCCAAAGAGTGGTGTGAGTGTGGTGTCTCTTTGTAACAACCAAAACCCTTCACCTCCCTCATTAATGTTTCCTTTGGAGGTGTCATCCCATGAGATGAAACTCTTCAACCGTGTGCCCCTTGGGTTTCCATCTCATTCCATCCATCTCCCCAACGTGTATCCATGGGTTTCATCTCATGAGATGAAACCCTCCACCTTCCCAACTTGTGCATTCAAGATGGAACCCCCCCCCCCCCCCCCCCCCAACCCCCCCCATCTTAACTATTGACCAACCAAAGTGTCCCTTGGTCTTCACCATAGCATCCATTCACCTCCAACGTGTGCACCTTGGATATGCCTTTTGGGTTTCCTCCTTTGAGATGGAAACTCTCCATCTTCCCACTCCACTCACTTCAATTCAACTCAACTCAAATTAAATGAACTCATTTTCCAATTCAAGCATTTTGAACTCAACATTAATAAATTCTCAACTCATGTGAATTCACTTTCCAACTCAAGCATTATTTATCCCACTTGAACTCATTCCTCAACTCAACTCTATTGAACTCGCCCATGGTTGACCAAGTCAACCATGGCTTAGCCGACTATGAACTACATGGTATTTAGGGTCCCACTTAGCCATTTCCTTTATATGCCACCTCACTTGATGAGGTGGACCTACTCTTGAATCTTCATTGATTATTAAACCCAATTATCAAACCTTACCCATTTACATCTAATTAGCTCATATATGACCAATTAGGTCCCAATTGGGTAGTTGACCCAATTAACTTAATTTGACCCATTTATTTCAATTGAACCTTATCCATAACCCGTTGAGTCAAAATTTGGCAATTGACCCAACTCTTTACCCATCTAAGGTCCATCTCCATTATTTAATTTCAAATTCCATTAATTCACCAATTAAATGGACAATTTTCATATATATATATATATATATATATATATATATATATATTCATGAAATAAAAATCTGGGGTGTTACAGGATCAACTCATCGTGGTCAAAGACTGGATGGCCAGATTGACAAAAGTTCTGGGTCATAGAACTGTCATTATGGATGTGCCTCTGCTCGAGAGTCTCGTATGCACCGACCCCTCTGTGAAAGACTGAAACGACCCCTCGTGGTCAATGACTCTTCGATAAAGATTTATGAGTTCTGGAACTTAGAACTCAGGTGGGCTCTCGAGGAAACAGACATATCGGTAGTTCAAGACCGATCGAGAGTACCAGGACTGACCCATCGGTAAAGGGCGACAAGTTGGTCTAGGTATGACTAGTTTCTGGACTTGAAACTCTGTCATCATAGTATTACCCTAGACCGAGCCTCTCGTATGGACCGACCTCTCGGTGCTATGACTATAAACCCATCGGTGACACCGACATGTCAACTAGGAAAGAATTATACTGTTGGGATTGCATTTATTGCGCAACGATCGGGTTGTTGAATAGTCATATTTTTAGTCACCGACCCCTCGGTGCACCCAACTTGTCAGTACGTGACCGTTGCTGAAACTGGTTGTCTTGTCTATAAATACCAATCTTTGTGCAACCAGTTGGCATCCTTTGGCAAATCTGTTGGACCCTCATCATTATCAGTGAGCTTAAATAATGGCCAACTAAAGGATCACTCTCTCTCTTGTGCTTACACTTGGGGAATCTAATATAACCAATCATAAGAATTGAGTTTGTGAAAGAGAGAGGAAAGGATAATAAACTAGAAAAGATTTGGTACAACCAGTCTCCTAGTCACCCTAGAATTGTGATTGCTATACGACGGCTATAAGGAGGAACGTCGGCACACATTGGGTGGATCTTCGAGAAGCACACATCATCGAGAGAGAGCTTCAAAGGCAAGTGCTTCTTGGTTTTATTTGATTTTAAAACATTTATCCCAAAAGTGGATTAAGGAGGCTTTGCTCCGGAACTACTATAAAAAATTCTAGAGCGTCTTCTCTGGCACAGTGGTGGATGGAATTCCTAGCCGATTGAGTGACGTGAAATTCTTACTCTAATTGTGAGGGTGTGAGTCCCCACTTAGTGGATTTGGGGATAGCTCAAGGTTGAGCGAGTCCTAATAGTGGATATAGGTTGGCTAACCGAACCACTATAAATTGAGTCTTATGGTGTTTGATCTTTGTGTGTTTGTGCTTAGTATTTAAGCACTCTTCTCAACACACATCACTTTGCATTTGCTTATCTTTATTTATACATTGTGCGCAATCATAGATCATCAAGCAATATGCAAAGGTTCTAAACTTTGTGTGATCGTTTAAAGAAATTATAAACAATTTATCACTCTAAACAAATCTCTTGATTAATATCCGCTGCACTTATACTCGAAACAATCAAGAAATTTGTAAACACCACGGAAACTAGGATTGACCTATTCACCCCCTCTAGGGTCAATCGTGTTCTAGCACAAAGGGAAGGACTTTCAGCAACCTCATTATATTTTTTGTATAAATAATCGAGTGGGCCTCGGGTTCAAGCCTCTGAGCCTGCAAATACAAAAGCCAGCCCGAGATCATCCCAAATAATAATCGTGTCGCGCCTTGCCCCACGGGCCCACAAGATGCGAGATGTTTTTTCATCTAATCCTCATCATAAACAAGAATCCCGCATCCATATAAATCCTCCAGTAAGAGAGGTTTCACACACACATGAGGGAAATCTATCATGATTCTAGATTCTTATGAACGCCATAAGTCTTACTATATATCTCAACAAAGTTCTGTCTAGGGTTGAAACTCGAGCCGGTCGGGTCGGGTTTGGATAGACCCATCCCTAACCCATGTTAAAAATGGTTGAACCCGACCCGACCTGACCAGAACTGAATTGGTAACCCGAGATCGGTAAGCCAAGACGACCCGATGTCGAGCCCGAGAATCAACCCGACCCGACGTCGAGCACGAGAATCAACCCGA
The DNA here is from genome assembly GCA_022113865.1 of Chimonanthus praecox. NCBI lineage: Eukaryota > Viridiplantae > Streptophyta > Magnoliopsida > Laurales > Calycanthaceae > Chimonanthus > Chimonanthus praecox. The sequence continues at coordinate 45,114,783 of CM039089.1, read as the reverse complement.
TTTATTTGAGAGAGAGGCAAAAGAGAGAAAACATGCTAGATTTGATCGCTTGCATACGACGGTAAGGGGCGCAAGGCTCTGCTCAGGCGAGGGGCTGTAAGGACTCGGACTTTGTGAATCAAGGAATATGTGAATATTATTTATTTTAATGATGAAAATTGGAAAATTGGTGGAATAAATGGTAAATGGGCCAAAATTTGGACAAAGGCCCAAGTATGGCCCAATAGACTAATGTTTGGATTTAAACTTATTTAAATGGTCAATGAGGGTTAAATGGGTCAAGAATGGTCAAATTGGGTCAAATACCCATTTGGGACCCAATGGGTCAAGATGGTTGTGCTCTAAGGTAAATGGACTAGATGGAAATGTAATTGGGCCATGGGCCCAATGGTGATCCATTTAGAGTGAATTCAATAAAATTAAATCACCTAAGTTAAGTTAAAAATTAAACCAAGGTGATGTGACCAAGTGGGACCCACCTCCACCTCATCAAGTGAGGTGGCGTGTGGACCCAAGGTTTGGTGGGGCCGGCCACCATGGTTGATTTGGTCAACCATGGGTGGAACAATGGAAATTAGGTTAAGTACAAATGAATTAACCTAAGGTAATTATCTAATTAATTAAATAATTAAATTATTTAAAGTGGTTGTTAAAAGTGGTCAAAGTGGGGCCAAGAGGTGAAAACCCACCTCATTCCAACCTCAAATGTGAAACATGTTGGGCTTGGTGGTGGTTTAGATAACCACCACCATAAAGCAAATAAAAGATCTTAAAAATATCTTAAGGTTGGCGAAAATCATTAATGCAAGGTAAAAAAAGTGGAGATAAGCCTTGTTGGTTCTTTCATTCCCATTTTTTTCACTAACTCCATTCCTCCCACTCTTCCATTGCCGTCCCATGTCCAAGTGAAGGAGAGTAAGAAAGAAAAGAGAGGAGCTCAAGGAGAGAAGAAAGAAGTGGAATTTGGAGGGAGATCACTCTAAGATTAAGGTTATCACATCCCCTCTCATCATCTCTCCCTTTCCCTCTCTCAATTTAAGCTCTACTTTGGCCGATCCTAAGGTTGGGGGTTGCCACCATTGATTAAAGATCTTGACCTATCAAAGATCAAGAGGAAGGAGAGAGGAGGCTAAGGAAACCGACGGGAGCGGCAGAAGTCGGAGGAGACGACGGATGGTGAGTAGTTTCTTAAACAAGAAATTTTGGATTTTTAGGGTTTAAGAATTGGAATTTATTTTTGTGAATTTAATGGTGGTTAGATAATTCTATGCTGTGGAATGTAAATCCATCAAATGGAAGGGTGGAAGATGGAGAAAACCCTAAATGGGTGAATTAGGGTTAGGGAAAAGAAATAAGTAAAAGTATTAAATGTATGGTGTAATTTATTAAATTGAGCATGGAAGTAGGTAATTGGAATACAATCATGGGCCATAGGGTTCGGCCATGTACTATGGCCGAACCCCATGGTGGGTGATTTGGTATTGGATTTAATTGGTTAGGGTTTTAAGAGATGGAAGATAATGAAGGTAGCTAATGAATTTTTAGGGTTGTAAATGATAAATGTTGGAAAAATTAAAGGGGTTTAAATAAGGAAAAATCATGGAGTGTGGGAATAATTTTTGTGGCCTCAAGAGGCATAGAAAATGATGGATCATGAACCATGGGTTCGGCCATGGTGTATGGCCGAACCCTATGGTGATGAAATGGTGATCAAATGATGGGTTTAAAGGATAGAAAAGATGGGTTTAATATTTTGGTGAGTGTATGTATTTTGGAGCAATGAAATGAATAAGATAATATGGTTTAGATGCATGATTTAAATCCCTCAAGAAAGGATTATTGGTGGATCTAAAATGTTATGAATAGATCCAAGAAAAATGGAGAAAGAAACATCATGGGTTCGGCCATGATGTATGGCCGAACCCATGACCCAAATTTTAGATCATTAATGGGTCTAAAGTTAAATGTGTATGTATAAGTTTAAATTAATGGAATTAGGTCAATAAGATGGTTGAGGTAAGTGATCTTGTAATGTGGTAGAAGAATCAATTATGGACTCAAGGTAGGACTAAGAATAATGATTTAATGGAAGGTCAATTTTTATGGGCTAATGAAGGATATAGGTATGTGATTAGTTAATGGGGGGTTGGATTAATTAAATGGTTAATTTTAATGGCTATGTGACATGGTTCAATGGGTCATTAATGGACCTAAGTTGGGGATCTAAGTTTATGATCAATTATGGACTTAATCATGCATGGATAAATGAGTGATTAAGCATGAAAAATGAGGTAGTGGCAAAACCGTAATTAGTGGCCAAATTCAAGAATTCCATGGAAATTGATCATGGACTTAGGGGATCTAATGTAATGACCTTATAAGTGATTAATAAAGCCTAGGGTGGCCGAATTTTAAGATTTATGGGATTAAAAGGTTTAATAGATGACATGGGACCCACAAAACCTAAATAGTGACTTGTTTTTCATATGGGCTTAGAAATGGGTAAAACATGGACTAATGATTAATGTGTAATAAGTTACTGGACATCGCAGGCGGTGCGCGATCGGCGACCGGGTTTATCGAACGGAAAACGTAAAAGGACGCGAGTCGGTATTCGGTAGGATTCCTACATTTTTGTAAGCCATGGATGGGTGATGTTTTCTTTAATTTATTTTGGAAAGCATGTGCTTGTCTTTAAGATGAGTTTTGGATTATGCATCTTGTGATGTTTTCCTTTAAATTATTTTGGAAATCATGTGAATGTCTTAGATGGGTTTTGGATTAAATATTATGGGATGGTTTCCCTTTGTTTTATTGGTCATCAAGTAATTGTTTTAAGATGGGTTTTATTACTATTGAATTACATATATTACATGGCATATGGCATCTACATCTCATGCATGGCATGGGAGGGATATGACAGGGGAAGGATGAAATAAAACCGGAGTCCATGCTCCGTCGGGTCGACCGATAAACAAGCATGGGGACATTTCACATATGTATTATTATACATTGACGAGGCCTTACCGTAAAGGGGGATGTTGTATTTATTGTTATATCTTGATGATGGTTCTTCCATCAAGGGGGATATTGTATTTGTGGTTACACCTTGACGAGGCCTTACTGTCAAAGGGGACATGGCATCGGGATAGTAAGGATGATGGGTGGGATTCATAACACAGACACCCATGGCATGGCATTCATTCTATGGCTTTTCGTTATGTATTATCTATCTGCTTTGTTATCACTAATCCATGTGTTAGCCCTACTCGGAGTCCTACTGGGTGCGTGGTCTAACACCCTACTTCTACCCTAGCTGATGACGCAGGAAATGCCGGAGCAGAAGGACTGGACGGGAGCCAAGCTTAATAGCTTGGGAAGGCGGACTAATTATTTTATTTAAGTTATTTTGAGAAATGTGTATTTGAAGTAGCTTAACTTGTCGAAATGTAATAATTTAGATTACTTACCATATTTTGGACATTACTTTGGACATTATGATTTTAAGGATGATTGGTGATTGAATGAATGTAACTTCCCTGCTATCTAAGAATTTGTAGGTTAGGCTCTTTTATAATTTTCCGCAATTGGTTTAAATGTTCCCCGATGCTTACTTCTACGTGTGAACCATTCTCCGTGGACTTTATTCCACGTACACGTAGGGTTGACCAGTTAAGGGCCGGGCTTTAGAAGCTCGGACTTAACTGGCGTCGTGACGTCCGCGCCCTTTGTCACTTTTCCTTTTAAAAAAAAAAAAATAGACTCTGATATTTCGGTGAAAAGGGGCGGGTGTTACAGGGGCACACAACACTGCTCAAATGAGGGGCATACGACGGCAGGGACACATAGCCACAGCCATGGATCTGATTGAGTGAAAATAGTCGTGGTTAGGTTCATTGCTCAGGAGAGGTCCATATTTTCCGATGGAGGAGAGAGGGAGGGAGGGAGGAAGGAAGCAAGTGGAAGAGAGGGAGGGAGAGACTAAAGAGGGAGAGAGGAAGAGAGCGAGTGGGAGAGAGGGCAAAAATGTGGGAAGTGGGAACAACTAAGGTGTGGAAAGTGGGAACGGCTGACACTATGGGATTTAGGGTTTTGTAGGTTTTTATATTTAAGTCATAAATTTCGGGTCAGGTTACATGTTAAATTTATCAGCCCAATCTGACCCCAATTTCATGCGATTTTTTTTTCCTCTAACCCGACCCAACCCGAGTTTGAAAATTGTACAGCCCAACCCGTACAAAATACGGGTCGGGTCATATGGGTTGGGCCAAAACCTAGCCCAACTTTCACCCCTAGTTTTGTCCATTAAAATAAGAGAATGAGAGGATAATACTTCAAACCAGATCCTCAAATAAACAATTCTTGATGTACGAGTTCCATTTCAAAATATAACTCCACATGTGGCCAATGCAATATATGGCGGGTTACATGTGGTATTCATCACATTGCACCAACCAACATAACATAGCAGATGCAATAGAGTCTACATTACATTCTAATCAAATTAAGGATTCAAATATATGTAATAATTCTACATTACATTCTAATCAAATTAAGGATTCAAATATACGTAATATTATTAGAATCCTTAAAAGTGTTTCTCTAATAAACAGTAAAAGTTCATGTCCAGTAGGAAACACATGAGCTCCTATAACTATAAGTCAACAATGGGGATTTGTCTAATACATCCTCAAGCAGAGTTTATGAAATCGTAAGGGAAAGAGCTCAACTAGCCCAGTGAAGAGAAACAACATATAACTTACAATATGTTATCAAGTCAAGCATGCTAATAACTCTATATCAATTATCATCTAAAGCATGCATCACATAAATATCAAGTATTAATCCAAATACAAGTTCCCATCAAAACACACATGCAACTTATGAAATCGTAGGGCGAGTCATTATGGCACAACCCTCACATCTACGTGGGACAACCCACGACGTTACGCCGAACGACTTTCACGATCATGCAGAACACCCTAGCGTCTATGCGGGACCACCCTCGCGGATATGCGTGTTTTATGCGGAACAACTCCTCGCATTTATGTAGAAAGTCAGTTGAGCGACTTTTCAAATTTTGAATTACAGCCCGAAAGTGAGTCTACTAGTATATCAATTCATTTTAACTAACTTGTTTCCAGAAAAAATCAGTCGTGACCGTGACTGAGTGAATATGTCGACTGATTTTTTTGATAGGCCAAAATTATTCTATCAAAAAGTGAGTCTACCTCTCACTTTGACAGCCAACACCCTTTCACTCAAATGACCATGTCTTGAGCTACGGACCTTGAATTTCAGTGTTCTTGGGCTTGTTGGAAAGCTTTTGAAGGAACTATCCACTTATAAATTTTATCAATTTTGGAATTCATTTGATAGTTCAAATGAGCTCTCCAAGAGAGGGTAAACTTTATCTATCCTAAGAATTCAATAAGTATATAAATTTAAGTCAAAGATTCTAAGGTTTATCCTAAGGAGTAAATCAATGTCATCTAAGTCTACTTAGATGCATTTTACCTGACTTGGTTGGCCTTTAGCTCAAATGCCAATTGTTGTTGCTTTGCCTTTGTAATACCCTGCTTAATTAGACTAAAATAGTGTAATTAACACCGCTAAGTATGCTAAGTGAATGGTTAATTGTGTAAACCACTGTGTGGCCTTTTCGAAAAGCCCAAACTTGATCCAATTCTAGCTCGTTAGCTCAATAATCTAACTCGTTGAAGGTAGAAGGGGCAAAATAGTCATTTTACTATTTCATTTATTATTTTTGAAAAATAATCCATAGTAACCTCAAAACCATTTCGATGTGTAAAACCACTCATTTGAGATATTTGGACTTTCAAACTTGCATACACGAATGACATTCAAGAACTGAACGCTGTGAATTTCAAATCAATGTTTTAGACACTCAATCTTTAGTGTCAACATCATGAGATGTGAGCCATTGAATTAACCAGGATGACTCTTCGATTAAAATTGACAGGCTTTTTGCGTCAATTTTTCCCCATGTTTTAACCCTGATATGTGTCGAATTCAATGGAGCTATCTGTGAGGACAAATTTCCTTAGAGAGAACTCCAATATATCCCTTGGAGCATTTATACCTATCAAGTTTAAATTTTAAAAACCGTCGGAGGCTATTACAGGCTAAAATCCGTAGACCTCATCAGTGGATCTCCCATAGCCACGACATTGCTCGCCTACCGCTCTCCATTTTCCTCTATAAATACGATCAATTACCCGCCTTCCTCCCCACACACTCTCTCTCTCCATTATTGTTTTTCTTCTTCTCTTCCTTCTTTTTCCCTCTGTGGTTCTTCTGCAATTGAGAAACCGAGGCTTGAATTTGAAATTAGGCTAGGGGCATCCAAAACTCAGTTGGAAGGTGCCTATTCCAACCCATTTTTGCTCTAGAATACGATTTTAAGGTAATAAATAAGATTAAAAGCCACATTGAATTGTCAAACTACTTTCACAGATAATGTTCCCTTTTCTCCAAATTTATTGGAGGGTTTACATATAAATCATTTTCGAGAAATGATTAAAGTGAAGTTTCCAAAATTATTTTTATTTTCAATTTACTATGCACCTGTAAAGTTAGATTTTGGAGTTGGTTTTTGTGGCCACTCCATTGTGGAGTTTCAAAATCAGTTTTTCTCGCCCATCACTGTGAATTCTGGTTGGTGTCAGAAGTCCAACAGTTCACTATCGAAAGTCCGACCCGTATGGAGGACCGATACCTAGTATCGGAACTCAGACCAGAAAAGGAGGAAAACAAAAATTTGAATTTTTTATCATGTGAAGTCCAATGACTCCCGATATAATCGGAGGTCCGATACCTAATACCAGAACTTAGACCAAAGAGGTTGGAAAATTGAAATTGGATTTTTTGTTCGTGTCAGAAGTCCGATGACTTCTATTGTGCATGCAAAAAGTCTTACATTTATTACTCGCAAGATTACGAACCATTCATAATATAACAATGTGAATGTAAGGTCGAACCCAATGGAATTACAGAAAATATATCTTTAAAAACATTCACAATCAATTTTTAATTATTTAATTTAAAGATCCACTTGAAACTTATGTTGATGGATTAATTAAAAAATATGAAAACATCTTAGATCTGACATAAAGTTAACTAAAAATTATTTTATTTAATTTCCTATCCTAGTCCACAAACAAGATTTGATTTTTGTATTTTTGAAGAACAATGAATAAAAGAATGAAAAAAATGAAAAAAAATCAAAGAATTAAAGAATTAAATCAAATAAATTAAGTAAAAAAACAAATCAAATAAACAGATAAATGAATCAAATAAATAGATCAATGAAATGAAAATACATTTTACATATTATACATTGGAATTGACTTCACATTAACATGACGTCAATGTTCCATAATTTTAAAATAAAATTAAAGCTTAGACATGAAGTCACGTAAACTAACCATGATTACATTCATATTTTCATTCATAGTTATTTCAAGAATTAAATCTATGGAATTCATTAAAATGTATCTAAAAAAAATAGACTTTAGACTTGAGTAATTATTTTGGCCCTTCTTTCAGCACTAAAAAGGAGTGATACTCTTACGAATAAGAGCTTTAGAAACTAAAATCGGGGATTAAACAAACTAAAATTTTTGGTGTGACATCTATTCTTGCAATCAACATAATAAATCCAACTAAATAATTAATTATGAAAATTACAATTAATGCAAATAATCATAACACAAACATTAATTAATTGGAAAACCATAATTTAAAAGACATTGCACTTTGAATTTTATTCATCAACATGGAAATCGAATTACAATACTTGGATTTGAATTCAAAGAAAATGCAAGAAAAAATGGAAACTTGAAAAATAAATTCAAACCAGAAAAATTTAGTATTCCAAAGTCTTCTTGTTTTTTTCTCTTTCTCCTCCTCTGGTCCATGCCTATGCTTAATTTTCCTTTGTCAAATTCGAATTCCACCTTAGCCCAATGCATCTATTTATAGGCTTTGGGAAAGGATGGATGGTTCAGATTAATTAGGGTTTAAGTTGGGTAAATGGATGGCTTGGATTAAAAGGTGATAGGTGGATGAGATAAAGGCATGGACAACTAGGGTTCTTGAAATGGGAGTGTCGTGTGTGCCATGCAAGTGTATGCGCATGAATGGAGAGAAATTAGGTGATGGCTGATCTTATATGTTGGAGATTTCGGTTTCTATGTTCTAATTCATGTATGAATAAATGGATGAGATGCAAAGTTGACTTGAATGGATGGATGGATGGAAAGATAACAATATTCGAATGGGATGGAGATAGGATTTGTTAAAATCGTTTATGATGTGGATGGGTAGGTGATGAGGTATAACGACCCCTCCTGCTACGGGCACGTTAAAGATGATACAAACTCCCAAAAACGATCTAATACTGCCTTGGGTATATGTATTATTTTAAAATGGGAGACACCGCTCCCGCAACCCACACTAACCCACGGGCAACCCACAATTAAACCAATCACTAATAGTACCAATAAAGTATTAATCATAATTAAAAGCAATAACATCACCCCATTATTACATTCATTCAACTCATGTATGAATACATATCTCAAGTACATTAACTCCCAACTGCAAAATGGAATAGAAAATAAAACTGCAGCTCCAAATCTAGCGCCCGATCGAGGGTCCCGTTGACCCCTCCTCTAAGAACAAGTACTTGTAAGGTAAGGGGTGAGCTCTACATGCCCAGTGAGGGTAACACATGTATCGTATATCATCAAGCATACACGACATATAATCATATGGACATATCAATGTCTAGAATGTCTACATGCACGACTATGCAAACGTGTGCCCTACCCCTAGCACATGGGCCCAGATCTATCGGGCCTCTAGCACATCCTATAACCAACCCAATGCAACTCTAGGGCAACTCCCTCATATGCCCATACACTACAGTCCACCCACCCACGAGTACACAGACCGATCCCCAACCGGATCAGGGTCCTTGGTCCTCAACCAGACCTATGACTCTCCCAGAACAACCCACACACCTACCACAACCAAACCATGGGTTGGGCGCACTATGGTCCAAACAGACTATCACACGGGGAGTAACCACTGCACCAGTCCCCAACAGACTGCCAACCAAACCCATCTGTGGTCTCCTCAACCAAGCACAAGACTCCTAGTAGTCATACATGTATCCTCGGGCCCCATCCACTGGTCTCAACATGTAACGCCCCGCCCTTTTTTCACTCGCCGAAAATCAGAGTATATTTTTATTTATTTAAATAGAGTGAGAGAGAGCGGGAACGTCATGACGTGAGCTAAGTCCGGGTTTCCAAACCCAACCCTTAACTGGCCAACGATACGTGTGCGTGGACCAAGTCCACTAAACAGTTCACACGCTACATCAATTGCGGAATAAACATATGGATTAATATTTCATCCATAAACATAAGCATCAATTCTAAGCAAGGAAGTCAATCACATAAAATTAAATGAGGTTCAAATATCCAACACATTGTCAAACCATAGCAAAATAAATATAAGTTATTACAGTCCCAAAGTGCAATTATCTCAAATACATTGTTCCAAAATAAATATTAAATAAAGCAAGCATAAGCTATCCAAGCTCCTAAGCTTGGCTTCTTTCACGTCCATTGCCCGTTCCATTTTCTGCTCCAACATCTAAAGGGTAGAAGTAGGGCATTAGTCAACGCGCCTAGTAGGAATTCCAGATAGGGTCATACACATAAAGGATCAATGTAAAAATCGGAATAAGAGTAATCACATTAGAAAACTATAAACATATCATAGTATTAAAATCAGTGCATGATAATCATATCCAAATCATGTTCATATATATGTCAATGCCATGGGTGTCATATGCCAATGATCCCCCACCCAATCTCCATATCATCACCATATAAGTCATATCAAGTGTTCCTTGACCAATTATTTCCATAGTGTTTTGTGATGTACCACCAGGTCACTGAATACCTCCCCACGTATTTGATCGGAAACTCCGAATGGAGCGTGGACTCCTCCCCATGTGTGTTAATCGGAATCACCGAATGGAGCATGGACTCCTCCCACATATGTCACCAGGAATCAGTATGGACTCCTCCCATATATACTAATCGGAATCACCGATGGAGCGTGGACTCCTCCCCATGTATGTTAATCGGAATCATCGAATGGAGCATGGACTCCTCCCTCATGTTCCCTCCCATGCCATGCATGAGATCATGAATGCACAATTGTTATTTTGTATCAAAATACATATTTAATTAAAAACAGTTCACAAAATATATTCCATTCATTTTAACCAAAATGATTTATCATGTTTGTAAATCTAACAAAAAACGCATACATATATAGATCCCGATGCATTTCAATAAGGTAGGAATCCTACCAATTTTCAGTTTACTATCCTTGTTGTTTCGTGAAGATACCGTTCACCGATCACGTCAAAGCCGATCGCACACCCTTTTGTGAAATCTCGTTACCTTAACGAATTCATTTATATACAATAATCAATTCATTATTCATTTAATTTAAGACTTTTCACTTTTAAATTCAGTTAATTGAATCAAGAATTCAGTCGACTGAACTCGGCAGATTACCGTTCGCTATCGGTCCTGCGGACGATAGAAACCCGTCCGCGGACGGTAATACCCGTCCCGCAGACAGCGCAATCCGTCTGCACCTACAACACCTAGTCCACATCTGTTACCCGTCCCGCGGACAGTCCATACCTGTCCGCGGACGGTAAAACACGTCCTACAGACAGTGTAACCCGTCCGCAGACAACACCCTGTCCACATCAGTTACCTGCGGACAGTCCACACCCGTCCGCAGACGATAAAACCTGTCCCACAGACAGTGCAATCCGTCTGCAGACAACACCCTGTTACCCGTCCCGCTGACGGTAATACCCGTCCAACAGACAGTGTAACCTATGTTCAGTCCTCTTTTGTTTGCATGTTTTTACATTCTTTTCTTCATGAAACTCTCCCCTTATCCTTTTTAAACATGTATTAAATCATTTATACATAAAATCAGTGGACATACTCCACCCACTAACCAATGTTAAGGTCTTTTCCTTAATTCATTCCATCTTATGCTATTCAAACAGGATTCTGAATTTAATCTTTTGTTTGCTGGTCTTTCAACACATATCCATTCCCCGAATGGATTTTCCAATTCCTATGGCCTTATCATAATTCGGCCACTGATTTCAAATCAGTATATGGAATCCATAGGTTTGGCCAAATCATGGCCAAATCTATGGCTTCCCTTAGTCTTAACCTTAATCCCATATTACTAACTCCATACATACCTCTTTCCTCGACTCCTTTCTTTTTCTCTGAATTCCTCCTTAATTCTTCTTTCCTTTCTCTGCTCTTTACTAATCTCCAAGTATAGAAAACGAAAATGGAGAGGGAAAGAGGAGTAAAGATGAAAATCTCTTTGTTTGTGCAATATGAATTTCGGCCAAAGGGGTGGGGTGTGTGCCCCTTGGTTGTACCCCTTTTGTAACAGCCACAATCCTTTCTCTTCCTTGTTATTCTTTTGTCTAACCAAGGAGTCCATTGGCTTAACCAAGGAGGCTCTTTGAATTCCATTGAGTAAAGGGTTCCATCTCAACCATGGTGTCCCTTGGCTTAACCAAGACACCACTTGAGATGGAAACCCCTACATCATCCAATGTGTACCTTGAGTTGGTGCCCTTTGAAATGGAAAACTCTTCCATTTCCATTTCAACTCACCCATCTCAACTCAACTCCATTTAACTCACTTTCACTCAAGCAATTTAATCTTGAATCAACTCCATCAATATCTTAATTCAATTGGACTCATTTGCCAACTCAACTTAATTTGAATTCTGTAACACCCCAATTTCTCAATGAAGTGGAAAATTACCAAAATGCCCCTGAGTAGTTAAATTAATTATTTTGTGATGTTAAGTAAGGAAATAGTGGGGCCCATTGCTCAAATTAAAATCATATGAGCACATTATGAATGTTAAGTTTGATTGGTTGAGTAATTTACATCATTTGGGTCAAAAATGGCTAAATGGGTCAAAGGGCCCAAATGGGACCCATCGGGTCAAAATGGATGATTTGACCGTTTTGTGAGTTTAAATTAAATGGGGTTAAGCCTATTTGATTAGAAATCAACTGGAGAAGAAATGGGTAGGCTTGATCCATATGTGAAAACCATTTACAAATGACCAAAATACCATAATTAGGTCATGGAGTCAAAACGGGTCAAGGAGCTAAAAGTGGACCCGACGGGTCGAGTTGATTATTGTTGACCATGGGGACCCTCAAGGGAGATAAAACACGAGTCAAATCAGTGAGTGGGACTGAAGTGAGTTGGAATTAAATCAAGTTATGAGTCAACTCATGTGCATTAAATGAAATGCATTAAATGTGATGAGTTGGGTTGGAATAAAAATATCTTGAGTTGGGTGAGTCAAAATGGAAATCCATGGGACTGTAAATCAGTGAGTCTAATGGGAATTTGAAGAGGTTAGCTCAGCTTTAACCACCCAAACTAGTCCCACACATTGGGGACTTGTTTGGGGTGATTTCCATGATGTATTAAATGGGAATACATGGGATTGAGATGAGATGAGTGGTAAAGTGAATGGTTGCAATGGTTGGTATCAAGGGGTGCCTTGGATGGCACCCAACATCTCCTCGTTTTTGACAAGAAATTATGAGGATTAAGGAGTGAGGTTTGGCTGATTTAACAAAAGGATGAGACCACTCATTTGGCCGAATGACATTGCTAAAATTCTTGGAAATCCTCATCTTTCTCCCTCTCTCCAATCGGTGTTCTTGGCTGGAACAGCAGAGGCTTTTGGTACCAAATATTCAAGCTTAAACCAGCAAGGAATTGAGGAAGAAAGGAAGAAATAAAAGATAGGAAACAAGGATCAAAAGTCAAGAAGAAAGGCTTGGGAAAATTGGTAAGTTTTTCATTGAGTTTTGTTGAAAAACATGGAACAAGTAGGGTGTGGATTGGGCCATGATCATGGCCGATTACACCAATGATTAATCTTGATTAAATGGATGTTCAGAAATGATTAAGATGACCATTGGGTTCGGCCACCATAGAGGGCCGAACCCCATGTAAAGAGATGGCATGGTTTTCATGTTTTGAAACATGAAAACCACGGATTTTGTGGACTGTTTTGGGTTTTGAATTAAGATTTAAATACATGTTTTAGAATGGTTAAAAACCATGGATCTGAATGACATAGGGACTGAAATTTATATGGTCTAAAATCAGTGGATTAAAAGATGGAAATGGACCATTGGGTTCGGCCACTTAGCATGGCCGAACCCCATGGAAACAAGCAGTTAGTTTTGATGGTTTTTAGAAGTTAAAACCATATAAGTTAGGACTGATGTTAGATGGTTGTAATAGATTTAAAATGCATGTTTAAAGAGAGTTAAAACATGGGTTTGGATATCAGAAAAGGCTGAAGTTATGTAGTCTAAATCAGTAGATTAAAATTGGAAAAGATGGACCATGGGGATTGGCCATCTTGGATGGCCGAATCCCATGATATGATGTTGGTTTTTGGATGCTTTCTTTTAAAGTTAAAACCTGATGTTAATATACTATTTATACATGTTTATCTGAGGTTTAAAAACAGTAAACATAGCCATTGGGTTCGGCCCCCATGGAGGGCCGAACCCCATGTAAAAGGATGTTGGTTTCATGTTGGAAAAACATGTAAACCATAGACTTTTTATGGACTGTTTTGGATGGTTTCTTTGAGAGTTAAAACCTGATATTAATATACTGTTTATACATGATTATTGGAGGTTTAAATAGAGTAAGAATGACCATTGGGTTCGGCCAACATGGAGGGCCAAACCCCATGTAAAAGAGGGTTGGTTTTCATGTTGGAAAACATGGAAACCATAGACCTTTGTGGACTGTTTTTGGGAGGTCTTTATGTAATAAGGTTACTGATTTTGGGTTGTCCATGGGATGGCTAAATCATGGGCTTAAAATGACTAAGGGGTAGAGCCAATTATTATTTAAACAAAGGACATCATTGAGCAAAGAACCATAAGAGTTCGGCCATGAGTATGGCCGAACCCCATGGACTGTTTTCATGGGCCATTTTATGGATGTATGTGTGATTAAAAATGGAATCATGTTTGCTGTTTTGGTCGTCCAAAACATGACTGAACCATGTTAAGGTTACGGTTAAGGTTGTAGAATTTAATCAAGGTATTGGTGGCAATGGCAAATCTGTGAATACAAGCCAAATGAAGAGATTGATCAAAAGTACTTATAAGATGTTTTAGGTCTCATATGTGAATGGACATGTAAATAAGATTATGATTTACTTATTGTTGCATAATAAGGTACCGAAAGTTGAACGACGAACGAGTCGTGACCGGTTAAAGCCTAAGAAAGAACGACCGCTAAAGTGATTCTTCAGTAGGTTTCCTACCTACTTGTAACCACGGTTTTTACCCAGTTTTCTTATGATACTCTTGTTTTAATATATGTTTTTCAAATGATATATTATGCATTAACAAATGGCATACAGGCATTGGCATCTCATGCATAGTCATGGGATAATGAATGAAGTTCTACAGTGATGGCTACGATTGTACATGATGGGGGTTGCCCATTGCATGTACATATTGTATAGAAGAGATGAATGTTGTTGTAATTTACCTTGTCGGTGCAAGGCACCTCAAGTGATGGCTACGATGGTACATGATGGGGGTTGCTCATTACATGTACATCGTTTATAGAAGAGATGAAGGTGTGTTGTAATTCACCATGTTGGTGCAAGGCACGTCAAGTGATGGCTATGAAAGTACATGATGGGGATGCTCATTGCATGTGCATATTTCATAGCATTGTTTTTACCTGTTTTGATGATCATGTATTATGATATGTATGCATGTTTTATATGCTAACATGTGGTAGCCCTGATTCGAGAACCTACTGGGCGCGTTGATCAACGCCCTAATTCTATCCTCAGAGGAGATTGCAGGTACAAGCAAGGGAAAGGAAAGGTCATTGACCGGGAGGGGAGCTGAGCCTAAGTGCTTTAATGATGGATTTTGGATTACGTCATATTACTGTCATTTGAATACTATTGTTGGACATGTAATAATTAGTTATTTGCTATGGTTTGATTAGGATAATAACATGTGGATGGTTGATCTATGTTATTTAATATTTAAAATTGTTACTTGCTATCTCGTCTTTCTATTCCGCAATTATCTAGATTATTCTGCATGTTGATGTTAGTTCCATGTGTGATTCACTATCATGGTCTATTCCATGTACACATGGGTGGCCAGTTAAGGTTCAGACTTGTGTAGTCGGAACTTAACTTCCGATGTTTATTTTAAAAAAAAAAAAAAATTTAGACTCTGAAATTCTCGAAGAGGGCGGGGCATTACAAATTCACCCATGGTTGACCATGTCAACCATGGCTTAGCCGACCATGCACCACATGGTATTTAAGGTCCCACTTTGGCCATTTCATTTACATGCCACCTCACTTGATGAGGTGGATTTACACTTGGATCTTAATTGGGTAGTTGACCCAGTTAATTTAATCCTACCCATTTACCTTCAAAATCAATTCACCTTGACCCATTTGGTCCCAATTGAGCCATTGATCTATTTATTTAAGGCTTACCCAATTATTTCTAGGCTCAGCATTTACACACCACGAAAAACTGCCTCTACACATCCAATTTCGTATTCGGGTGGCAAATTACCACGATACCCCTGCATTTTCATTCGTTCGAATGAATGCCCAGTTCATTGTGGCATTCGTTCGAATGAATACATGCATACCCCCGCAATTTTGATTCTTTCGAACGAATGCCCCGTATAAATTTAATTCATTCGAAAGAATCGAGTGAACAGTAACGCGCGTTACTATTCACCCGTTCATTCGAATGAACCGATGGAATGAATCACTCGATTCATTCGAATGAATTGATTTTCTTTAAAATTTAAAATTTGTTTTTTAAGCACTGTTTATTTTTAAAATTTCTCAAATTAAATATCTGAACTAATTACGATAATCTGATAAAAATCCTTTAACACTTCAAGATCTTTTAACATTCACAAATGCTTAAAACACAGTGTTTTATAAATAAGGGTATCCCTAGGCTGTGCCGAAAACACATTTAAGAGTGTCAAAAGACCTTGAAGTCTTAAAGTATTTTTATCAGATTATCGTAATTAGTCCGGATATTCAATTTGAGAAATTTTGAAAATACACAGTGCTTAAAAAATAATGGTCTATCTTCCATATGCTAGAGTAATGCATAGTGTATTAAATAATAAAATCTCCTTTAAAACTTTAAAGTTATTTTTTAAGCACTGTGTATTTTCAAAATTTCTGGAATTAAATATCCGGACTAATTACGAAAACTTGATAAAAATACTTTAAGACTTCAAGGTCTTTTGACACTTCTAAATGTGTTTTCGGCACAGCCTAGGGATACCCTTATTTATAAAATACTATGTTTTAAGCATTTGGGAGTGTCAAAAGACCTTAAAGTCTTAAAGTATTTTTATCAGATTATCGTAATTAGTCCAGATATTTTATTTGAGAAATTTTAAAAATACACAGTGCTTAAAAAATAACTTTAAAATTTTAAAGAAAATCAATTCATTTGAATGAATCGAGTGAACAGTCACGCGTGTTACTGTTCACTCAATTCATTACATCGGTTCATTCGAATGAACAGGTGAACAGTGACGCACGTTACTATTCACTCAATTCATTTGAATGAATTAAATTTATACGGGGCATTCGTTCGAACGAATCAAAATTGCAGAGTATGTATGGATTCATTCGACCAAATGCCAAAATGAACTGGGCATTCGTTCGAACGAATGAAAATGCAGGGGTATCGTGGTAATTTGCCACCCGAATATGAAATCAGATTGTGTAGAGGCAATTTTTCCTGGTGTGTAAATGCCGAGCCTTATTTCTAATTCAACCTTATCCATGACCCATTGGGTCTTAATTGGGTTATTGACCCAATTACCTTACCCATTTGGGGTCCATTTCAATTTCTAACCTTAAATTCAACCAATTAAGCAATTTAAGTAAACCAATCCAATATATTTATGATTTGAAAAATCCAGAGTGTTACACAACATAACCGGCACATCCACCCCTCACGAAATTCCATAGGCTTTCCACCGAGTTAGCCGGACGAACTCACTCGTTGGGCGCCCACAAACTCCCAGTGAGTCAACACCCGCATCACAAGTCTCAACCAAGAACCCCAAGTCATAACCACGGGTATTTGCACTACCACATCCCTCAGCCAAATATGTGGTGAACAAACGCTCAACCCACCTGACTTCTACGGAGACCTAGTACATATCAACGTACCCTACGACCACCCTACCTCTAGGGCCACCTCCACAGAAATCCACACACACACTACAGACCGGTACCGCGAGTCATGAATCATAACCTGACCATCAAGTCTACGGGAGCTATCTTTAACCATACTGGCGGGGGCTATCCTCCACCGCACCATGTCTCGATTGATGTGTGGGTGAAACACCCTCAACCCACTCGATCATTCGGGGATCATAAACCATACTAGCGGCGTGACACCCTGAACCGATGTGGGAGAGTCCCACATCGGTAATGAAGGGAGTGAGGTTGGGGTATTTATGAGGCCAAGCCCCTCTTGACTAGTAGGACGCGTTTTGCACCTGGCCATGTGGGCCCTGACTCAAAAGCAAAACCGTGCGGGCTCGCTTGTGTGCGAGGCCTAGAGCGGACAATTTCTTTCTAGGTCAAGCCCTAAGCCCTGTATTCTGGTCGGGTTGTTACAAGCGGGAGCTTTCCTCAGCCTCACCATCCCTCGACCAATGAGTGGGTGAAACACTCTCAACCCACTCGATCATCCGGGGATCACAAATCATACCAGCGGGAGTTGTCCTCAACCGCACCATCCCTCGACCAATGAGTGGGCGAAACACTCTCAACTCACTCTATCATCCGTGGATCACAAATCATACCAGCAGGAGCCATCCTTAACCACGCACTCAGGTATTGTTCTGTGATGACCTCTAAGTTGGCCTTGGGCGAGTTAACACTTGACCCAAGAGCTTCCCTGAGGTTTCCATGATCACCTCACAACATGTCTCTCCTGGGACCCCCGAGCACCTCGCCCTCTAAACCGGACCACGCCTCTCCCACAGGCGTGTCCGAAGATAATAAAGATAAGCCTGACAGTCAAACCCACACTAAGGGGTGCATCAACCCATCACAAGAATAAGTACCACTACCATACCAGGGTAGACCCAACACGGCCACGACTCTGTCAAGGGCCCATCTACCCAAAAGGGGAACACCCGTCAGGTACTCACACACCTACGGACCCACGAACGAGCAGTCCATAGCTCAACCGCATCTGCTGTGTGGTTTCTCATGACTTCCCAATCCTAACTACTTGACAAGCTAGGGGGAGTCTCTAAATCCTAATGTAGCCTAGTACCCATGCCCCACCGATATTCCATGCACACTAGTTGCATGCATGCACAGTTACCTCTGTGCATGTTGCCAACATAGCATATCACAACATAATTAGGTATATACATCATTATTTATCACATGCTAGCACATTAAAATTCAAACATGTTATCAACCAAAACATGTTCCATACAAGCATAGTAGGTGATATCATTTACTATCTACCGCATGTGAATCTAAAGCATGTTGATTAAACTATCAATCACATATATGGCAGGTTATCACACCTCAACCAATCATGTTATCATACCATTAACCAGTCGTAACATCAGATAAATCATTCATAGGTGCTCCGTGAGCATCGGGAACAAATACACTCGGATGGGACCCCCGTCACATAATGGTATCAACAGTTCCCTTGTCGAGTGGCTCATAACACCGGGGGACCCCATTCGTCACATCCGTACCCACACATTTGATAGAGAAGTAATATGCATATAGTGCATGTTAAAATCGGTGGTAGGTTCCCACACCTGTGTGTGCCTTTCAAATCTAAAGCAAGAAAACGGGTCCGATGGGTTGAAGGGAGCTCAATCTGTTGAAAAAGAACAAAAATATAAGTAAGCGGGGCAAAAATGGCCAAAAGAAGCCTGCAGTGAAAACGAGCCTAAACTGGGCCGGGCCTGAGAATTAGGAGCTAAAACTGGGTCTGGCCCGAAACTGGGTCGGGCCAAGACTGGGCCAAATTGAGCTTGATCCTGACAACAAGGACTGGCTAAAGGGCCTGGTCTGCTGGCTACAAACAACGGATTGGGCCTTGGTTGCCAAGGCCCAGAACCGAACCCAACTGAGTCAACTCAGTGACTTGACTAAGTTGGCTCGGCACCTAGTTGAGAAACTAAGAAAAAGACGGAAAATGAGGGAAATAGAACGAAAAAGGAAGAAAAGAAAGGAAAATCGAAGAAAAAAGAGTGGGAAGAAGGGAAATGTAGAAGAGGGGAAAGAAAGGGGTACCTGAAATCGGCAAGGACGGCGGAGGCAACTGGAAACCGACGGCTAGATCTGGACAACACCGAAGGAGAAGAGGGAATGGCGGGGATGTCCGAGCATAGAAGTGTCGGAATAGCAGCTGAGAGGGCTCCATCGCAGCAAGAAAAGAAGATAGAAGGAGATAAATGGCGATGGATGCAACGAGATATGAAGGGAGCGAGGGCTGGAGCAAGGAGGTTCGGGCGCGGTGAGGCAGTAAGAACTCAGGCGAGGGAGAGAGAACGAATCGCAACGAAAGGGAGAGAGGAATAACAAAGAGCGAGAAAAGATAACAGAGTCACTGTAACTTCCACTACTACAGTGTTGCAGAAGTAAGAGTTATAAAGGGTCGGGCCTTTAGGGTTTAAGGGTTAGGAGGGTTTGGGGTTTTTCTTTTTCTTTTCTTTTTTTCTTCCAAAACTCATAAAAGGAACCAAAATCTTAAATTTTTAAAAATAATTTAAAACCCATTAAAATCGAATGACAAACGTCGGAGGAGAAATTCGTGTGATTTTCAAACGTTTTGCATGATAAAACATTTAATAATTTAAAATTACCCAGAATGCCCTTTTTGGGTTAGGTGGGTTCACGATTGAGATAGAAATTGCCACCCCCAATTTGGAGGTACCATTGAGTTATTTATTATTTATTTTATAATTAAAATGATTAATTAATTAACAAAAATCTACTAATTTTTTTTATCAATTGGTGATCTATTTATAAAAATAAATAAAGAAAATATTTAATTTATAAATTTAAAGAAACATGGTATATGAACTGAGCAACAGATTAGTAATAGTCTCAATAAATCTTAAGTAATTCCACAACCTAATTTTTGTATTTTTTTTCTAAATAATATGCAAACTCATAGTGCCCCGACTTGCCGAGTCCCTATGTTTGTTAATTCCATGACTTGGGAAGAAACACTTGCTAAGAAGGTTGAAGAGTCAAGGTGATCAAGAATGAAGATTATGCTCAACTGGATTGAAGCTCATCGTATATGGCAATCACAACAGGTATTTGGCCATAGATGACTTTACGTGGTACCCACACCTTAGAATGACTGTCTCTAGGCTTAGTTAAAAAAATGGTAAAACCATAAGAAGCCTAAGAGAGGAAGCTAAACAGTGAACTTGGAAATATGAATTAAGTTCACTATCAGCTCGACCAGTCGTTCCCACTAACCCCTCGGTGGAGACTGGATCGACCCATCGTGGTCAAAGACTGGTTGGCCAGATTGACATAGGTTCTGGATCATAGAACTGTCATTCTAGGAAAGCCTCTGATCGAGAGTCTCGTATACACCGACCCCTCGGTGAAAAATTGAAATGACCCCTTGTGGTCAACGACTCGTCGATGAAAACGTATGAGGTCTGGAACTTAAAACTCAAGTGGTCTCTCGAAGAAACAGACATCTCGGTAATTGAAGAAAGATCGAGAGTACCAGAACCGACCCCTCGGTAAAGGGAGAGAGGTTGTTCTGGGCAGGACAAGTTTCGAGACATGAAACTCTGTCAGCATGTTGTTGCCCCAAACTGAGCCTTTCGGTGCCATACTGTCGACCCATCGGCGACACCGACCTGTCGACTGAGAAATAATTATACCGTTGGGACTGCATTTAATGTCCAACGGTCGGGTGGTTGAACGGTAATAAATATGAACATCGACCCATCGGTGCCACCAACCTGTCGGTACTGGACAGTTTGAAAAAAACTGATAAGACTCCTCTATAAATATGAGTGTTGTGTGATCATTTAACAATGTTCCTTGAACTGAGAAAAGTGATACACTTTAAGGAACGATCAACACTCTTTTACTGAGAATCATAAACAACCAACCTATTAATTGAGTTTGAAAGTGAGAAAGAGAGGAGGAAATAAAATATATAAACTAGGAAACCTTTGGTAAAACCAATTTCCTTGTCACCTTGAGATTGTGATTGCTATACGACGACTATAAGGAGGAGTGTCGGTACGCATTGAGTGGGATCTTCAAGAAGCACACATCAACGAGAAAGAGTTTCAAAGACAAGTGCTTCTTGGTTTTAATTTTGTTTTTAAAACCTTTGTCCCGAAAGTGGAATAAGGAGGATTGGCTCCGAAACCACTATAAAAAACTCTAGAGTGTTGTCTCTAGCATAGTGGTGAGTGGAATTTCCATCCGATTGAGTGAGGTGGAATTGCTACTCTAATTGTGAGGGTGTAAGTCCCCACTTAGTGAATTTGGAGATACTGAGTCCTAATAGTAGATGTAGGTTGGCGAACCGAACCACTATATATCTTGTGTCCTTATGCTTGTGGTGTTAAAGTTATTTTCTTGTGTAGATTGTTTAAATCACATTTGGTAACACACACTTACTTGATTGTTATATCTGCTTCACTAATCAATCAAGTAATATTTTAAAAGGACCAACGATTTTAGATTGACCTATTCATCTTCCCCCTCTAGGGTCAATTATGTTCTAGCCTCCAAAGGGAACTTTCACAAACATTGTATATCTCAAATTATTTTATAAAAATTATAATAAAAATTCTAACATAGACTGAAAATTTGCCAATGGACAATCTTTTTTCCTATTACAATTGATATTCCAATTTACTATAATATTTTCAACATTTCTAAATAATAAAAAACATTGATATTTTCATGTCTAGAGAACCGACGTTGAAAACTTTCCACAAAGTTATTTTTCTTCTTTTTATTTATTGAGCTTAGGCTTCTCAAGTTGAAGTAGAGTTTGAATTTGATTCGCGCTTAACTCCTCTAAGTCATTCTCCATGGGGTTATTCCATATCAACTAAATTGATATATGTCGATTGGGAGATTTCTTTATACTCGTGGGATTAATCTCATCTAAAATGTGGGGTGGAGATACTCATTTAAGGAAAAAAACGTTGAAGTAGGGCGGCATTCGATTTAACGGGGGGTTGGATGAGTTAAATTCGAACCTGCCAGGCTCACTCAGGCAAAAGTTGGGTTCATCCGACTTAAATCTGTCTTCGAGCTAAGATTGGGCTAAAAATGTCACGCCTAAATCAGGTCAATTTTGGACTACTGCTTACAATTGTCCACTTTTTATATGTAGAGATCAGATATTTTTTCTTATCCTTTTAAATTTTATGAATCCAAAGAAAAATCTACTGGTGGGATTGAAAACATACTAAATCAAGTAAAGATGGGTCAGATTTCGATTAAAAAAAAATTTTAAATTTTAGTCATTTAATTTTAATGAATAAAATCACCAACCACTATAAAAAAATACTAGGTGATTTTGATGACTAAAATCAAGTGTCTAAAGTAATTTTTTTTTTAAAAAAAAAAAAAATAGGTGCAATTACAAATCAATTACTGTACCTTTAGTCTCACTAGCCGGTCTTATTTACCCTAACCAATTTTTTGTAAAATGAAAAAAGACTAAGTGAAAACCATGTTAGTAGAATTGATGTTCAAGACTCAAACTTGGCGTGGAGGTAAAAATTCTTTCCAATTTCTAAGTTAAAAGCTTTTATGGGCCTAGGACTTATAACTCATTCATAAAAGTCGATTAAAGTTTTGCAATTTAAGGCCTTGGGCCCATACCAAGACTGACCTTAAACCAAGATAAGCTGAACCCGAATTGTCTGAACTAATACTGGCTCAGTCTTGGGAAGGCTTTTCCTATCTAAATTCAGGTTCGGGCTCAGTTTCATAAAATCAGGCTATGGTTCAGGGGTCAAAATCTCGGCCGATACGCATAGTATCGGCAAGAGATAAAAAAAATCGGCCGATACGACCGAGATATTGGCCTAATATCGGCCGATTTTTAAAAAAAAATTATTTAAAAAAACAAATATCGGCGTGGGCCTGATCGATATCTCGGCTGATATTCGTCCGATACGGGTGAATATCAGCCGATATTTATATATTTTTTTAAAAACAGCCTTTTTATTTTTTTAAATGAATTTTTTCAAAAAAAAAACCACTGAGATTTTCAAAAAAAAAATGAGGAGAGAGAAAAATCTCAGCTAAAAATTCGGCTGAGCCGAATTTTCAACTCCTGCTACGGCTAGAGCTGAAATAAAACCTAACTTAGCCCATCTGAATTCACCCTGAGGCTTAACCCTCAATTAGCCCAAGCGAGGTCCAGACTTTCACTTAAGTATTATATAGTTTATATATCTTAAGCTATATTATATTAAATTATATTAGACACCCTTTCATCCTAGCCATTCATGGAGTTGATATAATCTAACCGTTCATTTAAGATGCTTTTAGATGTAAATAAATCCAAAATTGTACTTAGAATTCCATAGAAAATCTTGGGCAGCTGATACACGCCGGCAAAGTCTAAATTGAGGTCATCACTTGCGTTCAAAATTAAAAATGGAAAAGTAGCAAATTCCGGGCATTTTGTATGCCTTAATGGTAAATTATTCTCTCTTAAAATTGATATTTTCTTTTAATTTTTTCCATTTGATATATCAGCACTATTAGATTATTTATGATAGTTAAAAATATTTATTTAATGTTTTATTTCTACCTTAAAATTAAAGACCATAATTATTCATTATTTTATTTAGGACAATTTGATAATTAACATGAGAATTTGTCCATCCATAAGATGAGACTTACAAGTGGGACCCACGATCTTTTAAGTTCCGTCAAAGCACTTAGGATTACAAGTGGCAATTTCTTATTTGACCTGCGAACCTAATTTGACTTGAAAAAAAAAATTTGATTTGGGTCATGTATTATCTTGAATTTTTTTTAAAATAGAACTGACTTGACTTTACTCGTAATAAAGTTAAGTCGAGGCACATAGAATGACTCAACTTCAAACCTAACGTAACCTAAGTTAATAATGCTATAGCACTCTATCTTACTCAAATCAAGTTCAAAACTTGCATGAACAGGTTATAAATGAGGTTTGAATTGTGATGGCCCGTGTCCATACCAAGTCATGAAATGAGATGTAGTGAAGATATGAGAGGACATGAGAAGGCAATGAGAGAAAGTCATCAGAATGACGCAAATCTCATGCAGTGAAGGCATGAGAGGACATAAGAGGGCACTGAAAGAAAGTCGCCAGAATGACGCAAATACCAAGATCCCATATAGCCAATTGTTAGTCCCAATGTTTCAACCCAAGGGTATATAGGTAATTTTGATGACAACAAATTATTAACTTATGCTATTAATATTTCAAATGGAGTTATATTATGAGACATGGAACAAAGAGAAACTCCAAATTTCAAGGGAGACATGTAGTGATCCAACTCAAATTAGCAGGTTTAGACCCAATTAAAAGTTTCAGGTAGATTTTTAATCGGGTGTTGTCTCTGTTTGCCTGACTATCTGTTCGAAATTGTTTGAATTTAATAAATGATCTAAAAATTCAATTTTGACCCCAGACTCAAAAAATGGCAGGTGTCTATTTTTGGAAACTTTTCAAATTTAGAAAATTTCAAAATTGGTGTTATCAGGATCCGCAACTATTAAGAAAAATTTATTTGAATATTATTATTCAAATTTTTAGTTTTGAATTCCATTTTTGGAAAGTTCCTGAAATTGGCTTTGGTGGGACCCAAATTAATTATTGTTGGAAAGATTGAATTGAAAGCTTATTTTGAGAAAACAAGAATTTTTTTTAGAGTAAAAAAATTATTCTCAACAAATAAGATTTTATTTTGAAGCAAAATTTAATTTGATAAAGTTCTATTTGATTTTGGGAATTCAAGATGGAAAATTTAGTGGGCCATGGTTCCATATGATTTTGTGGGATTAAAAGAGTTTAAATATATAAATAAAATACATAGAAAATCATGTGCATTCGTTGGACGCAAGGAGTGGGCGTTTTTAAGAAAGGAATCCCAATTAAATTGGGACCCCCTTTGGCCAACTACAACTAATACAAAACATCCATTCGTACAAGCCCTTTACAAAAATTAAAAACTCCAAAAAAAAAAATTCTCTCCTCTCTCTCTAGCTTAGGCGTAGAAGCTTTGGGTATTGGGGATCTATCTCTTTCTTTCCCTTCTTGAGATAAGTAAAAACTTTTATTTGATTCCTTATTTTCTATAAATTATTAAGTAATTATTGATTCCAAGAAATCAAATTTTAATTCTGTAAAATCAATTCGAGCAAGGTGTGAAAATCAAACCATGATATGGTTTCCATGGATTAAGATTGTTGGAACCTATTTTATTTATTTTTATGGAAGAAATTGTTTATTTTCTGAAATCTATGGACAAATCAATCACACCTCACACAAATTTGGTGGTTTAAACTTGATTAATAAACTTTGGAATCCAATTAAGAGAGAAAAATCGGGTAAATTTACGCTGTAGTTCTAATCTGTGCACCTTGTGTTAAAAATTCCATAACTCGGGCATCCGATGTAATTTTTTGACGAAACCAAGTTCTTTGGAAGAAAGACTTCCATATATAACAACTTTAAGATTTTGAGGCAAAACATAATTTGAAGAGATGCCTCAAATCGGATTTCAAAGTTGGACCAAATTTCAGATTGGAATATCTGGGCAATTTTACCCTAATTTAGTGTTTGATTTTTATTTATTTTTCTGGTTATATTTTTTGGAATTTTTTCTTGGGCATATTTTATATAAAAAATAAATCCCAGAAAAATTTTGGTAGAATTTTAAAGATTTTAAGTACCCCAATTAATTGCTGCAAATTGTGCATAATTTAGATTTGATGTTTGGGGGCAGTTTCGGAGACCTGATTTCCAAAAATCATAACTTGGTTTCCGATCACCAAAACGATAAGAAGTTTATGTAAAAATTGATCAGAGCGAGGAGATATATCTCCAAAAATATAATAAAGTCCAATTTGATGATTTGATGGGTGAAAATCGGTTTGCAACTCAGGTCTCTCGGATAGACTGCAATCTGTTTGGTCACAGGACTGTCTGAGTAAAATGATCATAACCGGGCTGGGAATATCGTATTGAGATGAACAAGATATCGTTGCAATTATAATTTTGATACTTATCTACTAGTGGAATATGAAAATTAATTGGTGAACGAGATATTTCCAGAAAATTCTGTAAGATTACCAAATTCTTCTCTACAAGGATTTTCTTGAAAAAATGCATAAAACTTGGAAAACGTAGTTTTCTGAATCCCTATTTTCTGGACCCGAACCCCTATGATCTCAAGAGATAAATTATTTTTATATAAAATAATAGAGAATGGATTCTTAAGTTGTTTTGGAGTTTTTTTAAAAATAATTTCAGAGATTTCAATTGAACGGTCATTGGTTTAAAGCTTGGATTTCTTGCGTATTTTACCTTTAAATTGTTAGGTGAGGGATTCAAATAAATTCATGTGTATTTTTATTGATGAATTCCCATGAGATTATTATCTATGCTTTTTAATGCATAAATGTTGGGTTTAGAACAAAAGGACTACGATTTATTTGATTTATCGGGTAAAGTCCTATGCATCTCACAGAACGTATGGGGATAATTTATTTTTGGGAACAAAAGGACTACGATTTATTTGATTTATCGGGTAAAGTCCTATGCATCTCACAGAACGTATGGGGATAATTTATTTTTGGCTAAGTGTTTACGCCAGTGAGTGACTCAATTAGACTAGAATGGTGTTCGTACCCGTTACCTTGTTAGAAAACCCATGATATGCATTCAAAAGCTAATTTGGATTGGTTTTATGTTATGTTTGGAACTTTTGGTGTTTATGGATGGATCATGTTAAGCCATATTTTTGTTGAACCTTGATTTTTACACATGTTCATATGAAATTATATGTAATTGGAATTATAATTTAGAATTGCTAAATTATTGAGATTTTGGTTCATTATGACATATGTTTGTGTTGTTAAATCTCCATATTTTATTTGGTCATGACATTCATGTATGGATTATTATTTGTTATCATGCATGCACATCCACATTTTGGGTGGGTTCTGGAGGTTTGGGCTATGCGCTTTTGTTGTTTTGTGTTGGTGACTTTTGATTTAGAGACCAATAGAGGACCGGTTAGGTTAGATCGTTCCTTGGACTACTGGGGACTGGTTAGGTCATGTCCTTAGATTATGTTGTTGATGAACAGAGGAGATGAGCCTCTACGACCATCAACTTAAGCTATCAGCCGATGAGGGTTGCGCTACAGGTCATGCCTATGCTGGTGACTGAGAGGCAGTCATGTCGTTTGACAAGTTGGTATTTGGGTGCTGAGCTGTAGCGAGCAACTTAGATTTGTGGCGAAAGAGCCAGGTTTGTAGACCATGTTTTTGTGCGCGCAGGAGTTTGGATGATGACATGGGATTGAGATTCATGCATCATGTTGGCATTTTGCATTACATGCATTGTTGACATCTTATTTTATTTTATCACCTGAATTCATGTACAATTGTACATAATGATTGTATTTGTTTCTTTCACTCGGCACGGAGCTCATACCCTTATATTTCAGGAGTTTTTTTGGAGTTAGATTAGGGATGGCACAGAAATAGGACTTGATCTTGGAGCTGTTAGATGCAAGTTGTAGGTTATTTATTTTATAAGAGAAACTAATGGTTTAGTTGATTTGGTTCGTTTGACGCACTTTAAGTATTATTGAGGATTGTAATAATTTTAGTTGGTTTGAGATTTGGATTATTACGGTTATTTATTTGCCTTGGGTGTGAGATACTGAAATTTAATTTTTAATTCTCATTATGTAGTTACTATTATGGTTTGACTTGATGATTCATACCTATTAATAGATAGAATTAGGTTTATAAACTGACCCAAGTCTGGCCGACGGACCGTCCAGCTCGACTTAACTATTAGCAAAACGGGCCAGATCCTAGAGTCCGTTTATTCTTCACGGACGATCCAGAGTCAGACAGTTTTTGTAAGGGACACGGACGGTCCGCGAAATTAAATGAAAACAAGAGTTAGGGAAGCCCTAACTTTCGTCTCTCTTCCGCTCTCTCCGCCGCCTCTTCATTCCCTTCTCATTCGCTCTTCATCTCATCCCTTCCCTCGCCGCTGGTATCTCCATCTCTTCCTTTCTCTCGCCGATCTCTCTCTCAGCTTCCTTTAATGCTTGCCGTTCTCTAACCTGAATATCTACGGGTCTCTCGGTATCTCGCTCGATCTAAGATTAGGGCACGCCATATGCTCTCTTCTGTTGCTCTCTCTCGTCTCTCTCTCTCTGTAAGTTCTCTGGGTCTCTTTGTGGGTCTCTTTCTCTCTCTCTTGGCTGTTGTGATTACAGACAAGAACACAGGAAGATCCAATTGTTATGGATTTGTAATTTCTTAATATATTTCTATATTTTTTTCTTGTCATGCAATACATCTCTCTCTTCCCCTTTTGTGTGTTTTTTTTTTTTAATTTGTTTTGGAATTGATACTAATTTTCTTGTCTTGTTTCTTCATATCCTTTACTGAAAATCCAAAAGTTTTGAATAAAACCCAAGATCTGGAGGTGGGTATTTCTTAGAAAGGAATCAGGAATCAGGAATCAGGAATCAAGTCATAATAATATTCATCTCCATGACAAGCTTACGTTTGAATTCGTAGTACTACGACTAGAGAAAACTATTCAGCCCCATTTGAACTATACCTTGTACTAAATGAGCTCTCTTGTACATGTAACTCATAAATAGATGTATTCTGCAGTTGGGCACTTCATTCTCTGAGGAATGGATGGCAGAACACACCTCCAAGTTGGAACTTTGCTGACCCTTGTGAGTTTTCTTTCCTCCATACTTGTATATTTGCAATGAGTCCGTGTATTACTGTTGGTTGTAGTTGCTTCGATAATTTTAAATTAGCAATAATAGGCAAAAAATTAGTGAACCCAATGCATTGACAAGCAAAAAATGTGTAAAATCAGGTTCATTGCTTGGGTTTGAAATTTGGTTTTTGCTCTAATGTCACAGTTTGGACTGCTCTGATTGACATGTACTTGAAATATTCATATTTGGGTGTTTCGAGAGTAGTTTTTGATGAAATGCCTGAGAAATATAGTTACATGGACTAACCACATCATGAGCGTCCTGGTGAGGCAATGGTTTTAGTTAGAGAGATAAAGCTTTTGGGTGTTCAGTTGAATACGTTAACATATACTGGTCTGCTCAGTTCTTTTTCTGGTTCAAAATGTTTGTATCATGGGAAGCAAGTCCATAGTCTGGTGATTCGAGAAGGCGCTTCAATGCATTGCTAAAATGAGAAGGGCATCATCTATACATATGGACTATTTCATATTTACAAGTGTTTTAAGAGCCATTGGTCTCCTTTCTGCTCTGTCCGAGGTAAGCAAACCCAGTTCTAGTCTTTAAAACAGGGTATACCTCAAACATTTTTGTTCAGAATGGATTTGTTTGAATCTACCACCAATATCTTCTTGCTGTATTTTACTAGAGTCTGGAGACGTAATACTGACATAAACATCTTAAAATGTTGGCCAATATTTTGAAAATATTGGTTGGTAGATTGTCGATATTGGTTGCTTTTAAACCATGGGATGAGTTTTGTCATCCTACATCGAGTGGTTCTCATTTTGTCACTGCCAGGCATTGTGATCTAGTGAAATAATTACCTGCATTTTGTTGTCTCTCTTGGGACTCCAGGCTTCACTTTTGTTTTTGTTTTCTGCTTGGGTTGAGCCTATGCAGTGCATGTCTTGTGTTTAGTGTTCATGCTTTCTCATTATGAACTTGTAAAAAGAGCCACTCCACATCAACAACAAGAGGCAGTATTCAAGTGGGTTTCTTCGTTTAATATCTCTTTCTATATTGTAAATCCATTGCTGTCGTCTTTGAAGCTTAGTTGGTCCTTTTTCCTATAATGAGCTCTAGTGGATGAAAATATGGATTATGATGCATAAATTTGGATGAAATTATTTTGATTTGGGCTAACCGTATGCTTTAATGTGATTAGAATTTAACATAAATGAAATTTATAATACTTTTTCTGCAGTACAATGTCTATGGTGGAGAGAGTGTGGGACTGATGGGTTTGATCTCTCAAACAATTTTGATCAGCAATTGGCGCAGGTGATTTGCCTGCGATGCTAGCTCTCTTTTTGAAGCTGATCAGCTTCATCATACATTTTATTTGAGTTTGATTTCAGTGGATTGTAAAATTATTGTTATCATGTATTTGTTTATCTCATGGAGGTTAGTGTAAAAGCAATCCGGACCTCATTAAAAGGAAATGATGCGAATTAAAAATTTCCTTTTTGAATTTGAATACTCAAAACTTTTGGGAAAAAGAAACAATTCAAAAAATTTCAAAAAAATCAATTGAAAAGTAGAAATTTATCTTCATTTTTCCTTTAAAATTATTTTAGGGAGGTACTTGATGCACCTTTCATCCAATTTTTATTTCAAAATTTGAAAAACTTAACTTATTAGAGTTAATTTGATTGAACAAAAATTTGATTGAGCAATTCAAGAGTTATTTCAATTTTGTAAAATTTAATTAAATTTCTCAACATAATAGAACTATCAAATATCAAAATTTCAAAATTTTAGACTTAGATTTAGATTAGAATAAAATATCTGATTTATTGCACCTTTTTTGGATAAAAAAATAAGGTTAAAAAAATTGATTTTAAATCATGTAGCATAGTGGGTCAAAAATAGGTAAACGGGCCTTTATCGGGCCGGGCTGGATCTTAGTATAATCGAACTTTATATTATCGGGTTGGGCTGTGGACTGTCCGATTATGTTATCGGGTCGTGCTAGATCTTGTCGGGTCGGGTCGGACCGGACCTAGGTCCGTTTATAGGCCTAGGTAGAATTAATATCGGATGTTGTGTTGTTCGATCATGACTTATTGATATTATTCCGTAACTTTGAAACAGTTTGTGAACCATGCAAGTGTTATCATGTTGAGGATAATTGAAAAAAAAAATATTAGCCATGTCGAACGTCCCTTGTTATTTGGTTTTTCATCAATGTGAGGACCAGTTTGATGAGGTTAATCGGGCAGGATCTTACAGGACGTGTATAAGATATCAACCTCTTGAAATAGAAGATCAGAGTTCAACCACTCATGGACATCCAAGTTAAATTCTGAAGATCTAATGACTCCTGGACTGTAAACACTCAAGACTGAAGATTGAAGATTAAGTTTGTATCCATAAGTCCAGTCCAAGTCATGAGCGTTAGGAATGTATTTGTAAAGCTATTTTTGTTTGAACATCATGGCGCAACCTGAACTTAGATGGACTCTAGACCTCAAAGCTTTATATAAAATATGTTGGATAGGTCCCTAGAACTTTGGCTAGGTCCCCATGACCAAATAAACACATTTTGAAAAGGCCCAAGTGTTAAAATTTCAAAAACAGGGGAGAATGGGTCGTCGGTGCTCTAAGCGTGGGTCGCTGGTCTCTGGAAAAGAAGAGAATATTAAGCCTTCGTTGAGAATGGGCCGCTGCTGTGCTAAGAGCGGGCGATCGGTCTATGTCTGACAGAAGGATCTGCTCTCAATTAAGAGCATGTTGCTGGTCCTTAGAGAGTGGGCGATCAGTACATGTGCCCAACATAAACATTTGCTCTCGGTTAAGAGTGAGCCGCAGTCCTCAGAGAGCGGGCGACTGGTCCCTATGTCTAACAGAGAAAATTTCTCCCAAATAAGAACGGGTTGTTGGTCCTTAAAGAGCAGGCGATCGGTCCATGTGCCTGACATAAATGTTTACTCTCAGTTAAGAGTGGACCTCTGATCCTCAGAGAGCGGGAGGCCGATCCCTATGTCTGACAGAGAAATTTTCTCCTAGATAAGAACGGGTCACTTGTCTTCAAAGAGCAGATGATCGCTTTTATAACTTGATATTCAAATCTAGGAAGAACGTGTAATGACCCGCGACTTTTGATAAAATTGCATTTTGAGAAAATTTCATGTTGGCACGTGTGGATTTAGAGTGACTTTCTCACTCGTTTGACTGGGTTGGGGAAATCAAGGGTTTCCGAAATGTGGGTTGAAGGAGAAAATCTTGGGAGTACATAAGGGTCAGAGTGCCCATATAGAAGTGTCGGAAGTCCGACACTGTTGGAGCTTCAATAAGGGACTATCGGAGTTCCGACCCTGGAGCAACAAATTCTGGACTTAATAGTTGCAACAATGCAGTGTCGGAGTTCTGATAGAGTAGTATCGGACCTCCGATATTAAATTAATTTCGGAGTTCTGACAGATAAAGTTGGGTATTTAAACCCCAGTTTTGACCGAGAGAGGTCATTCTATCATTTTCATATTCAGAAACTTGCCCCAGACCACCTCTCCACGCCATTCTTCAAATCTATGGCAGTGCATGTGTAGAATTGAGAAAGAAAACATTTCCAAACTCTTCCCCATCCTGGATTCTTCCTCTTTTTATTTTTTTCAGGTAATTTTGTTCTTAAACTATATTTTCTGTACATGTTGGTTGTTTTGGGCTGAGGAATGGTGATCAGAAGATGGGGTTTAGGAAATGTACATTTGGAAAGATGGGTTGGCGAATTTGAGGATTTTGTTGGCCTAAGGAGAGTGATGGGACCCCAAGATGGGGTTGAAGTTGTGAGGTTTGAGAAAGAGAGTAGATTTTCCTTCTTTGCATGAGCCATATGGAAATTGAATGCCCTGAATCTTGACTAAAGGAAACTAATTAGTGAAATTAGACTTAAGGTTGGGGCAATTGAGGTTTCCTTTCCCTTTCGAAAGGAGGTAAGGACTCACTTAGTGAGTAGGAATCCATGAGATGGAAATATAGGTTTGCATGGGCCTAGGTTTTGTAAAGTGAGAGGGAATTACCTTTAGTGAACCAATAGAAGGGTGGAAATTTGGGGGTTTTACCCCGGATTTAGAATTAGGCCCCAAATTACTCAAACTATAGAGTTATGGATTTTTTTGTGTTTGATTGTCGTTTGATCAGCCCCAATTCCAAGCAATCGTACGCAGGTGGGACACTAGGTGAGGGAAAGAACTCCAGTTGATACCCACACTTTAAGATTTCATGTAGCATGTCTAATATATGAGTGAGGTTCCATCTAAGTTAGAACAATCAGTCTTATTTGTGATGTACATACCTTGTGAATATGCTATTATGAGTATGAAGGTTATGAAAATTAGTGTGGTTAAGCGAAAAGGGGCATGATGTGATTGTGTACATGAAATGTGATGTATATAGTTTATGAGACTTGTGAATACTATGTTTTAAGTGTTCACGGCTCAGTTGGAATCATATGTATGACGTGTGTTTACAATGTTTCTATCATGAAGAATGCCTTGAATTATTGTGGGTGAGGAAAATAAGGAAGAATGCCCATTTGGGTAGAAGGGGAGGATGTGATGGTTGGGGTGTGAGGAAGTTTCCATTTACTTGTATATGCTAAATGCTCATGAGTTGTAATTATCACGTGTCCTATGAGTGTGTGTATGAAATGGTCTTGAATCATTTACGTGGAAAATCTGGTGGTAAGCAGATAGTGTGGACTGCGTTAATGTGCAAGAGAGTGGAAATAATTGTAAGGTGCAATGAAATGTCTAACATGAAACCTATGACTTCATGTTTAGATTGCATATTTTAGAATGGTCTATGAGTATACCATGTGAAAATGTATGTGTTTGCCTTATGGTATGTAATCATGGAATGAGACTTGTATTTACAGTGTGATTGTGTTGAGAGGATGGTACTTAATTCATTGGGAGAAGGGGTGACATGAAATGCAATTGTGGATAAGGAGTTCAGGAAATATGTCAGCAATATGCTTGCATTTTGTAATTTTACTCGGGATTGTTAATGTTGCACAGTGTGGAAGTGTGATGCTATCAAATACATACGATTGGGATATTAAACAATGCGTAGAAGTGCACATGAGTTCGTGCCACATTATGGTCAATGATGATGGGATATTAAACCATTTGTAGAAGTGCACGTGAGTTCGTGCCATGCTATGGTTAGTGATGATGGGATACTAAACTACGCGTAGAGGTACTGAAAGGGACGTGCTACACATGATGTAATGTGGAGTATTATTAGGAGAACGATGAGGTGAAGTTGGGAAAAATGGGAGTACATTCCTTAGAAATAAATAGAGCATGAATTGAAGCAGTAATGGGGATAATTGTATTGTAAGTCTATTTGTTGGTAATGAAACGTGTGTGTGTGTATCCTTGTAATGCATATTACTTTTAAAATGCTTGTACTGACCCCTCACAGATGTATGACACTTCACGGAAGTGGAGTCCATAGGACCCAATGGGCACGACTAGCGGTTGACTTGATGAAGTTTACATGTTTGATATTTTGAGGAAATGATGTAAATAACTAGACCTTATATGTTTGTATTTTGGTATTGAATGTATGTATAATCGTTTGTATAGTGCTTGTATTTTGGAAGACTCGGATTAGACCCTTTGGTGACAAAATTACCTATAGGCTTGTTGGGATGGTATGATGGTTTTAAATAGCTGTATGAGAATGATTTGATTTATGGAAACGAACATATAGGAATTATTAAAAAACAAGTGACGTATCCTGCGGTTCAGGTTGTGACAGAGTAGGTTGTGACAGAGTAGGTGACCGTTCATTGGGAGAGGGCTGCCGGTCTGCTGCAACAGTCTTATTTTTTATGCATTTATTGCTTCTCCCAGTGGCCAAATTTGCATTTAATGCTAGCAAACAGTCATAAACTTGAGTTTTTGTATAAATGCTAGCACGGCCATTAAATCTTTCCAATGACTTACAAATCTTGAGAAATAAATTTGGAATTCACTTGTGCTTAAAAAACCCAATACTTGCAAATCCTACATTGAGCCATACTTGTTCAATCTTTGAGTAATTCTTAGTGAGCCACATTTCTACATCTTTCGAGAGTTTTCCTGTGCTTAAATTTGTAATCCTTCTTACTTTTCTTTGTGAGATAATACTGAAGAAGAATGATTCCTTCAACTTCAATATCAGAGAGGTGTTCTCTACAAGTATTGTAAACGGTTTCTTCTCCACCCTTGAAGGAGAAGATTAGTGATTTTAATCCTCAAATAGTGTACTTAAGGCGAGAACGTAGGCAAGGAAGTTGAACTTCGTAAAAATCTCGGGTTCAATATTTCCTTATCTTCTCATCTTTTCTATTTACTTGTGTTTTATTTTATTTTGAATTTACATTTTGTTTTTCAAATTTTTGTAATTTAAGAATCCCAAAAAGTTTGCATTGACCCAATTTACCCCCCCCTCCTATCGGGTCAATTTCTGAGCAACATATATGGACTAGTGCTGAAGGTGGTTTATAAGATAATGCTCCTCTACTCTAGTATAAGGCCTTTTGGAGTTGTACAAAAGTGCACGTCCCAAAGCAAAGTCTTGTAGGCCTGGAGGTTAGGCTCAAAGCAGATAATATTGTGCCAGGTAGGGCATGTCCTTACAAAATGGTATCAGAGCTAATGACGACTCTAGTCCCAGGTGGGAGATTTGTGATGGCCTGTACCCCGATGGGGTGTTTGTGTGTGGCGTGGAATACAGAGAGAGAAAAAAGAGGGTGGCTCATCAATGGAAAAATTCCCATATTGCCTTGGAGGTTGTCCGGATCTTGGGATATAAGTGACACACTTTTTCAACTAGCATGAGGCCTTTTGGGATGTGTATATGGGTGCATATCCCAATACAAAACCGTAAGGGTGTGCAATACCCGAAGCAAACAATATCATTTTGGTTGATATTATATCTTAAATTTACTCGCAAGCGCACAAACTATTTATAATATAGTGAAATTTCCTTGGGAGTGGAGCTAGAACATGATTGACCTGAGAGAGGAGGGAGGGAAGGGGAAAGAGGAGAGAGAGAGAGAGAGAGAGAGAGAGAGAGAGAGAGAGGGGGGGGGGTTGTAACACCCCAATTTCTCAATGAAGTGGAAAATTACCAAAATGCCCCTGAGTTGTTAAATTAATTATTTTGTGATGTTAAGTAAGGAAATAGGGGCCCATTGCTCAAATAAAATCATATGAGCACATTATGAATGTTAAGTTTGATTGGTTGGGTAATTTTCATTTGGGTCAAAAATGGCTAAATGGGTCAAAGGGCCCAAATGGGGCCCATCGGGCTTGCTGGTTTTTTGACCGTTTTGTGATTTTAAATTAAATGGGTTAAGCCTATTTGATTGGAAAATCAAGTGGAGGAAAAATGGGTAGGCTTGATCCATATGTAAAAACCAATTAGAAATGACCAAAACCATAAATGGGTCATGTTGTCAAAACAGGTCAAGGAGCTAAAAGTGGACCCAACGGGTCGAGTTGACTATTGTTGACCGTGTGAACCCTCAAGGGAGCTCAAACACGAGTCAAATCAGTTGAGTGGGATTGAGGTGAGTTGGAATTAAATCAAAAGGTGAGTTAATTCATGTGCATTAAATGAAATGCATTAAATGTGATGAGTTGGGTTGGAATAAAATACCTTGAGTTGGGTGAGTCAAAGTGGAAGTCAATGGGACTGTAAATCACTGAGTTCAGAGGGAATATGAGGAGTTTGGCTTAGTCTTAACCACCAAAACATGTCCCACACGTTGGGGACTTGTTGGGGTGATTTTCCATGTTAAACTTTAAATGAAACACATGGAAATGAGGGTGTTGCTTGGGGAGCTGAATGGTTACATTGGGTAGTGCCAATGGGTACTTTGACTGGCAGCAGGTGTCTCATTGAAATGAACAAGAGTTTTATGAGGGAAATCAATGGATTAAGTGGCTGAATTTCAAAAGTAATAGACCACACACTTGAACGATTTTCACATTGAAAATCTTAAGATTTCCATCTCTCTCTCCCTCTCTCCAATTCGTTTTTCTTCCTAGTTGGAACATCAGAGATTTTGCACCAGTAGATCAAGCACAAAACAGCAAAAGAAAGGAAGAAATAAAAGGGAGAAACCAAGGACCAAAGGCAAGAAGAAAGATTGGGTTTGGTAAGTATTTTTATGTTATTTTGGTTTAATAACATGGAACAAATGAGGTGTGTATTGGGCCATGGTTATGGCCGAAATACACCAAGATTTTAACCTTGATTAACAGAGGTTTAAGATGGTGAAAATAACCATTGGGTTCGGCCACCATGGAGGGCCGAACCCCATGTAAAAGATTGGTGGTTTTCATGTTTGAAACATGAAAACCATTGATTTTTATGACTGTTTTTAAATGATTTAAACTATATGCTTTAAAAAGGTTTAAACATAAGTAAGGAAGTCTGATTTAGACCTAGAAGAAGATTAAGAAATTCAAAACTAAAGGTCATAGGGTTCGGCCACCATGGAGGGCTGAACCCCATGCAAATGATGTTTGGTTTTGATGTTTTTTGAAACATGGAAACCATAGAGTTTTGGTGGACTGTTTTTGGGTTTATTTAAGGTGCAAATGCATGTTTTAGAAAGGTTTAAAACATGGATCTGAATGATGAATGGCTGAATGTATCATGGGTCTAAACCTTGGGTATCAAATGATGAAAGGGTTCATTGGGTTCGGCCACCTTGGATGGCCAAACCCCATGAATTGATGTTGGAATTTTTGATGGTTTTGTAAGTCAAACCATGCAAATGTTTTACTGTTTTGGATGATTAGATTAGACATAAGGTGAAATGTTTAATAGGTTCAAACCAAAGGCTATAAGGTTCAGCCAATGAGCATGGCCGAACCCCATGAAATGGTGTGATAATTTTATGGGTAATGGTGATGGTTTTGAGAGATAAAAACCATACATTACCTGGGGTTTTTATGTGATTTACATGAAGATTGTTTACTGATTTTGGTTGGCCAATATATGGCTGAACCATGATAATGTTATGGTTAAGTTACTGATCTAAAACAGTGGATTAAAACTGGAAAAATGGACCATGGGGATCGGCCATCTTGGATGGCCGAATCCCATGAGGTGTTATGGTTATTTGGACAAAATAATGAATTTATTAGATGGTTTTGAGAGGTTTAAAGTGCAGCAATGATGTGCTGATTTTTTATATGAATAAGTGACACCAAAAATATGTATGAAAGACCAAAACATGGACCTAGGGTTCGGCCACCTTGGATGGCCGAACCCCATGTAAGTCTTTCATGTTTTTGGTGAGTTAAAAATCATATGAAAATATGGTGTTCTTATGGTAATAAATGGATTAATATGTTACTGTTTTAGTGGATTAATATGTGGCTGAACCATGTTTAATTCATGGTTGAGTTAGCATGATTAAACCATGAGTGATCATGGTGATGATTGGATCAAGTGAACCCTAGGGTTCGGCTATGAGTATGGCCGAACCCCATGGGCTGTTTTGATAATTAATGGACTGTTTTCATGGTCAATTTTATGGATGTATATGTGATTTTAAATAGAATTATGGTTGCTGTTTTTATGGCTAAGATGTATGATAAATGATGAGAGATCATTAGGGAATTGGACTTTTATGCTAATTCATAATGAATGGGTTAAATAGCCTAAGCTTATGAGTAGTAGTTGTAATGGTTCTATGTTGTTTTAAAAGGTTTAAAATACCCAAATGAAGAGATTGATCAAAAGGACTTATAAGATGTCTTAGGTCTCATATGTGAATGGACATGGTAAATAAGATTATGATTTACTTATTGTTGCATAATAAGGTACCGAAAGTTGAACGACGAACAAGTCGTGACCGGTTAAAGCCTAAGAAAGAACGACACTGAAGTGATTCTTCAGTAGGTTTCCTACCTACTTGTAACCATGGTTTTACCCAGTTTTTCTTATGATACTCTTGTTTTAATATATGTGTTTCAAATATATATTATGCATTAACAAATGGCATACAGGCATTGGCATCTCATGCATAGTCATGGGATAATGAATGAAGTTCTACAGTGATGGCTACGATGGTACATGATGGGGGTTGCTCATTACATGTACATCGCTTTATAGAAGAGATGAAGGGTGTGTTGTAATTTTACCTTGTCGGTGCAAGGCACGTCAAGTGATGGCTATGAAAGTACATGATGGGGGATGCTCATTGCATGTGCATATTTCATAGTATTGTTTTTACCTGTTTTGATGATCATGTATTATGATATGTATATGCATGTTTTATATGCTAACATGTGGTAGCCCTGATTCGGGAACCTACTGGGCGCGTTGATCTAACGCCCTAATTCTATCGTCAGAGGGATTGCAGGTAACAAGCAAGGGGAAAGGAAAGGTCATTGACCGGGAGGGGAGCTGAGCCTAAGTGCTTTAATGATGGATTTGGATTACGTTATATTACTGTCATTTGAATACTATTGTTGGACATGTAATAATTCGTTATTTGCTATGGTTTGATTAGGATAATAACCTGTGGATAGTTGATCTATGTTATAAAATATTTAAGACTGTTACTTGCTATCTCGTCTTTCTTTTCTGCAATTATCTAGATTATTCCGCATGTTGATGTTAGTTCCATGTGTGATTCACTATCATGGTCTATTCCATGTACACATGGGTGGCCAGTTAAGGTTCAGACTTGAGTAGTCTGAACTTAACTCGCGTCGTGACGCCGCCGCTCTTTTCCGATGTTTTATTATTATTTAAAAAAAAAAAAAATTAGACTTTGAAATTCTCGAAGAGGGCGGGGCGTTACAGGGGTTGAATAGGCCAATCTAAAATCGTTGGTCTTTTTTAAAAAATTCCTTGATTGATTTATTAATTGCAGCAGATAAAACAATCAAGTGTGTGTGTATTAACAGATGCGATTAAACATCAACACAAGAAATTAGCTCTAACACCACAAGCACAATGACACAAGATATATAGTGGTTTGGTTAGCCAACCTACATCCACTGTTAGGACTTGCTCAACCTTGAGCTATCCCCAAATTCACTAAGTGAGGACTTACACTCTCACAATTAGAGTAGGAATCTAGATTACTCAATCGGCTGAGAATTCCACCTATCACTGTGCTAGAGATGACGCTTTAGATTTTTTATAGTGGTTTTGGAGCCAAGCCTCCTTAATCCACTTTCGGGAATAAAGTTAAAATCAAGAAACACTTGCCTTGAAGCTCTTTCTTGAAGATGTGTGCTTCTCAACGATCCACCCAATGTGTACCGATTCTTTTCCTTATAGCCGTCCGCTGCCCATCTTGCAGACGATAGAAACCCGTCCGCGGACGGCAGAAACTCGTCCTATAGACTGTAACCCGTCCGCAGACAGCACTATACTCAAGTCTGTTACCCGTCCGCTGATGGTGATACCCGCCCGCAGACAGCGCACAACCGTGGTCCGTTACCCGCTGTCCGCTACCCGCGGATAGTGCACATCCGTTACTCGTCCTGCGGACGGTCCACACTCATCCACGGACGATAAAAACCCGTCCCACGGACGGTAGACACCCATCCCACAGAGAGTGTGTCCTGTCCTACATACATACAACCCGTCCGCAGACCATATAAAATTTCTGTCTGTTACCCGTCCGCGGATGGTAGAAACCTGTAACAACCCGTCCTTTCTCACTAACGATTCACATATGGTACTATATAAAACTTGTGGAATATTACTTAAACTAACTGCGGATTATAATGAGAACGGGCGGGTTGTTACAAAACCCGTCCCGCGGATAGTGATACCCGTCCGCAGACAGTGCCATCCGTGATCAGTCCTCATTTGTTTGATGTTTGGCTTAACCCTTCCTCTTAGAATTTATTTCCTTATTCTTTTAAAATACTTTAAACATCATCCATATTTCTTCATTCCATCCATTGGTTGTTGGTCCTCAACCCCTACTCATTCCTTGAATGGATACCGACTCTATGATCATTCAACGGTTTTGACCATTTATTCCAAACACTTAACCATTCTCTTGGATGGATTTCAAGGTCTATGGCCTTAGCATAATTTTTTTGCCATCTTTTCAATCAAATTTGGAACCTCATGGTTTCGGCCATTCCATAGTCGAAACCATGGTTCCCTTAGCTTCTTTTATTCATTTAATCCTCGTTAAACATTACATACCTTTTCCGCATCTCCTTCGTTTCTTTAACGTCTGAATTTCTTCCTTGGTCCTTCTCCTTCCTTTCTTGTTCCTCGTTGGTTTCTCCAAGTGTGAAGCCGAAAATGGGAGGGAGAGAGATTGAGAAGATCTCTTTGTTGTATAAGTGATGGATCGGCCAAAGGGGTCTCTTTGCACCCCAAAGTCCTTCCTTTCTTTGTTAATTCCTCTCTTTCCTTGATGCTTTCTGGCCCTCTAAGTGTTAAGACCAAATGTGGGAGAGAGAAAGAGAAAGAGAGAGATTGAGATGGAAAATTCTCTATAGAGGGATCGGCCAAAGGGGTGTAGGTTGAGAGAGGGAGAGAATGAGATGAAAATCTCTATCTTTTTCCAAAGGGAGAGGATCGGCCCTAGGTGTGGTGTGTATCCCTTGTGTAAATCAACCCTCTACCTCACAACCACCCATCATCAATATTTGGTCTTTCCCATGTGTCCCTTGGTTAACCAAGGAGACACATGGCTTGAGCTTGGGCCTTTCCCCCCCTTTCCCAACATGTATGTCTAGGGTTTCCATCTCCATTTCCCCCTTTGACTCACTTAGAGCCTCTTCCTCTTTTATGCAACTCGACTCACTCCATGTAACTCGGCTCACTCCATGCAATCTTTTTGAGCTCATTTCTCCAACTCAAGCCCTTGAACTCAACATCAATAAATTCTTAACTCATGTGGATTCAATTTCCAACTCAAGCCACTCAACACATTTGAACTCACCTATGGCTGACCCAATCAACCATGGCCTGGCCAACTATGCAGGTTACCTTAACCATTTGCCACCTCACTTGATGAGGTGGATTTTGATGTCACTTGGCCACTTCATAGACATGCCACCTCACTTGATGAGATGAATCCCATGCCTTGGATCTTAAAAATCAATTCAATTTGACCCATTGGGTAGTTGACCCATTTAATCACACATACCCAATTATTTCCAATCTGAATTCTATCATTGATCCATTGGATCGTAATTGGGCCCTTGACCTAATTCTTACCCATTTAAAAATCCATTTCATCCATAAATTTTAAATTCAACAAATTAAACAATTTAAATAGCCAAAATCCAATATATTATTGCATTGAAAAATCCGGGATGTTACAATATT
Source organism: Chimonanthus praecox (assembly GCA_022113865.1). Lineage (NCBI taxonomy): Eukaryota > Viridiplantae > Streptophyta > Magnoliopsida > Laurales > Calycanthaceae > Chimonanthus > Chimonanthus praecox. The sequence continues at coordinate 45,072,186 of CM039089.1, read as the reverse complement.
ACCCTCTTTTGAAATTTTCCTCCCGAAAATCGAGCAAAGAAGGGTTCCAAAACAACTCATACAAAAAACTCAGGATGAGCTGCTCTCATTTCTGATTCAAGTTCTCAGGTGGCTTCCTCATTACCATGTCGATCTCATACTACCTTGACGAACTGAATTGCTCTGTTCTGCAACACCCTTTGTTCTTTCCCGATCACTCTGACCGGCCTTTCAACATAAGTCACGTCGCTTTGCACATCAACTTCTTGCACATTCAGCATGTGTGAAGGATCAGGATTGTATTTTCTCAACATAAAAACATGGAATACATCGTGTAAAGATGACAACTGTGGAGGAAGTGTCAATTGATACGCCACTTCCTCCACCCTCTTTTGGATTGGAAAGGGTCCCACAAATCTAGGTGATAGTTTCCCTTTCTTCCCAAATTTCATATGTCCCTTTCGTGGCGAGACCTTAAAAAATACTAAGTCTCCCACTTCAAACTCAAGGAATCTCCTTCTCTTGTCTACATAGCTCTTCTAACGACTCTGAGTAGTGAACAGATGTTGTCGTATCACCTTGATCTGTTCTGTGGTTTCTGCAACTAGATCAGATCCAATAAGTGCAGGCTCACTGGCCTCTATCCAACACATTGGTGATCTGCAGGGTCTACCATACAACGCTTCGAATGGAGCCATCTGGAGGCTTGCCTGGTAACTGTTGTTGTAAGAGAACTCAACCAGTGGTAAGTGATCCTCCCATCCACCTTTGAAGTCTAACATACATGCTCTCAGCATGTCCTCCAATGTCTGTATTGTTCTCTCTGACTGTCCATCAGTTTGTGGATGGAATGCTGTGCTAATCAATAGATTCGTTCTCATAGCTGACTGCATTCTCTGCCACACCCTGCCAGTGAATCGGCCATCTCTGTCGGACACAATAGTCCTGTGGATACCGTGTAGCCTGATAATATCCTTGATGTATCGTCGTCCCAAAGTCTCAGATGAATCTGTCATCTTGATTGGGAGAAAGTGTGCAAACTTGGTCAATCGGTCTACTACAACCCATATTGCATTGTTGCCCTTTGATGACCTTGGCACTCCTGTCACAAAATCCATGGAAATATGTTCCCATTTCCACTCTGGCACTGGTAAGGGTTTGAGTAATCCTGGTGACTTCTGATGTTCAGTCTTGACCTGCTGACAAGTCAAGCAGTGAGCAACAAACTCTGCCATATCTCTTTTAAGTCCATGCGACCAATAGTCTCTTCAGATCATGATACATCTTGGTGTCTACCCGGATGAATAGAGAGTTTGGGTTGGTTCGCCTCGATCAATAACTCTCTTCTGCAGCTCTGAGGCACATATGTCCTGCTTCGGAATAAAAGACCTTGTCCCGGTCGTAATTCCCATTCCGGTACCACCTCACCAGTAGACATTTTAGCCCATATCTCTTCCACTTCCGGATTTGTCCGTTGTTCCTGCTCAATCTTGGAAACAATGTTGGACCGTACGATCAGATTATAGATACTCCCATGATTCTTGATGTACAAATTGAATTCTCGAATGGTATTCAGCATTTCCCATTCCTTCATAATCAAACTGGCCACTGTTGCATGTGACATGCGACTGAGGGCATCCGCCACTTTATTCTCCTTGCCTGGATGATATCGAAGTGCAAACTCATAGTCTTGTAGATATTCTATCCATTTGCGTTGTCTCATATTGAATTCTTTCTGATCAAACAGATATTTCAAACTTTTGTGATCTGAAAATACCTCAAAATTCTCGCCATAAAGATAGTGTCTCCAGCTTTTGAGAGCGAAGACCATTGCAGCTAATTCCAGATCATGTGTGGGATAGTGGCGTTCATGAATTTTCAACTGTCTTGAACCATAAGCCACTATGTGTTGACTTTGGGTAAGAGAACACCCAAGTCTTTCACCTGAAGCATCATAATATACTTCATAGCCCTTGCCTCTTTCCGGCAAAATCAGAATAGGAGCAGTCGTAAGCCTCTCCTTCAGTTCTTTGAATCTTCGATTGCATACAGCAGACCATTCAAATTTGACTCCTTTCTGAGTGAGTCGGGTAAGTGGAGATGCAATCTTGGAGAAGTCCATAATAAACTTCCTATAATAACCAGCCAATCTCAGAAAGCTGCGGATTTCGGTCACATTCCTTGGAGCTTTCCAGTCTCTAACAGCCGCCACTTTAGCTGGGTCCACGGCTATTCCTTCCGTTGATATGACATGCCCAAAGAAGTTAACCTCAGATAACCAGAATTCGCACTTGCTTGCTTTGGCATACAACTGATTCTTCTTCAGGGTGTCCAGAACTGTTCGCAAATGTTCAACATGCTCCTCCCGACTTTTAGAATAAATCAGGATGTCGTCAATGAAAACAATTACAAATTTGTCCAAGTAAAGACAAAAGATCCTGTTCATCAAGTCCATGAACACAGCTGGTGCATTGGTGAGTCCAAACGGCATGACCACATACTCATATAGTCCATACCGAGTTCTGAAAGTCGTCTTCTCTATGTCTTCATCCCTGACATGGATTTGATGGTAGCTTGACATCAGATCAATCTTGGAGAAATGACTAGAACCTCTGAGTTGATCGAATAGATCCTCAATTCTGGGTAGAGGATACTTGTTTCCGACTGTCAGCTGGTTCAATTTCCTGTAATCTACGCACATCCGAAGAGTACCATCCTTCTTCTTCACAAATAATACCGGTGCTACCCAAGATGATGTGCTGTTCCGGATGCATCCCAGTTTAAGCAGTTCATCAATTTGTTTCTTTAGCTTAGACATCTTAGCTGGGGCCATCCGGTAATGCGGCAATGACATGGGTGCAGTGCCATGATATAACTTAATCTCAAAATCAATCTCCCTCTTTGGTGGCAAAGTAGAGAGTTCTGTTGGGAATACCTTTGCGTAGTCTTTCACTACCGCAGGTAGTTCAGCCACCGGTGCCTTATCTAGTCTGATGCTATTCAATACAAGGTGGTTCAATTCTTCATGTAGTCACCTGGTCATACGGATGCTCTGTTTGTCGGCATGTACCAGGTATTACTTTCCCTTGGGTGACCAAAATATCTTCCTGCGGAGATCGCAGTCAATGCTGGCCTGGAAGTTAGCCAACCAATCCATGCAAAAAATGATGTTGTACTCTGTTATCTCGAGTATTAGATAATTGAACTCAAATTTGAACCCAGGAAGTTCAATGTTTAGCGATGTGCATATCAGTCCCAGTGATGTATCTCCAATGGGGGATACAATTGTAAGTGCAGTGGACAGTTGTTGTACTAGAGTGTCAGTAGCAGATATGAAAGCAGCAGATACAAAGGAGTTGGATGCTCCTGAATCAAATAATGCACAAGCATAGGAACTACCAACTACTGCCATACCTTGAATCACTGAGTAATCCACCGTCTCTGGATGAGGAACCAAAGTATACAGTCGTCCAGATCCTGTCGGATTATGTGCCCGTCCTGTCTGGTTATATACTCTGGATACTTGTGAATGAACTGATCGAGCTGGAGGACGAAATGAACCTTTAGAGTAAGAAGGTCTACTGTTCTGTGGACACTCGCTCTTGAAATGGCCTTGCTGGCCACACTGAAAATAGGTGCTCACACCTCAAGGAACCTGAGAGACGGATACTGATGTGGAGTGTTGATTGGGATGAAAACCTCCAGTTGACCCAGTAGAAGGTGAGGGTCTCCCAAAGTTGGGTCGGAATCTCTTGTTTGGGCGGAAAACACTTCTCCCGCTTTGGCCTCGGCGGTTGTCCACAAACCGAACTGTCTCTGCTAGCTCTTGCTCAGCTATGGTAGCTCGACTGACCACTTCCGCCAATGTAGGTGACTTGAAGATAGTCACTTTGACACTGATGCTTGGTCAAAGGCCCCGCTCAAATTTACGAGCCTTCCTGTATTCTATGTCCACCATGTATAAAGTATAACATGATACTCCTGATGATATTCAGCCACAGTCATGGTGCCCTCCATCAAAGATATGAACGCTTGTGTCTGGCGCTCCTTCTCCTCTTATGGAAAATAGTGATCCAGAAACATTCTGGATAATTGGTCCCATGTCATCTTAGTCCTTTCCCCTGCTAGAATCTGTGCCCGTTGTCGTTCAATTACTTCCCACCATTTGCCGGCATCATCAATCAATTATGAAGTAGCTAGCAGTATTCTATCTTCATTACTGGTGATCTTCAGTAATGTCAAGATCTTGATGATATTTCTTAGCCAATTTTCTACTCCTGCAGCTCCCTTTTTCCCTTTGAAGTGAGGGGGACGCTGCTGTTGGAAGTCTTTGACCATGCTTCGATCCTATGCCTCATTGGTGGTCACGCTTCCATTGGCGGTCATATGTTGCTGTAGAACGGAAGTGAGCACAACATGTACTAAGTTCTGCAGCTCGGGAGGTACCACAGGAATATTCACGCATCTCTGATCCTCTTCCTGGTGTGCTTGCTGCACCTCTTCCTCCACATGTGGGTGTTGTTGAGTTCTTCTTCTTCTCGGAGGCATTTTCCTAAGTCATTGAAATAGTGTTTGACTTAGCTTTCTCGTAAAGTTCTGTGTTTACATAGTTTGGGGAATTGCCAAATCAGCATCTTGTATTTCTTGTTTTTGGGGAACTTTCCTATGTATCAAGTATTGTTTCTCAATTTGAGGAAATCCGGATGTTTTTTGTTTCGGGAAAATATGTCCTATTTTGCTACGTTTGATAAATCCATTTTTTTATAGTGATTGTCCTTCCCTTGCTGTTATGGTGTTATTCTCAGTTTGAATGCTTCAGTCTGATTCTTAACAAAGTAAATTAATCCAGCCCCTGTGCAGCAGACTCCGAAAAATCGATCAGTTGGGATTCTTATCTTGTCAATAAGACATGATACTGTCTTAATCTTACTTTGAAAGATTCATACTTTTGGTTTCGCTCTGATACCAACTGTAACGCCTCGCCCTTTTTCACTCGTCGAAAATTAGTCTATTTTTTTTTTTTTTTAAAAATAAAGATTGAGAGAGAACGGGACACCACGACGCGAGCTAAGTCTGAGCTTCCAAAGCCCGACCCTTAACTGGCCAACGATACATGTGCGTGGACTGAGTCCACTAAAATAGTTCACACGCTTTAAAGCTATACTTGCGGAATAAACACATTGTGGAATTATCATATGATTAGAATTACTATCCTTATCAATTTTTAAGCAAGGAAGTCCATCACATAAATTAACTTAAGTTCAAATGTCCAAATGTAACCAAACCATAGCAAGATAATTCTAAGTTATTACAATCCTAAAATGCAATTAACTCAAATACATTGTCCAAAATGACAACTAAAATAAAGTAAGCAATAAGTTGCCCAAGCTCCTAAGCTTGCCTCCTTTCGCGTCCATCGTCGTTCCGTTCCCTATACCATCATCTAAGGTAGAAGTAGGGCGTTAGTCAACTCGTCCAGTAGGGTATTCCGAGTAGGATCATACACATGGGATTATTATAAAATTAAAATAGATACATAATATTAAAATCATGCTAATTCAATGTCATGCCATGGGTGTCATATGCTAATGATTTCCCACCCATCAACCATATCTCAAAACACATTGATAATCTTCTTGATGAACAAGCCACATCAAGGTATTCATTGTCATGACTCTCCACGCATGCCATATCGGTCCCACCGAATGGAGCGTGGACTCCTCTTTCATTTCAAACATCATATGCCATCTCCCGTATGTCAATCGGAATCAATGCGGATCCCTCCCTACGTTTGTTTATCGGATACTCTGAATGGAGCGTGGACTCCTCTCATATGTTCCCTCCCATACCATGCATGAGATGTGATTGCAAACATGCTATTTCATATTAAATTACATAATAGCATTGAAATTCCATTCTTAAAACATACGCATTTTGATACCCAAAATAGATCATCAAATATGGAAATAAAACCATTACATGTAAATAATCCAAAGTGTTTCAACAAGGTAGGAATCCTACCCACGACCAAATATTGTATCCTTGCTGTTTTGTGATGTGACGTGCAACGATTTTCCTCAAAACCGATCACACCCCCGCTTGCAGAATCTCTTTACCTTAAATGAATTTCATCATATAAACTAATCAAATTAATTATCCAATTGATTTAAACCATTCCTTATATCCTTCCAATTAAACTTAACCATCTGGAAAAAGAAAATTATCTAAAAACTTCACTTTTAAAATCAGTCGGTTACCCGTCCGCTGCCCATCTTGCAGACGGCAGAAACCCGTTCTACAGACTGTAACCCGTCCGCAGATAGCACTATACTCAAGTCTGTTACCCGTCCACGGACAGTCAAAACCTGTCCCGCGGAGGATAGAAACTCGTCCGCGGACGGTGATACCTGTCCGCAGACAGCGTACAGCTGTGGTCCGTTACCCGCTGTCCGCTACCCACGGACAATCCACACCCATTACCCGTTCGCGGACGATAGACACCTGTCCCACAGAGAGTGTAACCCGTCCTACATACATACAACCTGTCACCATATAAAATTTCTGTCTATTACTACCCGTCCCGCGGACAGTGATACCCGTTCGTAGACAGTGCCATCCGTGATCAGTCCTCATTTGTTTGATGTTTGGCTTAACCCTTCCTCTTAGAATTTATTTCCTTATTCTTTTAAAACACTTTAAACATCATTCATATTTCTTCATTCCATCCCTTGGTTGTTGGTCCTCAACCCCTACCCATTCCTTGAATGGATACCGACTCTATGATCATTCAACGGTTTTGACCATTTATTCCAAACACTTAACCATTCTCTTGGATGGATTTCAAGGTCTATGGCCTTAGCATAATTTTTTTGCCATCTTTTCAATCAAATTTGAAACCCCATGGTTTCGGCCATTCCATAGCTGAAACCATGGTTCCCTTAACTTCTTTTATTCATTTAATCCTTGTTAAACATTACATACCTTTTCCGCGTCTCCTACGTTTCTTTAACGTCTGAATTTCTTCCTTGGTCCTTCTCCTTCTTTTCTTGTTCCTCGCTGGTTTCTCCAAGTGTGAAGCCGAAAATGGGAGGGAGAGAGATGAGAAGATCTCTTTGTTGTGTAAGTGATGGATCGGCCAAAGGGGTCTCTTTGTAATCAACTCCAAACTCCTTCCTTTCTTTATTAATTCCTCTCTTTCCTTGATGCTTTGCTGACCCTCTAAGTGTTAAGACCAAATGTGTGGGAGAGAGAGAGAGAGAGAGAGAGAGAGAGAGAGATGGAAAATTCTCTATAGAGGGATCGGCCAAAGGAGTGTAGGTTGAGAGAGGGAGAGAATGAGATGAAAATCTCTATCTTTTTCTAAAGGGAGAGGATCGGCCCTAGGTGTGGTGTGTATCCCTTGTGTAAATCAACCCTCTACCTCCCAACCACTCATCATCAATATTTGGTCTTTCCCATGTGTCCCTTGGTTAACCAAGGAGACACATGGCTTGAGCTTGGGGCTTTTCCCCCCTTTCCCAACGTGTATGTCTAATGGAAACCCTCCATCTCCCCCTTTGACTCACTTAGAGCCTCTTCCTCTTCTATGCAACTCGGCTCAATCCATTCAACTCGGCTCACTCCATGCAATCTTTTTGAACTCATTTCTCCAACTCAAGCCCTTGAACTCAACATTAATAAATTCTTACTCAACTCATGTGGATTCAATTTCCAACTCAAGCCACTCAATACATTTGAACTCACCTATGGTTGACCAAGTCAACCATGGCCTAGCCGACCATGTAGGTTACCTTAACCATTTGCCACCTCACGTGATGAGGTGGATTTGGATCTCACTTGGCCATGTCACTAACATGCCACCTCATAGACATGCCACCTCACTTGATGAGGTGGATTCCATGCCTTGGATCTTAAAAATCAATTCATCTTGACCCATTGGGTCCCAATTGGGTAGTTGATCCATTTAATCACACATACCCAATTATTTCCAATCCGAATTCTATCCTTGATCCATTAGATCATAATTGGGCCCTTGAACCAATTCTTACCCATTTAAAAATCCATTTCATCTATAAATCTTAAATTCAACAAATTAAACAATTTAAATAGCCAAAATCCAATATATTATTGCATTGAAAAATCCGGGATGTTACAACTGAGGGGTCGGTGAGAACGACTGGTCGAGCTAACAGTAAAATTAATTCATATTTCCAAGTTCAATTCTAATTCACTGCCAAGCTTCCTTTTTAGGCTTTTTATGGTTTTACAATTTGTTCAACTGAGCCTAGGAATGGTCATTCTAAGGAGTGAGTACAATCTAAAGTCATTTATGGCTAAATATGTGTTGTGATTGCCATACACGATGAGCTTCAATCCGGTGGAGCATGATCTTCACTCTTGATCACCTTGAGTCTTCAAGCTTCTAGCAAGTGCTTCTTCTCTAGTCATGGAATTGACAAACTTAGGGACTCAGCAAGCCGGAGAATTAAAATATAACATATGAGTACGAGGTTGAACCCAAGGGAATTATGGAAAATATATCCCAAAAATATTACAAAACATAAACCAATCATAAACTTTTGGAATAATTTCATTTAAAACATGTAATAGTCCAATTAATTAAGAAACTTAGAAGTACCTAAATCTAACCCAGATTTAATTAAGACATTTAATTTCAATCCCAACTTAGTTCCATATTTAAAATAGAATTTATAAACAATAAAAAAATAGCATATTTACATATTTACAGTGGAATTGGTTCAGAAAATCAATGAGGCATTATTTTTCATATTTCTAAAATAAAACAGATGCCTAGTTTGGCTGTTGGGACGACATCCCCGTTACACTTTGGCGGTCGAGACCCCCATAGGGAGATCCGGATTTCCCAGTTGTGTTCCGGCGGTTGAGGTGTCTGCCCTTAAGATTGGCTTCCCCGTTATGCTCCAGCGGTCGAGACCTCCATAGGGAGATACGGGTTTCCTCGTTGCATTTATGCGGTTGAGGCAGTTGTGTATTATGAGGTCTCCCATTTGTATTGGTAGGGAGACCGGAGTTGGAGCATGATAGTTGTGAGTTATGAGGATGACGTTTCGGATTATTCGGCGGGACCACTAGTTAGTTGTATATTTAAGCACTCTTGTACGTAGACATTCATTTTATTACGATGTCCATTATTCCTCGTACATGTGATATATGTTGTCGCTGACATGTGATATGATTATTCCCTGCATTGGGCTGGTTAGCTCACCCCTTACCTTTCAGGTATCCCGATTGCTGAGGGCCAGGCGGGCCCCTTGAAGAGGTACTCGGAGAGGAGTAGTAATAGTTAAATATCCCATATTATGCTTATGCTCTATTTTTAGAGACTTGTTTGTATGGATTCATTATCACATGTTTCGTTTGGATGATTGTATAATCATATTGAACGGTCGGTGGTTATTTTTTATGCTTATTATTATATTGGTTTTGTCCTTTATCAAATTGTTGGGCGGTAGATAGTTACCCCGTTTTAAAAAAAAAATTGCTTGATATCCATTTTTTAGTTATGTTTTGAAACTTTTCGGAGATAACACGCCTGTATCATGACAGGGCGTTACAGGTTCCTCATAAAGTCATCTATGACCAATTTACCTTTGTGATTCCCATACACATGGTGATGCTTGATTCTCCAACTTGATCTTCAGTCTTCACCACCACTTGAGTCTTGCATTCTTGCTTCAATCTTCCGAGGCAATGCTTTACCTAAGTCATGAAATTGACAAATAGGTGACTCGACAAGCCGGAACATTAAAAATCTCCCCCTTTCTCAATTCCCATGACAAAACACTTAGAAGCTAATGAATATAGATTCGATGACTTAGCCCAACCCAATATACATTTGAATACATAAGATACAACAATATTAAGGTACATATTCAAATGAGAAAATCCTAGACTCTATGTTTCAAGGTGCGACCTTCATCTTGTTTAGCTTGCCATCTTTCTTTTGATCCTGTACATGTCCCTGTATACACAAACAATGCAAGCAATGATGGAAGCATAGGTCTCCCCCTCAAATGTTAGTCCATAAGCACATAGTGCTTCCCCATAATTAATGGATTGAACCCTTTTAGTTTTGATTAAACTCCCCCTTAATAAAAGACTATCCTCCTTTCTCCCCTTTAACTTAAGCTTTCTTTCAAGCTTCCAAAATCTCCCCCAAAGCTTACATCAAGCTTCTGATATTTATCCCCCCTTTTGTCATAAATTGACAAAGGGTAATGAGCACAAATACACCACATTTAATGTGCTAACATGTCCCAATTGTTGGACTAAGAGGAGATGGATAAGGAGGGGCTTATGCATTTGGTTTTCAAAAATGCCAATATGAAACCAACTCATGTATGCAAAGAGGAGGGAATCACTCATACAAGAAATATACCATTAATGAACATATGAGTGAACATAATCATGAACTAAATAAATTATACACCAATTTGAAAACATAGTTCATGAAAGCAAGGTGATGCAAAAATATATACATATATGAAAGAAAATGCATCAACCAATAAAAACAAGTTCATTCATTAAAACATACACCAATAAAGAGATCTATGAATGAACAAAACATATCCTTAGAAATTCATTATGCACTTGGAAGATGAATACTTATTTATTCCCTTAGACGTTCCAATGTGTGCTCAGCTCAAAATTTTTAAAGCAAAATGCACCAAATCCATTAACATTTGGACCACTTAATCATGTTGGCTTTCACTACCAAAATCTATTTGGTTTTAAGATTTACCTTTAAGAATTGAAAGTCACAACATAGGTGCATAAAACTAATTTTGAAGAAGAATAGATTTTCCTTGTTTGAGCATTTCTCCAAAACACATTTCAAATGTCCAAAATAATTTTTCCAAGATAGTGCATTACTAAAACATCCCTATATGATTTACCAATTTGGGGGATGAGAATGCGTGTTCATGTGACTTATGTAGGTCCACAAGACAACAAGCTTTGCAACCCACCTTTGAATACCATTGAATGTCCATACATTCACACACCAATTTGTGCCATTTGATGATTCAACCAAATTATGAACACTTGTACAAATTGATCGGATTTTGGATCATTTTACCATTAAGAGTCCAACTTTTAAAATTTTGATCCAATCCAAATCCAATAACCTTGGGCATTTTAGATCACCAATTTAAAATTCCATTGCTCATGTGTGATGTTATATGATAATGCATTCTTGGGTTTAGCAAAACATGATGCTTATGAACCACAATCATTCCTCAAGGTATATACCAATGATGATAATAGAAATGAGGGCACAAACACACAAGACATACATTCATTTCACAAGAATGTACCAATGAAGGGTATGGAAATGAAGTATGAGAAGAATATGGCATTTGACAATATACAACAATGACAAAAGCGCATGAAATGCCATAAACACAAACACTTGTAAAACCATTTTCAAATGCACCAAGGTATACCAATAAGAAAAGATGCAAGTGACAAATGAACAACCATACAAGTGTGTGACAAATTTGCTCCCCATGCTTATAATCACTTTTACCATTCAATCAAGAATACTCCAATGATGTTCTAAAATCTTTGAATGGTACATGAATGGATTACCAAAAAATATTTGATCACATATTGATCAACAAATACCATTCACAAGCAATGAGCAAAGTTCGTTCAAGAAGAGATTCACAAATTTTGAAAAGTGGAATGAAACACACTTTGTACGTGCACTATATCATCTCACAAAACAAGATACTGCCAATTTTAAGTTCAGAGGTGGAAAGACACATAATGCAAGCACATACAAGTGATATACATGAGGCAATACACAACATTCTTTCATTCCCAAAACTATACACAAATAAAATGACACACGGAATGAGATGAAACAAGATATATTCCAAAGATTAAAGCACAATGTGTAAGCCTACATGAAAACATACATTCCATTAAAAGATATACATGTTTAAGTACATGGAATGGGAAGAAAATCAGAAGAGGGGTTTGTCAACCAAAAACTTCTGTGCACACACAATACATCGACGATGTCGATGGGTCGAGACCTCGATACATCGACTCTGACGATGTGTCGAAAGAACATTACATAATTTTCCTTTTAAATCCATTTTTCATTTTGAAATCACCCTCTTGATTTTTCAACTCTATGTGGCATATGGTACACATGATTCTACCAATATAAGCATGTATGGCACACAAGTATCTTGCACATGATCAATTCAACAATCAAACAAGAACATGGATTACAGGTGTTAGTGCCCCTATTGCCGAGTCCCTAAGTTTGTCAATTCCATGACTCGGGAAGAAGAACTTTGTTAGTGCTCCGGCTTTGCTGAGTCCTTTATTTGTCAATTCCATGACTCGGGAATAAGCACTTGCTAGAAGCTTGAAGACCCAAATTGATCGAGTGAAGATCATGCTCCACCGGATTGAAACTCATCGTTATGTCAATCACAAAACATTTATTATAGCCATAGATGACTTTAGGTGGTACCCACACCTTAGAAAGGACCATTTCTAGGCTTAGTTGAACAAAATATAAAATCATTAAAAGCCTAGAGAGGAAGCTTGACAGTGAATTGGAACCCAACTTGAAATATGTATTTGGTTTCACTGTCAGCTCGACCAGTCGTTCTCACCGACCCCTCGGTGGAGACATGATCGACCCATCGTGGTCAAGGACTTGTCGACCAGATTGACATAGGTTCTGGACCATAGAACTGTCATTCTGGGAAAGCCTCTGATCGAGAGTCTCGTATGCACTGACCCCTCGGTGAAAGGCTGAAACGACCCATTGTAGTCAGCGACTCTTCGATCAAGATTTATGAGTTCTGGAACTTTGAACTCAAATGGGCTCTTGAAGAAACATACATATCGGTAGTACAAGACCGATTGAGAGTACCACGACCGACCCCTCGGTAAAGGGCGATTCGTCGTTCTGGGTATGACTGGTTTCTGGACTTGAAACTTTGTCAGCATGGTGTTGCCCTAGACCGGGCCTCTCGTATGGACCGACCTCTCGGTACCATAACTGTTGACCCATTGGTGACACCGACATGTCGACCGGGAAAGAATATTACTGTTGGGAGAGCATTATTGCGCAACGGTTGGGTTGTTGAACGGTAACATTTCTAGACACCGACCCCTCGGTGCGCCCGACCTGTCAGTACATTATCGTTGCTTCAACTGGTTGCCTTCTCTATATAAACCAATATTTATCAACCAGTTGGCATCCTTCGGAAAAATCAGTTGGACCCTCATCATTATTAGCGAGATTAAGCAAGGGCCAACAGAAGGATCACTCTATCTCTCTCTCGTACTTGGGGAATCATATACAACCAATCATATGGATTTAGTTTGTGAAAGAGAGAGGATGAAAGTAAAATCATAAACCACTAATCTATTGATTCAGTTTGTAAATGAGAAAGAAAGATGAAAGGATTATAAACTAGAAAACCTTTGGTAAAACCAGTTTTCTTGTCGCCCTGGATTGTGATTGCTTTACGACGGCTATAAGGCGGAGCGTCGACACACATTGGGTGGATCTTGAAGAAGCACACATCAAGAGATAGACCTAAAAAGACAAGTGTTTCTTGGTTTTAATTTTATTTTAAAACATTTGACCCGAAAGTGGATCAAGGGGGATTTGCTCCGGAACCACTATAAAAAACTCTAGAGTATTGTCTCTGGTACAGTGGTGGGTGGAATTCCCACCCAAAAGGATAGGTGAAATTCATATTCTACAGTCGTGGGTGAAATTCCTACCCGATTGAGTGAGGTGAAATTTGTATTCTAATTGTGAGGGTATAAGTCCCCACTTAGTGGATCTTGGGATAACTCAAGGTTGAATTAGTCCTAACAGTGGATGTAGGTTGGCTAACCGAAGTACTTTAAATTGGTCTTATAGTGTTTGATATTTGTGTGTTTTTACTATTTAATTACTCTACTCAACACACACACCATTTTGCATGTTGATTATCATATTCTACACGTTCTGCACAAGCATCAATAATCAAGCAAAATGTAAAGGGTCAAAATCTTAGTATGATTGTTTAAAGAAATTATAAAAAATCTATCACACTAAACAAATCTCTTGATTAATGTTCTGCTGCACTTAAAACAATCAAGAAATTTGTGAATACCATGGAAAATAAGATTGACCTATTCACCCCCCCTCCCCCCCTTCCCCCCCTTCTTCTCTCCCTCCCTCCGTCCCTCTAGGGTCAATTATGTTGTCCTAAGCACATTGAAAAAGGGACTTTCACACTTGCTAGAAGTTTGAAGACTCCAGATGATCAAGATTGAAGATCATGCTCCACCGGATTAAAGCTCATTGTTATGGCAATCACAAAACAGGTATTTGGCCATAAATGACTTTATGTGGTATCCACACCTTAAGAGGATCATTCATAGGCTTAGTTGAACAAATGGTAAAATCATTTAAAACTTAGAGAGTAAACTTGAGAGTGAATTAGAACCCAACTTGGAAATATGTATTTGCTTTCACTGTCAGCTCGACCAGTTGTTCTCACCGACCCCTCGGTGGAGACAGGATCGACCCATCGTGGTCAAAGACTAGTCGGCCAGATTGACAAAGGTTCTGGATCATAGAACTATTATTTTGGATGTGCCTTTGACCGAGAGTATCGTATGCACCGACCCCTCGGTGAAAAGCTGAAACGACCCCTTATGGTCAACGACTTTTCGATAAAGACTTACGAGTTCTGGAACTTTGAACTCTAGTGGGCTTTCGATAAAACAGACGTACCGGTTGTTCAAGATCGATCGAGAGTACCAAGACCGACCTCTCGGTAAAGGGCGACAGGTCGTTCTAGGTATGACTAATTTCTGGACTTGAAACTCTTTCAGCATGGTCTTGCCCCAGACCGAGCCTCTGGTATGGACCGACCTCTCGGTGCCATGACTGTCGACCCATCGTCGACACCGTCATATCGACCGGGAAATAATTATACCGTTGGGAGTGCATTTAATGTGTAACGCCTCGTCCCTTTTCACTAGCCGAAAATCAGAGTATATTTTTTTTTATAAATGAGAGAGAGCGGGAACGCCACGACTCGAGCTAAGTCCGAGTTTCCAAAATCCGACTCTTAACTGGCCACCTTTACATGTGCGTGAATTAAGTCCACTTAAACACTTCACACGCTTTACAAATAATTGCGGAACTAACATATGAATAGGGTACCATTCATATACATTACCTTAATAAGCAAGGAAGCCAATCACCATATAATTAACTGAAGCTTAATTAATATCAAACCATAGAAAAATAATTCTAAGTTATTACAATCCAAAAATATCAGTTATCTCAATACATCATTCCAAAATCAAGCTAAGTAATATAAGAATGAATCTGCCCAAGCTCCTAAGCTTGGCTCCCATCGTGCCCCATGTCTTTGTCATTTCCTGTTCCATCATCTATAGGGTAGAAGTATGACGTTAGTCAACGCGCCCAGTAGGAATTCCAAATAGGGTTATGTACACATAGGATCAATATAAAAACCAAGATAAGTACATCATATCAAAACTGTAAAACATCTCATACTACTAAAAACAGGGCATGATACTCATATCAAAATCATGCTAATGCATGTGTCATGTCATGGGTATCATATGCCAATGATCTCTCACCCAATTTTCATATCCAATCACAACACAAATCATATCAATAATTTCCTTGATAAATAAAGCCATATCAAGGTGTTCCTTTGGCCAATTACGTCCGCAGTGTTTTGTGACGGCACCACCAGGTCACTGTTATACCTCCCCACATATGTTAATAGGAATTACCGATGGAGTGTGGACTCCTCCCTCTGCGCAGTGTTTCGGGACTGTTTATCCAGGAACTCTTTGGCCTAGACTACGCCGTACACATTCCTAGCAATACCGGACAAGGCCAACATATCAATAGTTCAAATAGCTTCATACAAGCTAGTCTCAAGCCCCAAGTCATGTCCGGACAACTCATAACTTGGTTTGATGTTCCATATACTCCCTCCTATGCCATGCATGAGATCATGAATGCAATAATGCCATTTTATTTCAAATACATAACATTATTGAAATTCTGTTCATAAAACATAACCATACGTTTAACCAAAGTAAATCATCATAATTAAGATAAAAACCAGTAATATATATAATCCACAGTGTCTCAATAAGGTAGGAATCTTACAAACATCCCGTATATTATTCTTGCTGTTTTTGTAAAGATAACGTTCAACGATCACGTCGAAACGAATCGCAAACCCATTTGACCTTAATGAATTCAATCACATACATTTGTCAATTTGATTATCCATTTAATTGCCATCATCCCTTACATCCTTCCAGATAAACTGAAGTTTCCAGAAATTTACTAAAAATCAAACTTTTCAATTCAGTCGACTGAATCATGCCCGAATACTATTCTCTGCCTTTACCGGCAGACTTTCAGTCAAGTGAATAGAATATTCAATCGGCTGATACACAACTCGGAACTGTTTATCCTTGGCTCGTAACCTTTCAGTCGGCTGACTCTGAGTCAAACCCTCTGTATTCTTGGTCAATCCACTTTCAGTCGACTGAATCATAGATTCAGTTGGTTGACTTTGGATCAAATCATCTGTGTGTTCAGCAAGTACACATTCAGTCGGCTGAATTATCAACCAACCCTTTTAAGTGTTCGATATGCATACCTTCAGTCGACTAAATCATATATTCAGTCAGCTGATACTCACCAGATCCCTTTCTTATCTGTTACATCTATGTTCAGTCGATTGAATCCTAGATTCAGTCGGCTGAATTATCAACCAACCCTTTTACGTGTTCGATAATCATACCTTCAGTCGATTGAATCATAGATTCAGTCGGCTGAAACTCACCAGATCCCTTTCTTATCTGTTATGTCTATGTTCAGTCGACTGAATCCTAGATTCAGTAGGCTGAAACACCAATAAACCCAGTATATTTTATTCCAGTCCATGTTCAGTCGACTGAATCACAAGATTCAGTCGGCTGAAACTCCCAGAAACCCTTTCTGTTTCGACGAACACCAGTTCAATCTACTGAATCCCAGATTCAATCGACTGACTGTTTGTCAGTCTTCTTTGTTTGTTTATTTGGCTGAACCCTTCCTCATGGAATCCATTCCTTATCACTTTTAAACATAGATAATACCATTCATATCACTCTCAGTGAGTTTACTCTACCCTCTAGCCAAGTCTAGAGTCTTTTCATAATTATTCCAACATTTGTACCATTACAACTTGGTTTTGGATCCACTCCTTTGATTGTTTGTTTCAGTCCCATTACCAATCCTTGAATGGATTTCTAGCTCTATGGCCTTATAACAGTTTGGCTAGCCCTTTTAACCAAATATGGAACCCATAAGTTCGGCCACACCATGGTCAAATCTATGGTCTCCCTTAGTCAAAATCCCTTATTGTTAATCTTATACATACCTTCTTTCCCCGTCTCTTTCTTTTTCTTTTGGTATGTCTTTTCTTCCTTAAGCCTTCTTCTTCTTTTGTTCTTCCCAAATTCTCTAAGTCTAGAGGTATAGGTGGAGTGAGAGATAGAGGAGAAGAGGAAACTCTTTGTGTACAAGAGATAGAATGGGCTAAGGGGTGGGGTGTGCCCCTTGGTTGGTGTCTCTTTGTAACAGCCCAAGTCCTTCCATCTTCCCTCATTTATGTTTTTTCTAATCAAGGTGTCCCTTGGCTTAACCAAGGAGATTTTTGGTTAAAACCAAGACATCCCTTTGACTTCCATCGAGTCACCATGAGATGGAGACTCCTCAACTTCCCATTTCAACTCACTTAACTGAAGCAATTTTAAATCTTTTAAACTCAAAACTTGAACTCATTCATGGTTGACTAAGTCAACCATGACTTGGCCGACCTTGCATGTACATGGCACGTGGGTCCCATCTTAGCGATATCATTTGATGATGTGGCACCTTGCCTAGTTGACTTCCATGTATGCCACATGGCAATGCCACGTCACATACATGCCACCTCACTTGATGAGGTGGATTTATGCATTAGATCTTAATTGGGTAGCTGACCCTATTAATTTAACCTTACCAATTTACTTTAAAATCAGTTCATCTATGACCCATTGGGTCCCAATTGGGTAATTGACCCATTTCTTTACATTTATCCAATTACTTTAAAATCAGACTTACTCATGATCCATTGGGTCTTAATTGGGTAATTGACGCAACTCCTTACCCATCTAAGGTCAATTTCAACTATTACATTAATTCACAATTTAAATAGACCAATCCAATATATTTATACGTAAGGGAAATTCGGGGTGTTACAATATTACCTTCTTTTGAAATTTTTGTCCCGAAAATAAAGCGAAATAGGGTTTCAAACAAATTACACAAATAATTCAGATGAGCTGCTCTCATTTTTTATTCAAGTTCTCAAGTGGCTTCCTCATTAACATGTCGATCCCATACCACTTTGAGGAATTGAATTGCTCGGTTCCGCAACACACTTTGTTCCGTCTCAATCACTCTGACAGGCATTTCGACTTAAGACACGTCGCTTTGCACTTCTATATCCTGTACGTTCAGCACATGCGATAAATCAGGATTGTACTTCCTCAACATAGAAACATGGAACACATCGTGTAGTGATGACAACTGTGGAGGGAGTATCAGACGATAGACCACTTTCCCCACCCTTTCACGGATTGAAAAAAGGGTCCCACAAATCTGGGTGATAGCTTCAAGAACACTAAGTCTCCCACTTCAAACTCAAGGAATCTTCTTCTCTTGTCTACGTAGCTCTTCTGATGACTCTGTGTAGTGAGTAGATGTTGTCGTATCACCTTAATCTGTTTCGTGGTCTCTACAACTAGCTCAGGTCTAAAAAGTGCAGGCTCACCGGCCTTTGTCCAACACACTCGTGATCTAAAGGGTCTACCATACAATGCTTCAAATTGAGCCATCTTGAGGCTTGTCTGGTAACTGTTGTTGTATGAAAACTCAACCAGTGGTAAATGATCTTCCCAACCACCCTTAAAGTCTAACATGCAAGCTCTCAGCATATCCTCTAAGGTTTGTATTGTTCTTTCCGACTGGCCGTCGGTTTGTGGATGGAAAACTGTGTTGATTAATAAGCTGGTTCCCATAGCCGTCTGCATGCTCTGCCACACTCTGCCGGTGAATCGGCCATCTCTATCTGACACAATAGTCTTTGGTATACCATATAGCCTAATAATGTCTTTAATATACCGTCGTCCCAAAGCCTCAGACGAGTCTGTCATCTTGATTGGGAGAAATTGCGCAAACTTGGTCAGACGGTCCACCACAACCCATATTGCATCGTTACCCTTTGATGACCTTGGCAGTCCTGTCACAAAGTCCATGGAAATATGTTCCCATTTCCATTCGGGTACTGGTAAGGGTTTGAGCAATCCTGGCGGCTTCTGATGTTCTGTCTTGACTTGTTGACAAGTAAGGCAATGAGAAACAAAGTCAGCCACATCTGTTTTGAGTCCATGCCACCAATAATGTCTTTTCAGATCATGGTACATTTTGGTGCTACCTGGATGAATAGAGAGTTTTGTTTGATGAGCTTCGATCAACAACTCTCTCCTGCAGCTTTGAGGCACATATGTCCTGCCTCAGAATAAGAGACCTTGTCCAGGTCGTAATTCCCATTCAGGTATGACCTCACAAGTAGACATCTTGGCCCATATTTCTTCCACTTTCGGATCTGTCCGCTGTTCTTGCTCAATCTTGAAAACCATGCTGGATCGTATCATCAGATTATACATATTTTCACAGTCCTTGATGTACAAATTGAACTCTCAGATGGTCGTCAGCATTTTCCATTCCTTCATAATCAAACTCGCCACTGTTGCATGTGACATGCGACTGAGGGCATCCGCCAATTTGTTCGCCTTGCCAGGATGATATCGTAGTGCAAACTCATAATCTTGCAGATATTTCATCCATCTGCGCTGCCTCATATTGAGTTCCTTCTGATCAAACAAATACTTTAAACTCTTATGGTTAGAAAATACTTCAAATTTCTCACCATATAGATAGTGTCTTCAGCTTTTGAGAGCGAAGACCACTGCAGCTAATTCTAGATCATGAGTGGGATAGTGGCGTTCATGAATTTTAAGTTGTCTTGAACCATATGCCACTATATGATGACTTTGAGTGAGAAAGCACCAAAGTCCTTCTCCTGAAGTGTCACAATATACTTCATATCCCTTGCCTCTTTCTGATAAAATCAGAATATGAGCGGTGGTAAGCTTTTGTTTCAGATCCTCAGATCTTCGATTGCATATATCCGACCATTCAAACTTGACTCCTTTCTGGGTTAATTGGGTGAGTGGAGCCACAATCTTGGAGAAGTCCATAATAAACTTCCGATAATAGCCAGCCAGTCCCAGAAAACTATGGATTTTGGTCACATTCTTCGGAGCTTTCCAGTCTCTAACCGCTGCCACTTTAGCCAGGTCAACAGTTATCCCTATTCTGATATGACATGTTGTAAGAAGTTGACCTCAAATAGCCAGAACTCGCACTTGCTTGCTTTGGCATATAACTGATTGTTCTTCAAGGTGTCCAGGACTATCCTTAGATGTTCAGCATGCTCTTCTCGACTGGTGGAATAAATCAGGATATCGTCAATGAAAACAATTACGAACTTATCCAGATAAGGTCGGAATATTCTGTTCATTAGATCCATGAATATGGCTGGTGTATTTGTTAGTCCAAAAGGCATGACCACATATTCATACAGTCCATACCGAGTTCTAAAAGCCGTATTCTCTATGTCTTCATCCCTGACACGGATTTGATGGTAGCCTGACATCAGATCAATTTTGGAGAAATAGTTGGAACCTTTGAGTTGATCGAATATGTCATCAATTCTGGGTAGAGGGTACTTGTTCCTGACCGTTAACTGATTCAGTTTCCTGTAATCAACACACATCCGAAAAGTACCATCCTTTTTCTTTTCAAATAATACCGGTGCTCCCCATGATGAGGTGTTGTTCCAGATGCATCCTAGTCTGAGCAACTCATCAATTTGTTTCTTCAGCGCAGACATTTCTGCTGGGGCCATCCGGTAATGCGGCAATGATACAGGACTAGTGCTAGGATAAAGTTTGATCTCAAAATCAATCTCCCTTTTTGGAGGCAAACAAGGGAGTTCTGTCGGAAATACCTCTGCATAGACTTTCACTACCGCAGGTAATTCAGCCATCGGCGCCTTGTCTAGTATGATGTTGTTCAGTACTAGGTGGTTCATTTCTTCATACCATCTCCTGGTCATAGGAATGCTCTGTCTGTTGGCATGTATCACATATCGTTTTCCCTCGGGTGACCAAAATATCACTCTGCGGGGATGACAGTCAATGCCGGCCTGGAAGTTAGCCAACCAATTCATGCCAAATATGATGTCGTATTCTGTCATCTAGAGTACCAGATAGTTGAATTTAAATCTGAACCCAGCAAGTTCAGTGTCTACGGAAGTGCAGATCAGGCCCAATGATGTGTCTTTAATAGGGGATACAATAGTAAGTGCAGTGGACAATTGTTGTACTAGAGTACTAGTAGCAGATATGAAGGTAGCATATATAAAGGAGTGGGATGCTCCCGAATCAAATAATGCAAAGGCATATGAACTACCAACTACTGCCGTACCTTGAATCACCGAATGATCCACTGTCTCTGGAGGAGGAACCAAAGTAGATAGCCGTCTAGATCTTGTCGGTATAGGTGCCTGTCCTGTCTGGTTATGTGCTCTGGATGCTTGTGATTGAGCTGGTCGAGCTGGAGGACGGAAGGAACCCCTGGAGTGAGGAGGTCTATTGTTCTGCAGACACTCTCTCTTGAAATGGCCCTGCTGACCACATTGGAAACAAGTGCGAACACCTCGAGGAACCTGAGAGACTGGTCCCGATGTGGAGGGCTGATTGGAACGAAAACCTCTAGTAGATCCAGTAGAAGGTGAGGGTCTCCCAAAGTTGGGTTTGAATCTCTTGTGTGGGTGGAAAGTGTTTCTCCCGCTCTGACCTCGTCGGTTATCCACAAACGTGACTGTCTCTGCCAACTCTTGTTCGGCTATGCTAGCTCGGCTGACCACTTCTGCCAAAGTAGCTGACTTGAAGATAATAACTTTGGCTCTTAGGTTAGGCCACAGGCCTCGTTCAAACTTCCAAGCTTTCTTGTATTCTGTGTCTACCATGTACAAAGCATAACATGATAGACGGAGAAACTCTTGATAATAGTCCGCAACAGTCATTGTGCCCTCGACCAGAGATATGAACGCTTGTGTCTGGCGCTCCTTCTCCTCCTCTGGAAAATAATGATCTAGAAACATTCCAGCGAACTGGTCCCATGTCATCTCAGTCGTTTCCCCCGCTGGAATCTATGCTTGTTGGAGTTTTATAACTCTCCACCATTTGCCGGCATCATCCACCAATTGTGAAGTAGCCAGCAATATCCTGTCCTCATCACTAGTGATTTTGAGCGGCTTCAGAATCGTGGTAATATTCTCAATCCAGTTCTCCGCTCCCGCGGGTCCTTCTTTCCCTTTGAAATAAGGGTCACGCTGCTGTTGGAAGTCTCTGACCATATTTCGGTCCTGCGATTCATTAGAGGTTGCACCTCCATTGCCGTTCTGGTGTTACTGTAGAACGAAGGTGACCACTGCCTGTACCAGGCTCTGTAGTTCAGGAGGTACTTCAGGAATGTTCGCACTGCCTTGTCCCTCTCCGTTCTGTTCCTCTTCCTGTTGCGGGTTTTGTCGGGTATTTCTTCTTCTCGGAGGCATTTTCCTAGGTCATTGAAACATTTCTTGACTTAGTTTTCTCATAAACTTTTATGTTCACATATTTGGGGAAAATTGCGTAATCATCATCTTGTATTTCTTGTGTCGGAGAAATTTTCCTATGTATCATATATTGCTTCTCATTTTGGGGAAATCCTGATGTTTCTTATTTGGGGGAGATATGTCCTATTTCACTATATTTGATAAATTCACAATTATAGTGATTGTCCTTCCCTTACTGTTATTCTTCTCATCAAGTGTTGCTCTTAGATTGAATGCTTACAGTCTGATTCTCAACAAAGTAAATTAATCCGGCCCCCGTGTAGCAGACTCCGAAGAGTCGGTCAGTTGAGATTCTTATCTTGTCAGTGAGACATGATACCGTATTAACCTTACTTTGCAAGATTCAACATTTTCGGTTTCGCTATGATACCAACTGTAATGCCCCACCGTTTTTCACTCGCCAAAATCAAAGTGTATTTTATTTTTTATAAATGAGTGAGAGAGAACGGGAATGCCACGTAGCAAGGTAAGTCCGAGTTTCCAAAATTGGACCCTTAACTGGCCACCTTTACATGTGCGTGGATTAAGTCCACTTAAACACTTCACACGCTTTACAAATAATTGCAGAATGAACATATGAATAAGGTACCATTCATATACATGACCTTAATAAGCAAGGAATCCAATCACCATATAATTAACTGAAACTTAATTAATATCAAACCATAGCAAAATAATTGTAAGTTATTACAATCCCAAAATATCATTTATCTCAATACATCATTGCAAAATCAAGTTAAGTAATATAAGAATGAATCTGCCCAAGCTCCTAAGCTTGGCTCCCATCGTGCCCCATGTCCTTGTCATTTCCTGTTTCATCATCTATAGGGTAGAAGTAGGGCATTAGTCAACGCGCCCAGTAGAAATTCCAAATAGGGTTATGTACACATAAGATCAATATAAAAACCAAGATAAGTACATCATATCAAAACTGTAAAACATCTCATAGTACTAAAAACAACGCATGATACTCATATTAAAATCATGCTAATGTATGTGTTATGTCATGGGTGTCATATGCCAATGATCTCTCACCCAATTTTCATATCCAATCACAACACAAATCATATCAATAATTTCCTTGATAAATAAAGCCATATCAAGGTGTTCCTTTGGCCAATTACGTCCGCAGTGTTTTGTGACGGCACCACCAGGTCACTATTATACCTCCCCACATATGTTAATCAGAATTACTGATGGAATGTGGACTCCTCCCTCTACGTAGGTTTTCGGGACTGTTTACCCAGGAGCTCTTTGGCCCAGACTACGCCGTACCCATTCCTAGCAATCCCGGACAAGGCCAACATATCAATAGTTCACATAGCTTCATACAAGCTAGTCTCAAGCTCCAAGTCATATACGGATAGCTCATAACTTGGCTTGTTGTCCCATATACTCCCTCCCATGCCATGCATGAGATCATGAATGCAATAATGCCATTTTATTTCAAATACATAACATTATTGAAATTTTGTTCATAAAACATAACCATATGTTTAACCAAAGTAAATCATCATATTTAAGATAAAAACCAGTAACATATATAATCCACAGTGTCTCAATAAGGTAGGAATCCTACCAACGTCCTGTATATTATCCTTGCTATTTTTGTGAAGATAACGTTCAACGATCACATCGAAACGAATCGCAAACCCTTTTGCGAAGTCTCTTTACCTTAATGAATTCAATCACATACATATGTCAATTCGATTATCCATTTAATTTCCATCATCCTTTACATCCTTCCAGATAAACTGAAGTTTCCGAAAATTTACTAAAAATCAAACTTTTCAATTCAGTCGATTGGATTATGCCCGAATACTATTCTCTGCCTTTACCCGCAGACTTTCAGTCGACTGAATACAATATTCAGTGGACTGATACACAACTCGGAACTGTTTAACCTTGACTCTGAGTCAAACCCTCTGTATTCTCGGTCAATCCACTTTCAGTTGACTGAATCATAGATTCAGTCGGGTGAATTATCAACCAACCCTTTTACGTGTTCGATAAGCATACCTTCAGTCGACTGAATCATAGCTGAAACTCACCAGATCCCTTTCTTATATGTTACGTCTATGTTCAGTCGACTGAATCCTAGATTCAGTCGGCTGAAACACCAATAAACCCCGTATATTTTAATCCAGTCCATGTTTAGTCGACTGAATCACAAGATTCAGTCGGCTGAAACTCCCAGAAACTCCTTTCTGTTTAGGCCAATGCCAGTTCAGTCGACTGAATCCCAGATTCAGTCTACTGACTGTTTGTCAGTCTTCTTTTTTGTTTATTTGGGTGGACCCTTCCTCATGGAATCCATTCCTTATAACTTTAAGCATAGATAATACCATTCATATCACTCTCAGTGAGTTTACTCTACCCTCTAGCCAAATCTAGTCTCTTTTCATAATTATTCCAACATTTGTACCATTACAACATGGTTTTGGATCCACTCCTTTGATTGTTTGTTTCAATCCCATTACCAATCCTTGAATAAATTTCTAGCTCTATGGCCTAATAACAGTTTGGCCAGCCCTTTTAACCAAATATGGAACCCATAGGTTCGGCCACACCATAGCCAAATCTATGGTTTCCCGTAGTCAAAATCCCTTGTTGTTAAACTTATACATACCTTCTTTCCCCGTCTCCTTCTTTTTCTTTTGGTCTATCCTTTCTTCCTTAAGCCTTCTTCTTCTTTTGCTCTTCACAAATTCTCTAAGTCCAGACGTGTAGGTGGAGTGAGAGATAGAGGAGAAGAGGAAACTCTTTATGTACAAGAGATAGAATCGGCCAAGGGGTGGGGGTGTGCTGCTTAGTTGGTGTCCCTTTCTAACAGCCCAAGTCCTTCCATCTTCCCTCATTTATGTTTTATCTAATCAAGGTGTCCCTTGGCTTAACCAAGGAGACTCTTGGTTAAAACCAAGACATCCCTTTGACTTCCATCGAATGACCATAAGATGGAGACTCCTCAACTTCCCATTTCAACTCACTTAACTGAAGCAATTTTTTTTCTTTTAAACTCAAAACTTGAACTCATTCATGGTTGACCAAGTCAACCATGACTTAGCCGACCTTGCATGTACATGGAACGTGGGTCCCATCTTAGCGATATCATTTGATGATGTGGCATCTTGCCTAGTTGGCTTCCATGTATGCCACATGGCAATGCCACCTCACATACATGCCACCTCACTTGATGAGGTGGATTTATGCATTGGATCTTAATTGGGTAGCTAACCCAATTAATTTAACCTTACCCATTTACTTTAAAATCAGTTCATCTATGACCTATTGGTCCCAATTGGGTAATTGATCCATTTCTTTGCATTTATCCAATTACTTTAAAATCAGACTTATGATCCATTAGGTCTTGATTGGGTAATTGACTCAACTCCTTACCCATCTAAGGTCCATTTCAACTATTTAAGTGTCAAATTCTATTAATTCACAATTTAAATAAACCAATCCAATATATTTATACGTAATGGAAATCCGGGGTGTTACAATACTTAATCCACGCACACGTAAAGGTGGCCAGTTAAGGGTCGGGTTTTGAAAACTCAGACTTAGCTCGCGTCGTGGTGTTCCCGCTCTCTCTCACTCATTTATATAAAAAAAATACACTCTGATTTTGGCGCTAGGCGTTACATAATGCGCAACTGTCGGGTTGTTGAACGGTAATATTTTTAGTCACCGACCCCTCGGTGCGCTTGTCCTGTCGGTACATGGCCATTGCTGAAACTGGTTGCCTTGTCTATAAATACCAATCTTTGTGCAACCAGTTGGCATCCTTTATCAAATCGATTTGACCCTCATCATTATCAGTGAGCTTAAACAAGGGCCAATAAAAGGATCACTCTCTCTCTCTTGTGCTTACACTTGGGGAATCTATTACAACTGATCATATGGATTGAGTTTGTGAGAGAGAGAGAGGAAATGATAATAAACTAGGAAAGATTTGGTACGACCAGTTCCTAGTCACACTAGAATTATGACTGATTTACGATGGCTAAAAGGCGGAGTGTCGGTACACATTGAGTGGATATTGAAAAAACACACATCAACGAGAAAGAGCTTCAAAGGCAAGTGCTTCTTGGTTTTAATTTTATTTAAAACCTTTGTCCCGTAAGTGGATTAAAGAGGCTTGGCTCTGGAACCACTATAAAAGATTCTAGAGCGTCGTCTCTGACACAGTGGTGGGTGGAATTCCCAGCCAAATGATTAGGTGGAATTCCTATTCTACATGTGATGGGTGAAATTCTCATCTGATTGAGTGAGGTGGAATTCCTACTCTAATTGTGAGGGTGTAAGTCCCCACTTAGTGGATTTGGGGATAGCTCAAGGTTGAGCGAGTCCAAACAGTGGATGTAGGTTGGCTAACCGAACCATTATAAATTTGGTCTTATGGTATTTGACCTTTGTGTGTTTGTGTTTTAGTATTTAAGCACTCTTCTCAACACACATCACTTTGCATTTGATTATCTTTATTTACACATTGTGCACAAGCATAGATAATCAAAGCAATACGCGAAGGGTACTAAACTTAATGTGATCATTTAAGAAATTATAAACAATTTATCACACTGAACAAATCTCTTGATTATGATTGTTATTCTGTTGCACTTAAAAGTTAAACAATCAAGAAATTTGTAAACACCATGGAAACTGGGATTGACCTATTAATGTCGACCGGAAAATAATTATACCATTGGGAGTGCATTTAATGCGCAACGGTAGGGTTGTTGAACGGTAATATTTTTAGTCACCGACCTATCGGTGTGCCCATCCTGTCGGCCGTTGCTAAAATTGGTTGCCTTGTCTATAAATACCAATCTTTGTGTAACCAGTTGACATCCTTTGGAAATCGATTTGACCCTCATCATTATCAGTGAGCTTAAACAAAGGCCAATAAGAGGACTACTCTCTCTCTCTTGTGCTTACACTTGGGGAATCTATTACAACCGATCATATGGATTGAGTTTGTGAGAGAAAGATGAAATGATAATAAACTAGGAAAGATTTGGTACAACCAGTTTCCTAGTTACCCTAGAATTATGACTGATTTACGACGGCTATAAGGCGGAGTGTTGGCACACATTGGGTGGATATTGAAAAAACACACATCAACGAGAAAGAGCTTCAAAGGCAAGTGCTTCTTGGTTTTAATTTTATTTAAAACATTTGTCCCTTAAGTAGATTAAGGAGGCTTGGCTCTGGAACCACTATAAAAGATTCTAGAGCTTCGTCTCTGACACAGTGGCGGGTGGAATTCCCAGCCAAATGATTAGGTGGAATTCCTATTCTACATGTGATGGGTGAAATTCTCATCCGATTGAGTGCGGTGAAATTCCTACTCTAATTGTGACGGTAAGTCCCCATTTAGTGGATTTGGGGATAGCTCAAGGTTAAGAAAGTCCAAACAGTGGATGTAGGTTGGCTAATCGAACCATTATAAATTTGGTCTTATAGTGTTTAATCTTTGTGTGTTTGTGTTTTAGTATTTAAGCACTCTTCCAACACACATCACTTTGCATTTGATTATCTTTATTTACACATTGTGCACAAGCATAGATAATCAAAGCAATACGCAAAAGGTACTAAACTTAATGTGATCATTTAAGAAATTATAAACAATTTATCACACTAAACAAATCTCTTGATTATGATTGTTATTCTGTTGCATTTAAAAGTTAAACAATCAAGAAATTTGTAAACACCATGGAAACTAGGATTGACCTATTAACCCCCCCCCCCCCCCCCCCCCCAACCCCCCTCCCCCCCTCTAGGGTCAATTGTGTTCTAGCATACAAGGCAAGATACAAAGGTGATTCCAGCCATGCTTCAAATGTGTTAACAACTTTGTTAATCCATAACACATTTGACCAACCACTATAGGACTTGGAATCTAAAGTCCATACAACTATGACTCATCAAGCATGATATGTACTATAGCCAGGAAAATACAACTAAGGCTCGAAAGAGTTAAATGTGCGATACCACAACACAAGGGTTGTTTGAACTCACATGAATGAAGATTTGAGTTCAACTACAATGGTCTAGAGATACTCCAATTTTGCACAATTCTTGGACCAATGTAGGGCATTTAATAAAGTCATATCCCTTAGGGATCCATACAAACTTTTGATCCAAGCCTTTCCTCTCAAATCCATGAACCTTGGGTATTTTGGTTCTTCCATTATAGACATTTGGCCCAAGATCAAAGGATTGAGACAAGACCCTCCTTTTGGTCTTCCTATTCATAGAATGAGGAGGTCTTAACTTATCCCTAATAGATTTTACATTGTAGGGATGATGCATGGAGTGAGGTGCAAGGTGTTTCCTAGGAACATTCGCAAATTGATTTACATTATTTTTTTTTGCATGGTGTGAATTTCCAATCACCTCAATCTTTCTCTTATTTGCTTTTGGAGAAAGACCATTAGCCACTTTGATTTTACCTGCATTCTTCTTGTCTTGCACTCATGCTTGAAATGCCCGGTTAATCCACAATAAAAACATAATACATTTGAATTGTGCGTGGTGTGACTTTTACTCCTTTTGGATTATATCATGGGTCTTTTTGGGTTAGATTGAGAATGTCCAAGACCATGCCAATCACAATGAGATTTACCCAAGATAGATTCTTCCAATTTTTTATTTCTTTGGATAAACATGTCTTGAGATTTTTTAACATTTTTATCTCCAAGACATTTTCCAACTTCCTTAAACTTCAAATTTTCATTTTCAAAAACTTTTAATTTTTTTGAAGAAAAATTTGAGATTCTCTCAATTTTATGATTTCATCATTTGACATTTTCAAATTTGATGAGAGGGTCATTTTCATTATTTGCACATTGAAGTTGGCAAGTGAGTTTGACATTCTCAATTTTAACCTTATCGAGGTCCTTTGCCAATCTCATACTTTCTAAATACAATGCATTATAGGATTCTTCAAGGTCATCATCAACCTCATCAAGATCCTCTTCACTAGAGGGGTCATCTTGGTCATCACCAATGGAGGCTATGAGACATTTCGAATTTACATTTTCACCTCTCTCATGATTTTTAATTTGATTATCAGAGGTGTGGCCTTCCATTGTACTATCCAAAGAATTGCAAAAGTTTTCAATAATCTCATTTTGGATAGAGGTCCAATCTTTTTCATCATTGGATGCAAGTATATTCTCTATTTTTGTTATCAAATACACCAAGATAGAATAAACAAACAATAGAGATTTACACACAATTTTTCGGGCATCCATGATTAGAATTCTAGCACGAATCAACTCAGAAGGTTAGATCTTTATGAAAAGCACAAGGCACTGATACCAATTGTAGGTTTCCAAGGGTGCTAGAGGGTAATCGCCACTTTTTATGGTCTTCACAAATTTCTTGATTAATTAAAATGATTTGCAGCAGATTAAACAAATTAATCAAGATAAATCTGTTTTGTGATACAAAAGTGTGCCAATATGAAAGAGCAATCACACAAATAAAGACCAACACCCACAACACGAGATGTATAGTGGTTCGGAGTAAACCCTCCTACATCCACTGCCAATTCACTATGTGGGGAATTATACCCTTACAAATAGAGTAGGAATTCAACATATCTCGATTGATTGAGAATTTCACTCAATCCCTAAGATTTTGAAAGGTTCAATCTACCCCATCTATGTCCTTATCCCTCTATTTTTTTTATAGTGGTTCAAGTTTCCATACCTTAGTCCACTTCACAAGATGATTATTTTAAAATAAAATCAAACCTAAGAAGCACTTGCATTTTGATAGCTCAAACTTTTAGATGTGTGCTTCTTGAAGATGTCTTTCCCAATGTGATGTCAACGATGTCGAGGATGTGCCTTGTGTATGCTCAATCACAATCTATGGGAGGTTGCTATGATATGGATTTGCATGTTGATTCTAGGCTTGTTTTTTCTCCCTCTCTCTCTCTGTCAATCTTAATCAAAGGATTGGATACTAAATGATTCACCTATGTGAAGTGCATGGAGAGGAGTTGGGATCATCTGGGAATGCCTCTAAGATTTGCCTATTGAAGGGTTCAAGGTGTCCAAGGTCTCCAACCAAATACACCAAAGGATTGAAGTATATATAGGCAAACATAAAATTTCCAACTCTGGGTCTTAGACGGGTCTATCTGGTAGACATGTCACAACTCTAGGTTATAGACGGGTCTATCTGATAGACATGTCGGTACTAGCATAGTGTCATTGCAATTCGACCGTTAAGCTTCCAACGGATATAAAATGGTCACTATCGAAGGGTCAGTCATATCAATGGGTCGACGATCGACATGTCTATCTCATAGATGGGTCGATACATTTATCAGAGAGCAACACACAAATAAAGAGTCTTCCCAACCAAAACTCTGAAAAACCAGATAGACATGTCTATCCATAGACAAGTCGGTCCTAGATAGGTCTATGACAGGTCGGTCCTGGTACTCTAGACATGTCTATGACCCAGACATGTCTATCTGACAGTTTACCAGAGCCATACACATGGTTGTTAAGTCTAAAAATCTTACATTTTTACCCTTTAATTATGATAAGTTAGCCTTGATTTTGTTTATAAAAGATATGTTTAATGGTTTTTTCTAGTTTTGTAGATAAAAAGATGGAAAAATAGGATTCATGCATAAAATGGTGGATAATTTCCAGAAGAGAACTTAAAATAGAAATTTTAGAATTTTATAATTTAATCATGCTACTTTAGGGTTTTTAATGTAATTAGATAATCTGGATCCATTTACGAGAGTCTAGATTTATTCAATATTTAGAATTTTTGTGATATTGATTAATTATTTAATTTTTAAAGTCTGCAATCAAAGAGGCCAAGAGTCTGAGAAAAAAATCTATGGGCCAGAGATTCACTGCAATTGGGCCAAGCTTTGCTCCAAATGCCAGACACTGGGCCAGGCCAAGCAATTCAGGCGCATTTCCCAATGTGGGCCAGGCCAAAGTGAATTCAAGCCCAGCAAGCTTAAGTCTAAGTCTCCAATTCAAGTCCAAGTCCAATTTAAAGATCCAATGCTCCAGGTTCAAATCCAAGTTCACCAATCCAAAGCCCAAATCCATTTTTAAGTCCACACCCAAAAGCCCATGTCCATGACCCATCTTACCTATCCAATCTTAGCCATCCAAATTCCAATCTCCCATCCACACCATCCATTAACCCAATCAACCAATCCAAACCATTCACTTCATGCATCTAATTTATCCCATGCATTTTATATCATCAAACCCTAGATCCACTTATTCAATCCAACCCGTTCATACATCATGATTAGATTTAGGACATCCAAACCATTCATCATATAGATTAACCTTAGGATTAGGATCATCCATGCACCATCTGTCCATCCATCCACTTAGATCATCCATCATGCATCATAGCCATTAGATCTTAGGACATTATCATTAGGAAAACCCTAGAGCCTCCACATTCATCCATCACATACATAATTTGCACTAGATCTAGGCCATTCATCATACCATTTATTCATCTCCACCTTTGAATTCAAACCCTTCATTAGATACCTACCATATATATATATATATATATATATATATATATTAGCCAATTAACCATGGAACCATTAGATTTAACCCAAACCAATCTTAGCCATCCATTCACTAAACCCTAAATTAGAACAACTTGAAGCTCAAAGCTAGCCTCCATGCGCCCATGCCTTGTCACCACTCTATCTATTCAACACACAGTCCACACGATTTTAGCACCTAAAATCTCTCAATGCACTTAGACAAAAATCCATCTAGATACACTTGTAGGATCCATACACACCTCATCATCCCAATCCTCCATGATCAACACGATTTTTGCCTATTTCCTTCCTATCCCATTCAAATTTCATAGTCAACCCTCCACTACATCATATCAGTCATTCATTCATCCATCCAGTTAATCCTAGCCGCCCATGTCATTGCACATCCCAAAACCCTAAGCCACATAGCAAAATTCGAAAATCACAAAGCAAATCCTAAATCCCAAGTTTCTCTCATTCTTTACTTGCACTCCTCCAAGCCAGCCAATGCACAGTAAATTTGGCCATAGCATTAGGAAGCCCTAGTTTTCTAGCTTTTAATCACAGCCACCCATGTTAAGTTAGATCTAATCCCAACCTTTCATCTACTAACTTAAACCTATATTTAATCTTAGCCATCCATCCAATCTCAAGTCCTATAAATAGCCCAGTATCCCACATGTAGAACTCAAATTTGACACTGGAGGCAAAAGGACCAAAGGATTGAAGAGAAGACCAAGAGAAGACTCAAGGATACACATAGAATTTGAATTTCACAAGTGAGTTTCTTTTGTAATTTTAATTTCCACATATCTTGTATTCAATCAATCCTATATTAATTTTTCCAATAAATAATAAAAGGACAGCCCGTTTAGAATCTTTAACATCCAATTTCTGATTTCCTTTTATGATTGTCATTGATTCAATTTTAAGATTGTATGATTTAATTATTTAATCGGACATGAAATAGTTACGACTTTGGTTAAGATTGCTAAATCTATGTTACTAAGGTTTGATTTTATAATTTAGAGTTTATGAAATTAACATTGATGATAAACATGAACTAGAACTTAAATCTTTACGTGAATTTCAAGTCTAGGTCGTTTGTTTATTTAAATGTCTTTGGCGATGAACGGTCTATTCCAAACAATCACCTTTTACGTTACTGCGTTTTTATTTCTGTCATTTATTTTCCTTGCCGATTTAATTTTCATGCTTATTTTATTTCACTTGAATGTTGTATTTTAGTTTTTCTTTTTAATTCTTTAATTCTTTTAAAGTGTATTTATTTCATGTATTTAAAACCTCCTTAACAACTTGATTAACTAGTTAGGATTAAAATTAATTAGATCTAGATTTTATGAATTAGGATTTGTGGTGAAATTGTTTATATACTCTTAATTAAAACATTATTTTAATTACTTTTAATCAATGCTCTAAAATTGTAGATATATTTATTTGAATAAAGACTTATTTAACTTGGAGATATACTTTTAAAGATTAAAATTGATTTTCTATCCTAGATTTGGTTATGAATCTTGGTTTTCTAAGAAGCATAAAAGTTGAGGCATGTGTATTTTGAATTTCATATATTTTGAATGTTTCATTTGAGTTCGACCTCGCACTCAATCGTTGTACTATGAATGGTTCGTGCGCTTGCGAGATTTTCAAATTTAAAACACAACATCAACAATGGTGATGCTTGATTCTCCAACTTGATCTTCAGTCTTCACCACCACTTGAGTCTTGTATTCTTGCTTCAATCCTTCAAGACAATGCTTCACCTAAGTCATGGAATTGACAAATAGGTGACTCGGCAAGCCGGGGCACTAACAATACCATCAAATACATCTAATATACATACAATAATGACTAACTAATCCAATATCTAGGGGTAAAATGGTAATTTTTCAATGTTCATCAGTTGGGGCAGTGTTGTTACAAATGATATCAAAGCATAGTTTAACTCTAGGACCAGGAGAGGAAGTAGAGAGTATCATAGCTGAGGACGAATCTAGTCCAAGGGGTGGGATTGTGATGACCCATGCTTGTGCCAAGTCACAAATGAGATGTAGTGAAGGCATGAGAGGGCAATGAAAGAAAGTCGCCAGAGTGGCACAAATTTCACAGTCCCATATCACTATGAACTAGTGCTGAAGGTGGTTTATAAGCTATAATGCATCCTCCCTCTAGCACAACGCTCCCAAACAAAACTGTGTAGGGCTAGAGTTTAGGCCTAAAGTGAACAATATTTTGCTGGGTGAAACACGTCATTACGTGAACACATGTAACAACCTATTGATCTAAGTTGGGGTTACATTTCTAGCTGTTGATGTTTTAAACTTGTAAATTTCGCAAGCGTACGAACCATTTGTTAGTATAGCATATGAGTGCGAGGTCGAATCCACATGAAATCACAAAATATATGTTTAAAATTAAATATGCACCTCTTAAAAAGATGTAATCGTGAGAAAATTCGATTATGTTTGGATTTGAAATAAAAAGATAAATTTTAATTGGAAAACAAGTGAACTCCATCTTTTATTTAACATGTGAATGAAATTAGTTCCTTTACTTTTTTTACATTGGTGAATCAATGGATATGTAGTCATCTCTCTTGAATTAAAATTACAAAGTTCTAGATTAAAATAATATATTCACAGTCCCAGTTAAAGAATCTTTTGAGAGAGATGTTGGTTTTATACATGAAAGAATAAATTAAAGAATGAATAAAATATTAAACAAAGATTACAATGTTAAACTAAGAATCAAATAAAATACATGGATTACAAAACAAATAAATATACATCAAAGACAAAAATAAACTAATTAACATACATACAAAGTGGATGGCATAACTAAATAAGTAAATAGCAGAATTGAATTGACATGAAAAATACATGACAAATTAAAATAAAAGCATAATTTAAAGGTGGTTGTGGAATTATTCTCTCACCGTCCAAAATTATTAAATAAACAAGAAACCTAGATCTGAAATTCAACGTATAGAATTCAAGATTCATTTTACACCTTTTAATTAAAATCTATACTCTTTAATCTAATTAAAGTTTGACCCTAGGTTCAACATTCACAACCTAAGACTTTAATCAAATTAAGAACATAAATTATAAATTAAAATGAAGCATAAAAGATATCATGAATAATCGGACTTTTCAAGAATCTAAAAATGGACGTTTTTTTATTTATTAAATGGAAGAATTCAATGTACAATAGATGAAGATTCAATACATAAAAGACTTAAAATAAATTGCAAAATCAATCTCACTTGCAATTTTCGAGTATGCTCTTTTGTCTTCAGTGTATTTTTCCAACTTTAGGTCCTCTTGAGCTCCAGGTCAAATTCGAATTTGGCTTTGAGGTAGTGGGGTATTTATAGGCTCAAGGTTGGAATGCATGGCTGGGATTAAATCAATGTTTAAGTTGGAGGTTTAAAGGGCTAAGATTGGACTAAGATATAAATGGGTGGATGGTATTTTAAGATTGGATTTTAGGGTTGCACAAAGGAGGTCACACGAATTTGGTCTGTCTTAGCTTGGTGGCTAAGTCATGGAGGAAAGAAGATGGGAAATTAGGAGAAAAGAAAGGGGAGAATCGAATTTAGGGTTGATTGGGTTTGGGTTTGGGTTTAGGTTTAATGCAATGTATGGTTGGGATTTGAAGATGGGATGAATGGATGGTGGAGATGAATGGAAGTTGTTTAGAGAGTTGACTTGCAAAATGTGCATGCAATGGATTGAGATTGTGCAAAATCGTGTGAAGGGATTGTGATATGGTGGAGATGTCTACATGAATGAATCTCGATGGAAAATGGGTTAAAATGCATGGAGTATTTTTAGTGTAAAAATCGTGTATGAGCTATGGAGATTGGATTGGGTGATGTGGCAATGGATGATGTGGCAAATTCAAATGGAGGCTAGCTTGTACCTCGAGTTGTTTATACTTTAGGTTTTAATGAGTGGATGGCTAAGATTAAATGGGGTTAAGATCTAATGGTTCTAAATTTAATTGGATAAAATTAAATATAGGAAAGGAATGATGATTGATGGAGGGTTTGGATTCAAAGGTTGATCTTAGATGGATATTGAAATACATGACCTAAATCTAATATAATGTATGTATGTGGTGGAAGCATGTGGAGGCTCTAGGGTTTCTAAGAGATGAATGAATGAATAAGATTAGATGATCTAATATCTAATGGCTAAGATGATCAATGCATGAAAGGAATACATGAATTGATAGGTGATGCAATGATGAATATTATTCTAAGGTTAAAATGTTTATGATTATAATGAATGACCTAGATCTAGTGATGGATGAATGAATGGTCTAGATTACATGGAGGCTTCTAGGGTTTACTAATAGTGCATGAAAGAAATGAAAGATGGAGTGTAACGACCCGTCCCGCTAGCACAATATTGTCCGTTTTGGGCCTACACACGGACCCTCACGGCTTTGCTTTGGCGAGCCAACCCACTGTTGCTCCCAAAAGGCCTTGTCCGAGTATTAGAGTACACAGTGACACAATATTGTCCTCTTTGGGCCCTCGGGTAGAGCCTCGCTCCACACCCGGCAACCCTCAAGGTTTTGATCCTAGCTCATGGCCCATACACGCCCATTCTCGCCTAGGAGGCCTTGTTTTAGAAGGAGGAAGGCTACTACTTATATACTAGGAAATTTCCAATGCCACTAGCAATGTGGGACTTTTTGGGGCAGGGTATTACATGGAGGGTGGAGGGCAAAATTGAATGCGCATGAAAGATGGTCAGGGTTTAGGTATTTGAGCTGACATTGGGTAAATGGATATGGGCTATGGTTTATGGACTTAGGTGGATTCGAATATGGACCATGGAGCATTGGACTTTAGGCTTGGATCTAGACCTCAACTTAGGCTCACTGGAATTGGATTTGAGAGCTTGGGCCTTCATTGGACTGAGTTTGCACACTAGCTTGGCTTAACTGCAAAATGCGCATGGACTTGTATGTAGCCCGGCCCATTGAAGCTTAGTTTGGCCCATTTGAATGATTCTCTGGCCCAATGTCTTGAAATTGCAGCTTCTATCATGTAGAATTAAATAATTATTCAGCCACTTAAAATCTAAAAATTATTAATTAATCTAGATTCTCATAATTGGATCCAGATTAATTCATTTACATGAAAGTCCTAAAATGGCATGAAATAATTATAAAAATCCTAGGTCTCACTTTAAAGCTCTAATCTTGCAATTATCTGCTAAATTAGCATGATTTTCTTGAACTGTCCATTTTTATCTACAAAACTAAGAAACTACATTAAATGCCTCATTATATACAAACATGAGAGCTAACTAGTCCATTAATTAGGAGTAAAAATGTAAGATTTTAGTGTTCAACACTAGCTCATTTAGCAAAACAGGTGGTTAAAGCTTTTACAAAACGCCATGAAAACCCGTTGGGTTTGGCCCATTTAGCCATTGAATAATTGTATCGTTACACCTATTCCATTTCCCTTTTTAAATTAATTTAAAATAATTCATTAGAAAAATAGTCATTTGAATTGAAATTACACTTGATCAATTATAAAAATAACAAAATTTAGCTATTTGATCTTAATAATCAAAGTCATTAAATTTTCCTTTTTAGTACTTAAAGCAGGGGTTCGAAAATTGGCTTGGCCGATATTGCGGCTAATATGCAAATATTGGCCGATAAGTTTCTCTCTCCTCCGATATTTTCATTTATTTGCATTTTGGTCCAAAATTTTTATGGTAATTTTAGAAAACTTGGGGCTTCTTGAAATGTAATTTTTCCATTAAATATCGGTCATATACATATTCAAATTATTTATTTAAGTTTCGAATACGATTAATATTAAAATTAACAATAAAATGAAGAGAAATGATAAATACAATTTAAAATTATGAAAAAATGTGTAAGAAATTTTTGATAAATTTAGTGATTAAGGCATTAAGCATTTTACATACTTTTATACTAATTTAAGATAAAACAATTAATAATAAATATTTAAGATCTCATTTAAAAGCTAACATCATCTAATTAAAGAAATATTTTACCATCAATAACATAAGTCTCTTAAAAAATAAAAATCAAAATACAAAATTCTAGAAAGTAAGATCCCAATTTTAATAAAATTCTATTAAAAGTTATGAAAAAGTATGTAAGAAATTTATGATAAATTTAGTGACTAGTATTATGATTTTTTAAAATATTTATAGTATTTTAATCTATCTAATTTTTTAAATTCTTAATCTTAGAGGCAGAAATTTTAATGGATTTAAAGATAATATATTATCTAATAATAATAGTTGGTGCTAATACTTCAAAGTTGAAAACTTAAAATCACTTGAGTTTCACCAAATACATCAAAGCTTGACCAAATTTTCTAAAAAAAAATGTAATATTACTATGGATCAAGCTCTTCATATGGATAACTGGACACGTGGAAATAAAATATAGCATACATCTCTTCTGGAAGCCGCTCATCATTAGACGCGTAGTTGGATGTTGACGATGGATTGTGATACTACCAACTATCAGAGGAGGGTTGCGACTGATGATCTGAAATGGACATGGACTGCATATTATATTGAGTCCGTGTCTAAGTGCCTATAGATCGATTGACCAAAATATCCTATGGGCATATATCCAAAGGATACATATCCTTCACTCTGACCGAGCCTGTTCCGCCATGAGGAGGTGTATGTTGTCTAGCCTCCTGTCAGCGATGGACGTCACTCATGTTAGGATAATACCCGATGGATGTTCAGGCTCAACATCCACAACAATATTTTGATGACTAAAATCGAACCCATCATCTGACCCATTACCGTCATCTGTAGAAGAATCAGAATCAGATTTAGCCGACCCATAATCACGCCCGCTAGGTTGGCTGCTCGGAACAACATGTTCTTTTCCTCTGATTGATCTCCTCCTCTGTGAAGAGCCAGATACCCCGGCTCTCCCAGTGGGCCACTCACTAACAGAATGACGACGTGGTGGCATCCTTGTACTTGTTTGACGTTCCAGACCCGCATTTGGAGGGCGGGACACACTGATTGAATGCCGACGACCATCATTTTCTGCCTCTTCTTCGGAATCCTACAATTCTCCCAACTCTACACTTTGATCTAAAAATGATATATCTAGATCATGAAGTACAGGTTGTTCTTCCTCTTCGATCCATTCACTCAATGGATCATTATAGGTGAATAGAGACTTGAGGTCGATAGGGACGAAAAAATCTTCTGCATCTGCCCGCGTCAGCTCGTAGTACCTCCTCAAATTCCTTATCCTCAGTCGCTGATTGTAGTGTAGGTAAACTAAATCATTCAGTCTTTGAGACGATAATCTATTTCGAGGCTTGCTGTGAACATATTTAAATGTCGACCAATTACTCTTGCAATTGGTTGCACTGCACGTCTGGCTCATCAGCTTGATGGCGTACTTCCTCAATACAGGTGAGTTCTTGCCAAAATATGTCCACCACTATGTAGCACTCATCGTCGCCGTCTCTTTCAACCTAACGTCTGCAACTTCATCCGCAAATGACTCCAAACGGTTCTCATAATTGTGTAACTTCAAAACAAAAAGAAACACAATTATTATTATCGGATAATGAACAACTTTCAAATCATCGAAAATATTTGGGTCATAATGAGCGAAAGTAATACATCTCTAAAACATGCCCCCGTTCACCAGGATGCATGACACTCATAATCTCCAACGTCCGTCTTACGCAGTTACGAATTGAGTCGGTCGATAGCTCTAAACCCAAATCATTAGCTTTCTTTGAAAAGGGATTCAAATAATATGCTGGCAAGTGAAATACAATGCGATTAGCCTAAATATAAGATATGCACAATAATAAGATATAAACACACTAGCAAATGAAAAACAAACCTGCAACGAACTGTGTGTTCGAGATGAAAAACTAATTAATTCTCTCGTTGATGATTTGCATGAATTCATCCGGAGGATTAACTTTAGCAACTTCAGTCTTAGCCTTTATCATGCATTCAAAGACATAGGGGAGTGTTGGCTTCTTGTTTCCATCTACAAATCGGAGTGTTGTGACTATAGGAGCAGAGATGTTGATGGCCGATACGATACTGTCCCAGAACACTTTAGATACAAACAGGTGTGTAATGTTCTGGTAATATCTTACGTGTTCAGCGTTTCTCATGTCGAACGCATTCGCAAATGACCTACTTCTCACCATCTTCATCAATTCTGTCTTGCTTCTTAAGAAACTCTGCATGGCGAAACGTGTTACTGCAGGTCGCAGTAGTTCACGACGCTTCGTGTACTTCCTCATTACCTCTAAGATTCTAACATGATTGTATATAAATGTGGTGACGTCCTTACACCACTCAATTAGGTTCCCAAATTGCCTCACATTAGCAAAATCTTTGAGGATCAAGTATATGCAGTGAGCCGCATAGGGGGTCCATAAGATCCACGGGTATGTGTTCCCGACCTTCCTCCCTCCCGACTTATAGCCCGATCCATTATCCGTTACAATTTGGACAACATTCTCAGGTCCAATTTCTTCACAAACAGACAACATCAAGCTACAAAGAAAATCTCCATCATTTGATCGGCCCGATGTGTCGCACGATTTATGATACACTGTGCCACATTGATTATAAATGAGGAAGTTAACGATACTCCAGTTATCGTCACTCTTCCAACCATCCGACATAAGGGTTACTCCCGTATCCTCCCAAGAAGACTTAAAATTATTTACCCATTCTTGGATCCGTTGTATTTCGCGTGGGATGAATGTGGAAGAAATCTCTTATGATGATGGGAAGTTGATATTAGGTCCAGCAACTGCGGATGCATATCATACAGCCTTAAAATATGGATTTTCAATTTCCATCTGTGGCTTGTGGCTGTCGGATAAATACTTAGTGACTGTCGTCCCAACTAATTGTTTTGCCGTCTGTGTGTCTACTTGATTTATTTTTCCTTGTTTCAAGGAAGTTAGCCTGTCCCATATTGGATCACCAGTACCAATTGCATCCATCTTCAAACCGTAGCGTTCAGTAGTTGCTCGTTGTCCTCCTTTGAATGCATTTTTTATGGACTTCCATCGTCCCATAATTCCAGATTTTTGTCTGGATGATCCACTCGCAGTCCCTGATCCACTCGCACCACCTGTGTAGAGAAGAATAATTCATTTTTTGGTATTTTAATGTAATTTTGAATAAAGTTGTTTTTCTTAGATTAAACAATTAATTTAATCTGCACCACTGTGCCCTCTCATCTCATGTTCGCGGCAACTAATTCACATTGCACGCCACAAGTCTCTGTCCTCTTCAATCTCGTCCGGATCCTCTTCTGAAGATGACGGGACATTTTCCATGTATTGACCCTCCCTGTCACTTTCTAAGTATTCGACCATTATTTGAACTATAGCATGCTTTTCTGCTTCAGTCTTTATTTTTTTTTTTTTTTGGCATTGACTTCCAATAGTTGCCGGCAAATAAGTTGCACTTGTGTTGGTGCACGTGTGCAAGGTGCTACATTTCCCGTCTTTCCAGCTATATGTGCCTTTAAACAGGTTATTCCTCCTGATGAAATCTTTCCACAGAAGTTGCATTTCACTTTGTTATTACTATGTTGTTCACCGAACGACCATGCTGGATCTTCATTGTTCTTTGCCATTACTGTTTAAGAAATGCACAAAATTATAAGAAATAGTCACATTTACATATTTTTTGGCAATTTATCAAATGAAAATGGGGGTATTAAATGATAAAATGAAAAGAAAGCCTCATCTACTGTCAAACTAATTTTTTTTACAGTAAACAAACACTACACACTGAGAGGATTGATTTAAAAAAAATTCAGATTTTTTTGATACATTTACATATTTTTTGGCAATTTATCACGTGAAAATGGGGCTATTAAATGATAAAATGAAAGAAAGCCTCATCTACTGTCAAACTTATTTTTTTTTACAGTAAACAAACACTACACACTGAGAGGGTTGATTTTAAAAAAAATCATATTTTTTTGATACATTTACATATTTTTTGGCAATTTATCACATGAAAATGGGGGATTAAATGATAAAATGAAAAACAAAATCCTCATCTACTGTCAAACTGAAATTTTTTACAGTACACAAACACTACACACTGAGAGGGTTGATTTAAAAAAAAATCATATTTTTTTGATACATTTACATATTTTTTGGCAATTTATCACATGAAAATGGGGCTATTAAATGAT
This sequence comes from Chimonanthus praecox, assembly GCA_022113865.1. Lineage (NCBI taxonomy): Eukaryota > Viridiplantae > Streptophyta > Magnoliopsida > Laurales > Calycanthaceae > Chimonanthus > Chimonanthus praecox. The sequence goes on along the minus strand of CM039089.1, from coordinate 45,029,481 downwards.
AAAATGAAAAGAAAGCCTCATCTACTGTCAAATTGATTTTTTTTTCCAGTAAACAAACACTACACACTGAGAGGGTTTATTTAAAAAAAAAAATCATATTTTTTTGATACATTTACATATTTTTTGGCAATTTATCACATGAAAATGGGGGATTAAATGATAAAATGAAAAAAAAAAAAAAAGAAGCCTCATCTACTGTAAAAATGATTTTTTTTCAGTCCACAAACACTACACACTGAGAGGGTTGGTTTACAAACATTTCATACTTTTTCAGTACATTTACATATTATTTTGCAATTTATCACATGAAATCGAGGTTTTTGTTTAAACATTTAAAATAAACAATCACCTTGCATGAAATTTATATTTTTTCACAGAACCTTCTTTCTAAAATCAGAGGGGTGGTTTATAAAAAAATCAGCAATTTTCCCCATTAATTAATATTTCTTATAATGTTTTGTAGATATAGGGGCCATTTTACTTTAGAAAATAAAAACAAATGCAAAAAAACATTAATCTGCATGAAAAAAAAAAATAACATACATTCATAATAACTTCTATGCTAAATGTTTAAGCATAAATAAATCACTCAATCACTGACAATAATTAATAATCCATATTTCTAAAATAACAACATATTACAAGAAATGCATTAAATATTAAACTATACATTAAAACCATAAAATATTTAGATGAAAAGGCTTAAAAAAGAAAATGGAATATAAACATACATGAAATGAAGATCTATCTATGAAATATACTTTGAACGGATTGGATCTTCTAAAATCAGACAATAATACACTCTTTTCCAATGAAACCAGATGAAGGTATGTGAGATGGGGATGGAGTTAGAAAAAATCACCACTGGATGAGTGGGTTTTTGAATGATTCAATGTTTGGATGAAGAGATGTATAAGGTCTTCTAATAATAGAGGACTTTGGCCGGTTTCGATTCATGAGTTTTAAAAATATTAATAAATAATTCAGGCGTGGGAAGCAGCAAGAATCCCACAGCCAGTTGGAGTTGATGTGTTGCTGGATTATCAGGCGAGACCAATATATCGAGCGATATATCGGCCTTGATATATCGCCCGATAATCCATCAAAATATCGCCGATATTATTATTTTAATCTTTTTAAACAAACCAATACAGACCGCTGATATTAGGACATAATATCGCCGATCGTGTGGAGCCCACAACCGATATAGATTTTTTTTTTAACCACTCTTTCCAAACCGATAAAACCAATATCGGGCGATATGTGAACCGATATACAGGGGATATTGGTTTTTTTTTTTTTTTTTAAAAAAAAAAAGGAAATAAATTTCAAAAACCGATTTTTATACATATCGGCTGATAGGTGACCGATATTTCCGACCATTTATCGGTTATATCGGCGATAACCTTTATGTACGGCCGATATAGTGCGGTCGTAAAAAACCGCTACATATCGGCCGATACGCTATGTATCGGCCGATATCTCGACCCCTGACTTAAATATGCTTGGTGACTTAGACCATTAGATCAAATGGCTATAAATTAAATTTTAAATTTAAATTTTATCCGTTTGTAGCTCAGCACATCTACTTTTAATATGAATTAATGATTTTTTAATAGTCTCAAATAGTCAAGTTCAAGCGTGACACTTTCGAAAATGAGTAAGCTTGAAATTTAACTTCGAAAGGCCCGTCAGACTACATGCATATTCAGGCTCAAGCTGAGATAGAGAAAAACCCAGCTCAAACTGGCCCATGAATATGCCTAATTTTAACATACTTAACCCAACTGAAGTTGAAAAATCTTAACCTATTATTTCCTTTTTCTCGAATTTAATAAAATAAAATCTAATGAGTCAATAAAAAATTCAAATAAAAATTTATTATTATTATCTGTAATAAATAAATCCGATGCAAATTGACCGACTGCCAAAGGATTTCCTCCATTTTAAAGAGACTTGAAAATTTTATCAACATGGAAGAAGAAAAAGGTTACGAAAAGAAAAAAACGATTCTGCAGTGGTGAGTACGTCAAGGCTGCGGAAATGACCAAAATGGGCGCGGCGTCAAAGACCAAAAGCCTGATGAATGGTTGGCATGTTCTACACGCCATCTGCTGCGTGTTATATTAATTTAGAAAGTTCCAGTCATTTCGTAACCGACGGTTTGGACTTGGACTTTACATACAATGTGAATCTCTGTATCATTCCGACCATCTACCAATTTCTTCTTAATGAGAGAAAATATATTTGGTAAATGAATGGGAGAAGCTGGATTCCAATTTCCAAGGTTATCCAATAATGAAATTAATTTAAGAAAATATTAGATAGAATTTACCAATCCATATCAATTTAACTATCAAATAAATGACGGCCATGTTTTAAACCTTAGCTGACTTGCCTAACTTGGACTCGTTCTTATATTTTAAAGCACCGTCGAATTCATTACATGATAGCTATTTATTGTTTATACTATGAATCTACCTACAAAGATCATTAACAAAAATAGTATTAATTTTTTTTTAAATTATCATTTGCCAAATTGAGAGGCCGGCTCTGTTGAGGTAGGCCTGTGCAGAACTGATTTTTTTCTATAAAAAGAAAACTATACAGTCAAAGTTCATTTCAAAGGTAATAAAACTAAATCAGTTTGCATGACTCAATAAGAATAAGACCCAGTAATTCCAAGGAATTAGTCTGATGGCAAAGAATCCTCCTTAGAAAATGAGAATCTTGTGTTCAATTTATTCTCAATTCCAAAAAACTACTCTTAAAAAGAACCCGATGTGTGATTACTGAGAGGAAAAAAGAACAAGACCTGGTCTTTTTAAATTTACAGAGGTGAATGAGGCAAAGCATGATAATTGGAAGAGGGTCTTCCATTTGATCTTCCCATTTCCAAGACTACAATCCCATCCTGCTCATTATTTTGTATTGGATGAGTGTCATCTCACCTTACCTTCTAAGTTAGGCCCTGAGAGCTGAAGACCCACAAAAAGGTGTCGCCATTCATAAGCTCCATAGTAAAGACTATCTCGCTTAAATTAACAAACATTTGGACTGGACTACCTGCCTTCTGCTTAAATTGAAGGGGACATCCAAGCAGTAGCGCATTGCTAAGAATATAACCCAACACACAATCGGAGCCTCTCATTTGCTGGGTCCACACTACACGCCAAAGACAACCAACAAGCTCTTTTTTTAAGGAAAAAACAGGAAAAGAAAAAGAAAAACTAAAGAATGAATGAATCTCAACAAGCAGGAGAGAGAGTTACATCTTACACGATGTGCGTGAAAATGAATTTCAACATCATTTTACTTCTGGAGCAACGATGGGAATACCAATATTTTTTTATAGTAACAGAGAAGAAAAACTGTATCTTTTCATCATTAAATTGATTATGAATAAAATCCAAAGAAGTTGGACTGATGGTGAGAAAATAGTTTGAAGAAGTAAGAGTTCTAAGTTCAACTCCTATTCTATCTCAAAGAGCCACTTTTCCTAAAGTCACCCGGTGTGTGGTAGGAGACTTGTACATGGCCTAAAGATTAGTCCGGTCGGGTGCTAAGAGGCCTGAATACCTTAATTATAAAAAATAATTATGAGTAAAAAAAAAACAGAGTGAACGTCCCTTATTACAGAAACATCTATATTCCCATCACCATCCTTTACTTCAATATACAACTTTACTTATGAGGAGAAACGAATTAGAGTATAACTTTCCTCTTGAGCATCATCATCAACCTAAGTAAATACTAGAATGTTAGAAATAATGGTGATTTTTATTTAGAAAAGACCTTTTGCCAAATGACCAACATGACCCAATCCAGTTCGAGGCTTCCAATGCTGGTCTGACACTTGAGCCTCTGTACATATCATCCATCAAACCAAAAGGATAGTGTTAAGAGTTGGGAGCTGATGTAAAAAAGATGTCGAAGAAAAATAATCTTCCAAGTTCTAACCCTTCTAAACACCTTGCACCATGTAATTATCTCCATTTCAAATTTCTAACCATTTTCACAAATGCTGAGTGTTAGATACTTCAATTTCCTAAGCAACCAAGAAAGGATGATATTCTACCACTGCTCCATAATCGATCTCCTGCGCCATAATTCACTTGCAAACAAAACCTACTATGGTGATTTTATCACTGATCTCATTCAGAGAAGATGAATTCCTATCTTGAATCCATATTCTCAGCAACAGTAACCTTTGAACTACAGAGGATGGGGCACTAAGGATGAATCTAATTTTGGTGTTTATCAATCTATAATACCTCTGTGTGCCAATCAAATCATGTTATAATACCATTTTTTTTTTCCGATCAGAACATTCTGGTCTTCATCTTGTATTCTATAAGTTGATGCATCTTATATTATATATTGTACTTCAGCTGGTAAGTTTTCATTTATCTAGAAATTTCTAAAAGGTATTTAAGTGTTCAGGATACAGATATGTGAGTGATAAAAGAAAAGGGAGAAAGGACAAAATTGAAGTGTAGAAATAGTTTTCACCAACTTAGGTACAAGAAATGTGGAGATTTCACTAAACCATTTCTATAAATGTACCATTTTTCCGAATAAAGCACTAAAAGAACGATCATCAAGAACAGGTGGAAGACAGCAACCAATCAACCATACTCTGCCAGTTCCTAGCTACTACATTTATCTCTTCAACCAACAAAAAAAAAGAAAAAACGAAAAAAAAAGAATAATAAATTGCAAAAGAAGGGAAAAACCTCACTTTTCATTGGTCACTTGATTTTGCAGAGAAGAAATCTAAGAGAGAGAGAAAAAAGAAAACCAGCACTAAGAGTAGCAGGAAAAAAGAACAAGAGAAACTCAAGGACAAGATTAAAAAGCTATGACAAATTGACAATAAGGATTGAATCTGAAAAAATAGAAAAATTATTGTTGCCCCAATTAGGCAGAGATCCAAGAAGAGGCAAGCAGAGCATTTGCCTCGAATGCGCATCAAATTCCATGGAATCCACTATCTAGGAATTCAAAACATGGAGCATTGACTACTTTGCAGGATCGACCAATTCAGCAACGGAGATGGCAGGCAAAAAGTAGCACTTACCTCCAGAGAGCATAAAATTCCATGGAATCCATCCACCATCCAAGAATTGGAAACATGGAGTATGGACTACTTTATGGGATTGATGAACCCGGCATCAGAGACGGCGGAAAGCTCAACTTGGCTAAATTCTTCATCATCTTCTTTGTATGACAGCGGTTGATTGAGATCTAGAACGGGAGCAGTAGGATATGCAGCTGTGGTGAAATGGGATCTCTTGTGGCCGCCCAATGCCTGCCCGGACTTGAATACCCGGAAGCAAAAAGGGCATTGGTGGGTTTGTTCATGGCGGGGAGTAGTTGCAGAAGGGAGGAGAGGAGGAGAAGGGGCATCACAGGACCTGATTTTCTTGTGGCTCGCTCTGTGCCCGCCCAGTGCCTGGTAGGAGCGGAACACCTTTTTGCATGTCCAGCACTGGTACTTGTTCCTCCCTCTCGGGCAGAACTTCATCTCTTCTTCTACTTCTTGTTTTTGTTGTTCACCTTCACCTTGGGATTCAGCAAATGGGGTCGCGCCATCTGTCATCCAAATGTCTCTAGAAAGCATCATGAGAGAAAGAGCCACATCTTCCTCTGGAGTGGTGTCGGAGACGGAGCTGACGGGTTCGGTCTCCGCCTCGGGTTCGGGTTCGGGTTCGGGCCCGGCTCCGAATGGCCTCCGCCGTCGCTTGGACCGACGCCGAAATGGGTTCTTGGGCGACTCGGTCTCGCTCTCTCGGTCCTGGATTACAGAGCCCGAGTCGATCGCGAAGGAGAACTCTGGATCGACGAGGCGAAAGCTCTTCTTCGGGTTCTCTCTCAAGCCGTAGTAGAGAGCTTGAGCTTTTCCTTCGTCTCCTTCTTCTTCTTTTACGAACGAAGAAGAAGCAGGAGAATGAGATGACTCGTTTCGTGACGACTCATTTTCTTCTTCTGGTTCTTCTTGTTGTTGGGGTTTGTGAGGATGGAATGAGTGCGAAGGTGGGGCCACATGAGATCTCATGTGACCACCAAGGGCTCGGCCATTTGAGAAAGTTCTTGAACAGAGCTTGCAAGTTCTTCTCTCCATGGAAAACCAGAGAGAGACAGAGAGAGAGGAGAGAAAGAGAAAGAGTAGATGGAGATTAGAGGAGAAGAAGAGACCTGCTTGCTTCCCTTGTTTCTTTGCTTTCTCCCTTTTTCTCTCTTTTTCTAACAGATTGGGAAGGGCAGAGGGGAGGGAGAGAGAGAGGCTCTAAAAGTAGTAGGTGGCAAGCATTCCTCCATCAAAGAAAGAGGCCTAACCCAAAACAAGAGAATTGAGATAACGAAGGGAAAAGAGAGATTATTGGGTGTTTTGTACTTTTATTTTGATAATTAAGTTATGAAACCCAGGTAAAAAATGTGTTTTTTTTTATTTTTATTTTTTCATTTTCTAAAGAGATTGTCTTCCAATATTTAAATTTTGAGTGTTCATAGATTTTAAAATTATTTAATATTTAAGATATAAACTTGGATTATACATAATGCATACGGGCATCTTAGCAATTACAAGTTAAAATCTATTATATGACTTCTTCCTTTTCTTTTACCACCTTGGCCACATTGTGATTAAATTTATAAATTTCTAATTTATACATTGAACCCAACTCGATGCTATTGTTATATGCTTGGATTTCATTTTTCACTTAATTAAATTATTATTTCACTTTCTTTCAACAGCTAGCCAACAAAAGATCTGGTTGTATAAGCCAAAATTCACATGTAATCAAAATCAACATAAGAAAATGTTTTGATCAAATCCTTTGGATCGTCAAATAAGAACATATGATCATGTGATTAACGGTTTGGATCATAATATACTGATTCGTGGTCATAATGTACTTCACAGATCCTTCTAGTGCTTTTTAGTTCATGTTATTTAAGGAAGTTCTTGGGAATCATTGGCATAATTTAGAAACTATATCATTATCCAATTTGATTTCATATCTCCACTGTCATTTATTTAAAATTAGAATTAGACAAGTGACTTATGCGTCATTTTCATGTAGTTATATATTTCATCTATTTTCATGAATTTTGCCCACAACTGATCGAAGCTCCTATAGATTAACATTAATCATACACTTAGATTTAAATCCAAACAATCAATATGTACTCTAGTAGGGCCATAGAATTAGGAGTGTTCATTTATCTGAACTCGATCTAAATAAATGGATTCCGACAAAGATTTTTATTTGATGGGTTGGGCTCAAACTTTTATTTTTGTCAACCAAAAGCCTGAGCCCATCCGATTAAACTTGATTATTTTAGATATGGTATCGTTTTTTATTTTTTTAAAGTATTTAATATAAATTAAAAATATAACTGTAGAGATTAAAAGTAGACTTGAAAATTGGAATTATTTTAAAATTGCATCTCAAAATTCATTTATTTGCGACTTGATCTTAATAGTCAAAATCTCCTAGCATCCCTTTTTTAAGAACATTTGCTAAGTTTGACTATCAAGATCAATATGACTAGAAATTGAATTTTGAACTAAAATTTTAATTTTGATGATAGATATTTACGTATATTTTCAATCTATAAGTTTTATTTTCAAATTACATAACATATTCTTTAAAAAAAGTGAAAAATAGTACCAGATGCAAAATAATTGGGTTTAATCAAATGGATTCGACCTTTGACATCCAAAGTCCGTTAGGCTTCAGTAAAAATAAATGGGCCCGGGCTTTTGTGTAGTGAAGCCCGGCTCAAGCTTGACCAGAGAACACCCTCACATAATACATAGAACCAATGTTATCAGAACCGGACAGAACCGTGGTTGAACCCGCGGTTCAACCTAAACCGCGGCAGCTGCAATTCGATTCTGATTGAGAACCGGCTGTGGATCAAAACTGTAGAAAACCGGTCAGAGCCACGGTTTTCTGCTGTTTTTACCCACAAACTGTGATCCGTGGACCGCAGCTCACAAATTTTGAATTTTTTTTTTTTAAATATCCTTTCAAAATAATATTAGAAAATGTATATATTTGAAATATAAATATTTATTACCATTTCTAATCACATATCTTTCACCGTTTTGATATATTATTTAGAGTTTAAATATTATTTTTAATATTTATATTAATATTATTGGTAAAAGATAACTTACTTAATTTTATATGTAATATTTATATTATATTACTACTTGACTGGCTTTGATTGCGGTTGAACCCGATTGAACCTAAAATGCCTCGAAGACGGTTCGTTAGACGTTCCAATTCCGATAACAGTGGATAGAACGAAGGCCATATCAATACTCTTTCGCTTGGTATTAGAAAGTTACGAGGGGATGATTTTTAAATTACTTTTATGTAATTTTAAAATATTTTAAAAGAACTTTTTATTTTCATTTAATCTAAAAAATCATGTTTTTTATAAATTCTGATTAAAGCTTAGGTTTTTTTATTAGTTCTTGAAAAAAAATTCTCTTTACTCTAATTCAACATATACCACACATATTTTAATCTAATACTTTCAAAATTGTTCTCAGGAATACTGAATTTTGCCCATCCAAATATTAGAAATAAAAAAAAGAACCTCTAAATTGTCTGAAATTACAAAATTCATTCATATACAATTTTTTTGGCTCCTCTAATTTATAATAATAAAATTGATGAATAAAGTCTAAAAATATATTATGTTACTAAATTTTTGTATTTTAGAAATGTCTCTCTCTCGACTCACTCTTTTTTCAAAAGTGTTGGATCCAACATATGCAATCTCAGTTGAATAGGGATGAAAATAATTTTTTTTTTTTTAAATTTAAAAAACTGATTTCTCCAAAATAAAAAATAATAATGGGGTTTTCATATTAAACAAAAGTGTTGAGGCTTTTAAACAAGAAAAAAAAAACCTAACCCCACAATTTTGTGGTATTTCTAATTTCTTTCCTTTCTTTTATTTTAATGGAGCTTTTAATTTGTGAGTGGATTTGCTATTTTTAAATTAACTCTAACCCCACAATTTTCTGTATAATGATAAATTAAAGTTGTGGCTGGATTGGCCTTATCTGGTCAATCCTGAAGGTAGTGAGTATCACCAGTGGAAGTTTTAATGTTGAGTTTTCCGCGATTTCCTACATATAAATAAAAAAAAAAAAAATTGTGGGTAAATTTTACAAGTCAAAAGATCTGCTGGGAGTGTTGCTGCTTTGTCTAATATGAAAAACACTTGTTTTTCCTATTTTCCTTTGAGATTTTTTTATTTCTCCTTAGTTAACAGTTTCGTTTCGTTTAGGTTAGAACAATCGGCTAGATTTGGCAATAAAAAGGAAAGGAGTCCTGGCACGAGTTCCATTGATTGTTCCAACTTGTTCTGTACCGTTCATGTGGGAGGAATGGGTCCGAATGACCCATTTTGGCCCCTCCCATTCCACACTATAGATTTCATTTTTTTTTAAATGATTTTATATACTTATATAAAATCGAATCATAAAATTAAAAATGTAATACCCAAGGCCAATTTTGGAGTTAATTATAATTAATTGTGATTAATTAAATAATTTTTAATTGTTAATTATAAATTACTTTCCTCTAATCGTGAAGATTATCAAATAAGTTTTCCAACTGATTTGAGTTTGACTCGATCCGAATCTGATAACTCCTCTAATTAAGTTTCAAAGGTATAAGGCAAGATATGGATATAATAATAATATTATTTTAGGCTTAAACTTTTGCTGGTATAAAAACTCAGTCACTTGATTTAGTTTGAACTTCAGATTTTAGATTAGTAAATATTTTTAAATTCTGGACCTAATGACATACCAATCTCATTATAGTTTCGCTAATTTATTTTACCTCTAAATTTTTAAGTGATAAAAATCCAATTTCATAGGGTAGAGAAAGTCCTAAAAATATACGGAAAGAGTCAGTACTCAATCTGTATTATAACTAAGTCGTTTATTTCTTTACATTCCAAAATAATGAGTTTTTTATATTTACTTTAAGTCATGAAATATAGGCCGTTGAATATTCTTTCACTTGGAAAATGTGGTTTTTGACTTCGAAACACTTTGAAACTTTATAATATTTTATCAGATAAATTTACTCTATCAACCTATAAGGTTGGATCTTTCAAAGTGATTCTCCAAAATTAGAAGATCTTGTTAAAACGGTGATTTTTAGCAAAAACACTAGGTTGTTGACATAAATTTCACTCCAAATTTTAATATCATGCTTAGTTTTTAATAATTGACCTAGTGGACCAATTGTATCAGTTTCTTGGGATCCTGAAATACCTAAATGAGAGATGAGACGTAGAAGTAATTAGAAAAAAGAAGATTATAATAAAATATTATAAATATCTTAAGAAAATAAGTATTAAACTACAACTACCGCTGTAGGCAACGTGGAATTGGCCATTTCCACTAAAAGCCTACTGGCTTTGCTTATAAAAGGCCATAGAGAGGAGAGACGCTCGGGTTTTTCCGAGGATTCTCCAACTTAGTCAATCTTAGAATGAATTTTGCATTCAAGGTATCAAAATGATCCTATTCTCATTTTTATTAACTCCAGATCAAGTTAGGAGTAGAATGGCTTAGTATTTGAGTTTAAAAATAAGATTTTCTAAATGGAGGGAAGAATAGGTTTCCTCTTAAAATTTAAATTTCATCCTTAAGATTTGTATTATTTTATGTTAAAGATATATTTTTCAACCCTAAGTAAAATCGAGAAAAAGATCAACTCCAGTTGACTATTGTGTGTTTATTTTCCCGCCTTTTGTGTTTAAATTCTTGTATTGTACCCTTTGGGCCGAATTCTCAATACGTCTTCATGGTCCTTCTAGAAGGCAATACGAGGATAGGGCACTGAGTACTTTTATTTACTTTACTGTCTCTATACCCTCTAGGTTTCACACAATACATCTCCATGGTCCTTCCAAAAGACAATACGAAAGAAGGCACTGAGTACTTTACATTTTTTATTTTAATGTAACATTTTGGATGGCTGACAACGAACTTTCTAACATAATGTAAAGAAGTAGAAAGAGCTTAGGTGACTCATTACACATATCATATTTTCTGGAAAATAGCACAGGATTTGGAAAATTATTATGTGTATATACTGATAAATAGAAAATTTATACGTTTTACTTTATCCTACAGATTTTCTGTGAAAAAATCAACTAGAGAAGGTGAGGAGACTCAAACCGATGATATACTGTATTGTATGTTAAACCCACTAACAACAGACTGAAATGGGACCCATGGACATTTAAGATGGAAAATGCTATATAGGTCTAGAATACGAGACCTGATACTGTCTACATGTAAGGGATACAAAATATTTTAACTGTATAGAACGTAGGCATTAAATATGGTGTCGGGGAGTCAAGGACTTGTAGCCTATAACGCAGTATGGAGCCATGGAGTGTCTGGGAATTGTTGGGTAAAAATTGGGCGAAGGCATTCGTGTTACTAAATCCAGTTTTATATGTTTATGTGATCATTGATTATTATTGATTACAAAACTGCTGACATGAATATTTTAAGTGGTAAGATCAAAATTCATTAAGTTCTTTCAGGGTAAGTCCCTATATAAGAAGGGCACTGAGAGTCATGCATGGTTTTGCATTGTCATGCATTTGCATAGAATGATTATGATATTAGGTTAAGTTTGTTAAATATAATAACTTTGAAAAATTGATATTGGCCACTAACCGTAGCTACTGATGTTGGCTGAGCGTCGTCTTAAACCACTGGGTTGGAAGTGCTAGTAAGTCGGGTCGTGGAGACCTTATGCACTTGCAAGTTGCTTTATTATTCCGTAGAGGAATTAATGTTAGTTCTGTTTAGAACTTCAAATGGGGGTTAACTCCGGTGTTGTTGACACGGATGGGGACTGACCCCGGTGTTAGTAATACGCACAAACCTGATTAAATACCTTAGAGAATGAACCTAGGGTGAACATGAGATATGATGATAACATGCATTTCTATTTCTGAGGCATGCACGCTTAGTCATTGTTGCGTTATATTTATTTGTTTTTATTCTGCCTACTGTGTTGTTACTCACGTCCCTTACAATGCAAGGTATGAACCAGATGATGGATTGGATGGACCAATGGTGCCTCGTTGAAAGTCGAGGCTTAGAAATTCCTAAGGTTTTCTGCATTTGGAAACCATTTGTCTGCTTTGAATGTGTATGTGTTTTTAATAAATATGTCTTATATGGCATAAGAACCTATGTTTGTAAGTTCTAACTTATTTATGTATATTATAGTAGTATGTTGATATGTTTTAGTATTATCTCTCACATGGTGTAAGTGTAAGACCGGATGGAAAGTCAATTGTGGAGAACTGAACAGAAAACACTTGTTGCTAGCGTGTCTGACGACATGACGTAATCGATGATATAAAGACAATGGTAGGTTAATTGTGTCAGCCAAAGTAAGAACAGTTAAGTTAAGTTTAGGAGTGGTGACTAGAATGTTAGAACACACGTGTGATTCAGGTGTGTAGGGGAGATCTTTCACAAAAGGATTAATGAGTTAACGTTGTTTTAAAAATAAATAAATTAAGTCGCGTTTCGGGCCCACATGTGGGTTTAGGGCGTGACAAAAAATAGGCTCCATGATACAGTAAAATCTCTATAACGTAGTACTCTATAAAGTTATAACTTGTCTTAAATAATATCGGCAGTTGGTCTTACCTCGGGCCTATTCAAAATGTAATAAATCTCTATAAGTTAATACTCAATATATTCAGAATAAAAAATGTTTTGCCCCAATCATTTTATTAAATAATATTCCATATGTTCAGAATACAAAATTACTATAAAAGTGACTAAGGACCTCATAAACTACATCATTTAAACTCCGGAAAAGTAATCTGAGATATCCTTCTCGATAAGCTAAAATGAGTGATTTTTTTTTCACAAAGAGAAGCTGAAAAGACGTTTAGTGATAAGTTCTACTATGAGACTTTTGAGGAGATTTTTAGAAAGGATTACTGCTAATCTCTCTAATTTAATAACCTCTATAATGTAATATATGTTTTATGGTACCAACCATATTACATTATGTAAGTGGCCCGGCTAGTCCGTGTCACTCGTTTTATCAATTACGTGACTCATTCGGACCTTGCCTTGGAAGAATTTGAAGATGTCAGAAATATGCAAGAAGATCTATTATGCATTAAAGGTTCTACAGTCTACACATGATTGACACACATGTAAGTAGACCCTAGTGGATCTTAAGTCAAGCCCAATTACCTTAGTGGTCAATGACTTAAAAGTTAGAAATCTGAAAATGGGTTACAGCCTCGAGAGCTCGAGGCACTAAAACATGTGAAAACGAATTTGACTAAATCTGCAAATTTCCTTGGCTCCCAGTCTCGAGTCCTTGAACTGTCTTTGAAGGCCTCAAGTGTATGCATCTGCATGAAAAATCTTGACAACATGTATGTAACGTGTGTACCTAAGCCTACCTGTCCTTTGACTTAATGTCAATCAAAATCTAGGAGGGTAAATCTGTAGGGCTCCTCATTTTTGGAAAGTTTACAAATTTGGAAAAACTTAAGAGACTTTTTATTTAAAAGATTATAGAAAATCTGTTTAGCATGTTAATGACTCGATCTTTATCATGATTGTCAATCTTAAATCTGAAATATTTCAAGAGGTGTTTTTTTTTTTTGTAATAGCCCGGATTTTCAATGAAATAAATATATTGGCTAGTATCTATTTTAATTGTTAAAAAAAAAATTAAGATTTATAGATGGAATGGATGTTAGATGGATCAAAGTTGGGGCAATAGCTCGAGTATGGTCCAATGGACCATGGATAGGATTAATTCTATTTAACTGGGTCAATGTGGTCAATTGGGTCAAATGCCCAATTGGGACCCAATGGGTCAAGATGAATTGATGATTAGGGTAAATGGGTAAGGAATGGATTTAATCGGGTCATGGACCCAATTAAGATCAAAGGCATGGGGTCCACCTAATCAAGGGAGGTGGCAAATGTATGACGAATTATCCAAGTGTCATAGCCAAGTGGGACCCAAGTCCACCTCATCAAGTGAGGTGGCGTGTGGACTAAGGCACAAGTGGGGCCGGCCACCATGGTTGACTTGGTCAACCATGGGTGAGTTCATGGGTGAATTAAAGAGGATTAAGTGAAGTGGGTTGAATTAAATTATTTAATTAAATCACCTAAGTTAGATGGAAATAAATTCAAATGCTTGAGTTAGGAGGTTCATTTAAATGGAGTGAGTCAAATGGGTGGTGAGTCACATGAAAGATGAAAAGATGGAGTGAGTCAAAGGGGAGGTGGAGGGTTTCCATCTCATGAAAACCACTAGCCACAAAACCGTTGGAGAGGGTGGTGTGTGCCATGTGGAGGGCATGCATCCTCTTCGTTAGTCAAGGAGCCCATATGGAGGGCATGCATCCTCATGGTTGGTCAAAGGAGAGGTGGGGATTCCATCTCATGGAAACCACTAGACCAAAACCGTTGGAGAGGGTGGTGTGTCATGTGGAGGGCATGCATTCCATTGTTTGGTCAAGAGACTCATGGGGAAGACTCCACATAGATGAGGGTAGTTGGAGGTGGAGTCTTACCCAAGGAAACCCTAGACAAGATGGAAAGGGGTAGCTTTTCATCTCATTCACTCTCTCACACTCTCCCTCTCACTCTTGGCCGACCTCTCTCTAAGACAAAAGAAAACACTTAAGAGTTTCTATCTCAAATCTTCTCCCTCTCTCGAGCTTGGCCGACCCTCTCACTAAGATAAGAAAGACTTAGAGTTTTCTATCTCAAATCCTCTCCCTCTCTCAAGCTTGGCCGACCCTCTCACTAAGACAAGAAAGACTTAGAGTTTTCTATCTCAAATCCTCTCCCTCTCACCAAAACCCTAGGGCCGACCTCTCTCACTAGACAAGAAAAGACTTGGAGTTTTCATCTCACTTTCCCTCTCTCCCTCTCTCAAACCTACACTCTTTGGCCGAAGATCAAGGAGGAAGAGAGAAGAGACTAAGGAATGAGAAGATCGGAGGAGCAAGGAGGAATGAAAGAAAATGGAGGAGCCGCGGAATCGGTAAATATTGCTTGACAAGATTTTATTAAGTAGAAAGAGGTTAAAGGAACATTCCATTTCGGATTGGAAAGTTGGCCAAAATGTTATGAGCCATGGATTTAAAATCCATCCAAGGAATAAGATGAAAAAAATGGACAAAACCCTAATCTTGCTAAGGGGTAAGATAGGTTATACAAATGATGGATTACTAAGGACACTATGTATATATGACTTATGTCAACATGCATGCCTAAACATGAGGAATGGTCAAAGAACATGGTTCGGCCCTTGCATGGCCGAACCCTAATCTTGTTATGCATAAAGACCTCATACATGTTTAATATAAGGAAGGGAGAATGATCAAAGATCATGGTTTGACCCTTGCATGGCCAAACCCTAGATTTTATGCGTGGACCATATGAGAATTAAAAAGGGATTGGATGAGATTCGGCAATGATGTATGGTCGAACCCCATCAAAGGATATAATCATGGGTATTTAATTGATAAGAGAAAGTGATGAACCATAGGGTTCGACCATGTTGTATGGCCGAACCCCATGGAAGTAGGTTATTGATTTTAATGGGTTTTAAAAGGATGAAAAGGATGGATGTATGTTAGTGATTTTAAAAGGGTTTTAAAGGATGATAATGATGGAAGATTATTGGTGATTTTAAGTGGGTTAAATGTTGTAAAAGATGATTTAAAATGAGGAAATGATGAAGAACCATGAACCATGGGTTCGGCCATGTTGTATGGCCGAACCCCATGGAAGAAATGTTGAAGGATTTTTGGGTTTTAAAATGAAGGACTTCTCATGGACCTAAGTGTATGATTAAAACCCATGGAGGGATTTTGTTTATGGATCTAATATGTGTAAATGATTTAAGAAAGGAGAGGATGAAAAATGAGACATCATGGGTTCAGCCATGTTGTATGGCCGAACCCATGAATCATTTTGATGGACCATTTGTAGATCTATGTATGTTTAAAGAGATGGAATGATCAAGCTAAGAAATGCGGGTTAAAATAAAAAGATGATGGAATGAAAAGACCATGGGTTCGGCCATGTTGTATGGCCGAACCCCATGGAGAATGTCTTATGGACTTAGGTAGTTTTTATTAATGTAAAATGATTAACTTATATGATTGGATCAATAAATCAAAAGATGGAATGATCTTGGACCCACATTGATTAAAAAGATCAAGGACTAAAAAGAGGCGCCCAAAACCAAGAGAGTGAGGTTCGGCCATGTTGTAAGGCAGAACCCCACTAAGGCATTTTTGGTGGACTTAAACATGTTTCAGCCCCAAAATATGATGGAAACCTCTCAGGGGACTTAATGGGATAAAAGACTATGATGGTAAAAGGAGATGAACCTATGTTGATGTAGGGGTTGATGGAATTAAATGGATCACCAAATTGATGTATGTATATGTGTTAAATGTAATAAGATAATAGGATTTCACAAACGGTGTGCGATCGGTGATCGATTTTTGGACAGAAACACAAGGACCTGATATTTGGAAGTTGGTAGGATTCCTACCTCATTGAAAACCATGGAATATGTATATGTGATGTTTTTACTTAAATTATTTTGGTATCAAATGATATGTCTTAATGATAGGATTTAAATGCTATAATGTTTATTATTACATAGCATGTTTGCACCTGCATCTCATGCATGGCATGGGAGGGATCAAATGAGGGGAGTCCACCCTCCATTCGGATTTCCGATAAAGAAACCGTGGGGAGGAATCCACACTGATTCCAATGGATGTATGATTGAATTGTAAGCGGAGTGCACGCTCCTTCGGATTTCCGATAAAGCAACCGTGGGGAGGAATCCACACTGATTCCAAGGGATGTATGATTGAATTGTAACCGGAGTCCACGCTCAGTTCGGGGCGACCGATAAGGCATTCGTGAGGAGAGCTATATTGTGTTTGAAATATAATCGGAGTCCGCGCTCTGTTCGGTGGGATCGATAAGGCATTCGCGGGGAGTCATGACAATACCTTGATGTGGATTATCCATCAAGAGGAATACTATGTGATTGTGATGTGGATGATGGTGGGATTCATGGCATATGACACCATGGCATGGTATTGACTTGCATGGTTTTGATATTATTTATATCTATATGATTTTGGTTATAGTAATCCATGTGTTGGCCCTACTCGGAGTACCTACTGGGCGCGTTGTCTAACGCCCTACTTCTACCTTAGATGATGACACAGGAAATGGACGGAACGAATGATGTGATCGAAGCCAAGCGTAGGAGCTTGGATGAACTAGATCTATTTTATTTAAGTTTATTTATTGACAATGTAATTTGAGTAATTAGCTAATCGGGACTGTAATAACTTAGACTATTTGCTATGGTTTGGACTTTTATTTTGGACATTTTAACTTAAGGTAATTATTATTTAGTGATGGACTTCTTCACTATTTAAAATTGGATAGAATAAACTCTATTATAATTCCTCAAGGTCAACCTTAGTGCGTGTGAACCGTTTTAGTGGACTTGTTCCACGCACACGTATGGTTGGCCAGTTAAGGGCCGGGCTTTGAAAGCTCGGACTTAGCTCACGTCGTGACGTCCCGCTCTCTCTCACTCTTTTATTTCAAAAAAAAAAAAAATAGACTCTGATTTTTGGCGAATAAATGAGCTGGTCTTTGACTAAATATCATTAGAATTAAGGTTTAAAGTTTGAAAATCCAGTGTGTTGTATTATCTTATACAGCCTAGAAGCCTCGAGGCTGAACCGTTGGAAGATCTATTTATAAATACTTGACTGTTCTATTTTAACATACAGACATGAAACTTTGAAAACCCTAACCTTGCCAGAGACCTTCCTCAGCCGTTTTCACTCTTCTTCATTCTCTTTCACAATGAGATTAAAGGTATCAATGCTTGACTCTTGGAGGAGATGAAAACAGTTTTTTTAGGACCCAAAACGAGTCACATCTTTATCCTAGAACCCATGTTTTGTTGTGCCAATGCTCTCCGAAAGATGAACTAGATTTGAAGGTAGAAGGTGCAGAGATTTCAGCAAGAAGAACACACTCTGAAGATCGGTTAAGGCCAGGCAAGTGTTCCTTTTTTTTCTTTTCATTTGAATCAATTGTAAGGTGGACTAGAACACTATGTTCGAATCACCCAAAAAAATAGGGGTCGAGGACTAGACTATTTGAGTCGAACCTCTATAAAAAAAACTAGATTGTATTATCTTTGTGTAAAGCTCATTCATAGTATATTGAGACGACCCTAAAGTTGGGAAGTCTAACAATAGACGTAGGTTGATTGAAAACCGAACCATTATAAATCTCTACGCATACATGGTGTTTGTTGTTTTGCTTGAATGGCTTGTCACTTGCACACATATTGGATTGGCTATAGTTTATTGATGGTGTTTAATTGAAAAGGAAATAAGTTGCATCATATCATATATCATACATTTGAGTACTTTTTAATTAAAGTATTTTTAAAAGGATCGAATTTCAAAATCATACCTATTCACACTCCTCCACCCCCCCTCTAGGTCTTGCATCATTCTAAGAACGGAATGTCACATTATAGAGGTTTTACTGTATATAATTGAAAATCTTAAAATTCATAATAAAATTATTTGATTTTAGTAGTTAAAGTCCTTGTTACTTTGACTTTTAAGATAAGTAGTTAGAAATTGCATTTTGGACTGAAATTTAGTTCAGTTGTAGCTCATAAATATATTTGTAATTCATATGGTTTATTTTTATTGTGTATAACAAAAATATGAGAAAAAATAAAATGGACACGGTGTGTCTATGTGTCTTAAATTTTGATAGTTAATTTTGAATAAAATGAGAATTCAAGTTTATTTCCGTTGGGTGCTTTTTTGTCTAATTCAATTTGTATTTGATTATTATTAGAGTAAAATTCAAACAGTCTTAAATAAACATTTGATAATTACATTATTATGAATTGATAATACTAACATAAGTAGTTATTTAATGATAATTTATATTTTTATGTAAATTAGTGCAAAATGATGAAATTAATTAATTAATATATATATATATATATAGTTATAAATTTTTATTATTGTATTCATATATTATTATAATTTTTAAACTTTTATGCTTTCTTTTCGAAAATAGAACACCAAAACATTGAAACGTTTCAATACAGAGACAATCAGAATAGGTTTTGGAATAAATCTGACAACGCTTTTCTCAAATAATTAATCCACTAAAATTCCAACCAATAAGAAAATTACATTATAAGCATTAATAAAAAAAATAAAAACAAAAAACTTATGCTAACTACATTTAAAAACCTATGTAAATTTTATCTAGATGATTTCATAAAGTAACATAAAATAAACTTATAACACAACCCAATAAATAATATTAATATTATCTCAACTAGTCAACTCCATCATCTTCAAGATTTAGGGTCCCCGTTTACACACTCGGATTTTCTGCCTCTATACACCCGTTTTTGGGTGGAGTTGGCTAATTATCATTTTGCCCCTGCGTTTCCATTCGTTCGAACGAATTCTCAGTTCATTTCGCCATTCGTTCGAACGAATGGACACATACCCTATCTAATTTGATTAGTTCGAACGAATCCCCCTTATAAATTCATTGGTTCGAACGAATGAAACGGGGTGAACAATAACGTGGGTTACTGTTCACCCGTGTTACTGTTCACCCGACTGATTGAATGAATCAGTGATTCATCCGAACGAATCACCAATGAATTGATTCATTCGAATGAATCACTTATTCATTTGAATGAATGGATTCATTCGAATGAATCACTGATTCATTTGAATGAATCGATTTTTTTTTTAAAATTTCAAAGTTATTTTTTAAGCACTGTGTATTTCCAAAATTTTTCAAATTAAATATCCGGACTAATTACGATAATTTGATAAAAATACTTTAAGACTTTAAGGTGTTTTGACACTCCTAAATATTTAAAACATAGTATTTTACAAATAAGGGTATCCTTAGGGTGTGCCGAAAACGTATTTAGGAGTGTCAAAAGACCTTGAAGTCTTAAAGTATATTTATCAGGTCATCGTAATTAGTCCGGATATTTAATTTGAGAAATTTTGAAAATACACAGTGCTTAAAGAATAATGTGCATAGTGTATTAAATAATAAAATCTCCTTTAAAACTTTAAAGTTATTTTTTAAGCACTGTGTATTTTCAAAATTTCTCAAATTGAATATCCGGACTAATTACGATGACTTGATAAATATACTTTAAGACTTCAAGGTCTTTTGACAATCCTAAATATGTTTTCGGCACACCCTAGAGATACCCTTATTTGTAAAATACTTTGTTTTAAATATTTCGAAGTGTCAAAACACCTTGAAGTGTTAAAGTATTTTTATCAGATTATTGTAATTAGTCCGGATATTTAATTTGAAAAATTTTGGAAATATACAGTGCTTAAAAAATAATTTTGAAATTTGAAAAAAACCGATTCATTCGAATGAATCACTGATTCATTCAATGAATTCGTTCGTTCACCCTTCATGGGTGAACAGTAACCCGCATTACTATTCACCCACTTCATTCATTCGAACGAATCGGTTTAGAAGGGTGATTCGTTCGAACGAATCAAAATTGGGTGCGCTTGATTTCATTTATTCGAACGAATGGCGAAATGAAGTGGGAATTCGTTCGAACGAATGAAAACGCATGGGCAAAATGATAATTAGCTACCCACACTCGAAAAAGAGTGTGTAGAGGCAGAAAATCCGAGTGTATAAATGGGACCCAAGATTTATCTCTAATACTAAATTAATCACATTAATAAACTAAGTATCTGACCATGCCTACAAAGCATGTATCATTATTATCTGGTAAGGGGCAAGATACGAAATGATGACTGAAAATTGTCTATATTTTCACTCCAAACAATTAAAAAAAATATGAACTTGATAAATTTAAGAAAACATGAGAATCTCACAAAAGCAAAGAAAAAATAAATAATATCTTTCAAATTTAAAATAATCAATTTAAGGACTCAAGATCATCTCTATGAATCGTAAACCCTTGAGGCTCACAAATATCAATTACCATTTAAAAGCATAAAATGAGAAAAAAAAAACTATATTTGTGTATATTTGTAAAATTGAAAAGATTCATAAAATAAGGGAACAAATTAGGTGCAACCGGTTGTGTGGGTCCAACCGGTCCATTTCCTTTTTTCTTTTTAAATTTTTGTGACATAAATTTAAAAAAGAGGGTAAATGTAAACCAAATTTCAATATTTTTTTTAACTTATAGCCACCCAATCTTAGTGTTTGAAATCACTAGAGCATTCTTGAGTTTTTAATAGACATATAGTGAATTTGACTACTAAAATTAAATGGTTAAAAATTGAACTTTCTGTTAAAATTTGGTCAACGTATAATTTATCCAATGTAATTTCAATCAATATGATTATCTTTTATAGGACTAAATTAATATTAAAAACCTTCGAAGGGTTGGCCTGGTGGTTTGGATGCAAGATTTTAAGATTGAGATCTTGAGTTCGATTCAGAACCAACCCCAATGAAGGGCTAGTCTCCATCGAGGTTTTTTCCCATCAAAAAACTCAGAGTGTATGCAGGGAGATGTACATATACTTTAAAAGATTAGTCAGATGAAGCACTTTCATTCATAAAAAATAATATTAAAAAATAAAATTACCAGATATTGATAAATTACATGTGCATATACGAAGTCAATGTAGTGAAGATAAGAATGATCGGTGTGCATTTGGTTGTGGGGTGGCCTCAAATGATTTAGAAAATTGACAATATATCGATAATAAGTATCATATATGGTTGGAATTTTAATGACTAGTCACTGCATTAAGTTAGAATTTTCTAATTTAAAAAATCAAATTTGTTGATTCAATCCACTATAGGAGCAGCCAGCCATTTTTCAATTTTTTTTTTAATTTTTTAATTTGAATAAAAGAATCATTTGATGGGAATACAGTTGCTCAATGGATATATAGACTAATATAATAGGTATCAGTTGATACACTGAAATGGGATTATAGGCTTTGTTTGCACCAGTTAAAGAAGAGAGTACAAGCAATTTCCTTCTTCTCCTCGTATAAATATATGTATTTTTATTTTTTTAACGAGTGAAGGTGTTCAGCCATCTCATTCGACTAATCTTTTAGGACATATGAAATTTTTTCAATGTATACATGCTGAGTAAAACTATAGAAAGTGACCTTTTGGAATTGAGTATAAATTAAACATAAGACCCCTATTTCTTGAGATAAATTCTTGACGGTCACGCTAGCCCCTTGAAATTCTTCTCATTATATATATTAGTTACGAGAAGAGTGAGGCTCACTTTTCTCTCAATTCTCTCCTCCAAATTTAAATTTGATTTCTCCCAGAGAGAGAGCAGAAACTATGGTTTTCCATTCTCCTCACTTGTTCATTTTTTTTTTTATACATTTTTTTAAAACCATCAAACAAATACAAGAGAATCCTTAAAAAAGAAAATCTTCTACTAAAAAACTTTCTTTTTAAAGGGATCTTCTACAAAAACTTTCTTCTCATCCAAAAGCAGCCATAGTATCTGGCAAATCATGGACTGCAATTTCTGGAGTTTGGATCCTATAACGGCATTGATCTTTATTTAATGAAGTAGGATTCCTTTTTCAAATGTATTATCATATATCACATGTTTTGCATATATAGCTTACTTAAAAAAATATTTATAATTTCTATTTCACACCATCTAATGGAAAAACATAAGCAGATGTACAAACGGGTCTATTATGAGCCTCTAAACTAAAGTTTGTATAAAAGTCTTAGGAGAATTGATCTAAGATGAAAATTATTATATATAGGGTCGTTATCAAGTTTCACGTTATCACTTTACAAAATTATTAATTAATAGCTGATTCTTCCAAACTTTAAACTTGCTGTAATTATTTTTGTTTTCCAAATAAAATATGAGAAACAACATGTACATATCTTAGCTTTCCTAATATATGCACGTTATAAAAAATTATAGATCTAAAATAACAAATTGAAGCACTATTGTTGATTCAATTGTGATCTTTCCACTTAAATACAAAATATTTAAAATTAGAATAAAAAGAAAAACAAAAGAAATATAAGGATGAAAGGAAGAAAATATAAGAAAAATAACAATGCATGGAATGAAATAGAAAGTCCTAAATGCCAGAAATATAGAGCAAAGTAAGAAATGAGAGTAACTCCAATGAAGGACCACTCTCTATGGGATATGTATAGAGTAAGGTCCTACCGCTTGAATTTGGTATGTGTGTAGGGACGCCTCGAAGGACTAGTCGGATGAGACACATCCACACCTTCTGTCATAAAAAAAGAGATTAAGAAATGAGAGGAAAGAAGAGTGAAGAAGTAATTTTTAGTTGAAAAATAATCTATCTACGTCATCCAAATTATACTTTTTTTTTCTTTCAATTTTCATTTGTCCTATTAAAGAATATATTAAAAATAGATTAATTGAATTACAAGTGAATCATATTTAAGCAGACTATTAAGATCGAATAATAAGAAATTGAGTTTGAGGCTTACGTTTGGTTCACCTACGTATAATCAAGTCTATTTTCAACCCATACAACTAGTTTTTATATAGTATTTACAAAAATAAAAAAATTAAAGAAATTAATTAAATATGACCAATCATTTCTGTACATAGTGCATATATTAATTCTTCAGTGCATGCAAAGATGAAAAACTATCCTTCCTACCTTTATAGAAGTAGTGATAGAGATTATGTATTTACTATACTATAGAAAATATAAAGTGAAATATAAGTACTCAGACATCAAATTTTATTTTAACGAGTATTTTATGTCTTTATATTGAAATAACTAGGGATTTAAATCTTGGTATTGGCCGATATTCGGATATCGACTTATATCTCTGTTGAGAAATTTCCCTCTTATTTATTTTAAAACTACTTTATCGGCCGATATTGACGATATATATCGGATATCGGCTGATACCTCAAATCTTGGCCGATAAATATCGTATCAATCAAGATTTGTTTTCCTAGAAATAATAAAATATATTACAATATAAATTGTCAACTAATTTTTCATATGTATCTGTCGAGATTTATTTCCTTGTAAATAACAAAATATATTGCAATGTAAATTGTCAACTAATTTTTCACTTGAGATTGTTTGGATTCCAACTCACCGCTGATCCACTTCATAGTGAAATAAATTGCCGAAAACAAGCTGTTTAGGTGACTCATGTATTTAACGTTGACAATTCATCCAAAAAATCCAAAAGCCTAAAAAGTCTGATTCTTAATAGGGCGCGGAATTAAAAGTAAAACCTGTTTAGAAATTGGACAGGGTTTGCTGATATAAATGCTCAGGATGAAAGCTTGATAGTTGGCTCGAAAATTCCAAATCAACCATAGGGATTGAATATAAACTTTATGGGGTACAAATAGAACAAACTTCAATTAAAATTCATTATATGGCCACTTGATTTTAGTGACTAAAGTCACCAGGTGTCTCTTAATTTTAAGGACATGTAGTGATTTTGATTTATAAGATCAGTGGGGTATAAATTGAATGTTATATTAAAGTTTCGTATAGTTATAGATCATTAAGTCTATTTTAAATTCCTATAGTTAATTTTAGATAGGATTAAAAAAAATTGAAAAATAAAAGAAAAGTATAATAGGTATTATGATATATGTGTTACTCATACTAAACATATTTAATATCTGACTCGGTCCTTCCCTCGGGCTTGGGCTTTTTGTTCGGCTCTTTTAGCTTCCCAGGCTGAGGCTTGGAGCACATATCTTAAGCCTGTGTCTGGCTCGGGCTTACATACACTAAATTGAGATCGAGTTTAAGGGGTGCAAAATTTGGCTACGCCCATAGCGTTTCATAGAAAATGTAGATAATTATATGCTCATTGAATATGTAATTTTTTTTTTATAAAATATCAAACATTTGCATCTTCTAATATAATTTAGAAATTACGATATCGTACAATTAAATAATTAATAATGAAATGGTGAAAGATCACAAAAAAAATAGATAAATGAGGAAGAATTGTAGAAATAATTTCATAATTTATTCACTTAGTTAATTAGTGTTATTTTAAGTTATGAATTATATAAATAAAAAATAAATAGTAAAAAGATAGATTATTTTAAGTAACTTCATAATTTTTTTTTTAAATAACCCGACCGATACTACTAATCTCGGCCGATATCAGGACCGAGATCTCATTCGTACATTCGTACAGCCGATACAGTGCGTAGCCTAGATTTCTGTCCCTATCTTAGCATAGCATAGGCCGGGCCGGAGCCCAGCTCTACATGATGCACTTATGCTTTTCCCAAACATCCTCCAATAAATTAATAGCTATGCTACATTTTCCAGGTATTCTCATTTTTAAGATTGATTTATTCTTTATCGTTAAATAAGGTTTAGTTTTGGGAGAGTATAGTCCAATAGAATTAGAGATGTAAATCCGTAATCTTGAAAATTTAAAAGAATGTGATTGGATTTCATATATGTTTAAACTTTTGGAACTAAAGATTTAAACATCTAATAAAATTGATTGAATCTGTTTATTAAGATCTTTTACCCATTTATTAAATGAACTAGAACATATTTGTAAATGAGTAGGTTTGGATTTGGACATGCATATGAGTGCCCATGTGGCACCATGAGACTCACATAAATGGGTCAGGTTAGAACAATGTTATTTGAAAAGTATTTTTAGGATGATATTTCTTATAAGAAATTAGGTTCATTTAATTTCAAAAATGATAAATTTTAAAAGTAGTAAAATTAATAATATAAATAAAAATAGTTTTAAATGAATTTCAATCTAGTAATAATATCAATTTAAAATAGATTTAAATTGAGAAAATGACCCAATTCACTTAATAGAGTGAGAAAGGAGTTTGGCATATGAGTGGATCCTAAAATCAATTTGTCCTTCATTAGACGACGTTGCTAGGGTGATCCGAGTATATATATATATAGTCTCCTATGTGCTTCATCATCTTCGCCTCCTACTCATAAGTTATTGAATTGATGTTTTATCTTAATGTTTAAAATAGGTTGAAGTTTATTAATGTTTTTTAAATGATTTTAATTGTTATTTGTATCTTTTTTGTTGAAACTTGAAAGCTTAGCATTGACAAATTTTATACATTTGTTTTACAGATCTGTATGCATTTTTTTATAGTTTTTGTAATTTTTTAAACGAGTTAAATGCTTCAATGAATAAAGGAATTTGAATTTTGGTCGGATAAATAGATTGACCTGTTTAATTAAATGAATAGATAAATTTGAGAAGATTAGACCTATTTAATGTTAAAGGGATACGGATTCAAGAAAGTAAATTGTTTAATAAGTGAATAAATAATTATTGGGGAGTTAGATAAATGACTTGATTGAACTCCACCCAACTTAGAAGTCAATTAGTATTCAAATTTAATAGTTTATTGGTTGCATACATGACTTGGATCATGTATGCCATGACCCTCACGCATGTAGCTTTAGATTTAATTATCATCTAAAATCTATATGTTGGTGAGGTCATTTAGAAATGTTGATCAATATGTTAAATTGCTGATTGTTGAACGCAGAAATTTCAATACACTTGAATCACTTTATTCCATATTATATAAAATAAAAAAATATTTTAAAAGGTATTTAAAAAAAGTGATAATACTTGTGTGATGTAAATGATATAGACTCTACCGTTTGTATAGAGTATATGTTTTTGTACTATACTCAGGTTTATCAAATTGTGCCCCATTGTTAAATATATTATTGAATTTTTAGTATGTAAAGTTTTTATATTATAATTTTTTTTTGAATTTACACTTGAAAAATCGCAGGATATCTAGCTTAAAACCTCCATGGGTAGACTCACTAACCCCAAGATACACCAAGATTATAATTATACTAAGTGATAAATGACATCTCTAGAAACTAAAAGAAGCCTAGTCGTGAAACTGGTATTATAGGATTAGGTTGAAACCTCTACATATCTACAAGACAAGATCACATTGGAGATGACTTGGACTAAATTACGTAAGATCATTCAGTGATTATCATTGTTACAAATATTATTTTTGAAATATTAATAGTGTTTAGTAATATTGCGATATTTTCAAATTCTCAGATTTTTACTAAAAAATTAATGGGAAAATATCACGCCTCGACTCAATGGACACGTGAGAAACAATAATATATATTTTAACTCTCAAGCATGTACAACTTATAGTTCAAATAAGTGACACCTACACGTGTTGCGAGATCCCTATGGATCCTACGACTTATTGGACCCTTGATTTGATTGAACTGAATTATCAGCCACCTATGTACTCCAATGGATATTAGATCTTGCGTATTTCTCAATTAATTTATTTTATGACACTAATCCCGTGCTATTCATGATGTCATATCAAGACATTCTAATTACCCAATCGTGGGCCTCATCAGTAGAATAGATCTCATCTATCAGGGGTCTAGTCAATCACGAGTTTATACCAACCATGAGAACACCATCAACTATGGGGTCAATGTCACACATGGGATAAACCTCAACTATGGGATCTATACCCGAACATAAGTACATCCCTCATCGGGGACAATACTCTAAATATGGGTCCAATCCTCTATGGGATCAATGCCCTCCGTGAGAATATCCATCTACGGTATACAATACTCATCAACGGTCACAATGCCCTCCATGAGAAATAATATCTATTCATAGAACTGTCACGTCCACCATGAGACCAATACGTCTATCATGGGACCATTATATCTATCATGGGGTTAATATGCCCACCATATAATCAATATATATGCATGAATTCGATCTCTCTACCATGGGAACAACATCTATGTGATTCATCATCCATCTCTGGTAACTCTCCATCAGTGAGTATCATCTATCCATGGGTAATAACCATCTATGAATATAATCAATCCATTGGTATAATCCATCCATGGGCATAACTCATACATTCGTAAAACCAATATGTTTATCATAGGACCAATAGGTCTACCATAAGACCAATACGTCTATTATGGGACCAACATGTTCACCATAATACCAATACGTCTACCATGGGACCAACATGTCTAATATAAGACCAGTACGTCTACCATGGGACCAACATGTCCACCATAATACCAATACGTCTACTATGGGACTAACATGTCTAACATAAGACTAATATGTCTACTATGGGACCAACATGTCCACCATAATACCAATACGTCTACCATGGGACCAACATGTCTACCATAAGACCAACATCCAGGCATCACCATGGGAACCATCATCCATGGGTACACACATCCATCCCTGGTAACACTCTATCTATGAGTATAATCTATTCATGGGTATAAACCATTCATGAATATAATCCCTCAATGGGTATAATCCATCCATAGGCATAATTCATCTAAGGATACATCATCTACCATGAGATCTTCTATCTGTAGGAACAACGCTCAAATGAATCAATACGTGACTGTGGCAACAACATCAAATCATCATATCATATCATAAACATACCACTGGCAAGACTTAGGGTCCAACGACTTACTAAACGGGTGACTCACGCATAGCGTGCTCTAGTCTACCTCGCCCTGCGTCCTTTCACCACATGGGTGATTCAGTCAAGCTCTAAGGTGGTCGTATCGCATCTTACAAAGTTAGTACCACCCCTTGGGGCATACAAGTACCTAACCTTGCGCATTAACGCACATCAAGTGTGTTAAATAGCCGTGAGAGCGCACTCCAGCGCGTAGCATGTGAGGGACCTACTCCTCGATGGCAACGCTATGGGACCAAGTCCCTTTAGCTGACGCCACCGTCCCTAATACCTCTTTAGAACAGGCAATCAAACATCATAATCACGTGAAGGACGTACCCATACCAAATCTCAATATCAAGTGACCCAGTCACATATACATCTCAATGACACAGTCTCCGTATGTTCATATAGAGGCTCCTGCGGCCTCACGGCTACTCTAGGCTTTACTTATGGAATCTATATACTTATCTCATCCTCTTAATTATACAAAAGTAAGATACTATGATCTACTGATCGGATAGTTTCTTTTTTTAATGGAATGAGGTATAATGTTATCATTACGTGAGGGACGCACCCATACCACGTCTCAGTCATCATCAATATCACGTAAGGGACGCACCCATGCCACATCTCAATCATCATCACGTGGGGGACACACTCATACCATGTCCCAATATAATCATCATGTGAAGGACACACCCATACCATGTCTCAATATATTCAAGTGGCCTGATCACATACATCTCAGTGCCAAATTCCTCATCTGTCCATCATAAGAATCTTCATAGTTTTCTAGCCATTGTAGGCTTTACTCGAGTAACAAACATATATGTCTCATCATATTGAGACTCCCAAGGCATCATAACCTCTTCGGGTCGCCTTCGAGGGATCCAATATCGACCATTAGGGTCTATATTAGGAAAGGTATATCCCACAAATCCCTTTCTACCCTTCACATTTGCTCAACATCTTACATTATCCTTAATATAAATAGATGACACAATGCATCTTTTTGATTGAGCTGAGGCACAATGCTCTCAGTTGCCTACGTACAATATAGTGGACCATATCAATTGTAGCTCATCGTTTTCACGTTTGGGTTGACATTGGGGAGTTGTCATACTTTTACTTTGGAGAAATCAAATAAGGCTTTCTTAGCATTTACATTGCATTCCATGCATTCTCAATCATGGTAGCTCATCCCCATTGTAGCACAAGTTAACCCCATTGAGTTCTAAAATACTTGACTTTAACTCTATAACACCCCGCCCTTTTCACTCTAATAATCAGAGTTTATTTATTTATTAATAATAATAATCCAGTGATCGGGGCGGAGTGTCACGACGCGAGTTAAGTTCGGACTTCTAAAGTCCGACCCTTAACTGGCCAAACCCATGTGCGTATGGATTAAGTCCATAAGAATCGATCCACACATGGTACAAATACAACATGCGGAATATACTTAGTCTTAGTCTCACTGAGGTGATAATAGATCCTAAGACTAATCCATTTTATAACTTAAGATAGCAAAGTACATGATCATATTCTCCAATATTACTAAATAACCTTAGTCTACCATTCATTCCAAACCATCCAAATAAATCAAACCATAGTAACTAGTTAACTACATTATTACATGCCGACATCAACTAATTACCAAATTACATTGTCCATATAAAAGTCCATAAGTCAATCCATTAAAAATCCACTCAAAGCCCAAGCTTCTAGGCTTCGTTTCCTTCAAGATCCTCGTTCTTTTCCTTTCCTGCATCATCCACTAAGGATAGAGATAGGGCGTTAGATCAACGCGTCCAGTAGTGTTTCCGATTAGGGCTACCATAAGGTTAGTAACAAATCATACAAATAATAGAATATTACATGTTCATCAAAATCACATAAAACAATGCTATGTATGAAATGCATATGTAATGAGTCCCACCCATCACCATTCTACATAGTCTCCTCTTGACGGGATTCTCATCGTCAAGGTACCCCACAGTGGTCTTTTGGACGCCCCAACGGAGTGTGGCCTCTGAATTCCTCTTGATGGGATTCTCATCATCAAGGTACCCCACAGTGATCTTTCGGACGCCCCGACGGAGTGTGGCCTCCGGATTCCTCTTGATGGGATTCTCATCATCAAGGTACCCCACAGTGGTCTTTCGGACGCCCCGACGGAGTGTGGCCTCCGGTTACAACAACATCATCCCATGCCATGCATGAGATGTCTATGCAAACATGCCATTTAGAAACATAACTTTACATTCATATAACTTATCGAAATCAACATAAAACAGCAAATAGAAATGTGGTTACAATAAAGGTAGGAAACCTACACAATGATCACTTAATTTGACCCTTCTTTTGAATCGTATTCCGTTCACGACTTGTACTCCGTTCTAGCAAATCCAATACCTTATTTACATAGCAGCAAGTCAAACTTTTAACCATATGATTCTAATTTGATCTAAATCCCAAAAATCCACTTTGTGGGGTTTGGCCATACCCCATGGCCGAACCTCACCCATTTAAAACTTTGGTCTCTTTTATTTTACCCCATAAACATTCAAACAACCAAATCCTCCAAATGAACCTTGGTAGGGTTCGGCCATACATCATGGCCGAACCTTACCATATTGGTTTTGGCCCATTTATCCAATCCTATGATCATTTCATCCATAATTACAACTATGCCATTTAGACTATCTTTTTGTTTAATTTATCTTAAACACCAATAGTCCTACTTAATTCACATCACACCTCAAACATACTTTGGTAGGGTTCGGCCATACAACATGG
Source organism: Chimonanthus praecox (assembly GCA_022113865.1). Lineage (NCBI taxonomy): Eukaryota > Viridiplantae > Streptophyta > Magnoliopsida > Laurales > Calycanthaceae > Chimonanthus > Chimonanthus praecox. The sequence continues at coordinate 44,997,988 of CM039089.1, read as the reverse complement.
CCGAACCTTACCACTTAATTTTGGACCCCTCCTTTCAAGTCTTTTAATCAATCCATTCACATATACAATTTATCTTGTATTTACAGTTTTGCCATTGGTCTAACCAATGCTTAAATTTGCTAACTTCCATCGCCTAACATAAAACCATCTTAGTGGGGTTCGGCCATACACATGGCCGAACCTCACCACTTAATTTGGTCCTTTTTAAACCCCTCATACATCCATATAAATTAACCACTAAGTCCATCAATCATCATTAGTGGGGTTCGGCCATACTACATGGCCGAACCTCACCAATCTGATTTTTGTCCCCACTTTCCATCATTCATGATGGCTGATTATTTACCTAATCTAAGTCCATAGACAAACATATAATTACCACATAGTTCCATTACAAACTTAATCCAACTATCCATCAAAACAGTCCATGGGGTTCGGCCATACACATGGCCGAACCCTATGGTTCTTTTAACACAATACTTCCATCAATTATATACATATGAGACTCCACACTTTAACCATGAAAACCACATCATTCAGCCATCCCATAACTGGTCCAAAATAGCAAGCTTATCTCCATTCAAAATCCTTTAAAACCTTCATTTTATAATATGGATTTTGTCTTTCAAACACCATAAAAATCACCAAGTTTTCTCATGGGGTTCGGCCATCCAATGGGTCCGAACCCTATGGTCCATATTTTGTTATTTAAGACAGCATAATACCTAATCTAAACCATTGATGGATCTGGCCACACAATGGCCGGATCACATCCCTTAACCAACTTATTTGACAAGGTTCATAGTGCACTTACCAATACCGCGTCTCCTTCGGTTCTTTGACTCCTTCCTTGGTCCTTTACTTCCCTAGCCTCTCCTTCTTTCTTCTTGTTCTTTTGGCTGAGACAAACCTTGCTGCAACCTCCTTGGAACACTTCAGCCAGGTGATATGAATTTGAGAGAGAGAGAGAGAGAAAGAAAGAGAACTTTGGCCTTGGATGAATGTGCTAAGCCTTGATGCCAAAACCCTTTGGCTGAACTTGTCTTGATGAAAGGAATCAACCAAGGACTGATTGAAAATAAGCAACCAGCTGCTGTTCTTGATTTTGAAAGATGGAGGACGACCAAGGGAGGGAGAGATAGTGATAAAAAAATAAACCTCTTTTGGCTAACAAAATTCAGCCCAATGTTAACCTCACATGTAACTCCCACATTAACCCAAGCCCTTTATGCTTACTTGGGGGTTTCATCTATGAAATGAAACTCCCAAGTATCCAACGTCACTCATGGATTACATTGGTGTAACCTCCCCTTTTCCTCCTCCTTCATTATCATCTCGCATGGGGGTTTCATATTGAGATGAAACCTTTCCCCCTCCTCCAACGTGTAGTCTTGTATTTTGAATTTAAAATGTCAAAAACCCCTTTTGAAACTCCACATAACAGCAAATCCATTCACTCTCCATCCTTGGAGTTACATGCAAATAATAGCACTCCCATGTTCTCCAACGTTGTGGATGTTCAACTTGGGTTAAAACCATGTGACCGCTCATCTCCCATTTGTTTCTCATTAAAGACTATGTGTGGGGGTTTCATTTTTGAGATGAAACTCCCCCACCCCCTCTAGCTGCCCTTCAACGTGTGGAGTGGCGTGAGTTTGAAACATCAACTCTTCCACTTCACACACCACTCAATTAAAACTTATTAACAACTCACTCACTTAAATTTATTTCAATCAACTCACTCACTATAATTATTCTAAATCAGCTCACTTATTTAACTCAACTATATAATTTTATTTCAAACTACAAACAGTCCCAATTTAATCAATCTTGGACTTACTTAGTGGTCAACAAAGTCAAACCCGACCCATTGGGTCCAATTTGGTTATTTGACCCATTTAACAGAATTTGACCCAATTACAAATCTTGACCCGTTTGAGTACATTTCATCCATTTATTTGTCTTGTAAACATCACTACCATCCATTGAGTCTAGATTGGACCATTGGCCCAACACCTTACCCATCTAAATCCATATCAAATAAAACACAATGGCAATTTCATAAATATGGAAAAATTCATGTAAATTGATATCTTTGAAAACATAACTCCTCCCCATTTGTAACTCCCAAACCGCCATTCATTCATCTCTTTTGTAGGAGTTACATGCATGGTAAAACCTTTCCTTGCAGCCATCGTTTTCTTGGTTTAGAATTGGAATTAAAACATACTCCACTCTTATTCACACACTTCACTTACTTAAAATAAATCTTCCATCCCACTCATTTATTTAGTTCACCCAACTCAACTCATTCATTTACTTGAACTCAACCAATAAATTCAACTCAACTATTTCCATTATTTATTTCCACTCAAACCAACTCAAATATTTAATGAAACTTAAACCAATTAAGTTTTGAACTCACTCAATGATTAATCATAACATACACGACCCATTGGGTCCTTTGACCCATTTAACCTCTTTGACCCAAATATACGTACCTTGCCCATTTAACTTAATTTAAACCTTATACAAGTACATTGAGCAATGGGTCCCACCATTTTTCTCATCTATGATCATAACCCTTCAATTTATAAATCCAAGGGCATTTTCGTAAATATTGATATATTGAAAAATCTAAGGTATTACAAACTCACCCATATCACTTAGTCTACCCTTTATCAAGTTCCTCTTCAAATCATGAAAATTCGTTCTGTACATGGTTAGGTCGATCCACCATAACCATTATCAACATTGGTACTCATTAGTGATGTACACATCATCTCAAAATCCAAGCATGACATTAAAATACATTCATCATGCTTATTATATGAGTTATCCATCTAAGAATTCCAATCACAATAATTAGAATTCATATGATACATACATTACTCATAACCATACACAAGTATGGAAAGTTATCAATGTCCTCCATTATACATCTTGGGCAATCTTGATTTATCCTACATTTTATCATAGTTCAACACATCACAAATTTATGAATTCTCAATTATATTAAACATCAAATCATAGGGAACTTGAGAAACTCATACATATGTATCTGATAGAATATATTCACATCAACCACACATAGGCATAAAGAAGTCAAACCATAACCTTACCCAACTATTCATTAGAATGTGCACAAGGCAACATTCACTCAAACATATTATCACACACCTTGTGAGCATGGAATTTTACAAATATTCTCAATACTCTAAGTGTATGATATTCTCCAATTTTACCCAATGTTATCAAACTCGAATCGTATCGAAATTGGTCTAGGGGTATGAATCGTGAATCGAAAATCGTAAAATCGTACGATTCATATATCCTCTTATTCTCATAACCATTTTGTTGACATGGGCCATTACAAAAAATCTCGTGAAAACTATAATATTTAAAAATAAATAAATACAATAAATAAAAATATTAACAAAATAAAAATCTTAGCAAGGAATTCATCAGTAATTTATCAGGAACTTATCGAGATATTATCGCAATATTATCATTTATCATGTTTTAATGCGATTTTATCATAAATTTTAGGTTAATTTACCGCCATGCTGATAAATACATATTATTAACACGATAATGAAATTTTACCGATAAAAATATGATATATTTGAAAATATCACCAATATTTATAACATTAATTATCATGCCCTATAACCCTTCTAACTCTTCATCCCGATTTGGTAACACAATCCAATTTAAGTTTAAGCATCAAGATCTTATGACTGTAACCACAGTCTCTCCAATCTTTTCGTGGGAAAAAGGTTTGAAGACACGATGACAGAGATATTTGGTAGCACTGAGTTCCTTTTGATGGAGAAAGAACTAGATTTCACGCTTCACCTTTAAATAAAGAAGTTAATCTCAAGCTTGGCCTTGGTAACCAAGCATTCCATGCCAAATCCTAATCCAAAATACATTACTATATCCCTTTTTAGATATCTTCTCTGACTCTAATTACACCTATCAAACCCTAATCCAAATCTTAAAACAAATGCTTACATTATCAGCCAGGTCGAAGAAGCCTGCCTCATGAAGCGGGTCATGAGTTCGATTCAGGTTCAATCCCAACGGGCCATTTCCCGTAGACTCAACTTATTATGTATGAATTGTGAGATTTACATATATCCGTAGATTTAATATTCCCTCTAATATGAGGTGAGAATACCATATTACCTAGAAAAAATGGTCCAAGAAGATCACAAAAGGTGGAAGAAATAAAAGATTGCACCTCCCAATTGCAATGAATCTGAAGCCCAGGGTTTGGATAAAGGGAATTTCATTTTTTGAAAGTAAGAGAGCATCTTTTAATAATGGCCAAGAGTGACACCAGAAGCAGTGATGATTTTCTTGTGGTGATAAGATCAATCGCAAGCAGAGCATGTTTGAGGATAAGAAATCTTCCCTTACACCCATAAATAATGAGATTTTTATGGATAAAAACCGCTTTATGAAATGGACGACAAAAATTAAAGATTGAAATTCCGTAACTAGAATGATGCAAGACCTAGAGGGGGAGTGAATAGGTCTGATCCGATTTGATTTCCCTTTTTAAAATAAATTAGATTTAACAATATGTGTAGCGGAATAAATATGTGTGCAAGTGATAAACAAATGAATCAAACTATTAAAGCAAACCACACATGCATAACGATATATAGTGGTTCGGTTCACCTGACCCTACATCCATTGTTGGACTCACCCTCTCTAGGGCTATCCCAAATCCACTATGTATGGGAGTCACACCCAAACATTAGAATCTAGTTTTGAAAGGTTCGACCGCCCTGGTCTAATCCTTGACACCTATTTTTTAAGGTGGTTTAATCACACTGATCTAATCCACCGTACAATGATAAACAAAGTAAACAAAGAATACTTGCCTTGGGCCTTAACAATTCTTCAAAATGTGTGTTCTTCTTGTTGATGTCTCCACGCCTCTTCCTTCAGATTTGGTATTCTTCAATAAGCTTTGGTACAACGGAACATGGATTCTAGGACAACGATTTTACTGATTTTTGGGTCCTAGTAAATTAGTCCTCATCTTCTTCATAATTTAAGTATCGAATACTTTTTCATGTCCTTCCAAACGATGATGAAGAAGAAAGGTCTCTGGCTGCTGTTGGGATTTTCCAATAAGGTTCTGTGTAACTTATTTCATTCAACCCTCAGATATAAATAAGACTGTCTGTTTTTGTGGCCAGTCACGTCCACGAGGCCTCGAGGATTCCTATGAGGCCTCGTGGCGGTATATGGTAAGACAACACAGATTCTGTATAAACTATTCTGTTTGTCAAATAGTTAATGATCAACCAATGAGGATGCCACCTGTGTATGATTGACCATCAATTTATTTCAGTCATCAATCAAGGATTTACATAGAGAGATAAAGGTTGATGATTATCAATCATACTCAAGACAGATTGAGGAACCTTTCCATATTAGTACAAGACAGTTGCTAGGCTCCCAACAACTTCTTCAAACTGTGAGGTGGCAAATGGAGTTTTTCAAAAAGAAGATTTTCCTTATTACCATAATAAACTCTTAATTAAACATTATAGATTTATTTACCTAAATCAGTAAGAGACTTGGTCAAAAGACACAAGGTCATGCTGGGTTACAGCTGTCTCAAATACGACTCAGCAAAAGACTGGCTACGAGGCCTCGACAGACTGCACGAGGCCTCGAGGCTGAAAGTCAGTTATATTCTAATTTTCCAGTTTATAAACAATTAACTTATAAGGTATTTGACTTAGCCTAAGGTCTCCTAAGTTTCACTTACCTGTGTGCCAATAACATATTCGGTGTAGATTCTTCCATGCATAGTAGATCTTCACATACTTCCAAGGTAAGGTCCAACTGAGTCACGTAATTGACAACATGGGTGACTCAGACGAAGCGGGGCACTTACAAAGATTTATACTAATTAACTTTTTAGATCCAAAAGCACAAGGATAGAATGAGAGAATAGAATATTATTGCAATAGGGACGGCTGAAACATGATAGAATAGACAATATGACTAGAACATATGAGGGTAACTTTTAGAGTTTTACTTTTTATTCGGGTTACTGGGTTATTAGATTAGATATGATTATACTCAAATGCTTATAAAAACAAACAAATTTTAATTTTAGATTACGACTTAGGTTCAAAAAATTAAATGAATCTAAAATTTACATTTAAATTCACTTATTTTGAATCATACTTTTAAATATTTGAATGTCCATCTACATCTCCATGTCTGAATAAGCTTTTCAAGTGAAAGAGGGAGAGGAATTTTTTTTACCAAAGTAGGGTGTGTAAATGTCATCATTGATAATTTCTTCTAATGTCTGCAAAAGAATTTATTAGCTGCTATGGTGGCGTTCCACGTCTTGTGTTTGTACTGCACAAATTCAAAGGCTTTGATGCCATTTCTCTCTTCAATAATCATGGCCATTTTCACTCATCGTAGGTGAGGCATCTGTTGCTTGTCTGCTACTAAATTATATGACCCCTTTATGTTACATTGAGGCATGATTTAGTGCTACCTTTATTAGTTATTCTGCAATATGGCCCAAGTTCTTAGTGCATTCATGTGGGTTAGCAATCTCCCACTCTTCCCTTGTTGAATTTATTTAAAGTGACATGTTTTCTTAGCTTACAATAATGTAAGGCTATTAAATGGGAGTTGGTACTATTCGGCAGAAGAGAAATAACAATGGAATTTCTAAGGAATAAAAAATGAAGCTCTTGGGTGGTAAGTGGTGGAGTGATGAGAGTAGATTTCTTATATTATCAAGAGAATAGAAAGAGTCAAAACAATATGGATTTTATGATCAATCTAATCCTTTTAATTTAAACAGAGTGGCAGGATTTTGGATATGTATGCCTTATTAAACTTTCTGAATTTGTTGGTAGTCTAAAATTTTTATACAATTTAGACATCTTAGTAAAGTTTTAATTATCCTGTTAACTCATTCTGAACTCGATCATTTTAAGAAGAGAATTGATGTAAGAGTTTTAGTCTATCTATTAAATGAGTAGATTTGACTTATACCAATTTATAAATGGATAGACTCGAACCCTACCTATTTATAAATAGATACGTAATGGGTGAGAAGGTTGGAGACCTAGTTCGACTAAACTATTGTTGTATCTATATGCAACACATTAAAACATATGAAATCTAAACTCATTTAAGGAGGATACTTGGCATTGAGTCTTAGTAAAAAGTCTCTTTATTGTAACTTAACAACGACTATTCAATAAAATTCACATTAAAATAAAAAATTCTAGTGAATACTAAAATTGAATTCACAAGAACTAAAATTAATATAATGCAAAACAAACTAATTGCAACAATTAAAATTTAATTCAAACAAACTGAAACTAGAAATTCATAAGAATATAATACTCACCAACACTTGTGGAGACCAAAGCAACTAATGCTTCAATTAACTTCAACTCAAACTTGTGTACAATTTTTTAGGGCATGCAACTCTCTTATTTATAGTATTTGTGATAAGGGCATCCGGCCTATCCAATTTAGTGATCCACTGTCAGACTCCTCTTCAGTTAGCCTTGATCTAACAGAGCAGACCGCTATGGCTTTTATGGGGCATTTTGATCCTAGACACCCCAGTTGGACTCCGTTTAATAAATCCATTCATTACATGATTCAATTACGCAAAGTGGGCCTGGCCAGCCTGTTAAGGCTCAATCCAAGCTTAAACAGGTCAAAGCTCAATTTTCCAAGCCAAATTCGTCTATGCCCTAGTTCCTCTACGAGTGTCAAGTGTCAATACCATATTGGCTTCTCCAAACATCATGTGGCGTTTAAAGAAAGTGAATAAAGGAGGTGGACTTGCAAGTGGGCCCAAGAAGGAGGGAGGATAACAGGTGGCGAGAATCCCATAAACGAAAGGAGGTGGGGCAAAAACCCCATGTGGCTTCTCCACATGGCCAGTTGTTTATTCCACTTGCCTTCTTACCTACTTAGTATTTTTATCTTTTAATCTTAGCCATGTGTTAATTTTAGATTACATGTGTAAGGTTAGGATTGAATGGTCTAAATAAGACTGCATTCTATCCTTAGTTTTAGTTTATTTTTAGAATTTCTTAGAGAGCAATTGTCTCCTTGGTGTGATCGACAAAGGCAAGGACAATTAGGTCTTTGTTAGTTTTTTCTCTATAAATTTCATGTACTCCATTAGAATTTCATACAAAATTGGAATACAATTGAAGTTATTTTTTGAGAGAGGATTCTTTTGTAACTATGTGGAGTTGTTTGAAGATTGATGGACTCCAATTTTCGCCTCTAGCAAGTAAGTACTAGTGACTTTAGAATTCAATCATTTCCATGGTTTTTCTTTGATTTGGTAATGCAATAATCGAATTCATCTTCTTTTTTTAATTTTCTTCTGCTATTCTTAGTCTAATTTTAATTATATGAGGCTTAATCTAAAGAAATCCATATACTAATTCAAATTCCTGGGAAACTTGTGCAATTGTTAGGATATTGTTTGAGCAATTCCTTGCCAAGGCAGAATTACGAACCGTAATTGATTGCTTTGGGTCTTCGAGAGACCATATTCTAAAATTGGCTAGCCTTCTAATGAATTTGCACAATTCGACCGTAAGCCTTGCATCAATTTGGAATACAAAACTTGACAAAATTAAACTTTGTCGTCACTTTCTAACACTTGGTTAAAAGATGGTTATGGCTTCGCCTACGTATGTCAGAATTGCACAAACTTGAACTTGTTGAAAGGGTTATTGAATAAGCTTTCCAATGAATCCAATTTTGTGAAAATTTGATATTGTTGATGAGAGTACCTTTAAAAGGTGCTAGAACAACACGATTGACCCTAGAGGAGGGAGGTAGGGGTGGGGGGCGGGGTGAATAGGTCAATTCAAATTCGTTGGTCATTTTTGAAATTATCTTGATTGATTAGTTAAGTGCAGCGGATATAACAATCAAGTAAATGTATGTTCAGCAAGTGCGATAAACAATCCACACAAGTAATTGGCTCTAATACCACAAACACAAGGAAACACGATATATAGTGATACGGTTCGCCAACCTACATCCACTATTAGGACTCACCCAACCTTGAGCTATTCTCAAATTATTATGTGGGGACTTACACCTTCACAATTAGAGTAGAAATTTCACCTCACTCAATTGGTTGGGAATTCCACCCACCACTGTGCCAGAGACGATGTTCTAGAGTTTTTTATAGTCGTTCTGGAGCAAATCCCCTTATATCCACTTTCGGGTTACAAGTTTTAAAAATAAAATTAAAACCAAGAAGCACTTGCCTTAAAGCTCTTTCTTGCTGATATGTGCTTCTTGAAGATCCCACCCACTGAGTTCCGAAGCTCCTTATAGCCGTCGTATAGAAATTACATACTCAGGGTGACAAGGAAACTTGGTTGAACCAAAGCTTTCCTAGATTATAGCTTTCTCATTTGCAAACTCAATTCGAAAATTGGTTGTTTATGGTCTTTCCCACAAGAGTGTTAGACGTTCCTTAGAGTGTATAACTCTTTTCAGCTCAAAGAAGATTGTAAAACGATAACACAACACTCATATTTATAGAGGAGTTTTAACGGTCTTTCTGACTGTCAGGGTCGACAGGTCGGTGGCACCGATAGGTCGGTGTTCATATTTATTACCGTTCAATCACCCGACCGTTGCGCATTAAATGCACTCCCAACGGCATAATTACTTCCTGGTCGACATGTCGGTGTCGCCGATGGGTCGACAGTTATGGCACCGATGGGTCGGTCCATACGAGAGGCTCATTCTGGTGCAAAGCATGCTTGACAGTAGTTTCTATTTTAGAAACCTGTTACCAGAACGTCCTGTCGCCCTATGTCGAGGGGTTGGTCCTGTTACTCTCGATCGGTCTTGATATACTGAGATGTCAGTTTTATCGAGAGTCCATTTGAGTTCACAGTCCAGAACTCACAAGTCCTTTACCAACGAGTCGTCGACCACGAGGGGTCGTTTAAGTTCATCACCGAGGGGTCGGTGCATACGAGACTCTCGGTCAAAGGCATACCCAGAATGACAGTTCTAAGTTCCATAACCTATGTCAATTTGGCCGACCAGTCCTTGACCACGATGGGTCGATCCTGACTTCACCGATGGGTCGGTGAGATATGACTGGTCGAGCTGACAGTAAACTTAATTCATATTTCTAAGTTCGCTTCCAATTCACAGTCCAACTTCCTCTCTAGGCTTGTTTTGTTTATTACCAACATATGCAACTAAGCCTAGGATAGTCGTATCTCAGGTGTGGGTTCCACCTAAGGTCATCTATGGCCATATACCTGTTTTTGTGATTGCCATACTGACGAGCTTTGAGCTTTGTGGAGCATGATCTTCTTTGTTGATCATCTTGAATCTTTAAGCTTCTTAGCAAGTGGTTCTACCTGAGTCATGAAATTGACAAGCAGGGACTCGGCCAAGCCGGGGCATTAACAATCTCCTCATTTGTCGATTAAATGACAAAACCTAGAAACTAACCCAATTACATGCCCACCCTTTATTACAACACATTTGAATACAAAACATTACATCAAATACATGTATACTCAAATGGATAACATGACTATGGTCTTCGCATATTCTTGTTTAGCTTGTTTCTTTTACATGTGTTTCCTGTTCAAGCACACAAGCAAGCAATATAGACAAATCATTAGTGGGGTTAGTCCCAAAACATTAATATGCATCCATGGACTAAACAAGATAACCATTCATTCTCCCCCATACACCCATGATTTCCTAACCAACAACACTACTCAGTGTTGAGAATATTTTCTCCCCCAATCTTCTTGAGACATTCACCCTATGTCTATTGGCTTCGTCATCTGTTTCTCTTTATGGCTCTCTCTTTTTAGAGGCCCAAGCACATCGGCTTTCACTAAACACCAATTTCTCCCCATAATTGGTTTTTGTCTTTTGGCTTCTACTATTTTTTTCCCCATTTTGTCATTCAATTGACAAAAGGGTTAGTAGGCATGCATCAAGATTGAACACTCCCCCATGCTTCTTGCATTAGTGCTTAATTGAGTAGTGTGGCAGGGGGGGGGGGGGGTGAATAGGTCAATTCAAATTCGTTGGTCCTTTTTGAAATTATCTTGATTGATTAGTTAAGTGCAGCGGATATAACAATCAAGTAAATGTGTGTTCAACAAGTGCGATAAATAATCAACATAAGAAATTGGCTCTAACACGACAAACACAAGGAAACACGATATATAGTGATACAGTTCTCCAACTTACATCCACTGTTAGGACTCACCCAACCTTGAGCTATCCTCAAATTCACTATGTGGGGACTTACACCTTCACAAATAGAGTAGAAATTCCACTTCACTCAATTGGCTGGGAATTCCACCCACCACTGTGCCAGAGACGACGCTCTAGAGTTTTTTTATAGTCGTTCCGGAGCAAATCCCCCTTAATCCACTTTCGGGTCATAGGTTTTAAAGACAAAATTAAAACCAAGAAGCACTTGCCTTTGCAACGCCCCAGCCTTTTTCACTCGCCGAAAATCAGAGTCTATTTTTTTTTTTTTAAAATAGAAGAGTGAGAGAGAGCGGGAGCGTCACGACGAGAGCTAAGTCTGAGCTTCCAAAGTCCGACCCTTAACTGGCCAACCATACGTGTGCGTGGACCAAGTCCACTAAAACGGTTCACACGTACTAAGGTCATACATGAGAAATAAAACATAGATGCGGAAATATAATAGAATAACAATTTTATTCCATTTTAGATAGCAAGGAGGTCCATCACTTAATAATAATTATCTTAAGTTAAAATATCCGAAATCAACATTCCAAACCATAACAAATAATCTGAGTTATTACAGTTCCAATGATAGCTACTCAAATTACACTGTCCATGAGTAACTTAAATAAAACGAAACTAAAAACATCCAAGCTCCTAAGCTTGGCTCCGATCTCGTTCCTTGTTCCTTTCAATTCCTGTGTCATCAAATAGGGTAGAAGTATGGCGTTAGACAACGCGCCCAGTAGGTATTCCAATTAGGGTCAAACACATGGGTTAGTATAAAAATCCAGATATAATACATCATGTCGTATCTGTAAAATATCGTATCCAAAATAGTGTATGATAATAGAGATCCAATCATACAGATAAAACTAGAAACAATGCATGATAATAGAGATCATAATCATGCTGATACAATGCCATGCCATGGGTGTCATATGCCATGAGTTCCACCCATCTTCCATAACACAATCACAAAACATCCTCTTGATGGAAAACTCCTCATCAAGGTATCCCCACAACTGCCTTACTGACGCCCCGACAGAGTATGGTCTCCGGTTACCTCTTGATGGGATAATGCACATCAACTTCTTCCTCTTGATGGAAACTCCTCATCAAGGTACCTCACGAATGCTTTACGGACGCCCCGACGGAGTGTGGATCTCCAGTTACATTTTATCCTCCCCATGCCATGTATGAGATGCAAATGCCAACATGCTATGTAAAAATACAAATCATAGCATTTAAAATTCCATATTTGAAACATAACATTTGATACAAAATAACTCATCAAAATATGAATTAAAATAATCATATATATCCCATCGTTTCAATGAGGTAAGAATCCTACCAATGATCAACTAATATATCCTTGCGTTTTCGTCCGAAAACTGCTCACCGATCGTACCCGTTTGTGAGGTCCCGTTACCTTATTACATATCAATAAGTTAAAACAATGATCCCTTTTTATTTCCACCCATGTTTAAGTCCATAAACATGTCTTAGTGGGGTTCGGCCATACAACATGGCCGAACCTCACTCACTTGATTTGGGTCCCTCTTTTGATTCCTTAATCAATCATACATGAGTTAATCATTTAGCCTTAATAAAACCTAAGTCCACAAAACTTTCTCCATGGGCTTCGGCCATACACCATGGCCGAACCCATGGTCCATCATTTTAATCATATTTCCATCTTAGCCCTCATTCTATCCATAGCTAATTTACTTAGCTTATTTACATATGACTTAAGTCCCAAAAATGATCCATACATGATTCCTTAATCCAAAACATGATCCATGGGGTTCGGCCATACACCATGGCCGAACCCATGGTCCTTCACCATTTGGCCATTCTTTCCTTCCATCACTTTACTTACCCATACTTAAGTCCATAACATAGAACCATGACTAAACATTTCATTCATTTAAACATGCCTAGATTCATAAATAACCCATTAAAATGGTTCATGGGGTTCGGCAATATAGTGTCCCATTTTCATCCTCTCTTTAAATCCTTTACCACATTAAGTCCATAAATCAAGTCCCTCCATGGGGAAGTTTAATCATCCCCTTAGGTCATCATTTACAACCCAAAGTCCATCAACATGATTTCCATTATTGTCATGATCCAATTGCATCTAAGTCCATCAACAATACATCCATTTAAAACCTTTTAAAATCATTAATAACCTTCCACGGGGTTCGGCCATACAACATGGCCGAAACCTATGGTTCATCACTTTCTCTCATAAATCAAATAACCATGATCACATTCTTTGATGGGGTTCGGCCATACATCATGGCCGAACCTCATCCACCCCTTTTTGTCCTTGAGGGTTCTCATACATAAAACTTAGGGTTTGGCCATGCAAGGCCAAACCATGGTCCTTGATCATTCACCATTCCATACATGAGTCATGCATGAAGTCCTTAACCATAATAAAATTAGGGTTCTGCTATGCAAGGTCAATCCATGATCCATGATCATAATCCTTATATTGTTCATGTAAGAGGTCCTTAGCCATAACATGACTAGGGTTCGGCCATGCAATGGCCGAACCATGTTCCTTGACCATCTTTTATTAATTAATAAAATCTCATCAAGTACTTACCGATTTCGCTACTCCTCCTGTTTCTTTCACTCTTTCTTGCTCATCCGATCTTTTTCCTCCTTAGCCTCTTCTTCCTCCTTGATCTTTGGCCAAAAATGAGCTTGAGAGATCTTGAGATGAAAACCCAAAGAGAGGGTTTGGTCAAAGAGTGTAGGTTTGGGAGAGAGAGAGAATCTTGGGATAGAAAAAATACTCTAAGTCCTTTGTCTTGAGAATGGTATCGGCCTTGAGTGAGAGGGAGAGAGTGAGATAAAAATACTCTAAGTGTTCCTTGTCTTGAGAGGGGGATCGGCCAAGAGAGAGAAGGAGAGAGTGAAATGAAATTCCAAGCCCTTTCTTGATCAATGAGGGTCGGCCAAGGGTGGTGTCCTTGGTGATGCCCTTTTGTAACTCCCATGACCCTTCACCTTGCTCCTTAATGTTCCATTTGGAGGTTTCATCCATGAGATGAAACACTCCAACCGTATGACCCTTGGGTTTCCATCTTGAGATGGAAACCCTCCATCTCTCCAACATGTGCTCTTGGTTAACCTTGTGTTGTGTAACATCAAAACGCTTCACCTCCCTCATTTAAAGCTTCCTTTGGAGTTTCATCCCATGAGATGAAACTCCCATGTTCCCAACCAAAAACTCTTCATCTAATCACTTAACTCACTTAAGATGAAAGTCCCAATAACTTCCCATTCAACTCATCTCTTTAACTCAACTCATATCTTTAATTCAACTCTAGTTAACTCACTTAAAATCAACTCATTTCCTTGATTCCATCTCCAATTTAATTCAGCCGAAATTTAATTAAGCTTGAACTCACTTGGTGGTCGGCCAAGTCAACCATGACCCATTGGGTCCCAATTGGGCATTTGACCCAATTGACAATCTTGACCCAATTAAATAAATCTCACCCATTTATTTCAATTGAACCATATCCACAATCCGTTGGGTCTTAATTGGGCAATTGACCCAACACCTTACCCATCTAAGGTCCATATCCATTAATTCACAAATTAAATAGGCAATTTTCATATATATATATATATATATATATATATATATATATATATTTATAACCTGAAAATCCGGGGTGTTACAATACAACCCTCTTTTTAAAATTTTCGTCCCAAAAATGGAGCGAACTAGGGTTTCAAACAGATTACATAACTAACTCAGGGTGAACTATTCTCATTTCCGATTCAGGTTCCCAAGTGGCTTCCTCATTAAAAATTTGTTAGTGAGGTAGCCTACCAATGCGAGTCTATGCTCAAGGCTTTCGCTGATTCCCTTTTTAACTAGGTTTCTAGCTACACTCTCTCTTCGAACTCCATCGACTAACTACAGAGTCAGCTGATCAGTCTAACTCGGCAGTCGCCCATAGCTTCCCATTCGAGTTTCACTAGACTCTTATCTTTTTCACTAAGTAAATCTCCAAAATTAAGCATATTTCATTGCACATAAGTCACTATGTGACTAACACCTTTTGTTCAAAAGTTCTACGATATCGAGTATCTCTCAACACTAACTTTCCTGTGATACAGGTCGTAATACGACTAACACCTTTTTCTTATAACGTGGGATGTAGATCGAAACATGTCCCAATCATTAGAACAGTACGTCATTTATGAGACCAACAGGTCCATCACACTACCAACATGTCTACCATGGTACCGATACCCGGAATCAATCCAAACCACCATGGAAACTATTATCCACGGTTATACACATCCATCCCTGGTATCACTCTATCAGTGAGTATCATCTATCCATGGTTAATAACCATCCATGAATATAACCTTCCATGGGCATAATCCATCATTGGGCATAATTAATCTAGGGCACATCATCTACCATGAGATATTCTATCCATAGGAACAACACTCGAATGAATCACTACGTGATTGTGGCAACAATATCAAATCATAAATATACCCCGACACCTAGCAAGACTTAGGGCCCATGACTTATTGAGTGGAAGACCAACGTCCAACGTGATCAAGTCTACCTCGCCCTGCATCCCTTTACCCCAAAGGTCGATTCAGTTAAGTTCTAAGGCGGTCGAACCGCGTCTAACGAAGCTAGCACCACCCCCATGGGTAAAATAATATCTAGCTCTGCGCATCAACGCACATTAAGTGTGTGAAATAGACTGATAGCGCCCTCCAGCGCATAGCATGTGAAGGACCCACTCCTCAACGGTAACCCTACGGGACCAAGTCTCCGTATGTTCATATCGAGGCTCCCACGGTCTCACGGCTACTCTAGGCCTTAATCATGGAATCTATACAGTTATCTCAATGCCAAAGTCCCCATAAACTCTTAAGTTTGCATACTTTATTAAAATAATTCAAACTTCCATCACAAGACAAGGGTTGGTAGGGTTAGAAAGAACCCTTCTAAGAACAAAATGTACCCTCAACCCCTACAAAATCTCCCTTTTCCTAGACATTTTCTTACCATTTCTTAGCCCTAACCTTCCGTAGAAGACTCTGCATCATCACCAAAATCGAAGAAGTTGTCAGGGCATGTCGTCGACGTGTGCCCCAACACTCCACAAGTCAGACAGGGTATTATTCCCGGTCCCCCAATGTAAGGATAGTTAGTCCTCTTCTTCCCGTGCCCGTGAAGTCCACAAACAGGGCAAATAACCTCAAGGGGGTAGGGGCAGAAAGTACAGTTGTGCCCCTCCTGGTTGCACAATTCGCACATATATCCGGGCGAGCCTATCTCCCCTACGGATTCTCCTATCATTGGGATATCTCCCATATTCTCTTCTGGAAAAAGGGCTGGAATCACTTCGACATCCGCGGGTGATCCTACTTGTACGTCTACGTTAACTTCCACAGCACGGTCTAGCCTGCTGGAGTTGTAGGAAGAAGAAATCAGATCTATAGGACAGCTAGGGGTTCCCCTATCCCACAACTCTGTATACTTTATGTTGCTCGACATATCTGTATCACAACAACAGAAGCATATCAATGACAACCGCAGTTCTAATCAAACTAATCTTTGTTTTGGGGAATTTTCCTATGTATCATATAATGTCTCTTGTTTGGGGAAATTGCCAAATAAACATCTTGTGTTTCTTGTCCTTGGGGAATTTTTTTCCTATGTATCAAGTGTGTGTTTCTCAATTTGGGGATATCGGGAAAGTATCTCATAATTTGCTATGTTTGATCAATCCAATTTATAGTGACTGTACTTCCCTTGCTATCATTCCTTTTTCGTCATGTGTTGCTCTCAGATTGAATGTTTCAGTCTGAGTCTAACGAAGTAAATTAATCCGGCCCTCGTGCAGCGGACTCTGAAGAGTCGGTCAGCTGGGATTCTTATCTGTCAGTGAGACATGATATCATCTTAATCTTACTTCAAATGATTCGTCCTTCCCGTTTTGCTCTGATATCAACTGTAACGCCCCGCCCTTTTTCACTTCTCGAAAATCAGAGTCTATTTTTTTTTTTTTAAATAGAAGAGTGAGAGAGAGTTGGAGCGTCACGATGCAAGCTAAGTCCGAGCTTCTAAAGCCCGACCCTTAACTGGCCAACCATACGTGTGAGTGGACCAAGTCCACTAAAACGGTTCACACGTACTAAGGTCATACATGCAAAATAAAACATAGATGCGGAAATATAATAGAATAACAATTCTATTCCATTTTAGATAGCAAGGAGGTCCATCACTTAATAATAATTATCTTAAGTTAAAATATCCAAAATCAACATTCCAAACCATAACAAATAATCTAAGTTATTACAGTTCCAATGCTAGCTACTCAAATTACATTGTCCATGAGTAACTTAAATAAAACGAAACTAAAAACATCTAAGCTCCTAAGCTTGGCTTCGATCTCGTTCCTCGTTCCGTTCAATTCTTGTGTCATCAACTAGGGTAGAAGTATGGCGTTAGAAAACGCGCCCAGTAGGTATTCCAATTAGGGTCAAACACATGGGTTAGTATAAAAATCCAGATATAATACATCATGTCGTATCTGTAAAACATCGTATCCAAAACAGTGTATGATAATAGAGATCCAATCATACAGATAAAACTAGAAACAATGCATGATAATAGAGATCATAATCATGCTGATACAATGCCATGCCATGGGTGTCATATGCCATAGTCCCACCCATCTTCCATAACACAATCACAAAACATCCTCTTGATGGAAAACTCCTTATCAAGGTATCCCCACAATTGCCTTACGGACGTCCCGACGGAGTGTGGTCTCCGGTTACCTCTTGATGGGATAATGTATTTGAGTATTTAGTTCGTGGGACTGTAATAACGTAGATATATTTACTATGGCTTGAATGTTAATTTTGGATATTTTAACACAAGATACTTATTATGAAGTGATGGACCTCCATGCTATCTAAAATGGAATAGAATTGTTATTCTATTGTATTTCCGCATCTATGATTTATTCCGCATGTTTAACTTGAGTACGTGTGAACCGTTTTAGTGGACTTGGTCCACGCACACGTATGGTTGGCCAGTTAAGGGTCGGGCTTTGGAAGCTCAGACTTAGCTCGCGTTATGACGTCCCCACTCTCTCTCACTCTTATATTTTAAAAGAAAAATATACTCTGATTTTTGGCGAGTGAAAAAGGGCGGGTCGTTTATAGTTGAGGAATGAAATCCCTATGGTTTTCCGGCACGGAATCACTCTGAGAGGTCCTATCAACTGGTCTAGGGCACGGGAGGAGAAGGAAGGACCATAGACCTTCGCGGGAGGGGAGACTGGAAATTTGAAAGTGTTGTCGCTTTCGCAAAAAGTAACCCCTTTTTATTTTAAACCTTCTGTCTCACCGATATGTCGGTTTCATCGACAGGTCGACTTTTTCGACATTTTCCCCTTTTTCAATAATGCTTGATTTAGCACACTATCGACATGTCTGTTACACTGACCGATCTTATTCACCGACATGTCGAATACACCGAGAGGTTCTAGATTGCAGTGCAATCATCCTTGATATGTACAACTTGGTGAAGTCCTATTCTAAGCACGGTATTCATAGATTCATGCATAGACATATCAAACATGACTCATCAAATCAACAAATGCACATACAAAAATTCACATTCCAAAACAAACAAGTCAACAATATTTTGAATGGAATTTATGGCTTTCCAAGTAGAATATGTACTATAGCCAGGAAAAGTACATTCTAGACTTGTTTTAGCCAATTCTTCTCCTCAAGTCAGCACTTTTCTGCTATGTGAACTCACATGGTCTCTTGTGAGTGCATTTGAAGTGGTCTAAGATATGGAATTGAATCTTAAACCACAACAAAACACGATTAATAGTCTATCTCATAGGTACGAAGATTGTGGCATTTAGTGTTGCATACACACCACTACGATCGTACCTTTGAAGACCAAACTTTAGAATCACCAACTCTTTTAAGACATGATTCATCTGTCTTAAAAAAGAGTCTTGCCTTGTATCAACCTTCCTTAGATTTCTTTTAAAGTTAGGTGTTGGTGGATGTCTTTTAAGCTTAGGTTTTAATGGATTGTGCTTTTGTGCTTTCCTTTCCAAGTGTCTCTTTAGATGATAACAATTTGTTTTGAAATGACCATCCTTCTCACAGAAATTGCACTTACCCGTTAAGGGGCGAGAGATACCTTTTTTCTGCGCACCTTATGGTTCTTAGGTACTTTGGTGACTGAGACACCAAGTCCAGACCTATCACCATACTGTCTACCCGAACCAAGGAGTCTTTTAAGTCTTTCATCTCCTTGGGTAAACCTATCTTGGAATTTTTCTTTGTGATTTTTAATTCCCTCAATTTCAAAGACAGTTTTTTAATAACCTCATCAAGAA
This sequence comes from Chimonanthus praecox, assembly GCA_022113865.1. Lineage (NCBI taxonomy): Eukaryota > Viridiplantae > Streptophyta > Magnoliopsida > Laurales > Calycanthaceae > Chimonanthus > Chimonanthus praecox. The sequence continues at coordinate 44,978,255 of CM039089.1, read as the reverse complement.
TTTTATTAAGATGCCACAAATTCTCGACATCCTTGCAATGTATACTTATTCTTCTTGAAGAGTTTTATTACTCTTTTTTAGTTTTGTGTTTTCATTATTAAAGAGTTTAGGCATGGAGATTAGGAGAGATTTTTCTATTTTTAAAACTTCCACTTGATTAAAGAGATTTAGTTTTTCATTTTTGACCTTGTTGAGTTTTTTAGCCAACCTCTCACTCTCAAGAAACAGGGCACTATAGGAAACTTGAAGATTTTCATCATCTTCAGTCTCATCTTCCTCTGTTTCAATTGTGGAATTTTTTTTATCACATATGATTGAGGCTATGAGACCTTTTGACACAATAATTTTTTGTTGGGTCTCATCATCTGAATCACTTTCTGATTCAGAAGTTTCAACATGGGTTACACCCACATTCATAGCCTTTTTTATTTTTTCTGAAGGACAATCATTCATATAGTGTCCTCTTCATCCACAACTGAAGCAGGTCTGCTCCTTGACATCCTCTCTCTCTCTCTCTCGCCCTTTCCCTCTAAACTCTTCTTACCTTCTTGGGTATCTTTTACTTGTTTCACCCTTAGCAATTTTTCTCAAGTTATTTCTTTTAACAAGTTTTTATAAAACTTTTTGGCAAACATTGCCATTTCATCACTTGAGAGTTCATCTTCCGACAAGTTTTCTTTTTCTTTAGTCTTACTTTGTTTTAGAGAAGATTTCAAGGCAATAGATTTATCCTTTGGTTGTTACTTTTCCGGAAAGATTTTTATAGGATTTATACCTAGAACAATTTGTACACAGCCATGTTAAGTTTAGTCTGAAAAAGAAAAATATTCACGAGTCGAGTGATCACTAAAGGAATACCGGTGGAGACTTAACCTAGGGAGCTTTAGAGCCATTCTTTTATTCTAAGGGTTATAAGTCAATTCCATTTTTCTTTGGTAGAGCAAATAAGTTGTTGTTGATCTCATTATTCTGCATCAGAAAAAAAAGAAAAAAAAAAGGAATATTCAAACATCAAAGAAAGATGTGAAAAAAAATTAAAGAAAAAGAAAAAGAAATTCTTTGAAAAGTGCTGAAAGAAAAATAGAGGAAGAATATCCCATTTCACATTATGAAGACATCTAACCGTTTATGTTCAAAGTATTACTTTTAGAGCCTTATATCCTTCTTTGACATGACTCGGTCCTAAGCCATGTTTCGTCCTATTAGGAAGTCCTATTGATCTTAACTCTAAATATGATATTTCATGGAGAGAATAGAGGAAGAAAAATGATGGTATTTGACTCAATGTTCTCAGAAAAGTGGCACCTATTCATGAGATCATTCAATTTCTTTGAATTGAGCCATCTTTGATAATACATATGTGAGATACTTTGATTTTGAACACGTATGTTCTGCTCACATATATTTTGATAGAAAATGAACCCAAACATCTAAATGTTAATTTTTTGGAGAGATATTCCAGTGAGGTTTGCAGTCAAAGCGCATTTTCCAATATTGTGATAAAAACTTGTGCCTATTTGGAAAAAGAAGTCTATCTTAATATTGGCTAAGCACACACACACGCATACCCCCACACACACTCTGGGTGTAAGTTTTGTAAAATGAAATTTAGAGTTGTATGATGTTTAGACCACTTATCTATGTATTTTTGTTAAAGATGATGATGTTTGTGGGTATCATAACTGAAAGCTCTCACGAGACTATAACTCGTTCACTAAGCGTAACCTAGGGGTTTAAAAGCTTGTTGCATGCGCTAAATGCAATCGAGAGTACCAGAGAAAGTGGTGTAGTTTTTAGGTTTAGCTTAGGTTTTCTTTTTAGTATAGGGTTAATTTAGGAATAAAATTAGTTTAGGATTTGATTAGATTTTTGAATTTTTGAGCCGTAGTTTTTAGTTAGTTTTGCTCGAGGACTAGCAACATCTGATTTTGGGGGTATTTGTTGAGCACTGAAATATTATATTTTTACCCCTGATTATTGGACCAGTTAGCTCTCAATTCTGTGTATATTGGTGCATTTAATATAATTTCTTAGTTTTGTATATTAAAAATGGAGAATTCAGGAAATCAAGCTAAGTTAGTGGATAATTTCAAGTTTTGAGCTTAATTCGGAAGACCTGAATTTTTTTTGATTATTTTCACTCCACTTCTAGGGTTTTCATATAAATTGGTTAGTCTATATCCATCTATGAGAGTCTAGATTAAATCAATATTTTAGATTTCAAAGTGGTGAAGTTAATTATTTAATTCCAGAAGAGAAAACATGCAATTCAAGAGAAAAATGCTGAAATTCAAGATTAATGGGCTAGAGATCCACTTCAATTGGGTCAAACTAAGCTCCACAGACTATCATTTGGTTAGGCCACTGGCAGTCCACGCGCATATCACAGATGGACCAGGCCAATGTGCACTCCAAAGTCCAACAAAGGCCCAAGTCCTCAAGCTCAAGTCCAAGGTCCACTGGACACCCATGTGCTCATTTATAGGTCTAAAAACCAAGTACATAATCCAGTCACACTCCAAAGCCTTCTCCATTTCCTTATCAATCCACACCATCCAATCTCCTCTCCAATGCAATCTTAACCACTCATCTTCATCCCTTAATCCAAACCATTCATCTCATGCATCAAAATTAGGTCAAAACCTAGAGCCACCTATCAAATCCAACTCATACATTCATGACATTAGATCTAGGCCATCCAACCAATCCATCACCTAGATCAACCTTAGGACCATAACCATCCATACATCATTTCACCATCCATCCATTTAGATCAACCATCACTCATTAAAGCCATTAGATTTAGGACATTTCATCACAACCATCCGTTTCATGCATGCATTTTATGTAAACCCAAGAGCCTCCATCCCATATCCATTGCATACGTAAATCATCTTAGATCTAGGCTATTAATCTCGTCATCTCTCTTGATCAACCTTTAAATCATAACCCTCCATTAGTTATCACATCATTCCTATATTTTATTTCATCCAATTAACCTTAGAGCCATTAGATCTTAACCCAAAGTAATATAAGCCATTCATTCATAAAAACCCTAGGATTAAGAATAAAGCCAAAATCCCATCTAGGTTCATGCCACATCACCTACACCTCATCACCTTATCACCACACACTCCACACAATTTTTCCAACTAAAAATCCTCCATGCACTTAACCTAATTTCCATCCAGATTCAATCCCTAATCATCAACACCTCATCAATCCCAATCCTTTCCACCTCACACGATTTTTATCAAAATCCCATTCATCCCATTCGAAATTAACATAGCCAACCCTCCACATCATTATATCTCATCTCAACCATTCATTCATCATATTTTTTAATCCCATCCATCCATTTACTATTGCATTAAACAAACCCTAATCCTACATGTCAATTTCGAAAATCCCATGCCAAATCCAACTCCTATCTTCTCTCCACCATTGCCTAGCCACCAAGCCAACACCTATCCAAGCCACACCAAATTCGTGTGCACCTATGTAACCCTAACCTTTTCAACTTAAAATCCAAACCATCCATATTCTTTTGAGATCCAATCCAAGCCATCAATTCACAACTTAAACCCAGATTTAATCCCAACCATCCATTCATTCCTAGAGCCTATAAATGGAGGACCAATCCAATAGTGAAATTAAAATTTGACTTGGAGCTCAAGATGACCAAAAGACTAGAGATACACCAAGACTCAGTTCCATCACTCAAATTTTACAAGAGAGGAATCAATTTTTGCAATTTTATTTTATTGTCTTCATTTTATTTTCCAAGTCTTGTATTCGAATTTTTCCATGAAATAAAGAAGAGATGTCCATTTTAGAATCTTGAAAAGTCCGATTATTTGAAATTTTCTTCAATGTTTTTTTATTTAATTTTAATTTTGTATTCTTTACTTAATTAAAGTACTTCGATTATAAATGTTAAATCTAAGAACTAGACTTTAATTAGATTAAAGATTATAGATTTTAATTAAATTGCATGAATTGATCTTTGAATTATATCCGTTGAATTTCAGATCCAGATCTCTTACTTATTTATTTATTTTGGGCGATGATAGAAGAATTCCATAACCACCCTTTAAATTCTGCATTACATTAGTTCATTTGTCTGTTTGTTGTATTCTAAGTATTCAATTTATTTTCATGTTTTTCTATTGTATGATCATGTACTCTATTCTTTAATTCTTTATATTCAAACTCTCTCTCTCTCAGGATTCTTTAACTAAGGTTGGAGTTATGATATTTTGATCTTAAAACATATTATTTTAAATTATGATGAGACTATATATTCATGTTTTACCATTTTAATAAAAAGAAGATGGATTTGATTCTCGACTTCTTAAATTCATAAGTTAGATAATAATAGTGTTAACTTTGACTTTCTAAGATTTAAATTAAAATTGTAATTCCATGAATTGGATTTCTTAAGATTACATATTTTAGAAGGTACCAATTTAATTTAAGCATATATTTTGTGGATTTCCTTTGGGTTCGACCTCACACTCAATCGCTATAATATTAAATGGTTCGTGCGCTTGCGAGATTATAAATGTAAAATTTGCACATCAACACACATCCTATTAGGGAGACTTGTTTGTGCAAATTCATTGGGCTCTTAATTTCCTTCGTATACTCATTGATCCTATTTAGCTTTTATTTGTTGATTTGGTTCATTAGCATAGCACTCCTTTGGGGATACTCGTTGTAGTGACCTGACCCAAATTAGTAGATTTTGACCCAATTAGAATTTTTGGTAGATTTTTATTGGACATTGTCTTTGTTTGCATGTTCATTTGTTTGAATTTGTCTGAAATTTCATATTTAATTTAAAAATCAACTTTGGACCTGAGACTCTAAAAATAACAGGTGTTTATTTTTAGAAACCTTCCAAATTTAGTAACTTCTAAGTTGTTATTTTATATTTGGCTGTGAGTAGGGCCAAGGTTAGAAATTGAATCTTAGTTTTCCCCTTGGGTTGTGTGGGGTCGAAATCCTTCGTAGAGCGGAAGGTTAGTTGTTGTGTTGGTGGCATAGCTTTGTTAGCCAGCTTAGGCTGCTAACCAATCTGTCCGGGGTAGACCTGGTGGCTTTTAGGGTAACCTTAGACTACTTTAAAAGAAAGGTGTGTGGCAGATCCCCTAATGGACAAGTTTTTAGTGAAATATTTAATCTATCTTTCGAACCTTGTGTACCTCGTCAGGGAGTAGTAGGCCAAGTGGCTAGTATTAGGTGGGAGAATCCAGAGTATTCTGAGATTCGTTTGCCTAGAGTGGTATGTGACTTTCAAGATGTTTTTCCTTAGAAGTTGACTGGTTTACGAGCTCGAAGAGAAGTTGAATTCGCAATTAACTTAGTTCCCGGTACTTCGCCTATCTCTACGCATGCTTATAGAATGGCACCTGTAGAACTGGATGAATTGAGAAGTCAGTTGGCGAATTGGCTAAGGTTGGATTTATTTGACCTAGTACGTCACCTTAGACGACACGAGCCATGTTGTTAAGAAAAAGGATGGTTCAATGAGGCTTTGTATTGACTATTGGCAGATGAACAAAGTGACAATTAAAAAAATATCCCCTTTCCAGGATTGATGATTTATTTGGTCAATTAAGAGGATCTCGATATTTTTTCCAAGATTGATTTTTGGTTTGGATATCACTAGCCGAGAGTTAGGGAATGTGATATTGCAAAGACAACTTTCTGCACAAGAGTTGGGCACTATGAGTTTGTTTTAATTCTGTTTGGAGTGACTATTGTTCCTGCGACAATTATTGAATCGATGAACAGGATCTTGAGACCATATCTGGATCAGTTTGTGGAAGTCTTTATTGATGACATATTGATTTATTCACCGACTAAAGAAGACCTGGTTGATAGGTGTCGTGTCCAAAATCTTGGTGGTTGTAAATGGATGTTTGATTCGTTAGTGTTGGATATATCAGCATGCGAGGTTATTTTGGGCTTGGATTGGACATTTACCCATCGGACCTTTTAAATTATTTACAGAAGTGGGTGTTTGGTTGTCTCCTGCAGGAGGTGAGTTGTTGAAAGATTGTGTTTCCCCCTTTGGGCCATGTTTGAAGACTTAGATGTTGCAGTGCTTAATAGAGAATATTGGAATTTACTAATTCTGTTGCTTGAGTTGTGGAGGCACCTTTACTTGGTGACTTATTTTATTGATCTAAGTTAAGACTATGAGGTTAAGTTGTTTAAGTCACATTGTGACTTTCATGGGAATGGGAATGGTAACATGTCTTGAGTTACATTGTGAATTATTTTTGGATCGATGCGAGATGAAACATGACTTGGAAGTTTTACCTCTGGTTACGTTCAGGGAATTCAGTATGGAGTATTTATACGCATTTCAAGAATATAAAAGTTATGTTTAGGATGTTGTAGTATAATTAGCCTATGAATGGTTTCGCTGTGAGATGTGACAAACACTATAGGAACTACCGAGACTTGAGGTAGACAGTCTTACCATGTCGCAAGTAGTAAAGATAGCCGTGTAGGGACTACCAAAGGTGGAGGTGAAGGTCTTCGTGACATGTCATATGCGAGGATGGAGTGATCGCTGAAAGACTGTGACTGTTTATGAGGATGGATTTTTTATGTATTGGCCCGGCCCTTAGAAACATCCATTTGTTTCCCATCTAAGTACATGTGGCCTGTAGAGAACACCCTTATCAAAGATGAGTTGGAAATTAAATAATAATAAAATAAAGGGAGGTGTCAGTTCTATCGACAATAGACTGATTTTCGTCGGATTGAATGAGGCTGAATCTTGGATCGACCGATGACGGGAGTGCGTTCGTAGCTTTTTTTGCACAGCGTCTGTCCGACCGACTACGAAACTTAATGTCCGTATTTAAGATCGTGTTTGCATGAAATTAGGTTATTTTCATCCCTTTCCTCTCCCAGCAGTCTACCTCTCTTCCCTACCAGCAAACCCTAGCGTCCTTTTCCTTCCCCCATTGATTTTCACCCACTAAAGGCTTTGGATTCGGAGCTCCTGTGCTTGGTGCATCCCCTTTCACCTTTCCTTGTAACGCCCCGCGCTTTGTCACCTTCCACAAACTGTATATATATAAGTGAACGAGAGCGGATCGTCACGACGCGAGTCAAGTCTGAGTTTCCAAAACCCGACACCTAACTGGCCACTATTACGTGTGGGTGGACTATGTCCACTTAAACATTTCACACGCTTTTCTGAATACTTGCGGAATAATCTATATGAATAAGATACTATTCATATTCATGTCATCAATAGGCAAGGAAAGCCAATCACCATATAACTTCAATAAAAACTTAAGATTATCAAGCCATAGCAAATAAGTTCTAAGGTGTCCCAAAATAGTCTAAGTTATTACAATCTAGAATGCAAGTCCCCAAATACATCATTGAAATCAAAACTAAATAATTTAAACTTCTATCTCCCAAGTTCCTACGCTTGGCTCCTTTCCGGTCCTACATCCTTCTCCTTGGCATTTCCTGTTCTGTCATCTATAGGGTAGAAGTAGGGCATTAGTTTACATGCCCATTAGGTATTCCAATTAGGGTTATGGTACAGATAGGAATAATGTTAATCAAGGGTACATACATCATGTCATATCTGTAAAACATTTCATAAGTAGTAAAAACAATGCATGATGTGCATATCATAATCATGCTTACATATGTGTCATGTCACGGGTGTCATGCCAAATGAACTCTCACCCAATATCTATATCCATATCCAATCATAAATCAATCAATAAATGGTTTCCTTGGCCAATTATGTCTACAGTGTTTGAGGCGGCAACCACCAGGGCACTGTATACCCATCCACAAATTAATCAGGATTACTGATGGAGCGTGGACTCCTCCCACTGCGCAGGGTTTCGGGACTGCCTACCTAGGAGCTCTTTGGCCCAATAAGCCGTACCTTTCTATAAACTGGACGAGGCCAAATCTCAATAGTTCATATAGCTTCACATAAGCTAATCTCAAGCCCAAGTTATGTCTGGACAGCTCAGAACTTGGCTTGCTACTCATATATGTTCCCTCCCATACCATGCATGAGGTAATGTATACAATAATGCCATATCATTTGAAAATCAGTCCATAATTATATACAATTTGTTAATATGAAAGTAATCAACATATTTGGAATAAAAACCAGTGTTCTATTATACTCCATGGTGTTCAAAATAAGGTAGGAATCCTACCAATGTACGATATAATATCTTGTACGGATAACGCCAACGGTCATGTGAGACGAATCGCAATCCCTTTGTGAACCTCTTTACCTCATCAAATTCAAGCACACAAATTAATTTGATTTTTCATTTCAATTTCATCATTCCTATCTTCATATAAGGTACATGTTCATTTCCCAATTCATTTATGCATTCTTTGTCCTTAATCCGTTAAAGACCCTCAATGGGGTTTGGCCATGCAATATGGCCGAACCCTATTCTTCCATTTCCTTTTAAGTGTATTCATGTTCAACAAAAATCCCTCAATGGGGTTCGGCCATACAACATGGCCGAACCCTATTGTCCCATTTTCTTTCCCTTAAATGTGTTTATGTCCATAGAAAACCATCAATGGGGTTCGGCCATCTTGGTCCCATTTTCTTTTAAAATATGTTTATATTACACCAAAAATCCATCAAGGGGGTTCGGCCATGCAATATGGTTGAACCTCATCTTTTGGTTTTTGACCCTTTTTTTAATCCTTATGTTATTTTAAACAAAGTGATCCATAGAAATCGTTCATGGGGTTTGGCCATACAACATGGCCGAACCCATTGTTCTTCCCTTTTCATCTCCTTTCCATCCTATATTACCTTGAAGATGGGTTCTTCTTTTAAAATATTCATCAACTATACTTTAGGCCACTTGATGGGGTTCAGCCATACAACGTGGCTGAACCTTATCTAGTACCATTTTTAGTCCTCAAATGGTTTCCATATAAAATTAGGGATCGGCCATGCAACATGGCCGAACCTTGTTTCTTGGATTCTTTCTCCTTGAAATTCATCCTTAATCACATTAAAACATGGATTCCATATTTAGTACTTAACCTTATGAATTTATCCTACCCACTTGCCAAGGCTAGGGTTCGGCCACACAACATGGCCGAACCACCACGGTGGGTTTTTCATGATCCGTTCAATCATACATCATCATAGCATGGGTTCTTTTGTTTCAATCTCATAACCATCCTTTGGATGGATTTTCCAACTCCATGGCCTTATAACATTTTTGCCCACTCAATCCAACCAACATGGAACCCATGGGTTTGGGCACACCATGGCCGAACCTATGATTTCCTTAGATTAATCCTCATTGATTCTTTATTAAGTTTAGGTATACCTTTCTTCCAACAAGTTGCTCCTCCTTTTTTCTTTAATAGTCCCAACAGTGGCAGGTTTTTACTAGCCCAAACAGTCCCCAAATTCAACAATTTGAAGACTGAAAATCAGTCCCAACTGTGGCAGGTTTTTATTAGCCCAAACAATCCTCAAATTCAACAATTTGAAGGCTGAAAATCAGTTCCAATTGTGGCAGGTTTTTACTAGCCCAAATAGTCCCCAAATTCAACAATTTGAAGACTTAAAATCAGCCCCAAAAACCAGCCATCAATTGGTCCTAAAAACAACTCAGCAACTGATCCAAAATCAGCCAGTAACTGGTCTTAAGATTAGTCAATAACCACACCTAAATTTAGTGATTTTGAAACCTTAAAATTAATTCTCATTGATTCTTTATTAAGTTTAGACATACCTATCTTCCAATAAGTTGCTCCTCCTCTTTTCTTTTTATTTTCCCCCTCTTCTTTATTTCTTCTTCTCCTTTATTTGTTCTTAAAAAACTTTAGGTGTATGGAGGTAGAGATGGGAGAGAGAGAGAGAGAGGAGAGGAGTGGAGACATCTCTTGTTCAAGAGAGGAGGGATCGGCCAAAGGGTTTGGAGTGCCCCTTGGTTTGGGTTTTTATGTTTAAGACTAAAACTATTCCTTTTCCTCTCATTATGGTTTGTCTAAACCAATGTGGCTCTTGGTATAACCAAGGAAACCTTTGGCTTAAACCAAAGAGACCCCTTGGCTTAACAATGAGTCATTTTGGCTTCCCTAGTGTCTAAGTACAATGTACTTAGACAAGCCATTCATCTCAACCCTTCACCTTCTCAACTCAATTCAGGCAAATAAATCCTTAACTCAAGACTTGACTCATTAGTGGTTGACCAAGTCAACCCATGACATGGTTGGCCATGCATGTGGTGACTTGGTCACCACATGGCACTTGGGTCCCACTTGGCCATGTCACTTGATGATGTGACAACCTTTCTTTGTTGGCTCTCATGTGATGACATGTATGCCACATGGCAATGCCACATCACTCACATGCCACCTCACTTGATGAGGTGGACTTTAATGCATTAAATGTGCTAATTTATCCATTTCAAACTAATTTAATTAAACTTACCCAATTACTTTAAAATCAAACTCATCGATGACCCATTGAGTCTTAATTGGGTAATTGACCCATTTAGTGTCAATTTCCACTTTTAATTTCAAATTCCATTAAATCGCAATTCAAATGGGTCAACCCAATATATTTATAATCTAAAGAAATCCGGAGTGTTACAATATTACCCTCTTTTTGAAATTTTCGTCTCGAAAATCAAGCGAAGTAGGGTTTCAAACAAATCATACAAATAACTTAGGATGAGCTGCTCTCATTTCTGACTCTAGTTCCCAAGTGGCTTCCTAATTACCGTGTCGGTCCCATACCACTTTGACGAACTGAATCGCTCTGTTTCGTAACACCCTTTGTTCCATCTCAATCACTTGGACAAGCCTCTCGACGTAAGATACGTCGTTTTGCACTTCTATGTCTTGCACATTCAGCATGTGCGATGGGTTAGGGTTGTCCTTAGTCAGCATGGAAACATGGAATACATCGTGTAGTCCTGACAACTGTGGAGAGAGTATCAGAAGATAAGCCACTTCCCCCACCTTCTCATGGATTGGAAAGGGTCCCACAAATCTGGGTGACAACTTCCCTTTCTTTCCAAACCTCATGTGTCCCTTTCGTGGCGAGACCTTCAAGAATACTAGGTCTCCCACTTCAAACTCAAGAGATCTTCTCCTCTTGTCAGCGTAGCTCTTTTGATGATTCTGTACCGTGAGCAGATGTTGTCGTATCAGTTTGATCTGCTCCATGGTCTCTGTAACCAGATCAAGTCCAATAAGAGCAGGCTCACCGACCTCAGTCCAACACACTGGGGATTTACACGTTCTACCATACAATGCCTCAAATGGAGCCATCTTGAGGCTTGCCTGGTAACTATTGTTGTATGAGAATTCGACCAGTGGTAGGTGATCTTCCCAACTACCCTTGAAGTCTAGCATACATGCTCTCATCATATCCTCCAATGTTTATATTGTTCGCTCTGACGGACCATCGGTCTGTGGATGGAAAGCTGTGTTGTATAATAAATTTATTCCCATAGCCAACTGCATGCTCTGCCACACCCTGCCAGTGAATCTGCCATCTCTGTCGGACACAATAGTCCTGGGTATGCCATATAGTCTGATGATGTCCTTGATATATCGCCGTCCAAAAGTCTCAGATGAGTCTGTCATCTTGATAGGGAGAAAATGTCTAGACTTGGTCTGACGGTCCATTATAACCCAGATTGCATCGTTACCCTTTGAAGACCTCGGCAACCCTGTCACAAAGTCCATGGAAATGTGTTCCCACTTCCATTTGGACACTGGTAGGGGTTTGAACAGTCCTGGCAGCTTCTGATGTTCTATTTTGACTTGCTGACAAGTAAGGCAGTGAGAGACAAAGTCAGTCACGTCTCTTTTGAGTCTATGGCACCAACAATGCCGTTTTAGATCATGGTACATTTTGGTACTATCCGGACGGATGGAGAGCTTTGATTGATGAGCTTCTGTCAACAGCTCTCTCCTGCAGCCTTGAGGTACATATGTCTTGCCTCAGAATAAGAGACCTTGTCCAGGTCGTAATTCCCTTTCTGATGTGACCTCTCAAGTCGACATCTTGGCCCAAATTTCTACCACTTCGGGATTTGTCCGCTGCACTTGTTCAATCTTGGAAACCATAGTTGATTGTACCATCAGATTATACATGTTCCCACAATTTTTGATATGCAAATTGAACTCTTGGATGGTCGTCAACATTTCCCATTCCTTCATAATCAGATTGGCCATAGTTGCATCTGAAATGTGGCTGAGGGCATCCGCCACTTTGTTTTCCTTGCCAGGGTGATATTGCAGTGCAAATTCATAGTCTTGCAGGTACTCTATCCATCTGCGCTATCTCAAATTGAGCTCCTTTTGGTCGAACAGATATTTTAAGCTCTTATGGTCTGAAAACACCTCAAATTTCTCACCATACAGATAATCTCTCCAGCTTTTGAGAGCGAATCCACTGCAGTTAGTTCCAGATCATGAGTGGGATAATTCGTTCATGAGTTTTCAGTTGACTTGAACCATATGCCACCACATGATGACTATGGGTGAGAGAGCACCCAAGTCCTTTTCCTGAAGCATCACAATATACTTCATATCCCTTGCCTCTCTTCGGTAAAATCAGGATGGGAGTGGTGGTAAGCTTTTGTTTCAAATCCTCAAATCTTCGATTGCACACGTCCGACCATTCAAATTTGATTCTTTTCTGAGTTAGTTGGGTGAGTGGAGCCTCAATCTTGGAGAAGTCCATAATAAATTTTCGATAGTAGTCAGCCAATCCCAGAAAGCTACGGATTTCGGCCACATTCTTCGGAGCTTTCCAGTCTCTAACTGCTGCCACTTTAGCCGGGTCCACGGCTATTCCTTCTGCTGATATGACGTGTCCCAAAAAGTTGACCTTAGATCGCGAGAACTCGCACTTGTTTGCTTTGGCATAAAACTGATTCTTCTTTAGTGTGTCCAGGACTATCCTAAGATGCTCAGAATGCTCTTCTCAACTGGTGGAATAAATCAGGATGTCGTCAATGAAGACAATTACGAACTTATCCAGATAAAGACAGAATATTCTGTTCATCAGATCCATGAACACGGCTGGTGCATTGGTGAGTCCAAAAGGCATGACCACATATTCATACAGTCCATACTGAGTTCTGAAAGTTTTATTTTCTATGTCCTCATCTCTGACACCGATTTGATGGTAGCCTGACATAAGATCAACCTTGGAGAAATGGCTGGAGCCTCTGAGTTGATCGAACAAATCATCAATTCTGGATAGAGGGTACTAGTTCCTGACAGTTAGCTGATTCAACTTCTTGTAATCCACACACATCCGAAGAGTACCATTCTTCCTTTTAACAAATAATACTAGTGCTCCCTAGGATGAGGTGCTGTGCCGGATGTATCCTAGTCTGAGCAACTCATCAATTTGTTTCTTCAGGTCAGGCATTTTTGCTAGGGTCATCAGGTAATGAGGCAATGATATAGGAGTAGTGCCAGGATAAAGTTTAATCTCGAAGTCAATCTCCCTTTTTGGAGGCAACCCAGGCAGTTCTATCGGAAATACCCCTGCGTAGTCTTTCACTACAATAGGTAGTTCAGCCACCGGCGCCTTGTCTAGTCTGATACTGTTTAGTACGAGATGGTTCATTTCTTCATGCAATCTCTTAGTCATATGAATGCTCTGTCTGTTGGCATGTACTATAAACCGTTTTCCCTTGGGTGACCAGAATATCACTCTGCGAAAGTGACAGTCAATTCCGGCCTGAAAGGTAGCAAACCAGTCCATGTCAAATATGATGTCGTATTCTATCATCTCCAGTACCAGATAGTTGAATTTAAATCTGAACTCAGCCAAATCAGTGTCTACGGAGGTGCAGATTAGACCCAGTGATGTTTCTCCAACAGGGAATACAATAGTAAGTTCAGTGGATAGTTGTTGTACTAAGACACCAGTAACAGTTATGAAGGTAGTAGATATAAAGGAGTGGGATGCTCCTGAATCAAATAGTGCAATAGTATAAGAACTACCAACTATTACCATACCTTGGATCACCAAGTGATCCACCGCCTCTGGAGAAGGAACTAGAGTATATAGCTGTCCAGATCCTGCCAAAATGGGTGCTTGTCATGTCTGGTTGTGTGCCCTGGATGCATGTGGAATTGAGTTGGCCGAGCTGGAGGACGGAATGAATTCCTGGAGTAAGTAGGTCTGCTATTCTGTTGACACTCCCTCTTGATATGGCCCTGCTGGCCACACTGATAATAGGTGATAACACCTCGACGAGCCTAAGAGACTGGCCCTGATGTGGAGGGCTGACTGGGACGGAAACCACCAGTGGAAGCAGTAGAGGTTGAGGGTCTCCCAAAGTTGGGTCTGAATTTCTTGCGAGGGTGGAAAGTATTTCCCCCACTCTGGTTTCGTCTGTTGTCCACAAATCTGACTGTCTCCATTAGCTCTTGTTCGACTATATTGGCTCGACTGACCACTTCTGCCAAAGTAGCTGATTTGAAAATTGTGACTTTGGCTCTAATGCTTGGTCGCAGGACTCGCTCAAACTTCTGAGCCTTCTTATATTCCGTGTCCACCATGTATAGTGCATAGCATGATAGACGGAGGAATTCTTGATAATACTCTGCATCAGTCATGGTGCCCTGGACCAAAGATATGAATGCCTGTGTCTGACTCTGTCCTATTAGCCGTTGGAATCTGTGCTTGTTGAAGTTTTATGACTTTCCACCATTTGCCGGCATCGTCTACTAGTTGTGAGGTAGCCAGCAGTATTTGGTCTTAATCACTGGTGATCTTAAGTAGCTTCAAGATCTTCGTGATATTTTCAATCCAATTCTCTGCTCCTGCGAGTCCCTCATTCCCCTTGAAATAAGGGGGGCGCTACTGTTGAAAATCTCTGACCATTGTTCGGTCCTGGGATTCATTGGAAGTAGTGCCTCCGTTGCCGTTCTGGTGTTGCTGTAGCATAGAGGTGACTACTGTCTGCACTAAGTTCTGCAGCTTGGGAGGTACCACAGGAATATCCATGTTGTTCTTCTCCATCTTCTCGATTTGAGTTTCGTCGGACACTTCTTTTTCTTCGTGGAGTCATTTTCCTAAGTCATCGAAACATTGATTGACTTAGTTTTTCTCATAAGGACTTATGTTCAAATACTTTGAAATTACGCTTGGTCAAATAACATAGGGAGGGGAAAGTTTTGCTTAGTTTTCCTATATATTACTTTGTGTTCTTTACTTGACGAAATTTCCTAAATATCACATAATATTTCTCATTTGGGGGAAATTTCCTAAGTATCATAAAGTGTTTCTTATTTTGGGGAAACATGTAAATTTTTTGTTTGGGAAATCATATGATGTTTCTTGTTCGGGGGAGGAACGACCTATTTCGCTATATTTGATAAATCTACAATTTATAGTAATTGTCCTTCCCTTGCTGTTGTTTTTCTCATCGAAGATTGTTCTCAGATTGAATGCTTACAGTCTGATTCTCGTCAAAGTAAATTAATTCGGTCCCCGTACAGCAGACACTGAAGAGTCGGTCAGTTAGGATTCTTACCTATGAATGAGACATGATACCGTATTAATCTTACTTTGCGAGATTCAACACTTCCGGTTTCTCTCTGATACCAACTGTAACACCTCGCCCTTTCTCACCTTCCACAAATCAGAGTATATATTTTTTTTTAAATAAGTGAGAGAGAGCAGATCGTCACGACGCGAGTAAGTCGGAGTTTCCAAAACCCGACCCTTAACTGGTCACCATTACGTGTGCGTGGACTATGTGCACTTAAACATTTCACACGGTTTTCTAAATACTTGTGTAATAATCTATATGAATAAGATACTATTCATATTCATGTCATCAATAGGCAAGGAAACCATTCACCATATAACTTCAATAAAAACTTAAGATAATCAAACCATAGCAAATAAGTTCTAAGGTGTCCCAAAATAGTCTAAGTTATTACATTCCCGAATGCAAGTCCCCAAATACATCATTGAAATCAAAACTAAATAATTTAAACTTCTATCTCCCAAGCTCCTACGCTTGGCTCCCTTCCGGTCCGACATCCTTCTCCTTGGCATTTTCTGTTCTGTCATCTATAGGGTAGAAGTAGGGCATTAGTCAACATGCCCAGTAGGTATTCCAATTAGGGTTATGGTACACATAGGCATAATATTAATTAAGGGTATATACATCATGTCATATCTGTAAAACATTTCATAAGTAGTAAAAATAATGCATGATGTGCATATTATAATCATGCTTACATATGTGTCATGTTATGGGTGTCAATGCCAAATGAACTCTCACCCAATATCCATATCCATATCCAATCATAAATTAATCAATAAATGGTTTCCTTGGCCAATTATGTCGACAGTGGTTGAGGCGGCAACCACCAGGGCAATGTATACCCATCCACAAATTAATTGGGATTACTGATGGAGCGTGGACTCCTCCCACTACACAGGGTTTTGGGACTGCCTACCCAGGAGCTCTTTGGCCCAATAAGCCGTACCTTTCTATCAATTGGACGAGGCCAATTCTCAATAGTTCATATAGCTTCACATAAGCTAATCTCAAGCCCAAGTTATGTCCAGACCGCTCAGAACTTGGCTTGCTACTCATATATGTTCCTTCCCATGCCATGCATGATGTAATGTATACAATAATGCCATATCATTTAAAATACATCATATCATTTGAAAATCAGTCCATAATCATATACAATTTATTAATATCAAAGTAATTAACATATTTGGAATAAAAACGAGTGTTCTATTATACTCCATGGTGTTCAAAATAAGGTAGGAATCCTACCAATGTACGATATACTATCTTGTAAGGATAACGCCAACGGTCAGTGAGACGAATCGCAATCCTTTTGCGAACCTCTTTACCTCATCAAATTCAAACACACATATTAGTTTGACTTTCCATTTCAATTTCATCATCCCTATCTTCATATAAGTTACATGTTCGTTTCCCAATTCATTTATGCATTCTTTGTCCTTAACCCGTTTAAGACCCTCAATGGGGTTTGGCCATACAATATGGCCGAACCCTATTGTCCCATTTCCTTTTAAGTGTATTCATGTTCAACAAAAATCCCTCAATGGGGTTCTGCCATACAACATGGCCGAACCCTATTGTCCCATTTTCTTTCCCTTAAATGTGTTTATGTCCACAAAAAACAATCAATGGGGTTCGGCCATCTTGGTCCCATTTTCTTTTAAAATATGTTTTTATTACACCAAAAATCCATCAGGGGGGTTTGGCCATACAATATGGATGAACCTTATCTTTTGGATTTTGACCCTCTTTTTAATCCTTATGTTATTTTAAACAAAGTGATCCATAGAAATCATCCATGGGGTTTGGCCATACAACATGGCCGAACCCATTGTTCTTCCTTTTTCATCTCCTTTCCATCCTATATTACCTTGAGGATGGGTTCCTCTTTTAAAATATTCATCAACCATACTTTAGGTCACTTGATGGGATTTGGCCATACAATGTGGTTGAACCTTATCTAGTACCATTTTTAGTTCTCAAATGGTTTCCATATAAAATTAGGGTTCGGCCATGCAACATGGCTGAACCTTGTTTCTTGGATTCTTTCTCCTTGAAAATCCATCCTTAATCACATTAAAACATGGATTCCATCTTTAGTAGTTAACCTTATGAATTTATCCTACCCACTAGCCAAGGCTAGGGTTCAGCCATACAACATGACCGAACCACCATGGCAGGTTTTTCATGATCCATTCAATCATACATCATCATAGCATGGGTTCTTTTGTTTCAATCCCATAACCATTCTTTGGATGGATTTTCCAACTCCATGGCCTTATAACATTTTTTCCCACTCAATCCAACCAATGGTGTGGCCAAACCCATGGGTTCCTTAGATTAATCCCCATTGATTCTTTATTAAGTTTAGGAATACCTTTCTTCCAATAAGTTGTTCCTCCTCTTTTCTTTAATAGTCCCAATAGTGGCAGGTTTTTATTAGCCCAATCAGTCTCCAAATTCAACAATTTAAAGACTGCAGTCCCAACTGCGGCAGGCTTTTACTAGCCCAAACAATCCCCAAAGTCAACAATTTGAAGACTGCAAATCAGTCCCAACTGTGGCAGGTTTTTACTTGCCCAAACAGTGCCCAAATTCAACAATTTGAAGACTGAAAATCAGCCCAAAAAACCAGCTATCAATTGGTCTTAAAAACAACTCAACAACTGATCCAAAATCAGTCAGTAACTGGTCTTAAGATCAGTCAATAACCACTCCTAAATTTAGTGATTTTGAAACCTTAAATTAATCCCCATTGATTCTTTATTAAGTTTAGAATACCTATCTTCCAATAAGTTGCTCCTCCTCTTTTCTTTTGATTTTTCCCTTCTTTTTTATTTCTTCTTCTCCTTTCTTTGTTCTTCAAAAGCTTTAGGTGTATGGAGGTAGAGATGGGAGAGAGAGAGGAGAGGAGTGGAGAGATCTCTTGTTCAAGAGAGGAGGGATAGGCCAAGGGGTTTGGAGTGCCCCTTGGTTTGGGTTTTTATGTTTAAGACTAAAACTATTCCTTTTCCTCTCATTATGGTTTGTCTTAACCAATGAGGCTCTTGGTTTAACCAAGGAGACCTTTGGCTTAAACCAAAGAGACCCCTTGGCTTCCCAATGAGTCATTTTGGCTTCCCTAGTGTCTAAGTACAATGTAGTTAGATAAGCCATTCATCTCAGCCTTTCACCTTCTCAACTCAACTCAAGCAGATAAATCCTTAACTCAAGACTTGACTCACTAGTGGATGACCAAGTCAACCCATGACATAGTCGACCATGCATGTGGTGACTTGGTCACCACATGACACTTGGGTCCCACTTGGCCGTGTCACTTGATGATGTGGCAACCTTGCTTTGTTGGCTCTCATGTGATGACATGTATGTCACATGGCAATACCACATCACTCACATGCACCTCACTTGATGGGGTGGACTTTAATGCATTAAATGTACTAATTTATCCATTTCAAACTAATTTAATTAAACTCACCCAATTACTTTAAAATCAAACTCATCTATGGCCCATTGCGTCTTAATTGGGTTATTGACCCATTTAGTGTCAATTTCAACTTTTAATTTCAAATTCCATTAAATCGCAATTCAAATGGGCCAACCCAATATATTTATAATCTAAGGAAATCCGGGGTGTTACATTCCTTCTCCTTCAAAGGTAAGATTCATGATCCTTCTCTTTCCCTTTCTTCTTAATTGAAGAGAATCTTGATGATATGTGTAGAGAATGGAGTATATAATGGCTTTTAGGCCTTATTTGAAGAGGAACCCATGAAAGTACATTGGGGATTTTGATAGGGAACCTTGTTTGGGTGTAGATTTGTATTGAAATTCGATTTGGAACCATAGGATGGGAAGTAAATTGGGAAAAAAAAGGTATATGCTTAATCATGGAGATGATTCATGGGAGGACATTTGGGGATTTCCTTTGGATTGAAGAGATTAATCCCAAATTAGGAGTAAATCTTGGGTCTAGATTCAGGGGTTTTGCTTTTAAACCTCAAATTGGCCTAATCTATGAACTAATAGGGATGTGTTATGTTCTTTTGGTTTGATTAGAGCTTTCGAACCCCGAACCCGTCAAGGTACGACCCGAAGATCAACTCGGAACATCGTAACTTTCGAGGTGAGGAATTGCTACACACCCTTTATGGATGCTTACATGCTCATATATTTATTTAGGGAATGTATTGAGTTATTTATGTTCTTGGATTCATGAGAAATTGGTTTGGTATGCCATGATAAATGCAAAAACCATTATGAATTCCCTGATGTGTAATATGTAGCATATTGATGAATAAGTTGTGATGATTAATGGAGACCCTTGTGTACGGCTACCATGTTAATGATGGAAAACTTGGGTTTGAACAATGAGAGATAGGAGTAGTTGGACCTATGATGATAAGAAACCATAGGACGAGTTAGAATGATTGCAAGGACCTTACGATATATGTGTACATAAACTCGAATTTCGTATCCCGAGGTTGGTGTCTAGTCCATGAAAGTTCCAGGTGAATTGGGCAAGCTCCTAATATGTTGGTTCTTTAAAATTTCCTTGATTAATTATCAAATTTGCAGCGGATAAATCAAATTAGTCAAGATGTGTTGTGTGTGCTCAAATAACAATCTAAGAAAAAATATCTAACACCACAACACCATATTTATATTGGTTCGAAGTAAACCCTTCTTCATCCACTGATGGACTCGCCCAACCTTGGGTTATCCCAATTCATTATGTGGGGAATTACAACCTCACAAATAAAGTAGGAATTCCACCTAACTCGATTGATTGGGAATTTCATCCAATCCCTAAGATTTTGAAAGGTTCGACCTACCCCAGTCTACGTCCTTATCCCTCTATTTTTTATAGTGGTTCAGAACCATGCTTTAATCCACTTCACAAGATAATTTAAAATAAAATCAAACACTAAGAAGCACTTGCATTGTGAAAGCTCTCTTGATGTAGATGATGTCCTTCTTGAAGATCTCTGCCAACTTGACATCCTTGATGATGAAGATGCATCAATGTATGTGCAATCATAATCTATGGGAAGAAGTTCTAGGAAATTGGACTAATATCTATGCTAGAATATTTTGCCTTCCTCTCTCTCAATATCAATCTATGGAAGATTGGATTTTCAAATGATTCACCTATGTGAAGTGCATGGAGAGGAGGTGAGATCTCTAGGAATGCCTACAAATTTTCCTATTCAAAGCTCTCTCTAAATGTCCAACCAAACTCATCAAAGTTTGGAGAATATATAGGCATCCAGAAAACCATAACTCGGGGTCACCAATGGGTCAGTACTGTTGATGGTTGGTACTTAAAATTATCCTATTGTAATGTGACCGTTAACATTTAATGTACTTCCAACGGATACAAACCGGTCACTACTGATGGATCGTTCTCACCGACGGGTCGGCAAACTTATGTTTGATGTGTCGTTCTTGTCGATCATATGGACCTAAGGCAAAACCATGCAGACAGAGTTTCAATTCCAGAAACTAGTCAAACCTAGGTCGACATGTCGGTACCATCGATGGGTCGGTCCCGATACTCTCGACGGGTCTGTGACCACGATATGTATGTCCGAGAGTAGACCAAAGTTCTAAGTTCTGGTCGACGTATGGATGACTATGATGGGTCAGTCCTGTATCACCGAGGGGTCGGTGAAATCGATACACTTGATTTGAGAGTAACCCCGAATGGCAGTGTTTCCATTCCAGAATCTTTGCCAATCCAGTCGATGTGTCGAATACCAAGACAAGTCTGTCCTGTTTCACGGATGGGTCAGTGGATACGACGTATCGACATGACAATTTATCAATTTTCCAAATTTTGTCCCATCTGGTTCTCTGGCTGTCCTGGGTGCACTTAGGCTTGATTATGTTTTTACCAACATGTTCTACTAAGCCTAGGCAAGGTCCACTAAGGGTGTGAGTTCAACCTAAAGTCATTTATGGCCAATTTACCTTTGATGATTGCCATACACTTGGTGATGCTTGAATCTGCATATGATCTTCCATCTTCGGAGCTCTTGATTCAATCTTCATCACACCTTGAGTCTTGTATTCTTGCTTAAATCTTTCGAGGCAATGCTTCACCTAAGTCATGGAATTGACAAATAGGTTACTCGGCAAGCCGGGGCACTAACAATCTCCCCCTTTGTCAATTTCCATGACAAAACACCTAGAAGCTAATGAATACATACTTGATTACTTAGCCCAACGCATATACATCATTTGAATACAAATTGATACAAGAATTAAGAATAAATTCAAATGACAAAAAAAATCCTAGACTCTATGCTTAAGATGGGACCTTCATCTTGCTTAGGTTTCCATCTTCCTTGTGATCCTGTACATGTCCTTGTACACACAAACAATACAAGCAATGGTGGAAGTATAGGTCTCCCCCTCAAGTGTTAGTCCATAAAGCACAATGTGCTCCTCCATAACTAAAGGACTAAAAACCCCTTTTAGTCTTGATTAAATTCCCCCTTAATCATAGACTAACCTCCTTCTAAGCTTATTCAAAGCTTCTAATTATTCTCCCCTTAACTTAAGCTTTCTTTCATGCTTCCAAAATCTCCACCAAAGCTTTCATAAAGCTCCAAAACTTCTCCCCCTTTTATGTCATAAATTGACAAAGGGCACATAAGCACAAATATACCACATTTAGTGTTCATAAACAAGTCCCAATTTTTGGACTAAAGGAGATGGAGAAGGAGGGGCAAGGGCCGCATGCATTTTCAAGAATTATACTATTTTTTAAAACATAAGTTATGCATGCAAGAGGAGGCTCACTCATACAAGGAATATTCCATGAAATGAGCATATGAGTTAAAAACATCATGAATTAAATAAAGCATACACCAATTGAGAAGATAGTTCATGAAAGATGATGCATAAAATTTCAACAAGACAAGTACATATGCATCAAACAACAAGTTCATTCATCAAAATATATACCAATTTAGAACATTGAATGAGAAACATCCTATTCTTGGAAATTCATTATGCACATGGAAGATGGAGGCCAATTTCTTCCTTAAACATTCCAAGGTGTGCTCTCCTTTGCTCCAAAATTTGAGAGCACAATGCACCAAGTCCATTAACATTTGGACCACTTAATCATGTTGGTTTTCATTACCAAAACCCATTTGGTTTTAAGATTCACCTTTAAGAATTGAAAGGCCCAACATAGGTGCAAACACAAGGTTGCATCCAAGCCTTATTTGACATTTTAAAAAGAGGTTTAGACCATGAATGTAAACCAAATACATTTGGAGAAGAAATTTAAACATTTCTCCAAACAATTCATTTCCAATGTCAAAATGATTCTCCAAGATAGTGTTTTTCAAGACCATTGGAAAGACATGAATTCATCCGTATAAGATTTACAAATTGAGGGACGAGAGTATGTGTGCTTGTCATGTAGGCAAGTCCACAAGACTACAAGTTTTGCAACTCAACCTTTGAATGCCAATGTAAGCCAATACATTCACACAAATTTGTGCCATTTGAAGATTCAAACCATTTCACTAATGTAGGCACAAAGACTTGGATCTTGGATCAATATACCAATTTGATTCCAACTAAAATTTTGATCCAATCCAATCCAATAACCTTGGGCATTTTTAATTTACCATTTTAATCAACATAGCCCATGTGTGTTGACATATGATAAGGCATTCAAGGTTTAGCAAAACCTGGTGTTTTATGAACCACAATCATTCCTCAAGACATATACCAACGATGAGAATAGGAATGAGGACACAAACACACAAGACATACATTCATTTCACAAGAATATACCAATAAAGAGTATAGAAATGATGAGAAAACATATGGCATTTACAAAACATGCAACAAATAGTGTAGCTCATGAAATGCCAAAATCACAAACACTTGCACAACATTCTCAAATGCACCAAGATATATCAATTTAGATCAAGGAATAGTGCATGAGAAATGATCTACATTTGAGCAAACAAGTGTTTGTCCAAAAACTATTTTTCCTCCCATGCTTTTAAGTCACTTTTACTATCCAATCACGAATACTCCATATAAATTCTAAAGTTTGAATGGTATGTGAATGGATTATTAATTATAAACATTTGATCACATTTTGATAAAAAAAAAAATAGCATTCACATGCATGGAGCACGTTTCATTCCACAAGAGATTCACAAATTTTGTAAACATGGAATGAAACACATTGTATGTGCACAAGATCATCTCACAAAACAAGATACTACCAATGTTAAGTTCAGGGATGGAAAAACCTCTAATGCAAGCACATACAAGTGATATACATGATGCAATACACAACATTCATTCATTCTCAAAACTATACACAAATAAAATGACAAATGGAATGAGATGAAAAAAGGTATAATCCTATATAAAAGTATAATGTGCAAGCCAACTTGTAAACACACATTCCACAAAAGATTTGCATATATAAGAACATGGAGTGCAATAGAGAATCAGAAGATGGGGTTTTTTTAAACAAAAATCTTTATGTGCTCTGTCGATACATTGCCGTTGTTAATGTTTCGACAAACAAAGCACATATTTTTCCATTTAAAACCATTTCCATTTGAAAAGTCCCTCTTGATCTTAAAAACCCAAGAAAAATGAACGCACGAGTAAAGGGAAGCCAAGGATGATGGGTCCATGACTTCTGACTCAACCCAGTCGACTTATCGACTTTGTCAATGTATCGTCTGGGATGAGTATCCAGGAAATGGAGAAAGAAAGTAAACCCAGGACGACACATCGACAAAGTCGATGTATCGGACTGAGTATGATAGAAATGGAAATCAGAATGAACGAATAACCAATTAATCCTAGAGCGACCCATCGACTAAGTCGATATGTGGGTCTGGGCATGACTGAACTACAAAAGAGTTATGAAAATGATGAAATTACATTGGGAAGATATATCGACCTAGGTATGATAAAATAAAATAAAATTAGTTCCAGTACGATGTATCGACCATATCGATACGTCGACCTGGAAATGAAATAATCGATCTAAGTGTACTAAATAATATATCGACAAAGACTGGTTCATGGGCGATACATTGACAAAACCGATGTATCGGCTGGTGAACAAAGGTGGATATAAGTTCAAATAAACCAAAAACCCAGAGGATTCATGTATCGATTTGATCGATATGTATGGTTCGAGAACAGTGGATGATGCATCGATTATGTCAATGTATCAACAAAAACACATATAGATGCATCGGGTGGATCGAGACATATAATGGGGAAACAAATGATGACTTAAGAAATTTATAAATCAAATCAGGAGGATATGTCGACAGACTCGACATATCGAATGTATGAACCATTGGATATATCGACTTTATCGATATATGAGACCTGAAGAGGGACTGGAAAATATGAACTGAAACAAATAGAGTTCAGTCGACATATCGAGATGGTCGATGTGTCGACTGTGTCTAGAGGCGATGTATCGATAGTGTCGATATGTCCGCCTAAAACAGAGACAATTTCACAAGGTTAATGTATTTGTTATTTAAGACCAAATGTAAATGGAATTTATTAGATGTTGAAAATTATATAGTAGACCTTTAGGTCTGGATTAGACCTACATAGATTAAAAAATGATTTTATTTGTTAATAATTTATAAATTATGATTTATACATGTACATGGACAAAATGAATCAAGGGTGATTCCGACGCCGTTCGAACAAACGCGTGAATATCCTTGGTTGATCACTTTCGATCAGGTAGGGGAGTTCCTACTTTATTGAAGCACAATGAAATGAATGATTTTATTATATGTTATGTCTTTTAAAAGCATAAATATATTTATGAGATTATGATTTTATTATGTACATGGAAATGATTTTGATGAGAAATTGTTGGATTTATGATTTTGTCATCATGTTTGCACACATTACCTCATGCATGGTTGCATGGGAGGGTTGATGGTACTGAGCCAAGAAGAAAATGTCCGGACCTCGCTTGGACTCATGTAAATGTTCTAAAAATATTAAACTTTGGCCCCGTCCCTTGATGTGAATGTTACGGCATAATTTGGGCCAAAGAGCTCCTGGGAAGGTCCTAAAACCCTGTGCAGAGGGAGGAGACCACACTCCACCGATAATCTCAGTTAATTTGTGGATGGGTAACAACACTCTGGTGGTTGCCGCCTCAAATGTTGTGGACATAAGTGTCCAATATTGAGAATTATTATTTGAAGTGATAGTTATGATCTGATGTACGGAAATGGGTGGGCATATCATTGATGCATGACACCCATGGCATATCATTTTTATGATTTCTGAGTTATAAGACTTTGGAATATCTTCTATCTTGTATTTGAGAAATATGTGTTGATCATACTTTGAGATTTTCTTATTATAAGATATTATGAGATTTTACACTTTGTGCATTTTTGTGATCGGAACTTCCTACTGGGCAAGTTGACTAAGCCCATACATTTTTCTACATGTTAACATAGATCAGGATAAAGGAGAAGAAGCTGGACCTAGTGGTAGCCATGCTTGACGAAGAGATGGATCCAGAGATGCTTGAAGATCACATAGTTTTTATTTTGATATTTTGGTAGAACTATGTAATTTAATAGGATCCAGTGATATAATAACTTAGATAACTTTTATAATGGATTTGGTTTGATATTTGACTTATATGGTTAATTTATTTCCATCACTACTATTGAAAAGTTGGTATTATAATGCTGTAAGTATTTATTTCCGCACATTTATTTCACAAGTGTTATGCTAGCACACGCATAAATATTTGGTGGATTGGTCCATTTGTGTGCTAGATTTGGGCCAGTTGAGGGTTGGGTCTTCGGACTTGAACTCGGCTCTCGTCGTGACGTATCTGTCCCTTTTTCGTATAAAAAATTACTCTGATTTAATCAAAAGAAAAAGGGTGGGTCGTTACATCTGCTTAGCCACCAAGCCAAGACACACCAAAATTCGTGTATGCCTTGTAAACCTAGCCTTTTCAACTTAAAATCTCCTCCATCCACTTATAAATGAGATCCAATCTAATCTATCAAGTCACAACTTAACCTAGATTTAATCCCAACCGTCCATTTCAACCCTGAGCCTATAAATAGAGCACTAAACCAATAGTAAAATTCGAATTTGACCTGGAGCTTGAAAGGACCAAGGCCAGAGAGAAAAGACAAGAAGACAAGAGCACCATTCGAATTTACAAATGAGAGTTGTAGATTTTTATTTTTATGTTGTCCTTCTTGAATTTAATTTATAAGTACCTCTACTGAATTCTTCCATGAAATAAATACAAAACATCTATTTAGAATCATGAAACATCCAAGTTCTAGAATTCTTTTGTGATTATTTTCCTTTGAATTTCAAGTTTGCAACTTTTGAATCTTGACTACTAAGGTTTAATTAATTAAATTAAAAGTTGTAAATCTTGTCTATATTAGTGAGTATGAATTGCATTTCAGATCTTTACGCGAATTTCAGATCTAGGTTTTGTATTTGTTTACACACTTTGGGCGATGAACGGTCTATTCCACAACCACCCTTTAAATTCTGCACTTTTAAATTCTGTCATTTACTTTACTTGCAATTTCAATTAATTATGTTAGTTCCTTTGTTTGTGTGTTGTATTTTTAATGTTCAATTTATTTTCATGTTTTTATTCTTGTATGTTTATGTATTTTATTCTTTAATTCTTTGTATTCAAATTTTGTCCCTCTCAAGATTCAAATAACTAAGGTTGGAGATATGATATTTTAATCTTAAAACACATTAATTTAAATTAAGATGAGACTACACATTCAAGTTTCACCAATTTAATAAAAAGATGATGGATTTGATGATCGACTTGTTAAATTCATAAGTTAGATAATAATGGTGTTAAATTGATTTTCTAAGATCTAAATTGAAATTGGAATTCCATGTATTAGACTTCTTAAGATTACATATTTTTAAAGGTACAACTTAATTTTAAGCATATATTTTGTGGATTTCCTTTGGGTTCGATCTGGCACTCAATCGCTATACTATTGATTGATTCATGAGCTTGCGAGATTATAAATGTAAAATTTGCACATCAACAATTTGGGGAAATTAAATTGGAAATTTGTAAAAAATTTTATTTTGGATGTTATTTTTTTTTTTTTTTTTTATTTTTGAATTCTAATTGAGAAGAATATATGGACTTATGTTTTAATTTATTCTTGGAAAGTCTATTTTTGAAACGTTTCTATTATTAGAAAAAAATATTTTTCGTAATTGATCTATTTTTGGTAACCATCAAATTTTAGAATAATTTCCAAGCTTAGAAGTTTTCTAGATTTAGAAATCTTATCTAACTTATGAAAGTTTCAAAAATCAAATCTTGGATATTATGGAATTATAAATTAATTTGGTGAAACTCAATTTTAAACTTTTATGGTCTTTTCTTATTTAAAATTCTTGTTTAGGATTGTAAATATTATATCTCCTTCATGAGTTGTAGTTTAGGAAAATTTGCATTTAGTTAGGTCATGTATTTTTCGTGATTCAAAATCTTCACCTCGATTATGTATGTTTTATTTTGCAGAGAATTATAAATTGCGCGCTCTAAAAATTGTTCTAGAAAATACGCTGCATAGGCCAAGGTAAGTGCCTAATCACTTTCTTTTATTTTTGATTTTTCATGCATTCATATAGATTTTATTAGGGTGCTTGCTTTTATTTTGCATAAAAAAAACCAAAAATATTGCATATTTACTTTGCTCATGCATATTAGGATGCTAGATTCATGCATTAGTTTAGACTTGTTTGGTAATTGTTTTGTATATTTGCTTGATGCTTGCATTGGTAAAGTAGGATTGCATTCATAATATTTAGAAAAATAATATAATAAAATGTTTCATACATTTTCTAATAAAATCAATTAAGGAACCATTAGAATAGATTTTAGGGTTTCATGCTCATTAGGAATCTTTTCAATCTAAATCAATTTTTGTAATCAATGAATAGTTTATCTTCCAGAATGGTGTCTAAGACTAGTTTTTTCACTAAGACATGCGGTCGAGCATCGTCCAAGGATAAGCTGGGATGAGATGCCGTCTGTGCTCCCCCATTTACCTGGCCATCTTATGGTTAAACTCTCATTGGAGACTTAAATTATTTGGAGAGAAAAGTAGTAACAAGTCTAGAGACAAATTTTAGGGCCCTATTACCAATCAATAAAAATTCAATTTAACTTAAAGAAATTTGAATCTAGATTTAGGCATTTTCTTGTGTGATTTTTGTGTGAGTTTGTGTGATCGTGTTTGCGTGCATCATTGGTCTAGTGACTCCACCAATCGCTTGGTTCGAGTTAAACTTCCCGTCAATACATCATCGTTGCGTCTAGGGCTCAGTCAGGGCCAATCATAGATAGTCCACCCTCATCACCATCACCCAATCATCCATTTCACCCACACCAGAACCATCAAGAAGACATGAGCACCATTCGAATTTACAAGTGAGAGTTGTAGATTTTTTTTTTAAAATCCTAAAACATCCAAGTTCTAGAATTCTTTTGTCATTATTTAGCTTTGAATTTCAAGTTTGCAACTTTTGTTTCTTTAATCAAACATGAGAAAATGCAATAGTTAGGATCTTGATTGTAAATATTGAATCTTGATTGTAAATATTGAATCTTGACTACTAAGGTTTAATTAATTAAATTAAAAGTTGTGAACCTTGTCTATATTAGTGAGTATGAATTGCATTTCAGATCTTTACGTGAATTTCAGATCTAGGTTTTGTATTTGTTTACACATTTTAGGCGATGAGCAGTCTATTCCATAACCACCCTTTAAATTCTGCACTTTTAAATTCTGTCATTTATTTTACTTGCAATTTCAATTTCAGTCTTTTATTATGTTAGTTTCTTTGTTTGTGTGTTATATTTTTAATGTTCAATTTATTTTCATGTTTTTATTCTTGTATGTTTATGTATTTTATTCTTTAATTCTTTGTATTCAAATTTTGTCCCTCTCAAGATTCAAATAACTATGGTTGGAGATATGATATTTTAATCTTAAAACGTGTTAATTTAAATTAAGATGAGACTACACATTCAAGTTTCACCAATTAAATAAAAAGATGATGGATTTGATTCTCGACTTGTTAAAGTCATAAGTTAGATAATAATGGTGTTAAATTTGATTTTCTAAGATCTAAATTAGAATTGCAATTCCATGTATTAGACTTCTTAAGATTATATTTTTTTAAAGGTACCAACTTAATTTTAAGCATATATTTTGTGGATTTCCTTTGGGTTTGACCTTGCACTCAATCGCTATACTATTGATTGATTCATGAGCTTGTGAGATTATAAATGTAAAATTTGCACATCAACACATGGAGTGGAGGTGGGATCTCTGGGAATGCCTTACGGATTGTCCTATTCAAAGCTCTCTCTAAATGTCCAACCAAACCCATCAAAGTTTGGAGAATATATAGGCATCCAGAAAAACATAATTCGAGTTCACCGATGGGTCGGTACTTAAAATTATCCCGTTGTAATGTGACCCTTAACATTTAATGTACTTCCAAAGGATACAAAACTGTCACTACCGATGTGTCGTTCTCATTGACAGCTCAGTAAACTTATGTTCGATGTGTTGTTCTTGTCGATCGTATCGACCTAGGGCAAAACCATGCAGACAGAATTTCAAGTCCATAGACTTGTTAAACCTAGGTTGACATGTTGGTACCATCGATGGGTCGATCCTGGTACTCTCAACGGGTCTGTGACCTCGATATGTCTATCCGATAGTAGACCAGAGTTCTAAGTTCTTGTTGACGTATCGATGACCGCGGTGGGTTGGTCCTGTATCACCGAGGGGTCAGTGAAGTCGATACACTCGATATGAGAGTAACCCAGAAGGACAG
Source organism: Chimonanthus praecox (assembly GCA_022113865.1). Lineage (NCBI taxonomy): Eukaryota > Viridiplantae > Streptophyta > Magnoliopsida > Laurales > Calycanthaceae > Chimonanthus > Chimonanthus praecox. Next base: position 44,947,749 of record CM039089.1, on the reverse strand, counting down.
TGTGTCCATTACATAATCTTTGCCAATCCGGTCGATGTGTCGAATACCATGACAGGTCTGTCCTGTTCCACAGATGGGTCGGTGGACTCGACGTGTCAACGTGACAGTTTATCAGTTCTCCAATTTTTGTTCCATCTGGTTCTGTGACTGTCCTGGGTGCACTTAGGCTTGATTGTGTTTTTACCAACATGTTCCACTAAGCCTAGGCATGGTCCACTAATGTGTGGGTTCCACCTAAAGTCATCTATGACCAATTTAACTTTGGTAATTGCCATACACATGGTGATGCTTGAATTTGCATACGATCTTCCATGCTTGGACCTCTTGATTCAATCTTCATCACACCTTGAGTCTTGTATTCTTGCTTCAACCTTCCGAGGAAATGCTTCACAACTCTAAGTCATGGAATTGACAAATAGGTTTCTCGGCAAGCCGAGGCACTAACAGTCCACAGCTCTAATACAATCCAATGTGATAGGTAAGTTTAATGTATGAATTAAAATGAAAGTGATATGTTGTTATCTGCGATAATTTTGGAATCATGATACGAATATCATTTAAGTATTGCCCTTTGTGTAGAAATCAATGTTCCCTTGGAATTTACTCACTGATGTGTACTTAGAATGTTATCTAGGATGTGAACATGGGATATTGTGATAGCGGGCATGGTGATATTGACAATTACTTGCATTGGAATTAGACCTAAAGGATACATAGGACTTGATAATGTACCTTTCCCTAGCTTGGGCCCAACTAGTATGAGTCCCCACTCCCTAAAAGAGATTGGTGTGACATGGTGATGATTTAGATTAAGCAACCCTATTATAACGGTGGCGTCGGCTATGGGACTTGGTCCTGTAGGGTTGTCGTCGAGGAGTATAGCCCCTCACATGCTACGCACTGTAGGTCGCTTGCACGGCTATTTATGGTTGTTGTTGAAGAGTAAAGCCTCTCACATGCCAAGCATTGTGAACCCTATGAGGGTGGTACTAGCCTGATTAGATGCATATCGATCACATTAAAGCTTGACTAAATCACCAGAGTGGTGAAGGGAGACAGGGTGATGTAGACTTTATACGCTAGAGATGGGTCTCCCACTTCGTAAGTCGTGGATCCTAAGTCTCGCAAGGGATCGTGATGTTATTTGACTACCTGTTCCATAGAGGTATCCTTGTGTGGGTTTGTGTTCCCAGTGATGACATTGATAGCATTGTAGAATTGCATAGCATTATTTATATTCCATCTCATACATCACCATGTGGGTGCGTGAGTGTGTAACATGTATATATTTCCTCACTAAGTATTGTTTGTACTCACGTCCTTAAAATTTTAGGTAATGTTGCACCAATTGGGTCCGAGGGACCAAGAGGACAGGCTTTGTAACACCCCGGATTTTCAATTCATGAATATATATGGAAATTGTCCATTTAATTGGGTCAAGGTTGTCAATTGGGTCAATTGCCCAATTAAGACCCAACGGATTATGGATAAAGTTCAATTGAAATAAATGGGTAAGATTTATTTAATTGGGTCAAGGTTGTCAATTGGGTCAAATGCCCAATTGGGACCTAATGGGTCATGGTTGACTTGGTTGTCCACCAAGTGAGTTCACGTTCAATTAAGGTGGGGCTGAAATAAATTGGAAATGGAATCAAGGAGTTGAGTTGATTTTAAGTGAGTTAAATAGAGTTGAATTAAAGATATGAGTTGAGTTAAAGAGATGAGTTGAATGGGAAGTTAATGGGACTTTCATTTTAAGTGAGTGGAGTGGGAAGATGGAGAGTTGTATCTCATAAGACCAAACCCATCTTGTACACACGTTGGAGAGGTGGGAGTTTCATCTCATGGGATGAAACTCCAAAGGAATCATTATGAGGAAGTTGAATGGTTTTGTTGTTACACAAGCCATATCCAAAGGCATACACATTGGAAGATGGAGGGGTGTTCCATCTCAAGTGGTGTCTTGGCCAAGCCAAGGGACACATGGGTAGACACCATCATTATGAGGAAGTTGAAGGGTTTTTGGTTGTTGCACAAGCATACCCATGCATACACGTTGGAGACATGGAGGGTTTCCATCTCATGATGGAAACCCAAGGGGCATACGGTTGGGAGTTTCATCTCATGGGATGAAACCCCCAAAGATAGTATTAATGAGGAGGCGAAGGGTCATAGTGGTTACAAAGGGGCATCACCCAAAAGACACCACTCAAGGCCGACCACTCTCATTGAACAAGAAAATAATTGGAGTTTCATTTCACTCTCTCCCTCTCTCTCTTGGCCGATTCCCCTCTCAAGACAAAGGACTTAGAGTAATTTTGATCTCAAGCTTGGCCGACCCTCTCATTGAACAAGAAAAGATTAAGGGTTTCCATTCTCTACTCCTCTCCCTCTCTCAAACCTACCCTCTTCGGCCGAACCCTCTCTTGGGGTATTTCATCTCAAGACCTCTCAAGCTCCCTAAGTTTATATATGAGAACCATCAAAGGATCAAATCTTGGTTATATGATTTTTAAGAGAAAGTGATGAACCATAGGGTTCAGCCATGTTGTATGGCCGAACCCCATGGAGGGTGTTAATGATTTTAAAAAGGTCTTAAAGGAGAGAAATAATGGAGGAATGTTGTTGATTTTTAAATGGTCTCAAATGTTGAAATTGGTGGAGAACCATGTACCATGGGATCGGCCATGGTGTATGGCCGAACCCCATGGAGAGATATTATTGGACTTAGATGTTTGGACCATGAAAATGATGGGGGAATGTTGGTAATGTTAATAGGTTTTAAATATGGTTAATGATGATCTAAAAGGATGAACCTAAGTGTATGATTTAAACCCCCCATGGAGGGACTTTATTATGGGTCTAAATGTTGTAAATGATGCAAAGGGAGGATGAAGATGAACATCATGGGTTCGGCTATGTTGCATGGCCGAACCCCATGAACCATTTTATGGACATTATGGATCTATGCATGCATGTTTAAATGAATGGATGATTAAACTAGGAAATGAAGGAGTTAATTCTAGATCTATGTTTATGGATCAGTTATAGACTTAGGTATGTGTAAATAAAAGAAGTGATTATCTATGGAAGGTAAGAATGACCAAATGGTGAAATTAAAGGACCAAGGGTTTGGCCATGGTGTATGGCCGAACCCCATGGAGCATGTTTTTGGATCTAGGCATGTATAAGTGATCTAAATGTATGATTGAATCATGGAAAACGTCTTATGGATTTAGGGCTTTCATTAATGTAAAACTAATGGAATGATCTTGGACTTAATTAAAAGATCAAAGGACTTGAAAGAGGACCCAAAACCAAGTAAGTGAGGTTCGGGCATGTTGTATGGCCGAACCCCACTAAGGCATGTTTATGGACTTAAGCATGGGTGGAAATAAAAAGGGATCATTGTTTTAATTTATTGATATGTAATAAGGTAACGGGACCTCACAAGTGGTGTACGATCGGTGAGCGGTTTTCGGACGAAAACGCAAGGACACACTAGTTGGTCATTGGTAGGATTCCTACCTCATTGAAACCATGGGATATGTATGATGATTTTAATTCATATTTTGATGAGTCATTTTGTATCAAATGTTATGTTTCAAATATGGAATATTAAATGCTATGATTTGTATTATTACATAGCATTTTGGCATTTGCATCTCATGCATGGCATGGGAGGGATGAAATGTAACCAAAGACCACGCTCCGTCGGGGTGTCCGTAAGGCATTCGTGAGAAGACCTTGATGTGCATTAATCCATCAAGAGGTAACCGGAGACCCACGCTCCGTCGGGGCATCCGTAAGGCATTCTTGAGGGTATGTTGTATGATTGATTTGTAATCGGAAACCACGCTCCGTCGGGGCATCCGTAAGGCATTCGTGAGGGTACCTTGATGAGGAGATTCCATCAAGAGGATACCATGTGTTTGTGATATGGAAGATGGGTGGGACTCATGGCATATGACACCCATGGCATGGCATTGTATCAGCATGATCATGATCTCTATTATCATGCACTATTTCTGGTTTTATCTGTATGATTGGATCTCTATTATCATACACTGTTTTGGATATGATGTTTTTCAGATACGACATGATGTATTATATCTGAATTTTTATACTAACCCATGTGTTTGACCCTAATTGGAATACCTACTGGGCGTTGTCTAACGCCCTACTTCTACCTAGTTGATGACACAGGGAATGGACGGAACGAGGAACGAGATTGGAGCCATGCTTAGGAGCTTGGATGTTTTAGTTTCGTTTTATTAAGTTATCATGGACAATGTAATTTGAGTAACTAGCATTCGAAACTGTTATAACGTAGATATATTTGCTATGGTTTGGAATGTTAATTTTGGATATTTTAACTTAAGATAATTATTATTAAATGATGGAACTCCTTGCTATCTAAAATGGAATAGAATTATTATTCTATTATATTTCCGCATCTATGATTTATTCCGCATGTATAACCTTATTGCGTGTAAACCATTTTAGTGGACTTGGTCCACTTACACGTACGGTTGGCCAGTTAAGGGTCGGGCTTTGGAAGCTCGGATTTAGCTCGCGTCGTGGCGTCCCGCTCTCTCTCACTCTTTATAAAAAAAAAATATACTCTGATTTTCGGCGAGTGAAAAAGGCCGGGGCTTTACAGGCTTAATCTCTAATATTCTACTTTATACGTACCCACATTAATATTTGATTTTAGCATGATTATGGTAGTTAAAGTTTCAACTTTTAATGAAATGCATGTAATAACTTTGAGAAGTTTTGATGGAAAGCATTTTAGAAGAATGTATAGACCTTTGAGATATTAATGGTATTTGAGGTTATTTGTGGTTTTTATGATTAAGTTGTGAGCACACGTTTGTTTCTCACATGTGATATGCAAAAAAGAAAAATTATCCGAGTCACTTACCTATTTTTGGGTCATGGCGTGACATTTGATCTGGTGTAGGAGAGATAGATCACATGCTATTCGTGAATGGAGCAAGTCTGAATTTTGGTTACAGAAGTACGATTCCTAGGTCTTGTGGTTTCGTTAGAAGGCGTATTAGTGGATACTGCTAAGGTTGAAATTGGGCTAAGTGGGAGAGACCCCCAGTGTTTTTGAGATATGCGGTTTCTTAGGCATTGCTGGATATTATCGAAGGTTTATTAAGATTTCTCTAAGCTTGCAGCACCTATGACAATATTGACCAGAAAATGAGTTGAGTTTGTATGGGCAGGGCATGTTAGGAAATCATTCTTAGAATTGAAGAAACTATTGGCTTCATCGCCTGTTTTGATATTCTAGAAATAGGCCTATGTTATGTTGAGTGTTGTGATGCTTCCCAGGGTTGGACTTGGCTGTGTGTTAATGCAGAGGTTGTATCCAGAGTTGTTCTTCAATCAAGGTTAGTACCTTAGTTAAAATTTCGATGGCAAAATTTCTTTAATGGGGGTAAGTTGTAACAACCCGACCCAAATTAACAAGTTTTGACCAAATTAGAATTTTTGGATAGATTTTTATTGGGTATTGTCTTTGTTTGCATGTTTATTTTTTTGGATTTGTCTGAAATTTATATTTAATTTAAAAATTAAGTTTGGACACGAGACTCTAAATATAACAAGTGTCTATTTTTGGAAACCTTCCAAATTTAGAAAATTCTAAGTTGTTCTTTTATCAGTGTGAGGACCCATTTGTTGAGGTTAAACGAGCGGGACCTTACACTCGTTGTGCAAACTCATTTTGGGCTTCTGAATGATCGCAGTTGTCTTGCGCTCCCCTGTGGATACTCGTTTGTGAAGATACGTTTAGGCTATTGACCACTTCGGTGCACATGTGCTATGCTTAACTGAGTTGGGCTTTGCACGACTCGTTGATTTGTTGTCCATTGAGATGCATAGGATGGAAGCATGCATCATATGTTGCATTATTGCATATCATACATATTATAATGCAAATTTGATTTAGTGATTGGATTGAACTCTAAATGCCTAGTTGTTACATTTATTGTTAGATGTTTGGTTGTTTTCTTCACTGGACATGGAGCTCATTCCCTTACATTTTAGGAAATCCTTTGGAGAACAAGACCGGTCAGGCTTAAACATAGGTTTTGGATTTGTTCGGAGCTTTGGGACTAGATTTAATTTGGTTGTTAATTTCCTAGGGTCTTTTTAGAATTTAATTGAGATTTGAGGATTGTAGACACAATAAGTGTCACTTTGATATTTTTATTTGGGAGTTGTGCTTCTGTTTCTGGTTGTATGTTGGGGAAGCTTTGGATTTTATTTGACTTATTTATAGTTGTGGGATATGAGATTAGACCTCCTAATTTATAGAATATATTATGAAAGTTCCCAGTGTGCTGGGACAAGATTCAAGATTAACCCTTGAGAGGGATGAATATGGCAATCACCAATTTTTGTGGTCTTCACAAATTTCTTGATCAATTAAAATGTTTGCAACAAAATTAACAAATTAATCAAGATAAATGTGTTACGTGATAATAGAATACACTAATTAAAGATCAATCCACAAAGACAAGACGAAACAGCCACAACACAAGATGTATAGTTGTTCAGATTAAATCCCTCTTACATCCATGTTGGACTCACCCAATCTTGGGCTATCCCAAATACACTATGTGGGGAATTATGCCCTAACGAATAACATAGGACTTCCACCTATCCAATTGATTGAGAATTTCACCCAATCACCTAAGATTTTGAAAGGTTCGACCTACCGCGGTCTACTTCCTTCCCTCTATTTTTTATAGTGGTTCAAGAACCATGCTTTAATCTACTGTACAAGATGATTTAAGAATAAATCAAAACACTAAGAAGCACTTGCTTTTTGAAAGCTCTCTTGATGTAGATTTTGTGCTTCTAGAAGATCTCTTCCCAATGTGATGTCGCTCGATGATGAAGATGCGGAGACTTTATAGGATTTAAGATAAGCCAATGCTATCCTAGAGTAGTTTTCTCTCTCTCTCTCTCTCAATCTCAATCAAGATGATTGGATTCTCAAATGATTCACCTACGGAGTTTCTTCAATTTTCCTAGGTTTCTCTGATTTTTCCCCTTCTATTTTTCCTTGATTCAACCTTGTTGTAGAGTTGAATCAGTTAAATCATGAGTCGACTCAGTTGTGTGCTGAGCCAACCTAATTTGCAACTTGGCCTATAGCTTGGGCCCAGTAAGGCCCAACTCTGGTTCAATCCAGCTTGACCCAACTCGGCCCAGTTCAGGTCTGACCCAGCTAGGCCCAGTCTTGGCCCAATCAGACTTGGCCCAGTCCATTTTTGACGGGTCTAGCTCCTCGATCGGGGCCGATTTGGGCCCAACTCAGTTTTAGGTCCGTTTTTAGTCCGGTCTTGTTTTAGCCCATTTACCTTGTTTACTTATTCGCACTTCCTTGTTTCAATAGATTGAGCTCCCTTCAATCCTTTAAGCTGTCTGTTCCTCCGTACACACTGTGAGGGGACTTATCACTATTTTAGCATGCACTTGCATATAAAAAACCCTTATCTTTAGACTTAGAGTGACCCGAGTGCTGTAACATCCCTGATTTTCAATGCAATTATTATATTGGATATTATCTATTTTAATTGTTAAATTTAAGATAAATAGATGGAATAAATGCTAGATGAATAAGAATTGGGGAATGGCCCAAGTATGGTCCAATGGATCACGGATAGGGTTATTTCTAATTAATTGGGTAAAATGCCCAATTGGGACCAATGGGTCAAGATGAATTGATGTTTAGGGAAAATGGGTAAGGAATTGATTTAATCGGGTCATGTACCCAATTAAGATCTAAAGGCACGGGATGTACCTCATCAAGTGAGGTGGCAAGTGTATGAGGTGACATGGAAGTGGCATAGCCAAGTGAGACCCAAATCCACCTCATCAAGTGAGGTGGCATGTGGTCTAAGGTCACATGTAGGGCCGGCCACCATGGTTGACTTGTCAACCATGGGTGAGTTCATGGGTGAGTCCAAGAGGGTTAAGTGAAGTGAGTTGAGTTAAGGAGTTAATTAATTAAGAATGAATTCAAGTCTTGAGTTAGGGGAATGAGTTTCATTTAAATGAAGTGAGTTGAATGGGAAGTGAGTTCACAAGTGAGTCATATGGAAGTTGAAAGGACTTAAGTGAGTCAAAGAGGGAGGTGGAGGGTTTCCATCTCATGGAAACCCTAGACCAAAAACCAATGGGAAGGGGGAGATGGACAAGTGTAAGCCATGTGTCCTCTTGGTTAGCCAAGGGACACATGGGAAAGACCACACCTTAATGTGGGTGGTTGGGAGGTTAGGACTTACCCAAGAAACCCTAAAGCAAGATAGAAAGGACTCATCTCAACCCTCTTTGGCCAATCCACTCTTTGGAGAAAAAGATAGAAAAAATTCCCATCTAATTCTCTCCCTCTCTCCCTCTCTTTAAACCCTAGGGCTGATCCCCTCTCTTAGACAAAAAGAGTTAGAGATTTTTCATCTCTTCCCCTCTCACCTTCACCCATTTGGCCGAACCCTCCATTGGGGGTTTTCATCTCAAACCCTGTCCCTCTCAAGCAACCTCTTTGGCCGAATACCCCATTAAAGATCAAGGAGGCTTTCAATCTCTCTTCCTCCCATTTCGACTCTAGACTTGGAGGACGGAGAAGGACGGAGGAGAAAAATCAGACTTAAAGAAACGAAGAAGTCGCGGAATAGGTATGTATGATTAACAAGGCTTATTGATTAAACCGGAAGCTAAGGAAACCATGGTTTCGACTATGGAATGGCCGAAACCATGGGGTTCCATTTCGGATTGAAAAGATTAGCCAAATGATTATAAGGCCACGGATTTGAAATCCATCCAAGGAATAGCAATAAGATGAACATAAAACAAGGTATTGTTCAAATCCGAAATGTGGTTTTAGAGATTGAAAATGGACAAAACCCTAATCTTGTTGATGGGTAAGATAGGTTGTATAAATGAAGTTGTTAAGGACTATGTGTATACAAGATTTATGGATGACAACATGCATGATTACATATAAGGAATGATCAAACGGTTGAAACAAATGTGGAAGAACATGGTTCGGCCCGTTGCATGACCGAACCCTAAATTTTTATATATGGATCATATGATGACTCAAAAGGAGATTGGATGAGGTTCGGCCATGATGTATGACCGAACCCCATCAAATGATCTAAACATGTTGTATGTAATTTTTAAGAGAACCTGTCCTCAAGGTGATACACAATGGAAAGAGGATGAAGAGAAAGAACCATGGGTTTGGCCATATTGTATGGCCGAACCCCATGGAAGAATGTTTATGGATTTAAATACGTTTTAAACGATGAACCATGGGCTATCCAGTTAGGAAATAAATGAAAATGAAGAACCATGGGTTCGGCCATGTTGTATGGCCGAACCCCATGGATCATTCTATGGATCTAAGAATGTGTAAAAGGTTAAGTGATTAAATAAAAGGAAAAGGAGATGATGGGTAAGATGGAAAGAAGACAAAATGGAAGAACCATGGGTTCGGCCATGTTGTATGGCCGAACCCCATGGATGACTTTTATGGACTTAGGTGTATTTAAAATGAAGGAATGAGTGATGTTGGACCCGCATTGTCTAAAATAAACAAGGACTAAAAAAAATGGTCAAGAAGAAAAAAAAAATGAGCTTCGGCCATGTTGTATGGCCGAACCCCATTGATGGGTTTTTGTTGTGGACTTAAAACATTTTTCAGCCCCAATGTATGGCCGAAACCCTTTGGGCGACTTATTCAGATAAAAGACTATAATCGTAAATGGAAATGAACATGGAATGATGGGAATCAAATGGGTCATCGATTTGATAAGGTAACGGGATTTCACAAACAGGTGTACGATCGGCTTTGACGCGATCGGTGATTGGTTTTGACGAAAACGCAAGGATACAATATTTGGACGTTGGTAGGATTCCTACCTTATTGATAACCTTGGACTATGTATATGAATGGTTTTTATTTCCATGTGTTATGAGCTTTTTTTGGTATCAAAGTGCTATGTTTTAAGAATGAGATTTCAATGTTATATGTTTAATATGAAATGGCATGATGCACTCACATCTCATGCATGGCATGGGAGGGAACAAATGAGGGGAGTCCACGCTTCATTCGGATATCCGAGAAATATACGTGGGGAGGGATCCACACTGATTCCGATTACAATGTTTGAAATGAAAGAGGACTCCAAGCTCCGTTCGATGGGACCGATAAGGCATATGTGGGGAGTCATGACAATACCTTGATGTGGCTTATTCATCAAGAGGATTACTTATGTGATTGAGATATGGTTGATGGGTGGGAATCATGGCATATGATACCCATGGCATGGCGTTGCTTTAGCATGTTTTGATATTATGTATCTATATGATTTTTATACTAATCCATGTGTTTGACCCTACTCGGAATACCTACTGGGCGCGTTGACTAACGCCCTACTTCTACCTTAGATGATGATACAAGGAATGGACAGAACGAAGGACATGAACGGAGCCAAGCTTAGGAGCTTGGATAATTTAGATTTATTTTATTTAAGTTTTTATTTCAGACAATGTAATTTGAGTTATTTGCATTTTGGGACTGTAATAACTTAGAACTATCTTGCTATGGTTTGTTTTAATTTTGGACATTTGAACTTAAGTTATTTAAATTGATGGACTTCCTTGCTTAAAATTGGATAGGTTAGTAACTTGAATCTCATATTAATTCCGCATTACTTTTATTCCGCAAGTATAACCTTAATGCGTGTGAACCGTTTTAGTGGACTTAGTCCACGCACACATATGGTTGGCCAGTTAAGGACCGAGCTTTGGAAGCTCGGACTTAGCTCACGTCGTGGCGTCCTGCTCTCTCTCACTCTTTATTTCAAAAATAAATAAAAAATAGACTCTAATTTTCGGCGAGTGAAAAAGGGCAGGGCGTTGCAGTTGGTATCAGAACGAAACCTGAAGTTTGAATCTTTCAAAGTAAGATTAAGACGGTATCATGTCTCACTGACAAGATAAGAATCCCAACTGACCGACTCTTCGGAGTCCGCTGCATGGGGGCCGGATTAATTTACTTTGTTAAGACTCAGACTGAAGCATTCAGTCTGAGAGCAACACTTGACGAAAAATGAATGATAGCAAGGGAAGGACAGTCACTATAAAATGGATTTATCAAAACATAGCAAAATAGGACATATTTCCCCAAAAATTGAGAAAACAACACTTGATACATAGGAAAGTTTCCCCGGAAGTAAGAAAACATCAGGATTTCCCAAAATTGAGAAATAACACTTGATACTTAGGAAGTTTCCCCAAAAATAAGAAATACAAGATGCTTATTTGGCAATTTCCCCAAACTATGAAAACACAAGACTTTACGAGAAAGCTAAGGTAAACGATGTTTCAATGACTTAGGAAAATGCCTCCGAGAAGAAGAACTCGACAAAACCCGCATGTGGATGAAGCGGTGCAACAACCACACCAGGAGGATGAGTAGAATAGCGTGAATATTCCAGTGGTACCTCCCGAGCTACAGAACTTAGTGCAAGTTGTGGTCACTGTCGTTCTACAGCAACATATGAACGGCAATGGAAGTGCGAGCACCAATGAGGCACATGATTGGAGTATGGTTAGAGATTTCCAACAGCAGCGTCCCCCTCATTTCAAAGGGAAGGAAGGACCTGCCGGAGCGGAGAATTGGCTGAGGAACATCACCAAGATCTTAACATTACTGAAGATCACCAGTAATGAAGATAGAATATTGCTAGCCACTTCGCAGTTGATCGATGATGCCGGCAAGTGGTGGGAAGTGATTGAACGACAGCGGGCATAGATTCCAGAAGCGGAAATGACTGAGATGACATGGGACTAGTTCTCTGCAATGTTCCTGGATCACTATTTTCCGGAAGAGAAGAAGAAGCGCCAGACACAAGTGTTCATATCTTTGGTGCAAGGCACCATGACTGTGGTGGAGTATCATCAGGAGTTCCTCCGTCTATCATGTTATGCTTTATACATGATGGACGAGGAATACAGGAAGGCTCGTAAATTTGAGCGGGGCCTTCGACCAAGCATCAGGGTCAAAGTGACTATCTTTAAATCACCTACATTGGTGGAAGTGGTCAGCCGAGCTACCATAGCTGAGCAAGAGCTGACAAAGACAGTACGGTTTGTGGACAACCGCCGAGGCCAAAGCGGGGGAAGTGTTTTCGGCCCCAATAAAAGTTTCTGACCCAATTTTGGGAGACCATCACCTTCCACTAGGTCAACTAGAGGTTTTCGTCCCAATCAACCCTCCCCATCAGTATCCGTATCTCAGGTCCCTCGAGGTGTGAGCACCTGTTTCCAGTGTGGCCAGCAGGGCCATTTCAAAAGGGAATGTCCATAGAACAGTAGACCTTCTCACTCCAGGGGTTCATTTCGTCCTCCAGCCCGATCAACTCATTCACAAGTATCTAGGGCATATAACCAAACCGGACGGGCACCTAATTCGACAGGATCTAGACGACTGTACACTTTAGCTCCTCATCCAGAGATGGTGGATCACTCAGTGATTCAATGTATGGCAGTAGTTGGTAGTTCCTATGCTTTCACATTATTTGATTCCAGAGCATCCCATTCCTTTGTATCTGCTGCATTTATATCTACTACTGGCACCCTAGTACAAAAATTGTCCACCGCACTCACTATTGTATCCCCCATTGGAGACACGTCATTAGGACTTATATGCATAACGGTAAACACTGAACTCACTGGATTTAGATTTGAGTTCAATTATCTGGTACTCGAGATGACAGAGTATGACATCATCTTTGGCATGGATTGGTTGGCTAACTTCCAGGCCAACATTCACTGCCATCTCCGCATAGTGATATTTTGGTCACCCGAGGGAAATCAATACGTGGTACATGCTGACAAACAGAGCATCCCTATGACCAGGAGGCTACATGAAGAATTGAACCACCTTATATTGAACAACATCAGATTAGACAAGGCACCGGTGACTGAACTTCCTGCGGTAGTGAAAGACTATGCGGAGGTATTCCCGATAGAACTCCTTGGCTTGCCACCCAATAGGGAGATTGATTTTGAGATCAAGTTGTATCCTGGCACTACTCCAGTGTCATTGTCGCATTATAGGATGGCCCCAGCTGAGATGTCAGAGTTAAAGAAGCAAATTGATGAACTGCTCAGACTGGGATGCATCCGGAACAACACATCATCTTGGGAAGCACCAGTATTATTTGTAAAGAAGAAGGATGGTACGCTTCGGATGTGCGTAGATTACAGGAAGTTGAACCAGTTGACAGTCACAAACAAGTACCTCTACCCAGGATTGATGATCTATTCGATCAACTCAGGGGTTCCACTCACCTCTCCAAGATTGATCTGATGTCAGCCTACCATCAAATCTGGGTTAGGGATGAAGACATAGAGAAGACAGCTTTCAAAACGCGGTATGGACTATATGAGTACATGGTCATGCTATTTCGACTTACCAATGTACCAGCTGTGTTCATGGATCTGATGAACAGGATCTTCCATCCTTACTTGGACAAGTTTGTAATTGTTTTCATTGATGACATTCTAGTTTATTCCAAAAGTCGGGAGGAGCATGCTGAGCATTTGGGATAGTCTTGGACACCCTTAAGAAGAATCAGTAGTATGCCAAAGTGAGCAAGTGTGAATTCTGGCTATCTGAGGTTCATAAATGTTTGAAATACCTGTTTGATCAGAAAGAACTCAACTTGAGGCAGCGCAGATGGATGGAGTATCTGGCGGATTATGAGTTCACGTTTCGATATCATCCAGGCAAGGCAAACAAGGTAGCGGATGCCCTCAGCCTTATATCACATGCATCCGTGGCATGTTTGATCAGATCGGAATGGGAGATGTTGAATACCATCCGAGAGTTTAAACTCTTTACAACAACCATGGGACCCTATACAATCTGGTTGTACAATCTAACATGGTCACCGAGATTGAACAAGAGCAACGTATAGATCCGGAGGTGGAAGAAATATGGGCCAAGATGTCCACTGGTGTAGTATTACCGGAATGGGAATTAAGATCAGGACATGGTCTTTTATTCCGGGGAAGAGTATATGTGCCAAAGAGCTGTAGGAAAGAGATATTGATTGAGGCACATCAATCCAAGCTCTCCATTCATCCGGGCAGCACTAAAATGTATCATAATCTAAAGAGGCATTATTGGTGGCATAGACTAAAAAGGGATGTGGCGGAATTCGTGGCACATTGTTTAACTTGTCAGCAAGTTAAGACTGAACATCAAAAGCCACCAGGGTTACTCAAACCCTTATCAGTGCCAGAATGGAAATGGGAGCACATTTTCATGGATTTTGTGACGGGGTTGCCTAGATCTTCAAAGGGCAATGATGCCATATGGGTCGTGGTAGACCGACTAACCAAGTCTGCGCAATTCATTCCTATTAAGATGACGGATTCATCTGAGACGTTGGGTCGGTGGTACATCAAGGAAATTATTCGGCCACATGGCATTCCTCGAACTATAGTATCTGACAGAGATGGCTGGTTTACCGGCAGAGTGTGGCAAAGCATGCAGTCAGCTATGGGGACAGATCTAATGACTAGTACCGCATTCTATCCACAGACTGATGGACAGTCAGAAAGGACGATACAAACCTTGGAAGAGATGCTGAGAGCATGCATGATAGATTTCAAGGGTGGATGGGAGGACCACTTGCCACTGGTAGAGTTCTCGTATAACAATAGTTATCAGGCAAGCCTTCAGATGGCCCCATTCGAGGCTTTATATGGTAGGCCTTGTAGATCACCAGTGTGCTGGACAAAGGCTGGTGAGCCTGCATTGATTGGACCAAAGCTAGTCGCAGAGACTACAACACAAATTCAGTTAATACGTCAGCACTTATTGATTGCACAGAGTAGGCAAAAGAGCTATGCTGACAAAAGAAGAAGGTTTCTAGAATTTGAAGTGGGGGACATGGTATTCTTAAAAGTCTCGCCATGGAAAGGACACATGAGGTTTGGGAAGAAGGAGAAACTGTTACCAAGATTTGTGGGACCATTTTCCATCATAAGAAGAGTGGGGGATGTGGCTTATCAGATAGCACTTCCTTCACAATTAGCAGCGTTACATGATGTGTTTCATGTGTCGATGCTAAGGAAATACAATCCTGATCCGTCCCATGTATTGAATGTGCAAGACATAGAAGTACAAAGCGACGTGACATACGTCGAGAAACCAGTTAGGATACTGGAGACTGAGCAAAGGGTGTTGCGAAATAGAGCAATTCAGTTTGTAAAAGTGGTATGGGACCGACATGGTGTTGAAGAGGCCACATGGGAACTTTAATCGGAGATGAGAATAGCTCACCCCGAATTATTTATGTAATTTATTTTGGGAACCCTACTTCGCTCGATTTTTGGGACGAAAATTTTAAAAAGAGGGTTATATTGTAACACCCAAACTTCTCAATAAGATGAATATTTACGAAAATGCCCTTGGATTGGTGAATTCAATAAATGTGATTGTAAATCAGGAAATGGTGGGGCCCATTGTTCAAATTAAGACCCTATGAATATATTATAAGGGTCAAATTATCATGAATGGGTAATGAACATCAATTTGGGTCAATATGGTTAATTGGGTCAAATGACCGAATTGGACCCAATGGGTCATAATGGACTTGTTTGACCATTGGGTGAGGCCAAATTTAATGGGGTTAAGCTGATTTGATTGGAAATTAAGTGGAGCATAAATAGATAGGCCTGATGCGCACATGAAAACCACATTTAAAATGGCTAAACAACCCATAAATGGGTCATGGCGTCAAAACGGGTCAACAAGCTAAATGGGACCCAATGGGTCGGATTGACCATGTTGACCATGGTTGACAGTGTGGACCCTTGAGTGTGCTCAATTGTGAGTCAAATCAGGTTGAGTTGGATTGGAATGAGTTGCATTTAAATTAAATGGTTGGGTTGACTCAAGTGTAATAAATGAATGGCAATTAATGTGGTGAGTTAAGCCATTGAGTTGGGGTGAGTTAAAATGGAAATCAAAGAGGTCTTATTTCCATTGAGTCAAAAGGAATATGAGGAGGTGCCTTGGTCTCAAACAAACCAAAACAAGTCCCACACGTTGGGGACTTGTAATGGTAGCTTCCATGCATAATGTTAAATGGAATTGAATAAGAATGAGATAAAAATCTCATGGGAATATGGAGGGGTTTCCATCTCATATGGAAACCCAAGCCTCCAATGTTGGGATTCCAATGGGTGCATTGGTTGGCAGCAAGTGTCTCATTGGTATAAGCAAGATTTGATGAGGATTAAATGGGTGATATGGGGTTGTTTAACAAAAGCAACCAACACCATCACTTGGCCGAATTTGTCATTGCAAGTCTTAGAAATCCATCTCCCTCCCTCTCTCTCCAAACTCATTCTCTTGGCCGGACCAGCTAGTGGTGTTTTCACCAATTGATTAAGCATATAATTAGCAAAGGAGGAGAGGCTAAGAAAGATAGGAAGGCAAGGAGCAAAAGCAAAGGAAGTTTGGTAAGTGTTTATGTGGTATTTTGTTTAATAATATGGGTTAAATGGGACATGATTTGGCCATGGGAGGGCCAAATCTACCAAAGGTTTAGTATGATTATTAATGTGTAGTTAGATGGAAAACATGGGCATAGGGTTCGGCCACTTTGGATGGCCGAACCCCATGAAATAATATGGTTTTGAGTGATGGTTTTTGTAAGTTTAAATCCATGTAAAACCATGAAGATTGGTACATGTTTTTGATAAGGCAAAAATAATTGTTAAAGAATGTTTAAAACATGGATTTGGATGTCATGATTGGCCATGGAATGGCCGAATGCATCATGGGTCTAAACCTTGGGTATAAATTGATAAAATGGATCATTGGGTATGGCCACCTTGGATGGCCGAACCCCATGAAATGATGTTGGTATTTTGATGGCTTTTGGAAGGTTAAAAACCATGCAAAACCATGGAGGTTTTTACATGATTTAATAAGGCTAAGTGTTTGATTAAAAGGTTTAAACTTATAGGCCATAGGGTTCGGCCAATTGGGATGGCCGAACCCCATGAAATGGTATGATAATTTTATGGTAAATTGTGATGTTTTTGAGGGATAGAAACCATGCAATATTATGGGGTTTCTATGTGATTTAAATGGGAAATGGTTACTGTTTTGGGTCAACCATTGGATGGCTGAACCGTGTAGTTAACATGGCTAAAGAGTAGAGCTTAACTTGTAAACAAATGATGGGATCATTGAGTAAGAGGACCATAGGGTTCGGCCATGTGAATGGCCGAACCCCATAGATTATTTTGTTTTATGCTTTTGTTCTAAGAAACACCTATGCTTAGTTATGGACCTAATATTAATTTGATCAACCATGATAATGATGGAAAGTAGGACAAAAATCAGATTGGTGAGGTTCGGCCATGAAGTATGGCCGAACCCCACTAATGGTCATTGGTGACCCTAGTGTTTAGTTACTAATGTTGATGGATGGACTTAGTTGTTAATTTATATGTATGTAAGAATGATTTAAAGACCAAATTAAGTGGTGAGGTTCGGCCATGTTGTATGGTCGAACCCCACCACGGTGGATTAGTTATGGTTATTAGTTTTAAGAAAATTAAACAAAAGGTTAGCCTAAATGGCATAAAGATAATTATGGATGAAATGATATAAGATGAAGTGATCATAGGATTGGATATACGAACCCTACTTATGAATATTTTTGGATATTGATTTTAATGGGCTGCTTTAATGAAGCTAGTGGATGGAATTATTAAATCAAGGGACTTGATTTGGGGACTTTAAAACAATGACAAATATGGAAAAGAAAAAGGGATCAACTTAGATGATAAGGTTCGGCCATGTTAAATGGCCGAACCCATTCAGATGTATTATGGGATTAAAGTCGATTCATGGTTTATGTGAATAAGGTGACGGATCTCTTTGACGGCACGCTAGTCGTGATCGGTTGACTCTTGAAAGGAACGGTCACTTAAGCGAATTCTCTGTAGGTTTCCTACCTACTTGTAACCACTATGATGATTAGTTTTATCATGATTTTGATAAGATATGTTGTTATTATTATTATGTTTCAATTGGATTTTGAATGATGAGATTTATTTCATATTGCATTTATTCATTGGCATCTCATGCATGGACATGGGATGATGATTATGGAACCCGGAGCCCACAATCCGGTGATATGCTGTGATGCAGCTGTGAAACCTCTTTAGGCGATGAGGGTCCCGCCAGGAGTAGTATCGTGATGATGATAATACATTGGTCTCCTTTGGCGATGCAGGTCCTGCCAGGAGAAATGTTATAATGATGAGAAATACATTGGTCTCCTTAGGCGATGCAGGTCCTGCCAGGAGAAATGTTATAATGATGAGAATCACATTGGTCTCCTTAGGTGATGAGGGTCTCGCCAGGAGAAATAATATGATGATGAGAGCCACATCGGCCTCCTTGGGCGATGAGGGTCCCGCCAGGAGGAATATCATCAAGAAGAAATGAAAGTGTATTGTGATTTACCTTGACGATGAGAGTCTCGTCAAGTGATGGCTATGAATATGCATGATGGGAGGGACTCATTACATGTGCATATTTACATATCATTGATTTACCTGTTTTGATGACCATATATATTATGATATATGCATGTTTTTATATACTAACCATGTGGTAGCCCTAATTGGAAATCCTACTGGGCGCGTTGATCTAACGCTCTAATTCTATCCATAGAGGATAATGCAAGAATTGGAAAAGGGAAAGAGAAGGTCGTGGACCTGGAGGGGAGGCCAAGCTTAAACGCTTAATTGATGATTGGGATGTCTTTATTACTGTCTTTTGAGTTATATTTTATGGACATGTAACAGCTAGTAAACTTTGTTATGGTTTATTTATGGTATTGACAATGGATGTTTGGATTAAGTTATTTAATAATTGAGACTTCTACTTGCTATCTATTCAGTTTAATTCCACAATTGGTCTAGTTTTATTCCGCATGACTTGATTAGTTCCATATGTGGATTATTATTCATGGTTTAGTCCATGCACCCATGGGTGGCCAGTTAAGGGTCGGACATTGGATGTCCAAACTTAGCTCGCGTCGTGATGCTGCCCGCTCTCTTTCGGTGTTATTCTATTATTATTTTTTTTAAAAATTAGACTCTGATTTCTCGGAGAGGGCGGGGCGTTACAAAATGATTACTTATCAAACACGAAAATTATTGGTTGAGGATTCAGATGACTGAATCATGGATTAAGTCTACTGAAACTATATTGACCGAACACACAGTAAAACTGAACCAAAGTCAGTCGACTGAAAGAGGATTGACCGAGAATATAAAGGGTTTGACTCAAAGTCAGATGACTGAATATGTGATTCATTCGACTGAAAGGTAACGAGTCAAGGAATAAACAGTACTGAGTTGGGTTTCAGCCGACTAAATGTGTATTTCAGTCGACTGAAAGTTTACAGTAAAGCAGGACACTGTATCTGGGTATGATTCAGTTGACTGAATTCATGATTCAGCCGACTGAATTGAAAAGTTGATTTTTAACGACGTTTTTAGGAACTTAAGTGTATCTGGAAAGATGTAGAAGATGATAGAAATAATATGGATAATCAAATTGACATAAGTATGTGATTAAATTTATTAAGGTAAAGAGATTTCGCAAAAGGGTTAGCGATTTGGTTGTGACGTGATCGTCGTACGAAATCTTCGCAAACAGCAAAGACAGTATACTGGGATTGGATAGGATTCCTACCTTATTGAAGTACATGTGGATCTTATATATATTTGTATTACTGATTTTGTATTTCCCAACATGATGACTTACTTTGATTTATGAAATGTATATAATTATGAACTGTTTTCGATGGTATCATGTGATTTGAAATAGAAAGGCATTATGGCATTCATGATCTCATGCATGGCATGGGAGGGAGTACATGGGGCGACAAGCCAAATTATGAGCTGTCCGAACATGACTTGGGGCTTGAAAACTTGCTTGGAAGAAGTAATGTGAACCATTGATATGTTGCCCTTGTCCGAAATTGCTAGATAGGGGTACGGCATAATTTTTGCCAAAGAGCTCAGGGGTAACCAATCCAAAAACCCTGCGCAGAGGGAGGAGTCCCAGCTCCATCGGTAATCCCGATTAATACACGTGGGGAGGTATAATAGTGACATGGTGGTGCTGTCACAAAACACTGCGGACGTAAATGGCCAAGAAAGCACCTTGATATGGCTTTATTTTATCCAGGAAACTATTGATATGATTTGTATGGTGTTGGATATGGAGATTGGGTGAGGGATCATTGGCATATGACACCCATGACATGACACATACATTAGCATGATTTGGATATGATTATCATGCGTTGTTTTTGGTACTATGATATGTTTACAGTTTTATTATGATGTACTTATTCTGATTTTTGTATTGATCATATGTGTACATAACCCTATTTGGAATTCCTCCTGGGCGCGTTGACTAACCCCTACTTCTACCCTTTAGATGATGGAATAAGGAATGGAAAGGACATGGGACGTGAAGGAAACCAAGCTTAGGAGCTTGGACAATTTTATGTTTATCTTACTTAATTGATTTTGGAACAATCTATTGAGATAATTGGCATTTTGGGATTGTAATAACTTAGTTTATTTTGCTATGGTTTGATTATATTTTTGGATATTTAAATCAGTAAATTTTATGTGATTGACTTCCTTGCTTAATAATGATGTCATGGTTATGGGTGAAATCTTATCCATATGTTTATTCTGCAAATATTTGTAAGCGTGTAAACTGTTTTAGTAGACTTGGTCCAAGCACACGTATTGGTGGCCAGTTAAGGGTTGGGTTTTGGAAAGTCGAACTTAACTCGCGTCATGACATTCCCACTCTCTCTCACTCTATATTAAAAAAAAAATATACTCTCATTTTCGACGAGTGAAAAAGGGCAGGGCGTTACATGATAGAACAGGGAATGACAAGGAAACGGACATGAGACATGAAGGGAGCCAAGCATAGGAGCTTGGAATGAATGAAGTTAATTTATTTAGTTTTGATTGTTTATGATATATTGGGAGGACTGTTATTTTGGACTGTAATAACTTAGAATTATTTTGCAATGATTTGATGATATTTAAGTTTCAAGTTAAGTATATGGTGATTGGCTTTCCTTGCCTTATAATGTCATGTATACGAATAATATATTATTCATATAAATAATTCCGCAATATATTCAGAAAAGCGTGTGAAATGTTTAAGTGGTCTTAGTCCACGCACACGTAAAGGTGGCCAGCTAAGGGTCGGGTTTTGGAAACTCAGACTTAACTCGTGTCGTGACATTCCCGCTCTCTCACTCAAAAAAAAAAATATATAAATATATATATATACTCTGATTTGTAGCGAGTGAAAAAGGGCGGGGCGTTACACTTGGTATCAGAGCGAAACCGGAAGTGTTGAATCTCACAAATAAGATTAATACAGTATCGTGTCTCACTGACAAGATAAGAATCTCAGCTGACCGACTCTTCAGAGTCTGCTACACGGGGGCTGGATTAATTTACTTTGTTGAGAATCAGACTGTAAGCATTCAATCTGAGAACAACACTTTATGAGGAAAATAACAGCAAGGAAAGGATAATCACTATAAATTGTGGATTTATCAAACATTGCAAAATAGGATGTATCTTCCCCGAAAAAGAAACATCATAATTTCCCCCAAAATGAGAAACATTATATTATAGATAAGAAAATTTTCCCAAAACAAGAACTACAAGATGATTAGGCAATTTTTCCCCAAGTATGTGAACATAAAATGTCATGAGAAAACTAAGTCAATCAATGTTTCAATGACTTAGGAAAATGCCTCCAAGAAGAAGAAATACCCGACAGAACCCGTAACAGGAAGAGGAACAGGACAGTGTGAACATTCTTGAGGTACCTCCTGAGCTGCAGAGTCTAGTATAAGCTGTAGTCACCTCAATTCTACAGCAACACCAGAACGGCAATGGAGGCGCAACCTCCAATAAATCACAGGACCGAAATATGGTTAGAGATTTCCAACAACAGTGTCCTATTTATTTCAAAGGGAAATAGGAACCCCTAGGAGCGAAGAACTGAATCAAGAATATTACAAAGATTTTGAAGTTGCTCAAGATCACTGGTGATGTAACGCCCCGCCCTTTCTCACTATGCTTTCTGAAAATCAGAATCTATTTTTTATTTTTTTTTTATAAATATAGAGTGAGATAAAGAGCGGGACGTCACGACGCAAGCTAAATCCGAACTTCTAAAGTCCAACCCTTAACTAGCCAACCCTATGTGTGCATGGACTAAGTCCATGAAAACGGTTCACACATAATAATATAAACATGCGGATTATAATAGAATCTAAATCTATTCCATTTTAGATAGCAAGTACTCCGTCAATTATAAATTATTAACTTAACTTAATTAACCAAAGTAACCATTCACAAACCATAGCAAATATCTAAATTATTACATGTCGCTTACTAGCTACTCAAAATACAAGTCCATGAGCAATTAAAATAAAATAACATCCAATCACATATCCAAGCTCCTATGCTTGGCTCCGATCACGTTCATCGTCCCTTTCCTTTCCTGTATCATCCACTAGGGTAGACGTACGGTGTTAGAACAACGCGCCCAGTAGGTATTCCATTAGGGTCTACACATGGTTAGTACAAATCATAGATAATATCATAATGTCAAAAACCATATAAATCATGTCATGTCATGATGTCAAATGCAATGAGTCTTACCCATCACAAGTAAATATAAGTACCCCCACATAGGTCTTTCGGACGCCCCGACGGAGTGTGGCTCCTCCGGTTTCTTCTTGATGGAAATGCAGATCAAGGTATCCCACATAGGTTTTTCGGACGCCCCGACAGAGTGTGGCCCCTCTGGTTACATATCCTTCACCCCATGCCATGCATGAGATGCTAATGAAACACATGTTATTTTATTTTATAAACATAGCATTAAAACTCACATTTGGAACATATCTTTTACAACATAAATTCATCAAAATAAGAATAAACCATCATACATAAACCATATTTCAAAAAGGTAGAATCCTACCAATGACACTAATGTGACCTTACTTTATAATCCGGTAACCGCTCACGATCGTGCCCCGCTTGTGAGGTCCCGTTACCTTATTACACATCAATCAATCAAACCATGTTCTATTTGATTTCTTATATGTGTCTAAGTCCATAAACCCAACTTGTATGGTTCGGCCATTCACTATGGCCGAACCTCACATATTTTGATTTAACCACTTACAAGTAACCATTTTAAAACCTTAAGTCCACCAAATACCACTTTGTGGGGTTCGACCATACACTATGGCCGAACCTCACTTATTTAGTTCTAGTCCCTCCTTTGAGTTCTTTGATTAACTTAAGTCCAGACACACAATCTATTAATCTAACCATTCATACATTAACCATCTAACACACATAACAACCTAAGTCCATAAAAACATTCCTTTGGGGTTCGGCCATACAACATGGCCGAACCTCACTCCCTTGGTTTTATGCTCATCTTTCAATCCCTTGATCTTTAAGTTAGATACAAGATCATGACCTCTTGATTCATACATCTAATCACTTAAACCATATTTGTTTAACATTGATAACAATTTAAGTCCACCAAACATTTCCCATGTGGTTCGGCCATACGCCATGGCCGAACCCATGGTCTATCATTTAAAAGTCCCTAAGTCCCAAGAACACTCCCCATCTTTTATTTAATTCAAATCAACGCAACTCAGTTAACTCATCACTTTACTTTAATTCAAATCAACTCAACTCACTTGGTGGTCAACCAAGTCAAATACGAACCATTGGGTCCCAATTGGCCATTTTGACCCAATTAACAAATTTTGACTCAATTACCAATCTTGACCCAATTGAATACTGTAATACCCCAGATTTTCAGTTTATAAATATTTACGGTTTTTGCCATTGAAATTGTGAATTAATGGATATGAACCATAGATGGGTAGATATTGGGTCAATTGCCCAAATAAGACCCAACAGATGGTAGATGTGGATCAATGGAAGTAAATGGGTAAGAATTATTTAATTGGGTCAAGATTGCCAATTGGGTCAAAAGTCCAATTGGGACCTAATGGATCATATATGAGCTAGTTAGAAGTAAATGGGTAAGGCTTGATAATTGGGTCAATTGGTCAATTTAGACCCAACGGTCATGGGTTATGTGTTGGAAATAAAATAAATGGGTAAGGTATGTTCAATTGGTCAAGAGTACTAATTGGGTCAATATGGCCAATTTGGACCCAATGGGCCATGGTTGACTATGTTGACCACCAAGTGAGTTCAAGCTTAATTAGCTTAGGACTGATGTGAGGTGGAAACGGAATCAAATATTTGAGTTGATTCAAATGAATTAAAGGAATTAAATTAAAAAGGTAAGTTGAGTTAAATGTATGAGTTGAGTTAAATATATGAGGTAAATTAAATGAGTTGATGGAAAGTTGGAGGGGTGCACTTCATCAAGATCAGCTCAAGGTGGTCCACACGTTGGATGCATGGGAGGTTATCTCATGCATGAAATTCCAAGATAAATAATGCATGGGATGTTATCTCATGCATGAAACTCCAAGATAAATAATGAATGGGAGGTTATCTCATGCATAAAACTCCAAGATAGGTAAAGAATGGAGTTGGAAGTTTTATGGAGTTAACACAAGAGTTGGGGAGTTGTTTCAAGTTCAAAAGAATGGAGAGTGAAGTTGAAGGGCTGATGGTTTCAAACTCAAACACCATTCACACGTTGGAAAGAAAGGGTGGGGGAAGTTTCATCTCAAATATGAAACCCTCACATAAAGATTTAAAGGAAGAGTGGAGGAGTTTCTTATTTCAAATTCAAATCCAAATAAGAGTTAAAGGGGAGTTGGATGGTTTGGTGGTCCAAGCTTAAACAAAACCGTTGGGCTCAAGGAGTTTCATCTCATGGATGAAACTCCCACATGGGCAAACAATGAGGAATGGCGGTTACATAGTGTAAACTCACACATGCCATTGGGCACATGGGAGTTTCATCTCAAGGATGAAACCCCCAAGATGGAAGATGAATGGGGCTTGTGGAGGTTACACAAGACATTGCATTGCAGCCGTTGGAGCCTTGGGAGTTTCATCTCAAGGATGAAACCCCCAAGGGAAGCATTAAGGATAATGGTTAAAGAAAATGGAGTTACCAAGGGGTATCACCAAAGGACACCTCCCTTGGCCGACCATCATGGATCACGAGGAGGAAGTTGGAGAGTTGTTGGTTGTTACACAAAGACATACAAGGCATACACGTTGGGAGGGTTTCCATCTCATGATGGAAACCCAAGAGACACAAAGTTGGTGAGTTTCATCTCATGGGATGAAAGCCCCAAAGCAAATGATAATGAGGGAGGTGAAAGGTCATGGAAGTTACAAAGGGGTGCCACCAAGGGACACCACCTTTGGCCGACCCTCATGGATCAAGATAAGGAAGTTGGAGAGTTGTGTTGTTACACAAAGTACATGCAAGGCTACACGTTGGAAAGGGTGGGAGTTTCATCTCATGAGACGAAACTCCAAATAGATCATTATGAGGAAGTTGAAAGGTCATGGGAGTTACACAAAGGGGTATCAACCAAAGGACACCACCCTTGGCTGATTTACGTTGGGCAGCAAGGAGAAGTTCTTGTTTTATCTCACTCTCTCCCTTTCTCACTCAAGGCCGACCCTCTCAAGGACAAAAGACAAAGGACTTAGAGAATTTTCTATCCCAAGCTTTTCTCTCTCTCAAACCTACACCCTCTTGGCCGAATCCTCTCTTTGGATTTTCATCTCAAGACCTCTCAAGTTCACACACTCGGCCAAGGATCAAGGAAGAAGAAAAGGCTAAGGAAGAGGAAGATCAAAGGAACAAGAAGGAGAGAAGAAACCGGAGGAGTCGCGGAATTGTAAGTGCCCAATAAACTCTTATTAAGTAAGATGGTCAAGGAAAGTGGTCCGGCCATTTCATGGCCGAACCCTAGTCTTATTATGACAAAGGACCTCTTGCATGGATCTTATAAGGATTATGATTATGGATCATGGGTTGGCCTTGCATGGCCAAACCCTAAATGGTGTACACAAGAACCACCAAAGACCAAAAAGGGGTTGGATGAGGTTCGACCATGATGCATGGCCGAATCCCATCAAAAGAGCAATCTTGGATTTATGATTTTAAAATGGAAGGCTATTGATAATTTCAAAGGGTTTTATATGGATTAATGTTGGTGACTTTAAAGAGTTCTAAAGGAGGGAAACAATGGAATAATATTAATCATTTTAAAAGGGGTCTCAAAGGTGGTAAATGGTAAAGAACCATGTACCATGGGTTCAGCCATAGTATGAGGCCGAACCCCATGAAGAAATGTAATGGATGAATTATGGAGTCTTGGCTTGAAAAGGATGACCTAAGGTTATGATTAAATTTCCCATGGAGGGACTTGTGTTATGTATTAAAGATTGTAAATAATTAAAGGAGAAGATGGGAAAATGAGACATCATGGGTTCGGCCATGGTGTATGGCCGAACCCATGAACCAATTTTAAATGGGTCAATTCGTATTATATCCGGATTGGATGAACCATACTATGAGTCATTTAGGGTTATATGCATATGTAAATGAATGGTTATCAAATTATGGAATGGAGACATTTGTTAGGAATTTATTAAGGTTGTATGTCATGATTAGTGGACCATCTATGGATTATGTTTATGGGTCAATTATGAACATAGATATGTAAAAATGATAGGAGAGTTTAGTCATGGAAAGAATAATGGCAAAAAGGTAAATATAGTTAAAATTGAAGGACCATGGGTTCGGCCATGGTGTATGGCCGAACCCCATAGGGAATATTTTTATGGACTTAGGTGGATGTTAATGTTAAAAGGATTTAATTAGATATGAATGATTAAATCAAGTGAGAATGAACTTGGACAAAATTCAAGTGGGTGAGGTTCGGCCATGTTGTATGGCCGAAACCCACTAAGGAATTTTTATGGACCTAGGTTGTTGTGAGTGTTAAAAGGTTAATGTGTGAATGATTAGATTAATGGATTGGTGATTAGACTTAATTAAAAGGATCAAATGACTTGGAAGAGGGACCAAAATCAAGATGGTGAGGTTCGGCCATGTTATATGGCCGAACCCCACTAAGGTGGATTTTGGTGAACTAAGGGTTAAGTAATTAGTTAAGGGGTGATTGAATAATAAATAAAGGTAGGGTTAAAATCAAAGTAGGTGAGGTTCGGCCATGGTATATGGCCGAACCCCACAAGGGTGTGTTTATGGACTTAGACCAAATGGTAAGTCAAATGGAATATGTATTGACTCGTTGATATGTAACAAGGTGACGGGACCACACAAACGGTGCGCGATCTTGAACAGTTGCCGGTTTAAAGCTCAAGGACACCTTAGTTGTCTTGGGTACGATTCCTACATCATTGAAACCATGGATATGTAATATGTACTTATGATGATTTTATTTCATTTTTGATAAGTTATTCTGGTATCAAACAATATGTTGCAATTATGGGATTTTCATGCTATGTTTTGTAATATTCTAAAAGATGTTTGGCATTTGCATCTCATGCATGGCATGGGAGGGATGGAATGTAACCGGAGACCCATGCTCCGTCGGGGCGTCTGTAAATGGTACATATAGGCCAAAACCGTGGCCGAACCCCATGGAGGATGATCACGGACTTAGGTATGTTTAAAGATGACCTTATGTATGGTTAAATGAAGCATAGGTTGCTGGATTTTAAACCCACTTGTAGGTCATTTTATGGGCTAAATTTGGAATTATACATGTATTTAGATGAATGGAAATTAGGCTAAGTTAAGGGCTGATTTTTAATAATCTTGTAACATGGTTGATGGATCATTAATGGATGGAGTAGTAGCAAAATCGTAATTATGGCAAAAAAAATGAAGAACCATGGGTTCGGCCAAGGTGTATGGCCGAACCCCATGGGGGATGTTGGTGAACTTAAGGGCTCTAAATAATAACCTTATTTGCTAATTTATGGAGCATAGATTATTGATTTTTAGACTCATGTAATTAAAATAATTAAATGGATTAAATGGGGCCCACAAAACCTAGATAGTGAGGTTCGGCCATGGGGTATGGCCGAACCCCACTAAGGTATGATTAATGGGCTTAGAAATAGTTAAAAACATGGGCTGATTATTCATATGTAATAAGGTATCGGACATCGCAAGCGGTGCGCGTATCGGTGACCGGATTATCGGACGGAAACGTAAAGGGACATTAGTCGGTATTCGATAGGATTCCAACCTTATTGTAAGCCATGGATTATGTGTGTATGGATGTGTTATTAATTTATTTTAGTAATCATGTGATATGTTTAAGATGGGTTTGTATGGCTATGATTTAAATATTATATGGCATATTGCATTTACAATGATTTAAATACTATATAGCATATTGCAATTACATCTCTCATGCATGGCATGGGCGGGAAAATGAAGGAACCGGAGTCCATGCTCCGTTGGGGCGACCGAGAAGTAAGCATGGGGATATCTTGATGTGTTGAGTTATAACAGGAGTCCATGCTCCGTCGGGGCGACTAAGAAGCAAGCATGGGGGTATCTTGATGTGTTGAGTTATAACCGGAGTCCATGCTCCATCGGGGCGACCGAGAAGCAAGCATTGGGATACCTTGATGAGGCTTTGCCATCAAGGGGGATTTTATATATGATTGGAAAAAGGACATTGTACAATGGTAATGGATGATGGGTGGGACTCATGACATAAGACACCCATGGCATGGCATTCATTTTATGGTTTCCATTATATTATTACATATGTGTTTGTTATCACTAATCCATGTGTTGGCCCTACTCGGAGTCCTACTGGGTTCGTTATCTAACGCCCTACTTCTACCCTAGCTGATGACGCAAGGGATGGCGGAAACGGAGGACGTGATGGGAGGCAAGCGTAGGAGCTTGCTTGGGGAAATGCGCTAGATGATTTAGTTAAATTTATTTTGGAATGTAATTTGAGTAACTTAGCTCGTCGGACTGTAATAATTTATATTTCTGCTATGGTTTGGACTTTACTTTTGGATGTTATCCTTTTGAGGTAATTTAGCAATTTAAATGATGTAACTTCCTTGCTATCTAAAATTGGTAAGATAGACTATTATAATTTCCGCATTAAGTTATATTCCGCGAGCTTACTTTCTACGTGTGAACCGTTCTCGTGGACTTAGCCCCACGCACACGTAGGGTTGGCCAGTTAAGGGCCGGGCTTTAGAAGCTACGACTTAACTCGCGTCGTGACGTCCCGCGCCCTTTGTCACTCTTTATTTTCAAAAAAAAAAAAAAATAGACTTTGATTTTAGTGAAAAAGGGGCGGGCATTACAGTTGGTATCAGAGCGAAATCGGAAGAATGAATCTTGGGGCATGTCATATCAGCGGAAGGTATAGCCATGGACCCAGCTAAAGTGGCGGCAGTTAGAGAATGGAAAGCTCCAAAGATTGTGACCGAAATCTGCAGCTTTCTGGGATTGGCAGGTTATTATAGGAAGTTTATTATGGACTTCTCCAAGATTGCATCTCCACTTACCCGACTCACTGAGAAAGGAGTCAAAATGGTCTGATGTATGCCACCGAAGATTCGAAGAACTGAAGGAGAGACTTACGACTGCTCCTATTCTGATTTTGCCAGAAAGAGGCAAAGGCTATGAAGTATATTGTGATGCTTCAGGAGAGAGACTTGGGTGTTCTCTCACTCAAATTCAACACGTGGTGGCTTATGGTTCAAGACAGTTGAAGATTCATGAACGCCACTATCCCAAGCATGATCTGGAATTAGCCGCAGTGGTCTGCACTCTCAAAAGTTGGAGGCACTATTTTTATGGCAAGAAGTTTGAGGTATTTTCAGATCACAAGAGATTGAAATACTTGTTTGATCAGAAGGAACTCAATATGGGCAGTGCAGATGGATGGAATATCTGCAATATTATGAGTTTACGCTTCGATATCATCCTGGCAAGGAGAACAAAGTGGCGGATGCCCTCAGTCGCATGTCACATGCAACAGTGGTCAGTTTGATTAGGAAGGAATGGGAAATGCTGAATACCATTCGAGAGTTCAATTTGTAAATAAAGAACCATGGGAGTATGTATAATCTGATCGTACGGTCCAACATGGTTTCCAAGATTGAATAGGAACAACGGACAAATCCAGAAGTGGAAGAGATATGCTCTAAAATATCTACTGGTGAGGTTATACCAGAATGGGAGTTACGACTGGGACAGGGTCTTTTATTCCGAGGCAGGACAAATGTGCTTCAGAGCTGCAGAAGAGAGTTATTGATCGAGGCACACCAAACCAAACTCTCTATTCATCCGGGCAGCACCAAGATGTATCATGATCTGAAGAGACATTATTGGTGGCATGGGCTCAAAAGAGATGTGGCAGAGTTTGTTGCTCACTGCCTGACTTGTCAGCAAGTCAAGACCGAACATCAGAAGGCACCAGGATTACTCAAACCCTTACAAGTGTTGGAGTGGAAATGGGAACATATTTCCATGGATTTTGTGACAGGGTTGCCAAGGTCATCAAAAGGCAACGATGCAATATGGGTCGTGGTAGATCGATTGACCAAGCCTGTACATTTTCTTCCCATCAAGATGACAACTTCATCTGAGACTTTGGGTCGACGGTACATCAAGGATATCATCAGACTACATGGTATCCCCAAGACTATTGTGTCCGACAGAGATGGCCAATTCACAGGTAGGGTGTAGCAGAGCATGCAGTCGGTTATGGGGACAGACTTATTGATTAGCATAGCGTTCATCCACAGATTGATGGACAGTCAGAGAGGACAATACAAACATTGCAGGATATGCTGAGAGCATGTATGTTAGACTTCAAGGGTGGATGAGAGGATCACTTACCGCTGGTTGAATTCTCTTACAACAACAGTTACCGGGCAAGCCTCCAGATGGCTCCATTCGAGGCGTTGTATGGTAGATCCTGTAGATCACCAGTGTGTTGGACAGAGGCCGGAGAACCTGCACTTATTGGACCCGAGCTAGTTACAGAGACCACGGAACAGATTAAGTTGATACGACAACATCTACTTACTGCACAGAGTCGTTAGAAGAGCTACGCTGATAAGAGAAGGAGGTTCCTTGAATTTGAAGTGGGAGACTTAGTGTTTCTGAAAGTCTCACCACGAAAGGGACACATGCGATTTGGGAAGAAAGGGAAACTGTCGCCTAGATTTGTGGGGCCGTTTCCAATCCTAAAGAGGGTGGGGGAAGTGGCTTATCAATTGGCACTTCCTCCACAATTGTCATCTTTGCACGATGTATGCCACGTTTCTATGTTGAGGAAATACAATCCTGATCCTTCACAAGTGTTGAACGTGCAAGATGTCGATGTACAAAGCGACGTGACTTATGTTGAAAGACCGGTCAGAGTGATTAGGAAGGAACATAGGGTGCTACGGAACCGAGCCATTCAGTTCGTCAAGGTGGTATGAGGAAGCCACCTGGGAACTTGAATCAGAAATGAGAGCAGCTCATCCTGAGCTTTTTGTATGAGTTGTTTGAAACCCTACTTCGCTCGATTTTTGGGACAAAAATTTCAAAAAAAGTAATACTGTAACATCCCGAATTTTCAATGCAATTATTATATTGGATATTATCTATTTTAATTGTTAAATTTAAGATTAATAGATGGAATAAATGCTAGATGAATAAGATTTGGGGCAATGGCCCAAGTATGGTCCAATGGATCATGAATAGGGTTAATTCTAATTAATTGGGTAAATGTGGTCAATTGGGTCAAATGCCCAGTTGGGACCCAATGGGTCAAGATGAAATGATGTTTAGGGTAAATGGGTAAGGAATTGATTTAATCGGGTCATGTACCCAATTAAGATCTAAAGGCATGAGATCCACCTCATCAAGTGAGGTGGCAAGTGTATGAGGTAACATGGAAGTGGCATAGCCAAGTGGGACCCAAATCCACCTCATCAAGTGAGGTGGCGTGTGGTCTAGGGTCACATGTAGGGCCGGCCACCATGGTTGACTTGTCAACCATGGGTGAGTTCATGGGTGAGTCCAAGAGGGTTAAGTGAAGTGAGTTGAGTTAAGGAGTTAATTAATTAAGAATGAATTCAAGTCTTGAGTTAGGGGAATGAGTTTCATTTAAATGAAGTGAGTTGAATGGGAAGTGAGTTCACAAGTGAGTCATATGGAAGTTGAAAGGACTTAAGTGAGTCAAAGAGGGAGGTGGAGGGTTTCCATCTCATGGAAACCCTAGACCAAAAACCATTGGGAAGGGGGAGATGGACAAGTGTAAGCCATGTGTCCTCTTGGTTAGCCAAGGGACACATGGGAAAGACCACACCTTAATGTGGGTGGTTGGGAGGTTAGGGCTTACCCAAGAAACCTTAGGGCAAGATAAAAATGACTCATCTCAACCCTCTTTGGCCGATCCACTCTTTCGAGAAAAAGATAGAAAAAATTCCCATCTCATTCTCTCCCTCTTTCCTTCTCTCTAAACCCTAGGGCTGATCTCCTCTCTTAGACAAAAAAGAGTTAGATATTTTTCATCTCTTCCCCTCTCAAATCTTCACCCATTTGGCCAAACCCTCCATTGGGGGTTTTCATCTCAAACCCTGTCCCTCTCAAGCATCCTCTTTGGCCGAATACCCCATTAAAGATCAAGGAGGCTTTCAATCTCTTTTCCTCCCATTTCGACTCTAGACTTGGAGGAAGGACAAGGACTAAGGAAGGAGAAGGACGGAGGAGCAAAATTAGACTCAAAGAAACGGAGGAGTCGCGGAATAGGTATGTATGATTAACAAGGCTTACTGATTAAAAAGGAAGCTAAGGAAACCATGGTTTCGACTATGGAATGGCCGAAACCATGGGGTTCCATTTCGGATTGAAAAGATTGGCCAAATGATTATAAGGCCATAGATTTGAAATCCATCCAAGGAATGACAATAAGATGAACATAAAGCAAGGTATTGTTCAAATCTGGAATGTGGTTTTAGAGATTGTAAAATGGACAAAACCCTAATCTTGTTGATGGGTAAGATAGGTTGTATAAATGAAGTTGTTAAGGACTTTGTGTATACATGATTTATGGATGACAACATGTAAGGACATGGTTCGGCCCCTTGCATGGCCGAACCTTAAATTTTTATATATGGATCATATGAGGGCTCAAAAAGAGATTGGATGAGGTTCGGCCATGATGTATGGCCGAACCCCATCAAATGATCTAAACATATTGTATGTAATTTTTAAGAGAACCTATCCTCAAGGTGATACACAATGGAAAGAGGATGAAGAGAAAGAGCACATGGCCGAACCCCATGGAAAAATGTTTATGGATTTAAATACGTTTTAAATGATGAACCATGGGCTATCAAGTTAGGAAATAAATGAAAATGAAGAACCATGGGTTCGGCCATGTTGTATGGCCGAACCCCATGGATCATTCTATGGATCTAAGAATGTGTAAAAAGTTAAGTGATTAAATAAAAGGAAAAGGAGATGATGGGTAAGATGGAAAGAAGATAAAATGGAAGAACCATGGGCTCGGCCATGTTGTATGGCCGAACCCCATGGATGACTTTTATGGACCTAGGTGTATTTAAAAAGTTAAAGGATTAACCATGAAATATTAGATTAAGAAATGAAGTAATGAGTGATGTTGGACCCGCGTTGTCTAAAATAAACAAGGACTAAAAAAAAGGGTCAAGAAGAAAAAAAAACGAGGTTCGGCCATGTTCTATGGCCGAACCCCATTGATGGGTTTTTGTTGTGGACTTAAACATTTTTCAGCCCTAATGTATGGCCGAAACCCCTTGGGCGACTTAACCTGATAAAAGACTATAATCGTAAATGGAAATGAACATGGAATAATGGGAATCAAATGGGTCATCGATTTGATTTATTTATGTGTTGAATGTAATAAGGTAACGGGATTTCACAAACGGGTGTACGATCGGCTTTGACGTGATCGGTGATCGGTTTTGACGAAAACGCAAGGATACAATATTTGGACGTTGGTAGCATTCCTACCTTATTGATAACCTTGGACTATGTATATGAATGGTTTTTATTTCCATGTGTTATGAGCTATTTTTGATATCAAAGTGCTACGTTTTAAGAATGAGATTTCAATGTTATATGTTTAATATGAAATGGCATGATGCACGCACATCTCATGCATGGCAAGGGAGGGAACAAATGAGGGGAGTCCACGCTTCATTCGGATATCCGAGAAACAAACATGGGGAGGGATCCGCACTGATTCCGATTATAATGTTTGAAATGAAAGAGGAGTCCATGCTCCGTTCGGTGGGACTGATAAGGCATACGTGGGGAGTCATGACAATACCTTGATGTGGCTAATTCATCAAGAGGATTACTTATGTGATTGAGATATGGTTGATGGGTGGGAATCATGGCATATGACACCCATGGCATGGCGTTGCTTTAGCATGTTTTGATATTATGTATCTATATGATTTTTATACTAATCCATGTGTTTGACCCTACTCGGAATACCTACTGGGCTCGTTGACTAACGCCCTACTTCTACCTTAGATGATGATACAAGGAATGGACAGAACGAAGGACATGAACGAAGCCAAGCTTAGGAGCTTGGATAATTTAGATTCATTTTATTTAAGTTTTTATTTCAGACAATGTAATTTGAGTTATTCGCATTTTGGGACTGTAATAACTTAGAACTATCTTGCTATGGTTTGTTTTAATTTTGGACATTTGAACTTAAGTTATTTAAAGTGATGGACTTCCTTGCTTAAAATTGGATAGGGTTAGTAACTTGAATCTCATATTAATTCCGTATTAATTTTATTCCGTAATTATAGCCTTAATGCGTGTGAACTGTTTTAGTGGTCTTAGTCCACACACACGTATGGTTGGCCAGTTAAGGGCCGGGCTTTGGAAGCTCGGACTTAGCTTGCGTTGTGGAGTCCCGCTATCTCTTACTCTTTATTTCAACAAAAAAAAAAATTTAATAGACTCTGATTTTCGTCGAGGGAAAAAGAGCGGGGCGTTACAAGTGCAACCCTTTATTCATTTAGCCACTCGGTAAAGGAAAACTGTTGGAATAATTATATGGTAGAGGGTCTGCTCGGGTGTACTCCTGCTAATATGCAATTGTGGAGAACTTTAATTGGACAATCTGATAGTTGGATGTGATACTTGGATATTGTGGATGATGTTTGGGGTGTTCATTCACTAGATGTTAATAAAACCATGTTAAGTATAGATATGTGTGACCAAATAACTCATTATATATTTTTGACTTGCATTAGAAGCATGTTGTTGATTTTGGGTTAGTTGTATCAGAATACATCCTATTATTATACATGATCACGACTGTGTGTGCATGCATTAGAGAATTTGTTCATGTGTATTTGTTTATGATGACATGATGAGCTTGGTTGTTGGGAGGACTTCCCTGTGACGCTCCGACGGTTGAGACCCCCATAGAAGATGTGGGCCTCCTTGTTGCGTTCTAGAGGTTGAGGTGCCTGCCTTTGAGATTGGCTTCCCCGTTATGCTTCGGCGGTTGAAACCCCCATAGGAGATGCGGGTTTCCCCGTTGCATTCCGGCGATTGAGGCGGTTGTATATCGTATGGTCTCCCTTTTTATTGGTAGGGAGACCAGAGTTATTGGAGGACCGTTGTGAGTTATGGAGATGATATTTTGGACTGGTCAATGGACCATTTGTTAGTAGTATAGTTGAGTACCCATGGACAGGAATATTCACTCATTTATGATGTTCACTACACTTTATACATGTGATGTACATTTATGTTGCTGATATGTGGTATGCTTTGTCCCTTCATTGGGCTAGTTTGTTCACCCCTTACCTTTTAGGTACTCCGATTGCTAAGGGGCCAGGTGGGCCCCTTGAGCATGCACCTTGGGAGGAGCAGCAGTAATTAGACATTTATGTTCATGCTTATGTTTTAAGTTTGGGAGACTCGCGTTTGTATGGACTCATTATCATATGTTAGTTTGGATGATTGTATAACTGTATTTGATTAGCCTATTGTTGTTTTTTATGTTTTTTTTTTAGTGTTATGGACTTGTGATTTGTTGAGTACGAAGTAGTTACCCCGTTTCAAAAAAAAGAAAAATACCCAATATCCGTCCTTTTGTGATGTTTTGAGATATATCATGGATAACGCGCTCATAGCGGGATGGGACGATACACTAATGCTTAGAGGTTTGGGTATATTTTCTCTCAAAGTATATGTGCGCGGATTTTATGTATTCAAATCAAAATTCTCATATATTTATTTATAAAAACTGCATATATTAAAGAAAATAACGATCTCATGAATGGATGTTACTTTCCTGAGAACGTTGAGTCAAACATCATCATTTTTCCTCTTATATTCTCTACATATAACACATTATTTAGACTTAAGATCAATAAGACTTCCTAATAGGAAGAAACATGGCTTAGGAACGGTCATATCAAAGAAAGATATAAGGCTGCAAAGTAATTATTTTGCATAGAAAAATTAGAGGTCTTCCTCATGTGAATGGGATATTGTCCTCTATTTTTTCTTTGACACTTGTCATTTTTTAGAGCATCACTATTCATTTATCATTTTTTTATTTTTATGTTTTTCTTTTTTTCTACATCCTCCTTTTGATTATGGATGTTCCTTTTTTCTTTATTTTCTGATGCTATTTTCTTTTTCTTTTCAGTGCCATTATTATAAGAGTACCATCCCAATTTTTTTCATCTCTAACCTTTTTTGAACTTTAGAATAGGTTATTGATATTTTAGTTTTGGCTCAAACTCCTGTAATTGGAGTTGGGTATGGTAAATATGGCTAGTCAAGTGTTGTGCAATAAAAAGTTTTACATTTATTTTACTCGCAAGCGCACGAACCATTCATAGTTTAGTAATGTGAGTAAGAGGTCGAGCCCAACGGAATTACAGAAACTATATCCTTAGTATTCGGATTTATTTATCAATTATTTAATTTAAAAGTTCTAATTGAAACTAGTGTTGGCGGATTAATTCAGAAAACACATAAACAATTCTAGATCTAACATAAGTTTAATTAAAATCAATCCATTTAATTTCAATCCTAGTTCACCATTGAGATTTGGAGTAGGAAGAGAATAATAAACAATAAAGAATTAAAGAGTCAAAGAATTGAATTAATCAAAAAATAAAATAATTTAAAATCAAACAAAGAATTATACAAAGAATATGAAATACATATGATACAATGGAATTGACTTCGATAAATATAGCATCATTATTCAAGTTTTAATAACAAAATTAAAGCCTAGCCCTAGAGTCACGTAAACTACTCATGTTTATATCAATGTTTATAATTATTTTAAAGATTAAATCTATGGATTTAATTAAATTACTCCTCACAAAACGGACCTTAGATTTGAATGATAAAGATAGGCCCCTCTCTCAATTCTAAATATTTCATCACACTCTTACAAGTAAAAGCCTTAGAAATCAAAACAGTGGATCCCCCAAAAATGGACCAACTAATTGAATGATAAAGATAGGACCCTATGTCAATTCTAAATATTTCGTCATACTCTTACAAGTAAGAGCCTTAGAAATTAAAATAGGGGATCATCCAAAAATTCTTGTTCACACAATAAATTTGTCCATAGAGTTAATTCTAGAAAATAAAAATAAACACAAGTACAATCATAGATTAATTGGAAAACTGGAAATTAATATTTCTTTGCACTTTGAATCTTATTATTAAATTTGAATTTTAAATTTATAATACTAGGATTTGAATCAAAGAATTACAAGAAATAAACAATGGAAATCAAAATAATTTCAAACCAGAGAGCATTCGAATTTCCATGGTTTTCTCTTGTTTTTCTCCTTTCCTCTTCCTCTATCCACGCCATTGCTTGATGTCCTCAGTCCAATTCGAGTTTTACTATTGTCCCATTGCATCTATTCATAATGTTCAGGGTATGGATGAATGGTTGGGATTAATTAGGGTTTAAGTTGGATGATTGATGGCTAAGATTTAATTAACTAAGTTGGACAGGCTTGGAGAGAGGGCAACTAAGATCGGCTAAGGATTATGAAGATATCGTGTGGATTCTATTGAGATGGGATATGTGATATGCGAATGGGATGAGTGAAAATGGGGGGAAAGGTTTAGGAATTGGTGATGTGGAGACGATGTGGATGGATTTGGGATGAGATTTTCATGTAATGTAATGGAGATATGCGCATGGATACCTAAATTATAGGCGTTGAGTTCGAATGGAATGGAATGAGTGGATGTGCATGAGGTGTTGGGATTGAAGAGGGATTCTGGGACTTTAGGATTTGAGATAGATATGGATTGAGATTCCCTAGGATCGAATGAATTAGTTGGAGATGTAGTTGAGGTTTGATGGTCGTGTGGATGAGTGTAGAAACTAGGGTTTTCTAAGGTATTTTCGAATGGAGGAGTGTGGGCTCTACGGAGATGGGATTTGGATTGGATTTTATTATAGTTGGGCTTTAGATAAAATTCTAAATTGACTCTTGGACTTTGACTTCATGGAGTTGGGTTCTAGCCTATGGACTTGGACTTTAACTCTCAAGCTTGGGTCATGGACCATGGACTTGTGTAACGGGCCCAACATGAGATGTGCATGGACCACTTGAATTGGCCCCATTGGATTGGATTTATGGCTCGTGGGCTTCATTCTTCACATTTCAGCAAGATTTTCTTCAACTTCTGGAAACTAATAATTAATCCACCACTTATCTAAAGATTATTGGACTAATCCGGACTCTCATAACTGGATGTAGACTAACCAATTTACAATTAATTTCCTAAAATGGTGAAATAATTATCAGAGTTCCAGTTCTTCCAAATTAAGCTCAAATCTTGCAAATACTCTGGGTTTTAGGCTGATTTCCTATTTTCTCCAATTTTATCTACAAAACTAACAAACAACATGTATCTAATATATACGAAAACCAAGGCTAACTAATCCAAATAACAGGGGTAAAAATGTCATTTTTCATGTCTCAACATCAAGAAAATAGGCTTCTGTAAAAGGCTCAACTGGGGGAACTATCAAGATACTACAACCAAAGTGGGTAGGCTTGAAGGCTCAATCGATCCAACAGTGCCCTATATCCTGTCCTATATTTCATAAGGTGGTTCTTTGCTTCAAATAAATTTGGAAAAATTTCAGGTGTCGTGACTCAAGTTTGATGTCGTTCTAAGTAATATGACCAAAACAAGGAATAATGAGATCTAGCAATGATTCGATGCGTTTAACAAAGAAACATGAGTTTATTTATAACCTTAGAAATAAAGAATTGCTCAAAAACTCACTGGGTATAACTCTCCACTGGTATCCCTCTGATAATCACTAGACTCATGAATATTGTTTTTAGGACAAATCTTAATGTGGCTGTGTATAGGGATTTCCGAGCATAAATCTAATAAAAATATTTTCAAAAAAGTATGATATAAATTTTTTTATTAACACATTACTGCTAAAAAAGATGACTTTTTTTACTTCAGATCGTCAAGACTTATTTAATTTCTTAAAATAAAATTTACAGTCTATTCAACCCCAAAGAGTCTCAGTTTTTTCAAACTTACTCTTCCCTTTAAAAAAAGAATCTACCTATTTTTGCCTAAGAAAGATTATGACTCGTTTAATGTCAGATTGTCAAGACGTTTGTATTCCCTCATACTGAAATCGATAGTTCTTCCGACACCAAGGAGTCTCAGTTCTTCCGAACTTACTCTTCCCTTGATTAAATCTAAGTAAATCTGTTTATTCCTGCCTAAGAGTCTACGAACTGTTGTCTCACAACAGACTCCATAATTAGATTTATCCCGTTACAATTGGTTCGTCCACATTTGTGATACAATCCTAGCCACTTAGCTTTCCTCTTTGTAGCCAGAGTGCTTCGACCACAAAGAGGTCTGGCCTATTCCTCTTGGACTTCCAGCTTCCTCACCCTCATAGCTAAGAAAATGATTCCCTTACACAAATCTGGGGGAATTTGTGTTCTAGACAGAATCAATGCAAAAACTAAGACTCTACCGTCTACATGCATGATCCTATCCTGTTCTTTAACGTCTGCTGGTCACAAAGACAAATATTTTTTTTATATAACCTCAATTCCCCAAACTCAAATTGAACATTGTTCTCAATGTTCCCTAATCTACACTTGTAAGTGCAAATGAGAGGAGCATTTCATCAGACGAACAAACCTGAAAGGTGTACTGATAACAGGAGATGCTAGATTGACGAAAGAAATCCTAGGCTAGACTTGATGAAAACGTAGGCACTAAAGACTCAGACCGGTGCAGATATAGACAGATAGGTAGGTGGGTGTGGGTGAATGAGTAGATAGATTTGGGATGAATGGGTGTGAGTGGATGTGGATGGGTTGGTGTATATGGATCTCCAAATCAGTCTTGGTAGACAGGATCTTCGAACAGAATCTCAACTTCTCCCTCTGGCTTCCTAAAATCTAAGAACGGTTTTAACCTTTGACGGTTAACTTTCCAAACATGGCCATTCTTAGGGTGCCTAATCTGAACTGCTCCATACAGAAAGACTGTTTGAACAATGTACGGATTCGTCCACTTGGATCTCAATTTCCCAAGAAAGATATGGAGCCAAGAGTTATACAATAGAACCTTTTGACCCACAGTGAATGATTTTCTCAGAGTAAGTCTATCATGAAAAGTCTTCATTCAATCATTGTATGTCATTGCAGTGTCATAAGCCTCATTTCTCAACTCTTCCAGTTCAGCAAGCTGGAGTTTCCTTCGTTGTCCAGCGGGGTCTAGAGTAAGATTAAATTTTTTGATTCCAGTAGGCCTTGTGCTCTAACTTTACTGGAAGGTGATAGGCTTTCCCATAAACCAATTTGTAGGGTGACATTCATATGGGCGTTTTAAAGCAGTTCAATATGCTCATAGTGCATCAGTGAGTTTGGAAGACCAGTCTTTCCTTTCAGGATTGAATGTCTTCTTGAGAATATGTTTAATTTCTTGATTTGAGATTTCCACTTGACCGTTGGTTTGTGGGTGATAAGGGGTAGCCACCTTAAGCAACACCCCATATGATTTCAACAGTTTATTGAATGGGTGATTGCAAAAATGTTTTCCCCTGTCACTTATGATGATGCATGGAACACCAAATCATTAAAAAAAAAAGCATTTTCTTTGAGGAAACAGAGGACAACCTTGTGATCGTTGATTTTGCATGCCATCACTTCGACCCACTTACTAACATAGTCGACCCCTACTAAGATGTAAACATTTCCAATGGCCCCATGAAATCAATGCCCCAAACATCAAAGAGTTCAACATGTAAGATCGGGTTTAGAGGCATCATATTTCTACGAGACAGAGTTCCTAGTTTTTGCCATCTTTCGCATGTCACATAGTAGGCATGGGTACATCTGAACATGGAGGACCAATAAAATCTGCACTACGAAATCTTTGCAGTGGTCTTTCTAGAGTTGAAATGCCCTCCATAGGCCTGATCATGACAGAAACTATTGACACTACGCTGCTCATCTTTTGGGACACAACAATGAATGACCTCGTCCGCACAGTGCTCGAACAAGTATGGGTCATCCCAAATGAAATTTTTGACCTTCGCCAAAAAAAAATTGACCTATCTTGCTTAGTCCAATGTGGAGGCATTTGACTAGTGATTAAGTCATTCACAATGTCTACAAACCATGGTACTTGGGATATTGACATAAGAAGCTCGTCAGGGAAGGACTCAGTGATGAGGGGTTTCATCAGTGAATTCAGTTATCAGTCTAGACATGTGATCTGCTACCATAGTCTCAGAATATTTATTGTCCCAGATTTCCATATCAAATTCTTGTAGGAGCAGTATTCATCTAATCAAGTAGGATTTAACATCTTTCTTAGAGAGAAAATACTTCAGTGGTGCATGATTGGAATAGACAATGATTTTCGAACCTACTAGGTAAGCTCAAAATTTGTCTACAGCAAAGACTACAACCAACAGTTCCTTTTCCATAGTGGAGTAATGGAGCTGAGCATTGTTCAAAGTCTTGCTGGCGTAGTAGATAACATGATGCAATTTATTCACCCTTTGACTTTAAAATGCTCCTACGGTATAGTCAGAGGCATCGCACATGATTTCAAATGATACAGACAAATCAGGTGACTATATAATTAGAGCGGAGGTCAGAGCATTTTTCAAAATTTCAAAGGAGATGACGTACTTTTCATCGAAATTAAAAACTGCATCTTTGGCCAAGAGTCTACAGAGAGGTCAAGATATGTCATTAAAACCTTTGATGAACCTCTTGTAGAAACTAGTGTGACCTAGGAAGGATCTGATCTCTTTCACAGTTTGAGGTCTTGGAAGGTTAGAGATCAAGTTAACCTTAGTTTTATCCATTTCGATCCATTTTTCGGATATAATGTGCCCCAAGACTATTACCTGATTAACCATGAAATGACATTTTTCCCAATTTAAAACTAAGTTCTTTTCTTTGTATCTTACTAAGACGAGGGTCAGATGATGCAAACAGTGGTCAAAGGTAGACCAAATACGGAGAAATCGTCCATGAAAATTTCCAGGAAAGTTCGAGCATATCGAAAAAGATGCTGATCATGCATCGCTGAAATGTGGCGAGTGCATTGTACAACTCAAAAGGCATATGACGATAGGTGAACGTACCGAACGGATAGGTAAAAGTTGTAAAATGATAGCCGGAATATCCATCAAGAAAGCTGTAAAATGCATGACCGGCTAAACACTCAAGCATCTTGTAATGCCTCGCCCTTTCCACTTGTACAAATCAAAGTATATATATTTTTTAAAATAAGTGAGAGAGGACGGGTCGTCACGAAGCGAGTCAAGTCCGAGTTTCCAAAACCCAACCCTTAACTGGCCACCATTACGTGTGCATGGACTAAGTCCACTAAAACATTTTCACATGCTTTCTTGATACTTGCCGAATAACTCATATGAATAAGATGCTATTCATATATTTCTCATCATTAGGCAAGGAAAACCAATCACCATAAAAATTCCAATAAACTTATTGATTATTAAACCATAGCAAATAAGTTCCAAGTTCTTATAACACAAAACGTAAGTCCTCCCAATACATCATTGAAATTCAAACTGAGTAAT
Source organism: Chimonanthus praecox (assembly GCA_022113865.1). Classification (NCBI taxonomy): domain Eukaryota; kingdom Viridiplantae; phylum Streptophyta; class Magnoliopsida; order Laurales; family Calycanthaceae; genus Chimonanthus; species Chimonanthus praecox. The sequence continues at coordinate 44,904,379 of CM039089.1, read as the reverse complement.
TTAAACATAATTCTTCCCAAGTTCCTATGCTTGGCTCCCTTCCTGTCCCACGTCCTTTTCCGTATCATTCCCTGTTCCATCATCTATAGGGTAGAAGTAGGGCATTAGTCAATATGCCCAGTAGGTATTCCAGTTAGGGTTATGGTACACATAGGAGTAATATTAGATTAACATAAATCAAGGGTATATAAATCGTTAACATCATATTTGTAAAACATCTTGTAAATAATAAAACAATGCATGATATCCATATCATAATCATGCTAAAATAAGTGTCTTGTCATGGGTGTCAATGCCAAATGAGATCCCACCCAATGTCCATACTCAATCACATCATAAATCATATCAATGGTTTCCTTGGCCAATTATGTCCACAATGTTTGAGGCGGAAACCACAAGGGCACTGTATACCCATCCACAAATTAATCAGGATTACCGATGGAGTGTGGACCATTGTTATCAGAACCGGACCGCCTAATGAGCCGTCTTCGAGGAGGTTAGGGTTCAGCAAGGTTCGACCGCAGTCAAAGTCGGTCAAGTATTAAAATAATATAAATATTATATATAATATTAAGTTAGACATATTTTACCAATAACATTAATATAAATATTAAAAATAACATTAAAACTCTGAGTAATATACCAAAACGGTGAAATAGTAATAAACATTTATATTTCAAATGTACACATTTTTTAAGAGGAAAATTAAAAAGAAAATGTTAAAAAAATAAAAAAAAATACAAATTTCTAAACCGAGGTCCACGGTTCGAGGTTTATGTTACAAAACCTCATAAAACCGCGGTTCTGACCTGTTTTATGCGGTTTTGACAGCCAGCCGGTTTTGGGCTTGGACCGAACAGCAGATCCAGCGGTCGCGGCTGAACCGCCTGTTCGACCGCGATTCGGTCTGGTTCTCATAACACTGGTGTGGACTCCTCCAACTGAGCAGGGTTTCGGGACCTTCCCAAGAACTCTCTTTGGCCCAATTACGCAATACCTTTCTATCAACTGGACGCGGCCAAATCTCAACAGTTCATATAGCTTCATATAAGCTAATCTCAAGCCCAAGTTATGTCCGGACCGCTCAGAACTTGGCTTTGTTGGTCATATGCGTTCCCTCCCATGCCATACATGAGGTAATGTATGTAAAAATGCCATATCATTTAAAATACATCATATCATCTAAAAATCAGATCATAATCATATAACATTTATTTAACCAAAATAATCATCATATTTTGAATATAAACCACTGTCATATTATACTCCATAATGTTCTCAATGAGGTAGGAATCCTACCAATGTCTGAATCACTAATGATCACATGAGATGAATCGTAGTCCCATTGCGAACCTCTTTACCTTATCAAATTCAACCATATATATTAATTTGATTTTCTATTTTAATTTCATCACCCTTTCCATCCTAGCAGATAGATAGAGGCATCTGGAAAATAATCCAAAATAAAACATTCCAATTCAGTTGATTGAATCTAGAATTCAGTCGACTGAAACACAATCAGATACCTTATGTGCCTTACCAGCAAACTTACAGTCAACTGAATCATATGATTCAGTCCGCTGAAATACAACCAAATATCATACGTTCTTGGTCAATGCACTTTTTGTTGGCTGAAATACAGCTAGATATCATACGTGTTTGGCTAGTATACTTTCGGTCGACTGAATCTTCGATTCATTCATTCGATTGACTTTGGGTCAGATCCTTTGTGTTCTCGGCCAGTACACTTTCAGTCGACTGAATCACAGATTCAGTCGGCAGACTTTGGGTCAGATCCTTTGTGTGTTCCGCCAGTATACGTTCAGTCGACTAAATCATAAGATTCAGTTGGCTGAAATACCAACAGATCGTTTACGTGTCTGGCAAGTATACTTTCAGTCAACTAAATCAGGCTGAAATACCAACAGACCCCATATGTGCTTAGCCAGTATACTTTCAGTCAACTGAATCATAAGATTCAGTCGGCTGAAACACAACCAGATTACTTACGTGTATGGCCAGTATACTTTTAGTCAATTGAATCATAAGATTCAGTCGACTGAAATACCAAAAAATCCTTTGTTTGTTTTCCCAGTACACGTTCAGTCAACTGAATCATAAGATTCAGTCGACTGACTTTGTGTTAGTGTTACGCCCCGCCCTTTTTCACTCGTTTTTTCTCGTAAATTTAGAGTCTATTTTTTTTTATTTTTTTCGAGGAATATATCCTATTTTGCTATGTTGGATAAATCCGATTATTTTGACTGTACTTCCTTTGCTATCATCCGTCTGAGTCTAACGAAGTAAATTAATTCACGGAGACCGGATTAATTTACCCCGAAAGATTCAAGTTTCGGGTTCGCTCTGATACCAACTGTAACGCCCCGCCTTTTTTCACTCATTTTTTCCTGTAAATTCAGAGTCTATTTTTTTTTATAACAAAGTAGAGTGATAGAGTGCGGGACATCATGACTCGAGCTAAGTCCGAACTTCCAAAGTCCGACCCTTAACTGACCAACCCTATGTGTGTATGGACTCAGTCCAATAAAATGGTTCACACATAGCAATATCAACTTGTGGAATAAAATCATAACCTGCGGAAACATAACATCAAAATCGGAATCATAATAGAACCAAGTTCTATTCCATTCAGATAGCAAAGTATGTCAAGTCATTAATCATCATTATCATAACGCAATTATCCAATGAGACATCCAGCCATAGCAATTCATCTAAGTTATTACATCCGAATTCTAGATACTCAAATACAAGCCCATGAGTATCTTAAACAAAATATAAATTAAAAGCGTTTCGAGCTCTTATGCATGTCCCTTTTCACGTTTAGTGTTTTCCTCGTTTCCTGCATCATCCACTAAAGGGTAGAAGTAGGCCGTTAGTACAACGCGCCCAGTACGTATTCCAATTAGGGTTAACACATGGGTTAGTACCAACAATCCAGATATAATATATATCAAAACCAGTTATAATAAATCATTCCATACTTTCAAAACATTGTATCCAAAACAGTGTATGAAAATAGAGATCCAATCATACCGATAAAAACCAGAAACCTTGCATGATAATAAGACCATAATCATGCAGATGCAATGCCATGCCATGCTATCATATGCAATGAGTCTCGCCCATCACAAAATATATGGTATACTCTTGATGGAATTCTCCTCATCAAGGTATCATCTTGGTGGAATTCTCATCACGAAGGTCTTCTCTCTTGATGGAATTCTCATCATCAAGGTATCCTTCCACGAGTGTTTTACGAATGCCCCGTCAGAGTGTGGATCTCCGGATATATAGTATCCTCTTGATGGGTTTCTCATCACCAAGGTATCCCCTGATGGAATGCTCATCATCAGGGTCTTCATACATAGTATTCCTCTTGATGGGATTCTCATCATCAAGGTATCCCCCACTAGTGCTTTACGGACACCCCGACGGAGTGTGGGTCCCCGGTTACCTGTCATCCCTCCCATGCCATGCATGAGATGCAAATGTCCATATGCCATGGAATTATACAAATCATAGCATTTAAAAGCTCATATTTGAAACATATAAAGCACATGCTAATTTAGTAACATAAATATAACATTTAGAATCACCTTTTTGAAAACATATTCAACACATGCTATTTCAACAATTAAACATAGCATTTGAAAATCATATAAAGCATATCCTTTGAAACATATTTTCATCAAACGTAAGATAAACACAAAGTACATAAACCCATGATTTCAAAGAGGTGGAATCCTACCAAAGACCGTTACGTGTCCTTGCGTCTTTCGTCCAGTAACCGCTCACCGATTGCGCACCGCTTACGAGATCCCGTTACCTTATAATATAATAACCAATCAAAACCAAGTCTCACTTGATTTACAATATTTTAAGTCCATAGACCATTCCTCATTTTTACCGTTTATTTACCAAGTTTTCATTGATCTCATCACCTAAGTTTTAGGTCCTAAAACATAGGTCTACTAATTCTCATATAATTATTAAAATGCCATCCATGGCTAACCTTCCATTTTTAGCAAGTATTTACAACTTTGCCTTTGCCTTTGACAGTTTAAGTTTAGGTTCCACTATATTACATACATGGATCCACCAATGATCCACAACTATGGAACCACAAATAAAGCCTTCCATAATTAGAAGTTTTCCATTTTATCATGTATTTACAAAATTGCCATCCTTTAAAATCTAACCAATGCTCCTTCATTTTAACCCCTTTAAAATCATAGACCTTTCCCATCATTGAACCCTAAACATGATTCATAAAATAAAACTCATGGGGTTCGGCCATACACCTTGGCCGAACCCATGATCCTCCACTTCCCATTTTAATCCTACCTTCCAAAAACAATTAACATACTTTAAAAATGCCATTACAACTCCATGGGGTTCGGCTATACACCATGGCCGAACCCTATGGTTCATAAGGTTCTCTTTTAAAATCCATACATAGTATTCAATGGCTTTCATCATTCACACTTCCATAAATAAATAGTTTCCAAACTTAATCTCCACCTTTCCATAATTGGAAGGTTTCTTAATATAGATTCCATAATTAGATATTTTCTAATTGCAATATCTACTTTCCAAGAATAGACACTTTTCTATATTAAACAAACTTCTATAGATAGATAGTTTCCTAAATTAGAAACTATCTTCCCATTATTGGATGCCTTCCAAGTTTAGCAACTCCTTCCATATTTGGAAGCTTTCCATATTAAGCAACCAAATCCATCTCCATTCCAAAAACAACACCATGGGGTTCGGCCAAGCACCATGGCCGAACCCTATGGTTCATGATCTTCATCAATGGTTTAAATCCATTAAAACATTCAATAATAATACTTACATAATCCCAAAATATAATTGGTGGGATTCGGCCATACACCATGGCCAAACCTCACCCCGTTCCTTTCCATTCTTTAGATCCAACAACTTGGCCATGATACAATCATGGTTCCGCCATGCCATGGCCGACCCACATCCCTATCTATGTCTCCATTAATTAATCATGGATCTTCCATTTAATCCCTTCAAAATTACATATCATTATCACCAATTACTTATTTAAGAATCTCTATGGTTTTTATTCTTAAAAACAAATAAATAAACCAAATCTTTCCATGGGGTTCGGCCATGCACTATGGCCGAACCCTATGGTTCTATTTCTCCATTTAAGATCATCAAATCATCACCAATCTTCCTCCATGGGGTTCGGCCATACACCTTAGCCGAACCCTATGGTTCCTTATTTCATTAAAACAAATTAATCACAAACCATAAAATCACTTACCAGTTCTGCGACTCCTTCGGTTTTTCATCGGTGGATCTTGATCTTCTAATCCTTCTCCTTTCCTTAGCCTTTTTCCTCTTAGATCTTCCCCTCTTGCTGGCTTCTTTTCCTTCTCTTTGATGTAGTCGAGAATAAGAACTTGTGAGAGAGAGAGAGAGAGAGAAATCGGCCTAAGGGGTTATCTTCTTATATAAGCTCCAGTTAATCCAAATGGGAAAGGTGCCATGCGCCCCTCCCTTGCCTTAAATGGCAATGGCGACCTCCCTTGCTTAGATTAGCAATTGCCGACCTCCCTTGATTAATCTAGTAACCTCCCAATCGGCCAATGCTAAAAATAAATATAGGACTGCCGTGAGCCCTTGTGTTTCCCATTTTTTACACATATACCATATTGTATCTCAGTTTTGACCTCGTTACCTTCCAAATTAGGAACAGTGGTAAACTACAAAGTTGTAACCCTTGAAGTCCTCTTTCCAACGCAAAAATAATCAAAGCAATCAGACATTGGAATGGAACTTTATGACCAAAATACTGAACACATGTCAAACCTTCCTTATTTTTCTCCCTTTCTTATTTTCTTTCTTTTTCCTTAATCCCTATTTAGAATGTGATATGCGCCCTTGCTCCCTTCTTTAATTATCTCATGCCGTGTGCACTTGTTTGCCTGTTATAAAACCTTCCCTAAATTAATAATAGAAAGTGCCCTGCGCCCCATTCTTGTTGCCTCTTCCATTTTATTAAACTTTCCCTTTAATTACACTTCCCATTTTAATTTCCAACTTCTAAACTTAGAAACTAATTAACTTAATAACCATTCTCCATATTTAGAAACTTTCCAAATTTAGCTTCAATGTTTCCATATTTAGGCACTTTCCAAATTTATTAAATGTTTCCATATTTAGGCACTTTCCAAATTTAGCCATTGCCTTAACTTAAATCCATCCACATCATGCACATATAATTAATTATAGACATCTTATTGTTTGGTAATAAGATATCATTGCCTAAACCCAACGTGTGACCTATTTTAGGACCATCTTAAAATCTTTCCACTTAATCTTAAATACCTCATCTCATCCAAAATATTATGCGCATATAATCCCCTTGATTTTTGTGATATAAAATCTTATATTCGGCCATGCGATCTTTTGTCTATTTAATTTTGCATTACTAAAATAATTCAGCCCATTTAAATTTATTTGAAACCATTTATCAAAATCGTTGGGTCTTAATTGGCAAAGACCCAATCACTTTATCCATCTAAAATCCATATCTAAAATCTCCCAATTTAAATAGGTAATTTCCGTAAATATTTATAACTTGAAAATCCAAAGTGTTACAATACAACCCTCTTTTTAAATTTTTGTCCCAAAAATCGAGTGAAGTAGGGTTTCAAATATTTACATAAATAGCTCAGGATAAGCTGTCCTCATTTCTGACTCGAGTTCCCATATAGCTTCCTCAATGCCATGTCAACCACATATCACTTTGATAAACTGGATCAATTGGTTCTGTAATACCCTTTGTTCTGTGTTGTCTTCTCAGACTGCCCATCAGTTTGTGGACGGAATACCGTACTCGTCAATAAGTTTGTTCCTGAGACCGCCTGCATGCTCTTCCATATTCTGCCGGTAAATTGAACATTTCTGTCGGACACAAAAGTCCAAAGAATACCATGTAATCTAATGATATCCCTGATATACCGCCGACCCGAAGTCACAGATGAGTCTATCATCTTGATGGAAATAAAATGTTCAGACTCGGTTAGTCGGCCTACCACGACCCATATTGCATCGTTGCCCTTTGGTGACCTTGGCAACCCTTAGGTACATATATCCTTCTTTGGAATACAAGACCCCGTTCCATTCTTAACTCCCATTCCGGTATGACTTCGCCAATAACCATCTTGGCCCATTTTCGAATCCATCCGTTGTTTCTGTTCAATCTTATCAAGTACCACTTGATTACATTGGGATCACTCATATCAACCTATGAGTTTCATTCTCATAAAATTTACTTTATCTCATGTTATCTCTTTTCTCGTGAACTCATTTACAATTCCTATGTAAACCAATATACTTTGTTTCACTTTACCTGCTACAAAAAAAAAATGTTTTCCACATGTACTTGTTCAATACGTTCATTCGTCTATTCTCTGTGTGAGGTAGCCTACCAATACGAACCTATGTTCAAAGCTTTACTTGATTCCATCTTAACTAGGTTTTCTAGCTGCACTCTCCTAGAGCTCCATTGGCTAAACTATAGAGTCAGGTGGCCAGCCTCACTCGCAGTCGCCCATAGCTTCCCATTAGAGTTTCACTAGACTCTTAACTTCACTTTCCTGGAATTCCATCGGCTAACTATAGAGTTAGGTGATCAGTCGAACTAGGCAGTCGCCCATAGTTTCCCATTCAAGTCTCAGTAGTTCCCTTAAGTATATCTCCAAGTATACGCATATCTTCATTTTCTCATAAGTCACTATGTGACAAACACATTTCGGACATTACTTCTAAGATACCACGTATCTTTCAACACCAACTTCCCTGCGATACAAGTCGTAATACGACTAACACCTTTTCCTTATACCATGAAATGTATATCGAAACATGTCCCAATCATTGGATCTCTATTTTCATATACTGTTTTGGAGACAATGTTTTGAAAGTATGGAATGATTTATTATAACTGGTTTTTATCGGTATAATTGGATCTCTATTTTCATACACTATTTTGGATACAATGTTTTGAAAGTATAGAATGATTTATTATAACTGGTTTTGATATATATTATATCTGGATTGTTGGTACTAACCCATGTGTTAACCCTAATTGTTTTGATATATAGACTCATCTGAGACTTCGGGTCGGCGGTATATCAGGGATATCATTAGATTACATAGTATTCCTTGGACTTTTGTGTCTGACAGAAATGTTCAATTTACCGGCAGAATATGGCAGAGCATGCAGGCGGCCATAGGAACAGACTTATTGACGAGTACGGTATTCCATCCATAGACTGATGGGCAGTCTGAGAAGACAACACAGAACAAAGGGTATTACAAAACCGATCGATCCAGTTTATCAAAGTGATATGGGGTCGACATGGCATTGAGGAAGCCATATGGGAACTCGAGTCAGAAATGAGGACAGCGCATCCTGAGCTATTTATGTAAATATTTGAAACCCTACTTCACTCGATTTTCAGGACTAAAATTTTAAAAAGAGGGTTGTATTGTAACACCTCGGATTTTCAAGTTATAAATATTTACGGAAATTACCTATTTAAATTGGGAGATTTTAGATATGGATTTTAGATGGATAAAGCGATTGGGTCTTTGCCCAATTAAGACCCAACGATTTTGATAATGGTTTTAAATTTAAATTTGAGTTTTGTATGTAAATAGATAAAATCGCATGGCGAATATAAGATTTTATATCACAAAAATCAAGGGGATTATGCGCATAATATTTTGGATGAGATGATATTTAAGATTAAGTGGAAAGATTTTAGGATGTCCTAAAATAGGTCACACGTTGGGTTTAGGCAATGATATCTTATTGCCAAACAATAAGATGTCTATAATTAATTATATGCGCATGATGTGGATGGATTTAAGTTAAGGCAATGGCTAAATTTGGAAAGTGTCTAAATATGGAAACATTGAAGCTAAATTTGGAAAGTGCCTAAATATGGAAACATTGAAGCTAAATTTGGAAAATATCTAAATATGGAGAATGGTTATTAAATTAGTAAGTTTCTAAGTTTAGAAGTTGGAAATTAAAATGGTAAGTGTAATTAAAGGGAAGGTTTAATAAAATGGAAGAGGCAAAAAGAATGAGGCGCATGGCACTTTCTATTCTTGATTTAGGGAAGATTTTATAAGAGGCAAACAAGTGCACACGGCATGAGATAATTAAAGAAGGGAGCAAGGGCGCATAGCACATTCTAAATAGGGATTAAGGAAAAAGAAAGAAAATAAGAAAGGGAGAAAAATAAGGAAGGTTTGACATATGTTTAGTATTTTGGTTATAAAGTTCCACTCCAATGTCCGATTGTCTTAATTCATTTTTTGTTGGAAAGAAGACTTCAAGGGATACAACTTTTTAGTTTACCACTTTTCCTGATTCAGAAGTTAACAAGGTAAAAACTGAGCTACAATATGATATATGTGTAAAAAATGGGGAACACAAGGTCTCACGGCATTACTATATTTATTTTTAGCATTGGCCGATTAGGAGGTTACTAGATTAAGCAAGGGCGGTTGAAAAGTGCTAATCTAAGCAAGGGAGGTCGGCATTGCCATTTAAGGCAAGGGAGGGACGCATGGCACCTTCCCCATTTGGATTAATTGGAGCATATATAAGGAGATAACCCCTTAGGCCGATTTTTTTTTCTCTCTCTCTCTCTCACAAGTTCTTATTCTCGACTACATCAAAGAGAAGGAAAAGCAGCCAGCAAGAGGGGAAGATCTAAGAGGAAAAAGGCTAAGGAAAGGAGAAGGATTAGAAGAACAAGATCCACCGACGGAAAACCGAAGGAGTTGCGGAACCGGTAAGTGATTTTATGGTTTGTGATTAATTTGTTTTAATGAAATAAGGAACCATAGGGTTCGGCCAAGGTGTATGGCCGAACCCCATGGAGGAAGATTGGTGATGATTTGATGATCTTAAATGGAGAAATAGAACCATAGGGTTCGGCCATAGTGCATGGCCGAACCCCATGGAAAGATTTTGTTTATTTATTGGTTTTTAAGAATAAAAACCATAGAGATTCTTAAATAAGTAATTGGTGATAATGATGTGTAATTTTGAAGGAATTAAATGGAATATCCATGATTGATTAATGGAGACATGGATAGGGATGTGGGTCGGCCATGGCATGGCATGGCCGAACCATGATTGTATCATGGCCACGTTGTTGGATCTAAAGAATGGAAAGGAAGGGGGTGAGGTTTGGCCATGGTGTATGGCCGAACCCCACCAATTATATTTTGGGATTATGTAAGTATTATTATTGAATGTTTTAATGGATTTAAACCACTGATAAAGATCATGAACCATAGGGTTCGGCCATGGTGCTTAACCGAACCCCAAGGCGTTGTTTTTGGAATGGAGATGGATTTGGTTGCTTAATATGGAAAGCTTCCAAATATGGAAGGAGTTGCTAAACTTGGAAGGCATCCAATAATGGAAAGATAGTTTCTAATTTAGGAAACTATCTATCTATATAAGTTTGTTTAATATAGGAAAGTGTCTACTCTTGGAAAGTAGATATTGCAATTAGAAAACATCTAATTATGGAATCTATATTAAGAAACCTTCCAATTATGGAAAGGTGGAGATTATGTTTGGAAACTATTTATTTATGGAAGTGTGAATGATGAAAGCTATTGAATACTATGTATGGATTTTAAAAGAGAACCTTATGAACCATAGGGTTCGGCCATGGTGTATGGCCGAACCCCATGGAGTTGTAATAGCATTTTTAAAGTATGTTAATTGTTTTTGGAAGGTAGGATTAAAATGGAAAGTAGAGGATCATGGGTTCGGCCAAGGTGTATGGCCGAACCCCATGAGTTTTATTTTATGAATCATGTTTAGGGTTCAATGATGGGAAAGGTCTATGATTTTAAAGGAGTTAAAATGGAGGAGAATTGGTTAGATTTTAAAGGATGGCAATTTTGTAAATACATGATAAAATGGAAAACTTTTAATTATGGAAGGCTTTATTCGTGGTTCCATGGTTGTGGATCATTGGTGGATCCATGTATGTAATATAGTGGAACCTAAACTTAAACTGTCAAAGGCAAAGGCAAAGTTGTAAATACTTGCTAAAAATGGAAGGTTAGCCATGGATGGCATTTTAGTAATTATATGAGAATTAGTAGACCTATGTTTTGGGACCTAAAACTTAGGTGATGAGATCAATGGAAACTTGGTAAATAAAGGATAAAAATGAGGAATGGTCTATGGACTTAAAATATTGTAAATCAAGTGGGACTTGGTTTTGATTGGTTATTATATTATAAGGTAACGGGAACTCGCAAGCGGTGCGCAATCGGTGAACGGTTACCGGACGAAAGACGCAAGGACACATAGCGGTCTTTGGTAGGATTCCACCTCTTTGAAACCATGGGTTTATGTACTTTGTGTTTATCTTACGTTTGATGAAAATATGTTTCAAAGGATATGCTTTATATGATTTTCAAATGCTATGTTTAATTGTTTAAATAGCATGTGTTGAATATGTTTTCAAAAAGGTGATTCTAAATGTTATATTTATGTTACTAAAGTAGCATGTGCTTTATATGTTTCAAATATGAGCTTTTAAATGCTATGATTTGTATAATTCCATGGCATATGGACATTTGCATCTCATGCATGGCATGGGAGGGATGACAGGTAACCGGGGACCCACACTCCGTCGGGGCGTCCGTAAAGCACTAGTGGGGGATACCTTGATGATGAGAATCCCATCAAGAGGAATACTATGTATGAAGACCCTGGTGATGAGCATTCCATCAGGGGATACCTTGATGATGAGAACCCCATCAAGAGGATACTATATATCCGGAGATCCACACTCCTACGGGGCGTCTGTAAAACACTCATGGAAGGATACCTTGATGATGAGAATTCCATCAAGAGAAAAGACCTTGGTGATGAGAATTCCACCAGGATGATACCATGATGAGGAGAATTCCATCAAACGTATACCCTATATTTTGTGATGGGCGGGACTCATTGCATATGATAGTATGGAATGGCATTGCATCGGCATGATTATGGTCTTATTATCATGCAAGGTTTCTGGTTTTTTCGGTATGATTGGATTTCTATTTTCATACACTGTTTTGGATACAATGTTTTGAAAGTATGGAATGATTTATTATAACTGGTTTTGATATATATTATATCTAGATTGTTGGTACTAACCCATGTGTTAACCATAATTGGAATACCTACTGGGTACGTTGCAGTAACGCCCTACTTCTACCCTTTAGTGGATGATGTAGGAAATGAGGAAAACACTAAACAAGGAAAGGGACAAGCATAGGAGCTCGGAACGCTTTTAATTTATATTTTGTTTAAGATACTCATGGGCTTGTATTTGAGTATCTAGAATTCGGATGTAATAACTTAGATGAATTGCTATGGCTGGATGTCTCATTAGGTAATTGCGTTATGATAATTATGATTAATGACTTGACGTATTTTGCTATCTGAATGGAATAGAACTTGGTTCTATTATGATTCCGCATTTTGATGTTATGATTCCGCAGGTTATGATTTTATTCCGCAAGTTGATATTGCTATGTGTGAACCGTTTTATTGGACTGAGTCCATACACACATAGGGTTGGCTAGTTAATGGCCGGACTTTGGAAGTTCAGACTTAGCTCGCGTCGTGACGTCCCGCACTCTATCACTCTACTTTGTTATAAAAAAAAAGACTCTTAATTTACAAGAAAAAGAGAGTGAAAAAGGGCGGGGCGTTACAGTTAGATCCTTTTGTTTTCATGCATAATAAGGCCCTTCTTCCTGAAATCCATTCTTAATCATATTTAATCATGAATTTCATCTCCCATACTTTACTTCGTAAATTTACCCTCCCACTAGCCAAGGTTAGGATTTTTCATAATTCATCCAATCATAGAATCATAGCATGGGTTTGGATTAATCTTTGGTTGTTTTGTTTCAACCCATAACCATCCTTTGGCCATTCATTCCAACCAATCAAGGAACCCATGGGTTCGGCCATACCATGGCCTAACCTATGATTCCCTTAGATGAAATCCTATTTTATTAAGTTTAAACATACCTTCCTTTAATCTCCTTCTTTTCTTTTGGTCTGTCTCTTCTTCCATAATTCTTCTTCACCTTTCTTTGTTCTTCAAAGTCTCCAATGTATGGAGGTAGAGGTGGGAGAGAGAGAGAGGAGAGGAGAGAAGAGAAATTCTTTGCTCAAGGAGGAGGAGTCGGCCAAGGGGTTTGGAGTACCCCTTGGTTTGTGTCTTTTGTATTAACACTTAGGCTCTTCACTCCCTCTCATAAAGCCTTGGTCTAACCAAGGAAACCCTTGGTTAAACCAAAGAGACCCCTTGGCTTCCCAATGAGTCCCTTGGCTTCCCTAGTAGTACAATGTACTTAGACAAGCTACCCCATCTCATCCCTTCATCTTCTCAACTCAAACAAAACTTTAATTCAACTTGAACTCACTAGTGGTTGACCAAGTCAACCCATGTCATGGCCGGCCATGTATGTGGTGACTTGGTCACCACATGGCACTTGGGTCCCACTTTGGCCATGTCACTTGATGATGTGGCATCCTTGCTTAGTTGGTTTCCATGTGATGACATGTATGCCATATGGCAATGCCACATCACTCACATGCCACCTCACTTGATGAGGTGGACTTTAATGCATTAAATGCACTAATTTATTCAATTCAACTTATTTAATTAATTTTACCCAATTACTTTAAAATCAAGCTCACCCATGACCCATTGGGTCTTAATTGGGTAAACGTCCCATTTCTTGGCCATCTAATGTCCATTTCCACTTTTTAATCTCAAATTCAATTAAATTGCAATCAAAGTGGACCAATCCAATAAATTTATAGGCTAAGGAAAATACGGGATGTTACACATTAGATCAATGAAGGGGAGAGGGAAGTGATCCTTTCTGGTAGCATCATTCAGCTTACGGTATTCAATACAAACTCTCTAACCCGTTTGGACGCGAGTTGGTACAAGCTCATTATCCTCATTCTTGACACCGTCACACCCGATTTCTTAGGGAAAACCTGTGTCGGACTCACCCATGCACTGTCAGAGATTGGGTAGATGATACCAGCCTCGAGAAGTTTCAAATTTTCAATTCTCACCTCTTCCTGCATTGCCGGATTCAGTCATCTCTGTGGTTCTCTAGACGTCTTCATGTTCTCCTCCAAGTGAATTTTGTGCATGACCACTGAGGGACTGATTCCTTTTGAGATTGGAAATGGACCATCCTATAGCTTCTCATTGTTCTCTCAAAACAACGAGTTTAAACTCCTGCTCGAAATTTAAATCAGAACCTATAATGACTGGTAAGGTATTGCATGGTCCCAGATAAGAATATTTTAGTGTTTCAGGGAGTGGTTTGAGTTCTAATTTTGGTGGCTTCTCGACAGAGGGGACTGGAACAGATTGACTCACGGGGAGAGGTTCAAATCTTTGCACTCTATCATCGACATATGGAACTTCATTTAGCAGAGCGTTCACTTCTTGCTTGCTATTGTCATTAAAATCTATGCCAAAGGTGGACAAAGATTTCTCAAATGGGTCATCACAAATGAAGTGAAGGAAATATTGTTTGATAGAACTCTGAATCATAATAACCTTGTACAAGCCATCTGTACAGAGAGGTTGTTTACACAGATTAAACACATTGAGTTCTGTTGTCAAGTTCCCAAATCAAAATCTAAGCATGCCATTTTGACAATTAATAACAACATTAGCGGTGGCTAGGAATGGTCGTCCAAGAATTATTGGAATGTGTTCATTGTCACTATGGATAGGCTGTGTGTCCATCATCGTAAAATCAACGAGAAAATAGAACTTGTCGACTTTGATTAGAACATCCTCTATCACACCTCTTGGGATTTTCACAGAATGATCAGTTAACTGAAGTGTGATAGGAATGGGTTTCAGTTCACCCAACCCTAATTGCTCATAGACATAGTATGGCAGTATGGCTAACACTAGCTCTAAGATATAACAAGGCCATGTCGACTTCATATGTACCAATGGTACAAACGATGGTTGGGCATCAAGGGTCCTTGTGTTTGATTGGGAACCGCTGTTGGAGGAGTAAACTGGGAATTTTCACTAGAAATGCCTATTTGGGTACAATTATTTTCCTCTTCACTGTATAAAGATCTTTCAAAAACTTTGCATAGGAGGGTACCTGGTTTTTGGCATCAAGCAGAGGTATGTTGATACTGACATGTCTAAATACCTCGAGTATTTCACATAGGGTACTCCTTTCTTTACAGTGATCAACCTATTAGGGTATGGAGCTTTAGGAACAAAAGTGTTTTAGAAGAATTTTCCAGTGTATGTTGGACAACAGAAGGACTAGGAGGGTCATCCTAATGCTTTGGGTCACCATCTGTCTAGTCTTCCGATTGTATAGGCATTTCCACTCCATTGTTTACCTGTCTCCCTGATCTCAAGGTAGTAATCGATTTAGCATCCTCTGTGTTGGACGATGAAACCTCATACTGTCCCTTTGGATTAAGGATAGGCTGACTGGGAAATCGGACTTTCTCCCTTTCACCTATCGGGGTGGCTAACTCCCCAAGCTATATTTCAAGCTTGTGCATAGCCTGTTGAGTGGACTGCATGAACTGTTGCAACGTATCCTCGATAGAGGACTTACGTTGTTGAGACAGACTAGATTGATAAGACTGATTTGGATGGGGTGGATGATTTTGATGGAACGACTGGTTTTGGGGTTGTTGGAATGGTTGACCTTGATATTGAGGAGCTTCTTGACTTACTGAGGGTTGATTTTGCTGTCATGAAAAATTTTGATGGTTTCGTCAGTTAGGATTGTATGTGGCAGAGAAGGGGGTTCCCTGTTGTCTTCAGAAATTATTGAGTGCATTGGCTAGCTCGGTTGAGCACTCGGTTATCGTTCCTACGGAATGACAGTTTTGGGCAGTGTGTCCTAGGTTAGAACACATTGTACAAACTTCAGCGTGGAATCCTAATATTGGGTTTATCGCCTGAGTCATCACTGAAGCATCTACTTTTTTCGTTAGATTCGTAATTACAAGCTTGACGTCAATGTCGTTGTTAACTTCTACAAACCTCATCTTTTGGATGCTTGTGTTGAACTCTCTCTTTTGGAGAAGTCCCATCGTTGAGAGTTCTCTGCCAAATTTTCTAAGAAATTCCATCCTTTGTTTTCACTTTCCTCCAAGAATGTCCCACTTTTCATAGACTCGACCATGGTGCGGTTCGGTGTGGTTAAGCCATCATAGAAAAATTGTATGAGTCTCCAAGTTTCGAAACCATGGTGGGGACATTTAGGTAGTATATCCTTGAATCTTTCCCATGATTCCCAGAATTGTTCACCATTCTTTCTGAGTAAAATTTGGAATTTATTTTTTAAGGGTGTTTGTTTTAGATATGGGGAAATCATTATTCAAGAATTTATAAACTAATTGATCCCAAGTTCTAATGGATTTCGCAGGTAGGGAGTTCAGCTATGATTTTGTTTTTTCTTTTATAGAAAAAAGAAATAGGCCGAAGTTTAATAGATTCTTCAGTGATGTTTCGGAATTTGATTGTGGCGTAAATCTCTAGAAATTCTTTAACATGTAAGTATGGTTTCTCATAATCAAGGCCATGAAATGCATGGAGTAGATGTAAGAGGGCTGGTTTTAGCTCATAGGTGGCATTGGTTGCTGGGATGACATGCTGGAAGGTGTGTTGGCTATGACCGATGAAAACTAGTCTCGAAGAGCTTTCTCGTCCTCAGGTCCTTCAGCCATTTTTTGTGATGGGGGTGGAATATCTAAGTCTAAGATTGAGCCTGACTGAGCTCCGGACGCAACGATCGGTGAACAGACGGGTAGTGCAACTCGAACCAAGCAATTGGAGGAGTTATGAGACCAATTTTTCATACACAGTCACGATCATTCACACTCAAACAAAAATCACACAAAAAAATGCCTAGTCTAATTTTAGAATCTCACTACAGAATTCGAATTTATTGGCTAGCTACAAGGACCCTAAATTCTAGACTTGCTCCTAATTTTCTTTCTAGAAAATTTTAGAGTCCGATAGAAGTTTAACCACAATCACGGCCATGTAAGTTTCCAGGTAAGTGGGGGAGCACAATGGCATCTACATTCCCAACTTACCTTAGGCTTTTACATCTTGGTGACAAAACTAGCCTTAGACACCATGATTGAAGAGAAATTGTAGACCGGTGGTGCAAAATTAAATGAATTGAAAATGGTCCAATTGAGCATGAAAAATCGTAATTCTAACTAATGGTACTAAATTAATTTTATTAGGCAATGCATGATCCAGTTTTACTAATTATTTACTAGATATTGTGAATGCAATTCCTAAGTTACCAAAGCAACATGAAATCAATAACAAAACAATTATTCAAACAAGCTATATTAAATTCATGTACTAACACCCTAAATGTATGAACAATTTAATGATGCAAGCAATAAATAAAATAAAATAAAGGAAACCCTAATTAATTCCATATGAATGCATGGAGGAGAAAAAAAAAATGTAATTCGAACTTATCTTGGCATGTTGCGTATTTTCCAAAAAAAAAATTAGAGCGCGTGATTTAAAATTTTCTGCAAAATAGAACACAAAACCATGGTGAAGGTTATGAATCACAAAAAATAAAGGGAAGTGATTTTTGTACCCCCACTCTTACCCATTGTGCACCCCCTTCTATGTGAAATTTCAATTTTACCCAAAAAGGAAAGGAAGGAGAGAGCAAAGAAGAAATCTGAATTTGGACATTATCGAAATTTCACATTAAAGGGGTGCACGGTGGATAAAAAGTGGGGGTGCAAAAATCACTTCCCAAAATAAATGACCTAAATTAAATGCAATTTCCTAAAATTCTACAACTAGTAAAGAGATTAAAAAAAACTAATCCTAATTAAAATTCTAAGTCAAATAAAAATTATTTTTGATGAATCATTCATAATCACCAACATGCAACAGATTTCAAATTAAATTCCAGGAAATAAAAATTAAATCAAGAACATAAAATCATGGATAAAGTCTAAAAATATTTTTATGAGGATTACTAAATTTCCAAGTTTCAAAAAAAAATTAAAAATTAAAAATTGGTAAATATTTGTAAAGATTGTAATTCCCTAACAACTGCACCAAAAACTTGTTGTACATAAAAGTTTTACATTTATACTCGCAAGCGCACGAACCATATGATAGTATAGTGAATGAGTGCGACGTCGAACCCAATGGAATTACAGAAAATATATCTTAAGTATTCACAATTATTAAGCAATTATTTAATTTAAAAGTATAATTTTAAACTTGCATTGGTGATTCAACTAGAAAACAAAAAATAACTTAGATCTAACATAGATTTAATTAAAAATCAGTTCTCTTAATCTCAACCTAGTTCACCATTCAAATCAGGATTGGAGATGAAAAATAAAAATAATAAACAATCAAAGAATTTAAATAAATCAAATAAAGTACATATGATACATTGGAATTGGTCTCAGACAATCATGATGGCATCATTGTTCCATATTTTAATAACAAAAGTAATGCCTAGAAGATCTCACGTAAACTAAACAATGTCGCATTCATGTCATGTAATTAAAAATTATTCCAAAAATTAATTCTATCTATTTCAAATGAATAATCTAAAAATCAAACCTTAGACTGAATAGAAGTTTGATTCCGATCCTAAATTTTTCATCGCACTTTTGTTAAACAAAAGCCTTAGTAATCAAAATGATAGTCCTATTCAGATCTATACTTTCATCACATTTGATTTAAAAACACCCATATAAAATTCGACCATAGTAATTAATTTAAAGAAAATAATTAAAAATACAGCATTCATTATACGAACATACATTTAATTGGAAAATCGGAAACTAAATATTTCATCGCACTTTGAATCTCATTAATAAACATGGAATTCGAATTACAAACACTGGAATTAAAGTAGAAAATTACAAGATTTAATTGCGAAAATAAGCAGAGATCAAACCCAAATACCCCTGGAGCACATGATTTTTCCATGATTTCCTCTTGTTTTTTCTATTTTCCTTCCTAGGGTTCCATGCCAGCACTTGAAGTCCAGAGCCAAATTTGATTTTCCTTGTAGCCCTAATGCTCTATTTATATGTTTTGAAAAGGAATGGATGGCTAGGATTAATCAGGGTTTAAGATGGGAAATTGGAGGGCTAGGATTTAAGCAACTAATTAAATGAAGTTTTAGGGTTTTAGGTAATTAATGGACAAGGTGGGAAGGTGTTGCGCACTGAAAAATGACAATTTTACCCTTTTAAATTGGTGTAGTTAGTCTTGATTTTGTGTATATTAGATATGT
Source organism: Chimonanthus praecox (assembly GCA_022113865.1). NCBI lineage: Eukaryota > Viridiplantae > Streptophyta > Magnoliopsida > Laurales > Calycanthaceae > Chimonanthus > Chimonanthus praecox. Next base: position 44,884,936 of record CM039089.1, on the reverse strand, counting down.
TTAATGTTATTTTTGAGTTTTGTAGGAAAAATAGGGAAATATAAGAAATTGAGTTAAAAATGGAAAGAAGTGTAGAAAAGTGGATCTTTTGGAAAGTTTTTAAATTTTGCTACCTACTTTAATTTTGGATTTATTGTAAATTATTATAATTCAGATCCGGATATGAGAGTGTTAATTATAATGATATTTTTTTAGACTACGTTAAATTGTAAAGGTGGTAAAAATTTCTAAACACACTAATGGGTCCACTGATCCAAGTCTGAAGTCCAAGCTCAATTGAAGTCAGAGTCCATGAGCCAAAGTTCACCATTGTTCAGGCCAGAATTAAACCCAAGTTGTGATCCAAGTCAGAGGCCAAAGAATGAAGCCCAGAAGCCAAAGCCTGTAATTCAAAGTCCAAGTCCATCAGCTCTAGGTGGGGCCCAGTGAAATTTTCATGGAGCTGTGTGTGCCAAGTGTCCAAAGTATCTCTCCAAGTCAACACAATCTTGCAAAAATCGTGTGGAACTTAATTGATTGTAGAATCGACCATAATGAGGTGGGGAGATTGAAAGTGATCTTTGAAGAAAAATTAGAGATTAAGTTGGAGAAAAAGTTGCAATGAATGAGGACAAAATGGAGGCCACATTCGAATTTGGAGATTGAGAATCAATTAGATCAAATCTCTTTGGATTGGATATTAAAGAGACTTGGGGAAACAATATCTCAAAGAGGACACATATCAAATTCGCCCAAGCCAAAGGACACATGTCAAAATCATGTAAGCCTTGTGGAGGAAGAAATAGAAAGAAATATGGATCAAGATTATGAGAAGGAAATGTGAGTCAGCAGTGAGTCAGATGACATCAACAAGGAGATAAAATTCGAATTTAGTGGAGACTATCCTCCGAAATTCATGTGGAGCATTATTTGTTTCCTAGATTTGATTTTCTCCATGGAAAAACTATAAATAAAGGGGTCTAGGCATTGTAAAATTCGAACTTGGTCAGGAGGAGGACAACATCAGTGGAATTGGAACATAGAGAAAACAGGAGAAGAAACAAAATTTGAATTTACATGTAGGTGCCTTTGTAAATTTTTTTTTTTATTCTCTATCTTTGATGTGATTTCCAAAGAGTTGTAATATTTCCATTTAATAAATCTGAGATAAGCCTTTAGAATCCTCGAACATCCAATTTTTGAGTTTCCTTGATGATTGTCTGATTTATTTTTAATTTTGTAATCTTTGTTTAATTATTTGGGCATAATGAAGTAGTTAGAACTTTGATTTCGTTTGATTCAGATCTAAGGTTCCTTTGGGACATAATGAAATAGTTAGATCTTCAATTTAATTGTTTAAATCAAGGATCTAAGGTCACTTAATTAAATTAGGGAATATGGTTTTAATTTTAAGGAAAGATTTGAATTGAAACTTGGATTTTAATGCAAATTCCATGGTCTACATCTCTTGTTTATTAATATTATTGGGTATGATGTTCGATGGTTATGATTGACCTAATCCAATTGTAAAATGTTTTGTTTGTTTATTTACTTGTTTATTTTATTTATTTGTTTGTGTATGTTATTCATTTTATTCAATCCATTCTTTAAATTCTTTGAACTAGGTTAGAGTTATTCTATTTGTATCTTAATTTTGTTCTTTTAAATTGAGAGGTGGTTATTTATGAATTTTAGATTGATGTTTTAATTGGAGAGTTAAATTTCATAATGTTTAAATTTTAACTTTAGATGACGATTCCAATCATAGAGAGGGTTAATAAAATTTAGAAAATTTCTAAGTTAATGTTATGTTTTTAATTGATTAAAATCTTGATTTTCATGTTTAGATTATTTCAAGGATTTATTTTCTTAAACAACACAATTTCAATTTCATATATTTGTTTTTTCATATATTTTGGATGTTCCTTATGGGATCGACCTCGTACTCATACTACAACACTGTTAAATGGTTCGTGCTCTTGCGAGAAAAATAAATGTAAAACTTTTTATTGCACAACATACGGCTAGGGTTTCTTGAGGAAGAGGTATTGTGTGTGCCAAGGTAGGGATATGCGAATGGAGTGTAGGGATAAGGTGGTGGTCGAATAGTAATGTGTAGTTTGGGTTTCGTGTGTGTTTCGAATGCATGTGATGGAGGGTTCAGATTAAAGGGTGGTCTAGATGGATGGTTGGATGAGTGGCCTTGGATTTTATGGTATGGGTTAATGGATGTATATGGAATAGAAAGAGTGTAGGCATGTGGGAGTCCTAGGTCTTTAGGTTGGATTAGAGAACAAGAAACATTGTGATTGGCTACATGTTAGTGTCGTGTGGAGGGGTTTATGGAGAGGTGGTGGCAATGGGGATTAGGTTTAGGATGGTGGTCGAATGGTCTAGGCTTTGGAAGAGTGTGGGCCGTATGGGATGTTTAGGATTAGGGTTTAGAGCAGTTGGGCCTCAGTGGGTCTTGTGCGCATGGGCTTTGTGGACTTGAACTCTTGGCCTGCAATCTTGTTGGACTCTGGCCTGCGTACTGTGGCCTGGTGTTGAGTCTAAAAATCTTACATTTTTACCCTTTAATTATGATTAAGTTAGCCGTGATTTTGTATATAAAAGATACATTAAATGATTTTTTCTAGTTTTGTAGATAAAAAGGTGGAAAAATAGAAAACAAGCATAAAACAATGGTTAATTGATCGAAGAGAGTTTAAAATGGAAATTTTAGATTTTTTGTCATGCCCCGACCCGAAGGGTGGGGCCGGAACGCGACTGAGTTTTTTTTTTTTTTTTTATGAAAGATAACACTACATTCAAGCATTCTAACTGGGCCGGATCAACGGTTGGGTCCAAAAGTCATACATGATCTCAACATGTGGACTTAAACATATACTATAAGTCTATCCTAACGAGACACAAACACAACCCATAATTCCAAACATGAATTATTATTACATCATCAGAGTAACTACGGGTACATGGTAGTTTAATACATCACACTAATGCAAACTAAGTACCACACCCGGTACTTTACATAAGCAAACTGTTCCAAGGACCAAAAAACAAAGATAAGGGAATTCTCCTCAGTGGGAATCCCAAAGCAACGTCGCAGCTTATCCGCCCTAAGCTTCAAACAGAGGGTTCTCCTCCTCAGGCACATCCCCTGAAAGGTGAGTGAGGTGAGCTAACTAAAACAATGAAGGAAATATAACAGTGCAGTTTAATGAAACATCAGGTTAGTCAAAATAATCAACAGTTGCAATATAACATCTCATGCTTGATAATAAATTCTCAACATCCTTATAAGTACATCTCCGGCCCTCACATGGCTGATACTGACACTCCTCAAGTCAGCAACTGTCGACACCCATGGTCCAGTAGACATAAGCCATCTCAAACACATGGCCGATATTGGTTCAATAGTCAAGGGCAGGTGGAAGCAGTATTACGTAACTCATATGATCAACATCGTAGCATTCATAAGCATCATAAGCACTTCTTATAACAGTGCATCATGTCTAAGCACATGGGTGGGTTCATCAAATCTGAAACCACTCATTGCTCAAGATCCATCTTATTAAAGCCTGATTACACCTACTGCAAAGTTAAGTTCCCTCACCGAAAATGTGTGGTATCGCGGTCTCTGTTCAACAAGCAAACAAGTGCACAATCAATAATAGGTCAACATACATAGCATCAAATGCATATACACAAGTAATATTTCAAAACTATACTTGTTTTCCCAAAAATCCCCAAGGTAAATGGAATTGAGTCTTGTACTTGGTTTCTAACTATTTTAAGTTAGAATAATCCACAATATAAAATAATAGGGTGCTCAGTCCAAAACTCATTGTCTTCTGGGCATGACCAGATTGACTTATTGAGTTAGGTCTAGATATTCAGATCACTTCTCGGTTGTCTTCTGGATAGGACCAAATTTGACATGTTGAGTAAGGCCTCGAGGTCACTCAGTGCCGGACAAATATAGTGTCGGCTTAGAACTGAAGTCACTTAGTGCTCGACAAATAAAGTCAGCCTGGAAGTGAATACAATAGTATATACACTATAGTAATAAGAGAAGAGGGTTAGTACATTTTTAATTTTAAATGGGTACAACATCACATGCATCATTAAACCATCAAGAGTTTACATAAAAAACAAGGTTCCTCGAAACATACCTCAGAACCTGGTACTGTGGGTTTGGATCATCCGAACCACTGCCTAATTTAGTCACTGACTTCGGACTGTGGGTCTGCCTTCGGATCTTCCAAAGATCTAGTTTTGGATCATCCGAAGGTCCTTCTATACAAAAAAATCTGAAAAACTGGTCTCGGTGGGTCTGTGTGTCTCAGATCATGCCGAGTGAAGCTCGGATCGTCCGGGAGGGGTTCGGTCCTTCCAAACACAGCTCGGAACATCCGGCTGAGTGGCTAGGTTCTGGCCACTTCGGTACTTCGAGCCGAAGTTCTGAACGTCCGAAGGGTTAACTTCGGATCGTCCGAATGGTGTTACCCTCGGACCGTCCGAAGCTCGACCCTCGGACCGTCTGAGAGTCGTCTTCCACCTCTGTTTACAACAACAGACAATAACGGCCAGACACTACATGAAATATGAATCCAGATACAGTGGGTTTCTTGGATTCGGTTTTCACATCCAACCGGTCAGATGGACTCCTCAATGAGTCCTCTTTCCATAGGGAGTTGTTTGGAGTTTTAAAACTTAACAAGCCAACAGATTTAAACATGAAAACTACACTGGTACAAGAAATCCCATGATTTTTCTTAAACTTCAAACTGGTTTTTCTTACTCAAAACTTGGCCAAATTCTGTTTTTCTTGATTCTAAACCACTTAAAATTTAAAGAGGAACACAGTCGTTACCTTCACTTGGGTTCCTGGGCAGAAAAATCCAACTTTTGAAAATCTCTCCTCTTAAGTTTATGGTTGAAAACTGGGAAAAACAGAGGCTAAGACGATAGGCTGGGTATGGTTTCAGCTAGGATTGAGACTGAGAAAGAGATAAAAAATTTAGTGGGAGGGAAAACAGCTGATGGAGGGCCAATTTATTGAGATTGAGAAGGCCATCGAGCTACTACATGCAGCTGCTGCCGACTTCCCCAACAGTAACGATATTGTTGGGTGACTGGTTGCAGATCAGTCCCTCTAGACTTCCTATTTTGCAAATAAGTCCTCTTTTGATAATAATCAGATTTTTAACTTAAAACATGATTTTAAAAGCTCAAAGATTTTAATCCAACTTAACAGATAAGTTGGGTTTTAAAAACTCTAATCACCATAAAGATTTGGAGATTTAAAACTCAACAAAAACCATAGATTTAAATAAAAATCAAAATTTAACACTATTTACGTGTTTTAACTTGTGTTAAATAAAATGATTTAAAATCCTCATTTTTGGGGTTTAAAAGAATAAACTTGACTATACTAAAATGGTCTAACATACTATACTTGTTTTAAAAATTATCTCATTTCAAAAACTATTTAAAAATTTTTGTTTCTCCCTTTCAGGGTTTTGACGGGCGGTTTTAAATAATATTTTCTGCAAATAAAATTATTTTAAAATCAGAAATAGGAATCCTTGATTAAGGAGAATAATATCATCCAATAATAATCACATGATAACTCAATTAATAAAATAATAAAATAAGTCGTAAATTACCATTTTGCCCCTCCAGCTGGACGAGCTGGATCACTGAGCTTTCGAGCTCGGATTGGGCCACACTTGGGCTTTTCACAAAGCCCTAACCTAAATCTTCGATATTAACAGGTCTAAGCAAGATTTGTTAAGCTAACTACGCCTAATTTGGGTCAGGGTATTATATCCTAACCCCCTAAAAGAAATTTCGTCCCGAAATTTAAGACAAACTTATACCCTTTTGGCCAGTGAACAAGCCAGGGTACAGCTTTCGCATCGAAGATTCAGGTTCCCACGTCTCGTGGTTCACGTCGCGACGTTTCCACAGCACTCGCACTAGAGAAATAGACTTCCTCCTTAGCTCCTGAGTCCGGTGCCCTTGGATCTTTACTGGCACTTCTTCTAAAGTTAGGTCTTCCGAGACTTCAATATCTTCAAAACTTATCACATGCGACGGATCAGGCTCTTACTTCCTTAACATAGACACGTGAAAAGTACTATGCACTCTCTCCAAAGCTTGAGGAAGGTCTAACTGATGGGTCACTTTTCTTATCCTTTTCAAAATTTCAAAGGGTCTAACATATCGAGGTGATAGTTTTCCCTTGCGCCCAAACCTTTGCATCCATGACGTGGTGCCACACGTAAGAAAACTCGATCGCCAACTGCAAACTCCAAAGGTCTTTGCCTTTTGTTAGCATAACTCTTTTGTCTACTCTGGGCTGTCTTGAGACGCTGTCTAATCACTTCAACTTGTTCTGACGTCTCACATACTAGATCAGGTCCTACCAGCGCTTTGTCTCCTACCTTTGCCCAACAAAGAGGTGACCTGCAAGACCTACCATACAGAGCCTTGTAGGGTGCCATCTGTACACTGGAGTGATAACTGTTGTTGTAGACAAACTCGATCAAAGCCAAGTGATCTTCCCAACTTCCCTGCATATCCATCACACAAGCTCTTAGCATATCTTCTAAGGTTTGAATGGTTCTTTTTGATTGACCATCCGTCTGAGGGTGAAAAACAGTACTGAAGTACAGCTTAGTCCCCAACTCATCTTGCAATCCCTGCCAAAATCTTGATACAAACCTAGGATCTCTATCAGATACAATAGATACAGGCACTCCATACAATCTGACTACCTCCTTTAAATACAGTCTACTTGGAGTAGTCAAAGAATCCGTCTTCTTGATCGGCAGAAAGTGAGCTGATTTCGTCAATCGATCGACTATTACCCAAATAGCGTCATTCTTCTTAGACGACTTCGGGAATCCAATTACAAAGTCCATCGTGAAATGCTTCCATTTCCATTCAGCCACTTCTAAAGGTTGCATCTTTCCACCAGGTCGTTGATATTCAGCTTTCATTTGTTGACAAGTTAGGCACTTTGACTCAAAATCTGCTACCTCCCGCTTCATACCTTTCCACCAAAACAGTCGCAGTAAGTCGTGATACATCTTCGTAACACTAGGACGTAATGCAAAGCGAGAACGATGAAAGTGATCAAGCACCTTTCTCCTGCGCTCGTCCGACTTTGGTACAAAAAGTGTATCTTTGAAAATCAGACCTCCGTCCACCTTGATCTTCCAATCTTCCAGAGTCGTTTCTCCTAAAAGCTGAGTCACCAACTCTTTTGCTTCTAGATGGCTTTGCTGTCATTCCAACACCAATCTAATCACCTCGGGTTGTAGAACCAAACTGTGGATCCTTCCTACCCCATTTCCTTTGATCAGCTCTAGATCATACTCGGACAAAACTTTCAACATCTTCCACTGTAAGGATGCCATCCTTGCCATGTTGCTATGAGACTTCCTGCTCAAGGCATCGGCCACCACGTTGGCCTTTCCTGGGTGATAAGAGAGACTGAAGTCGTAATCTCCCAGGTACTCCATCCATCTTCCCTGCTTCATATTCAGGTCTTTCTGAGTGAAGATATACTTGAGACTGTGGTGATCAGAAAATCATTGAACTTCTCACCACACAAGTAATGTCTCCACAACTTCAACGAGAATACAACGGCTGCCAACTCCAAATCATGGGTCTGGTAGTTCTGTTCATGTCCCTTCAATTGCCTGGAACCATAAACTACTACTTTCCCCTCTTGCATTAGCACACAACCCAAACCAAACTTGGACGCATCGCAATACACATCATAACCTCATTTTTGCTCGGGTATTATCAAAACTGGAGATGTAGTCAACTTCTCCTTCAGCTCCTGGAATGCTCCTTCACAAGCTTCGCTCCACTCGAAGTTAACGTTCTTCCTCGTTAGCCGAGTCATTGGCACTGCTATCTGGGAGAAGTGTGGGATAAACTTTCGGTAATATCCTATTAATCCCAAAAGACTTCTAATCTTGAACACGTTCTTGGGACTTTCCCAAATCTTCACTGTCTCCACCTTCGCTGGATCTACAGAGATCCCTCCTGGAGACTGTAACGCCCCCCCTATTCACCGAAATCAAAGTCTATTTTTTTTTCTGAAATAAAGAGTGACAAAGGGCGTGGACGTCACAACGCGAGTTAAGTCCGAGCTTCTAAAGCCCGACCCTTAACTGGCCAACCCTACGTGCGCGTGGAACGAAGTCCACGAGAACGGTTCACACGTAGACATAAGCTCGCGAAATATAACTTAACGCGGAACATTATAATAGAGATTATCCTACCAGTTTTAGATAACAAGGAAGTACGGTGCTTAAATTACTAAAATACCCCTAAATTCATAATTATATATCAAGGTGATAATGTACAAAATAAAGATCAAACCATAGTAAGAAATCTACATTATTACAATCCGACGAGCTACGCTACACAAATTACATTTCCAAAATAAATCTTAAATAAACTAAGTAGTCCGTCTTCCCAAGCTCCTACGCTTGGCTTCCGTCTCGTCCTTCGTTTCCGCCATCTCCTGTGTCATCAGATAGGGTAGAAGTAAGGTGTTAGACAACGCGCCCAATAGGACTCCGAGTAAGGCTAACACATGGATTAGTGATATCAGGCACAATAGGTAATAATATAATCAAAACCATAATAATGAATGCCATGCCATGGGTGTCCTATGTCATGAGTTCCACCCATCATCCATATCATCATGATACCATATCCCCCTTGACGGAAAAACCTTGTCAAGATATAAACAATCACAAATCATCCCCCTTGACGGCAAAACCTCGTCAACAGTCACACACATCATCCCCCTTGACGGCAAAACCTCGTCAAAATATAGACAATCACAAATCATCCCCCTTGACGGCAAGGCCTCGTCAAGGTGTCCCCATGTTTGCTCGGTCGCCCCAATGGAGCATGGACTCTGGTTTCTTTATTTTCATCCTTCCCATGCTATATCCCTCCCATGTCATGCATGAGATCTAGATGCCATATGCCATGTAATATATATGATAGCACAAACCATGGCATTTAAAATCCCATCAATAAAACATATAATTTGATTATCAAAAATAGATCAAGCAAAGCATCAATATACACATCATAGCCTTAAAACCCATCGTAAAACAATCATATGCTTACCAAAATAAATCAAGGAAAAACCCATACATAACACATAATCTATGGCTTACAAAAAGGTAGGAATCCTACTAAATACCGACTAGCGCACCGATTGCGATGTCCCGATACCTTATTATACATATGAATAATCAGTCCATGTTTTCAACCATTTCTAAGCCCATAAATCATACCTTAGTGGGGTCCGGCCATACCCATGGCCGAACCTTACTATCTAGGTTTTGTGGGTCCCATTTAGTCCATCAACTATTTTAATCGCATGAGTCTAAAAATCAGCCATCCTAGGTTTTATTTAACCATACATAAGTTTGTTACTTAGAGCCCCTACGTCCATGATCATCTCCCATGAAGTTCTTGAATTTGGCCATTATTTACGGTTTGCCACTACCTCTCCCATGGTTAAACATCCACTTAACCATGTACATTTCTTTGTCCACACTTGATTCACAATTTAGATCCATTAGTGATTCATCAATCATGACATGAACACATTAAAAAATCAGCCCTTAAGTTCACTTAATCCCATTAATTTTAAACACCTGCATAATACCAATTTTTGCCCATAAGATGACCTATAATTGGGTCATGGGTTCGGACATACACCATGGCCGAACCCATGATGTATTTTTCCCATTTTTACTTGGGTCTATATACATCATTAGCTCCACCATAAGTCCTTCCTTGAAGGGGTTTAAATCACATATTTAAACCATCATTCTTAACCATATTTGAGTCCATTAACTTAGCCCTATTCCCATTCATTCTTCATGGTTCCAAAATACTTGATTCATCATTCATTGGTGACATTTAAGACATAAAAACATTAACCTTCGTCCATGGATTCCCTCATTTAAAAACCCCTTTCAAAATTTCTACCATTCTTTCATTTAAAACTTTAAAAATCATTAACCACTTAACATAGCCTCCATTCTCTAATCCCATTAAAATTCTAACACCATCACCATAAGTTCATGGTCCATTATTCATTCATGCCTTTTGAGGCCATCAACATCATTCACATCTCCCATGCATTTCCTCATTTAAACCCCTTTGAAATTACCAACATTTAATTATTAAAATCTTAAAACTCATAAATTGTCCTCCATGACTTCCTTTATTTAAAACCCTAATAAAATCATTTAATCACCTACCATGCTTAAGTAAATTTTTAATATATAAAATCCTTAATGCATCCTTCAAAAATCCACATACATCCATGCTTAATTAATTTAAATACATAATGTCCTTAGTGCCTCCTTTATATTTTTTTTTTAACCTAATTTACCCATTTAGGGTTTGCCCATTCTTCCTCTTTTTATTGGATGGATTTGAGATCCAAGGACCAGGATAATTTGGCCACCAACCAATCCAAAGAAAATGGATTCCATAATTACCTCTTAACCCTTAAAATGCAAAATTCTTGTTTAAGAATTACTTACAATCCGACGACTCCTCCGGCTTTTCTTTCTCCTCTTGGACTCCTTGGCCTTCTTTCTTCTTCTTCTCCTTTGTTCTTTGGTCAAGATGCTTGATCAAGATGAAAACATCAAACTTGGGTTCGGCCACCATGGAGTGTGTTTTGAGAGAGGGAAATGAGGAGATGGTGAGGAAGAAGATGCTATGTCTTGATTTTGGAGTGGTGGTTTTTGCTTGCACTTCTCTTCTCTAAGTCTTCTTCTTCTTTTCTCCTTAGTTTTTTTCTTCTACTTTTCTTCTTGGTGTGGGACGGTGGTGGAGAGAAAGAGAGGGAGAGAATGAAATTAGTTGGATGAAAAGAGAAAGAGATAAGGTTCATTTCCTTTGGTGGAGTGACCTACACTCCACCATTTAATTTTCTCACCAACCACATGGGATTTTTATTTATGCTTTATGCTTTATGCTTTATGGTGGTGATTGGGATAAACCACCACCTAAGCCAATGTTTTTGAGCTTGGTGATAAGGTGGTTTGGTCTCCCAATTTTGACCATTTGGCCAATTTTTTTTTATTAGCTTAATTAATTAATTAATTAGATCATTAGGTTAATTAATTCCCATTTAATTTAATTCCATTTCCTTAAACCTCCTTGATTCCTCTCCATTAATCCACCTATGGTTGACCAAGTCAACCATGGTGGCCGGCCCCACCAATCCTTGGTCCACACGCCACCTCACTTGGTGAGGTGGATGTGGGTCCCAATCGGCCATGTCACCTTGGTCAATTCATCACTAACTTAGGTGATTTAATTTAATCCATTTTCAACTACTTGGATCACCATTGGGCCCATGGCCCAATTACATTCACCTCCTACCCATTTACCTTAGAGCTTAAATCATTTTGACCCATTGGGTCCCTGATGTGCATTGGGCCCAATTTGACCATCCTTGGCCCAATTGACCATCATTGACCCTTTAAATGAATTTAAATCCAATTCATGGTCCATTGGGCCATACTTGGGCCTTTGTCCAATTTTTTATCCATTTACCATCCACTCCATCAAATTTCCCAATTTCCATCATTAAAATAAATAATAGCCACATTTTTATTGATTTAAAAATTTCGGGCTATTACAGAGACACGACATGACCAAGAAACTGCACTTGAGTCAACCAAAACTCGCACTTGCTCAGCTTAGCGAATAACTGATGATCTCGAAGAGTCTGAAGAACAATGCGTAGATGACACTCGTGCTCCTCCTCGGACGACGAAAAGATCAAGATATCGTCTATGAAGACTATCACAAACTCTCGTAGGTACGGTTGGAAAATGCGATTCATCAAATCCATAAACATGGCTGGCGCGTTAGTCAAACCGAAAGGCATCACCACAAACTCGTACAAACCATACTGCATCCGGAAAGCAGTCTTAGGAATGTCTTCCTCTCGAATCTGCAACTGATGGTAATCCGACCTCAGATCGATTTTCGAAAAGCATCTTGATTCTCTCAAAAAATCAAAGAGGTCGTCTATTCTAGGCAACAGATACTTATTCTTAACAGTTACCTGGTTGAGCCGCAGGTAATCTATACACATCCGTATTGATCTATCCTTCTTTTTCACAAAAAGAGCAGGTGCACCCCACGACGAGTTGCTCTGGCGGATAAAACCAAGTCTAAGAAGCTCATCTACCTACATAACTAGCTCTCTCTGTTCAGCTGGCGCCATCCGATAAAGTGCCATGGAAATTGGAGATGTTCCTGGCTGTAGGTCTATAACAAACTCTATCTCTCGGCGTGGAGATAGCCCAGCTAACTGATTAAGAAATACATCCATAAACTCACACACCACCCTAGGAGCAATAGACCCTACACCACCTACATCTTCCCAACACATGCTCGCCACCACACTACCAGGATATGCTCTCAGGCCGGAGAAAGTGATTTTCATCTTCTCATAGGGTACCAACTTCTCTGTGAACCTCTCACTGGTTGAGGAGACCCCACAAATTCTCCTCTGAGAACAGTCGATCAATACTTTAAAAACTGACAACCAATCCATGCAAAGGATGATGTCAAAGTCCGTCATTTCCAACACAAGAAAATCATAGAAACAACTCTACACCTCTAATCTTCAAAACACACAATCTACACCTTTGGTTTACCAAAGCTTTTTTACTCAAAGGTGATACTACCATTAGATACTTCTACTGGTTTCAAACCTAAAGTATCACAACAAGCTCAAGAAATAAAGGAATGCGAAGCACCGGTATCAAAAAGTACTCGTGCCAAAAGACTGAAAAGATTAAGGGTACATTCCATCACGGTATTCTCCATCGACTCTTCCTTCTGAGTCCCAATCGTGTAGACTCTCCCCTGAATGGTCTGAGGACGTCCCGTCCTCTCCCTTGACTGTTCCGTGGTGGTCCATTCCTTGGTACCACCGAGCCTCTAGAGGTCTGCTGAGAACCTCGACCAACAGATGGTTGAGCCACAGAAAAAAAGCTCCTACGCCTTGCGAAGGTGCAGCTCTACCGAGATAAGGGCAATCCCTAAACAGGTGCCGGGTCTGCTTGCAGTGGTAGCACGCCTTCTCTCCTCATGATGGGCAAAACTTGGAAGTATGCCCAGGCTGGTTGCAAGTATAGTACACAAGTTGTCGGGTGTCTGGCCGACTCGACTGTCCAGCGCTAGGCTGGCTTTTCTTGAAGAAAGGCCTCTTCTGGTTGAGCTTGACCTTCTTGTTGGAAGAAGGTTTCTGAAAGTTTTCAGTGATCCTGTTGATGGAGTCCACTGCTTCCACCTTCGAAGCCCGATCAATGATCTCCTCTAAGGTGTCAAAAGTTAGGCTAGCCACTTGCCGCTACAGAAACGGTCGGAGTCCATTCTCAAAATGCTAGACCTTCTCCTCTTCGTTCGCCGTAATCCAAGGTACGAACTGCATCAAATAGATAAACCTCATGGCATACTATGCCACGGAGTCGAAACCTTGCTGGATGTTGAGAAATTCCCTCTTCCTCGCTTCTTGGACGGTCTTTGGAAAGTAACAGGCCAAAAAAGCAGCTGAGAACTCTTCCCACATCATTGGCTCGTGCTTACGAACCAAATTCTTCTTTTCCCACCACTTGTAAGCGTTTCCTTCCAACTGGTACGCCGTCAAAGTTACTCTCAGGTCATCGGCAATGGCTATGGTCTTTAGGATTCAGCTAATCTGAGTCAGCCAGATCCTCGCTGCACTAGGGACCTCTGTCCCCTAAAAGCTTGTCGGGTTCAATCTCTTGAACTCTTTTAGAGCTGAGGTGGCTCTCTCCTCTGGAGTCCGGATAGGAGGGCATCGCATATTTTTAGCTATTTACTGAAATGCTTCCATCGCCATGCGAATGGCCTCATTGGGTAAATCGCGGGGTGGAAAACCAGTCCTCCTCCCGCAGCAGTTGTTTCCGTTAGCATTAGGTCCTGACATCTGTTATTTACACTTGTAAATATCACTTAACCATTTAAGAAACTTGTTAAGACAAAACACGCAAGTTGCACAATTCATTAGAAATCATTCAAATGGCATTATAATTAAAAAGGTTAGTAGGGTTTGAAAACCCTTCAAAACAACAAAACAATACTCAACCCTTACAAAAATCTCCCTGATTCCCTAACACACTCTTAACAACTTTAGCTTAGTCTTCCGTAGAAGACCCTGCATCATCACCAAAATAATAGAAGTTGTTAGGGCAAGTCGCCGACTTGTGTTCGAACACTCCACAGGTCAAACAGGGTATGATCCCTGATCCCCCAATATAAGGACAGTTAGTCCTTGCGTTCCCATGCCCGCGAAGTCTGCAAACAGGGCAGACGACATCAATAGGGTAGGGGCAATAAGTAGAGTTGTGCCCCTCCTGATTGTACAATTCGCACATATAGTCCAACAACTTATCCAAAGTCAGAGTAGCCGGAGTATACTCGGGCGAGCCTATCTCCCCTATAGATTCTTCTAGGTTTGGGACATCTCCCACATCCTCTTCAGGTACAAAGGCTGGAGCAACTCCAACATTATACTCGGTCGTGTAAGGACTCGGAATTTGTAAATCAAGGAATATGTGAATATTATTTATTTTAATGATGAAAATTGGAAAATTGGTGGAATAAA